>JADMNL010000023.1:375755000-378155000 GCA_016271365.2 Neoceratodus forsteri | reverse complement strand
AGATACAAACTGTCTGCAGATAGATAAATAGGTACAGTAGATACTGTCTGTAGGTAGATTATACCCCAGTACAAACTTACGACTGTAAAAATCTCTATGATCCCACAGGACCACCCTGTGTACTACCTGTAATGCTTAGCTTATTGTTAAATGTTTTTTGAAATACCCTGTATACTACATGTGCTGCTTAGCCTATTGTTTAATGTTTCACAACACCTTGTTTATATATCTCAATGTGATCTACTGTTTGTTATACCTGCAACGTCTGCCCTGTAACCTCCTGGGTCATGCCTGAAAAGAGTCATCTTTATGGTTAGCGCACCCACCTGGTAAACAAAAACTAAATAAAAATATAGATACTGTGTGTAGCTAGACCGACGGACATATAGACAGACACTGAAAACTAAATATAACACCATGGTGTCAAAGAACTATAAAATGGACTTGCATCTAAGGCCAAAACAAATGTAATTCCTTTTAAATTCCATACATTACTTTCCCATGGAGAAGTATCAGCACACTTGCCCTCATTTTTTTTTTCCTTTATGAAAATGCTAGTTGATTTGTTTCTGGTTTGTATCACTATGGCACACGACTGCAGTACACAGCTACAAGTTGTGAAACTTTACTACCTACCTAGATTAACTGAGTAATTAGCAACTCAAAACCAAAACACAACCAATGAATTTTAAGGAAATTGCCAGTGGCTGTTACGGAATTATGTAAGCAAAAACCCTGTTTAGTAATCCATCCGAAAAACTGATTTTGAAGCTTGTATAGGACAAGTAAAAACAAATCTTCACAATGGTACCTTTGTTTTACAAAACAGTTCTTTGTGGGTACGGGAAGTGGAATAAAGCCTGTTAAAGCAGAAAAGGTGCACAACGCACCTGATCCCGAATACAATTCTAGAGTCTTCATGTTGTTAAAATCCCCATTTTCTCCTTCCCTGTAATTATAAAGAATTAGTTTGGGTCTCTGTGATTGTGTGGTTTCATGTTCACAAACAGCAAATCAGCCAATTTTTCATAATGGTTTTGGCATCTTTGAACTCCTTAGGTAAAGACCAGAGAGTTTAAATATACTGTGCAGGAAAGACAAGGAACTCAAATTCAGCTTGGCGCTCCCCTTTTTTAAAGTGTTAATTTATCCACCTGCATGACTACTTCAAGGCACATTAAATGACACTCAACTCCACTATCTGAATACAGCCAAAAAATAAATGCTATACCAGATCACAAGAACAAATAAAGGCAAAAGCTTCCGGATTACTGTTTCACAAGTTTAAAAATGCATCAGCAGACTAACTGGAAGCTTTAAGCCATGAGCGAAGGAGTCAGTGGTCCTTTCAGGAAGTTGTTCTAATGCTTAAACTGTGAAACAGCAACCATCTTCCCAAGTATTTGGTTTTTATTTTATTTCCCTTCAAATTAGGCGAACACAAAAAAATCTCTGCACTATTTCAAGTTATAATTCTTTTGCAGGGTTTAATTATGTGAAAGATATGACCATCTTTGACATTTCAGTAACTGACCTACAAGCACAATGTACTGCTGTCCAACCCTCTCCCTGACGAGGCTTTAATCGCACCATGAACTCCTAAAAACTTTTTATAGCATTCGGCTTCACTATGGATTCTTTGGAGTACAACTGCTTGGAGCACAAGTACACAGCTGATACTACACTGCAACTTTAACAGTGGAACTGGCACCCTCTACCTTCTCAAGCAAGACTAATGCTGACAGCTGGAGTCACTTACAATGCCACAAGCTACTATAAATGTCCAAGGGGCTGACTGCATTCAGAAATCAATTCAACTTTATTTTTAAAAAGGCGCTCAAATGATCATTGTGCCTGTACACTAAAATTCAATAAATACTAAAATCATATGATCAGCAAAGCATAAACCAACTTTAACAGATGCATGCAGGACAGGCAAGCTCAAACAAATATGTTTTTAAAACAGTTTTAAAGCCCTCCACAGTCAGGCACTCTCATATCCGACGAGGTACAGAATTCCACAGGGTAGGGGCTGTAAACTCAAAAGCCTGAGCCCCAGATGTCTTCAACTGGACCCTGGGAACCTCTAGCAATCCCTCTTCGGCGGAGCGGTTGGAAGGGGCAGTAGGGATGAAGAAGCTCTTGCAGGTAATTCGGATTCTGTCTGTGTATGGCTTCAAAGGTCAGCAAACTGACCTTGAAGGTGATCTGCCACTGAACTGGCAAGCCAGTGCAGTCCGTGCAGCAAGGCGTAACATGGCTGGGTCAAGACAACTTAGTCAGCAACCTGGCCACTACGTTCTGCATCAGCTGCAAGTGGCGGATATCAACCCTTGGCAGCCCTAGGTACAGGGAGTTACAGTAATCAAGGCGGCAGGTCATAAAAGCGTAGGCCAGAGTTGGGAGATCGTCAGGCGGAACAAGGTGCTTAATCCAGGCGATATTCCTCAGATGGTAAAAAGAGGTTTTGATGACGGCTGACACCTGAGAACACAGCGACAGCCCATCGTCAAAAATAACACCCAGATTCCACGCCTGCTCAGAGGTCAGCAAATGTCTGTCCCCGAGCCAAAGCCCGGAGGCCCAACTAGCCGCTGACTCCTCTACCCGGCAACCTGGGTCCACTATCAACACCTCAGTCTTGTCAGGGTTCAACCTCAACCAGCTGGTAGTCATCCAGTCCTGAGTATCAGCAAGGCAGTTATTAAACACAGAGACCACACTATCCTTTTCATGCACAAAAGACAGCTAGAGCTGGGTTAGCATCTACACAGCAGTGAAAACCCAGCTCATACCGTCTTACAGTGTCTCTCAATGGCACCATGTACACCGCGTACAACATGGGGGACAGCACAGAGCCCTGCGGCGCCCCACATGGCAGAAAGAATGAGTCGAAGGAATACACCCCCGACACCACCCTCTGAGATCTGCCAGTGAGAAAAGAGTGGAACCATCTGAGGACCATACCAGACAGGCCACAGATGAACCGCAGACGCTCCTGCAGCACCCCATGGTCCATGGTGTCAAATGCTGCAGAGAGATCAAGAAGAACCAAGATAGAACGGCTCTTCCAATCCCCCGCTATCAGGAGATCACTGAGCACCCGAACAAGGGCAGTCTCCGTGCTATGCCTCTTTCGAAATCCCGGCTGGAGAGGATCGTAGATATCATGGGTGGTTAAATGATTCTCCAGCTGCTGTGTGACCATAATCTTTGCTTAAACTCAGACTTTGCAATGGAATAAAAAAAAAAGGAGATGACACAGAGAGAAGAGTGTGCAACATTGTAGGATCAGCATAACTCTGTCCATCCCTGAGGCCAATAATGGCTGTGGCTCCCCAGTCATATGTTGGAATTTTTTTTTTTTTTTTTTCAAACCAGAACAATAAAATCCTCCTCCTCCAAAGTATCCCTGCTGCATTTGTAATAAAGGAGGTAATGCATAGGAGGCAAAGATGAAAGCGGGTCAGAAAGGTAAGGCATACAAGGAGAGGTTAAGGGCACTGAACATGTACTCCCTGGAGGAAAGAAGAGAGGGGACATGACTGGGACCTTCCAGGTACTTGAATGGGATAAATGAGGTAGATAAGGAGGGTCTCTTTAAGCGGCGTGGCAACCATACCACGAGGGGGCACAGTCTTAAGCTGGGGGGGGAGGCTTAGGAGGGAGGCCAGGGAGCAAGACAGTAAGCAGTTTCAAGAGAGGCTGGGATAGGCATACGGTGAAGGTAAGGATCTTGGGAAGGGAGCATGGGAGGAGTGGGGAGGTAGTGACAGTAGCTCAAGCTGTGGACCCTGCAACACGAGCAGACTAGAAAGACCAAATGGTGGTCTTCTGTTGGCATCCAAGATGATTCCTATGGACAACACAGCTGGTAAGATGTGCTTCCAGGTTAAATATGAGCCACTACCAGCCCAAGCAAGCCAGTCCTGTACTTCACGAACCACACAAAGAAGGCAGCGTGGCTTCAGAATGCCAGAATTTAAAGTGCTTCTCAGATGCGAGTAGACCTACTTCCTCAGTGCTTCACCGCTCTCTAAGGCTTCGTCAAGGGGTGGGGTTAAGAATGATTCCTGTTTTACCACACAAACCCCCCTTTTAAAGTGACATATTAAAGCGCAATACAGTGCAAAACTGCATAAAGAATACAGAGTCATATTATTAGCCCAACATTCATGTTTTACAACCTCGTATGTAAATATTTACTTATACAATAAAAAAAAATTACCCTGCCTATACCCTACAACTAGTTGAGTATGATGAGTCATCCAAGAAAGGGTTGGAGATGCAGTTAAACTTCCTCCAAGTAGTATCTGACCCATCGATAAAGTGGCGAGTTTACAACAGACCGTTCTGGCAAAAGTGCCAATATTGGCATTTGGAACACAGATGTTAACCAAAATAAGGGGCTATGTGCAAGGTATCTTCTATTATCACCCATCTACCATCTGTGTCCGGATGCATTTTGCAGGCTTCATATGCAATGCCTTTCTTTATCAGGGCTACCATCCTTAATTTTTTTTTTTTTTGGCGGACTAGAGGAGGAGAGAAGATGCTCCACCCAATGGTATTGCAGTTTTAAATTATCCACTGGGGAGAGATGCATCTCCTGCAAAATTACAATTTATCTTCCCCAATTCCATCAATATTTTTGCCCTCTTTACCACTGTATTGATCCCTTTTACACTGTACAAGATAACATTAAGTGTCACCTTGGTGATATCTCCTTGCAAACAATTCACTTTATGACTACTCAGTCTTTGATCTCTATCCTCTTGTGTTCCCTTAAGAGTGCTGTCATTGATTTAAGATCCATCGCTACCCTATTTAGTAACAGCACTACATCAACACTAAAAACAATAAATTTCCAACAAACAAGAACTGTGAACCGTGCCTTGGTCTTTACTTTGGCCCCGGTGTAGGGGTCTTGCTCTACAGTTGAATGTCAAACTGACCGAAGGGCCACGAGTGAGGTACTAACTAGAAAAAAAAAATTGCCAAGTGGTCATGCAGCCCCCCATATGAGGGCTATTCTTCAAGGCGACACGTGAATAGGAAGTCTAGTGTTCTGGGTTGTAGTCTCACAGATGACTCTGCTGTGGATTCCCTCCCACAAGCTGGTGTTGGTAGGGACTCTTTTTCCTCTTTGGTAGTGTAGGCGGGGTGTACTCTGCATGCATTCCAGCATGAGTTACCCCACTAAACAAAGAAGAAAATTGCAAATGTCTCTGTCTTTAATGTCCTACTTACTACAGTGACTGAAGCTTAAGGGATGTTGTACATGTGGCTCCCATCCCAGAACAACCTCCAATTCCCCCCATAAAGGGCATTAGTCTTCCTGATTTTAAATACAGTATATTTATCTTTTAATTTTTAGCTTCAGGAGGAGGCTATAACAGAATGATGCAGGCGTCCATCATTTATACAAGCCATGGCAGCACTGAGACTATGCAAGTGATAGGTGTTTGTGAGTTGAAGTCAAAGATGGTGTGGCCCTCACACAGGACGGGGGACCTGTTGGCTTCCCTGTTAAGACCTTTATTCTGTTCACCATGGAGCTAGGACAGTCTTGGAGGTATACTTAACCTATGACAGCTACCGTCCACAGAGTTCAGTGGATCAGAAATCATCTTCAGCCACTGCCAAAAAGGAGACCCCCTCCTCCACCTTCCCTGTCACGTTTCTTTAAAGAATCACTGATCTTTTTGTATCCATCAGAGGCTGCCAAACAAACCTTACAACCGAGTCTCATGAAGGTCTTTGTGTTTCTTCGCACCGTGTCCCTCCAACCCCTTGAGAAAGTACCTGAGCTTGCTACAAAACGAGTTAGCCTTTGTGAGGGTATGTGGGGTTGTACTTTATAGCTTTTTGCATCACTGATTTAATGCTAGTAAAATGAAGTATTTTTATACTGTATCGTCGAAGTTGTGGCTTTTAGGGATGTCATACAAGCGGAAGGTTTCTAGTTTTATGCTCCTCCAGGTCATCCTCCACAAAAGAGGTCATGGATGTCGCCCTTCCTCTAGGAGAACAGCTACATCCTCGACTTTCCTCCGGTATCAGCATTTTTAGTTTCTGTACCAGTGTTGCTGCTCCCCCTCTGCCTCCACACCATCAGTCAGCTGTTTGTGTTTGGAAAACGGCATAATTAAGCAAGATTACAATGTCTGTTTTGTGAGGCCTGGAGCTCTGATCTAATGCTGTGGCCTAAGTGCTCTTTTTTCTGCTGTCTATTCTCTTTTTTTTTTTGAAGCAGCCCCTTTCATTTTTACTAAGTGTTTTTTTGCCTTATATTTCTTCTTGAAGTTTCATTATTGCAGTCCGGTATTTCATATTCTCTCCTGTGAGTACTGCCCTTTCATCCTCATTTAGTTTGCCTCTTTCCTTCTTTCCACAGTCTCCAAAGCTCTTCTTTCTATGTCTTTTCCTCCCTCCCAGTCTCATCTTGCCTGTGCTCTTTTGTCTTCTGCCAGCCCTTGCAATGACAGCACTAACACCCCCATGCACTGCAGCTCACGCACCTGAAGGACCCTGCCAAGGCTAATAAACTGAAAATGCCTCAAAAAGCTTTACCACTCAAAAGCCTGCAGGACCCACTGCTGTTGAACTAAAAGTGTCTGATAACCACGCTTTGATGTGCCACACAGAGTTATTATCAGCAACTTTGACTTCAGGGGCACTGCCAGCAGCCTTGCTGTGGAACTGTGAGATGCACAATCTGGAAGTCTTTTTTTTTTTTTTTTGTTGAGTGACAACTATCTGCTACTATGTACAGTATGCAGCTAGCAAAATTACATTTTCGTTTGGCATTTTGCCAGCGTTAAATCTGAGCCCTGAATTTAAAAGAGTAGTATCACTTGTCAGGCAGGAAGCTGAACAATGGTGAAGCCAGTGGGATAACTGACACCAGCCAGTCAAACCTCTACTTCTGGTTTAATCCTGCTAGGCTAGCTGTAACCCCCAATTTGGACTTTCCTGTCCAGAGACATCATGCCCACAGAGTAGGGGGCATACCACCCCAAAGTCACATCCAAGTATTGCTTTCAGCACTGAGGAAGGGCTGTACTCTTGTAATTAGTTTGATTCATTTTTAATTGTGTGCCCCCCCCCACCGAAATCCTCTTGGCATGATGCCCCTGTCTTCATGGATACATCAGACAGAATAGAAAATACTGTACTGTAATGGTAGCCTGCACTGAACACAGCCTGCCACTGACAGTACTGAATATGACACTGGTGATCAGGAGGGGACACCCCTTCCCACAGTCACAGTGGTAGGGAATTGTTTAGAATGGGTAGTCAATCCTGCTGGACTGTGGCACCAACAGTCTCCTCCGCTGCTGGGTTTAGAACCTGGTAATTCGTAAATGGTGATGGCCTCAACAGAATCAGCACAGCCAACGTTTTCCTCCCCTACTACTGGTGATGAAGACAATGCTTTTAATTAGTTTTTAAAAGCACAAAAGGGGATCTTGGATTTATGTGTACTACAGTCTGAAACAGGTGATTATAATTTAGTTTTTGTTACTGCCTGCAGCTACACAACACCCCAAAAAACAACAACAAAGAAACAAGCCTAGCAGCTCCGTTAAGTCTCTTTATCCTCCTGTGGCATAAAGTTGCCTATGTACCAAGCAAAGGACACTGCTGAATGACTGCTTCACAGCAAACACATTCAATTAGGAGGTCTCATTTGCTACCTGATAAAGCTCACCCTTTCTCCTCTCTCCTCAAAAAGGAGGTTTTGCAATGGCCCCTCAGGCTTTTAAAATGTTAAAGCTCATATGCACCACCATGAATCAGAAAGGCTGCCAGTTAAGAGTTATAGGCTAGCTAGAAACCACAGCTTCTTGCTTGTCTGCTTGGAGTTTAGAACTTTAACAAGAATAAACACCCAAATGGCTGCTCTTTGCTTTGCCTGCACAGTTTATTTATTCACATTTATTTGTGTTTGTTAAATGGGTAAACCTACTGGGAATTACGTTAGTTTACAGGGGTGGCCCAAACAACTGGGAGGCAGTGAAGCGTAGTAGTTAAGACCACTGAGCTGCAAACCTGAAGAACTGGGTTTGAATCCTACAACCGATCACCACTTACATACTGTGTGACCACGAACAAGTCACTTAACTTCTCCGTGCTCCAAGGATGCATCTGGAAACAAGTCTTGGCTTAGTGTGTCTTTTCTGGCCAAATATTGTAACAAAAAAAAAAAACCCAGTAAGATATTGCATACAAAACATCATGAAGTAAAAGTAATGTCTACAAGTTACATAAAGTTGTGGAAATGGAACAAGATTCAAAAGAAACAATTACATTTATTACTACAGCTTCATGAAACACTTTAAAATCTAGTTATGTGACCTCACAGAACACCACAGTTCATCATTATGTTCTAGTCAGATACCCTGCCTAGATACAACCTTCAAATATTGTTCAATATTAGAAAACAAGAACAAAAATATTTTAATTTCATCTGCTGATTCTGTTTAAAACAATGCCCTATAAAAGGTCTGAATCATACGTCGCAACCTCTCAGCATTAAAAATCATAGCAGTGGCCTTCAAAAATCATAGCAAAGGGCCAGAATGTGTAGCACTTTCTTATTTTAAACAATAAGATAGTGGGGCCCATATAGCTAGTGATAAGGAATGCTTCTATCAACTTAGTTCAATGATTTAATAGTTAGTGTGTCCAGAAATAGCTGTAACTTTATAAGGAACATCAGTAAATCTATGCAGAGTAAGGGTAAATTTGAGTGTGAAAATCAGCGCTAGGCGACATTCATAGCAGTTGAGAGGTATGGTCTGAATAGAAGGTTTAAATGTAGCTACTTTTCAAGTGTTTGAAAGTGACAGAGTTGGAGTGGTTGTACATAAGGCTAACACCTCCTAAATCCCTCTCTGACAGCTGCAAGGGCACTGTAGGTGGTCCAATCAAAATCTATCTACAGAAGAATGGGGTCCCACATTTCAGCTCAGAAAAGCCATCCTCCCTGTTTACATTACTAATTCCTATTCTAATAGTATATGAATTATAGCCCTGATAAACTCACTTTGGAATGCAAATGCCTGTCTTTCTTTAAAAGCAAGGAGGTTAGATTCCTAAGGGTACTATAGCTGTGCACTGTCTACTCCTCCATGCATTTCGGAATGGTATTTCGTAGTTAACTCCTTGAGCACTAATATCCTCTTGCTATGTACTATGGGAAGCAGCTGAAATAAAAAAAACTGACACTTAAGATGGAACCTCCCTTTCATAGCTCTGCGCAAGTGTGCAAATGGCAATGTTTGCAAGTAAACTTATTCACTAAAGTAAACGATAAAAGCAAGCAAAGGTATGGAGAAAAGGCCAAGTTTCAAGGTTGCCTGCTTACCACCTTTGCATACTTCAGAAACATTTAACCCCCAAAAAAACAACTAATAAATGAAAAATCCACACACTGGCAGACTTCCACCGAGCATACTCAGTCACCAAAAATGAAAATTATGCAGCTACCGTAATTCTTGATCTTACTGTATATTGGTTCCATGTTAATATAGCGAGTCAATAATAGCGAATGTCAAAATAGCGAATCAATAATAGCGACTGCATTTTGAGCAACTACCAACAATAGCTTAGCACAAAACAGCTACTATAAAGCTCAGACCTACAACTGAAAATTATATGCAAGGCCTCCAAGATAATCATACCGACTGGTGACTGAGGACATCATATTCACTCACCATTTGCTGTGAACGCTCCGTAAGATCATGGTATTGCCGGTGGACAGTGGGGGTCTCAGATGCCAACAAAAGCTGCTCCACGCAAACCTCAGCCAATCTCTGCTCCTCCTGAACACACTCAAAAAAATGACAGATAGAAGGGTGGCATGCACCAGCCAGGTACTGAAGCCTATATGCCACCCCTTAACAGCACGATTTGTTCTGGCTTGGCCACTTCGTGCATTTTGATAAATTCTAATAATGATGTGGAATCTTGGGACGCCGGTGAACGGAATGGCTCAGTGGTCGCCCGATCCAAGTGTCCTCATAGTAATCTATGAGGGGCTCCAACAGATCATCATTTTCCACAAAAAAAATTCCACTCCCTCAACTCCTCAAAACTGGATACAACGTCCTTGCACAAGTACAAATGCTATTGCCGTCAGCATTCGTACACTTAATGCGAATTCTGCATCAGCAATGTAGTGGGCATGCATAGCAGCACACTGCTGCACCTTCCCACAAAAAGCCTGTCCCAAATGAAAAAAAAAAAACCCTCACTTGTACTGAGGGAAACACAGCAGTGATCTCAAAGTCCAGCATGAAACTCTCTGGGCACAATGTTGATCCCCAGGAATGCAACTGCTGAAGCACCCGCTCATAGGTCTGCGCCTGTCTGGACATCATCAAAATGTACACGGCAGAGGACTTCCGGTTCTGGCATGAGCTGGTGAGCAACTCACTCCGTGGGCTCTCAGTTTCTACAACTTTAAATCTGATCTCTAAGATGGCGAAGACCCAACTTCAGACGACTCCGAGATTCATTTGAGGCCTAACGCGGGTTCTTCAAGAAAAAGAAAAAAAAAAAATCAGCATCCTCCACCTCAGCTAAATCCAAAAAATCCTCCCCAGAGGGTAATGTGGACACAATCCTAAAAGCAATAGCCAACTTTCATAATGAAGTACGCAAGACCATACTTGATCTTAGAACTGAGATGGGTTCCTTGCAAACAAGAGTGACCGAAGCTGATCCACAAATATCACAAAATTCAGACAAGATTGATGATCCCGAGGCAACCCTGAAAGCCCTTGCAACTGAACAACTCACTATAGCAGCCCGACAGGAGGATGCTGAAAACCATGGCAGATGCCGAAATATTCAGATTTTTGGGATCCCAGAAAAAGAGGAAGGAAATTATTTTTATTTATTTATTAGAGTCTAGGATTACAATTACCTTTGAGCCAAGGCTCTTTTACAAAGGTTCCACGTCAGGATGAGAACAAACAAGTAGGACATTAATTATTACAGGATAACAGGTTACAATTGTTTATCATCACATGAGTACATACAGATTAGGTGGTACTAGGGGCATGCAGAGGAAAGGGATAACACTGATAACGAGAACTTGTTGAGACACGAGAAGAAGATGCTGCCAGAGGCAACTGTCAAAACACACAGGAAATGATACACTGGCATACACCGATTATCTCGCATGGCCTTACAGCCTGATCCTAATTTTGAACTGGATATAGAACGGGCTTATTATAGAGCACTTGGCTCCAAATCGACCTGCACAGATGCAAGACCCCGCTCGTATGTCATCCGTATGCTCAGCTACCAGAACAAGGAAACCTTGCTACGCAAAGCCTGGCAGAAGGTTCGGGTGATGTTAGGTCAGCACAGAATACTATTTGATAATGATTATGCACCCTATACCCAGCACTAGAAAAGAGACTATAACCTTCTATTTCCAGCACTCAGGTCACAGAAGATCTGATTTCGTACACCGTATCCAGCCAGACTCGCAGTATTCCTGCCAGAGGGTCAAAAGATGTGCTCTACAGCCCTGGAGGCGGCGGAGGATTTAACAACAAAGGGAAAAAATACAGGTTACTCACCTGTAACAGGAGTTCTAGGAGTGGTATATGTTGCTCATCTACACTTACTGGCAGGTTCCTTGCCGCTTTAAATCTTGCCGGAAGGTCTTCAAACTGGCTCCTCCCACCCACCCGGGTGGTAAAACTCTCGGCTCTGCCCCATGACGCCAGATCTAGCCCTCTGGAAGCCAGGTTGCGCGTCGAAGCCGGGGAAGTCGGGTGCGTTATGTGGATGAACAACATATACCACTCCTAGAACTCCTGTTACAGGTGAGTAACCTGTATTTCTAAGGACGTGGATAAGTTGTTCAATCCACACTTACTGGCATACTCCTAGCAGTTCTCCAGGAGGAGGGAGGCAAGGTGCACACCCCTACTTGGGAAATAAGGACTGGAGAACCAAGGTCCCAAAACCAGCATCCCGGCGTGACTCAAGGTCGATGTGGTAGTGGGTAATGAAGGTGTGTGTTGACTTCCAGGTAGCAGCCCTGCAGATTTCCTGGATAGGGATGTCCCTGGAAGCAGCCACCGAAGCAGCGGTATGGCAGGTAGAATGAGCACTTATCCCTCTGGGAGGCTCCATGCCCGCCAACCTATAGCAGAGATCTATGCAGGAGGTGACCCACCTGTCTATCGTCCGCTTGGCTGCAGGTCTGCCAGGTGCGGCTTCAGCGTAGGTGACAAACAGCTGGTGAACCTCTCCCCGAACTTCAGCCGTCCGCTCCTTATAATAAGAGAGTGCTCTTCTAGGGTCCAAAGTATGGAGCCTATATTCGGCCTCCGAGGTGTGACTGAGATAGAACACCAGCAGAGTCAACACCTGGTTAAGGTGAAATTCTGACACCACCTTCGGAAGGAATTTCAGGTGGGGGCGCAGGACAACCTTGTTCCTGTGGAAGACCAGATAAGGAGACTCGATGGAAAGCGCCTGGAGCTCTCCCATCCTGATGGCTGACGTAACAGCCACCAAGAAGGCGGTCTTCCACGACAGGTGGGAGATATCACACCTGTGCATCGGTTCCAATGGCTTGCCCATGAGCTTAGCCAATACCAGCAGTAGATCCCACGGAGATGGAGGTTCTCGTACTGGAGTGAATATGTGATCAAGGCCTTTGAAAAAGCGCACGACCACCTTTTCCTGCGCCACCGACTGCTTTCCGGCCCGCACCCGGTAAGCAGAGATGGCTGCCAGGTGCACCTTAAAGGTCGTTGACCGAAGCCCTAGCTGAAAAAGGGACCATAGGTAGTCCAGAATGCTGACCAAGGAACAGGAGGAAGGGTCCAACCCCTTATCCAGACACCAAATGGAGAATCTCTTCCATTTGAAGGCATAGCATTTTCTGGTCGACTCCTTATGGGATGCCTCAACAACGCTGAGGACCTCATCGGAAAGACCCAAGGCCTGGAACTCTAGTCGCTCAGGAACCAGGCCATCAGGTGCAGGAATTGAAGGTCCGGGTGGAGTACCTTCCCCTGGTTGACTGAGATCAGGTCCTGTTGGGCTGGAAGCCGTCTCGGGAGCCTGGAGCTGAGGCTGAGGCAATCTGGATACCAGAACTGACGGGGCCAGTCTGGGGCTACCAGAATCACCTGCACCTTGTCCCTCCTCACCTTGAGAAGCACCTTGTGGATCAAGGGAAATGGGAGAAAGGCGTAGAAGGGGCCTGGAGTCCACGGCCTTGAGAAGGCATCCCCCTGCAGCGAGCCCTGCTGAGGGGGGCGACCATGAAACAGCCTCAGTTTCGCATTCTCCCTGGAGGCAAACAGGTCCACCTGAGGTGTGCCCCAGTGGGAGAACAGATCGTGTACTACCTCCGGCAGGAGAGACCACTCGTCAGATGCAGCACCTATCCGGCTTAGGGCATCGGCCAGAGTGTTGGAGGCTCCCGCCACACGAATGGCTAGGAGATCTGCCTCCAGTCTGCTCATTAGAGACCAAGTGCGGAGAGCTTCCTTGCACAGAGGCAAGGAGCGCATCCCGCACTGGAGGTTTATGTAGAACATGGTTGTGGTGTTGTCCGTCTGGACCTGGACTACTTCACCCCGTACAAACGGAGCGAAGGCGGTGAGGGCTAGTCGGACCGCTCGAAGCTCCAGCAGGTTGATGTGGTATCGAGACTCCTGAGGGGACCAGAGGCTGTGCGCTCTGAGCTCCCCCAGATGGGCACCCCAACCCATCAGAGAGGTGTCGGTCGTTAGAGTGACCGTCGGCTCTGGGCGGACAAACGGGATACCCTCTTGCAGATGAGCTGGAATGATCCACCACTGGAAAGCGTTCCCCATCTCCTGGGTCACTATCACTGGCTGGTCCAGAGGACTGGAACACTGTGACCATTGGCGGGCCAGTACCCATTGCAGGGGACGCATGTGCCAGCGGGCCCAACGGACCACGCTGGTGCAGGCCGCCATGAGGCCCAGGAAGTCCCGGGCAGGGCACAACTGCCCAACCAGAACTGACTGGGCAAAGGAAGAAAGAACCTCGACCCTGTCCGCCGGGAGCCGTGCTCTGGCTCGAAGAGAGTCAAGCTCTGCCCCGATGAACTGAATCACCTGCGTTGGCATGAGTTCCGATTTGGCCTCGTTGATGAGGAAGCCAATCTGAGAGCAGACCTGGAGGGCCAGATCCCTGGACCGCTCCACCTCCGGCTTGGAGGAGGCTGCAATCAGCCAGTCGTCCAGGTAAGGGTACAACCGGACCCTTCGGCGCCGCAGGAATGCTGTCACCGCCGCCATGCATTTGGTGAAGACCCTGGAAGCTGGAGAGAGGCCGAAGGGCATGGCCTGGAACTTGAAAAGGGAATCCCTCTGCTCTGAAGCGGAGGAATGGCTGGTGGGACGGATGGATTGGGACGTGAAAGAATGCGTCCTGAAGGTCCAGAGAACAGAACCACGTGCCTTGTTCCAAGGATGGGATGATCTGAGCCAGAGTGACCATCCTGAAGGTTCGAGACCTTAGGAACTTGTTCAGGTCATGTAGGTCTAGAATGGGGCGCCAGCCCCCCGTCCGTTTTGGGACCAGGAAGTACCTGGATACAAACCCTGGGTCTGATGGAGGATCCGCCACCTCCCTGATCACCTCCTTCTGGAGGAGCAGGGCAATGTCGGCTCGATGGGCCGACAGAGAGGCTGCGGACCCCGTAGCCCCCGTGGGCGACGGCTCGATAGGGTGGGGACTGCTCAATTCCAGAGGTAGACCTTTCCTACCACTTCCAGCACCCAGTGGTCCGTGGTGATATCGGACCAGGCGGAAAGGAAGTGGTGGAGCTGTCCCCCCATGGGGGACCCTGGGGAGGAGTGACGCGGTTGGGGGCGACACCCCTCAACCTGTCACTGGGCAGGCTTGGAGGAAGGACTGGCCGAGGAGCCTCCTGGACCTTTCCCTCCCAGCTTCCTGTTGGAGGAAGCAGCAGGCTTGGCTTTGGGATGCCAAGTGCGAGCCTGCTGGCCCAGATGCTGGTGTTGCTGGGCCGGACGTGCCGCAGGGGCTGAAGGACGAAAGGGCTTAAGCTGCTGCTGGCAGCCTTTGTCCTTCTGGGCAGACGTGACAGAGTCCAAGGTGGCATTCGACTTCTCGATCCACTGAAGATGCCCCTCAACCCCGGGACCGAAAAAGTCGGTACCCAGGAAGGGAACGTCTGCCAGCTTGTGCTGGGTATCTGCCATGAAGGTGGAGATCCGCAGCCAAGCTCTGCAGCGCATGGCCACTGCAGCTGCTACTGACCGGGCACACAAGTCAGCAACGTCCAGGGAAGTCTGGAGCTGCTGTCTGGCCACCGCCCTTCCCTGATCCCGCACCTACTTGACCGTAGTTTGGAGGTCAGCTGGGAGATGAGGAATCACCTCATCCAGGCAGCCCAAAAGTGTGCCATCAGGACGGCCGAGCTGGCCTGACAAAGGCCTAGGGAGGAAGCAGCATAAACTTTCCATCCAGAGTAGTCCAACTTCTTGGACTCCTTGTCGGGAGGCTTGTCCATGTCCTGAGCGTTCCCGGAACGCCGGAAAACACTGTTGGTCACGGGCCCCTCCACAGAGGGGTGCTCCGAGAAACCAGAGAGTGAACCGGTGGGAACTGCATACTTCCGAGCAATCCTGGCCGAAGGTGCTGGACAAGAAGCTGGCCGCTGCCATAGCTCCAGGGCCGGGCCAACAATGGTTTCAGCCACCAGAAAGGCCTCCGTGGGGGAATCCCCTCGGTCCAGTATCTCCATGAGAGGATACTTGGCCCGTTTTGAAACGGGTTGAGCTTCATCCCAGTGGACTCTGAGATGAGCGGAAGCATTCCAAGAAATGAGGACGGGTTCTCGTCCACTGACTGACCCCCAGTGGATTCCAAATCAAGCGGCCTGGAGAACAAGGAGTCGTCGTCATCAGACTCCAAGGAGTCTGCGAACAGCTGCCGAGCGCCTGAGCCACCCTCCACCTGCCGAGGCCGATCGGGAGGGTGGCCGACAATCTATAGGGCAAACCCTGACCCGACTGAGAATCCTTGGTCAGGGCCCCAGTCTTTGGTTGTGGAGGCGGAAGTTACACCACAATAGGTGGCGCAGCTGGTTTCGGCTCCTCGACCACTATGAGAGGTTGTTTCGGCCGCTCCGGTGACAGCCACTTAATGGCCGGGGAAAGTGACGGAGTCTGCTTATTCCCGGTCAAAAGGAGCTGCTGCCACATTAGATCCTCGTAGTGCCGACGCAATTTGTGCCGGAGCCTATCCTCCAAAGAGGACAAAGACGAGGATGAGTGGCGCCGCTGCGTTCCATGGTGCCGAGACCGCCGATGTCGGTGGGATCTGCTGGACCGGGAAGAGGTCAGAGACCATCGGTGTTTCCGAGGGTGGGTCTAAGAGGGGGCGGGGGAAACCCACTCCTCCCTTGGTTCAGGGACCTTAACCGGGGACTCCGGCACAGGAAAGTCTTCGGTTTCCACCAGGGGAACTGGTGAAGAAGGGTTGTCGGATTCTCCGGTCGACAGCCCGTCCGACGGGTCAAGAAAAATCTCCATTACGTCAGCGGGTGTCTCGGCGGCTGACCTGATGAAGGGACTAATGAAGCCAAGCGGCCTTAGCCGCAATCCTCGACCGAAGTCGAGTGTCGACTATCCGGGGAAGGGGACCTCTCCCGCTTTGGAGTCCTTCTTTTTGGACCGAGAGAAATGTCCTGAAGGCCCTTCTCCCTTGGTGGAGAGGGATTGGCAAAGCTCCTTGAAAGAAGCTGTGTAGAAGGAGTCCAAGGTGAGTGGGATAAATGCCGCGACCGAGGATGATGATGCGGCCTGGGCTGCTTCCTCCTCGAGGGCGATCTTCTGCTCCAGCTGTTCAGCCGACCCCGCAGCCGCAGACACCGCCCAACGGGCCCCCTTTGACTTAACCGGAGGACAATGTTTCTCGGGTCACCCCAACAGTAATCGGGCAGTACGGTCCTCCAAGACCGAAGCCGAAAAGGATTTGCACAACTCACAAGCCTGAGAGTCATGGCCGAGTCCAAGGTAATAAACGCATGTGGAGTGCGGATCGGTCCGGGACATCTTCTGCCCACAGGGGCACCGACGAAATCCGGGAGTTGACTTGTTCATTGCAGCCGCGAGGGAAGATAAAGACCGGAGTCTTGTAAATTTTAAAATAAGTTTCGGATTAACTGAAGAGTTTGGATCCAGGCCTAAAATGGAGAGTGCAAAGGAGGGAACCTGAGCTTCCAAGCAGTAAGGAAGATCTGGAGTCATGGGGCGGAGCCGAGAGTTTTACCACCCGGGTGGGTGGGAGGAGCCAGCTTGAAGACCTTCTGGCAAGATTTAAAGCGGCAAGGAACCTGCCAGTAAGTATGGACTGGACAACATATCCACGTTCCTAGAATTAACAGTAAAACATTGGACTCTGTTAAGTCTCGCATTGGACAGGGCATTCAAGCGACATCAGACCGACTACAAGCGGACAATACGCCTTTGGCAGAGATCCTGCAACACCTTAAACACTACAGAAATGCTACCCTGGGCACCTGAGGTACTGTAAATGCCTTTTTTTTATATTTCGGAACCCTACTTCGAACAGGTCTAAATGGGGGGGGTTCGGGGGCTGGGCCGCTGAGGGGGCGCCTCTAACGGGCTCTGACAACAACTATTTCAACAACAATACAAAATTCTCTTCTCTTTTTAACAATTTGGAACTGGGTTGTCATTAGGGCCTGATACAACTCCCCAGATGGCAGGGGTTAACCCAGGATTGAGGGGCTTTGATTTCAGAGGCTATTGCTCTCTCTTCTAGGCTGGGCCTGCACCCGCTTTCCTTCTCCTTGGAACTCCTCTTTCCTCTTCCCACCTTAAGTGCATGGGGGGAGATTCCGGGTGGAGGGGGGGTTCTTGGAAAAAGGCCCAGACCTGGATTTTACCAGTAGCATTGGATATACCTTGGAGAAAGGCATATTAATGACTGATCAGCTACGAACCTGCTGTTACAATTAGCCTTTTGGATTTTACAATTTTTGAAGACGCTTGTGGCATAACAAAGCAGGACTTCCTATCTAATGCCAGATGAACATAATGATCTAGTCGCGGACATCTGAACCTTTACCAGGGGCAAAAAATGCTCTGGAGACCACAGAGACTATGTTTCTGGACAAGTCGGGCTTGGGGGGAGAACAGGATGGGGACTGAATTATTTGATTACTTAGCTACTTATTTGGTATACTAATTTACTGTGCCAAATAAATGATGCTGATCTATTACAAGACCCCAACCTGAGCACAGGAGTCTAGGCGGTGGACCTCCCCTTAATGGTCATTGCCTGGAAGCTGACACGTGGTGGTTGGACACCTTTTAGGAGGGACCCTCGCCACAGGGGAATTTTGGTTTCTACCTCACTATTTTTTTGCCGGGCCTACAGGTGGCCGGGGGGTACTACGATTGGGCTTACCTTATCACTGCGAAGGTCGCCATCCAAGTCCTACTTTGGGGAACCTGGAGGGACCATAGAGATATCTTGATCTCAAACATGGGATGCAAGCAATAATAAAATAATTATTGTTCTGAAGGCCATTGACACCCCCAATAAGGAGAAGCAGAGAGACTCAAACAGATCTTGAAACCTTGATTCATGTCGGACTATGTCAAGGGTGAGCATAGTTCATCGCTCCCCTTACTTGGGGTACTCTTTTTGCGCTAGTGGATTAATCTCTGGGTGAGCAATTTGCTGCCCCTGAACTCCCCTTCTTTCCCCTTGGGGCAACAGGATAGGAGCTATTTGAGTGTGCTTACTATAAGCACCTCCCACTTGGGAGCCATTGGGACCACAGGACAGAGTGAGAATGTTGATCACTGTATGTCCTGGGGCCTTTACAGGTTTAGATATATACCCCCTGGTTAGTTAATATTTGTTTAGGGGTAATGGGGGGAGGGTAAGAAATGGATACACATGGAAACGGAATGGGTTTTTTCAGGTTACCTAATGTCTATGTTTATTATACGTACTAGTTACTGGTTTAGGGAAGTTGGGGATAAGAGGAAATATACCGCATACAACACAAAATTTAAATGTGTTTTATTGGAACAACAGTTAAATGTACACAGGAGGAGCACTCTATCTTTTCGACCAACCCCCTCATGGGTGGAGAGTGATCGGTGGGGCTCACAGATCCAACGTACCTAGGGATAAGAAAGAAAAAAGTAAATATTTACAAACTGAACAATGGCGACTAATCCGATACATATATGTTCTTAAAATATTAATGGTCGTCATGAACCTATAAAAAGATACACAGTTATGCAACATTTAAAGAGACAAAAGGCGTGTCTCTGTTTCCTTCAGGAAACACATCTTATAGACCCCCGAACACCAGAAATTGAATTGGGGAAAACGATATGGGGTGTATGCCTCATCCTACCCTTGGGGTAGAAAAAGAGGGGTAGCCATTCTAGTTCCCTCCAACACCCTCCTTGAAATTACTAAAACCTGGACAGATAGCCAAGGCAGATATATCATACTACAGGGTCTCATACGGCCATGTTTACCCCCCCCCCACTCCCAAACCCACCTTACAGAATTACGAAAATGCATTTCCCACCTACTTAATCATTTGCAAGGACAACTAATTTTGGGTGGGGACTTTAACATGACCCTCTCCCCTCAAATTGATTGTTCTCACCCACATAAACATAGGTTAAATAAGACAGCTAAACAATTTAGAAATACCACAGATCACCTTGGGATAGTTGACATTTGGCATCATACTTTTCAGTCCTCCCTTGGATATACATACTATTCCCCCAGATGTCACTCCTACTCCCGACTTGATTACTCTTTCACAACCTGTGAGCATTTCTCTAAAATACAAGATACATCTACTGGCCAGAAGTTGATATCCGACCATCACCCCTTAATTTTGAAGCTCGACATAGATAGAACTCCAAAAAAGACTCTGGAGAATGAACCCCTTATTATTACAAGATAGGGAATTTCAAGACATCATTACAAAAAGAATTCCCCAATTTCTAACTGAAAATGCCCTCCATCCCCACAGAAGAAATTTTATGGGATGCATTATAAGCTATCATTCGCGGGGAATAATAGTTTATACCAACAAGAAAAAATAGAAAGGAAGGCAAAATATCAGCAACTTTCAGAGGAATTATCAAATTACCAATTGCTATATTGAGACTGGGACCAAGAACTTCTTAGTAAAATAAGAGACACTAAGAAGGCCTTAAAGAAGATTATGGATAATAAGATCCAGCAGGCGTTGATATACTTACGACATACCATACACGGGGAGGGGGTCTCCATGAGGCCAAAAAACTGGCCTATAAACTACTTTCCAGAAAACGCTCTTCTACAATACTGAAAAATCAGAAATCCGTTAACTGGACAGATGAGTCATACAGAGTCTCACATAACCCGGACTTTCTCACAATGTTTTTCGAAGTTATATTCGGAGGAAGCGATGGCAACTACAGAGGACAGAACATCCTTTCTCACACAGCTCAACCTCCCTAAACTAGACAAGTCCCAGGGGGCGGCCCTAGAGACACAGATCTCTCAATCAGAGATTTTGGGAGCCATTCAGAAGCTTAAAACTAGCTGCTGTCTGGGTCCAGATGGATTCATATCCGAATGGTACCGTAAGTTCTCGACAGTCCTCCTTCCAAGTCTGCATGCCTTTTACATTGAGATAGCCAAGGGAGACTCACCACCTCCACCCTCATGGAGCTACTCCACCTTAGTTCCAATATTGAAACCAGATAAGGACCCAACCAACCCCACGGCGTACTGCCCTATTACCATATTAAATCTTGATTACAAGATATTTACTACCATATGAGCCAAAAGAAAAATGCCTCCCACACATAAATTTGGACCAATTAGGATTTATCAAGGGTCGGACCACATCAGATAACACATGCAACATTCTGATTTTGCAGGAACATGTTATCAAAAGACAAATCCCTACAGCATTTATCAGCCTTGACGCGGAAAAGGCGTTCAACAGGGTGTCCTGGCCCTTCTTTTGGGACACCCTGAAGACCTTTCATTTCCCAGCCCCTTTCATAGCCTGCTTACAAAACTTATGCACCTCCCCCAGGGTTAACAAAGGCATCTCCACCCCAATCCAAGTGAGTCATGGTACACGTCAGGATTGCCCCCTTTCTCCATCTTTATTTGCCCTTTACATGGAACCACTAGCTCAAGAATTAAGAAAAACTATGTGGATAGAGGGCATACCCATTGCCCAGCAGGAATACAAAATCAGCTTGTTCACCGATGACGATGTCTTCCTCTCCGTGACCTCGCGCGGAACCTCTATCCCTTCCGCCTGGAACGTCTTTAAGAGATTCGAAGGACTTGCCGGCTTTAAACTAAATGACTCAAAAATGGAAATCTTGATATATAATTTTACCCCCCCCCCCAGTATTCTGAGACGGGGATATCACTTCAAATGGCTTGCTACAAAAATAAAATACCTGGGCATCAATATACCTCTTAATCCGGAAGTTCACGAGCTGGTGAATTATGAACTTTTAACTTTCACTATTCAATCTGACCCGACCAGGTGGTCTCCCTTACTTTTTTCCTTTCATCAGAGAACAGCAACAATTAAAATGAACATTCTACTGCACCTTTTGTAATCTCCCTAGCTTCCCATCATCTTTTTATCTCAAATCTCGGGATAAGTTAATTTCCACCTTTATCTGGGGACAAGGACGTCCAAGGATTAAACTGTCAATCTTAAAACTTTCCCTAGCTCGGGGGGGGGGGGTTAGCTCTTCCAGACCTTACTTTGTATGCTATAGCGGCGTTTCTTCGCATGATACAGATGTGGTTGGAGGGAGACTACCTAACCCCCTGGAAAACCCTAGAATTTCAAATTAATGATCTATTTGATATATCTAAAATACCTTTCTCCTCAGAGGGTTGATCCTTACCTCCTGGAGCATTCTCTAAAATTATAGCCCACACATACCAAACATGGAAGAGATTGAGATGGACTAAAACTATCCGCCCTACCTATGAAACTTTTAAATTAATATCAGAAGATGAGTTCTTTCTTCCAAACACATTTGACCTTTCTTTTAAAAGATGGAGGCGGTTGGGACTCTTCCATTTCTACCAGTTCCTACTGCCCAAGGGCATAAGCAAGCCCCTGTGACTCACTAAAGTCTCAATTTAGCCTACGCCACTCTGATCAATTTCATTACTTTCAGGTGCGTAACCATATACTAAGAAACTCGTATATTCAGCCGATCTTACTGGCCCCAATCTCTGGATTGCTAAAATGTTTTGAGATGGCCATACAGGGACGGCTGAAGAGTAACCCGATTGGAAACTTATACAAGACTCTGAGGGAGAGATCGGCAGAAAACACAACTTCTATTTTAACAGAATGGAATAAAAACTAACATTTAGAGATCTCTTGGGAAACCTGATTAGAGGCAACTATCCCGGCCGTTAAAATAACTTCCTCCACCACATGGCGTGAGTGTGCTTGGAAAGGCCAGATAAGATATTTCTGTTCTCCAGCGATCCTCAGCAATTACCTACCACAGCGGTATGGTTGGTGTTGGCACAACTGTGGCTGTCACTGCGCCTCACTAGGCCATATCTTGGTTATGTCCATACCTAATGCCCTTTTGGCTAGCACTCCAAGCAGAAATTTCAAAATGCCTAGATGAAACTACAGAACTAACGGCCGAACAGGATTTGTTAGCCATTTACTCCAAACACTCTCCAGCCCCGCCAAAAAAAAAAAAAAAAAGGTTACTCACCTGTAATGGTAGTTCTAGGAGTAGAATACAGTATGTTGTTTGTCCACACTGTTTGGCATGTCCCTTTCCCCTTTAAATCTTGCCATAAGTCTTCAAGCTGGCTCCTTCCACCAACCCGGGTGGTATATATCTCGGCTCCGCCCCATGACACCAGATCTTAGCATGCTGGAAGCCAGGTTATGTGCGTCTGCAGCCGGGGAGGTCAGGTGGTTCAGTGTGGATTAACAACATATACCACTCCTAGAAGGTACAGTTTCGTAAGAACTTACCGTAACAGTAAATCTTCGAGAGAGGCTCTTGCAGTAGGTAATTACATATAGGACTGACACCAGCAGGCGGCAGGCCCCCACGGAAAAATTTCTAGCTAGCAGTCCCTGGCGAGGGACTGCCCCCACGTCAGGTGACCGGCGTCAGGAGACGTCGGTATAAAGGGGCGGTCCCGGATGCCCACCTTCCAGTTCTTTCCCGCCACAGGCCAAAAGAGGCCGGAGGAGAGAGAAGCGGATAATTCCTTCAATGGAAAAGGAGTTGAAAAAGCCTAGGGGGATGGAGGGCAGGAAGGTATTACTTACTGCAAGAGCCTCTCTCGAAGATCTACTGTTACGGTAAGTTCTTACATAACTGTACTATCTTACTTCGAGAGGGCTCTTGCAGTAGGTAATTACATATAGGACTGAATCCCAAGCAGTCTGGAACAAAGAGAGGCACCGGGAGGAGGAGGAAAACTACCCCAAAAGGTAATTCTGGTTGTGCAAGTCTCAAGATAGGAGGCCTTGCAAAACAGCCAGCCCGAAGCCTGCTCTACGGCGAGAGGCAACATCCAAATTGTAGTGTTCAGTAAAGGTATGGACGGAAGTCCAGGTGGTGGCAGCGCAGATGTCTGCCGCAGACACATTCTTGAAACAAGCCACTGAGGCAGTTACTCCTCTTGTGGAGTGACCTCTGACTTGACCCGGGAGGGTCTTGTTGTATTTGTCATAACAGAAAGTGATGCAATGAGCCAACCACTTAGACAAGCATTGCTTGGAAACAGCATTGCCTTCCCTTTTGTCAGCAAAAGAGACGAACAATTGATCAGTCTTTCTGAGATCCTTCGTCCTGTTGGTGTAGTATCTCAGAATCCGGTGAACATCCATAGTATGGAGTAAATATTCCCCTTGATTAGAGTATTGAGTAAAAAAGGCAGGTAACTCTATGGACTGATTCAGAGTAGACTCAGCTACTACTTTAGGGAGAAACTTAGGATTCGTGTGAAGAGCAACACGTTCCTTGTGAAAAATCAAGTACGGGATTTTACACATCAGGGCCTGGAGCTCGGAGATTCTCCGAGCAGAAGTAATGGCCACCAAGAAGAGAGTCTTCACCGACAGAAACTTCAAATCCACAGAAGCTGCAGGTTCGAAGGGAGGGACAGTAAGTTTCTCGAGAACACAATTCAAGTCCCAAGGGGGAGCAGGAGTACAGATGGGGGGCCTCAGGTGGAGGACTCCTCTGAGAAAGGTCTTGGAGACCTCCAGTTGAGCGAAAGCCTTGTCTGCGAAGGAAACATGATAGGCTGAAATGGCCGCCATGTGTACCTTCAGAGAGGAATGACAGACCCAGGTCAAACAGATGACGTAGATACTCCAGCAGAAGCCCCGCTGAACAGGAGAAAGGTTCCACGTTCTTGGAAGCGGCCCAGACAGTGAATCTTTTCCACTTCATGGCATAAGTGGATCTGGTGGAGGGTTTTCTGGCCTCCACTAAAATCTCCGCCACTTTGGGAGACACTCCAAAACAGGATTGGGCTAAGTCTACAGGAGCCATGCATGCAGTTGAAGGGATCTGAGGCCTGGATGGACCAGGGTCCCCTGATCCTGGGTCAACAAACCTCGAGATAGAGGAAGGGGAAGAGGAGGATCCTCTGAATCCTGTTGTAGAAGAGAGAACCAGACTTGCCTGGGCCAGAAAGGAGCAATCAGAATCATTCACGCTCCTTCTGAAGCTAGTTTCTGCAAGACTCGTGGGATAAGTGGAATTGGGGAAAGGCATAGATGAATCTGTCCTTCCAGTCTAGAGACTGAGCGTCGCTCCAAAAAGCGCCTCGCTCTGGAACGAGCGAGCAGAAGATGGGAAGTTTTGCGTTTAGGGGGGATGCAAACAGGTCGACCTGTGGTGTTCCCCAAAGTTGGAAGATATTGTCTAGGACCCCTTGGTCCAGTTCCCACTCGTGAGTCAGAGCAAAAGAGCGACTTAGCTTGTCTGCCAGGGTGTTTTCGACTCCCAGAACATGAATTGCCGTGAGGTGAAGATCGTGTTGTGTTGCCCAATCCCAAACCCTCATTGCCTCCCTGCATAGAGGGTAGGACCGAGTCCCTCCCTGTTTGTTGATGTACCACACCACGCACATGTTGTCCGTCTGGACGGCTAGGTGGCCGGGAAGGATGTATTGGTGAAGGGCTTGGAGAGCGTACAACACTGCCCGAAGCTCGAGCTTACTGTTGTGGAGAGCTTGTTCTAGCTTGGACCAGGAGCCCTGGGTCCGATGAGGGCCTAGACGGGCTCCCCAACCTTCGCCTGAGGCGTCTGTGGTTAGAGTCTGGGAGGGGGGAGGATGAAAGAAAGGAGCTCCCCGAAACAGGTTCTCTCGAACCATCCACCACTGCAAGTCTTGAATCATCGGCGAGGAGATCAGAACTGGGTGATCTAGGTCGTCCACAATCTGATCCCATTGAGAGCGTAGAGTCCACTGAGAGATCCTCATGTGGAGTCGAGCGTGAGGCACCGTCGGGATAGCAGCCGCCAAGAGCCCGAGAAGGCGAAGGACCGACCTTGCAGAGACCATCCTGCAGTCGGACAACAGACTTATTTGGGTCTGAAGGGTGGACGCCCTGTCCGGAGGCAGGAAGGCCTTGCCCATGGTCGTATCGAGAATCACCCCAATAAACTGTAGCCTCTGGGATGGGTCCAGATGACACTTGGAATGGTTGATGGTAATACCCAGGCAGGCAAAAACCTGCTGGGTAAGGGAGAAGAAACGCAGGAGTTCCTCCCTGGATGAGGCCGCCTGGAGCCAGTCGTCCAGGTACAGGAAAACCTGCACTCCCCCGGTACGCAGGTGGGCCGCCACCACTGTCAGGCATTTGGTAAATACTTGGGGGGGGCCAAGGATAGACCAAACGAGAGCACCTTGAACTGGTAGTGGTCCCCCGAAACGCAAAACGAAGGTATCTGCGATGAGATGGGTGAATGGGAATGTGCAGGTAAGCATCCTGCATATCCAGAGCACAAAGCCATTGACCTGGCCGGAGGAGGGGCAGAAGGCTCTGCAAAGAGAGCATCCTGAACCTTTTGTATTCTACGTAAAGATTCAGGGAACTGAGATCCAAAATTGGTCTGAGATCTCCTGTCTTCTTTGGGAACAGGAAGAAATGGGAATAGTAACCCGTCCCTCGCAGATGAAGGGGGAAAGGCTCTATTGCTTGCTTCAGCAGAAGAGCCCAAATTTCCTTCTGGACCAAGAGCAGATGTTCCCGTGAATACGACGACTTCAGAGGGGGGTGGCGGGGTGGTTTCTGAAGAAACTCTATGGAGTGCCCTTCTGCTATGAGCTGGAGCACCCAAGAATCTGTGGTTATCTTCTCCCATCCCGGAAGGTGGAGGGAAAACCTCCCTCCTACCGGTTCCTCCGGGGAGTCTGGAGTGGGAGAGGAAGGAGTCAGGTGGTGTGGGGCAGTGCACGGCTGAGCAACACCTGCTTTTTGGGCGGGGGCTTGGCAGCTGTGAGGGCCCGGCGTTTTGTGGCCGCCTTTGGCCGATTCTGTCCGACGAAGGACGCGCCTGCAGCTGACGGGCGGTGACATGGAATCAGCTGACTTCAGTGCCGTCCCCTTCTTGCAAATCAGTGATGATGTCCTTGACATCACCACACAACACCGACCCCGGAAAAGTGCTTCCTGGATAGCAGATTGCACTCAGGACCAACCCTGACACACGGAGCAAACATGGCGCTTGTAGACCTACAGCGAGCTGAGCTCCACCCAGCAGTGTCCACTGCGTCGTATGTCGCACACAGCATGTGTCGACTGGCTGAACGAGCAGAGCGGACGAGATCAGCCAACTCCTGCTTGACTTGGGAGTCAAGCAAGGAGTCCAGTTTGGCTTCCGCCTGAGTTGGATAGCCTTCTGAGTAGTCACCAATATAGCCAACATAGTTCAGGGCCCTGATCCCCATCGTGGAGGAAGCGTAAATCTTTCTCCCATACTGGTCCAGAAGGCGTGATTCCTTATCGGGTGGTGATGAGCTAAGATGTTTGGGGTTCGCCGACCAGCCATGAGCGGCGCTAATCACAACCGAGTTGGCACGAGGTGAGAATCAGAAAATCAACACCCTCTGGAGCCTGATATAGCGGTTCGACTTCCTGGGAAGTGGGGCTAAGGCCGGCGGCTGTTTCCATATTGTTAATGAGCTGGAGGTGGAATGAGGCTCTATTCAGGTGGCACCAAGGTAGGAGCTGTCACGGGCAGATCCAGATGTTCAGCGAGTTTCAAGCGCTGAGGATCTGGTTCAAGGGAGTGCCACTGATGAACCTCCTGGTTTTCTGAGCAACTCTGTAAAGAAGGATCCTCTGAAGGAGACTTCAGAGGGTCACTGGCCTGGGCTTGATGGAGGCGTGGCTCGTCGTCGTCTCGGGAGCAACCGTCGGAAGAATCCGAGAGTGAAGAGGGGAGGATGAAGAGGAGAAAGACTCCCTTTCCCGACTCGGGGAGGAGCGGACCCCGCGGAAGTCTCCGAGGCGTGTGCCTGCCCTTACTGGATCCAGATGGAAGAACCCCGGAGTCCGGAGGTGGTGAGGGTGTGCGCCTCGGATGTGGGGAACCTGGGGATGCACAAACGCCGGAAGGCGGCTCTCGACCTCTTTGGTGAGCAGAGCCTTGGCCTCAGCCCACCAGGAGGCCAGAGTCTCCTGCAGGTCAACCGGCGGCCACGAAGGCAGTGGAGGAGGAGGAGGCGGGGGATAAGGATACGGGTTGCAACAGTATGGGCGTATCAAAACCCAGCTGTGGTAGCTCGGCGCGGGTATTGTGGCGTCCGAGTACTGCGGCGTCCGGTACTGTGAGACGCGGATACTGCAGTCCCTAGTACAGCGGTCGAATAGGATGGAGGTACCGGGGCTGCCGGAGCAGACGGCCCGGCCGGTGGCCTCACGGGCGGGTCCATAGTGGACAGCCTGGAGGACGGAGGGCCTGATGGGAGCAGAATGTCTCCCAGAGTCGGTAAGACCGACGTCAGGGCCGACGGCGGAGGCCCTGGCGTCGGAAGTACCAACGTCGGAGGGCCAGTGGTCGGAGCTAGCATCCAGGGGCCGGGCGTGGGTCCGGCACACCAGGTGGAGGAAGGACTGACGGAGGCAAAGATCCCCAGCTTTGCCCGGGGAAGGAGGGAAAAGTCCCTGGGGTCAAGTTGGAGACTCTGGTTCCCAGGCAGCGAGGAAGTGAAGGCAGCGGCGTACGATGGGCGTGGGGGTCCGTCATCAGTTCCTTCGCCAGCGTACATCAGACGAGCCGGCGTGAGGCTTAGGCGAGCTCTCGGTGGGCGCCGGCGTCCGACTTATGAGAGCCATCACCGGAGGTGGGTCGAGTAGAGTGATCGGCCTGGTCTGGTGGAGTGGAGGCCGTGCGTCGCCCCGGAGGGTCGGACATCTTATTGGCCCTCTCCGGGAGGACGTCAGAGGAGCAGACGCCCGGCTTACCGGAGTCGTCCACACTGGTAGGCCACGAGCCTGCAGCCGAACCAGGCGGGATGCCTCCAACTGCCTGGGGCGCCCGCGAGCCCGGCCGGAGCCAGACAGGTGGGCGGCGCCCCTTGGAAACCTCCGAGGTGGCCGTCCGAGGCGATCCCGGAGAGGATGTTACCTACGTCCCCAGCGACTCCCGAGAGGGACACGGTGGAGGAGCCCTTGTCCCGGTGCCTCTCCTTCTTCTTCCGATGGCCTTCGGGGGAAGTGGACGCCTGCCTCAGTCTTTTGAGCTCCTTCTCCATACAGCTCATTTTCTTCTTCAGAATATGGGCTTCCAGGGATTGCTGCCGCCTTTTCCGGGTAGCCGCATTGAAACTGAGGCAGTGCTGGCACTTCTCGACTGGGTGATCGGGGTCTAGGCAGAACAGGCACAGGGAGTGGCCGTCCTTGTGCGGTAGTTGGGCGCTGCACGACTTGCACTTATTCTTGTGCTCAGAGGGTGTAGGGGATGACATACACCGACGATAGTACTGACGTCAGTCAAAAAAACAATTATTTTCGGTGAAAACCGCGAAGGTAGGGCTGCCGAAGCACAAACTTTTCCACGAGGCGCTGCATCGAGCTAACGGCAGGCGTCCAGGACCGCCCCTTTATCGCGTCTCCTGGCGCGGTCACCCTGACGTGGGGGCGGTCCTCGCCAGGACTGCTAGCTAGAAATTTTTCCGTGGGGTCCTGCCGCCTGCCAGCGTCAGTCCTATATGTAATTACCTACTGCAAGAACCCTCTCGAAGTAAGATCTACTGTTACAGGTGAGTAACCTGTTTTTCAAGGATCGTGGATATGTTGTTCATCCACACTGTTTAGCAGACTCCTAGCAGTTCTCCGAGAGGAGGGAGGCAAGGCGCACACCACCTACTTAGGTAACAGAGACTGGAGAACCGAGGCCCCAAAACCAGCATCCCAGCGTGACTCAAGGTCGATGTGGTAGTGGGTAATGAAGGTGTTTAATGACTTCCAGGTAGCAGTCTGACTGATTTCCTGGATAGGGATGTCCCTGGAAGCAGCCACTGATGCAGCAGTATGGCGTGCAGAATGAGCTCTCATCCCTCTGGGCGGCTCCTTGCCCGCCAACTTATAGCACAGATCTATGCATGATGTAATCCATATTGCTATTGTCCGTTTGGCTGCAGGTCTGCCAGAAGTGGCTTCAGCGTAGGTGACAAACAGCTGGCGAGCCTCTCCACAAATTTCTGCCATCCTCTCCTTATAGTAGGAGAGAGCACGTCTCAGGTCCAAGGTATGGAGCCTGTACTCGGACTCCGAGGTGTAATTAGGGTAGTATACCGGCACAGTCAACACCTGGTTAAGGTGAAACTCTGACAACACCTTCGGAAGGAATTTCGGGTGGGGGCACAGGACAGCCTTGTCCCTGTGGAAGACCAGATAAGAGGAGTCCACCAAAAGCACCTGGAGCTCCCCTGTCCTTCTGGCACACGTGACAGTCACCAGGAAGGCCGTCTTCCATGACAAGTATGACAGCTTACACTTGTGCATTGGTTTGAATGGCTTGCCCATGAGCTTTGCCAGTACCAGCAGTAGATCCCAGGGAGGTGGAGGTTCACACACTGGAGGGGATATGTGATTCAGGCTTTGGAAAAAGCACCCAACCACTGTCTCCTGCGCCAACGTCGGCTGACTGGCCCGCGCCCGGTAAGCAGAACTGGCTGCCAGGTACACCCTAAGGGTCGATGACTGCAGAGAATGTTAGCTACAGAGCAGGATAAGGGGTCCAGACCCTTACCTTGACACCAAATGGAAAACCTTTTCCATTTGAAGGCATAACATTTCCTGGTCGATTCCTTTTGAGATGCCTCCACCACGGTGTAGATATCTTCTGAAAGACCCAAAGCTTGGAACTCTAGCCACTTAGGTACCAGGCTGTGAGGTGCAAGGATTGAAGGTCTGGATGGAAGACCTTCCCCTGGTTCAGAGATATCAGGTCCGGGCGTGTACAAAGCCACTCCGGGGGCTTGCAGATGAGGCTGAGGAGATGTGGATACCAGAACTGGCACGGCCAGTATGGGGCTACCAGAATCACCTTCGCCTTGTCCCTCCTCACCTTGAGTAACACCTTGTGGATCAAGGGAAGTGGAAGGAAGGCATAAAGGAAGCCTGGGGTCCACGGCCTCGAGAAGACATCCCCCTGCAGCGAGCCCTCCGGGGGGAGGGGGGGCGGGAATGATACAGCCTCAGCTTGGTGTTTTCCCTGGAAGCCAACTGGTCTACCATCGATTTTCCCCAACAGGAGAATAGGCTGTAAGCTACCTCTGGATGGAGAGACAACTTGTGGGATGTCTGGCCTATACGGCTGAGAGCATCCGCCAGCTGGTTCGAGGCTCCTGCCACATGGATGGCTAGGAGGTCCGCATCCAATCGGCTTATGGGGGTCCAGATGCAGAGCGCCTCCTTGCACAGCACACAGGAGTGCGTGCCGCCCTGTTTGCTTAGGTAGTACATGGTCGTGGTATTGTCCGTTTGGACTTGAACCACTTGACCCCGGAGCTGAGGAGCGAAAGCTGACAGTGCCAGTCTGACTGCTCTGAGCTATAACAGGTTGATGTGGCATCGGGACTCCTCGGGGTCCAGAACCCGTGGGCCCTGTTGTCCCCTATGTGGGCTACCCAGCCCATGAGAGAGGCATCAGTTGTAAGAACGACCATCGGCTTGGGGCGAACAAACGGGATCCCTTCCTGCAACTGGTCTGGGGCGATCCACCACTGGAGAGCGTCCCACATCTTCTGGGTTACAGTGATCAGCTGGTCAAAATGACCATGGCGCTGAGTCCACTGGGTGGCCAGCTCCCACTGGAGGGGGCGCATGTGCAACCGGGTCCAACAGACTTCTGAGGTGCACGCCGCCATGCAACCCAGAAGGCGCAGAAAGTCTCGGGCAGGGTGCAAGTGCCCAACCAGAAATGATTGGGCAAAGGAGGAAAGAACCTCCGCCCTGTCCACTGGGAGCTGAGATCTGGCTTGACAAGAGTCTAGCTCTGCCCCGATAAAGTCCATCGCCTGAGAAGGCATGAGTTCCGACTTGGCCTCGTTGATCAGGAGGCCGAGTTGGGAGCAGGTTTGGAGGGCCAGATCCCTGGACCTCTCCACCTCCTGTCGGGTGGAACCTGCTAGGAGCCAATCGTCAAGGTAGGGGTAAATTCTGAACCCCCCCCACACCAGAGATGGGCCACCACCACTGCAATGCATTTGGTGAAGACCCGTGGGGTCGATGACAGGTCGAATAGCATGGCTCGGAACTCGTACAGGGTCCCTTCGAACCTGAAGCGGAGGAACCGCTGATGGGATGGACAGATTGGGACGTGAAAGAATGCGTCCTGCAGATCCAGTGAACAGAACCACATGTTTCGCTCCAAGGATGGTATGATCTGGGACAGAGTGACCATTCGAAAGGTGCGTGACCTGAGAAACTGATTGAGGTCATGGAGATCTAGAATGGGGCACCAGCCCCCAGTCTGCTTGGGCACCAGGAAGTACCTGAGACAAAGCCTAGGTCTGAAGACGGATCCGCCACGATAGCTACTACCTCCTTGAGGAGGAGCTGAGCAATGTAGTCTCGAAGAGCCGACTGGGTGCATGCGGAAGTCCATTCTTCCTGAGGGGCGCAGGCTCGGCTGGGAGGGTACTGCTTGAATTCCAGAGGCAGTCCCTGACCGACCTGACTCTTTGAGAATCCACCTTTCCGTAGTGATAGCGGACCAGGCGGAAAAGAAGTGACGGAGCTGGCCCCTCATGGGAGGACCCAGAGCCGGCGTGATGGAAATAGGGGTGGCAACCCCCATCCTGTCACTGGGCAGGCTTAGAGGAGGAAGAGGAGGCTCCAAGACCTGAGCCACGGCCCCCTCTGCGGGCCAGTTGAGGTCCAGGCTTTGGCTGGGGGCACCAAGCTTGAGCCTGCTGCTGACCTCCTTGGTAGGAGGACTGCTGGACCGCAGGGGAAGTGTGCCGAAAAGGCTTCTTTTTCTTCTGCTGGTTCTTGCCTGAAGAACTCCTGGCAGAAGTGGCATCCAAGGTGGCACTGGACTGTTCAGTGCGCTGTAGGTGACCAGTCACTCCTGGGCCGAACAAGTTGGTCCAGAGGAAAGGCACATCAGCTAACTTATGCTGAGCATCCACTGGGAAGGACGATAACCTGAGCCAAGCCCTGCGGTGAGAGGCCACTGCAGCTGCCATCGAGCGGGCACAAGAATCCCCGATGTCCAGGGCTGTCAGGAGCTGCTGTTTGGCAACAGCACAGCCCTGGTCCTGGACTTGCTTAACCGTGGTTTGCATGTCCACGGGGAGATGTGGGAGGACTTTGTCTAATGACCTGAGAAGGGCATGAGAGAAGTGTGCCATGACGGCGCCCAAACTGGCCTGACAAAGGCCCAAGGAGGAAGCCACATAGACTTTCTGCACCGAAGGGTCCAAAAGCTTGGACCCCTTATCAGGGGGACGGTCAGTGTTGGCAGAACTGCCAGTATGCCTGAACACAGAGACGGTCACCAGGCTCTTGGCTGAAAGCTGCTCTGTGAACCCCGCAAGGGACCCCATGGGCACTGCGTACTTGCGGGCCATGCGGGCAGACGGTGCTGGACATGAAGCAGGGCGCTGCCACAGTTCGAGTGCCAGGCCAACAATGGCCTCGGCCACAGGAAAGGCCTCCGTCGGGGTGTCCCCTCTCTTCAGGATGTCTGTGAGAGGGTACTCCACCATTTTCTGGATGGGTTTCAGGGGCATCCCTGTAGAATCAGAGATGAGACGAAGGATCCCCTGGAAGGTGTGCCAATGGATGATTCATCATCCCCTGGATGCGAGTGGAGTCCGGTGACATCCGAGTCCGAGAAGTCGGGATATAGCGGTTTGCCGCCCAAATCACCCTCGACCCGTTGAAGAAGGTCCGGGGTGACCATGACTGATAGACGTTGGGGAAGTCCGGTATCTGTTCAGTCCTCTTTTGAAGGAGCCCCTTCCACAGGCTGCTTAGATGGCAGCTTCACCACTATTGGTGGGGAGACCGGCAAAGGCCGAACAGGAGGATGGGCCGGCCCCGCGGTTGGGGGAACCAAGGGCTTTGGTTCCAATGGGGTTGGCTTTGGCCTAGGAGGCGAATGGCAAGTAATGGCCGGGGTAGGCGGCGGAGCAGGCTTCTGCCCGGTTAAAATCAGCTGTTACCACATAAGGTCCTCGTAGCACCGACAGCGTTTCTGTCAGAGCCTCTCCTCATCCGAGGAGGACAAAGACGACCTGTGGCATCGCCTCTTCTTAGAGCGTTTATGGCTGCTCCTTGGCCTTTCAGCCGAGGGGGTTCTGGACATGGACTGAGATCGGGCAGGCCGAGTCGGTCGCTCGGGAGACACCGGAGGGATCCGTGAAACCCAGGGGTCCGGAACCGGGACATCAATGGGGACACCAGCGGGCTGGGTCTCCTCATCGGGAAACACAAGGACCGGAGTCCTCTCCAAGGAGTTGTCGATTGGGTCGAGAATGATATTGACTTCATCGGCCACCTCCTCGGTCGTCTGGCCAGACGGAAGGTCTGTGACGCCTGCGGCCAAGGAAGCGATCTTGACCGAGGTTGAGACCGCATGCTACTAGGACTGAGACCTCTCTCAGTCCCAAGAGCGCCTTTGTCGAAACAGAGATAGGCCAGATTCTTTTTCCCTCTTCCGAGAGCAGGAGGAGTGTGAGCCCACAGGCACCTCACCCTGGGTTGGGAGAGACCGGCACAACTCCTTAAAAGAACCTCTAAAGGTGGAGCCCAGGTTGAGAGGAATGAAAAAGCTTTGATTCGCCGAAGTGCTGGCGACTTCTTCTTGGAACGCCTTCATGTGTTCTAGCTGCTCGGCAGAGCCTGCGGCAACCTCCCATCTAGCCTCCTTAGACTTCACTGGAGGGTTCCTTTTCTCCGGTCTCCCCAACTTCAAACGCACCAAGTGGTCTTCCAGGACGTTGGGATGGAAGGCGAGGCAAAAGTTGCAAGACAAGGTGTCATGGCCGACACCTAGGCAGTAGACGTACGTGAGATGGGGATCGGTGCACGACATCTTCTGGCCGCAAGGACACTGGCGAAATCCTGGAGAAGATTTCTCTTCCATGATCGAGGACTCAAATGGGCGATCGCTAACTCAAATGAGTTTTAGTTCCGGTAAAACCGAGGTTTTGAAAGCCAGGGCCTATGAAATGCGTGAGCACGAGGGAGGCAACCTGCATCTTCCAGCGGAAAGGAAGATCTGGTGTCATGGGGCGGAGCCGAGGTATATACCACCCGGGTGGGTGGGAGAAGCCAGCTTGAAGACTACTGGCAAGATTTAAAGGGGAAAGGGACATGCCAAACAGTGTGGATGAACAACATAACCATGATCTTAGAACACTTTTTCCAGTCCTTCTTTTAGCAGCCAAGAAAGCTTTAACTAGGTGATGGATGCTGACAAGGTACCTACAGTCACAGACTGGAGATCCATTATGTAACATCTATACTACACTGAAGGCCTCAACTCCAGAATTCAACATAAAGGGCCAAACTATATGAGGAAATGGCAGAAACGGTCAATTTATCAAAGCCTCTGTAGACCCTGATTTTTCTCCTTAGACAGGATACTGTGAAGAAGTGGGGGGATTCTCCTGCTGGGGGAGGGAAAGTGGAGGGGTGATGGGGATGGATGGGAAGCGGAACGCTATCTTACCTGGAGTTTGAAATCCTGAAGCTGTGGATTCTAGAGAGGGAAGAAATTTGGAAGACCATAGCACGTAAAACATAAGGCTGAAATACATTAATAAGTTTATCTCCTGGGTACTATCACCATATAGAATTAAGTGTTTCTCTCTACTGTGCAACTGATATTTTTATTCTGTTTTTTACCAGATACAATGTAATGCTACAAGATATGTAGAACAGAAGAAATGTGTGTGTAATAAACTCAATAAAAATTTAATTACAAAAAAAATGTAGACGGCAGGAATAACTGAGCCTTTATTCATTCCATGAATGGTGCAGAGTTGGGGGAAAAAAGGGTGGGACACATCTTTAAGGTCCCATCCATGAACCATGCCTTGCAGTGACACAGGAAACTTGAGATTTGGCTCGGTCGCATATATTACAAATCAATCCGGAGACATACCGCTATCATGGAACAGAAAGCGGTCATCGGCCAGGGTCAGAGTGTACTCTCGGGGTTAAGTCATGTCCTCCACATTTGCAGGCACTGCTGGTGCAAGCTGCTCTGTCTGGCGTGCCTGCTGAACTGTGCGCTTCAGCAACCTCATGGAAGGCAGCCTGCCGGCAATGGCATCACTTGCTCCAGCAACACTCTGCAAGACCACCTAAGCAGTGGTCTCAAATCTGGTACGGGCCCTTTCACACATGTCGCTCACCACCCTCCTAGCCCCAACATCAGAAGCATCTGCAACATGGATGTGGGTTTTAATAACTGACACCACCATACCTCTCAACTGTCCCTGATTTTCAGGGACGTCCCTGATTTTGCCTCAAAAGTTTACTCTGTCCCTCCTAAAAATAGTGTTTCTGTGACCAAACAGCGGGGCTTGTAAGCACAAAATAATGTCAAACATTAAAGTTACAAACTTGTTCTTCCTTAGAAAATGCATTTTACACTAAGCCCTTTATTCTACCAGCTTCCTGAGTGAATATCTCCAATTTTGAAGAAGTGTCCCTGATTATGGTCCTTTGTCCCTGATTTTTTTAAGCCTTGTCCCTGATTTATGAGGCAGGAGGTTGAGAGGTATGGACACCACTTTATCTGCAACTGTAAGTATCCTGGCCAGACAGAGGTACCGATGGTAATCAACAGACCTTCTCTCCCACCTCCTTATCCCGTCTGTAAATTAATCCTCCATAGAAAGCAAGAGACATTCCCTTCTGGCTACAAAGGAACTCGACCGCCATCCTCTCAGCAAACGGAAATGAAAATTATGTACCCATCGTAATTGTTGATCTTTCTGTGTATCTTCACCATTCATCACTAGAGGGTTCGGAGCCGGAGCTAGGACCCCAAGGGAGACTTTTTTTTCTATAGCAGAGTTCACGCAGCGCCACCCTTGAGGCTGATGTTCCACGTGGCACTTGCGGATTGGCCTTTATCTGTCATCGACTCTGCCCCAGCCCCAGTTCTGAAATGCCATAGTTTGTAAGGAAAGGGAGGGTGGGGTAGGGCATGAGAGCCCAAGGGATGGATAAAAGGAAAGGATATAATGAACTAAAAGGAGAAATAAAAGACAGAGGAGACAGGAAATAGAAACCAGAATGGGAAATTGGAAGAAGGGAACTGGGCCCCAATCTCTGGAAGGAGGAGAAGAAGGGAGGGAGGGGAAAAAAAAAAAAAAGAGAACCACACCCCCAGGAATGGTCCTGCATCCTAGGGTTTTGACAATAATGATAGCTCAAAACTGGCTACCAAGGTTTAGCTGCTGGGAGGCAAAGCCTGAGATATTAAGCAGCGTACGCCTGGGAGTGCCAACCTTAAGAGGGGAGCTGGATGGGGGTGTGTCTCGAACTCCTCCCCCTCCCTCCCAAAATAGGGGAAAAACTTAAACGGCCACGAGGGCATTCAGAAAATGAACTCAAAATTTGAGTTCATAACTAAAAACAGAGAAGGGGGGGGGGCACCCCAGCACTCAACTCACTCCCGAAGAACTGAGGGAGAAGAAAGACAGGGAGAGAGCCGCCCCCACCCATATACCCCAATAATACCCACTAAGGGAAAAATTCTCCTGTGTGTCTCTGGGGTCCTCTTCCCCCTAACCATGAGGGAGAGGAAAGCAAGAAGAATAACAGAAAGACACACGGGAGGGGGAGCCCAGAGACTGAGGCCCCAAGGGGAAGGAGGGCAGGATTTAGTGATGAATGGTGAAGATGCACAGAAAGAACAACAACTACGGTAGGGACGTAATTTTCATATCTTATCTGTGTCAATCTTCACCATTCATCACTAGAGGGTGAGTACCAAGCCCCATGAAAGGGGTCCTAATTACCCCAAGGTACTAAGTCCCTTAGCCTCCAGTGGGTGAGACACTGGAGGAGAGAACCCTTACAGGCCTGGGGAGGCCTGAGACTGGTTTGGGTGAGATGGGGCCCCAGTGGGGAGGAAGGTGCCCAGTGCCGTCTCCACCTCACGGGAGAAAAATGGGTTCTCGGTTGTCACGAGGAGATCACCCTACGCCGGGCCAGGGGTGACAACCGGGATAAGCAAAGCCATGCCATCCGCCTAATGCATATCGCTGTCACTACCACTCTGGATGCCACCTCACTGGTGTCATAAGATGCCCTTGCTTGGTGCCTTGTTAGCTCCAGGCCCTGAGCAGAGAGGGCAATGGCTTGCCTGGTTTCCTCCATATCAGGCATTAAGGCTAGGAGCTGTCCTAGCCTGGACCACAAGAATCTATCATAGGCTGCAAAGTGGGCCTGATGTGACGCAACAGAAAGGAGGAGCCGTGCCAAGTAGAAAATTCTTTTCCCCCAGAATTCGAAGTCTGCAAAGTCTGAATCCGGGGGTCGGTCGCGGGAAGGGGTGCAAGGCCCAGAAGGGGTGTCCAGGGAGGTCAAGCCCGAAGAGGGATGAGGCAGAGAACCTGGAGACCCGGGGGAAGTGCAATACCGTTGGTGTAGGTCACATGGGGCTGGAACAGTGGAGAAGGGACGTAGCCAAAGCCAATGCGATGCTTCCTGGAAAGGAACGGGCCAGGCGGGAACCACCAGGTTGGCTGCACTGAACTCGCCTAGGAAGGCGCGCATCACATGCTCCGGATTGCTGACAGGGACTGGGGTCAAATGGAGCTCGTCCAACATCCTCGCAAGGAAGCACTGATAGGAAGAGAGATCAGACGCTGGAGAGATGGTTCCTCTCCCTCTGAGGAGGAGGAGGAAGAAGATACAGGCGAGTTCCGAGGTTCAGGGTCCTGCTGCACGGGAGCATGGTGGAACACCTGCTGGTCCATGGCATGGAGATAAGTGGGGAAATGTGCAGCAGAACCTCTGAACTGCTGCCAGGTAAGAGGTCCCCTAGGACCGAGAATACCTGGGATAGCCGGGGATGGAGACAGAGGCTCGGGGGACAAGCTCCTTGCAAAAGGAGAATGGTCTCTGTCAGGGCAGGGGGACCAAGAGGAAACTCCCCGCAAGGAGGGAGATCCGAAAGCCCCAGCAGCTAACAGCCGTTCAACTGGATCGGAACAGTCAGAGATCTGCCCATGGGAAGAAATCCTCCTGTGAGGTGACCGGGACTGTCCGAGTCCAGAAGGACGGCTCCTGAACTCAGAAGTTGAAGTCCCTCTCGAGGACCTATCCAGGGAAGAGTGAGGGTCAGCACTGCGACTCCTCCCAGAACCCATCCGGGCTCTGGTGAGGGCACGCTGCGCCACACCCCTACCCCTCAATCCTTCAGAGTCAGAGAGGGACCTCGTCCTCATAGCCACCAGCTTAGGCTCTGGGCAGCCTCTGAGGAGTCCACCCAGGGAGCAGTACCCTCCCCTCCCTGGCGTGCCCTGAGTTGTCCCAAACTTGGACTGTCCAAACACACCAGGGAAGGGGGTACCCCAACTGGAGAAGCAGAAGTGCCAGCGGTCCCAGGCTGCACAGTGGTAGCCATGGGGACCACCGCCGACTGGTCAGTACCACTGACGACTGACCCCCAGAGGGAGGCTGAGTGGGGGCCAAGGTGCTGGAAATGGAGGGATCCGAGGATTCCGAAGAATCTGGGAGCCAATCTGGATCAGACCCAGAGTCCATCTCCGAGGAGGTAGACTCCAAGTTCTGATGCCAGATGACCCCTCAATCCCCCCCAGTTCCTGGACCACGAGTCTGACCACCTTTCACCTTGGCACCAGAGTGAAGCACAACACCGCCACCCTCCCCGGCGCTGTGAACGGCACCGGAGTCAGGCATGACACCAAGCACGGCGCTGCATGCTTCCCCCTGGCGGCGCGAACGGTGCCAGAGCCAAGATCAGCGCCAACTGCGGTGTCACCCCCCATGCCCGGTGCCGGAGTCAGGGGTTGGCGCCATCTTCAGTCCTGGCGCCGCACACGGTGAGAGAAACTGAAACAGGCCCAGAAACTGAAGCAGAACTACCCCCGGCACCTCTGACATCCCAGACGCCGTGAACAATGCCAGAAGCAACAGCGGCACCAAGAGATGGCCTGGTGCTGACCGCGGCGTCGCCCTCCAAGCCCACGGTGCCACAAACAGCACCAGGACCAAGAGCGGCGCCGCCAGACGATGCTGAGGACGGTTCTGGTCCAGACCCAGAGGGCCCAGAACACGACACCGAGCCTTCATCTCCGAAGAGGCGAATGCCAAAGCGGTGCCTCCTGCCTGTCCCCCGAGAGGGACAGACTGGGCCTCCTGCACCATGGAAGAAGCCCCCGCTGCGTCAAGGCTAAGAGAGCTGGAGGCCCCCCCCTTCCTCAGGCCGTAAAGGACCAGGAGGAAGGGCCGAGAATCCGTGCCTTGGCCCGCTGACTATGAGCCCGTCCTCCGAAAGTTGGCGGTGTACGTCCAACTTTAAATGCGCGGATTTCGACAACTTGGCGGTCCATGGAGAAGCAGGCATCACGGTTGTCCATGTCGTGGGTCGGGCCGAGGCAGGAGAGGCAGCGGTCATACTGGTCCATCACGGAATAGAGGTGGCCACAGACGCATAGGAGGCCACCCCGCTTTCGACAATTTTTGCGCCCCGATGAAACATGACCGCATTTAAAATAAAGACAAAACAGTACTTGACGCTTAAAAGTAAAGGAATGATCTTACCAGCCAGAAGCGGCGTCGAGCAGGGCGAACAGAACCGAGGCAACACAAACACAAGGCCGCAAATCTTGATAGAAGATAAGTCTCCACACGAGGTCTTCACTCGACAGCAGGAGAAGAAGAACTGGGGCTGGGGCGGAGTTGATGACAGATAACGGCCAACCCATGAGCACCATGTGGAACGTTGGCCTCGAGAGCTGCACTGGCCCTGTGTCGACTCTGCCCATAGAGGAAAAGAAAAAAAAAAAAAGGTTTCTCGTGGGGTCCTAGCTCCAGTGCTGAACCCTCTAGTGATGAATGCTGAAGACTGACACAGATAAGATCAGGAAAGAAGAGCACAACATTACACGCCCCCTTTTATTCCCCATCGCCAGGTGTTGTGGATTGTTTTTAATGTAGGGGGCTCCGACCCACATATCCCATGGGGAACTATGCACACCTACCCCCCGTATCTAGAGGATCACAACACCACGCCGCTCACTGATAGTGGGAGTATCAGCATGTTCAGCTTGCTTGCTGTGTGTTTGCTGTAATGTGCCGCTGGTCTTTATGTGCTGTGCTGATATTGCTTCACTATTTTGCTCTCGCTATTAAATACTCGCTATACTGACGTGATACACTGTATATCTTCACCATTCATCACTGGTGGGTACTATACCGGATGCGCTAGGACCCTGTGGTAAGCTTTTTAGCTTAAAAAGCTTTCCTCCTAGGAATAGGGGCGATGTCAGGGACGGTGCAGCCCTCGAGGCTGATGCACTGTGTAGATATTCGAGAGGAGCTCTTGCAGCAGGCTATAACCATTAGGACTAACGCCACAGGTATTAGGACCCACCGGAAAAATTCTCAGCCAGCAGTACCCAGCAGGAACCTCCCCCCCCCCGACATCGGCTCCACCCCGTCAGCCCTAGTATAAAAGGGGGCGGACCCAGCTCCACCGCCAAGACTCTTGATCAGGCCCTAACAAGAGAAGGAGGTGAAGCCTGAAGATGATGATTTGTACACCTCATCCAGGGGATGAAAGGTGGGAAAGCAGCGCCTGCTGCAAAAGCTCCTCTCGAAGATCTACTGTTATGGTAAGTTCCTACGTAACTGTACTATCCTACTTCGAGTGGGAGCTCTTGTAGCAGACTATAACCATTAGGACTGAATCCCATGCAGTCCCGCACCAAGGAGGTGTCGAATACCGGGAGGTAGAAGATGATAAAGGCTGGAAATAGCAGGTTAAGACAAGAGTCCCTGAAGGACTGCCAGGCCGAAGCCGGCACAGTGTCTGGACGCAATGTCCAAGCTATAGTGCTTCACGAAAGTGTGCACAAAGTTCCAGGTAGCAGCGGCACATATGTCCCTAATGGAGACATTCCATAGAGCAGCAAAGAAAGCAGGAACTCCTCTAGTGGACTGACCCCTAACTGGTCCCGGAAGGGGTTTACTGTACTTCTCATAACAAAATACAATGCAGTGGACAAGCCACTTGTCGACAGTCTGCTTGGACACCGGTTTACCCAAGTGTTGTGGCGCAAAGGCCATGAACATAGTTGCTCCGATGAGTTCTGCTAAGGTAATACTCAGCCCTGTGAACGCCCTCCAGAGGTGAAGGAGAGCTCCCACATAGAGGAGAAGAGAAATAAACTGGAAGGTCAGCCAACTAGTTGAGGGTCAACTCCGAGACCACTTTAGAAAGGAATTTAGGATTCATTCTAAGGGAAACCCTTTCCCTATGAAAAATTAAATACGGCCCTTGACACATCAGAGCCTGGAGCTTGGAAACTCTTTGAGCTGAAGTAACAGCCACTAAAAAACAAACCTTCCAGGAAAGGTAACGCAGCTCACAGTCTGCTGCGGGTTCAAACGGAGGGAGAATAAACTTCTCCAAAACAAACAGGAGGTCCCAGGGAGGGATAGGATCCCGAATGGGAGGTCTCATGTGTAAAATCCCCCGTAAAAAGCTGCGGGCCACATCCAACTGGGCTAAGGTTCTGTCTCCCAAAAGGGTGTGATAAGCAGAAATGGCCCACATGTGCACCTTTATGGAGGAGTAGCTCAAGCCTTGTTGATATAAGAGGAGATACTGTAATGCTGAGTTCACCGGACAGGTAAGAGGGTTCAGACGGTGAGACGACGCCCATAAGCAAAAATGCTTCCACTTCATAGCACAAGTGGAATGAGTAGAGGGCTTCCTCGCTGATACAAGTACGTCCGCCACCTCTTGGGATACCCCATATCTGGACTTTGCTATGTCTGAAGGAGCCAAGCATGAAGGTGCAAAGACCTGAGATCGGGATGGGCCAGCGAGCCCTGATCCTGGGACAGCAATTGCGAGCATATTGGCAGCGGGATTGGAGGTTCCGAGGATAACCGCTGAAGTAGTGGGAACCAAATCTGCCGAGGCCACAGAGGGGCAATAAGAATCATCTGAGCCCCTTCGGCCTGTAAGTTCAAGAGAACTCTCTGGACAAGAGGGTGGTGTAAAGAAACCTCCCTGCCCAACAAAGGGGCAACGTGTCTGGCCAGAAAACACCAGGCGCGGGCTCTCGCGAGCAGAAAACTGTTAGTTTGGCATTGCGTGGTGACGCAAAGAGGTACAGCTCTGGACGACTCCATGTGTCGAAGAGCTGGTCCGCTACTGATTGCAGTAGCTCCCACAGGTGCGCCTTGGACTAAGACCTGCTTAGGCTGTCAGCCAAGTTGTTTAGGACGCCTGGAACATGCACTGTGGACAGAGCTGTGCCACTCCAGTGCCCAGTACCAGATTCTCACTGCCTCCCTGCACAGGGGGTAAGAATGAACACCCCCTTGCTTGTTGATATAGAAGACGACCGCCATATTGTCTGTCTGAACAAGAAGAGAGCCTGGAACGAGGTCCTCTTGAAAGGCATGTAGCGCATTGAGGACCGCTTGCATCTCCAAGACATTGATGTGGAGTTCGCGCTCCAAGGGGTCCAAGTACCCTGCATTTGGTGGGCCCCAAGGTGTGCCCCCTAACCCAAATCCAAGGCATCCGTTGTAAGAGTCTGATTCGGGGGCTCCGGATGGAAAGGGACCCCTTTTCCAAATTTATCAAGTCCAAACATCAAAGAAGCGTCCTCTTTACTGGCTCTGTGACTCTGACCATGTGGTCTAGGTCATCTGAGCATCGATCCCATTGCACCCTGAGCATCCACTGTGGGATTCTCATGTGGAGGCGGGCCAGAGGAGTGACGAGAATGGCCGTTGCCATGTGCCCCAGAAGTCTGAGGAAGGTCCTGGCCTGAACTTGAGGGGTTACTAAGACCGATCCGGCAATCTCCCACAGGCAATCGCCCCTCTCTGGGAGTAGAAAAGCCATGCCCTGAACCGAATCCAGGACCGCGCCTATGAAGACGAGCCTTTGGCTGGGCTCTGGGGAAGACTTTGAAAGATTCAGGGTGATCCCCAGATCTCGGAATAGATTATAGGTGTCTCCGAGAGCTTGAGGAAGGCGTGACCTTGACAGGGCCGCAAGCAACCAATCGTTTAGGTAAGGGAAGACATAAAGCCCCTGGTGCCTTTGAGCCGCAGCCACTACTGCCAAGCATTGTGTGAAGACTCGAGAAGCGGAGGAGAGGCCGAATGGGAGAACCCAAAACTGATAATGCTCCCCCTAGAAGTGGAACCTCAGGTACTTTCTGTGAGGGGGAAAGACTCCGATGTGCATGTATGCATCTTACATGTCTAGGGAGCAGAGCCAGTCTCCCTGATGCAACAGAGGAAGCAGTCCTGGAAGAGTCACCATCCGGAACCTTCTGTACTCTATATAATAGTTTAAAGAGCTGAGGTCCAGAATGGGATGAAGGTCTTGTGTCATTTTTGGAACCAGGAAGAAATGGGAGTAATACCTTTTCCCCCTACTGCTGCAGAGGGACTGGCTCTATCGCCCTTTTCCGCAAGAGGGCCTGAATCTCTCCTTCTATGAGTGGAATGTGAGAAGGAGGATATCTAGAGGACCTTGGTGGATTGTCTGGGGGATTTCGGTGAACTCCAGCGTATGTCTCCTCCTTATAATATCGAGGACCCACTGGTCCACAGTGATAGAGCTCCATCCCTTCAGCTGAAGGGAGAAGCGACTCCCTACTGCCTCCCCTGGAACCTATTCCGGAGGAAGGGGGGTTGGGAGGGAGTCATTGGGCGGAGCTGGGAGTGGGCAGAGGGGCTTGGGAGGACTTGGGGCCACTAAAAGGAGCGCCCCCAGGCTGCTGGTTGATGGCTCTCCTTTTAAAGCCACCTCTCTGGCCTTGTTGGTTGCCATGGGCTTGGTCACCTGAGGGCTTCCGAAATGGCCATTTCCTCACCTTCCTCTGGTGTCCTCTGTACATCTGACGGACAGACCAGATGGATTTCCCCAACTCCTGGAGATGAGAGATGAGTGACTGTCTCCTGCCCAAACAAGACGGAACCCTGGAATGGGAGGTCCTGGATCCTGGACTGCAGGTCTCAGTGAAAACCTGAGACTCTCAACCAAGCGTGGCGCCTGAGACAGACCCCTGATGCTGCCGCTCAGGCCACCATGTCTGCAGTGTGGTACGAGGCCCGGAGAACATGCGTGCCTACATCCGAGCCAGACTTAAGGACATCCAGAATCTCCATCTTCTGTACGAAGTCTGGCAAGGCATTCACAAGCTCTTGTCCCAGTTTCCCAGCGCACATTCTGGTACTGAACCATATGCGTCAGGAAATTAAGGGACCTAATGGAGCAGGTGGAGGCAGAATAGGCCTTCGTGCCCACCTGGTCCAAATAGCGAGACTCTGGGTCAGGAGGCTATGAGCTAAGGTGCTTCGGCTGCTTGGACTTATCGTGGGCAGCCGTAATCATGGAAGAGTCCATCTGAGGGTGCTCAAACAAGAAAGACTCATCCCCTGGGGCTCTGTACAGCCTATTCGACCTTTTAGGAACTGCCGGGACGGAAGCTGGACACTTCCAGGTGATCCTGGAAGGTGTCCACTAAAGGAGGCACCACGAGAGGTTTGGTCTCCTTATGCCTCAAGTACTTGGCTAGTTGCCGGCGTTCTGGATCCAGGTCCTCTGTATCCCATTCATTAGAGGCGTGGATATGCCTCATGACGTTCATAAAGGTTGGAGCATCAGGAGGCGAGCGGGACTGGTCCTTTTCTCCTAGGGAACCCCCTATCCCAGAGAGGGAGGAAGAAGGCGATCGACTACTAGGTGACGAGTAGCCAGATCTGCCCCATCACTAGCCCTGCTCGAACGTCGGTGGCTTACATACCGACGACGGAGCGATGACTGATGCCGGTTCAGGGACTGACGTTGGGAGCAGTCCCGCCCATCGGAACGGGAACGGCTCCAAGTATGAGACCTAAACCAGCATCGGCTACCTGATCTCGGTGAGCACTGGTGTCGGTCTGTGGACCAAGATCGGGCCCTGGAGGGTGAGCGAGACAACGGCCTCTCGGGGGTCTTCAGTGAAGGAACACCCTCTGGATGAGGTTTACCCAATGGGTCCAGAACCGGTGGTGGGGCCGGCTTCGGGGGGTTCTGTTTTTTAACTTGACCCCACCAAAAGGAAAAAAAGATCCTGGAGCTCCTCCTTGGTAAACACCGAGTCTGCTGACCCCGGAAAAGGGACCTCTGAAATATCCGGCCCCGAGGAGGAGCCTCCTGGAGATATAGACGCTGTCCCTTGGCCGGTAGCATCGGGATCCTTCGCCCCTTCTACCCACATCAGTATCGGATCCGACGGTGGTTTCTCACGGGGGGTGTGTGTGTGTGCTGGAATATCCTCAGACCCCGGGGGCTTGCCCTTATCGGACAAAGCCAGGACCTTGGCGGGCAGGGCTGTGGCTTGTGCTTCCCAGGTCTTAGGGGCGAGCTCTGAGCGGAGTCACCTTGGGCCTAGCAGGTTTCTCCCAGACGTACCTGCTTTGGCCTGTGCTTTTTTTGCAGGAGCGGGGCTTCTTAGGGGAGGGCCGAGAGTGGGACTGGGACCTGAACCGGTGGCGGGACTGACTACGGTCCTTGTCTCAGGACCCTTTGGATTTCTCCTTGTGTTTGGCCCTCCCTCCGGAGGTGTGCAGTTCCATCTTGTGCACTAGAAGAAATGCCCTGAGAGCCTTCAAACAGCAGATCCTGGTTCTACTTGTGAAGCCCTGGCAGGTGGAACAGGCTGTGGTGTAGTGGTTAGGCCCCAGGCAAAAGACGCACTTAGTGTGGCCGTCCTTGGATGGAATCTGACGGCCACAGCTGCACTTGTTGTGATGGGGTCCCCATGAGGAGATTGATGACGGGGAAGACATATGTCGGTACTGAAAAAATATCGAAGTTAGAGTGAAAAAGTAGGTGGCAAGCCAAGAACTTTCCAACGTGCACGGGTCGCGGCGGGAAAAGAACTGGAGTGGAGCTGGGTCCGCCCCTTTTTGTACCAGGGCTGACGTCAGGGTGTAGCCGACGCCAGGAGTGGTCCCTGCTGGGTACTGCTGGCTGAGAAGTTTTTCAGTGGGTCCTAATGCCTGCGGCATTAGTCCTAATGGTTATAGCCTGCTGCAAGAGCTCCCACTCGAAGTAAGATCGTATTTTTTCAAGGAATGTTCAGCAGTCTTCTTACAACCCTAATTCATGAACCTGATGAAATCTTTTAAATCCCGCCTGAAAGACAATTTAGAGAAGACTGTGAAATCATCTTCTGGCATGGACTTGAAAAATTTCACCTCCCTTGTTCAAATGAGGTGGAGTCCCAAAAAGGGGTCATGTGGAACATTTGGTGAAAAAATAATTAAAATGACAAAGTTAAAAATGTATTGAAAATACATAGACTGCAAGTACCTTGGAAACATAGAATTTGATGGCAGAAGAGGACCACTTAGCCCACCTAGTTTGCCCATTTTTCCCTACCTACAGTATCACCGCAGACCCTAATTGATTTCCGCCCCCCAACTAAGATTCCCTTATGCCTATCCCACGAATACTTGAACCCCATCACTGTTTTTGTCCCCAGCATCTCCACTGGAAGGCTGTTCCAGAAATCCATCACTCTTTCTATGAAGTACTTTCTCACAGCTCTCCTGGATCTGCGCCCCTCCAGCTTCATACCATATCCTCTTGTTCTTGAGCTATTTTTTTTTTTTTCCTGAAAAATACTTCCCTCCTTTATATTATTTATCCCTGTGAGTATTAAAAGATCTCTATCACATCCCTCCTCTCTTCCAGGGTGTACATATTGAGGTCCTTTAGTCTCTCATCATAGGGCTTTTGGTGCAGACCCTGCACCATTTCAGTTGCCCTCCTTTGGATCACATCCACTCTATGTTCTTCCAGAGATGTGGTCTCCAGAACTGGATAGGGTACTAAAGGTGGGGCCTTACCAGTGATTTATACAGAGGCACCACCTAATGCTTTCTGCTTATGATACCCCTCCTTATGCACCCCAGCATTCCACTAGCCCTCCCAACTGCCTTGTCGCACTTCATGGCCACTTTTGGGTCATCTGATATGATTACCACCAGGCACCTTCCCTCTTTGGTGGTTGTCAATACCAATCCACCCATTTTGTTTTCTGCCCCTGGGTTTCTGTGCACTAAGTGCATTATTGTGCACTTTTCTGCATTGAAACTCAGGTGACACACTGACCACTCTTCGAGTTTTCTCAGGTCTCTGGTCATCCTTTCCAGACCCCCCCCCCACCCCCAGTGCCCACCATGTTTTCAGATTTTGTGTCATCTACAAAGAGGCAGACACTTCCTTCCAGCTCCTCTGCAATATCACTTATAAAGACATAAAAGCGGACTGATCCCAGAGGTACATCACTGGTCACCCTCCCTTTCTTGGAGTGAACTCCATTTACCAACATTCTCGGTCACCTGTTTTTTAATCAATTTCTTACCCAGTTTACCACCTTTGGACCCACTCTTAAGCAACCCAGCTTGCTTAGTAGCCTCCTATACGGAACAGTGTCAAAAACCTTACCGAAATCTAGGTAGGCCACATCTACCGCTCCACCCTGATCAATTTCCTTGGTCACCCAGTCAAAGATATCTATCAGATTAGTTTGACAAGGCCCCCCCCCGGTGCGAATCCCTGCTGCATCAGGTCTTGATCCATGGGTTAGAGGACTTGCCCTATAAGAGTAGGCTGGAGGAGCTGAACATGTACTCCTTGGAGGAGAGGAGGGACATGATTAAGACCTTCAAATACATGAAGGGGATACATAGGACAGACACGGGAGGGCTTTTCCAGTTAAGGAGGGGAAGGGACACCCATGGGCACAATCTGAGATATGGGAGGGTAGGTTCAGGAGGGAAATGAGGAGACACTTTTTCACAGAGAGGGTGGTGGCAGGCTGGAATGTATTATCAGGGGAAGTGGTATTCTATAATATGGTGGGCTGCTTCAAAAGAGAATGGAACAGGGTAATGGGGAGGGACAGCTGCAGTATAAGGGCTGCTAGCTGCACATTTGAGCAGACTCGATAGATCGTATGGCCTTTATCTGCTGGCAGGCTCATATGTTGTAACTTACTGGATTCGAGATATTCTACAGTCCCTTTCCTTCAGCAGTGTTTCCATTAACTTTTCCTCCCCCAATGTCAGGCTGACTGGCCTATAAAGCCAGCCTCCTTCCTGCTACCACTTTTGTGAAGCAGGACAATGTCTGAAGTTCTCTGGAACCACTCCTGTTTCCAGTGAGCTGATACCCTTGGATGCATCCTGTTTGGCCCCATTGCTTTGCCCACCTTCAGATTAGCGAGTCTCTTAAGTAGACTCTCCTCCGAAAAAGAACTAGTGTCCACCTCCCCCCTCCAAAGCTCCTATTACTTTTGTGTGACCCTCTCTTCTTCCTCCTCCTCCTTCTTCTGTCAACACTGAGCAGAAGTATTTGTTCAGGATGTCTGCCTTTTCCCGGTCTCCCTCTGCGCAATCTGCCCCTTCCCTGTTTGACCTTACAGTTTCTCCCCTGGTCTTTCTCTTTTTGTTTACGTACCTAAAGATATACTGTTTTGCCAAGCAATAGAAAAACCTGTCTCTCTAAAATCTGACTGCTCCATCGAGCTGTTTAAATCCCAACTACTCTCCTCACTCACCCCTCCTGGGATGTGCAACTGCTACCACTGAATGCCAATGTTATCTGCAATTGTTTTATGTATGCTACACTTCCTCCGATTGCATTGCTAAACTGTATGCCATATTCTGATATCACTGCACCTCATCAACTGCCAAGTTATTGTCTTATCTGTTTTTATTGAATTCTACTTATAGTCTTACTGTATTGAACCCATGTTCTATTTTTTTTTTCTTTTTTACTTACTATTTATGCTCCTGCTCGCTCTCTCTCCACGTCCACCCCTTACCTCGGGGTCCCCAATGTGCCGCATAGCTACGCCAGGAGGAACTGGAGGACACCAGCTCCATTAAGTGCCCCACTCCCAAGTGAACCCATCCATCCCCGGATAACCCCCCCAGGTGGTGCGGAGGTGGTCTCCCCTTACCCCATCCGAGACCTCAGGGGGAGTGGACACCTGGAGCTGCATCCCTCGCCCCTCCCCCCCGGTCGTTGGTGCGGGGCCTGTCTCCTGGCATGGATGTGGGGCTTTTTTCCATTGTTCTGGTCCCGCCCCCTGCAGACGCCGGCACTCAGGGAGGACCAGTGAGACTAAGGCATGCAGAGACGTGCCTTCATTCCAGTCTTCAGCCGACGTCTGCCCCTCACGACCTTTACTGTGTCCCCAGCTGCGCAGCCACCCGTGGCGGTATAGCAGCAGGGACCACAGCCCACCCTCCCTGGAGAAGGAGAGCGGCCCATCGGGCGCTCAAATCTCTCCCCTCGGCCGGCCCTCCAGCAACCCAGGCTCGCTACCGAACCTTGGTCGCTGGCATCGCAAGCGGTAGCGCTACCACTGCACTGGCGGGTCAGTCTTTGAACCCATGTTCTGATATCACTGCCCCTCACATCAGCTGTTAAGTCACTGTATTATCTGTATACTATGAACTGTAATTGTAGTCTTACTGTATTGTACTGTACACCTGTAACTTGACTCAGCAAAAGCTTTGTTGTACTCAACCCCAAACCTTTTGAAAATAAGCTCTGTCTAAAGAGTTTAATGTGTAATAAAAACTAAAGTAACCAAAGAATGTCTTGCCCCTTTTGTTATTGCCTGGGCTATTCTCTCTTCAGCCTGCACCTCATGCTGCTTACTGCTTTCTCTGCTTCTATCCGTATCCCCAGATATACCTCCCTATCCTCCTCCCTTTGTGTCTCCTTATACCTTCTGAATGCTATGCTTTTAGCCTTTACCTGTCCAGTCACCTCTTTCAAGAACCATAGAGGTCTCTTTTTCCTCTTGCTTGATGCAGAGGTGTGTCACCTTAGCTTCACTCACTGTCCCCCGGTCATCCCTAAGACATTCACCCATCTTTATCAAATTTGCCCTCCTGAAATCCAGGATCCTCATGCTTGTGTGGTTGGATTCTGCAGCCGTCCTTATATTGAACAGAAAGGATTCAGGTCTGCACCTGGGTCCTGTGCTCAGCTCTCACATACACAGACACAAAAAGTAAAGTTGCCAGCACCAGCCAGATCAGCAGAGCACCACAACAGGGCTTATGGATGAATACAATGTGCTATGAATGCACATAAAAGAAAAACCGAAAGCCGTGATGTACTTCTTCCAAACAATTTTATTCACAGCACACGGCTTCCACATCCATAAAACTCCTTCAGTAGTATCCTAACGCGTTTCGCACCATCTAGCGCTTAATCATAGGAATCATGCTGTTTGGTGACCACTCCCTCGTCCCCAAGTGGCTTCCCACCTTGACGTCTGCAATACTGCCCCATCATGAGTGGGTTCACTAACTAGTTGCCCGAGGAACACCTCCTACAAGAAGTTCAGGATGTCCCTGCTTCTAGATGAAGATACAGCTGGGAGGCTCCAGTCTACACCAGGCAGCACCTTCCCCTTTTTTGCCATTCTGCCAGTGGTCTCTACCAGTAGCTGATTTAACTCCTCTCCATGTGCCAGATGTCTATAGATCACACCAGTGCAAATAGTGTCTCCATTCCCCGTCTCTGGGTGACCCACAGTACCTCTGCTCCCCATACTCCCTGTATCACTGTTGTTTTTAAGTTTTCCTTCACATAAAGTACCACAACCCCTCCTTTCCTTTCCCACCCTGTCTTTCCTGAACAGAGTATAGCCTGGTATGGCCATGTCCCAATCATGGTTTTCAGTGCACCATGAGTTGGTAATGGCCACAATATCCACGTTAAGCTCTGCCATGATGGCCTCTAGGTCTGGAATCTTACTTACTAGACATCTGGCATTCGCACACTTGGCCTTCCAGATTTTGTTAGCACTCTGCTTGTCAGCCCCCATTTTTCCTTTTTACCCCTTCCCTCTTTTTTTTAATGCTCCTGTTCCCATCTCCCTTTGTTTTATCACCATGCTTCCTTTATTAATTTGCACTGGGGGGGGTCATCTTCCCTTGGTTCTCCCTACTCTCTACATCAGCCTGTGGGTGGGTAGGTGGGCAAATGTTTCTGCCTCCCTGATTTCTTCTGCAACCCCCGTCGGCTAGTTTAAATATTCATCAAAGAAACATTTAAACTGTCCACCGAGAACTGCAGTTCCCCTCCTGGATGGATGCAGGCCATAATCCTTGTGTTTATCCATCCAGGTGGACCCCAGTCCCCAATGTAGCCGAATCCCTCGTCTTTGCACCATTCCTTCAACCATAAGTTGAAGCTCCTGGTCCGGTGATCCCTCTCCTCCCCCTGTCGCAGACAGGCAGCCTCTCAGAGAAAGTCACTGAGTGCGCTACCCAAGACCACTCCCCAGCTCCCTAAACTCCCCTCTGCACTATTCCAGCCCTGTCCCTAGCCAGGACATTAGTCCCCAGGTAGACAATGACATGTAATGTCCCTTCTGTCCTGCTTCCCTAGTGATCCCCAGGATCTGCTTCCCCTCCCTTTGGGCCATGGTGCTACATAGGCATCCAGCCTCCCTCCGACCCCTTCTGATTTCCAAATCTATCGCCCAGACAATTGAGTTCCCGGGCAGAAATTGCTTCCTACTCCTCTAGAGTCCACTCCCACTCTTCCTGGGGTCTCCACTATGGAGGACTCCCCCATCCTCCCTGGCCAGCACCACAGGGTGCCTCCTCCTGGCAGTCTTGCCCCACAAGAGCAGCGTAATAATTCTGTAGTGGTACCGGTTGAGGAACGTGCCCCTGACCCACAACCCCTACCCTTCCAGAGCCCACCATATTCCAGCTGTTCCTCATCCCTGGCATCCTCTGGGGTAAGGGTGGCAGACCTGGTGGCTCCTGGGTAGGGGAGAAGATCCCCTGAATTCTAACCAACTTGTCCTGGAGTCTAGCAACCTCCTCTCCACCCACAGAGATGCAAGCAGATGGGTTAGCACTGCAGTCTCTAGAAGGTCTCTCCAAAAACAGCCGCCCCAAAGCCACTGCACTGCACCCAACATTCCCAAATCCTACTCTCCCTGTGTTACTTGGAAATACTTATGTACTCTTACCCTTGATAGGGTGTTTCTAGTTTCTCCCTGTATGTTGTTTGTTATACTCCTTTGTACATCTACCCTAGATAGGGCACTGATCCTAGTCCCAGCTTTGGCCTAACCTTCTGCTTTCACCCATCCCTTGTGTACCATTATAAAATGGCTAGAAAAAAATCTAGAAATCTCATTGGCCAAGAGACATCAGTTGACGGTACATTAAATCTCTGTATACACACAGTCATCCTGGTCCTAAACCACATCACACAATGAGCAAATCAGTCCTCCTTCAACCAGAACTATCTTCCAATAGTCCCTCTGCAACCAGAGCTGATTTTCCATCACAAACATGGCTGCTACTTTTACACTGTAAAAACCTTCAACTGGGCCCTAAAAATTTAACTACCTTAAATAAAAAATAAAACAAATTAATTAAATGTTGTTTCCCTGATCATCACACTCTCCTTACATACATAAACAAATTAGAAACATTAAGTATTGTTTATAGTTTTTATTACAACAGTTTCTTTACTGACAGTGAAAATTCCCCCTTCTGTCTTTACCTGCTCATCAAGGAAATCTCTTCTGCTTGCCCTGACAGTGAGATAATTGAGTCACTGGCTCTAAAACAGGCCTTTGTTGTTCGTGTGTACAGTATGTTAGGGGAGTAACATTCTACCAGTGGAACTGAGCAGAATTTTGAATCCCCGTATTCCAGGGTAAACATTCTATGTCTTGAATGAGGGGAAAAACAGAAAAAAAAAAACAGGATGAAGAAAGTAGGCAATACAGTAATACTTTATAAACAAAAAGAAAAGGTGGGAAATGGAAATTACGTACTTACTGTAATTATTGATCTTCTTGGACAGTCTCCATCACTCATTCACACTAGTGGGATAGCGCCGGAGGCGACAGGATCAAGCAGGAGCCTAAAATTTTCTGAAGGGTCAGTGTTGAGACAGGACCCCGCATGCGCGGCACTAGCTCGCGCCTGTGTAGGCTATCTCGGCATCGACCCTCCAACCGCCTCAGTACCTTTTCAACCGAGGAGGTGCAGCGTAACTAATGAGAATAACTCATCCTGAGTTTCTGGGCCTGAGAGGGCCCAGATGGCCTTTGCAAGAAAGGTCAAAGAATAATGTCCTCACAGTCTAAACCATAGGACCATGAAGACCAGGAAAGAAAACAAGTGAACCCAGGGGATGGTTAGTGGGCATGTGAATGAGTGATGGAGACTGTCCAAGAAGATTAATAATTACAGTAAGTACGTAATTTCCATATCTTCCTGGACTAACTCTCCATCACTCATTCACACTAGTGGGAGAGTACCGAGCTAAAACCAACAACCCTAAGTAGGGTGGTAGGAGATAGGGTTCACTCAGAAAGGACAGCCAAGGACTGTCCTGCTAATAAAAAGAGCTGTCTTGTAAAGAGCAACTAGAACATAGTGCCTACAAGATAAGCGCTCGAGTTGTAACTCACCACTTTGCAAATGACTGTAATGGACACAAAATGAAAGTCTGCCAGGAAGCTGCAACCACTCTAGGAGAGCGGCAAGAACCTGGCCTCACAATTTGGTCTAGGTCCAAAATGAATAGTGTCAAAGACATGTACTACTGTAGCGTAAAGGGACCTCAGGAACGGAAAGAGTCAGAGGTAAAGTCTACTGGTTCAGGGTAGACCGGAAAGTGCAGATGGAAACCCCCACTGTCAAGTATGGCTGACCTGTAAACAACAGGTCCAGGAGCACTTGAACCCCTTACTTGGTGAGCAAGGGGGTCCAGGTGGGGTTAGCCCATCAAGGAGAATGGTCTCCACTTAGTCACAGGAACCTTCCTGATGCAAGGCCAAGCACGACTAGAAGCCTCTCATGGTGGTCTAGTAGAACCAGATCCTACCCACTGCATATTCCAAAGGAATCATCCTGCCCCTGTGTGTACAACTGTAGTAGCAGTCTCTGGACTCAGGGAAGAAAGGAAAAAGTGTACAGGAGGACGTGTCCACTGCAGAAAACATTCCAACAGAAAAAAAAAAAAAAAAAGGGGTTGAATTTCTAAGGCAAATAGAGGCAGATGTGCGTCGAGGAGGGACACAGTAGGACCAAGTTACGGCTAACCCATTTGCTGAAGTGACTGAAAGAGGCAGTGACTCAATGCGGTGAGGCACTACCCACTCTGGCCTCCCTGAAGGGAGTAGGAAAGGATTCTAGTTTGTTTGCTGAAAAACAAACATCATAACTCCATCACGCACTTGAAGAGGATAGCTTCGTGAGCGACTGGCATGGACCAGTGCGCAGGAACCGACGGTGTGAATATTTGAGAAGCTACCTCAGAAAAAAGACCTACTTGACCTTCCATCAAGAAGGAGAAAAGAAAAAAGGACTCACCTTAGTAATTATGTTTCTTCTATTGGAGTCTTGCTGTATTCTGGCAAGTGCAGTTAGCCCCAGCCTTTAAACTGCCATGGAGAACACAGAGTTAACATTTCTATGCAGAGCATAGAATGCTGAGCTCGAGCTCGGTTGATGTCTCTGTCTGTTTCCTTTTGAACGCTAACCGTCAGATTCTTATGAGCAACACACTAATAGTATTCTATGTGGAAATTGTAAAACAAAATTTTTAATAGGTAACTGGCAACAAAAAGTTTTGGACTACCAAACGAAGACTCAAGTCGGGAAACCCAAAACTCAAACAAAAAAGGAATATAACAAAATAAACACCCATACAAGAAGAGGGTGTAAAAAAAAAGGCACCCCTGAGGTGCAACACTGCACCTGCCCACCCACTTCCCAAAAACAGGTTCTGAGAGGGGAGGCAGGGAGGTCAGAATACAGCAAGACTCCAATAAAAGAAACATAATTACTAAGGTGAGTCATTTTTTCTTCAAACAACTTGAAGTCTTGCTGTGTTCTGACAAGTGCAGACTACCAAGCAGTACCTCCATGGAGGAGGGACAGAACCTACTTTGGGAATAGGCTCTGAAGTACTGCTGTGCCAAACCTAGCATCACTCCTAGCCTGTATATCCAGACAGTAATGCTTGGTAAAGGTATGGACTGTTTTCCAGGTGGCTGCTTGACAAATTTCCAAGATGGGGATATCCCTGGCAGCAGCCTGGGAAGCAGCTGTACCTCTTGTGGAATGAGCCATCAGGCCTGAGGGTGGAGTTTTTCCCAGTTTTTCATAGTAGAATTGTATACAAGACACAATCCACTTGGCAATAGATCTCTTGGTGGCAGGTTTGCCCTTTCCCACTTCTCCATAAGTGAGGAACAACTGGAGGGAGTCAAACCTGTGACCCTTGGTACGCTCTATGTAGTAACTAAGGGCTCTTTTAACATCTAAACTGTGTAGCCTCCTCTCTCCTGAGGAAGAATGATCAGCGAAGAAGACAGGAAGAGACAGACTGGTTTAAATGGAAGTCTAAAATCACTTTGGGCAAGAACCTTCTATTGGTTCTAAGGACCACTTTATCCCTGTGAAAGGAGATAAAATCAGGTTCCACTGACAGGGCTTGCAATTCACTGATATGCCTGGCACAGGTAATGGCTACCAAGAACACAGTTTTCCAAGTCAAGTACTTAAGCGCTGCTGAAGACATAGGCTCAAAAGGGGGATGCATAAATTGAGCAATGCAAACACTCAAATCCCAGACAGGGGCAGGGTCTCTAAAAGAAGGACTTGTGTGAAGCAATCCTTTAAAAAATTTACAGAACACAGGATGGGAAAATAGTGAGGAAGGCTTCCCCACAGACAAAAATGCAGAAACAGCTGACAAGTGTACCTTGACAGCAGCTGTTCTGAGGCCTAGGCCATTAAGATGGACCATATAATCCAGAACCATAGGCAATCCAGCAGTATCTGGAGAAATATGCTTCTTAGAACACCAAATGCTGAATCTCTCCCATTTGGAGTTATAAGCCTTTCTGGTGGGGGCTTTCGAGAAGCTTTGAGAATATCCAGAACCCCTTGGGAAAGATGCAGATCTGCAAACTCTAACTCTTCAAGAGCCATGCCTTGAGATTGAGAGACTGAAGACTGGGGTACCAAATCCTCCCCTGAGAGGATGTTAACAGGTTGTAATTCCTGGGAAGAGACAGGGGAAGATGGGACTTCTAGGGACAGCAACAAGGGGTACCAGGGCGGTCTGGCCCAATCTGTAGGAATCAGAATCACTTTGCAAGGTTGAGACCTTATTTTGACTAAAACTTTGAACAGAAGTGGGAAGGCATACAGAAACTTCTCTTCCCAATTCAGAACCAGGGCGTCCAGGGGGACTGAGCCCAAGACTGGAGGTCTGCAACAAAAGAGAGGGAGTTGGTGATTGTCTGGGGCTGCAAAGAGATCTATCTCTGGAGTGCCCCACCTGGAAAAAAATCACTTTCAACACCTGAGGGTCCAGGGACCATTTGTGATGGCCCTGAGAGATCCTGCTCAGTGCATCTGCTAGCACATTGTCCTTCCCTGGAAGGTGAACTGCTACCATAGAGGTTTGCAGGGAATAAGCCAGGAACCACGACTTCATGGCTTCCATGCAGAAGGCCGTGGACCGAGTGCCTCACTGCTTGTTGATGGACCACATGGTGGTGGTGTTGTCCGTTCTGACCTGAACCACCTTGTTCTGTACTGACTGAGAGAAAGCTTTTAGGGCCAGAAAAACTGCCCTGAGCTCTAGGAGATTGATATGGAGAAGGGATTCTTGGGGAGACCCCTGATGGGCTCCCCAGCCCAGAAGAGAAGCGTCCCTGGTAAGAACGACTGAACAAGGCTGAGTAGCAAAAGGAACACCTTGTCTTAGATTTACCTGATCCTGCCACCATTGGAGGGCTTGGATCAAGGTCAGAGTCACTGCGATCAGTTTGGTAAGGGAATTCTTCCTCTGAAACCAAAACGCTCTCGGGTGGAACTGAATATCCCTCATCTGGAATCTTGCCCCTTGGACCACTGCTGTTGAAGCTGCCATGTGGCCCAAGAGCTGGAGGAAATGCCTTGCTGGTCGAGATACCCAAATTCTGAAGGAAGAGGCTAGTTCCATAAGAACCCTTGCTTTTTCTAGAGGAAGAAAGGCTCTTGCTCTGAGTGTGTCCAGTTCTGCCCCTATAAAGGTAAGAAGCTGGACTGGTTCGAGAACTGACTTGGGAAGGTTGAGAAGAAATCCTAGAGAAGTGAGCAGTTGCTGGGTCACTTGTAGGTGAGACTTGACTTGGTCTGGAGACTGGCCCACTATTAGCCAATCGTCCAGATATGGAAAAAGGGAAATCTTTTGCCTTCTTAGAAAGGCAACTACTACTGCCAGGCACTTTGTGAAAACCCTTGGGGCTGAGGTTAGGCCAAAGGGCATTGCTCTGAACTGATAGTGGCCTGAGGGCAACTTGAACCTGAGGTACTTTCTGTGGGAGCACCTGATGGGAATGTGAAAGTAGGCATCTTTGAGGTCCAGGGAGGCTAACCAGTCCCCTGGCCTTAGACAGGGAAGGATTATTCCCAGAGTTACCATGTTGAACTTTGGTTTTAAAAGATGTTTGTTTAGATGTCTAAGGTCTAGGATGGGTCGCCACTCCCCTGTCTTTTTTGGGGTCAGGAAGTACCTGGAGTACAGTCTTTTGCCCCAGTGTAGGGTAGGTACTCTCTCTATGGCTCTTAAGGCTAGAAGAGAAGAAACCTCTGCCTCTAGGGCAAGTGTTTCCAAGAGATTTGCAGGTGGAAAAGATCTGGCTCTCATCTTTGGAAATTTTCTGCAGCCGAGAACCAGTCCTTGGCTTACTACTTCCAGGACCCACTTGTCTGATGTAATAGACATCCAGTCCTGGACAAAGTAAGCCAGCCTGCCCCCTACTAGAATAGGAGAGTCGACCTGGGCAGGCCCATCAGGGTGTCTGCTTGGCAGGGGCCTTAGGCTGAGGAGTGGATGCAGCCCTGCTCATCCCCCTTCTGCCTCTCACTCTGAAGAACCCCCTCTGTGAAAAGGAAGAAGAGGCCAGTGCTTGGTAAAAGGGCCTTTGAAAAGGCCTGCCCCTGCCCCTAGAATGCTGCCTTTGAGGAGTTGCCTGCCTCTCCTTGGCCTGAGCACTCCTGTAAGTGGTCCTGTATTCATCCATTTTCTTCATGTAATTCTCTGTCTGCTCCTCAAACAGAGAATTACCCACTACAGGAAAATCCATGGCCTTAGCCTGGGTGTCCTGCGAGAGGCTAGTACATCTGAGCCAAGCCATTTTCCAAAGAGTCACAGATGTAGCCATGACTCTTGATGACACATCATTAGAGTCCACAGCAGCATGAAACTGAACTTTAGATGCCTCAATCCCATCTGCAGCCACCGCCTCCAGCTCCTTAGCTAGATGGGGGGAGGCCTGTTTAGCCAGTGCCAGTACAGTGTCCCACCTGGACTTCTGGTACCTAGCTGTATAGGCCATATAATTCGCCTGGCTGAGTCCCAGGGAAGATGCCATGTACAGCTTTTCTGCCATGGCATCAACCTTCCTAGAGTCTTTATCTGGGGGGTGTGAAGCCAAGAGAATGCTTGCCTTACCACAGGCAGCAGCCTGCACAACCCCAACATGGCTGCATTTGTGATATAAAAACTCCATTTCTGAGCCTGAGAGTGTATACCTCTTGTCCATTCTTCTGTCCACAGGAGGTATAGAACTGGGAGACTTCAGAATTTTTTGTGACTGTTTCCTAAAAGATTTGTGAAGGGGAATAGACAGTCTCCTGGACTCTGGGATATCCATCATTTCTACATAATCAGGCTCCTCCTGATCCTCCATTGCCTCTTCCATAGGAAGCTGGAGGGTCTCAGCCACCTTTCTGTAGAACATAAAGTGGGAAGGGGACTCAGAAAGCCTAGGAAGGGATACACCTGAAGGACTGTCTGGGGAGATGTCCGGTTCCAGAGGCACATCTAGACTTTCACCATCACTATCATCATCTTCGAACTCCCCTTCCGAAGTATAATCGTGAACCGGGGGAACCGACTGAACTGAGCCCCTGCCAAAAGGTGCCGGATTGGTCGGAACCAGACAAAGCGATTCCACAATCCGAATTGCTCTGGCTATTTCTTCAGCGGTCGGAACATGGACTTCTGGATTCATACCAGACGATTTTTCTTTGCGCGTTCTTTTAGTCGGAACCGACCACTCGGGATCGGCTCTCCTTTTGCCCCAAGAAGTATCGCCCTGGTCAGAGGGCACTCCTTCTGGTTCGGTCAGAACCGAACTGGGCTGGCCATCCGGGTCAGCGGACTTCTCAGCCTCCTTTTCCCTCAGTCTACCTAATCTCTTTTCCAGGGTAGGTTTGGGAAAATTTTTGCAAATTTGGCAGTCTGAATCAAGGTGGTCAAACCCCAGACAATAAACACAGGTGGTGTGGGGATCAGCCTTAGCAAAGACCTCCCCCCACTCACTGTAGTGTTCAAACCCAGTGGGCCCGTTTTTTTTCCTTGGGTTTCTCAGACATGACCAACCTAACCAAACTTACCCTTTTTCCGGCAACCGCCAGGCAAGACTCCCTTATTGGTTCCTAACCGTGTCACGGGTCTTGGGGAAAAAAATGTTTCAAAACACGTTTTTTTTAGAACCGATAAGAACTGGTAACCACACACTAAAGTTACACAAGAATTAATCAAATGATTGGTTCGGCCGAACCGATCCACACTTTTTACAAGTTCCACACAGAAACACAGTACAAAAGCTATCTAGTACTCATGGTACCACAGACAGAGACTGAACCGACTATGCGGGAAACTTTTCAGTTAGAAACCGAGGAAAAAAACGACACTTAAACCGACTTTTGAACAGAGCTGCAGAAGAAATCTCCAGAGCGACTGTTCAGTGCGGCGGAGTAAAGAATCTGACGGTTAGCGTTCAAAGGGAAACAGACACAGACATCAACCGAGCTCGAGCTCAGCATTCTATGCTCTGCATAGAAATGTTAACCCTTTGTTCTCTGGGGCAGTTTAAAGGCTGGGGCTAACTGCACTTGTCAGAATACAGCAAGACTTCAAGTTGTTTGAATCGCCTGTTAAGTTGAGCAAGCAAGGAAGTAAGAACCGGAGTTCCGAGTCGGTGGAGAGTCGCTTCTGCTGCTGCAAGGCTCTTCTCAAGAAAAGAAAGCCTGATAAAAAGAAAGGGGAATTAACAGACTGGGCAGTCGCCTAGGTCTAGGAAAGGTCTCTGAATGAGAGAAATCTCTCTTAGAGAAAGAGATGACCCATACCGCCACCTGAGTGGACTCCCCCCAGGGGAAGAATAAGTTAAGTACTCTTTACCGTACATTTGAGATGAGCACCAGGGCTGAAGCGGAACCTGACCAGATCCAAAAAGGAGGGTATCGGGTAATTTCGGCTAGGCCCTGTGCTGTGGTAAAAAAAATGTTTTTTTTTTTTAGTCTGAGCCTAATAAGGCTTTCAGGCTGCTATTTCGCAAGGATTGTCTTGAGACAAAATGATGAAGATGTTCTCCATCTGAGTGTCCATACTGAAATTATGACCAGACTAATAATCACAGCTGGAGAGATGTTAACCACCCGTGCCGAAGAAGCCACCGAAGGGGCAATATCACAAGGGCGCTATATACCCCTATCAAAGGAGTGGAAGAGCCAGAGCTGCTCCCGACCATTAAATTAGAATGTTCCAGAGTGTAACTGTCTTGACGATTGAAAAAGTCTAGACGCAGAAGTGTATGGTCCACAGATGCAGTGTGAAATACTATAGTTGGACTCCATTACTGAGGAACTACTGAAAAGATTTTCCATCACGGACTCTGATGACAGACACGACATGCCCTCCAGTATATAAAATGAGTCGTCCGCTGTGCTACTGACCAGAAGGACAGGGAAAGACCCATCTAGATGCACTTCTACCCTAGAAGGACCTCCAAGAGATGTCTAGGTCAGAGCCACTAGAGACGACGCCATCAGGAAGAATGTCGAGGAGCCTGGTACCATGTAGGGAGCCGAGAAAGTGCTGAGCAGAATTAGATTCCACTGACAGAGCAGTACAGCAGAGTTCCATCAGCAGAAAACCGCTGGATGACACAAGATCCCACATAGACTGCCACTCACTAAGATGTGAGAAAAAATAATCAGCAGAACAGGCGTTCATTCTGCGATAAACATCCCGCCACAAGTTCTGTGGAAAGGAAGTCCAAAAAGGAAAAATGTGTCACTAATTCTGCCATACAGCACCCACTAGCACCCGTGCAGCAGCAGCATCACCCGTGGCACAGGAGGGCACCAAGCAGTGCTTATCCAACATGGGCGATACCCGACAGCAGCCGCAGCAGTACCCACAGGCACCCCTGGCACCCATGTAGCAATGGCACCCGAGGGCACCCCCGACACCCATGGCAAGAATGGCACCCAAGGGCACCACTGGCACTCATGGTGCCTGTGGTGCCACCCATGGTACTCATGGCAGCAGTGGCACCCATGGCACCAGTGGCACAAATGGGCGCTCCCGGCACCACCCATGGGTGCCCACAGCGCCACCTGCAGGCGCATGGTGCCACCCGTGGGTGCTCAGCGCCACCTTGACACCCGCAGCACTACTGACAGCGCCGACAACCAACGGCAGCAACAAGAGCACCCACGGCACTGCACAGAGTGATGGTGCTGAGCCACGGCGCCAAAGGAAAATGCCAATGGAAATCTTGAGAAGGGGAGAAGGAAAGAGGTGGTGCCCCTGCATGGAAAAGGGAGAGGGGGTAGGTACGAGGGGTTGACACGATGGCAAAGGCACCAAGAGGGCACCTCGCCATTCGTGACCCAATCGACCCGGCCCGGAGGTCCCGAAATCAGATACAGAGCCAGGAAAAACAGGAAAGTCAAACCCCCTGCTCCACAGGAGTGGTCCAGAGGTAAAACTGCCCAACGGAGCTCCAACGAGGACAGAGATGGAGCTCGGAGTCGAGAATGCAGCTGTTAGAAGCGGAACCAAGAGGAACCCACCAAAGTCAGTTCAGGCCCATCACCCTTCCTGACGAACAGTCCTCATGCAGACGTACCAATGGGCAACCTCGAGCGGCACCGATTCTTCTTCCCCCAACGAGGAAGAGGAGCTCAAGGTTAAGTGGAGCTGGATACCCGGAACCGCTAGATTTGTGCTTCGGAGGACTGTCTCTCCCCCCACCAGCACAGGACTGTCCGTAGTCGGACCACCTTCCCATTAATTAAGGGCAGTGGACCAGACACAGCCCCTCTGCCATAAAAACTTTCAAACAAAGTCCTCCTATCGTCACCGCTACCATCTAAGGACGACTCCGTTGATGGCAGAAAAGAATTTTTCTTCTTCCTCATAATAATCTTCTTGTTCGTAAATTAAGAAATTACTACTTAAAATATTAAATTAAACACTAAAAGCTGCTGTCGTATAGACGAAAACTTAAGACTCCAGCAGATGAGCGACGTTGACATCCAAGCGCACTCGATGGCAGAAGAAAAGGAACTGAGGCGGTTGGAGGGTTGATGCCGAGATAGCCTACACAGGCGCGAGCTAGTGGTCCTGTCTCGGCGCCGACCCTTCAGAAAATTTTAGGCTCCCGCTTGGTCCTAGCGCCTCTGGCGCTATCCCACTAGTGTGAATGAGTAACGGAGACTTAGTCCAGGAAGATAACACAGTTACAGAGGCAGATCCAAACTGCTCAGATGATACACTGCTGTCCCTCCAACTCACTGGTTTAGCATTTTTCAGTTCAATCAATTTGCTGTTCAATCAATTTTACCACTCCTCTACCCAAGTCTTGGCGCTATTTTTTCACCATATTTAAATAAAATAACATACTATTATTAAATCTTTGATAATGCGTCCAGAGTTCTGTTTGATTGTTATAGAAGAAAAAATTACTCACCTTAGTAATGTTGTTTCTTCTAATGGAGTCTTGCTATATTATAGACATTAGCAGTTTGATCCAGCTCTAGAACTGCCGCGGAGTGAAATGGTTAAAACCATTCCAAAATAGAATTTTGGCACGAGAGCAGCTCTATCTGTGTCATTTCAAACTTGAACTGTCAGATCTTTACGAGCCAAACTCACTAAGGTCTGTGTGGAAGCTGTAACCTACACTAGCCAAATGGCTACCTAAATAATAACAACCATTGATGGTCCCAACACCCAAGACTCAAGTCAGGGGACCAGAAATACTAACACCATTCTAATAATATGAAAATGGAACATAAGTATAATAAAACACACACTCGCGTACACATACACACCCACACCCCCAAAGTCCCAAAGGGGACAAAATGCTAACAGGACATAAGTAGTGCCCACACTAAGTTGCCCGCACCCAACCAAGTAGAGGTTCTGAGAGGGCAGGTTGGGAGGTTAATATAGCAAGACTCCATTAGAAGAAACAACATTACTAAGGAGAGTAATTTTTCTTCAAACAACATGAAGTCTTGCTATATTATAGACATTAGCAGAATACACAGCAGTACCTCCATGGAGGAGGGGCAGAACCTACTTAGGAATAGGCTCTGAAGAACAGTTGTGAACCGAGCATCTCTCCTGGCCTGGACATCCAGGGAGTAATGCTTGTGTGTGTACCGCTTTCCAGGTAGCAGCCTGGCAAATCTCTAATAAAGGATATCTCTGGCAGCAGCCAGAGACGCAGCTGTACCCCTGGTAGAATGAGCCCTCAAACCGAGGGAGGGGGCTCTGCCCACTTTCTGATAACAAAATTGGATACAAGAGACAATCCACCTGGCTATTGATCTCTTTAGTGGCAGGTTTGCTTTCCCAACTTCACCATAGGTAAGGAAAAGTTGGAGGGATTCGAACTCAGGACCTTTGGTACGCTCTATATAATAACTAAGAGCTCTCTTAACATCCAGGCTGTGCAACCTCCTCTCACCCAAGAGGAGTGATCAGTGAAAATACTGGAAGGGAGATAGATTGATTAAGATGGAAATCTGAAACCACCTTAGGCAAAACTTCCTATTAGACCTAAGGACTACCTTATCCCTGTGGAAAGAAATAAAGTCAGTCTCCACTGACAAGGCTTGCAATTCACTTATGCCTGGCAGAAGTGATAGCCACCAGAAAACAGTTTTCCAAGTTAGTACTTAAGCTCTGCAGAAGACAGAGGTTCAAGGGGTTGCATTAACTGGGCAATGCAAACATTAAGGTCCCAAGCAGGGGCCGGTTCCCGAAAGGGAGGATTAGTATGGAGTAATCCCTTAAAAAAATTGGAAAACACAGGATGAGAGGAAAGAGGGGATGACTTTCCTGCTGACACAAAAGCAGACACAGCTGCCAGATGAACTCTCAGGGTAGCTGGTCTGAGACCCAAGGAATTAAGATGTACCATGTAATCTAACAAAATGGGCAATCCAGCAGATTCTGGGGAAATATTTTCCCAGCACACCAAATGGAAAACCTTTTCTATTTAGAACTATAAGTAGCTCTAGTGGAAGGCTTCTGGAAGCCTTTAGGATCTCAAGAACACCCTGAGAGAGTAAATCAGCAAACTCTTAACTCCTCAAGAGCCAGGCCTTGAGGTTGAGGGATTGAGGTCCGGATACCAAACCCTTCCCTGGGCACAAGTCAACAGATTGTGATTCCTGGGGAGGCACAGGGAAGATGGACTGTCAGAGACAGAAGGAGTGGTACCAGGGCTGCCTGGCCCAATCCGGGGCAATCAGAATCACCCTGCAAGGCTGAGATCTGATTTTGACTAGTACTTTGAATAGGAGAGGAAGGGGGGGGGAAGCATAGAGGAACTTCCCCTCCCAATCCACAAGAAGGGCATCCAGAGGAACTGAGCCCAGCACTGGAGGCCTGCAACAGAACAGAGGAAGTCTGTGATTGTCTGGGGCTGCAAAAAGATCTATCTGAGGGATGCCCCACCTGGCAAAAACTATCCCCAGCACTTGAGGATCCAGGGACCATTCGTGATGGCCCTGGAAATCCTGCTGAGGGCATCCGCTAGGACATTGTCCTTCCCTGGAAGATGAACTGCTATGAGGGAAATGTTCAGGGAATAGGCCAGAGACCACAACTTCATTGCCCCGGTGCACAAGGTCAAGACCGAGTGCCCCTGGTTTGTTGATGTACCACACTGTTGTGGTGTTGTCTGTTCTGACTTGTATCACCTTGTCGGGACAGATGCAGAAAAAGCTTGAAGAGCTAAAAAGACAGCTCTGAGTTCCAGCAAACTGATGTGGAGCAGAGATTCCTGGGACCAAACTCTCAGGTGGAAAGGTCGCCCATGTGGGCTCCCCAACCCAGAAGGAAGCATCTGTAGTGAGAGTCAAGTCGTGAGAAGGGGAAAAGGGACCCCCGCTTAAATTGCTCTGATCCTGCCACCACTGGAGAGCTAGGATCAAGGTTCAAGTCACTGGGACCAACTTGAAAGGGGGTCTTCTCTGAGACCAAAGGTTCTCAAGTGAAACTGAATGTCTCATCTGAAATCTGGCTCCCTGCACAACAGCTGTGGATGCAGCCATGTGCCCCAGGAGCTGCAGAAAGTGTCTTGCTGGTCGAGACCTGCAGAGGGAAGGAAGAGGCCAGAGCCACTAAATTCTTTACCCTTCTGGGGAAGAAAGGTTCTGGCTAGCTTTTGTCCAATTCTGCCCCTATAAAGGTGAGTACCTGGACTGGTTCCAGAACCGACTTTGGTAGGTTTAGCAGAAAACCCAGGGAGGTGAGAAGCTGCTGGGTGACCTGCAGGTGAGATTTTACCTGTTCTGGGGACTGGCCTACAATTAGACCAGTCGTCTAGATAGGGAAAAACAGCAATCCTCTGCCTCCTTAAGTGGGCCACTGCCACTGCTAGACACTTTGTGAATACCCTTGGAGCAGAGGTAAGGCTCGAAGGGGATTGCTCGAACTGGTAATGACCTGAGGGCAGTTCGAATCTGAGGTACTTTCGATGGGATCTTCTGATTAGGACATGGAAATAGGCATCCTTGAGGTCCAGGAGGCTAGCCAGTCCCCTGGCCTTAGGGAAGGTAAAATCATTGCCAGAGTTACCATTTTGAACTTTGGTTTAAAAGATGCTTGTTCAGATATCTGAGATCTAAAATGGGCCGCCACTCTCCTGTCTTTTTGAGGTAAGGAAATATCTGAATACAGACCCCTGCCCTGATGCAGGGAGGAACCTTTCTACTGCTCTGAGAGCAAACAGGGATGAGACCTCTGTTTCCAAAGCGAGGGTCTCTGAAGCACTTGTAGTAGAAAAGTCTGCTTCTCAACTTGGGAAACTTTTGAAGCTGAGAACCAGACCCTGGCTTACTACTTCCAGAACCCACTTGTCTGAGGTTAAAGAAGCCCAATTCTGACTGAAGTAAGCCAGCCTGCCCCCACTGGTACAAGAGAATCGGCCTGGGCACCCCATCAGGGTGCCTGTTTATGAGAGCTTTAGGCTGGGGGGTGGGAGCAGGTCTGCCCACCCCTCTCTGCCCCTGCCTCTGAAGAAGCCCTCTGAGCATAGGCAGAGGAGGCCTGAGTCTGCAGCCTGTGAAAGGCTTGCACCTACCCCTGGGGCATGCCTTTGAGGAGTGGCTTGCCGCTCCTTAGCCTGGGCACCTTGTAAGTAGTCCTATATTCATCCATCTTCTTCATGTAATCTTCTGTCTGCTCTCCAAACAGAGAATTTCCCACCACAGGAAAATCCATAGCCTTAGTCTGGGTATCCTGTGACAAACTAGTACACCTGAGCCAGGCCAACCCACTAAAAGCTACAGATGTGGCCATGACCCTAGAGGAAACATCATTAACATCCACAGCAGCATGAAACTGAACTCACAGGCTTCAATGCCATCAGCAGCCACCTGTTCTAGTTCACTAGCCAGCTGGCCATGTGCCTGCTTGGCCAATTGCATAACAGTATCCCATCTAGATTTCTGATACCTAGCTACATAAGCCATATAATTTGCTTGCCTGAGTCCCAGAGAGGCTGCCATATACTGTTTTTTCATGGCATCAATCTTCCTGGAATCCTTGTCAGGAGGATGTGAAGCCAAGGGAATATTAGCTTTATCACAGGCAGCAGCCTGAACTACCCCAACATGACTGCATTGCTGAGAAAGGAATTCTGTATCAGGGCCTGACAATGTATACCTTCTGTCCATCTTTTATCTACAGGAGGCACAGAATTAGGAGCTTTAAATTTTAATTGTTTGTTTCCTAAAAGACTTATGTAAAGGAATAGACAATCTCTAGACTCTGGAATATCCATCATTTCTACAAAATCAGGCTTCTCTTGCTCATCCACAGCCTCTTCTAAAGGAAGCTGGAGGGTTTCAGCAACTTTTTATAAAACATAAAATGAGATGGGGACTCAGACAGCATAGGGGATTCTAAAGGTCTGTCTGGGGAGATGTCCGTTCAATGGGCATACCCAGACCTTCCCAGCCACATTCATACTGTTCATAATCCTCCTCCCCTCCTCTGGTTCATAAAATTCCTCAATATCATAATCCTGAACCACTGGGACGGACGAACCGACCTTTTACCAGATAGTGGTGGTTCGGACGGACCCTGAGACAGTGACTGGACAATTTGTATGGCTTTTTGCTATCTCTGCAGCAGTTGGAGAAGAATTTTGGGCTCAGACCTGCTGATTTTCTTGTTTTCTTTACTGGAATTGGTTCCTCAGAACCAGCTGTTCTTTGGCCCGAGGAAGTCTGGCCCTGGTCAGAGGGCACTCCCTCTGGTTCGGTTGGCACCGAACTGGGCTGGCCATCCGGGTCAGCGGACTTTTTGGCTTCTCGTTCCCTGAGCCTGCCCAATCTTTTTTCCAGGGTGGCTGCAGGGAAATTCTCACATACCTGGCAGTCTGACTGGAGGTGGTCAAACCCAGATAATAAACACATGTGGTGTGTGGGTCAGCCTTGGCAAGACTTCCCACAAACATCACAGTGTTGAAACCAGTGGGCCTGTTTCTTTGGGTTTCTCAGACATAATGCCAGCCTAACCAAAAACTTGCCTTTTAATTTGCGTTAGAGAAGACACCCTTATCGGTTCCTAACCGTGGTCACGGGTATTGGAAAAAACGTATAAATCCTTTTTTTAGAACCGATAAGAACCGGAACCGGACTCTAAAATAGTAACTTTTAGTTTTAAATGAGTTTTAAACCCACTGATCGGTTCAAACCGAACCGATAACTTACAAGTTCCACACAGACAAAACCTTCATTTACTTACGGTTACCACAGATAGAGCTTGAACCGAACGGTTTTGCGGTTAAATAAAACTATTCTCGGTTAAATCCAACCGAGAAAACACTTTTAAACCGAGAAATGAACCGAGCAGAAGGAGAAATCTCCGGAGCGACTGTTCACTGAGGCGGAGTAAAGAATCTGAGAGTTCAAGTTTGAAATGACACAGATAGAGCTGCTCTCGTGCCAAAATTCTATTTTGGAATGGTTTTAACCATTTCACCCCGGGGCAGTTCTAGAGCTGGATCAAACTGCTAATGTCTATAATATAGCAAGACTTCATGTTGATTGAAATAGGTGTTACCCATTTTATAAAAGCAATAAGACACTTCAGGGTGTGGGCTGTTGATTGATAAGAGCACTACCCAGCTGGTGTAGTCACTTGGCGCAAGCGCCTCGTGCCTAACAATGCACCTGGGGGCGTGCTCTTATCAGTCAACAACCCACACCCTGTCGTGTCTTATTGCTTTCTTACTGGTTAGTTTTACCCATCTTGTTTGCTATTTTTCTTTGTACACCTACCCTAGATATGGTGTTGCTCCTATTCCCTGTTTTGGCCTACCCGTTATTTTCCGCCCATCCCGACAGTGAATGCAACAAAAAGAGTGAACAGGTACCTTACATTAGTCGACCGACAGAGTCCCTCGCATCCCTGCTTCCTCCTGCTGGTGCCTGCCGATGCCTAAGATGTCCCTCTCACACCTGCTTCACCCACATGATGGGACATGAACGTGTGTGGACATGTCAGGAGTGCCTGTTTTATATACCAGCTAGTACCTCGCCCCCTACTGAGCCCCTGATTGGTTGATGTCTATCACATGACCCACTACAGTAGTTCTCTGGCCTCTGACCTGGAAAGACAAAAATCTGGAGAGAAAAGAGCCTGTAACACCAAAAGAGACTTAGTGCAGGTTACTGTAGTGTAGTTTACTTGAGAAATGATGGTCTAAACAAACCAATTACTATCTGCAACTTCCTCATAGTATCTGTGCTCAACTTAAGTTTACAATCCAGGCAGTTGTGTCCAACTGTGTATAACAATCAAGGTATGTGTTGCTCAGCCCAATACCCCTGTTTACAAATGAGGTATCTGTGTGTTCAAACAATTCCTAACTCTAACCCTGATCTGCTTGGCATTCCCACTCTGTTTTGAAGCATGCCAAAAGAAATGCTCCCAGCCCGTTATTTACAACTATGCAGAGCATGATTTCCCCTCTTCGACTCATAGCTCCCCTGTACTTCTGTTGATTTACAAACCCCACTTTTTGTTTGATGGTAGTTTACTTTTTTTCTCATTTTAAAATCCCCTCATGCTTCTGTCTGGTTTACAATCCACTTTTGCTCAGTCAGATTCCTTCAATTATCCAAACAGTAAAAGTTTTCAAACTAACCACTACCTTACTTTCTGTCAGTTCGCAGTCAGTGTTGCAGGAGGAGGATGTCTTTCTTCAAAGAGTGGATTTTTGGCACTGGACATTCTGTAGGTGAGTGCCAAGTCAGGGGGGTTGGGAGTGTCAGACATCAATTAGGTGCCGCTTTCTTCTTCTCAGGGTTTACACATCCTTTTTTTCAGGCAGAGCCCAGTGTTGCCACATATGGTGGGGTTGGGGGGGGGGCTGAACTGGAGGGCAGATGATCATGTATAGTAGTACTGGGGGTGGGCACTCCAGATCGCTTCTAATGGGGGCAGGTTAGCATGTTAGCTGGTACCATCACAGATGCAGAAAAAAATTGGAGCACCTGGCAGAGCCGTGCCTAGTAGCACTGTTGAGATCAGGGCTCCCGTAGCTGGGGAGCACTGTGTAGTGTCCTTTGATGTTGTTTGGTGGCACCAGGAGTGGGTACCCTGGTGCTGCAGGGTGTGTGTGTGTGTGGGCACAGACATGGGGGGGGGAAGAGACGAAAAGCAGGCCGAACATGACAGTACTCAGCTGGCTGCTGGGTGGCATCTTGTTAATGAAAGGATGCAGCTGCACTGTGACAAGTGCGTCACTCTCCTTTTCTTTTTAAACTTGGCTTTATTCAAGCACAATTAATCTGCAAACATTATGTCAGTAACAATGGAGTAGTCCTTATAACGGAACAGACTAAAGCTCAAAAAAAAAAAAAAATAAAAAAAATAAAACAAACTGATGAAGCAGATCAAAGCTCCTATAAACAACTGGATGCAAGGGAGATACTCCAAAGATGTCAAGCATTATGAAATGGGTCAAGGAAATTGCATGACCTGAATGGCTAAGAACCTCAGAAACCCACGCTGATATGCCAGCACAACAGCATAGGAAGAAGTTCTGAGCATCTCCAGCCCTCTTTACCTTGTCCCGCCTCAGGGATATCACTTTTCGCATCCCTGCTACTGTGACTACCCACTCACTCCCATGCCGAGCTTGACCATTCATTTAAAAAAAAAAAAAAAAACCTTCCCCATACCATATCACTGACTCCTCAAAATTTGTTCTCTCACTGTTGCCTTCCACATGCTCAGTGAGTAGCCGACACTGCTGGCATTCCCCATAAATCGTACTGCCTCCACAGTACCGGGGAAAGTACCACTGACTGCAGTCTGCGGCTTGAAGGGAAAAAAAAAAAAAAAAAGGGTAAATGTAATTTTAATTACTTTACCGAACTCGGCTCGCACTCTCCTCGCTCAGTGCAATCAACTTCAGGTTCATAGGCTATACTTTTGCCCTTACCTAAAGGGACACACACACACACAGGCTGGCACACACCTGCTGGCCAAACACCTGCACTACAGATAGTGGCCAGTAACCAGCACCTTTTCTCTTTTTTGCCCTTTTTCTACTTTTTTTAACAATAATTTTTAATTCAATAAAAATAACTTTGCATTTTTTTAAAAAATTACATATTAATATTTAAACTCATTTCATAATTGGAATACGGCACTACAGAGGGTGCATTGTATGGGATAATGACACTTCTCAGGTGGTAGAAGCACTCAGCTTTGCCTTGTGCTTTAACCAACCCAAGGTGTGCCATTATCCCAACACAATGCACACCCTGCTGTGCCTCACTGCTTAAATACATTTCCTTCAGAATGGACAAGTAGGGGTATCACAATGGGAACAAGGTTACTGAAGGTGACAATGAATGCAGATCCAAACAGCTAGTAATTTTCTACAGTATTAAGTCCTGATAGTTAATGGAAATAATAGTCACATACACTCCTTCCAGCAATTTAGGGTCAGACCAAGACTAACCAGTGTCTGGAGGGACCCGAGCCCAGTAAGTGCCTCACGGGCACCGTAAGTCCAAAACACTTCCATTCTCAGATTAAGAGTAGCTGTAATAAGCTCCAGGTTTTGGACCTCATTCATTTTGCTTTGCCTTATTACATACTGTGGCGACAGATCAGACAACCAATTTACTGTAATTCCGTTACAGAACATCACTAACACAATGTATAGCAATTTTTTTCTTATGAGGGGATAGAGTCCCTACAGCAGGAGTGCCCAGAATCATGTCCTGGAATGTAAAGGGGTAATGTTCTGCAACAATCTGTTGAATTATTCTATGACCCCCACCCCAATATCGTGAAAATGCTGAACATTCCCAGAAAATGTGTGTGTGTGGGTACCCTGTCCTCCACAACTCTAACAACATTCATCAGTTAGTAAGTTAACATAATGTCTGGTGATTACCAGCAACTTCCAAGCAACTCTCTGAACACCGATAAGGAGGTCACCTTCACTTCCCCACCGGCAGCCTCTGAGACCTCTATTTTGCAGGAATAATTATATTTCCCCTTTGCTCTCATTTTAAGTGGCTGTTTTTCAATGGGGACACCCTGCCTAGGGTAGAATACATTCTGAGATGTACTTCAATTTGTTTCTCAGGGTCACCACCCAGTAGAAAAAACCTCAAGAACATTCTTATCTCTAGTGATGTTCGCCATGTTACCATCCCTACTAAGAAACTGGCTCACTTGTCTGTATCTGAACAGGTCTTTCAACCCCAGACCATACTGGCAGCCTTCCTTTCAACTACACAAAGTTTCCATCCATCAGCCAAGCTGAACAGCGTCATTGTCAGCCTGCTCCTTGGGCTGTTGGTGATGACATTCCCGCATCCTCAGCTGCACTGGGTGCTATACTAACATGCCTCTGTAGCCTCTACTCTCCCAAGCAGCCACGTTTGCTTTGTGCTGCACATAAGCAAACATAAATAGAGGGTATTAGAGAAAATACACGAACTATAAATGGAATTGTATCTAAATCTTACATTTGTCAAAGTTTTCTAAATGTGTCATCGGCTTTTTAAATCCGACAGAAATCATATGCAGATTTTTGCAAACTTTTTCAGCATTTACTGGAGTTAGCAACAACCTGCAATGTTATGGGTGGCATTATATATCAAACTAATTATTACACTATGCGGTACCTCCAAATAACTGGAAATGTTTGAGGTATGTTTACTTTGTATATTAAGGCACATTTTTAGGGCTAATTACAATATCCCTGAATTTAATTATCTATGTAGAAAAACAGGTACCTTAAAATAAGCTGTAGAAAGGACATGAGTGGAAACTGTGACAAATTATTACATTCCACCGAATCATCTGTTTCTTTTCAAAATAACATGACTTTATTCAGTTAGCTGAAGTGCTGACAGCATGATATGGCAGAGTTAAAGTTACATGCATAAAAACAGAGAACCTAAAATATTGTGTGCCATTTAGTTAATTACTGCAAGGTTGTCTTTTCAAAGATGTTGCTCTGTACAAGTTATTTATCTGAACACTGATCACGTTTGACTATCCACAGCCCCATACATGTACAGCATGCTGTACACCGTTTGGAAGGTTCAGAAATGTTTCATGCACCTACCCCGTGCCTTGTGATTGGTTAAACTGGTAGATCTTTGACACTGAGAGACCATCTAGTGCAGCAGTGCCACCTACAATGTTGGGGGATGGCCAATGAGGAGTGAACGTCCCAAAGGGAGGGACAGCAGCAAGCTCTGCTGCGATGCCAACTGGGTGGCCACAGGTGGCAGTGCAGTTGTAGCCGTCAGTGGGAAGGAGGATGCCAGCCACCGCCAAGCAACGTACGGTATCTCTGTGAGCATGCGCACTTTGGTGCCCCTGCTGCCAGCCTTCTGTGGCAGTCGGAAAGCAAGCAGAAAATCCTGGAGTGCAGCAGGGTTATGTAGATATTTCTGGATCCTGCTGCTCTGACAGGCAGCCTTCTTTCCATACCTGACAGATCTACTGGAATAGCTGCCGTCCCCCAATGGAACCACCATGGAGCTGGAATGGTTCTGTGGACCCCACTGAAGGAAGATATTGTATCTGAGAAGGCAGCTGGGAGGCATGTGGTGGGAGGGAGGAAGCACTAGCGAAGGGGGACAAAAAGGTCACCAATCAAGAAGGTAATAAAAACAAGCACAAGGCAGGGAGGGTTTATGTGGGTCTGTGAATTACTACTACAAGATGATGAGAATACTCACTTGTAACCACGGTTCTGTTGCTGGTATCCAAAATCACAGGATGGCAGTTTAAATGAGCATACTTGGTGCCAGGCATGGATCTCAAATTGGGGGAGGGGAGGGGGAGTGATGCTTTTGGACTCACTGGGGTTTGCAAGATGGTGGTGTCGGCTTTGCTTTGAAATGGTTAGTTTGTGATATTACTAGTCTTTCTTTAGGCTTTACTTTACGGCCCTCAGCCATTATCAGGGAGCAAAACAAATACCTGTATTTGACTGTACAATGAAAATGCTTTATAGAAGATATTCTGGTAATTCGGAGGGGGACAGAGGAGGAATTTCATTTTTATTTAAACAGCAGAATGGATAACTTCATTTTTGTTAAGAACCAAAGTCTGGACAGTATCAGTTATCTAACTATAGAAATTTATAAAAAGAATGAAAAACTCTGCACCAGAGTATAACGTAAACCAACAGACAGAAATTCTATTGCTAGGAGTTTCCACCCACAGAAACTTCTGGTGAATATTCCTGTGAGACAATTCTTGAGGGCCCGGTGGAACTGTACAGAGAAAGAAGAATATATCAAAGCTGCAAAATATATTGAAAAGTGATTTATACAAAGGAACTACAGTAAACAACACAGAATGCACGCTTGAGAGCAAATGAAACAGAAAGGAATGACCCATTGAGAGCAACAGAAGGAAAAGGGACAAAAGGACATTGTAAGTACAGTTATGTAAAAACTTAGCATAACAACAGATATTCGAGAGAATCTCTTTCATCAGGCCATACCTATGAAACCATAGTCGCCAGGCACTAGAACCACATGGAAACGTTTTTGTTAGCAGTCTTCTAGGGGCCGCTCACATTATACGTTGACGTCCTCACTACATAAATGTGGGCTGCCTTGCGCACTCCTCAGTTTCCCTGCCGGAGACCACACACAGAGGACCTCCTCTTGGGGAACCGAGGGAGAGTTAGAGGTTCCCGCCACTAGGCAAGGTGAAACAGAAGGCAGACTGTCATGGAAAGAGAGTGAGACAGGAACTAAGAACCTCCAAGGCCAAGAGGGACGGCATGACCTGATGAAAGAGATTCTTTCGAAGAGCTACTGTTACAGTAAATTTTTACGTAACTGTAATATCTTCTTCGAGGCCACCTCTTTCATCAGGCCACACCTATGGAGCGAGTGCCATGCAGTACTAACAGAGAGACAGTCTGGGTGGCTGAAGGCTATAGGCCTAAGATAGGAGGCCCTGAAGCACAGCCAGGCAAAAGCCTGCCCTTCTTCTGGAGGCAATATCCAGACTGTAGTGTTCAGTGAAAGTGTGGACAGTACTCCCGAGTTGCAGCAGCACAAATTTCTGCATCTGGCACATTCCTGAAACAGGCAACAGAAGTGGCCATGCCTCTGGCTGAATGGCCATGCACCATCCCAGGAAGTTCCTTACCATACTTCCTATAACAAAATGTAATGCAGCAGGCCAACCATTTGGACAGGCACTGTTTGGAAACTGGTAAGCCCTCTTCTCATGGGTGAAAGAGGCGAAAAGCTACAAGAACTTCCTACAGTCCTTTGTACAGTGAACATAATATCGGAGTATTCTATGTACATCTAATGTATGGAGCAATGCTTCCCCTGGATTGGCATGCTCTGGAAAATGAACAGGGAAGTGGATGGTTTGATTCAGGGTAAACTCAGACACCACTTTTGGCAAGAACTTAGGGTTGGTATGTAAAGATACCCTGTCTTTGTGGAAAATCAAATAAAGAGGCTGACACATCAGAGCCTGAAGCTTGGAAATCCTTCGAGTAGAAGTAATGGCAACTAAAAATAATGCTTTCCACGACAGAAAGCATAGCTCACATGTCACGGCCAACTCAAAAGGAGTAAAAGGTAAGTTTCTCTAGCCTAAAATTTAAATCCCAATGCAGGACTGGGAGGCTTCAAATGAAGAATGCCTCTCAAAAATGTATGGGACAACTCCCGTTGTGCCACCGTACAGCCATCAATGGGCACATGGAAGGCTGACATGGCAGTCAGGTGCACCTTAATGGAAGAGTAATGCAGTCCAGTGTCTGAGAGGGACAGTAAGTACTCCAGAATCTGATTCACTGGACAAGTAAAAGGATCCAAGTGATGGGAAGCAGTAGGGTCACACTGGAGAGCAGGGAGCCTACCTGAAAAATCAATAGGGAAGGGCCCAGGGTGACACACTCATATCAGTATTCTACTGCAGTCTGATACACTAGCTCTATGTTTGCATCTTATATTTACTTGCAACCCCAAATACTAACACACTAACATACTAAAATGCCAGCAGAATAGGCCTAACAGTCTTTCAAGTCTGCTTGATTTTCAGCACCCGCACTGAGGGCCGATTCTGGGGTCCTCTCCTCCCCCTTGGGTTATACTGTCCCCAGTCCCAAATGTTCCACCTGTATTGGGGCTGGTCAGAATTCCACTTCCCCTGTACCTGTCCCAGCCCCTCTTAAACCTGTCCACAGTCTCCACCTCTACCAGCTCCCTGGGCAGTGCATTCCATGGCTCCACCACCCTTTCAGTGAAATAACATCTCCTCCTCTCCCCTCTGAGTCTGCCCCCTTCCAGCTTACACCCATGACCTCTTGTTGCCCCACCCTCCTTCCTTTGGAGCACTATGACTGGGCCTCCTTTACTGATCCCTTTCATGTACTTAAAGACCTCTCTCATGTACCCACTGTCCCTCCTCCAGGGTGTACATGTCGAGCTCCTTGAGCCTCTCCTCATAGGCCCTCTCTCCCAGGCCCCAGATCATTTTGGTTTCCCTCCTTTGGACCCTTTCTAGGAGTGTAATGTCTCTCTTTAAATGTGGTCTCCAAAACTGTACACAATATTCGAGGTGTGGCCTAACCAAGCAGTTGTACAGTGGAAGGATCACTTCCGCCTTTCTGGATGCATGTAAATTGCTGTAAACTGAGACAATGGCCCATTTAATTAGATGATAAAAGCAAATATTCTCAGTTTATAAAGTGGCCAGGTACCTATCAGAGGGAACCCACCTGGATATTTCCAGGTATTTAGGTGGCCCAGTCTAACTCTGGGAAGCAGCCCAGAGAGCAAAGTGCTTCCAGTTCATTGAATTAGTGGTCCTGGTGGAGAGCTTCCTAGCAGCCACCAGGACATCAGCCACCTTTTGTGATTCCCCAAATCTAGCCATGGCTATGTCTTCAGGAGCCAGGCATCAAGATGGAGAGACTTGAGGTCCGGAAGGAGCAGGGTGCCTTGCTTTTGTGACAGCAAACCTTTGCACAGGGGCAAGAGTACTGGAAGTTCCTCCGCTAACTGCTGCAGTAAGGGGAACCAGATCTGACGAAGCCAGAAAGGATCAACAAGCATCAGAGTCGCTCCTTCCATCTGAACTTGATCAGCGCTGTGACAGGGAGCTCCTGCCACTCTTGAGGACCAACCTTTTCTTAAATCTGTTGCAACAGTTCTTCTACTTCTTAGCCTAATCCATCCTTTACAATTTCTAGTCCATAAGGTTGGCCACCTATTGTGGTGACCTCCAAGTGTATGTAAAACATGTGTTTATCATTGGATTTAGTATGTAATGACACTATGTCATAAAATACCTTGATATATATAACTTACTTGTATGAAACCTGTAAATGTTGGAAATACCATGACACTAGGTTTTTTTTTTTTTTTTTTTTATTTCTTTTTATTCAGAAGTTTTTTTCCACTACTACACAATGGACAATGCAGTTACAGGTAGATACATATGATGTGTAATAAAATTACAGACAGGTGGTTATAACTTGACTGAAAAAAAAATATCGAGACACACATTCTGTTTCCAGTTTTCTCTTTTTTTTTTTCCTTTTCTCCCCCCTTTTCTATCCTTTTTTTTTTCTCTCCCTTCAGTTATCTAGCGGGTGTAGTCTTGGGTCCAGAGCAAGATACGGGAGTATTATAAAGCGGGGATGTTTTCAAATAACAAAATCTAAATTCTGAGAAGTAATATATTGGGACCAATGATTCCACTTTCGGACTTGTAGAATGGAGCCACCCCGAAGTTCTACATTAAAAGTCTCAGCTTTATGAATTTCTGACATTATCTGTCTCCAGTTTTGTAGTGTGTGGATCTGTGTTCTCATCCAACATCTCGTGATCGCTTTTTTTGCAGCCACGAAACATATCGGAAGTATGGTCTTCTCTCAGGGGGAGCATGGTCCGGGTACACCCCCGAAAGGAATTCTTCGGCTGTTAGTTCCACTGGTTCCGAGAACAGAGTGGTTAGTTCATTTTGAAAAGTTAACCAGAATGGCATGAGATATGGGCAGGTCCAGAAGATGTGCGAAAGGATGGCCTGGGGACATCCACACTCTCTCCAACACCTTCCAAATGTGTCCGGGAAGTATTTCATTAGGACTGAGGGAGCTCTGAAGTATCTAGAGCGATATTTCCAAGCAAATTCCCTCCAATACGGGGATGAGATTGATTTTACCTCGACCAATGTCATTTTTAACCATGAGTCTGAAGAGATTTGTAATTGCAAGTCTCTATTCCAGGCTGATTGTGTTAGGATTCTGGCGTTAGGGAGCCCAGATCGTAATTCTGAATATATTAGGCCAATTAGATGGGTTCCTAGTCTCCCTTCATTGGCATCGATGAACAGTTTAAGTAATTTTGGTATTGGGGAAGGGATTCTAGGGGGTATTATATTATTTCTTAGGAGATGATTTCGGATTTGAAAGTATCGAAAGAGATCTGAAGGCCTTAGGGAAAACTGAGATTGAAGCTTATCAAAGGGATTAATGCCTTCGGGGGAAAGAAACTGATATATATGTGATAGGCCTAGCATCCGCCATCTAGAAAAGGCTTGATCCATGTAGTTAGGGATGAATTTTTTGTCTTGGGATATTAATTTACAGAATTCAAATAATTGTTGAATTGGACCTGCTTTTCTTAGTTGTTTCCAAAGCTTATACGTTTGTGCTGTGATACCAGTAAAAGAAGAGGGGCTTAGGGAGTTACCATCTGTGGAGAACAATATCTTCTTTATATCGTGTAAGTCGTTGAGTTGGAATTCTATGGTCTTCCAGGGGGAGCTGTATGAGGCCGTGAGCCATAATATTAGGCTACGGCGGTACACCACTTGTGCATATAAGAGGAAGCCTGGGAGGCTCAGGCCACCTTGTTTGAGAATGGTTAATCTAGTTCTGGGTCGGTTTTTCCCCCAAATAAAGTTTTGGATCATTTTGTTCCAGGATGTAAAGTAAAATTTGGAGGGGAAATAGACACTAGGTGTTTTGGATAATGGTAAAAAGTACTAGGTAACTATTATAAAAATGAAGTTAGTTGTGCTATCTAAAATACATGTAAATTGCTGTAAACTGAGAATCTGAAATGTCATGGTGATTTGCATATATCTCATGATGCTTTGCATTATGGAAGTATGTGTGATTTGTTTCTTTGAAACTTGTTTTATTGTCAATGCCCTTTGGGGTAACCCTTGTTTCAGTGCTTCTGCACTGAGGTCTGTTGTTTTTAGTTTTTTTTTTTTTTTTATTTGAGCCCCGATTACCCAAGCAAACAAGGCCCGTATGGGGCAGAGGCTGAATCTCAACTGCTAAGTTAGATCAGAGCTCAGTGTCAGTAGGTGCAAGCTAAGTGTAGAGAAAAGACATACATAGTCTGTTGCTGCAAACTGATGTACTTAAGAAGGAATATGCTGTTGTTTAAGGTTATCTCCTGTATTTTGAATAAACATCACACAGAGATTGTGTGCTGAACTTGAAGTTCGGTGTCTGGTCCATCTGTTATCCCACAGCCCCTCCACAAATGCCCTCTGATTTATAGAGAAGGGAGGAAAGGCACAGAGGAACCTCGCCTTCTAAGACAGGGACAACATGTCTCACCAGATAACTTCAGGCCCTGGAGTGAGTAAGCAGAAAGCAGTAGTTTTGCGTTGAGTGTGGACATGAAAGAGGTCCAACTCTGGATGACCCCAACCTGTCGAACAGGTCTTCCGTTACCGAGGTCAGCACCTCCCATTCATGCATTCTGGACGGCCATCTGCTTAGTCTGTCTGCCAAGACATTTTTGACACCTGGAACATGAACTGCCGACAGTTCTAGACCATGATCTAGAGCCCAGTATCAAACTCTCATCGCTTCCCTGCACAAGGTGTATGAATGAGTTCCCCCTTGCTTGCTTATGCTGATGATGTCCGTCTGCACCAGCAGAGGCCCTGGGGACAGGTAACACTGGAAGGCTTGCAAGCCATGCAGAACGGCCCTCATCTCTAGGAAATTTATGTGGAGGGAACTCTCCACTGTGGTCCATGTACTCTGGGTCTGATGAGACCCCAGATGTACCCCCGCAGCCCATCCCCGAAGCATCCGTGGTGAGGCTCTGATGAGGGGAAGGGATCAGGAAGAGAACCCCTTTGAGCAAGTTGCTGGGTTCCATCCACCACTAAAGCACCTTCTTTACTGGTGAGGAGACTAGAATCCTCTGGTCTAGATCAGTGTGTGCTGGTCCCATTGAACTTAATTTCCACTGGGGGATCCACATGTGCAGAATTGCCAGGGGAACTGTGACAATGGCTGCCGTCATCAGGCCCAGTAGCCGCAAGAATGACCTGACTGTGACATATTGGTTGCTGTAAGGTAGCTGGGCTTTTACCCATGGCCACCAGAGTTTTTTTCCAGTAAAAACTTCTCCAGCACCTTTCTGCTACATTACCTGGTTGCTTGACTGAAGCCCTGGCAAATCTCAAGTCCTGATGTTGCAAGGAAGGCCTAAACAGCAGACACACATTTTATGTGCATCATCCTTATAAAGCTTTTCTCCACACTCGCAGTAATGGAACAATGTCTTCGATTTCGACAACATACAGAGACATCGATATCACGGGAAAAAAAAATTAAGTAATTACTTATCTGCGGGACTATGTGGGCACTCCTGGAGCAGTTTTGCGCTTGTTTCGCTCATATTTAACCAGACGAACGCAGCACATGGTCCTAGGACATTTTTCCTCAGGTTCTTTTGTGCTGCCCTGAGGTGTTCCGCAGGATTCCATTTTGGTGCCCCTGTTGTTTGTGTACATGTTGCCGCTGGGAGAGATTATTAGGCAGAACAATCTGGGGTTTCACTGCTATGCAGGTGATACCCAGTTGTACCTGTCTTGTGCCCCTGAGGATCTTTCTGCCCCAGATATGCCGAGTCATTGTTTAGCCGAGATAAATGACTGGCTGTCCGCTAACTGGCTGTGTCTCAACCCTGGCAAGACAGAGGTTATGGTGATCAAGCTGGGTTGTGGGGGTATCTTTTCTAATGGGAGACTGCCTGTCCTTGTGGTTGATGGTTGTTCCGTCGGTGGTAAAAGTGGTCAAGGATCTTGGCATTACTCTTGACGATCGGTTTCACCTTGAAAAACAAGTCTCGTTGGTCGTTAGGACCGTTTTTTCCATCTCCAGAATATTGCCAGGATCCGACCATTCTTGAATCCCACTGACCTGGCCACAGTTATCCATGCCTTTGTTACTAGCCGACTTGATTACTGTAATACTCTGTTATCTGGAGCTGTCTGGAGGTTTGATGCATCGCCTGCAGCTAGTGCAGACTGCTACAGCCAGGATGCTGACTGGCACCTCTATGATGGATGTGACAGTTTATGTGGACCCCCCATCACCACTAGATACTCCTCTCTACCCTGGACCCTATTTCTAAAAAAATCTACTGCAGTAGTACCTGTCTTCTCTATAGGTCTCCCTTGACCTTTTTCACCTTTCTACCACAATGGGGTGGCCTCCTATTGTGGTATTCTTCTCTTTTCTAACCCACTAATTTTCTACTTTTTGTCTAGGTGGTGGTACTGTAGAGGCTGACCTAGCTGCCTGTTTTGGCTAAATGAATACTGGGAAGTAAGCAGAGTAAGCCACATCCCGTTCAGTTTTTTAAAAGGGAAGCTTGGAAAACAATTCATACTGTTTAAGTAAGATGCAGTAAAGCAAAGCCTGGTTGGAACATCGAAAAGGGGTGGTTGCTTTGCACCACTTAATATATGTTGTTTTCAAGTTAATTTAAACAAGAAATCAAAGAGGTACCTGTATGTTCTTGAGGCCTGCTCAGATGTGCTCATGATGTCTGCTCAGATGAAAATGAGTTTCCTTAAGGGCTGCAGGCCCCCTAGTGGACTCTATTTATTATACATTTCTGGTGATGTCATGATTAGGGAACAGATCACATGATTGATGATGTCACGGTTTTCAGTATATAAAAAGACTGGGACTCAGTATGTGGGCAGATAGGTTGTGGAGCACAGATGATGGTGGTCATGCTGAGAGGGAGCTAGTACCACTCTGTGACATTTTGTTTTCCAGAGAAGAATATCTGAAGCTATTTCTTTTGGAATGAAGTTTATTTTCTTGTTTTCCTGAAGTTTTCTTTATTTTGTTTGCTTTAATAAAAGTCACTACATCAATTGGTGTAGTTTTAAGAGAAAAACTTGTGTCAAGTGTTGTCACTACCCACACCCGCTCACAATGGACCAAGTCACTCCTGTCCTGCGTTCTCTGCACTGGCTGCCTGTGAGTGTGCCCATCACCTTCAAGATAGGCTTGTGGGGGAGGGGCGCTGTGGAGCCCGAGCTGAATGGAAGCAATTTTGCATAGCTCTGTTAACTCCTATTTTTAATCTGCTGGAATCTGCAGTTTGTTTTGAGATATTTGTATTTTTGAGGTTACCATCTGAAAGAGGACATTTGAATTGCTCAGAATGGGTAATCCAAAAAGAGATAAAATGTCTGGAGGCTCCGACAAAAGTAAATGGTCTGGCAGATCATCAGCCTTGCGCTTGGCAGCAGAGGCCTTGCTTGTAGCCGATTCGGCCTCAGAGGAAACCTTGGGCTCATTGGACCTGAAATTGCAGAAATTGATCCTTACAGTCACTGATTTGTCCCAGAAGGTCGCTGGCTTTAATGGCAGGGTGCTTGTGCCAGAGACTGCAGTGGATGCCCTGAAAGGTGAGGTGCAGGAAGTCCGTAAGCAAGCAGACGCTTCTATTGGACACACTTCTCTAATGGTAACTGAATTCCAGCATATGTGGATTCGCCTGGAGACTCTAGAGAATCAGGTCCACTCTGCCAACCTAAGAGTACTCGGACTACCAGAGGGGAGTGAAAGGGGGTCATCCTGTACTCATTTCTGAAGGAATGACTGATGAAGAAACTGATACTGGAAGGTTCAGATAGAAACAGAGAAACAGAATTTGACGGCAGATAAGGACCGCTTGGCCCACCTAGTCAGCCCATTTTCCTACCTAACAGACAAGCTGCAGATCCTAGTTAACCAACAGCTTACTTCCTCCTACCCCCCCACTAGGACTGCCTTATGTCTGTCCCATGCATTCCTGAATTCCCCCACTGTTCTTGACTCCACAACCTCCTCAGGGAGGCTGTTCCACGCATCCACAACCCCTCTGTGAAAAAATACTTCCTCACATTACCTCTGAGCCATCCCTCTATCTTCAAATTGTGCCCCTTGTTCTTGCATATCTCTTTCTGAAAGATGCCACCCTCTTGGACTTTGGTCTATTCCCTTGAGGTACTTAAAAGTTTCTATCATGTCCCCTCTCTCCTCCTTTCCTCAAGGGTATACATATTAAGCTCCTTTAGCCTTCTTCAGATGCCTTCTGGTGCAGACTCTGCACCATTTTGGTTGCCTCCTCTGGACAGCCTCCACTCTGTCTATGTCTTTGTGGAGATGGGGTCTCCAGAACTGCACACAGTACTTCAGATGGGGTCTCACCAACTGTCTGTACAGAGGGATAACAACTTCCTGTTTTCTACTATTGATGCCTCTCCCTATGCATCCCAATATCCCCCCAGCCTTCCTTACTGCCTTCTCACATTGCCTGCCCACCTTAAGGTCATCTGATATAATTACCCCCAGGTCCCGTTCCATTTTTACTGTTGTCAGTATCTCACCCCCCATTGTGTACTTTTCCCTGGGTTTTTGTTTCCCAGGTGCATTACCTTGCACTTCTTTGCATTGAATCTGAGCTGCCGTACATTTGACCATTCCTCCAACCTTGCCAAGTCCCTTCTCATCCTTTCCACTCCATCTTCTGTATCAACCCTGTTGCAGATCTTTGTGTCATCTCACAGAGAACATACTTTCCTTCCAGTTCCTCTGCAATGTCATTTATAAAGACATTAAAAGGACCGGTCCAGTACTGAACCCCATGGTACCCTGCTAGTAACCCTCCTTTCTTCACTGTGGACTTCATTTACTACTACCCTTTGCATCCTGTTGTCTAGCCAACTCTTTTATCCAGGCTACCACCTTAGGACCCACTCCAGAGCTGGCTAACTTGTGTGTTAATCTTTTGTGTAAGACTGTATCAAATGCCTTGCTAAAATCTAGGTAGGCCATGTCCACAGTCCCTCCCTGGTCTACTACTTTGGTCACCCAGTCAAAGAAATCTATTAGATTCATCTGAGACGACTTTCCCATCGTGAATCTATGCTGCCTTGGGTCCTGTTGCCCACTGGCCTCTAGGTACTCAACAATTCTTTCCTTCAGAAGTGATTCCATCATTTTCCCTATCACTGAGGTCAAACTAACTGATCTGTAGTTTCTTGCCTCTGTCCTGCTCCCACTTTTGTGAAGAGGAATCACATCTGCCCTCCTCCAGTCCTCAGGTACCACCCCATCCTCCCATGATTTGCTAAAGAGAGTAGTCATGTGTCACTAGTTCTACCCTTAGTTCTTTTAGAATTCTGGGTGAATCCCATCAGGCCCCATTGCTTTGTTCACCTTCAATTTTATTAGTTCTTTCAGAACCCTTTCTTCTAATAAATAGACTGGTATCAACCCCGTCTTCAGAGTGTTTCTCTTGTTTTGGTTAGGTACCTCCCCTCCTCTTCCTTTGAATGCAGGCAGAAATATTACGTTCAGTATCCCTGCTTTTTCACTGTCACCCTCTACCCACATTCCCTCCCCTTTATTAAGTCTCAATATCCCTCCTTTGGTCTTTCTTCGCTCCCTAATGTACCTATAAAATGTCTTATCCCCCTTCTTAACAGAGTTGGCTATCCTTTCCTCGGTTTGGGCCTTTGCTATTCTGACTGCCTTCCCAGCCTCTTTCTGCTTTAACTGATAAAAGTTCTCTGTCCTGCTCTTTCTGTGTTTCCTTATATTTCCTGAATGCTATCCTTTTCTCCTTAACTTTCCCTGCCACCTCTTGAGAACCATAGCAGTTTTTTCCTTTGTTGATTTGCCTTACACAAAGGCTTGTTGCCTCTGTGATGGCTGTTATGATTACTCCCCATTGTTCCTCTACCCCTCCTTCTTGCCTGTTTGCTAGTGCTTTTCTGAGGTACTCTCTCATTTTCCCCAAAGGCAGCCCTCCTGAAGTCCAATACTCTTGCTTTTGTATAGCTTAACTGTATGGCTGTGTTTATCGTGAACCACACTGTTCGGTGGTTGCTTGTTCCCAGATGGCTCGCACTTCTAAATCTGAGATTCTTTCTCCGTCCCCATTTGAGAGTACCAGGTCTAAGATTGCTCCCTCCCGAGTAGGTTCCAATACTAGCTGTCTGAAGCATGCCCCCTGTAGGGCATCAAAAATGACCGTGCTCTTGGATGTGCCTGCAGCAAAGGTGCTCCAGTTAACATCTGGCATATTCAGGTCCCCCATCAACAATATCTCCTATTTTTCTGCCATTCTAAGGAAGCCTTGTATCATTTCCTTGTCCATTCCCTCTCCCTGAGATGGGGGTCTGTCTACAACCCCCATGCGGACTGTGGTGCCATTTCCTGTCTCCAGGGTGACCCAGTGTTTCATCTGCTCCCTGTTTACTCTTTAGTTCTGTTGCTTTGATCCCTTCTTTTACATAGAGAGTTACTCCTCCTCCTCTTTTACCCTCCCTGTCCCTCCTGTAGATTGTGTATCCTGGTATCTTGACATCCCAGTCGTGTTTCTCTGTGTACCATGTTTCTGTGACTGCCACAATATCCAGGCAACCCTCTTCCATCAAGGCCACTAGTTCAGAGAGCTTGTTACACAGACTACGGGCATTGGTACTCATCACCCTCCACTTTTTGATGGCCTTACCCCTTTGAGCCCCATTCCTGTCCTTACTGCCTTTGCCTTTTTTTTACATTTACCTCTGTCCTGCTCCCTAATGACTTCTCTACCTTGGTGTTTAGATCCTATTGTGGAGATACAAAAGGCCTATCGAATCACCGCGAGAAGACAGCAGCAGGGGGAAGAGTCTCGTACTCTAATGGTGGTCACATCGGGCATCGGAGTCTGGGACTGAATTCTACAACTTGCGTGATGTGCGGGGCCAATTATGCACAAAGATAAACAGATTTATATTTTTTCCTGACATTAGCTTTGCGACACACCAACGTCGCAAGAAATCTGATGGTGTTCAGTAGACTTTGAGAGATGCTGGGGTCCTACATATGATGATTTATCCAGCCTGCCTGATAATTGCTTATGAGGGCAAGGTATATCTCTTTTCGTACCCTCTGGAAACAGGAAAATGGGCCGCTCATATTGCAGCCATGAGAGCCCGTTCTGAAGAAAAGGACTCGTCGGAAGGTAGAGGTGAAACTTGAAAGTTTTTTTTCCTTCACTGACTTTTCTTTCTGGACTTTTTGTTTATGTTTTATTGCTGAGAACTGTTGCTTGTTTGGACCTCTTTATCAGAATTATAATGACCCAGTCCTGCTTATTTGTTTAAACTGGGGTCCTTCCATTTTCAGATGTTGCTGTACACCAGCCTATTCCCAGATTCGTGCAACTGCTTCCACAAGGCCTAGTCCCCCCACACCCCCACTCCTCCCACACCCCCTCTCTCCTCCACCCCCCTCTTTTAAAGCTCCTCCCTATTCTTCTATCATTCCTCTAGCCCTTTCCCCATCAAACCTCGTACATATATGCCCACCCATGTACCATTATCCAAGCCTTATCCCTACTAAACTGTTTGTTTCTCTCCTTTAGTAGGTTTTAGGTTTACTTTGTCCTTTGCCTTGTATATATGTAAATATTTGTACATCTATCTCACTCATAAATGATTGTATTTGTGCTTATTCAGTATCATGTTTTTGTATACAACTTGTAACCTTTTTTGTTATGACCACTCAGGTCCATCTTGTAAATGAGCTATGCTCAATGATGTTCGCCTGAATAAATAAAGATTTTGACTGATTGATTGATTGATTGAGATGTTATTCATTAAGCTTGTTACCTTAATAGTTTAATGCAGATGTTTCAAGTTAAATTTGCTGTTAATTTTCTAAGAAGATTATCTTATTTATATTGAAACATATTTATGTTTTGCTTCCATGTTTTTTCTTTGGGGACTTTCTTTTATTAAGGTATGAACATGGCCCTGCAGGTACCAGGTGGATCACACTATTTTACAAGGAACATTGCTGGTCAACATATGTAGCAAACATTTTAGTTATTATATTGAGGTATATGACTGTAACCCCCCCACCATGTGGTACCTATATACAGTGGATGCACTTATTCCTTAAATTAAGAGGATTTTATTTTTGATCCTCTGTAGCACCATATTCTTTTATTTTGGACTGTTCACTATATGAATGTTTCCATAGCTACTGTATGTGGAAAATTTTTTATAAAAATAAAGTTAAAAAAAAGATAGGTTTGTTGGCATACAAGGCCCTGCACGGTCTGGGACCTGACTACCTTAAAGAGCTCCTGATTCCGTACTCTCCTATCCACACCTACACTCCACCAAAGCTGGCCTACTAGTTGTACCATCCTCCCAGATCGGGAGATGGGGCCCTTTGGGGTGGCAGCGCTGTTCCTGTGGAATTCTCTTCCACCACATATTAAGGCTGCCAGCTCGGTGAAGGACTTGAATTAATTTATTCTGGGATTGTTTTACTGTATTTTGTTATTGTTTTGTTAAGCGCTCAGCCTTTGGATAGGCCGCTATATAAATAAAATTCGCCTTGCCTATAAAATAATAATGGCTAGTTAGTCAGTGTTTCCACAGTAGGTACGAGTACAATTGATGGCAGGGAAAGAACTGGAGAGAGATGGAGCTGCCCATATTTATGTAGATGGTGATGTGTGACATCAACGTGGGTGGCCCCCAGCTAGCAAAACATTCTGTGTGGTCCAAGGGCTGACAAGGGTATAGTCCCAAAGGTGTGGCCTAAGGGAAGAGATATCCTCGAAGAAGATGCGGGATCACATGGTTTACAAATGTATGTAACTATACTGTTGAAATGACTGAAGACAAGTTACTTGGGTGTTACAGAAGTTGGCAGTTTGACCTCGAGAAACCTTTTGTTCTTTCCCAAGCTTGTCAGCAGTAAATCAGCCCTGGGAAATAATGCCTTAATTGGCTGCAACTGTTAAGAAGACTAATGTACACTTCAGACTGGCCACAGGAAGGACAGTAAGAGACACAAAAAAAATAGTGGCATTTTGTGGAACACAGGAGATGACACTTACAAGAACAGAATGAAAAAATTGCTCACCTTAGTAATGTTGTTTCTTCTAATGGAGTCTTGCTGTATTCTGACTATTGCCTGTCGGTTTAAGTCTCTGTCTGTGGTACCGTGAGTACTAGATAGATTCTCATCCTGGGAAATTTTTTGAAGCTGAGAACCAGTCCCTGGCTTACTACTTCCAGGACCCACTTGTCTGATGTCAAAGACTTCCAGTCTGGGACAAAGTAAGCCAGCCTGCCCCTTACAGGTATTGGAGAATCGGCCCGGGCAGACCCATCAGGGTGTCTGCTTGGCAGGGGCTTTAGGCTGAGGGGTGGAAGCAGGCCTGCTCATTCCCCGTCTGCCTCTCCCTCTGAAGAACCCCCTCTGAGCATAAGCAGAAGAGGAGGCCTGGGCTTGGTAAAAAAGGCCTTTGAAAGGGCCTGCCCCTGCCCCTGGAATGCCATCTCTGAGGAGTGGATTGCCTTTCTTTGGCCTGAGCACTCCTGTAGGTGGTCCTGTACTCGTCCATCTTCTTCATGTAGTTCTCTGTCTGCTCCCCAAACACAGAATTACCAATGACAGGAAAATCCATGGCTTAGCCTGGGTATCTCCTGTGATAGGCTAGTACATCTGAGCCAAGCCATCCTCCGAAGGGCCACAGATGTAGCCATGACTCTAGATGAAACATCACTGGAGTCCACCGCAGCATGAAATTATACCTTGGATGCCTCAATCCCATCCGCAGCCACCTGCTCCAGCTCTTTGGCAAGCTGGTCAGGGGCCTGTTTAGCCAGAGCCAGCACAGTGTCCCACCTGGACTTCTGGTATCTAGCTGTGCAGGCCATATAGTTAGCCTGCCTGAGTCCCAAAGATGCTGCCATGTACTTTTTTGCCATGGCATCAATCCTCCTGGAGTCCTTATCTGGGGGGTGTGAAGCCAAGGGAACATTTGCCTTATCACAGGCAGCAGCCTGCACTACCCCAACATGGCTGCATTGCTGGGAAAGGAACTCTATGTCCGAGCCTGAAAGGGTATACCTCTCGTCCATTCTTCTGTCCACAGGAGGTATGGAATTAGGAGTCTTTAGAATTTTAAATGTCTGTTTCCCAAAAGATTTATGGAGGGGAATAGACAATCTCCTGGACTCTGGGATGTCCATCATCTCAACAGAATCAGGCTCCTCCTGATCCTCTACTGCTTCTTCCACTGGAAGCTGGAGGGTTTCAGCCACTTTCTTGTAAAACATAAAGTGGGAAGGGGACTCAGAAAGCCTAGGAGGAGAAACACCTGAAGGTCTGTCTGGGGAGATGTCCGGGTCAATAGGCACATCCAGACTTTCATAATCACCATCATCATCATTATCCTCATACTCTCCCTCCGGTTCATAAAATTCTTCTAAAGTATAATCCAGAACCAGGGAACTGACCGAACCGAGCCCTGACAGATGGTGCCGGTTTGGCCGAACCGGTTAGCAATTGAACTATCCTTATCGCTTTGGCTATTTCATCAGCGGTCGGAGAAAGAATTTGTGATCCGAACCGGATGATTTTTCCTCTCTTTCTTTTAACCGAACCAACTCTCAGAATCGCTCTCCTTTTCGCTCAAGAAGTTTTCGCCTGGTCAGAGGGCACTCCTTCTGGTTCGGTCGGAACCAAACGGCTGGCTATCCGGGTCAGCGGACTTCTCAGCCTCCCTTTCCCTCAGTCTACCTACTCTCTTATCCAGGGCAGCTTTGGGAAAACTTTTACAAATTTGGCAGTCTGAGGCGGTGGTCAAACCAGACAATAAACACAGGTGGGTGGGGATCAGCCTTAGCAAAGGCTTCCCACACACACTACAGTGTTGAAACCCAGTGGCCCGTTTTTTTCTTTGGGTTTCAGACATGGCCAATCCTATCCAAAACGCACTTTTTTCGCAATCCGCCAGGCAAGACACCCATATCGGTTCCTGACCGTGTTACGGGTCTTGGAAAAAAATGTAATTAAATCCGTTTTTTTTTTTTTTTAGAACTGATACAGACTGGTTACCACACTCTAATAAATTTAGAAGTTTTTTAAAACCAATCTGATCGGTTGAAACTGAACTAATCCAATGTTTACAAGTTCCACACAGAAACTAAATGCAAAACCTATCTAGTACTCACGGTACCACAGACAGAGACTTAAACCGACAGGCAATAGTCAGAATACAGCAAGACTTCATGTTGTTTGAAACAAAGGTTAAACTGCATAGAAAAGACATCTCATATAAATAGAGCAATGTTTTATTTGGAAGGAGAGAGAGACTGAATTTTAAAAAGAGAAGACTCGGGTGAAGGACTTTATTTTTTTTTGTTTGTAGTGCCCAGAAGAAGAGCTATCTTGTATAGTTTTATTTTTTAAAATGTTATTATTCTAATGAAACGCTACATGCGAATTTTATACCTTCTTGCCTATGCTTCCTGACCTATCGTTCTACAACACCGATGAACCACTCCCGAGCTGCACAAAAGTTATCTTTTGTTTAACTCCTCTATGGAGTCTTCTGTAGCAACCAGGACTGTTGGCATACATCCTGACCCATGAGTGGGGCACTACCTAGGAGAAGTCGTTTGTGTATACCAAGAACAACTGAGGGCCCAGGATGGAGCACTGAGGGTCTCTTCCCTCCCCCGTGGCTGAGCCTCCAAGTTCCTAAGTCTGGGAGGTGCTAAGAGCTGGGATGCGGTTGAGATCCCAGTGAGCAGTGTGGGGCCTGTGGAAGAGAGGCGGTATCATCCTGCTGCAGGCAAGGAAGTGTTTTCTTCTCCTGTTGGTCCCCTCCTCTCAGCGCTTCGTGGACTAGCGCATGCAAGCTGACGTCCTGGCCAGGAAGCGCCCATCACCGCTCTGCTGCAATGTCACTTGTGTTCACCCAGGTGGCAGTGTTGTAGCAGAGCAAGCAGTCCTCCCTTTCCAGAGAAGGACAGCATCTTCTGGGACACTTAATTCTCCTTTCCTGGCTGACCCCTAATGGAACTATTACTTTTTATATCTGAAGTAACTTTTCTTTTCCCACTGGCTATTCAGAAGATTTCCTTCCTGAGAAAACTAGGTAAGATACATACACACCTCTGACTGGATGCTGACATATCTAATTTTATTCCTCTTCATAACTCATTAGCATTGTGATCCCACTGACTGTTACTCCATATTTATTCAGGAAGAGCCACGCAACAGCTGCTTGATTGATTACTTGTGCTGTCACAATGATGGAGATCTTAAGTCTTAAGAAGTATGAAAAGAAACAGAATTAAATATGTCAGCCACCAGGTAATGTACTGCTCTATACATCAAACTTAATACTACCAAGATGAAAACATTCTAAAAATCCAAGGATCAAATACTGAATGGGTGGTATGCAGGTAACCAAGTCAAAGGAAGGAAAGGACCTGGAAATACAGGTTACTCACCTGTAACAGGAGTTCTAGGAATGGTATATGTTGTTCATCCACACTTATTGGCAGGTTCCTTGCTGCTTTAAATCTTGCCGGAAGGTCTTCAAGTTGGCTCCTCCCACCCACCCGGGTGGTAAAACTCTCGGCTCCACCCCATGACGCCAGATCTAGTCGCTGGAAGCCAGGTTGTGCGCTGAGCCGGGAAGGCCGGGTCGGGTGTATGGATGAACAACATATACCATTCCTAGAACTCCTGTTACAGGTGAGTAACCTGTATTTCTAGGGACATGGATATGTTGTTCATCCACACTTATTGGCAGACTCCTAGCAGTTCTCTGGGAGGAGGGAGGCAAGGCGCACACCCCCTACTTAGGTATAAAGACTGGAGAACCGAGGCCCCGACCAACATCCCGGCGTGACCCAAGGTCGATGTGGAAGGGGAAATCGGTATATGCTTGCTTCCAGGTAGGAGCCCTGCGGATATCCTGGACAGGAGTATCCACGGAAGCAGCCACCGATGCAGCGGAAGGGCGGTAAAATGAGCACTTATCCCTCTGGGAGGCTCCATGCCTGCCCACCTATAGCGGAGACCTATGTAGGAGGTGACCCACCCGCTCGTCGTCCGCTTGGCTGCAGGTCTGCCAGGTGCGGCTTCAGCGTAGATGACAAACAGCTGGCGAACCTCTCCCGAACTTCAGCCCTACGCTCCCTGGGTAGGCGAGCGTAAAATAGGGTCCCAATGGATCCTATACGGCCTCCGAGGCGTGAATGGGGATGAACCCCGGCAGAGACAATACCCGGTTAGGGAAAGGGACTCCGCCACCGCCTACGGAAGGAACTTCCGTTGGGGTACAGGACAACCTTGTCCCTGTGGAAGACCAGATAGGGAGATTCAAAGGAGCGCCTGGCACTCTCCCATCCTTCTGGTTGGCATGGAAGCCCCAAGAAGGTGTTCTTCCACAACAGGTGGAGAACTCACACCTCTGCAAGGGTTCGAACGGCTTGCTCATGAGCTAAGCCTATACCAGCGTAAGATCCCACGGAAATGGGGATACTCTCCCCAGAGGGGAGGTGTGATCAAGGCCTAGGAAAGCGCCAGACCACTTTTTCTGTGCCACTAACTGCCTTCCGGCCCGTGCCCGGAAGACAGGAGCGACTAACAGAAGCACCTAAAGGGTCGTTGACCGAAGCCCTTGTTCAATAAAAGAACGGACCGTAGACGGTCCGGAATGCTCGCCGAGGAACAGGAGAAGGGACCAGGCCCTATCCTAACACCAAATGGAGGACTCTTCCATTTGAAGCCGAGCATGTCTGGTCGACTCCTGGCAGGACGCCTCGAAACGTCGAGGACCTTGCCGGAAGACCCAAGGCCTGACCACTAGCCGCACAGGGACCAGGCCGTCAGGTGCAGGGATAGAAGGTCCGGATGGAGTACCTTCCCCTAACAACAGAGAACAGGACCGGGTGGGCTGGAAGCCGCCTCGGGAGCCTGGGGCTGAGACTGAGGAGAGCTGGATACCAGAGCTGGTGAAACCAGTCTGGGGCTACCAGAATCTCCTGCACCTAGTCCCTCCTCGCCTTGCCTGAGGGTCAAGGGAAATGGGGGAGAGACGTAGAAGAGGCCCGAGGTCCGCGGCCTTCAAGGCATCCCCTACAGCGAGCCGTGCTGAGGGGCCGGGCATGAGACAGTCTCGGCCTTGAGTTCTCCCTGGAGGGAAAAAAACAAAGGTCCACCCGAGGTGTGACCAGAGGGAGAAGATCTTGTGCTACCTCCGGCAGGGAAGCCACTCGTGAGGCGCAGCCCTTATCCGGCTTAGGACATCGGCCAGGGTGATGGAGGCTCCTGTCATAGAAATGGCTAGGAAACTGCCTCCCGGCTGCGCGAAAGACCCAATGTGGCGAACCTCCTTACGCAGAGGCAAGGGGCTCATCCGATCCTGGCGGGATAGGTAGCACATGGTCGTGGTGTTGTCCGCCTGGACCTAAACTACTAGACCCCGCACAGACGGAGCGAGTGGTGCAAGCTAAGCGGACCGCCTGGAGCTCCAGTAGGTAGGAAAGACATCGGGACTCCCAAGAGGACCAGAGGCAGTGCACTTGTATTCCCTAGATGGTACTTCCCGCCATCCGAGATGCATCGGTCGGAGAAGACCGTCGACTCGGGGCGGATGAACGGGATGTTCCCCTGCAAATGAGCTGGAATGGTCCAAAGGAGAGCGTTCCCTAACCCCTGGGCTGTTGTCAAGAACTGGTCCAAAGGAACACAGCGCTGTGACCGCTGGCTGGCCAGTCTCCATTAGGGGGACGCATAAACCGGCGGATCCAAATGGACCACGCTGGTGCAGGCCGTCGCAAGGCCCAGGAGGTGCAGGAAGTCCCGGGCAGGGCGCAATTGCCCAGTCAGATCTGACTAAGTAAGGGAGGAAGAACCTCGGCCCTGTCCGCCAGGAGCCGAGCTCAGACTCAAGAGTCGAGCCTTGTCGCGAAGAAAAGATTACCCGCCTAGACACGAGTTCCAACGTGGCTCCAATAAAAAGGAGACCAGCCTGAGAGCAACCTAGAGGGCCAGAACTCTGGACCGTCCCACTCTGCCCTGGAGGGGTTGCAGTCAGGCCGCCATCTGGGTGGGGTTACACCCGGACCCCTCAGTGCCGCAGAAATGCTGCTGAACAGAGACCGAAGGGCCTGGCCTGGAACTCGTAAAGAGATCCCCTGCTCCAGAAACGGATGGAACAAAGTGTAAGTATGTCCTGGAGGTCCAAGAAATAGAGCCACATGCCTCGATCTGAGGATGAGATATCTGAGACAGTGAGACCATCCCGTCGTGCGGATCAAGAATGGGGCGCAAGCCCCCCGTCCGTTAGGGACCAGGAAAACCTGGACACGAACCCAGGGTCTGGAGGAGGGTCCGCCACCTTCCTGATCACCTCTATCTCGAGAGGCCAGGCAAGTCGGCTCGGGCCAACAAACGGCTCACGGACCCCATGGCCCCAGGGCACGGCTTCGAAAGGGTGGGACCTGCTCGAAACCCGAGGCAGGACCCCTCAGCACCTCTGACACCCAGAGGTCCGGGAAAGCGGACCAGGTGGAGGAGGGGCGGAGCCGTCTCCCTACGGGAGAACCCTGGTAGGGGTGACGGGGCCAGGGACAGCGCCCCTCAGCCCATCACTGAGCAGGCTTGGAGGAGGGATTGGCCGAGGGAGCTCCTTGGCCTTTACCTCCCTGCTTCCTCTTAGAGGAGGACGCTGGCTTGGGGTCAGGACGCCCAGCGCAAGCCTGTTGGCCCTCACGCTGGAGTTGATGGGCCGATCGAGCTGCAGGGGCCGAGGGGCAAAGGGGCTTACCCAAAGGCTGCCGGCAGCCCTTGTCCCTCCTGGCGGGGGTGACAGAGTCCGGAGTGGCATCGGACTTATCGGTCCCCTGGAGGTGTCCCTCCACTCCAGGGCCGAAAAGGTCAGTCAACAAGAAGGGGATGTCCGCCAACTTGTGCTGGGTTTCCGCTGAGAAAGAGGATAACCTCAGCCATGCCCTGCAGCGCATGGCCACTGCGGTCGCCACCAACCTGGCACAGGAATCGCCTAAGTCCAGAGCAGTCTGAAGCTGCTGCTTCGCCACCGCCCTACCCTGGTCCCGCATCCGCGGACCGTGGTCCACAGGTCGGCCGGGAGATGAGGGAGCACCTCGTCCAGGGAGTCCAAAAGGGCTGGAGAGAGAAATATGCACCATCAGCAGCCGAGCTGGCCTGTCGGAGGCCTAGGGAGGACGCAGCGTAAACCTTACGCCTGACGTAGTCCATCCTTTTGGACTCTTTGTCGGGGGGCCTATCCACATCCCGAGCGTTCCCAACACACTAGAAAACATTATTGGTGACTAACCCCTCAGCCGAGGGGTGCTCCGAGAAACCGGGCAAAGAACAGACAGGGCGGAGTACTTCCTGGCCATCCTGGCCGAAGGCGCAGGACAGGAAGTAGGCCGTTGCCAGAGCTCCAAGGCCAGGCCGACAATGGCCTCGGCCACCGGGAAGCCCTCCGAGGGTGAACCCCTTCGGTCTAGAATCTCCGTTGGGATAAGAAGCCCGTTTGTCACAGGTTCAAGCTGCATCCCGGTGAATTCCAAGATGAGCTGAAGCAGACCCATAAAGGACGATGGGCTGTCGTCCACAGGGCGTTCCGGAGAGGACCCCGGGTCCTCCCGACTGGGGAACATGGAGGAGTCGAAGTCGGACCCGAAGGGTCTGCAAAGAGCTGCCTCAGGCCTAAGTCACTCTTCGACCACCGAGGCGGGCGGAAGTGAGGGGAACAGACAACCTGCGGGACAGGTCATGACCCGACCGAGGTTCCACCGAAGACGGTGGGGCAGCAAGGATAGGACGAGCAACCGGCCCTGGGGCGGGCACCTCGACTGCAGCGAGCGGTTGTGTCGGCCGATCGGGCGGCAGCTGCTTGCTGGACGGGGAATGACTCGGGGTCGATTTATTCCCGGACACTAACAACTGCTGCCACATGAACTCCTCGTAACGTCGACGCTATCTGCACCGAAGCCACCTCATCCAAGGAGGGAGACGAGAAGAACGGTAATGCCACTGAACTTGGTGTCCCGACTGATCGCCAAGTCGGGCGGAGCGGCTTGACCGAGAAGAGGACCGAGACCGAGACCCCAAACTCGGGAACCGAGGTGGCCTGGGGAAGGAGTGGGGAGCCCGCTTTTCCCTTGGCTCGGACGAAAGGACCGAGGCCTGTTGCCCCGAAGGTACAGGCAGAACCGGCAAAGGGATGGTGGCTCCAGCAGAAGACAGCCCAGATGACGGGTCGAGAGACTCGACAACGTCGACGGGAGTCCTGGCCGGCTGACCTGACAGGGACACCGTGAAGCCAGCGGCCTGAGACGCACCCTCAACCGAAGTCGAAAGTCGGCCGACAGGGGAGGGGGAACTCTCCCGCTCCCGCCAGTGCTGACGATGGGACTTAGCCATACCCTTTGACCTGGGCTGAGAGGTGGTCTGAGGTTCCTCTCCTCGAGGAAAGGGACTGGCTAAGTTCCTTGAATGAAGCTGAATGAGGAGAACTCAAGGAGAGCGGATGAGCCGCGGCTCCAGGAGGGGGGCAGACTTGGACACCCGCCTCCATGGAGGAAAGAAGATCGAGCTGCTCAGCTTATAGACAGCCGACGCGACACCGCACGCACGAAGTCTCCAAGTGATTTTTCCGGTGCGGAAAAGGGTTCAGGTTGCCCAAGCCCAAAACGTGCCGCACGATCCTCCAGGGTGCTGGTCGAAAGGGCACAGCAAAAATCGCAAACTTGCGGATCATGGTCCAAGTCTAAGCAGTAAACGCACGTGGAGTGCGGGTCTTTCATGGAGGAATTAACCGGGCGCCTCCGGGAGCCGGAAAAAGAATTATCCATCGCAGCTGCGAGGGAAAAGGTCAAAGTAATAGAAAACTTCTAACTAAATTCGGAGAGACTGAAAAATCAGGAATCAGTCGAAACCGTAGAGCGCTAAGGAGGGAACCTGAGCTTCCAAGCGGTAAGGAAGATCTGGAGTCATGGGGCGGAGCCGAGAGTTTTACCACCCGGATGGGTGGCAGGAACCAGCTTGAAGACCTTCCGGCAAGATTTAAAGTGGCAAGGAACCTGCCAGTAAGTGTGGATGAACAACATATCCATGTCCCTAGAAATAATAATCACAAGTGACCTGAAAGATTCTGCACACTGCAGGAGAGCAGCAGCCAAATGCATAGCCATGGGAATTACCACCAGGAAGGCGGAGGCCATTCTGCTGCTGTAAGGTCACTAGTAAGACTGCACCTGGAGTACAGTGTGCAGTACTGGTGCCCATATCTTAAGAAGACTATCAACCTGCTGGAGATGGTCCAGAGAAGGGCAACCAAAATGACGCAGGGCAGCAAGGCAGCACCTATGAGGAGAGGCTCAGGGGCTCAACATGTACTTTCTTGAGGAAAGAAGAGAGAGGAGACATATGCTTGAGACCTTCAAGTATCTACAGGAGGGTGTTTGAAAACTTCCAACATAATACTGTTGACAATGTCAGACAGGAGTATACGACAGAATATCAAGGTAATAAGCATTATACAATAACATAACTAAAGCAGGCAGATGTACAGTAGCTTTCTCTAAAGAAAGCTTCTTTTTACCTGTATATTGTCTGATAAGCTTGTGAGTTACTACTCTTATAGGACTGTCAGTGAACTAGCTTTATAATTAAAATGTGTACATAAGAATCTAGAGCATTATACCAGATATGAATTTAACATTGTGTTCCGAGATTGATGCATCTAGCAATGACAGGTTCACTGCAGTCACCACTGTTTCTAAATACATTACCATTCATCTCTATGATATGTATTAAGCGCCAGCTTGCCTTAGTGGAGATGATTATCACTGAAACTACAGTATATTATTATTTCAGCACAATATTCAGCTAACTGCGAACCTTCATGAAACACGCCACCATCCACAAGGTATAATAATCTGTCCCTTTCTTATAATGCACTTTGAAATGGCATATATTTTATTTTGGGCTCTACAAATACTTGATATAGAAATGTGACTGGCATTTTAGGAAGGGGTATTATTTGGTTGGACGTTTTATAATTTGGATTATCACTGAGTATACCAAGGCATAACCAGGGTTTTCATACTGTTAGCCCTGCTGTGAAGTTTATAAAGTGTTGGTATTTAGGTACTACAAATGACTTCATATGTCCCAAAAGTTAACTGCTTCAGACCTGATGAAGAGGTTCTGCCTCACAATGCTGGCACAAGTTTAAGCAGACCTATGTGATGCTCCTGATAATATAATAAATAAATCTGACAAATATTTGAACTACATATAATGTATGGTGAGAGGGTCTATTCTAACCTTGTTTCAGTTTTTGCATGGCTTGTTAGGAACCGACTCTTCCCCCTATATTTTCTCTCACCAGTGGCAGCCAGACTGGTTTCTGCATTTGTTCCATTTTACAATGTTGACAGCCAATCAGAATGCCCCATTTCCAAACATTGTTTTTAATGCTTCTGTTTTTGTGGGTTTTTTTGTGGTGTGTTACCAGCTGGCACATCATCAGTCTGCCTTTGCCAGTCTGCCCCTGAAGTGCACCCTGGCTTACACCCTCCCAGCTTGGCGGGGCCGTTGATGGGGGACCCCATCTCCCCTAATGGAGACTGGTAGTGACTCGGGAAAAGACTGCCTTGGGCAGCTGCATGGGGCCCAGTGGGGGCAGACGTACTACTGCTCAGACTGGCAATTTTTCTGATGTTTTTCAGTCCCTGAGGGAGGCATGGCATGCAATACTGTGATGAGGCATGCGCCTCAAGTCTTGCACACCTCCTGAAGCTGCTGAGCACTAGCTGTCGGATCTTAGGCTTCCGCTAGGGGTTGGCTGAGAGCTGGCAGCTTCCCCACCCTCGCCCCGGCGGAGAGCAGTCCTTAGGATGCTCGATCCTCCTCCTCCCGGCCGGCTCTCTGACATCCCAGGTTTGCTTCCGAACCCGGCTTGTTGGCGTTGCAAAAGGAAGCTCTACCACTGCGCTGGCAAATCAAATGTCATCCTTTCTCATTAAAAAACACAAAAACCCACAGCTGCAGTACCTCATCTGTTCCCGACCCCAAATATTAGATTTGCCATAAATGCCTGTAATCTTGGTGTTATGCTTGATTTGGAACTGACCTTTGTGTCTTGCACAAATAATACAACATCCTTCATGCCCCTTCACAATATAGCCATGGTCAAATCACACAGGCAACCTAAGTAGCAGCTTTGTAGACTGTTTAACCTCACACTGCACCTACATGAAATGCGTATTCTAAACAACTAGAAAGGTGCACCCCACACTTTTAACAATCAGGTTTACCTTTGGCAACACTGGTGTGTATTTTGCCTTCTTTTTCTCCGAGTTGGAATCATCCAGCTGGTCTGGCTCAAAAGAATAAAGCTCTGCCAACTCATTCATCGTAAAGTGACGCTCAATCTGCTGCTGGTCAATAACACGGAAAGACAGCGACTGCTTCGTCACCTGACGGTCATAGATTTTTTCCTCCATGGTGCCCTGTTCAGTGGGGGTGAAAGTATGACATTTTCAGCCTACATTCTGAAGTTTACTTGCCACTATAGAAATTAACTGTTAAACACCACAGCCTCCTGGAATTCACAGATCTTTCTGCAGCAGCAGTGCTTATTACAGCTTCAACATCAAACCAAGATATGTCAGAGAAACTGTGGAGAGATGGGTTGGGGTGTTAAGATTGAAAGCCCCAGAGGATACACTCCTCTGGGGAGGGGACAGCAGGCCCAGGTGGTGGTGCAGATGAAGCCAAGGGGCTTGCTGGACCAGGTGTCGGCTGGCTCCATGCACTGGCGCACATGCACAACTATAGCAACCTAAGGAGTAAACTCCTCCCCACGAATCAGCAATATGAAGTCTGATGCTTTCAGGCCCTTTTGGAACATTCGCCACCGCCTCCCCACAAAGATATTAGTGAGTCCTACAGAAGAACACTGGCCTTGAAAGGTTCCAAAAGGGTGGTTCAGGGCGGCTGTTAAGTGACAGAGAAGGTAAGGACAGAGTCAGGAAGTGGCCAGGCACAGTACAGCAGCACTGCTGAAACAGAGAGGTAAACACAATTTAAAAACAAAAAGAAACCAGTTAAAGAGAGAGCCTTGCTTCTGGTAACTACACTCAAAGAGAACCCTCCAAAAACTCAGATGTCTAACTTTTTTTTACATTCTGATAATACTAGATTTGAATAATGTTATATTACTTTTGTTACACAGCCAAAATATAGACAGGTGCATTTCTTTGCTACACACACGAAAAAGACCAGAAAAGAATCTATGGAAAGGAGATTTTAAATCTCATTTTTTAATCCCATTGAGACTATCTTAGTTTGTAAAATTTAAATAAATAAGAAAAGGGTACTATACCTGAGCCAGGAACCTATATACAAACACAGGCTTTATCTGTCCAAACCGGTATACTCGAAAGATACTCTGAATGTCATAGGATGGATTCCAAGATGCATCAAAAATGATCACACGGTTGGCAGCCACCAGATTAATCCCAAGGGATCCTGCTTTAGTGGAGATAATAAACAAACGGCCTCTGCAAGACAAAATTTTGTATGCATGCAAAGTTAAACGCAGCCCCCCAAAAATTACCTTCCTCTGTGAAGTGAACATTCTTTGTGGTTCTAGTTTACCAATCATATAAATTGAATTACTAGCCGGCTATATCCTGTGTGTTACTTATCTGTATTACCAAGAAGATGAAATGTTGCAACTGAACTCCAAAATTTTAAACAGTTATGTGCCTGATGCAATTTGCAGCATTCTGTTTTTTGTTAATTTGTTTATACTCCTCTGGTAAAGGCATTCATTCAACCCACCCCCAGTCCCATCACCAGGCATTCCCAGGGACTTAGCTTGAACTTTCTTTCCTGAGTCCCTCCCCCCCCCGTGGAGGGCTGGAGGCCCCTTCTTACTTGCCAAACCCTGCTCAGTCCAACAGGAGAGGCGGAAAGTCTGGAATAAAGCAGGAAAGGAGAAAATCAAGCATGCAGAAAATGGGCATGTACTCCATCGTATACTGTACCGCCTAAAAATACAGAAGGGGGTAGGTGGGAGGGTTAGCTGTCACTACCATGGAGGAGATAATCTCAAAGATCAGCTCTTACTGGAAAGTAACTAACTTATCTTCTTTGAGGACATCTCCATCAGTAGAGACATACCTTTGAAACAATTCCAATGCAGTACAAGGCAGCAACGGGAAAGGAAGTCCAGGCAGGAGGAACAAATGAACAGGATACTCACCTGTAACAGTAGTTCTAGGAGTGGTATATGTTGTTCATCCACACGCACTGGCATGTCCCTTTCCCCTTTAAGGATCACCGGAAGTCTTCAAGCTGGCTCCTCCCACCCACCTGGGTGGTATATACCTCGGCTCCGCCCCATGACACCAGATCTTAGCCCACTGGAAGCCAGGTTGTGTGCGTCCACAGCCGGGAAGGTCGGGTGGGTCTGTGTGGATGAACAACATATACCACTCCGAGAACTACTGTTACAGGTGAGTAACCTGTTCTTCTAGGAGCGTGGATATGTTGTTCATCCACACTCTTTGGCAGACCCCCAGCAGTTCTCTGGGAGGAGGGAGGCAAGGCGCACACCCCCTACTTAGGGAACAGAGATTGGAGAACTGAGGCCCCAAAACCAGCATCCCGGCGTGACTCAAGGTCCATCTGGTAGTGGGTGATGAAGGTGTTTGCTGACTTCCAGGTAGCAGCCAGACAGATTTCCTGGATAGGGATGTCCCTGGAAGCAGCCACCGATGCAGCAGTGTGGCAGGTAGAATGAGCTCTTATCCCTCTGGGAGGCTCCTTGCCCGCCAACTCATAGCACAGACCTATGCATGATGTAATCTATCTTGCAATAGTCCACTTCACTGCAGGTCTGCCAGAAGCGGCTCCAGCATAGGTGACAAACAGCTGGCGAACTTCTCCCCGGAATTTCTGCCATCCTCTCCTTGTAACAGGAGAGAGCATGTCTCAGGTCCAAAGTATGGAGCCTGTATTCGGCCTCCGAAGTGTAATTAGGATAGTATATCAGCGGTTAAGGTGAAACTCTGGCACCACCTTCGGAAGGAATTTCAGGTGGGGGTGTAGGGCAACCTTGTCCCTGTGGAAAAACCAGATAAGAGGACTCCACCGAAAGCGCCTGGAGTTCCCCTGTCCTTCTGGCAGACATGATAGCCATCAGGAAGGCAGTCTTCCATGACAGGTGTGATAACTCACACTTGTGCATTGGTTCGAATGGCCTGCCCATGAGCTTTGCCAATACCAGCGGTAGATCCCATGAAGGTGGAGGTTCACGCACCGGAGGGGATATATGATCCAGGCCTTTGAAAAAGTGCCTGACCACGGTCTCCTGTGCCAACGTCGGTTGACCGGCCCGCGCCCAGTAAGCAGAGATGGCTGCCAGGTGCACCCTAATGGTCGATGACCAGAGACCCCCTTTGGAGAGGGACCAAAGATAGTCAAGAATATCAGCCACTGAACAGGATAAAGGGTCCAGGCCCTTACCCCAACACCAAATGGAAGATCTTTTCCATTTGAAGGCATAACATCTCCTGGTCGATTCCTTTCGTGATGCCTCCACCACGGTGTAGACATCTTTGGAAAGACCCAAAGCCTGGAACTCTAGTCACTCAGGTACTACGCTGTAAGGTGCAGGGATTGAAGGTCCAGATGGAATACTTTCCTCTGATTGAGAGATATCAGATCCGGGCGTGTGCAAAGCCGCTCCGGGTGCCTGCAGCTGAGGCTGAGGAGATCTGGATACCAGAACTGGCGTGGCCAGTCTGGGGCTACCAGGATCACCTTCACCTTGTCCCCCCTCCTCACCTTGAGAAGTATCTTGTGGATCAAGGGAAGGTGTAGAGGAGGCCTGGGGTCCACGGCCTCGAGAAGGCATCCCCTGCTCAGAGGGGCAGGCATGAAACAGCCTCAGCTTGGTGTTTTCCCTGGAGGCAAACAGATCCACCACTGGTTTGCCCCAACGAGAGAACAGGCTGTAGGCTACCTCTGGATGGAGAGACCACTTGTGGAATGTATGGCCTAAGTGACTGAGAGCATCCGACAGATGGTTCGAGGCTCCTGCTACATGGATGGCTAGGAGATCTGCCTCCAACCGGCTCACAAGTGTCCAGATGCGGCGCACCTCCATGCACAGCAGTTGGAGTGCGTGCCGCCCTGTTTGTTGAGGTAGTACATGGTTGTGGTATTGTCCGTCCGGAATTGAACCACCTGGCACCGGAGCTGAGAAGCGAAAGCTGACAGTGCCAGTCTGACTGCTCTGCGCTCCAACAAGTTGATGTGGCATCGGGACTCCTCAGGGGTCCACAGCCAGTTGGCCCTTTCATCCCCCATGTGGGCTCCCCAGCCCATGAGAGAGGCATCAGTCGTGAGGACAACCGTTGGCTCAGGGTGGACAAGCAGGATCCCTTCCTGCAACTGGTCTGGGGCGGTCCACCATTGGAGAGCGTCCCACATCTTCTGGGTTACGGTGAACAGCTGGTCGAAATGACCGTGGCGCTGAGTCCACTGGGTGGCCAGCTCCCACTGGAGGAGGAGCATGTGCAGCCGGACTCAATGGACCACTGAGGTGCATGCCGCCATGTAACCCAGAAGGCACAGAAAGTGCCAGGCAGGGCTCAATTGCCCAACAAGAAATGACTGTGCAAAGGAGGAAAGAACCTCTGCCCTGTCTGCCGTGAGCCGGGTTCTGGCTTGACAAGAGTCAAGCTCCGCCCCGATGAAGCCCATCACCTGAGACGGCACGAGTTCCGACTTGGCCTCATTGATCAGGAGGCTGAGTCAACAGCAGGTCTGGAGGGCCAGGTCCCTGGACCTCTCCTCCGCCTGGCGGGTGGAACCTGCTAGGAGCCAATCGTTGAGACAGGGGTAAATTCTGACCCCCCCCCCCCGATGCCAGAGATGGGCCACCACTGCAATGCATTTGGTGAAGACCAGTGGGGCTGATGACAGGCTGAACGACATGGCTTGGAACTTGTAAAGGGTCCCTTCGATCCTGAAGAGGAGGAACCACTGATGGGACAGACAGATTGGGACGTGAAAGAATGCGTCCTGCAGATCCAGTGAACAGAAATGGAAATTACATACCTAAAGTAATTCTTGATCTTCTTGGACGAAGTCTCCACCACTCGTTCACACTGATGGGATCTATGCCGGAGGTGCTAGGACCCAGCGGGAGCAAACTTTTTGCAAGCGGGCTTGTGCCAGAGATGGAGCCGCGAGCCTTGGCTTGTGCGGCAATGACTATCTTGGCGTCAACCCTCCAACTGCCTCAGTACCTTTTTTCCCCCAAGGAGGTGAAGCGTAACTAACCTAGAAGGATAGTCTAACAAAAAACCTGATGTAAGATAGTCCGAGTGACCCGTATAAGAAGGGTCAACAAAGAAGTCTTCACAGCCTAAAGATTAATGATCTGGTTCAAGGTCAGCTGGCATGCACCTGTATCCCCCTTCCCCCGGGTCGTGCCTGAAAATAGGCAGGATTTGTCTAGTGCACTTACCCGGTCAACAAAAGCTAAATAAATAATTAATAAAATAAATAAGGGAGTGAAGACCAACAACAGAGGCGAGCTCAGGGGATAGTGGGTGGGCATGTGAATGAGTGGTGGAGACTTCGTCCAAGAAGATAGTACAGTTACGTAAGAACTTACAGTAACAGTAGATCTTTGAGAACAGCTCTTGCAGCAGGTTACACCATTAGGACTGAAGCCGGCAGGCGTCAGGACCCCACGGAAAAATTCTAGCTAGCTATCTTTAGCAGGGACTGCCCCCGACGTTGGTCCCGCCTCCGACGTCAGGCGTAGTATATAAGGGGACGGTACCGCCAGATTCCCCAGTTCTCCCGCCGGAGACTTCCGGCCGCAGGCTGACATCGAAATGGGAGACCGAGGATCCACCATCAGAAGACAAAAGGGTATAAATCCCTGGTAAAAAAGGCTAAGCCATGCCTCCTCCAAGGGGGAAGGTGGGCGGGAAGGTACCTGCTGCAAGAGCTGCTCTCGAAGATCTACTGTTACGGTAAGTTCTTAGGTAACTGTACTATCTTACTTCGAGACACAGCTTTTGCAGCAGGTTACACCATTAGGACTGATTCCCAAGCAGTAGCGCTTGCAAACACTCTGGGAGGAGGAAACTAGAAAGTTCATTCCAGGTCCTGATTCTAGGACAGGAGACCCTGTAGCACAGCCAGGCCGAAGCCGGCTCTTCGCTGTGAAGCGATGTCCAGGCTGTAATGCCTGATAAAGGTATGTATAGAGCTCCAAGTGGCTGCAGCACAAATGGCAGAAGTGGAGACGTTTCGAAGTGCTGCAAAGGAGGTGGCCACTCCCCTAGTGGAATGGCCCTGGACTGATCCCGGGAGGGGCTTTTGTTTGATATCATAACAGTATGATATGCACTGGACAAGCCAGCTAGACAGGGACTGTTTGGATACTGGTTGGCCCATCATCCTTTCAGTAAAGGAAATGAAAAGTTGCTCCGATTTACTGGGTTGCTTAGTTCTGCTGCTAGGTAGTACCTAAGCCGCGTGAACATCCAGAGTGTGGAGCAGCGCCTCCCATTAGAATAATTAGAGAAGTAGACCGCAGGTCAATATCCTGATTGAGAGTGAGTGTGGAACCACCTTAGGCAAGAATTTAGGATTCATCCTCAGGGATACTCTGTCCTGGTGGAAATGAAATAAGGCTCCTTACACATGAGAGCATGAAGCTCAGAAACTCTTCTTGTACTAACAGCAACCAAAACAACGCTTCACGACAGAGCCCAGCTCGCAATCCGCTGCAGTGTCTGGGAGCGTGAGTTGCTCCAGGACAAAGAGCAAGTCCCATGGAGGCACTGGGTCCTTAATGGGTGGCCTAAGATGTAACACCCTCTCAAAAATTCTCGACAGGCACCTAATTGTGCCACAGGCGCTGTCCACCGGGAGGTGATAAGCTGAAAAGGCACAGAGGTGCACCTTAATAGAGGAGTAGGCAGACCCGAACGGAAAAGGAGAGCAGGTACCTAACACCACTTTCACCGGACAACCTAAAGGGGAAAGGCCGTGTTTGGGACTTTATAAGTATCGGCAGCCATTTCAAGGCGCCCGTGCATGTGGCGATGCCGGCTTTCTGGCTGCAGAAAGAACTTCCGCAACCTCTTGCGAGACCCCGTGTCGCAAAATGGCTATGTCTCTAGGAGCCATGCATGCAGGTTCAGTGAACCCTCCTCCTGAGACAAGAGATGGGAGCTGAATGGCAATGGGAGCGGAGGTTCCCGGGATAGCCGTATTAGCAAAGGGAACCAGATCTGTCTGGGCCAGAAAGGGGCCACCAGGATCATTGTTGCATGCTCCATGCGCAGTTTGAGAAGAACTCTCTGGATCAACGGGAAGGGAGGGAAGGCGTAGAGGAATCTGTCCGCCCAGGAGAGGGACAACGCGTCTCGCCAGAAAACACCAGGCCCTGGATCTAGCGAGCAAAAACTGGGCAGTTTTGCGTTGGATGGGGAAGCGAACAAGTCCAATTCTGGAGTTCCTCATCGAAGAAACAGATCCTCTGCTATCTTCTGAAGAAGTTCCCACTCGTGGACTCTGGCCTGGGAACGACTCAGGCCGTCTGCAATTGTGTTGTCCACCCCGGGAACATGTACTGTGATCAGGTTCGTGCCGTGTCGGATTACCCAATCCCACACCCTCATGGCCTCCCTGAAAAGGGGGTAAGAGTGTGTGCCTCCTTGTTTGTTGAGGTACTACATCAACGCCGTGTTGTCTGTCTGAAGCAGGAGAGTACTCGGCAGGATCTCTGACTGAAATGCCTGCAGGGCATAAAGGACCGCCCTCATCTCTAGGACGTTGATATGGAGGTGAGCCTCCTGAGGGGTCCACGTTCCCTGGGGCTTCACCCCGTCCAGGTGTGCTCCCCACCCTAGACCTGAGGCGTCTGTGGTGAGGATTACCTCCGGGGACGGCGCTGTAAACGGGATGCCCGTAGAGAGTGTCCCTGGGTCTAGCCACCACTGCCAGTCTCGAATCACGGTATTCATGATTCTGACCGGATGCTGCATGTGGTCTTGCCTTTGGTCCCATTGCACCTTGAGCATCCACTGAGTTACCCGCATGTGGAGCCTTGCGAAAGGGACAGTAGGAATGGCCGCACCCCTGTGTCCGAGCAAGCGAAGGACCGACCTGGCTGGGACGGTCTTCTTCGACGAAAGATCCCTGATGAGGGATCTGATGCGCTCCGCTCTGTCGTCTGGAAGAAAAGCTCTTCCCTGAACGGTGTCCAGTACTGCGCCTATGAACTGCAGCTTCTGCGACGGTACCAGGAGAGACTCTGTGGTTGATTAGGATACCCAGAGATCGAAACAGGTCCTGGGTACTCTGGATCGCCCGTAACAATGCCTCTCTGGAGGCGGCCACGAGAAGCCAATCGTCCAGGTACGGGAACACATAATGGCCCTGTCTCCTTAGAGACACTGCCACAACTGCCATGCATTTGGTAAAGACCCTGGATGCCGATGACAGCCCGAATGGAAGGGCTCGGAACTGAAGATGATGGCCGAGAAACTCGAAGCGCAGGAACCTCTTGTGCGCTTGAGCTATAAGGATGTGCAGGTAAGCGTCCTGCATGTCTAGAGACGCTAAAAAGGCGTCCTGCTTCAGCATGGGAATAAGACCCGGAAGAGTTACCATGCGAATCTTTGTAGGCGATCGACAAATTGAGGTCGCTGAGGCCAGAATCGGACGGAGGTCCCTGTTTTCTTTGGAACCAGGAAGAAGTGGGAATAGTATCCGTGTCCTCTCTGGTTCTCTGGGACGTACTCTACCGCTCCCTTTTGCAGAAGCGAGAGTACTTCTTGTCTGATCAATGACTTGTGTTGACCCGAGTACCGGGAGAGCAGAGGAGGCCTCGAGGGTGGCTTTTCCGCGAATTCTATAAAGTGTCCTCTTCCGACCATTTGGAGAACCCACCTGTCGGTGGTTATAGACTGCCATCCTGGCAGGAAATTCGCAATGTGACCCCCGACCATGAAATCCCATTGATCCTGAGGGGCGGGGGCCGGAAAGGAGTCAGGCTGTGGCGGCTGAGGGGCCCGCTAGCTGGGCCGGCTTAGGAGTGCGCTGGCCTCGACCTGTGGGTTGTTTTCCCTGGGCTCTGCGGAAACCAGAGCCCCTCTGTTGTGGAATGGGGCGGACTGTTGTCTCTGCGTCCGTCCAGAATCGGCTTTGGTTCCTACGAAAGGAACTAAGCTTGGGTCGGTACATGGCCTGAACTGACCTCACTGCCTTCCCGGCCTCTTGGAGTTTGGTAATTATCTTCTCGGAGGGTTTACCAAATAAAACTTCTCCCTCGAATGGGGCGTCCATGATGTTTTTCTGGACGTCCGGGGTAAAACTGGAGACACGGAGCCAAGAGTGCCTCTGGAGGCATATGCCTGAAGCTGCTGCTCGGGCCGAGGAGTCCGCGGAGTCGTACGTGGCTCGTAGCACTTGGGTTTCCACGTCCGAACCCATACGGAGGAGCTGCAACATCTCCTTCTGGCAGTTTCTCAGCCGTATCCAGACCCTGCTCCCACAGGGCATTTTGGAACTGCACCATGTGGATCAAATAATTCAGGGATCTGATGGCGCAGGTAGCGGAAGCATACATGCGCCTACCCATGGCGTCCAGCTGCTTGGACTCTGGGTCTGGTGGCAGGGTGCTCAAATGTTGCGGTCTCTGGGACCGGTCATTTGAGGCTGTTATGACCAGAGAGTCGGCCTGAGGATGCTGAGCCAAGTACTGGTCTTCCCTTGGAGCCTTGTACAGGCAGTCAGCTTTCTTCGGCATCGCCGGGAGTGAATGTGGACGCTTCAACGCTGCCTTGGTGACGTCCACGAAAGTGTCTACTAAGGGTGGCACCACCACAGGCTTGGGGTCCTTCTGCCGAAGATACTTTGCAAGGCGTAGCCTTTCGGGGTCTAACTCTTCCACATCCCATCCCATGTTCTCTTGGATGTGTCTCATGATATCCGAGAACGAAGGGTCATCCGGAGGAGACTATGGAAGCTCACGTGGGTCCGGAGAAGGGATGGAGAGAAGAGATGGGGATCTGGATGTTGAAAACTCTGATCCCGTGTCCTCCGTCGAAGGCGAACGGCGGCGTCTTCTGGGTCTCTTAGGGCTGGGTGACCTAGAAGAGGATCTGGACGGAGGTCTCCTTTTGTCTGGTGTCCCCTTTGGAGGGGTCCTGAGCTCCCAGGGAGGAGGTAACCGGCCTGCAAACCCAGATGGAGAAGGGGGCGCAGGAACTGGAGGAGTAACCGGTGTAGGAGGAGGTGGAAGCGGAGGTGGAGTGGGGACCATGTCCTTTTTGATGGTATCCCACCAGCAAGTGAAAAGCTCCTTCACCTCTGAAAAAGAAAGGCCCGACAACGGACTGGGCGCCGGTGGTCGGTCGTCGGGTCCTAGCATCGGCTCCACAGGGGGCTCAGGTTGCGGAGAGGGTTCCCTGGGAGTCTCAACAGGACCGGGGTCGCCCGTCTGGTCCTCGGGCTGCGTCAACTCCTCCTCAGTGATGGTCTCCTGACCGACGTTGGTCGGAGGCGTCGGGGTCCTCTTCTCGATTGGTGCGGGCGCCGGTCCCCCTACCGGCATCCGGTGACGAGCTGGCTTGGCTGGTGACGGTCTTCTGACGGACAACGGCTCTGGGGACCTGTGGCGAGAGGCCGATGTCAGGCGAACTGGCGTCGGGTCCAACGACCTCTTAAGTGAGGTGAGCTCCTTGGTCTTCCGCTGGGGAGGAGAAGGCAAGGAGGCGGACCTGACGTCGGGTTCAGAATGGCGGGAACCCGACTTGTGGTGATGGTGACGATCCCCCGACTTAGCCAGGGCCTTGAAGGACGAGGAAGGCCTGGGAGTCTTGGCCTGAGAAGAGAAGCCTGAAGACTTTCTCACCGCAGCAGGGGGAGGCTGAGAGCTGGCCCAGGAAGGAGAGCAGTTGGTCCTGGAGCCGGAGCTGCGCGAGTCGGAGGCCCTAGACGGAGACCTGAAGGGGCCTTCTCTCTATGCTTCTCAGAATGCTTGCGGGCCTTCTGCTAAGAATTTCCGGAAGCCATGGTCTTGAGTTGTTCCTGAGCAGGAATGCGGTAGGCCTTCAGCACGGATCCGGGTTCTGCTGTTGAAACCCTGGTAAAAGGTGCAGGACGGTGTCATGGTCTGGGCCTAGGCACTGACAAAGGCAGAGTGCGGATCCTTGAATGGGATCTGCTTCCACAGGCGCACTTTGAGGAGTGACCGGAGGTCGGAGAGGACATCAGAGAAAAAGCTGAATGAAGAGAATGAATTTCCCGTAGAAAAACACTTTACCACGCGTTGCGCGCTAGAAGCTGAACCGAAGGGTCGAGACATGCAAGTCGATGGCGGGAAAGAACTGGGGAATCTAGCGGGACCGACCTCTTATGTACTACGCCTGACGTCGGAGGCGGGACCAACGTCGGGGGTGGTCCCCGCTGAAGATTGCTAGCTAGAATTTTTCCGTGGGGTCCTGACGCCTGCCGGCTTCAGTCCTAATGGTGTAACCTGCTGCAAGAGCTGTGTCTCGAAGTAAGATCAAGAATTACGGTAGGTATGTAATTTCCATATCTTCCTGGACATAAAGTCTAGACCACTCATTCACACTGTTGGGAGAGTACCGAGCTAATAGTCCCCCGAGAGAGTGGCAGGAGAGACCAAGAGCTCACAAATTTAGGACAGAAGTTCATCAAGGATAGTCCTGCCAAACGAAAGATGTCACCTGGCATGGACATCCACTGCATAGTGCTTGACGAAAGTATGCACTGAGCTCCAGGTAGCCGCTTTGCAAATGTCTGCAATGTGCACGTTGTGGATTTCCACCAGGGATACCGCGACTGCTCTAGTAGAGTGAGCATACACTCTGCCCTCCAGCTTAACTTGCGCCATGGAATAACAGTGGCGAAGGCATGCCACCAGCCATGCCGAGATGCATCTGATAGCGACACGTTGACCCAGCCGGGTCTCGCTGAAGGTAACAGTTGTTGAGCTTTGCAAATTTCTTTTGTTCTATCCAAATAGAAACGCAGAGCTCTCTTGACATCCAAAGAATGAAGGCTACGCTCTCCTTCATTTTGGAAGTTCGCAAAGTAAGTAGGTAGGACCAAAGGTTGGTTTAGACGGAATTCTGAAACAACCTTAGGGAGAAACTTAGGATGGGTCCTAAGAACTACTTTGCCCTTATGAAATACAGTATACAGAGGCTCTGTGACCAAGGCATGTATTTCAGAAACCCTGCAGGCCGAGGTAATGGCCACCAGGAAGGCCGTTTTCCAAGTGAGAAATTTCAGCTCACAGGTAGCTAGAAGCTTGAAAGGCGTTCAAGTGAGCATGTCTAGCACAAGATTAAAGTCTCAGGCTGTGACTGGACGTCTGATAGGAGGTCTGGTATGCAAAATACTCTTAAGAAACCTCTTCACTACTGGTAACTGAGCCAGTGACAAGGAAAGTACTGGCTCATGATGAGCTGAAATGGCACAAAGGTGATCTTTGACTGTAGAGTATTGTAGACCTGAATTTGAGAGGTCTAAAAGGTACTTGAGAACTTTATTTGGTGGGCAGGAAAAAGGATTCAGAGAGGATTTTGTACACCAGAGAGAAAAAACGCTTCCATTTGGTTGCGTAAGTTTTTCTGGTGGCTGGCTTGCATGCAGCCAAAAGAATATGTGAAACTCTCCGAGAGACACTGAACCTATTCACATCCATCTCTTCAGGAGCCAAGCGTGAAGGTGAAACGACCTCAGATTGGGATGGACCAGAGGCCCCTGGGTCAGAAGGTTCATCTGAAGGGGAAGTGCTTTGGAGGGGTTTCTGACATACTGTTGAGTAATGGAAACCATATCTGTCGAGGCCAGAAGGGAGCAATGAGGATCATTTCGTCCCTTTGGGACTCGAATTTGAGAAGTACCCTCTGAATTAGTGGAAGAGGAGGAAAGGCGTATAGAAAGCGTTTTGTCCACTGCAGCCTGAACGCATCCTGACAGAAAATACCAGGCCCTGGATTTCTGGAGCAGAAGAGAGGCAGTTTTGTGTTGAGTGTGGATGCAAAAAGGTCCAGGTCTGGAGTACCCCACTCTGCGAACAGTAACTGAGCTATGGTTGATTCGAGAGGCCACGCATGAGGATCTGTCTCTGTTCTACTGAGACAGTCTGCCAGTTTGTTCTGCACTCCCAGCAGGTAGACCGCCTGAATTAGAGCCTTGTGCTCTAGGCACCATTCCAACACTCTCACCGCTTCCCTGCATAAAGGGTAAGAGTGTGCACCGCCCTGCTTGTTGATGTAATACATCGCTGCTTTGTTGTCCGTTTGAAGGAGAATGTCCTTGTGACAGAGAATGTCCTTCAAAGCCCGGACTGCATAAAGGACGGCTCTTATTTCTAGGACATTTATGTGAAGCTGAGACTCGTCCTAAGTCCACGAACCTTGGGTGTGGAAATTCTGACTGTGAGCTCCCCAACTTATCAGGGACGCGTCCGTGGTAATGGAAATCTGATGATCCACGGGAGCAAAGGGATACCTTTCCAGAAGGTTGTTCTCTTGCGACCACCAGGTGAGTGACTTCTTCAGAGGTTCTGTCAGCTTGATGAGAAAAGACTGAGGGTGAGTGGTTGGGGACCACTGAGTACTGAGCATCCATTGAGAGGTTCTCATGTGGAGGCATGCTAGGGGTACAGTGAACACCGAGGATGCCATGAGACTCAGCATCCGCTGCATCAAGATAGCTCGAACTGAGCTGTTCTCTCTGATGTATTGGGCCATCTGTAGGATATCGCTCCTTCTGTCCTCTGGTAGAAAAGCTTTCGCACAGAAGGTGCCCAGAAGAGTTCCTATAAAAAGGAGCTTCTGGGAAGGCTGCAACTGAGATTTCTTGAAATTTAGCAGGCCTCCCATGGACGTGAGAAAGTCTGAGGCCATGGCTACGACGTTGAGAGTTCCTTGCCTGGAAGGGCTTGCTAGAAGCCAGTCGTCCAGACATGGGAACACTTGTATTCCGATTTTTCTGAGATACGCTATGAGAATTGCACAACACTTTGTAAAAACTCATGGCGCCAAGGATGGACCAAAGTGCAGGACTCTGAACTGATAATGCTGGCCCAGCGCTACAAATCTTAGGTATTTGTGATGCTTTGGGTGTATAGGAATATGTTGGTAAGCATCCTGCATGTTCAGGGAAGCTAGCCAATCGTGTTGATGAAGCAAGGGTAACAGGGTCCCAAGCAATATCATCTTGAACTTTTCCTTGAAAAGAAACTTGTTTAACTTTCTGAGGTCCAGAATGGGGGGCATGCCACTGGTCTTTTTTGGGACCAGGAAGTAATGGGAGTAGAAACCTGTGTTTCGTTGATCCAGCTGAACTATTTCTACTGCCCTGTTGTTCAGAAGGCTTTGTCTCTGAAGCAAGAAGAAATAATTACCATAGTAATCTTGTTTCTTCAAAGGGATCACTCATTATGAGAGTGCTTCAGATTCTTACGGAGCCAAACTGGGTAAAAGACCCACTAGCTAAAATTAACAACATTAGATAACATTTTTGCCCTTTCAGGTCAAAACATCCTTAACCAACAAACCTAAGAAACTTTAAGACCACCTGAACACCAACTGGTTAAACAAAGTGAGTCTCTACCTTAGCCTATATATAAGGGATATGCAGCGGTTCAGTGTGTGATAATGCATTTATCTTGTACAGTTTCCAGTGGCCTCAAGTAACCTCACAGGTGCCGAAGGCACGATGGGGAGTTACGAAGGTCACGAAACTGTCAGGATCATGCATATCTCACTAATTCCACTGCATATTCCATTTATGCAACAGGTTTAGATGTTGTGTGAACATTTTGATTTTGGTAGGTGTAAATAATTTGTCAAAAGGAAAAGAAAATAGAATTTTATGCTGTTTTTGCTAATTATAAAAAACAAATGGTATCTATATATGAAACACCACTATTTTGTAGATATTTTGAGCTGAACATTTTTCGTGCTCACAGTACCATGCTATCATTTTTGTTTTAAAGTTATTTATATTTGTTTGTCAAAAAGTGAACAAAAATTACATTTTCTTCTGTTTTCTTGCTAACCATATACAATATACAGGGTTTATATAAATGAAACATTATTCATTTTGTAGATAATTTTGTGCTGAACAATTTCGTGCTCACAGTACCATGTTATTTTTTTCGTTTTTAAGTTATTGACATTTAAATATGGTTAGTACTGGTTCTGAGGCCGAACATTCTAAATGAATTCTGAAGAGAACTGTGTAGATAAATGAGCTAGTGATGTAGTTACTGTGTGGATAAATGGGTGATGATGTAGTTACTATGTGGATAAATAAATTTATTACCATAGTAGCGAAGATAAATGGTTTTATTCTACAGTATTTATCCTGACCCCTGTTGCATAAATGAGAATATAAAAAATACCCTAATGCCGGGATGCAGAGCAACTTCTATAGGATCTAGCAGGGGAGGTAGGGAGTTCTTTTTTTTGTTTGTTTCATATGTTTATTAGTGGACAGTTATCCATACACAATTCATAGCCAACAGCTATAAATAATCCATATAGCAGTCATATTCATTTGCCACAACACTTTAATATTATAACATTTCAGACTTCATTCCACATTACTGTCCTTTTCTCTTATTTTTAAACATCCCCCTCTCTAACCCACTAACCCCTAACACTTGACCATTAACTCAGTCTGTGTCCCTTCTTTCCATCTCATCCCCACCTTACTCAGAAGTCCATTCTCTCAATTGAATAACCCACTACCCTCCAAATGCATTCTTTCCCCAATACTCAAAGAACCCAAATATTCTGCCCAGGTTCTCTCAAATCTATCTTCTATCCCTTTTAAATAGTATGTCAGCTTATCCACTGCTAAAACTCTCACCATCAGTTCTTTCCATTGACCCACTGTAGGCCCCAAAGCTGTAGTCCATACATTTTGTATTCCCATCCTAGCCACTATAAGTAACACCCTTATCCATCTAGGGTAGAGAAACCATTCCCCATTCTCTTCTCCTTCTACCCCTAACAACAGTGATTTTTGGGAGATCTCAATAGGCTTTCCTCTCATGGATGTAATTTCTTTAGATATGTCTTGCCAGTAAGACTTTATCCCTGGGCACCCCCAGTAATAATGCTGGTATGTGCCTCTGTTTATTTCGCACTTATTACAGAATGGCGAGACCCCTGGACAAAAGCTATGCACCATAGCTGGTGGGTAATATAGCCTCGGTATGTATTTGAACTGAGCTTCTTTGTACTTATTGCACATTAGTAATCCCTGGTGGGATGCTAACATTAGCTGCCAGTTAGCTTCACTAATTTCTTCCCCAATGTCCCGCTCCCACCATACCTTCGCCTTCTGGGGAGGATCCTGAAAGAAAATATTCCTGTCCAACCTCACGGCCCTCCCTATTAATCCCTTCTCACATCTATTAGCCCCCATTATTTCTCTTTCCACAACCTCCATCAGTCTCCTTGTTTCCCTAGATCCACTAAGCCGTTTAAAATAATCCCTTACTTGGAAGTATCTATACATGTGTGAGGTAGGCACATTCCACATCTCTTTCACATCCTGGAATGTGCATATGCTCTCCCCTGATGTCAAGGTCGCCATACATTTCACCCCCTTATCCTGTCATAATTTAAATCAATCATCCTCCAGACCTGGCAAGAAATCCGGATTCCCTACCACCGGGACCAGCAAAGTTTGACATAACTCAATGCCTTGTCTCTCTTTAATTTTCCCCCAGGCCAATAAACCCACCACCACCATCGGATTAGGTGCTGCCAGCTTTCTATACCACTTAAGTCCTTCTTCACGTAGGTAACTCGAAATTCTCCCTGGGGCCCCATCCTCCTCAAGCTTGATCCACCCGGCCACCTCCTGTTAGAGTACCCAATTTTATATGTACCTATACTGAGTTGCCAAAAAATAGTCCACCATGTCTGGGAAGTTTAGCCCTCCTTGTGCTACTGGTGCTTTTAACCGTTTCAAACTAATTCTGGGGTGTTTACCCCCCTCCCAGTACAAAAGCTGTAAATGCATTTTCCAGCTTCTTTATATCCTGGGCTATCAAGCTGAAAGGGATCATCGGCATTTTATATAAGATTCTGGGCAGAACGTTCATTTTAAGGAGGCTGATCCTTCCCATCCAGGAAACACTCAGTTCCTTCCACCTACTCAGATCCTGTAAGACTTCCCTTATCAACGGTCTATAGTTCGCCTTATATAGGCTCCCCACTTGCTTTCCCACCTCAATTCCCAAGTATGTAAGTGTGCGTTGTACTCTTTTCAACCCCCAAGTCTCCTTCCTGCTGCCCCCTCCCAAAAACATGATTTCCAACTTTCGCACATTAATTTTATACCCGGAGAAAACAGCGAATTGCTCGATTATTAACAGCACCCTAGGGACTGACACGTCTGGTTCTGTCAAGAACAGCAGAACATTATCCGCATAAAGAGATATAACATGCCTCCCCCACTGTCTTCCCCTAATACCCTTTATATCAGGCTAATTTCTAATTTTATCTGCCAGTGGCTCTACTGCCAACGCAAATAGCAAGGGTGACAAGGGGCATCCCTGTCTTGTTCCCCTGTACAGTCTGAATTCCGGAGTTGCTGCTCCATTAATAAAATCTGTGCCCTCGGATGTACATAAAATGCCCCTAGCATCTTTACAAACTCTTCCCCAAGCCCAAATCTCTGCAAAATATGCAGCAAATATTCCCACTCAATTCTATCGAAGGCTTTTTCGGCATCCATTGAAAGAACGCATGCCTCACCTGGGTGTCTCCCCCGCCGCCAAATGACATTCAACATCCTCCTTAGGTTATGGTAGGAGTGCCTTCCTTTCATGAACCCAGTCTGATCCGGGTTAACCAATAGGGGAAGTACCTCTTCTAATCAGCTTGCTAAAACCCTTTGTCATGATTTTGCAATCATGGTTCAGGAGCGAGATTGGCCTAAAGGACCCGCATTCCTCCAAGTTCCTTCCTGCTTTAGGGAGGACAGTGATCAAAGCCTCACAACATGTGTTAGGGATCCTTCCCCCTTCCCTGGTCTCTTGTAGGATGTTACACAGTGAACCCGCCACTTCTTCTTTCAATAGCGTGTAACACTCCGCCCCCAGCCCTTCAGGTCCCGCCCCCCCCGTTTTTCAGTTGGCTAACTGCATTCTTTACTTCCATCACCGTTATTTCTACCCCCAGCTTTTTCCTTTGCACTTCATTTAGACTGGGTATTTTCAACTTCTTAAGGAAGCCGTCCCTTTCTCTACCTTTCTCTTGACTCTCAGCCCTATATTACTCCTCATAGAACTCCCTAAATCTATTACGAATTTCCCCTTCCTCTCTAAGTATTTTCCTCTCCCTGTTCTTGATTTGGACTATCCTATGACTACTTTTCCCTCCCTTCATAAGTCGAACCAAAAGGGGCCCGCTTTATTACCCCATTCATACATCCTCTGTTTTGCAAAGAAAATGTTAGTATTTACTTCCTTGCCCAGACTGACATTAAGCATCTCCCTCGCCAACCTAAGCTCTCTCTGTTTTTCTTCTCCTCCTCCCCTAAGTACTTCTTTCTGAAAATCGCCTATTTTGACTTCCAAATCCCTTTATTTCTGCCTTTTATCTCTTTTTTGCTTAGCTGTATATCCAATTATAACCCCTTTTATGAATGCTTCACCAGCTTCCCAGTATATACCCTCACTTTCATCCATACCCTTATTTGTCTCCTCGTAAAATTTCCATTGCTTTTTTACAAAATCCAGAAACTCCTCCCTCGCCAACATATATGTGGGAAATTTCCAACGACCCCTCTGCACACCATTTTGACCCAAAGCAATCTCCATTTCCACCATGGCATGGTCAGATAAAAATATTGGGCTATGTCCCATTGCTCTAGTATGCTGATATAAGTCTCTATGAATATATACATAGTACAGCCGTGACCAGGAACGAAGTGGGTTGGAGAAAAAAGTATATTCCTTCACCCCAGGGTTAGCTGTTCTCCACCCATCAATCAGGCCTAATTCTGCTAATCCAAGTAGCCATTGTTGTATATCCCCGTCCGTCCTGTCCCTATTCCCTAGGTAATCCATTTTAGGGTGTGCCACGTAGTTAAAATCTCCCCCCAATATCAGATTTGTGAATTGTTCCTGTACCAGGACATCCAGCACCTTCTGATAAAAGCTCCAATCCCCATCAGCCAGTGCATATAGGTTTCCAAAAGTGATCATTTTACCCTCTAGCTCCCCCTCTACAAATACATACCTCCCTTCTGTAGGGTCTCTCACCACCCTCTGTGTTTTAAAGGGCAGGTGTTTATGGATTAGAATTGCTGCCCCCCTCTTATGCGAATTGTAGGCTGCTGCATGGCACTCCCCCACCCAACCTCGCACAAGTTTTTTGTGCTCACTATTTGATAGATGCATCTCTTACAACATAGCCACTGAAACCCTGCGTCTTTTAAGAGCCACTAAAATTGTTGCCCTTTTTGCAGGAGACGTACGCCCCTTTATGTTCCAGGAGACTATTTTAACCCCCGCTAAAGGCTGGGGTGTACCATTAGTCATTTCCCCAGTATACTCGTCCAGGTCACAGCTCAACCTTTTACCACTAACAGATACCAGGTGACACAGACCGCTCTAAGAACAATAAAAACACAAATGAACAATTGAACAATCACAAACTGTATAAAAGTAACCCCAACTTTGTCCCCCTCCCTCGGTTCATTTTCCCAAACAGCTCTCCTTTATCCCTTCTTCCCCTGTGTTGACCCTCCCTCCTCCCTAACCCCAACTGCTCTCTCCCCTCTACATATACTACAATCTTCAGTATATAATCACTCCCCCATACACACCACTCCTGCTCCATCTTTCCTAACCCATGCTTGTCCATGTGCTATATTTATATCGTTATGCCCCTAACCGTCTATCTTATTATACTATTACTGTACTGCCCGCTCCCGGAATCAATGTCTGCACCCTCTGTCCAGGCCACCCCCAGTTCTCCTTCAGTCGGTGCTATATATACACTCACTTTCCTTCCTTCCTCTCCTCTGTTATGTTTGCCCTTCATGCTGTTGCCAGGTGTTTCACCACCATCAGACCCTATGGAGCCACATTCCCAAGGCCCATTCAGCTCGTTCCCCTAACAATCAGGGCTTTTCCACACATCCCCATACAGCCCTTGACTCCTACTTTCACCAATTATGCCTCCCTTGATTCAGAGATTGTGTATATCCCTGCATTTGCGCATTCCCATTTTAGCCCTCTCTTATCTCCAGGGGGAAAGAAAAGAAGGTGGAAGCTTGTGCCCCACGGTGCCAGGTACTCCTTACGGAGAAAATGTTCTGTCTCTAGTCCACACTCGTGAAGCCACCAGCAGCCCTTCCACCTCCCCTTATTAAACTTTAGAGATTTGCAACATAATCGCCCCATGGTGTAATCTGCCTCTATCAAAGGCCAAGTTCGGTCTCTAGTCCACACCATTCGAGGCCTGTGGGATCACTCCTCGGTTGCTCTTTAGTGCCAAATTGTAACTCACCAGCATTCCTCCTAAACACTTGTAAATCCCTAAAAGTCCGCTTCTTTTAGCGACCTGCAGGATTAAGTGGAAGGGCAACCAAAAACAGGTATAAGGGGCGATCCAAACAGATTTCCAGCTCCTCCATGCCTTTCTTTTCCCCCTGATGTTTATTCCCTTGGCAAGTGCAGCCACCGATCCAATTAGTCATTTACCGAGTCAGCCTCCGTCTTCTCGCCACTCTCAAGGTACTCTGGTCCCTCTCTGGTTCTCCCATTCTTCCTGTCCCAGTCCTCCAGGAACGTTTGCAGCTTTTCCGACTCCCAAAATGAATATGTAGCCCCCTCGATTTTTAGTTTGACTGTAGCCGGATATACCATAAAGAAATCGAGTCCCCGTTGCCTCAGCCCATCCATCAATGTAGTAAACTGTTGTCTCTTCTTCTGTATTCTTTGAGACATATCTTGATGCAGGGTGAGCTTATGGCCTTCATAGAATAGCTCTTTCTTGTTTCTGAAAGCCACCAATAAGGTCTGCCTGTCTGGGTAGTGATGCAGCCTGAAAATCACCTGTCGAGGAGGTTGTCTGTTCTGAGGCCTAGGAGCCAAGGCCCTGTGTGCTCTCTCAACTTTAAGCTTGAGCTTGGGCAAGTCCATGTCTAGCAATTTCGGCAGAGTCTCTGAGCAAAACTTATGTAGATTCTCTCCCTCCACTCCCACCGGCAGGCCTCTAACGTGCAAGTTATTTCTCCTGCTGTAGTTTTCCTGGTAATCTAATGCTTCCTTAAGCTCCTCTATCTCTTTTTCTAATTTTTGTATTTTAGAAGGGCTTTCACTACTTTGGTCCTCGAGGTCCGAGATTCTCTGTTCCACCTCCGCGATCTGCCTCATGTGCCGCTTCAGCTCTTGTGCCAGCCCCTTCAGAGTGTGCTCCAAACTTTCCCAACGCGGTTTGAAGTCAGCCAGAAACTGCTCCGAGACCGCCCTGCTGATCGCAGCTACCTCCGCTGCCGACAGCGAAACCGGGCCTGGTCCTTCGCTTGTGCTTCCCTCGTGGAGTGGGGTTTTTTTTGGTGTTTTTACTCGTTTAGCGACCCGACTTGCCAGAGGTAATGTATTCATCCATCATACAGATATTTAAGCAGTTCTTTTCGGTTAGGCCAATTATCTAATTACTCAGTTAAGCACTTTTATTTTCATAAAAAAGATGGAGCTCCGGGGTAGTGCGACCAGTCAGATCAGCTGCTCATTGGCGCCCCCAGGGAGGGTTTTTAATCATAATGAGTGATCCCTTTGAAGAAACAAGATTACTATGGTGAGTAATTTTTTCTTCTAACCCCAAGAATCACTCATTATGATTAAACTTAATGCAGACTACCAAGCAGTACCTTTGGAGATTGGGCAGAGAAGCTATTTAGGAAACAGGCTCTGCAGTACTGCTGTACCAAACCTAGCATCACCTCTGGCTTGTAAGTCCAGTCTATAACGCTTTGTGAAGGTGTGTACCAATTTCCATGTAGCTGCTTTGCAGATATCCAGTAGTGGAATTTCTCTTGAAGCTGCCACTGAAGCTGCTGTGCCCCTGGTAGAGTGTGCCTTCAGGCCAGAGGAACCGGTTTACCCACCTTACTATAACAAAACTGTATACATGCTACTATCCAGCGAGCACCTGTACGTTTTGTTGCAGCTCTGCCCTTACCAACTTCACCATATGTGAGGAAGAGCTGTGACTGACTTGTCCTGTAAGACTTGGTTCTGTCAACGTAGTGGGCTAAGTGCCCTTTAGACATCAAGGGAATGAAGTCTCCTTTCTGGAGAACTAGAGTTGTCTGTAAAGAAGACAGGTAGAGTGATAGACTGATTGAAGTGAAAATCAGACACCACCTTGGGAAGAAATTTTCTATTAGTCCTAAGGACCACCTTGTCCTTTTGGAATGAGATGTAGTCCACATCTGTGCACAGGGCTTGTAATTCACTGATCCTTCTGGCTGAAGTAATGGCAACCAGAAAAACAGTTTTCCAAGTGACATACTTCAAATCTGCAGTTGCCATGGGTTTGAACGGTGCGTCCATTAGTTTAGCAATGTAAACATTTAGATTCCAGGCAGGAACTGGTTCCCTCAAGGGAGGGTGCAGAAGGTTAAGGCCTTTTAAATATTTTCTAAATATTGGATGAGAGGCCATAGACCTCTCCTTACCAACTGACAGGTAAGCAGAGAGTGAAGCTAAGTGGACCTTGAGGGTAGAAGACAGTAGAAGAGAGTACCAGTGCTGTCTCGCCCAATCCGGAGCCAACAGTATCATTTTTGCTGGTTGGGACCTCAATTTCAGTAGGGTCCTGAATATCATAGGAAAGGGGGGAAATGCATACAGAAACCTCCCTGTCCAATCCAGGGCCATGGTATCCAGGGGAACTGTGCCCCTTAGAGGAGGCCTGCAACAGTACATTGGAAGCTGGTGATTTTCTGGAGAGGCAAAGAGATCCACCTCTGGAATGCCCCGTTTTCTGAAAACTGTACTGAGTACCAGAGCATTCAGGCACCACTCATGGTGGTCTTGACTCATCCTGCTGAGAGAGTCTGCCAGCACACTGTCCTTCCCTGGAAGGTGTATGGCTGACAGGGATACTCCCATGGAGTATACCAGGGACCACAGTCTCATTGCTTCTGTACACAGCAGATCTGACCTGGTACCTTCTTGCTTGCTGATGTAATACATGGTTGTGGTGTTGTCTGTTCTGACTTGCACCACCTTGTTTTGCAGGTAAGGAGCAAATGTTATCAGAGCCAGGTAAACGGCCCTGTGCTCCAAGACATTTATGTGCAACAGAGACTCTTGTGGGGACCATGTGCCACTTGCTGTGTTCTCCAACATGTGTGCCCCCCAACCTAGAAGTGAGGCATCTGTTGTGAGGATTAATGAGGGGTGTTCCCTTATAAAAGCTACACCCACTCTGAGGTTGTGCTCGTCCAACCACCATTGTAATGCTTGGACTAAGCTTTTTGTGACTGGAACCAGTTTGGACATAGGAGCTGTCCTTTGAGACCAGTACTGTCTGAGATGGAACTGAATATATCTCATTTGAAACCTGGAGCTCATTACCACTGCAGTGGCAGATGCCATGTGGCCCAGCAGCCTGAGAAATTCTCTGGCTGGTTTGGGTCTCCCGGACACAAAGGATTTTGCAATCTGCAGAATGCTCATCACCCTGTCTTGTGGCAGGAAGGCTCTGCCTTGTCTGGTGTTTAATTCTGCTCCAATAAACTCCAGCACCTGGAGTGGTACCTGTTGAGATTTCTGTTCTGTTGATCAGAAATCCTAGTGACGTAGTGTAGATTTTGTTAGTGCAATGACTGTGCTGCATGCTGCAGGGACTGTCCTACTACTAACCAGTCGTCCAGATAGGGGAAGACTGCTACCCCTTGTTTCCTCAAAAACTACCACCACTGATAGGCACTTTGTAAAAACTCTTGGTGCCGGAGTTAGCCCAAAAGGGAGAGCAGCAAACTGATAATGGTGTGACGCCAGCCTGAATCTCAAGAATTTTCTGTGAGATGGTCTGATGGGAATGTGGAAATAAGCATCCCTTAAATCTAGGGAGGCTAGCCAGTCTCCCTTTTGCAATGAGGGAATGATTATTGCAAGAGTGACCATTTTGAACTTTGGTTCCAAAATGTACTTGTTCAGAAGTCTTAGATACAGAATAGGTCGCCAATCCCCATTTTTCTTCCTTATGAGGAAGTACCTGGAATAAAAACCATTGCCCTTGCTTATCAAAGGCACTACCTCTACTGCTTTGATTGCCAGTAGACACTTTACCTCTGCCTCCAACAGAATCTTGTGTGCAGTTGTTGATGGAGCAAAGGTTCTTGTTCTCAGCTTTGGAAGTGATTTGAAACTGAGTGCCAGGCCCTGGCTCACTACCTCCAAAACCCACTTGCCTGTGGTGATGGAATGCCAAGCGTGAAGGTAATGAGCCAGTCTGCCACCTACTGGTGGTCCTGAAATGGGGGATGCAACCTGCACTAGCCCATCAGGGGTTCTGTGTGGGCTGTGCCTGAACCTGTGGTGCAGGGGCCATTCTTCTCATGGCTCTCCGACCCTTCCTCTAAAATAACCTCTGGACTGCTGTTCAAGCTGAGAGGCCTGCGCTTGAAAGAAAGGTCTGGGGTAAGCACCCCTACCTCCCCTACTCTGAGGTCTGTAAAAGGTGGAAGGCCTATCTTTGGAATTGCTCCGATAGGTGGATTTATATTCCTCCACCTTCTTCATATATGCCTGTCTTATCCCCAAACAAAGAGTTGTTTTCCAGGAGAAATCCATTGCTTTAGTCTGTGTGTCTAAAGTCAGGTTGGTGGCTCTGAGCCAAGCGAACCTCCTAAGTGAAACAGACAAAGCCATTAACCTGGATGCAGTATCATTGGCATCCACTGCCATATGAAATTGGTACTTGGTAGCATCAAGTGCAGCTCTTGCTGTATCCTGCAAGTCTACAGCTACTTCACCTGGAACCTTATCAGTCAAGGCTAGAACCGAGTTCCATAGTGCTTTTTGGTACTGCACTGAATATGCCATGTAATTGGCCTGCCTAATAAAGAGGCAGCCATGTACCCTTTCTTCCCCGTGGCATCCATTTTTCTTGAGTCCTTGTCTGGTGGATGGGTAGCCAAGGGGATCCTGGCCTTGTCACAGGCAGCAGCTTGTGCTACTCACTCAGGATCAGGATGAGTAAAAAGAAAATCAGCTGTAGCTCTGTCAAGCTGATATTTCTTGTCAGCTTTCTTATCCACACCAGGGATAGAGGTTGAAGTCTTAAAAATCTGTAGTGCAGCCTTTTTTAAAGACTTATGCATGGAGAGAAGCAGACGTTTAGTGGGGGTTAAACCCATCATGTCCACAAAATCTGCCTCCTCCATATCCTCTTCTGCTTCCTGAAGAGGGAGATTCAGAGTTTCCACCATGCTCTTGACAAAGGCATAGTGGGAGGAATATTCCTCAGGGCCCCTAGGAGGGGACCCGAATTCTTGCTCAGGGGAAACCTCTGGATCTATAGGTTCCCCTTCAAAATCACCCTCCTCTTCCTCCCCAAACACTTCCAGCATTCCCTGCCTTGCTGGGGGTGTAGGAGGAACCGGGGCAGTCGGTGAAGGAACTGGGATTGCACCCTGTAGGGCTTGTAGCACTTGAAGTGCCTTAGTAATGTCCTCTGCCGAGAGCATAATATGTTTGTCTGCTGGGAGCTCCTTAGCCTTCTCGGCCGGATGCGTAGCGACATGTTTTTCTTTACACTTTTTCTTTAATGGAACAGGTTCAGAGCCTGTTTCCAAAGCTCTTTTTGCTTTACCTTGTTCAGATTTATCTGAACTCTTGTCAGGATCCTTGGCTTTACCTCCATCCTTTTTGTGGGAAGAGGAAGAAGCAGAATTATCTACACTAAAAGCAGAAACAGAAGCCATCTCTTCTAAAATCTTAGACCTTTTCTTTAATGTTTTAGGGCAAAAGATCTTATAAATATCACAATTGGCAAATATACAACTTGTACCTAAACAAGAAATACACAGAGAATGTCTGTCTGCTTTTGCTATAAGTTGCCCACAAGACTCACAACATTTAAAACCTGTGGGTCCTGTGCGTTTTTTAGGTTTATCTAAATGGACCTCTGACATTGATAGACAAAAACATTACTTCACAAAAACTTATTTAAAATACCTCGGAACCGGAGGTTCTTTAAATATAACTACCACCGGTTCCTGGAACCGATCACTATTCAGTTCCTGAAGAAAAAGGAACCGATAAAATACAGAAATTTAAACAAAAATAAAGCAGTTCAAGGCACCGATCGCTAAATGTATAAAGTAAAGCAAAACTGAGGTAAAAACCTCCCAAATAGACGCTGAACCCTCGTTTCCAAGGAACCGCGAATGAAGACAAAAAACTACTATAACACTAATAAAATACACTAAACAATCTTTCTAAGGCAGCAATTGAAAATTAAATTAAAATTTAGTGCTTATCCACAGATAAACTTTTTTCTGAAGACAGTTCAAGGAGAGCTCTCCGGGACATCCTTACTAGGCAGGCGGAGTAAAGAATCTGAAGCACTCCGAGTGCAACAGTTGCTAGGGCAGCAGTTTCAAAGTGGCATGAGCCAATTGAGAATTCCATACTTTGCATAAAATTCCATTTCTCCAGGCAGTTCAACAAAGGAGGCTGACTGCATTAAGTTTAATCATAAAGAGTGATTCCTGGGGTTAGAAGGTCTGACTGTATTGACAGCCTGTGCTGTCATTTGGGGGGACGATCCGGAGGGCTTCTAAAAGGTTGAGGGAGTACCCCATGCGGATTATCCGGAGGACCCATTTGTCGGATGTTATGGACTTCCACTGGTTGTAGAACTGAGTCAGACGTCCTCCCACTGCTGAGGAAGAATACCCCTCGGGCAGTTGAGGTGGGACCTGGGCCAGAAACTCAGAAGGTGGCACTGGGCGCTTTGGCCCCTTGTGCCTTCTGTTGCGCTTTCTTTTGAGGCTGGGGGCTTGGTTTTTGTTAAAACCTCCCCTGCCCTTGCCTCGAAAGGACTGGCGGTTGAGAAATTGAAGCTTGTTAAACCCCCCCCCCCGAGAAGGGGTGGGAGCAGTCGAGCCATTTTAATGGCCGACCTAGTCTTCTGCGTGACCTCTAGAGCTTGCTCTACTTGAGGTCTGAACAGATACATACCGTCAAAGGGTAATGCCATGACCTGCGGCTGGGCAACACTCGTGAGGCCCGAAGTGCGTAGCCAAGAGTGACGACGGGTACAAATGCCCGCTGCCGCTCAGGAAGCAGTATCGAAAGTGTCCATAGCTGCTTTAACCTGCTGGTTGTTGGACTCGATACCCCTGGTTATGGTCTGAAGAAGCTCTTAACTAGCGACCGACTTAGGCAGAGCTTCCACCATCTGTTTGAGTGAATGCCAAAGAACATACTCATGCTGAGAGAAATAGCCCTGGTAGCTGGCAATACGCATACCCAGGCTAGAGGCAGCAAAGACTCTCTTATCTAAGGTCTCTATCTTGCAAGATTCTTTGTTTATAGGCCGGGCTGTAGATGCCTGAGGAAGAACGGCCTTATCATTCTCTGCCAGGACTACAATAGGGTCTGCAAAGGCCTTACAGGCCAAAATGGGTTGATCCTTTGGAGCAGCATACTTCCTGTCTATGGACTTGGCCACAGAAGGAATGAGAGCGGGATTATTCCATACCATCTGAGAGAGCGTCTCAAAGGATGGTTGTACCGGGGGAGTTAAATCCATAGGGATCTCCATGAAGATACTGGAGTCTTAAGAGCTTCCCAGGATCGATATCCATAGTCTGGAGAGAAAGATTAGAATTTAAATTTTTCAGCAGAGACTTAAATGACAGGTCTTCAACCACAGGCTCTGCAGCAGGATTGCTCCCTGCTCCTTCAACATCATCACCCAGTCGATGATCTGGGTCAGGCTCAATATCATCTCCTGACAGTACAGGAGAGACTGTATGGACAGGAAAGGAGTGAAAATCAGTATGAAATGAAAAAGAGAAAGGATTCAGAGTCGAGAACCCCTGAAGGGTGGACAGTGAAGCACCAAGCCTCGACGCCAAAGAACACAGTGCCATTGGAAACAACCCAGCACTGACAGAGACCATGGCGCCGAGGACAGCGTCGGCGCTGACAATCCCAGCAGCGCTGAGGACAGCGCCGACAAGCATGCTGAGGGATCCATCGACGCCGAGTGTGTCCCCGACTGTACCGAAAGCAATCCAGGGCCTCAAGACCGATTTGAAGAAAAAAAAGGATGAATACCAGGACATAAAGGCATCGGTGCAGCCCCTGTGCTGCAAGCTGTTGGGGGGGGGAGACATCTGAGCTCGGAGTCGACAGCACCGAAGATGGCACCGCACGACTAGGAAGGTCCAACCTCTGGGCCCACTGCTCCATAAGAGCGGCCCACTGATGAAACTGCTCATCGGAAGCCCTTTCAAGAGGTGGGGAAGGGCTCCAATGTTGAAGAGATCGGTAACCGGAGGTAGAAACCGGCGATTCTGGAGGAGGAGACCGGCACCTGACCCCAACGACCGACCGTCGACACGCAGACATACCAGAAGGCGACCTCGAGTGATGCCTTCTTTGACCTGTGGGTCAAGAAGAGCTTGAAGTCAACGGTGCGACTGCTTTTTATGTTCCGGGGACCGCTATCTCCCCTCTTCCTCGAGGAGACCGTCTGCTGTCAGATCCTCCCTACAGAGAGGGTGGAGGACCGGACCCAGCCCAGCTGACTGAAGAGCTTTCATCCGAAGTCTCCCTACCGTCAACTGACCCGCTCATGGTCAACTCCGTCAATGGAGGGCTGAAGACTTCTTTTCTCAATAAGTAATTTAAAAGTAAGCGGTATTTATTTTGAGATGGATTAAAAAACAATAAACTGAAAACTACGTTGCTGTTTGAAGTTGTCAGTGAAGCGCACTCGACGGGGGGAAAAAAGGAACCGAGGTGGTTGAAGGGTCGACGCCGAGTCAGTCATTGCCACACGAGCCGAGGCTCGTGGCACCGCTCCATCTCTGGCACTAGCCCTGTTGCAAAAAGTTTGCTTCCGCTGGGTCCTAGCGCCTCTGGTGTAGATCCCATCAGTGTGAATGAGTGGTGGAGTCTTTATATCCAGGAAGATACAGCGAATGTGACTGTTTATACCCCTTTAGATAGATTTTTCCATGTTACATTTTACATGTGACAAGCAGGGTGCCACTGGAATCTGTACTGGGGCCGCTGTTGCTTGAGATCTTCAAAGCATACATGTCAATAGGCATCAAGAGCAAGATCAGTCTGTTTGCAGATGACACCAAGATGGGAGCAGCAGTGGATTACTTAGAGGGGTGGCAGGGGTTGCAGGATGATCTGGCAAAATTGGAGGCCTGGTCAGACACTTGGCAGCTGGGGTTCAATGCTAAGAAATTCAAGGTGCTACATTTCAGAACAAAAAACCCAAGGAGGAGCTACCAGCTAGGGAGGATTCAGCTGGCCAAGACGGAGGAGGAGAAGAAGGATCTGGGGGTAATCATAACGGGAGCAATGAACAACTCCGCGCAGTGTAGAAAGGCAGTTGCAAAGGCTAACAGCATGCTGGGTTGTATGGCCAGAGATCCTGCCACTGTATATGTCACTGGTTAGACTACACCTGGAGTACTGCGTGCAGTTCTGGCTGCCGTACCTGAAGGAGGACATTAGGTTACTGGAGGCCGTGTAGCGCAGGACAACAAAAATTATTCAGGGACTAGGGGACTTGTCCTATGAGAGTAGACTGAGGGAGTTGAACATGTACTCCCTGGAGGAGAGGAGAGGAAGGATGGGGGGACATCACTGAAACCTTCAAGTACATGAAGGGGATAAACAGGACAGACACAGAGGGGCTTTTCCAGTTAAAGAGGGGGAGGGACACCCGAGAGCACAATCTGAGATTGGAGGGGGGAAGGTTCAGGAGGGAAATGAGGAGACACTCTTTTATGGAGAGGGTGGTGACAGGGTGGAACGCATTACCAGAGGAAGCAGTATCCTGTAATACAGTGGGCTGCTTCAAAAGGGGATGGGACAGGGTAAGGGAGAGGGTCAGTGGGGAGGAGAGGCAGCTGCAGTACAAGGGCTGCTAGCTTCACAATCAAGTAGACTCGATAGATCAAAAGGCCTTTATCTGTTGGCAAGAGTGTATGTTTGTATGTTCATATTCATGGCATCCACAGTCCATCAGGGCATAGGACTATCTGGACACATTTCAGGACTCTTGCCATTTAGTGAGCTGGCCGTGAACTCTTGGGCTACAGTTCTACAGCACTGGCTTTACTGAACTGCAGGTTAACACTATAAACGTTGCCTTTCTAATTGTGGAATTAGCAAGAGATACTGCCACCCTGTATAGCATTAGATAGTCACACTAGATGGTTTGTACATCAGTGGATGTTCCTTGTAAGGAAGGCTTGTATTTTTGCAATTTTATTATAAAATGAATAAAATATAAATTACATATAAAAAAGTTTTTATATACAGCGCTTCATTCTGCACTCTACATAACATATAATTTGATGGTAGATAAGGACCGCTTGGCCCATCCAGTCTGCCCATTTCTCCCTACCTACACTATTACCGCAGACCATGCCCATACAGTTCTTTCTCCCTCCCACTATGATTCTCTCTGTATCTTCTATTGTCACTCCTGGTTACTCTTTTTTGTTTTCAGATCCAATTATGATCTCTGTATTGCAGCTTACATTTTGTGGCCTGCCTGGATGTCCCCAGTGTCCCACAAGGCCAGGAGTAAGTGTCTGCTGCATGCTAGTGCATCCTTGTCACGAGAAAAGGGCTGTTATTTACCATTTATAAAATGGCAAGAAAAAATCTAGAAATCTCATTGGCCAAGAGAGATCAGCTGACCATACATTAACTTTCTATATATGCATAGTCATCCTGGTCCTAAACCACATCACACAATGAGCAAATCAGTTCTTTTACAACATGAACTATCTTCCATCAGTCTCCCTACAACCAAAACTGATCTTCCACCACAAATATGGCTGCTACATTGTAGAAACCTTCAACTGGGCCCTAAAAATAAAACTACCGTAAAAATAAAACAAATTAAATGAATGTTGTTTACCAGATCATCACATTCTCCTTATACACACACATTATAAACATTAAGCATTGTTTACAGTTTTTATTCTGTTTCTTTGCTAACAGTGAAAAATCCCCCTTCTGTCTTTACCTGCTCATCAGGGAAATCTCTTCTGCTTGCCATGACAGTTAGAAAATTGAGTCTCTGGCTCTAAAACCAGTCTTTGTTGTGTGTGTGTACAGTATGTTAGTAGAGGAACATTCTGCTTGTAGAACACAGCACAATTTTGAGTCCCTGTATTCCATGGTAAACATTCCATGATAAATACTCCATTTCTTGAATGTGGGGCAACACAGAGAAAAAAATAAGAATGAAGAAAGTAAGCAATAATACTATATGAACAAAGAGAAAAGGTGGTAAATGACTCACTCTGCTCTTACATCTTTTAGGACCAAGTGAGTAGTTCATGATGCTGCGAGAGTGTGGCAGTTCTGAACCACGCTCATGCTTGCAACATCGGGGAACTGAGAAGCCTCTGTTATGGCTTCCTTTTAGTTTTGTCTACAGAGTAAGGAGAATGAAATAAAGTAAGGGGGCAATGTGTCATACTTAAAATGAGGAGAAGAGCATTTGTGAATTGTTGTGGCTGGCAGGGGAATATGAAGCTTAAGTGGGCAGGGGGGCACACATTGTACAACACTAATTTAATCTAGCACCAATAGGTGGAAGGACTATTTTATGTTAAAAGCACAGATTCACTTACATTTTTACTTATTTAAAAATGTGTTTCAAAATAAAGACTGCTTCTAAAAATAAAGGGCCATTTTATAAGTGCAATGAGACACTCCAGGGTTGTGCATTACAGTGTAATAACCGCACTCCTAGAGAAGACCAGCACTTGGCCTTTCGCCTCGTACCTAACTACGCCCCTAGGAGTGCGGTTATCACACCGTAATGCACACCCCATCGTGTTTTATTGCTTACATGCACTCACATATAATTGGAGTTTTAAGTACCAAAAAAAATGGGCACTTCCAAAAGGAGCCTTGATTTATAAACAAGGTCGACTTATATGGCCAGCTTCTGTGTCTTTTTAAACATTTCTTTTGCCTGCACATTTTCAGAGGCTCCACTGGATGACAATACTGACTCACTACCACACACACAAAGTCACACAATCAATCAAAATGCGCATACTGACATCTCTTCTTGTCAAGAGTGCCATCTTTTGTCCACATTCCTCCTGGGAGCAATCAGTGCCACATTACACTGGAGAAGGTGACACAAGAGTGGAAATTGGGAATGGCATACAGTAACATGTACCCAGAAGCAGTTGTGGACTGTAGGGAGCATTTAGTGGCTGCACATGTATAACAACATTATACCGGTGGAGTGATGATATGCAGGTGTACGGGAGCACTGATTATGGGGGTTCACTTATATGCGAGGCATATCTATCAAGTACTACAATTCACAAGGAAAAGGAGTCTCGACATATGCAAGGTCAACTTATTCATAAGTATCTATGGTACCGATTATCTATTGGTCTATAATTTTTGACCAGGAAAGGCACATTCAGCTGTGACAACTCGCTTCCGGGGCAGGGGAGGGGCTTCTAGACAGATGGAACGACACCGGGGCAAAGTCACCTGCTCTTATGCCAAGTGTTAGTACTAAACTTCCATTTGAACTGCCACCAGAGATGGCCAGAAGGAACCTCAGTTTAACATCTCATCTGAAGAACGGCACCTTGACAGCGTAGCTCCCCCTAGAGCGGCAGTATAACTCAACATTTTTGAACTGTCCAACCCCGGAGGCGAGAGTGCAACTATGGGTGCTCAAAGACAACAGAGGACACTGATGAACACTGTGGCAGTCATATTTACTAGTGCCCACTATTAATTATTTCAAGTCTGAAAAAAATGCAAAGCAGACTCGAAACGGGAAAAAAGGAGCATCTCATTTGACAAGAGAAAGAGTGACCTAAAAATAGAACTAAAAGTGGTAGGTGCATCTTGTTCACCATAACCTGCACTGCTGCTTTAAGCCAGCTTTTGAAATGCTGGAAATTTAATAGGCTAATGTTCGTTATAGGCCCTACAGTGATGGCTAAAGTTGCTGAGAATGGAAGAGTGTCTGAACAACGTGATTACACTAGATTGTGTAAACTGGGTACAAACGAGGTAAATTCAACCTGATCAGGTTCCCAGATAATGAGCTATTCCACCTATTCACTGGGGATCCTAAACATTAATGAAACAGTAGCAAACAAAATAGAAGACGATAAAATGTAAAAAGAACAGTCACATACTCACTGTAACAGTAGATCTTCAAGAGAATCTCTTCCATTCAGCCACACCTTTGGAACTATACCTGCGTCAGCGCCAGGAACACATGGAAACTTTTGCTGGCCGCAGGCTGCCAATGACGGCATCATGCGTCAGCGTCTATATAAATGTGGGTGACCCCATCACTCCTCAGTTCTGCCAAGAAAATTAGACTTGAAGGACCTCCAACGACGGGGAAAATACAGTTACGTAGGAACTTACCTTAACATTAGATCTTCGAGAGAAGTTCCTTCAGTAGGTCATCACACGTAGGACTAGCGCCACCTGGCGTCTGGGCCGCACGGCAGATTTTTCTAGCAATACCTGACGGAGGACCGCCCACCCGTCACGTGACTGACATCAGCGTCGCCGTATATAGTGGGAGGTCCCCATGCCCACCCTCCAGTTCTCCCGCCAGAGCCTGGAAGAGGCCTGACAGCAGGAGTAAACAGGATTTGGAGTCCCTCTATATAAAGCAAAAGGGGGGAAGGAAGGAGGGAGGGGGAAAATATGACCTACTGATGGAACCTCTCTCGAAGATCTACTGTTACGGTAAGTTCCTATGTAACTGTACTATCTTACTTCGAGAGGATTTCTTCAGTAGGTCATCACATACAGGGCTGAATCCCAAGCAGCCCCTCAGAGGAGAGACCGAGAGAAACAAGGGAGGAGGAGGAGAGAAAAACTCCAACAAAACTGGGGAATAGAATGGACCCAGCCTAGGACACAAGGCCCTGCAAAACAGTTAGGCCAAAACCTGCCCTCCGCCTAGAAGCAATGTCCAGACTATAGTGTTTGGTAAAGGTATGGAAAGAACTCCAAGTTGCTGCAGCGCAGATATCAGCTGCGGAAACGTTCCACAAAAAAAAAGGCAGTGGAAGCAGCCATGCCCCTGGTAGAGTGACCTCTGATGGGACCCAGCAGAGGTTTGTCATATTTCTGGTAACAGTAATGAATGGTTACCGAACCAACTGGAAAGGCACCGCTTAGAAACAGCTTTGCCCACCAACCTGGGGGCAAAGGAAAAAATAGCTGATCACTGTTACGGATATCCTTTGTTTGGTGTGTGTAACACCGAAGGATCCAATGGACATTCATGGTGTGCAGGAGTGCTTCACCTCTGTTCGCAGGGGACAGAAAGAAACTGGAAGCTCCACCGATTGGTTCAGTGTGACTTCCAACACAACCTTGGGTAAAAAAAGAAGAAAAAATTACTCACCTTAGTAATTGTGTTTCTTCTAATGGAGTCTTGCTGTATTCTGACAAGTTGCAGTTAGCTCCAGCTCTTGAACTGCCCCGAAGAGTGAAGGGTTAAAATTGTATGCTAGGCATAGAACGTTGGGCTCGAGCTCGGTTGAAAACTGTGTCCTTTTGAAACCCAACTGTCAGATTCTTATGAGCTAAAACTCACTGACTAATAATAATAATGTGGAAATTGTAAACTCCTAGTAGCCAACTGGCAAGAGAGACTTTGGATTCCCTAAAAGACTCAAGTCAGGAAACTCAAGGAACAAAAATCAGGCAATAAGAACTAAAAATTCTTAATTAAACAACACAAAGCACTCAACACAACAAGAGTGGGCTAAAGACACCCCTAGGGTGCAACACTGCACCTGCCCACCCACTTCCCAAAAACAGGTTCTGAGGAGGGAGCCAGGGAGGGCGGTCAGAATACAGCAAGACTCCATTAGAAGAAACACCTTTACTAAGGTGAGTAATTTTTTCTTCAAACGACATGAAGTCTTGCTGTATTCTGACAAGTTGCAGACTATCAAGCAGTACATCCAAGGAGGAGGGACAGAACCTACTTTGGGAATAGGCTCTGAAGTACTGCTGTGTCAAACCTAGCATCACTCCAAGCCTGGATATCCAGAGAGTAATGCTTGGTGAAGGTATGAACTGTTTTCCAGGTGGCTGCTTGACAGATTTCTAACAAGGGGATATCCCTAGCTGCAGCCAGAGATGCAGCTGTACTTCTAGTGGAATGAGCCCTCAGGCCTGAGGGTGCAATTTTTCCCAGTTTTGCATAGCAAAACTGAATACAGGACACAATCCACCTGGCAATGGTTCTCTTGGTGGCAGGTTTTCCTCTACTTCCCCATAAGTGAGGAACAAATGGAGGGAGTCAAACCTGTGACCCTTTGTATGCTTTATGTAGTAACTAAGGGCCCTTTTAACATCTAAACTGTGTAGCCTCCGTTCCCCTGAGGAGGTGTGATCAGCGAAGAACACAGGAAGAGACATAAGATTGGTTTAAGTGGAAATCAGAAACCACTTTAGGTAGGAACCTTATATTGGTTCCAAGGACCACCTTATTCCTATGGAAAGAAATGAAGTCAGGCTCCACTGACAGGGCTTGCAATTCACTGATAAGTCTGGCAGAAATAACAGCAACCAAAAGCACAGTTTTCCAAGTCAAGTACTTGAGCTCTGCTGAGGACATAGGCTCGAAGTGGGGTTGCATCAGCTGAGCAATACATATATTCACATCCCAGGCAGGAGCAGGGTCCCTAAAAGAGGGATTGGTATGAAGCAACCCTTTGAAAAAATTACAGACTACAGGGTGAGACGACAGAGAGGAAGACTTCCCCACTGACAGAAAAGCAGAGATAGCTGATAAATGCACTTTGAGAGTAGCTGATTTGAGGCCTAGGCTATTAAGGTAAACCATGTAATCCAGAACTGTGGACAACTCAGCAGTGTCTGGAGAAATGAGCTTCTTGGAACACCAAATACTGAACCTTTTCCATTTGGAGTTGTAGGTTTTCCTGGTGGCAGGCTTTCAAGAAGCCTTGAGGATATCCAGAACCCCTTGGGACAGATGTAAATCTGCATACTCTAACTCTTCAAGAGCCGTGACTGGAGATTGGGGTAACAAATCCTCCCCTGAGAGGTGGTTAGCAGATTGTAATTTCTAGGAAGAGACAGGGGAAGACGGACTGCTAAGGACAGCAACAGGGGGTACCAAGGCTGCCTGGCCCAGTCTGGAACAATCATAATCACTTTGCACGGCTGTGACCTTATATTGACTAGAACCTTGAACAATAGAGGAAAAGGAGGGACGGCATAAAGAAACTTTCCTTCCCAGTTCAAAATCAGAGCATCCAGAGGGACTGAACCCAAGACTGGGGGTCTGCAACAGAACAGAAGAAGTTGGTGATTTTCTGGGGCTGCAAAGAGATCTATCTCTGGAATGCCCCACCTTGAGAAAATCACCCTCAACACCAAAGGGTCCAGAGACCATTCGTGATGGCCCTGGGAAATCCTGCTCAATGCATCTGCCATCACACTGTCCTTTCCTGGGAGATGGACCACTATTAGAAAGGTCTGCAGGGAATATGCCAGGGACCATACTTTCATGGCCTCCGTGCACAAGGCAGTGGACCGAGTGCCTCCCTGCTTGTTGATATACCACATGGTGGTAGTGTTGTCCGTCCTGACCTGAACCACCTTGTTCTGTATTCACTGAGAGAAAGCTTGTAGGGCAAGAAGTACTGCCCTGAGCTCCAGGAGGTTGATGTGAAGAATGGATTCCTGAGGGGACCACAGTCCCTGGGCCGTGAGAGCCCTCAGATGGGCTCCCCACCCCAAAAGAGAAGCATCTGTGGTGAGAACCACAGAGTGAGTCTGAGAGATAAATGGAACACCTTGCCTCAGATTGCTCAGGCCCTACCACCACTGAAGGGCCTGAATTAAGGTCTGAGTAACAGGAACTAGCTTGGTAAGAGGATCTTTCCTTTGGGACCAAAAAGTTCTCAAATGGAACTGAATGTCCCTCATCTGAAACCTGGCCCCTTGGACCACTGCTGTGGAAGCTGCCATGTGGCCCAAAGGCAGCAGAAAATGTCTTGCCGGTCGGGAAACCCGAGGGAGAAAGGAAGAGGCTAGCTGAGAGATGGTTTTTGCCCTTTCCAAAGGAAGGAAAGCTTTTGCTTTGAGGGTGTCCAGTTCTGGTCCTATAAAAGCAAGGAGCTGTACTGGTTCGAGGACTGACTTGGGAAGACTGAGAAGGAACCCCAGGGATGTGAGAACTTGCTGGGTGACTTGCAGATCTGACTTGACTTGGTCAAGAGACTGACCCACAAGAAGCCAGTCGTCCAGGTACGGAACAACAGAAATCCTTAGAAAGGCCACCACTACTGCTAGGCACTTTGTAAACACCCTTGGAGCTGAAGTTAGACCGAAGGGCATTGCTCTGAACTGATAATGGCCTGAGGGCAATTCGAACCTGAGGTACTTTCTGTGGGAGCACCTGATGGGAATGTGAAAATAGGCATCCTTGAGGTCCAGTGAGGCTAGCCAGTCCCCTGGCCTCAGAGAGGGAAGAATTGTTCCCAGAGTCACCATTCTGAATTTTGGCTTTATTAGGTGCTTGTTTAGGTATCTTAGATCTAGGATGGTGGCCACTCCCTGTCTTTTTTGGGGTAAGGAAGTACCTGGAGTACAGACCTTTGCCCTTGTATAGAGTAGGAACTCTCTCTATGGCCTTTAAAGCCAGCAGAGACAAAACCTCTGCCTCCAGAGCAGGGTTTCTGAAGCATTTGCAGGTGGAAAGGATCTGGGTCTCAGTTACGGAAAACTTTTGGAAACTGAGAACCAGCCCCTGGCTTACAACATCCAGGACCCACTTGTCTGAGGTAAGACATCCAGTACTGGACAAAGTAAGCCAGCCTGCCTCCTACTGGAATGGGGGAGTCGACCTGGGCTGATACATCAGGGTGTCTGCTTGGCAGGAGCCTTAGGCTGAGGGGTGGATGCAGCCCTGCTCATCCCCCTTCTGCCCCTCCCTCTGAAGAACCCCCTCTGAGAAAAGGAAGAGGAGGCCTGCGCCTGCTAAAAAGGCCTGGGAAAAGGCCTGCCCCTAGCTTGCTGCCTCTGAGGAGTTGCCTGCCTCTCCCTGGCCTGTGCACTCCTATAAGTGGTCCTGTATTCATCTATTTTCTTCATGTAATTCTCTGTCTGCTCCCCAAACAGAGAATTACCCATTACAGGGAAATTCATGGCCTTAGCCTGGGTGTCCTACGAAAGGTTAGTACATCTGAGCCAAGCCATTCTCCAAAGAGCCACAGATGTAGCCATGACTCTTGATGACATCACTGAAGTCCACAGCAGCATGAAATTGCACTGTTGATGCCTCAATCCCATCAGCAGCCACCCCTTCCAGCTCCTTGGCTAGCTGGGGGGAGGCCTGTTTAGCCAGTGCCAGTACAGTGTCTCACCTGGACTTATGGTACCTAGCTGTATAGGCCATATAATGAGCCTGCCTGAATCCCAAAGATGATGCCAAGTACTATTTCTTTGCCATGGCATCTATCTTCCTGGAATCTTTGTCTAGGGGGTGTGGAGCCAAGGGGATGTTTGCCTTGTCACAGGCAGCAGCCTGCACTACTCCAACATGGCTGCATTGTTGGTAAAGAAATTCCGTATCCGAGCCTGACAAGGTGTACCTCTTGTCCATTCTCTTGTCAACAGGAGGTACAGAGTTGGGAGACATAAGAATTTTTTGTGTCTGTTTCCCAAATGACTTATGAAGGGGAACAGACAGTCTCTTAGACTCTGGGATGTGCATTATCTCTATGTAGTCAGGCTCCTCTACAGCCTCCTCAATAGGAAGTCGGAGGGTTTGAACCACTTTTCTGTAGAACAGAAAGTGGAGAGGGGACTCAGAAAGCCTAGGAGAGGAAACACCAGAAGGTCTGTCTGGGGAGATGTCTGGTTCCACAGGCACATCCAGACTTTCACCGTCGTAACCATCCTCTTCAAAATCCCCCTCCTCATCAAACTCCGTTCCGTAAAAATCTTCAGGGGAATAATCCTGAAGCAGGGGAACCGACCGAACCAAACCCCTGCCAGAAGGCGCTGGATCGGTCGGAACTGGATGAAGCGATTCCACAATCCGAATTGCTTTGGCTATTTCTTCGGCGGTTGGAACATGCAGCTCTGGATCCGAACTGGCTGATTTATCCTTTCGTTTTCTTTTTGTAGGAACCGGTCCCTCAGGATTGGCTCTCCTCTTGCCCAAAGAAGTATCGCCCTGGTCAGAGGGCATTCCTAGTTCGGTAGGAACCGAACCGGGCTGGCCTTCCGGGTCAGCGGATTTCTCTGCCTCCTTATCCCTAACTCTACCTAACCTTTTCTCCAGGGTAGACTTAGGGAAATTCTTACAAATTTGGCAGTCTGAATCGAGGTGGTCAAACCCAGACAGTAACAGGAAGTGGGATTGGCCTTAGCAAAGACCTCCCACACACACTGTCAGTGTTGAAACCCAGCGGCCTCTTACTCTGGGTTTCTCAGACATGCAACCTAACCAACTTACCCTTTATATGGCAACCGCCAGGCAAGACTCCCCTATCTGTTTCTCACCGTGTCACGGGTGATGGAAAAAAACGATAAAATTAAATTTTTTTTTAAAACCGATACAGTTCAGTAACCACACACTAACTTTTTCAAGATGTTACTACAAGATCGGTTCAGCCGAACAGATTGGAAAAAAATTTACACTTTCCACACACCAGCAACTAAGTACTTGTGGTACCACAGACAGTCTCGAACCGAAAAACGAAACAAAAATTGGACTAAAACCGAAACTTTAACCGCGATAGAACCGAGCAGAAGGAGAAATCTCCAGAGCGACTGTTCAGTGAAGCGGAGTAAAGAATCGGACGGTTGGGTTTCAAAAGGACACAGAGTTTTCAACCGAGCTCGAGCCCAACGTTCTATGCCTGGCATAGAATTTTAGCCCTTCACTCTCCGGGGCAGTTCAAGAGCTGGAGCTAACTGCAACTTGTCAGAATACAGCAAGACTTCATGTTTGAAATTAGGATTTGTCCTGAGGACCGCCCGGTCCCTGTGGAAGATTAGGTAAGGCTCTTTACACAATAGAGCCTGAAGCTCCAAAATCCTTCAAGCTGAAGTAACAGCAAACAAAAATAACGTCTTCCAAGAGAGGAAGCGTAAATCACAGCTCACTGCTGGTTCAAAAGGAGGGACAGTAAGCTTCTCCAACACAAAATTCAAATCCCAAGGGGGTGTAGGGCTGCAGATGGGGGTTTTCAGATGAAGAATCCCTTTCAGAAAGGTTTTCGAGACTTCCAACTGAGCCACGGGTTTACCATCCACCAGCTCGTGATACGCCGAAATTGCAGAAAGGTGGACCTTCAAAGAAGAATACGACAGACCCGAGTCTGAAAGATGGAGGACGTATTCCACGACTTGTAGGGCAGAACAAGAAAATGGGTTCCAATCTCTGGAAGCCGCCCAAATAGAAAAACATTTCCACTTCACGGCATAAGTGGAACGAGTAGAGGGCTGTCGTGCCTCTATTAAGACCTGAGCGACTTGAGAGGAAACCCCAAAGCGAGAAACCGCTATGTCTGCAGGAGCCACGCATGAAGATGCAGTGTCCTGAGCCCCGGATGAACAAGATAACCTTGATCCTGGATTAAGAGGTCGTGAGTCACTGGTAGTGGAACCGGTGGTTCTCTTGCTAACTGTTGCAGCAGCGGGAATTAAATCTGTCTCAGCCAGAAAGAGGCAATGAGAATCAACCACGCCTTCTCTTCCTGAAACTTTAAGAGAACCCTCTGGAGATATGGAAATGGAGGGAAGGTGTACAAATATTTCCTTGTCCATGAGTGAGACAGTGCGTTGTGCCAGAAAGCACCATGCCCTGGAACGAGCGAGCTTAAACTGGGAAGTTTTGCGTTGGAGTGGGAGGCGAAAAGGTCGAGTTCTGGACGCCCCCACCTTAGGAAGAGAGACTCTGCCACTTCCTGATTTAGTTCCCATTCATGACTTAGGGTCAGAGACCTGCTGAGACTGTCCGTCAGGACATATTGAAAGCCTGGAAATGGAAATTACGTACCTACTGTAATTCTTGATGATCTTGGATGACGTCTCCACCACTCATTCATACTAATGGGAGTTTGCCCGAGGCGCTTGGACCCAGCGGGAGCAAACTTTTTCAAGAGGGTCAGCGCCTGAGATGGAGCCGTGAGGAAGCAGCACTGCGAGCCCCAGCTCATGCAGAAATGACTATCTCAGCATTGTCCCTCCAACCGCCTCAGTACCGCCCCCCCCGAGGAGGTGCAGCGTAACTAACTAGAAGGACTAACTTAAAAATTGGACATAAAATAGTCTGAATGACCCATGTAAGAAGGGTCAACAATAAAGTCTTCACAGCTCAGCCATTGAGGGAGTGAAGACCAAAAACAGAGAAGTGAGCTTGGGGGATGGTGGGTGGGCATATGAATAAGTGATGAGACTTTCTCCAAGAAGATCAAGAATTACGGTAGGTACGTAATTTATATATCTTCCTGGACATAAAATCTCCATCACTCATTCACACTAATGGGAGAGTACCGAGCTAAATAATACCCCCCCCCCCCGACACAGGAGGGAGGAGATAAAGAGCTCACATACTTAAGACAGAAGTCCGTTAAGAATGGTCCTGCCAAATGACAGATGTTATCTAGCATGGACATCCAAGGCGTAGTGCTTAATGAAAGTATGCACGGAGCTCCAAGTAGCTGCACTGTAAATATCTGCAATGGGCACGTTGCGGATTTCCACCAGAGATGCTGCGACTGCTCTGGCAGAGTGAGCGTACACTCTACCTTCCAGCTTGACCTGTGCCATAGTATAGCAGTGGTGAAGGCATGTCACCAGCCACGCTGAAATACATCCGATAGAGACAGGCTGACCAAGCCGGGTCTCACTGAAAGAAATGAACAGTTTTTGAACCTTGCAAATTTCTTTTATTCTATCTAGATAGAACCGCAACGCTCTCTTAACATCCAGTGAATGAAAGGGTATGCTTTCCTTCATTCTGGAAGTTCGCAAAGTAGGTGGGAAAGACTAAAGTTGGTTTAGATGGAATTCTGAGACAACCTTAGGGAGAAACTTAGGATAAGTCCTAAGAACTACTTTGTCCTTGTGAAATACAGTGTACGGTGGTGGGGTTCTGTGACCAGTGCATGTATTTTGGAAACTCTGCGGGCCGAAGCAATGGCCATCAGGAAGGCCGTTTTCCAAGTGAGGAACTTCAAGTCACAAGTAGCTAGAGGCTCAAAAGGTTTACAAGTGAGCATATCTGGCACAAGGTTAATGTCCCAGGCTGCAACTGGATGTCTGATAGGAAGTCTAGTATGCAGAATACCCCTAAGAAACCTCAACTACAGGCAACTGAGCCAGTGACAAGGAACGTACTGGCTCATGGTATGCCGAAATGGCACAAAGAACTTTAACTGTGGAGTACTGCAGACCTGTATTCGAGAGGTCCAAAAGATACTCTAAGACTCTATTCGGTGGGCAGGCAAAAGGGTTCCAAGATGATTTTGCCCCCTAGATAGAGAAACGCTTCCATTTGGCAGTGTAGGTTTTTCTAGTGGCCAGCTTACGCGCAGCCAAAAGAATATCTGAAACTCTACGAGAAACACTGAACCTATTCACCTCTATCTCTTCAGGAGCCAAGCGTGAAGGTGAAGCAACCTCAGGTTGGGATGTACCACGGGACCCTGGGTCAGAAGGTTCGTCTGAAGGGAATGCATTTTCGGGGTCTGATAGACTGTTGAGTAGCAGAAACCATATCTGTCGAGGCCAGAAGGGGCAATGAGAATCATTCTGCCCCCCAAGACTCCAATTTGAGAAGTACCCTCTGAATTAGGGGAAGAGGAGGAAAGGTGTATAGAAAGCATCTTGTTCACAGCAGCCTGAACGCATCCTGACAAAAAATGCCAGGCCCTGTATTTCTGGAGGAGAAGAGAGGCAGTTTTGCGTTGAGTAGGGACGCAAAAAGGTCCAGGTCTGGAGTTCCCAATCTTTGAAGAGTGACTGAACAACGGTTGAGTCGAGAGACCACTCATGAGGATCCATGTCTGTTCTGCTGAGATGGTCTGCCAGCTTGCTTTGCACACCTGGCAAGTAAACCGCCTGAATCAAAATAGTACAGTTATGTAAGAACTTTAGCAGGCTATCACAATAAGGACTATGCCGCAGGCACTAGGACCCTCCGGAAAACTTCTCAGCCAGCAATATCCAGCCGGGACTGCCCCCGACGTCGGCTCCACTCCGTCAGCCCCAGTACAAATGGGGGCGGACCCAGCTCCACCCCAGTTCCCCCGCCAAGGCCCGCAAACGAGTCCTGACAGGAGAATGAGGTGAAACTCGAAGATGAAACTCTGCACACCTCAAAGGGGGGATGGAGGGCGGAAAAGTAACACCTGCTGCAAGAGCTCCTCTCGAAGATATACTGTTACAGTAAGTTCTTACATAACTGTACTATCTTACTTTGAGTGGGAGCTCTTGCAGCAGGCTATCACACTAAGGACTGAATCCCTAGCAGTCCCTCGCCAATGAGGTAATCAACCCTGGGAGGTGGAAGAGATGAAGCTGAACACAGAAGCTCAAGACAGTAGTCCCTGAAGGACTGCCAAGTCGAAGCCTGCATGGCGTCTGGAGGCAATGTCAAAGCTGTAGTGCTTAACAAAAGTATGCACTGAATTCCAGGTAGAGGCCGCGCAAATGTCCCTAATCGAGACGTTCCGCAGCATGGCGAACGAAGCAGACACTCCCGTGGTGGAGTCACCCCTAACCGGGCCTGGTAGGGGCTTGTTGTGCTTCTCACAGGAGAAAGAAACACAGTGGACAATCCATTTAGAAATGGTCTGCTTGGACACCGGTCTACCCAAGTGTTGTGGTGCAAATGCTACAAACAGTTGCTCCGATTTACGGTGATTAGCCATTCGCTTAAGGTAATACCTCAACGTCCTGTAGATGTCCAAAGTGTGAAGGAGAGCTTCCCCTCTGTTACAGGGAGAAGAGAAATAAACTGGAAGGTCAACCGACTGGTTGAGGGTCAACTCCGAGACCACTTTTGGAAGAAACTTAGGGTTTGTCCTCAGGGAAACCCTTTCTCTGTGGAAAATTAAATACGGCTCTTTACAAATCAGAGCCTGAAGCTCGGAAACTCTTCGAGCTGACATAATGGCAACTAAAAAGCAAACCTTCCAGGAAAGATATCGCAGCTCACAATCTGCTGCAGGTTCAAACGGGGGAAGAGTAAGCTTCTCCAACACAAAAAGGAGGTCCCAGGGTGGGATAGGATCCCGAATGGGAGGTCTCATGTGAAGAATCCCTCGTAAAAAGTGCGGGCCACATCCAACTGGGCTAAGGCCCTGTCTCCCGAAAGGGTGTGATAAGCTGAGATGGCCCACATGTGCACCTTTATGGAGGAGCAGCTCAAGCCTTGCTGGTATAAGGAGAGGAGAAGAGATACTGAAGAGCTGAGTTCACGGGACAGGTAATGGGATCCAGACAGTGAGACGAGGCCCACAAGCAGATCCGCTTCCACTTCATAGCATAAGTGGAGTGCATGGAGGGCTATCTCCCTGACACAAGAACGTCTGCCACCTCTGGTGATACCCCGTACCTGTATTTTGCTATGTCCGAAGGAGCCAAGAATGAAGGTGTAAGGATCGGAGATCGGGATGGACCAGCGAGCCCTGATCCTGGGACAGTAACTGCGAGCATATTGATAGCAGGATTGGAGGTTCCATGGATAGCCGCTGAAGTAGTGGGTGTCACAAATTCGCTCAGCCAGTCAGCCCTCTACTCCCAAAGTGCCAACCTCTGAGAGTATGATTTGTGGACAGTTAAGAGTACAAGGTAACCCTCTTGTCTGTTTTGTGGGTTCGAGTCACTTTCTGGAGGGATTCAAACTGATAATCTCTTGTTAGTGTACCCAATTATCAGGCTCAGATAATTCTGTCTTCGGGGGGGCCAGATATCTTTGCCTACAGGCACCTAACCAGGTCTACAAAATGAACCCTTAGAACTCTATGCAAGAACTTAGGGAATTCTATCCGTTTCCCAGTTTGGTATAACAATAAACTTATACACAGTGTTAACTATAACCTTTTAAAGCTCCACTTATATAGAAAGAAATTTCAAGGAACTCCAGGCAGTTTCCATTTTAAAATATATATCTTTACTTTAAAATAGGAAAACAGAAAATATTACAGAATAAAATATCCCAACACATACACATACAGCCTTAAAACGAACAGGTAGAAGTGCAGATTCCTACAAATAATAACTTTCAGACTAATCTTGTCTAAGGTCCTTACTTCAGTGCTTTGATGTTCCTCTTTTCTCAGTCAGAAATATGAAAGTGTTACTCTCAAGGTTTTCTCAGTAGGTTAAAAACAGTCCTGAGCTGGCCTTCTCGCTGAGGTCACCAAACTCTGCCTTGGTGTAACAAAATCTATATTTTATAACACCAAGATGGCCTACTAAGGTATTTAAAAAAATAAGAGATGACATAATGAATTCCCTCTACTTATGTTTGACTGCTCAGAACCAGTCTGTGCTTTGCTTCACACACACATCAAAAGTCTCTGATGTAAGTCACTGTATTCAAAGCAAAAGTGTATTTGACTCCTTAATTCCGTCTGGGCCTTGGTATCTACACATCAAAGGTCTCTTTGATGAAATGAGCTGGTTTCCTGGGAGGTTATTCATAACATTGGTCAGTGTCCCTTTTTTCAGGACATGTAGTGCAGATCAAAGGATTTCCCTGAGGACGTCATGAATGGCTAATTTTATTTCCTGGGATCAAAGCAAATTGACAAGATAACTGCACCCCAGATATCTGCAGTTTAGCTATGTCCTGTCCTTTGAACTTATCCCTGGGGGGTATGAAGTGTCAGTTTCAGCAGTCATTTTCTTTTGCCACAGTACATATTTTTTTTTTTTTATATTTACAACAAAAAATTATACAGGGATCAGAACCAGCTGGCCAGGTGTGACAGTGGGAACCAAATGTGCTGAGGCCATAGCGGGGCGATCAGAATAATTTGCACCACCCTGGCCTGTAACTTCAACAGAACCCTCTGGACAAGAGGAAAGGGAGGAAAGGTGTAAAGATACCTCCCTGCCCAACAAAGGGAAAACGCGTCTGGCCAGAAAACACCAGGCATGGGTTCTCGCGAGCATAAAACTGGCAGTTTGGCATTGCGTGGTGACGCAATCAGGTCCAGCTTTGGACGACCCCATGTTTCGAACAGCTGGTCCGCTACTGATTACAGTAACTCACACTCGTGTGCCTTGGACTGAGATCTGTTGAGACTGTCGGCCAAGTCGCTGAGGACACCTGGAACGTGCACCGCGGAGAGAGTGATGTGCTGTTCTAGTGCCCAATACCAGACTCTCATCGCCTCCCTGCATAGGGGGTTAGAATGAGCGCCCCCTTGCTTGTTGATATAGAAGACTATCGCCATATTGTCCATCTGAACCAGAAGAGAGCCTGGTATGAGGTCCTCCAGAAAGGTGTGTAGCACACTGAGGACCGCTCACATCTCCAGGACATGGATGTGGAGTTCACGCTCCTTGGGGATCCAAATGCCTTGTGTTTGGTGGGCCCCCAGATGCGCCCCCCCACCCCAAATCTGAGGCATCCGTCGTAAGGGTCTGATTCGGGGGCTCCGGATGGAAGGGGAGCCCTCTTTCCAAACTGAATGGATTCGTCCACCAAGGAAGTGTTCTCTTTACTGGCTCTGTGACTGACCATGTGGTCTAGAGCGTCGGAGCACTGATCCCACTGCACCGAGCATCCACTGTGGGATTCTCATATGGAGGTGGGCCAGAGGAGTGACTGGAATGGCCGCTGTCATGTGCCCTAGAAGTCTGAGGAAGGTCCTTGCTGGAACCGGAGGAGTTACTAGAACCAATCTGGCTATCTCCTGCAAGCGACTGCCCCTCTCTGGGGGTAGAAAAGCCATGACCTGGACCAAATGCAGGACTGCTCCGAAAAAGACGAGTCTTTGGCTGGGTTCTGGGGAAGAATTTGGAAGGTTCAGGTGATCCCCAGGTCTCGGAAGAGAGTACAGCTGTCTCTGAGATCTTGAAGTAGGCGTGACCTTGACGAGGCCGCTAGCAGCCAATCGTCCAGGGAAGACATAATGCTCCTGATGCCTTAGAGCTGCATCCACTACTGCCAAGCACTTCGTGAAGACTCGAGGAGCGGAAGAGAGGCCGAACAGAAGAACTTGAAACTGATAATGTTCCCCCTGGAAGTGGAACCTCAGGAACTTCCTGTAGGGGGAAAGACCCTGATATATATGTATGCATCTTGCACATCTAGGGAGCAGAGCCAGTCCCCTAGGTGCAGCAGAGGAAGAAGACCTGGAAGGGATACCATCCGGAACCTTTTGTACTCTATATCAAGACTGAGTGTGTTTAGGTCCAGTATGGGACGAAGGTCCTGAGTCTTTTTTGGGATCAGGAAGAAGTAGGAATAATACCCGTTTCCCTGCTGCCACAGGGGGACTGGTTCTATCGCACTTTTTTGCAGGAGGGCCTGTATCTCTCCTCTATGAGAAGGAGGATATCTGGAGAACCTTGGCAGAGTGTCTGGAGGAATCTCCGTGAACTCTAAAGTGTGTCCTCTCCTTATGATGTCTAGGACCCATTTGTCCACAGTGATTGAGCTCCATCCCTGAAAGTACAGGGAGAAGTAACCCCCTACCACCTCCCCTGGAACCTCCGCCGGAGTAGGCGGGGGGGCTGAAAGGGAGTCACTGGGTGGAGCCAGGGGTGGACAGAGAGGTCTGGGAGGACTTGGGCCCAAGGGGAGAAGCGTCTCCAGGCTGCTGGCTCTCCTCCAAAAACAACCTCTCTGGCCCTGTTGATTGCCACGGGCTTGACCTCCTGAAGGCTTCCGAAATGGCCACTTTCGCTGTCTCCGCTGGTCTCCACGGTACATTTGGTGGACCGACCAGATGGATTTGCCTGACTCTTGGGGGCGAGAGATAACAGACTCCATCTTCTGCCCAAACAAAACGGTATATCCCGGATGCCGGACTGCAGATCCTGGTGAAAGCCCGAGACCCTCAACCAGGAATGGCGCCTGAGGCAGACACCTGACGCTGCTGCTCTGGCTGCCATATCCGCAGTGTCGTATGCGGCATGCAAAACATGTGTGCCTTCGTCCGAGCCCAATTTTATGACGTCCAGAATCTCCATTTTCTTCTCGGAGTCTGACAAGACGTTTACCAGCTCTTGTCCCCGCTCCCATAGCGCATTCTGGTACTGGACTATATGCGTAAGGAAATTCAGGGACCTAACTGAACAGGTGGAGGCAGAATACACCTTCTTGTCCACCTGGTTCAAATAACGAGACTCTGGATCGGGAGGCTGCGAGCTGAGGTGTTTGAGCTGCTTAGATTTGTCATGATCAGCCATAATAACTGGAGCGTCTGCCTGAGGGTGCTTGGCCAAAAATGGTTCATCCCTTGGGGCTCTATACAGCCTGTCCGATTTCTTTCGAACTGCCGGGACCGAAGCTGGACGCTTTCCAGTTAATCCGGGTGAGGTCCTGGAATGTGTCCACCAAAGGAGGCACCACCACAGGTTTAGGCTCCTTCTGCCTCAGGTACTTAGCCAATCTCTGGTGTTCCGGATCCAGATCCTCTGTATCCCACTCATTGGAGGCCTGGATGTGCTCATGACGTCCATGAAAGTAGGATCGCCATGAGGCGAGCGGGGCTGGTCCTTATGTCCTGGGGAACCCCCCGATTCCCGAAAAAGAAGAGGCAGAAGAGGAAGAGGAGGAGGAGGAAGCGCTACTAGGTGACGAGTAGCCGGACCTATCCCTGTGGGTAGCACCACTCAAACATCGGTGACCCACCGACCGACGACGGTCCAAAGACAGACGTTGATCACGGGACTGATGGCAGAGCGGAGACCGATGTCGGGAGCGGTCCCGTCTAACAGAGCAGGAACGGCTCCTGGTGTGAGACCTGACCTTGCGTTGGCTACCCAATCTGGTAGAGCGCCGGTGTCTGTCTACGGACCGTGAACAAGAACGAGCCCTGGGAGGAGGTGTAGGCAGCGGCTTCTCGGGGGTCTTCCTTGAAGAAGCACCTCCTGGCTGTGATTCACCCTAAGGGTTTGGGACCGGTGACGGGGCCTGCTTCGGGTAGGTCTGCTTCTGGACCTGCCCCCACTGGAAGGAAAAAAGATCCTGGAGATCTTCCTTCGAAAAAATGGAGGCTGCTTTCCTTGGAAATGAAATATCCGCAACATTGACCTTCTAAGGACAGCCCTCTTCTGAGCCCCGGGGGGGGGGGGGAGGAGGAGGAATTAGGGGATGGGGACGCAGTCTCTTCGCCGGCTGCATCCGGATCCGCCCCATCACTCGGCATCGGTAAGGGGACCGACGATGGGGTACCGACCGGGAGGCGCCGGACTGTCTGACTCAGAGGGCACCATCTTGACGGGCGGCGCCGAGGCCTTGGCAGGCGGGGCCGAAGCCTGCACCTCCGAGGACTTAACGGTGACCCTCACTGGGGTCACCTTAGGCTTCGCTGGCCTCTCCCCCGAAGGCCCAGACTTAGCCTAATCATCTGATTTTGGACACTCACCCGAGTCCATTGAACCACGGGCTCTCTTGGGAGAAGACCACGAGCAGGAGCAGGAGCGAGACCGGGACCTGGACCGGTGCCAGGACCAACTACGGTCTTTTCCGATGAACCGCTTGGTTTTGTCCTTATTTGGCTTCTCCTGAGGTGTGTAGGGTCCATTTTCTTCAAGCAGGAATGCCTCAGGCCTCTGCCGGGCGGATCAGAGTCTGGGTTGGTGAACTTCTGGCAGGACGAACAGGCCACGGTGTTGTGCCTAGGCCCAAGGCAAAAATGCACTGCTTGTGGCAGTCTTTAGATTTGCATTCATGGCCGTGAACTGCAGACTTCGCCAACTTGGGGTCCTGACGAGGAGACCAAGGATGGGAAGATATACGTCGGTAGACTGAAAAAACTTGACGAAAGTGTGGAGAAAAATGTTGGAAAAGGCGAAAAAAATTAGGTTTTTTAGATGGGCTGGCAAGCCAAGAACTGGAACTCTTCATGTGCGTGGGATGTGGCAGGTCCGCCCCATTTCGTACCAGGGCTGACGCTGGGGTGGAGCCGATGTCGGGGGCAGTCCCTGCAGGGTACTGCTGGCTGAGAAGCTTTCCAGAGGGTCCAAGTGCCTGCGGTATAGTCCTTATTGTGATAGCCTGCTGCAAGAGCTCCCACTAAGTAAGATCTTGTGTTCCAGGCACCACTCCCACACTCTCACTGCTTCCTGGCATAATGGGTAAGAGTGTGCGCCACCCTGTTTGTTGATGTAGTACATCAGTGCTTTGTTGTCCATTTGAAGGAGAATGTTCTTGTGACAAAGTATGTCCTTCAAGGCTCGGACTGCATAGAGGACGGCTCTCATTTCCAGGACGTTTATGTAGAGTTGGGACTCGTCCTCAGTCCACGTACCCTGGGTGTGGAGATCCTGGTAGTGGGCTACCCAACCCATCAGGGACACATCTGTGTTAACTGAGATCTGATGATCCAGAGGGGCCAAGGGATATCCTTCCAGAAGAATGTCCTCCTGAGACCACCAGGTGAGCAACTTCTTCAGAGGTTCCGTCACCTTGATGAGAAAGGACTGAGTGTGAGTGGTTGGGGACCACCGAGTACTAAGCATCCACTGGGAGGTTCTCATGGAAAAATAGACAAGGGCAATAACAGCAGGCATGGGGTGGGGGGATAAAGCCAACATTACATGGAGGGCAACGAGTACCAATGCCCGTAGTCTGGGAAACAAGCTTCCTGAGCTAGTAGCCGTGTTGGAAGATGAACAATTGGATATTGTGGCAGTCACAGAAATATGATACATGGAGAACCATGATTGGGATGTCAACATACCGGGGTACACAGTCTACAGAAGGGACAGGGAGGGGAAAAGAGGAGGTGGAGTAGTTCTATAAATAAGGGAAGGAATCAAAGCTACACAACTAAAAAGTAAAGGAGGAGGACAAGAGGCAATCTGGGTCACCTTGGAGACAGGGAATGACATCAAAATCCGCACAGGGGTTGTATACAGACCCCCATCTCAAGGGGAGGAAATGGACAAGAAAATGATAGTGGACATTCTCAAAATGGCTGAAAAAGGGGAGATACTGTTGATGGGGGACCTGAATATGCCAGATGTTAACTGGATGACACGTACTGCAGCCACATCCAAGAGCAGGGTCATTCTCGATGCCCTGCAGGGGGCAGGCCTTAGACAGCTAGTGTTGGAATCCACTCGGAAGGGAGCAATACTAGACCTGGTACTCTCAAATGAAGAGAGAGGATCACAAATTTAGAAGTCAGTAGACATCTGGGAACAAGCGACCACTGCACAGTGTGCTTCACAAAAAGCACAACCATGGAGACAAGCCATACAAAAACAAGGATACTGGACTTTAGAAGGGCAGACTTTGGCAAAATGGGTGAATACCTGAGGAATACACTAGCAAATGGCCAAAAAGGAGGGGTGGAAGAACAATGGAGAAAATCAAAACTGCCATATAGAGGCAACAAGCCTTTGTGTGAAACAAATAAAGAAAACAAAGTGGAGTTAAAAACCACTATGGTTCTCAAAAGAGGTGGCAGGGAGGGTTAAGGAGAAAAAGGCTGCATTCAAAAAGTATAAGGAATCACAAAAGGAGCATGACAGGGAAGAAAAAATTACTCACCTTAGTAATGTTGTTTCTTCTAATGGAGTCTTGCTATATTATGACACATGCAGTTAGACCCAGCCTTCAAACTGCTCCGGAGGTGAAAGAGTTAACTTTCCATGCCAGGCATGGAATCTTGAGCGCGAGCTCGGTTGAGAACTCTGTCTGTTGTTCTTCAAACTCAAACTGTCAGATCTTTATAAGCAAAACTCACTAAGATTCTGTGTGGAAGCTGTAAACCTACACTAGCCAACTGGCTACTAAAATATTAACACATTTTTTGGTCCCAAAACAAAGACTCAAGTCAGGGGATCCAAAAAATAAAACCAAACACCCCCAAAAAGGGGTGAAAAACAAGGTGGGCATCTACTAAGTGCTATCTGCACTGCCCACCCACATCCCAAAAGCAGAGGTTCTGGAGAGGGCAGGTAGGAGGTCATAATATAGCAAGACTCCATTAGAAGAAACAACATTACTAAGGTGAGTAATTTTTTCTTCAAACAACATGAAGTCTTGTTATATTATGACATATGCAGACTACACAGCAGTACCTCCATGGAGGAGGGACAGAACCACTTAGAAATAGGCTCTGAAGCACAGTTGTGTTAAACCGAGCATCACTCCCAGCCTGGATGTCCAGGGAGTAATGCTTGGTGAAAGTGTGAACTGTTTTCCAGGTAGCTGCTTGACATATCTCTATGATAGGGATGACTTGGCCGCAGCCAGGACGAGCTGTACCTCTGGTAGAGTGAGCCCTCAGGCCTGAAGGGGAACCTTACCCAGTTTTTGATAACAAAATTGGATACAAGAGACAATCCACCTGGCAATGGACCTTTTAGTGGCAGGTTTCTTTACCAACCTCACCATAAGTGAGGAACAGTTGGAGGAGTCAAACCTGTGACCTTGGTACGCCTATGTAGTAACTAAGGGCTCTTCACATCTAGCAGCAGCCTCCTCTCGTCAGAGGAGGAATGGTCAGTGAAGTACACTGGAAGAGATAAGATTGATTAAGTGAAATCTGAAACCACCTTAGGGCAAGAACTTCCTGTTAGTCCTGAGGACCACCTTATCTCTGTGAAAGGAGATAAAATCAGACTCACTGACAAAGCTTGTAATTCATCAAGGGCCTGGCAGAAGTGATGGCTACCAGAAACACAGTTTTCCAAGTCACGTACTTAAGCTCTGCTGAAGACAAAGGCTCAAAGGGGGGTTGCATAAGCTGAGCAATGCAAACATTAAGATCCCAGGCGGAAGCATGGTCCCTGAATAGAGGGTTGGTATGAAGCAATCCCTTGAAAAACTTGGAGAATACAGGGTGAGCAGAAAGAGAAGAGGGCTTTCCTGCTGATATAAAAGCAGAGAGAGCTTCCATGTGCACTTTCAGGTAGCTGGCCTCAGCCCCAAAGTATTTGAGTGGACCATATAATCCAGGATTATGGGCAAACGGCAGATTCTGGGGAATATGCTTTCCAGAGCACCATATGGAAAACCTTTCCATTTAGAATTATAAGTAGCCCTGGTGGAAGGCTTCCTAGAAGCTTAAGATATCGAGTACACCTTGAGAAAGGTGTAGGTCAGCAAACTCTTAACCTTCAAGAGCCAGGCCTTGAGGTTGAGGGATTTGAGATCTGGTACCAAACTCTCCCTGGGCACAGGTTAACAGATTGTGATTCCTGGGAAGACACAGGAAGGTGGACTGCTAAGAACAGAAGGAGGGATACCAGGGCTGTCTGGCCCAATCTGGAGCAATCAGGAATCATCTTGCAAGGTTGAGATCTGATTTTGACTAGCACCTTGAACAAGAGAGGGAAGGGGGAAGGCATAGAGAAACTTCCTTCCAGTTGAGAAGGAAGGCATCCAGAGGGACTGAGCCCAACACTGGGGCCTGCAGCAAAATAGCGGAAGTTGGTGATTGTCTGGGGCTGCAAAAGATCTATCTGAGGGGTGCCCCACCTGGCAAATACTACCTCCAGTACTAGGGGATCCAGAGACCTATCTGTGATGGCCCTGGGAAATCCTGCTGAGAGCATCTGCCAGGACATTGTCCTTGCCTGGGAGGTGAACTGCTACAAGGAAGGTGTTCAGGGAATAAGCCAGAGACCACAACTTCATTGCCTCGGTGCACAAGTGCCTCCTTGCTTGTTGATGTACCACATTGTAGTGGTGTTGTCTGTTCTGACCTGTACCACTTTGTTCTGAACAGATGCAGAAAAAACCTGAAGTGCTAGAAAAACTGCTCTGAGTTCCAACAGATTGATGTGGAGCAGAGATTCCTGAGGGGACCAATCCCTGGGTGGTAAGGTTGCCCATGTGAGCTCCCCACCCCAAGAGGGATGCATCTGTAGTAAGGGTCAAGGAGTGAGATTGAGGGATGAAAGGAACCCCTTGTCTCAGATTGCTCTGATCCTGCCACCACTGTAGGGGCCCGGATCAGGTTCGAAAGTTATTGATCAGTTTGGTTAGGGATTCTCCTTGAGACCAGAAGGCTCTCAAATGGAACTGAATGTCCTCATCTGAAATCTTGCTCCCTGCACTACTGCTGTGGAGGCAGCCATGTGCCCTAGGAGCTGCAGAGAGTGCCTTGCTGGCTCGAGACCTGCAGAGTGAAGGAAGAGGCCAGAGCCACCAGGGCTCTTGGTTCTTTCTAGAGGGAGGAAAGCTCTGGCCTCCATTTTTGTCCAGTTCTGTGCCTATGAAGGTGAGTAGCTGAACAGGCTCTAGAACTGACTTTGGGAGATTGAGAAGGAAACCTAGAGAGGTAAGCAGCTGCTGGGTAAACTGAAGGTGTAATCTGACTTGGTCTGGAGACTGGCTCACTATGAGCCAGTCGTCCAGGTAAGGAAAGATGATAATCTTTTGCCTTCTTAAATGAGCAACTGCTACTGCCAGGCATTTTGTGAATACCCTTGGGGCAGAGGTGAGGTCAAGGGCACTGTTTGAACTTGGTAATGGCCTGAGGGCAGTTCAATCTGAGGTACTTTCGGGAGCTCTGATGAGAACATGGAAGTAGGCATCCTTGAGGTCCAGGGACGCTAGCCAGTCCCCTGGCCTTAGAGAGGGTAAAATAATTCCCAGAGTCACCATTTTGAATTTTGGTTTTAAAAGGTGCTTGTTTAAGTAGCTGAGATCCAGGATGGGCGCCATTCTCCTGTCTTTTTGGGGTAAGGAAGTACTGGAGTACAGTCCTTTGCCCTGGTGTAGGGGAGGTACCTTTCTACAGCTCTGAGAGCCAGGAGGGTTGAGACTTCGTTTCACAGCGAGAGCTCTGATGGATTTGGTGGTGGAAGGATCTGGTCCTCATCTTCGAAATTTTTGAAGTTGAGAACCAGTCCTTGGTTTACTACTTCCAGGACCCACTTGTCTTGATGTTAAAGACCCCAGTCCTGGACGGGCAAGCCAGCCTGCCCCTCTACAGGTAATGTACAATCAGCCCTGGCCTCCCATCTGGGTGCCTGTTTGGCAGGGCTTAGGCTGAGGGGTGGAGAAGGCCTGCTCGCACTTCCGCCTGCTCTCCCTCTGAAGAACCCCTCTGGGCATAGGCTAAGAAGAGGTCATTTGGTAAAAGCAATCTGCAGGCCTGCCCTGGAAAGCTGCCTCTGAGGAGTGGCCTGCCTTTCCTTGGCCTGCATTCCTATAAGTGGTCCCTATACTCATCCATTTTCGTCATGTAATTCTCTGTCTGCTCCCCAATCAGAGAGTTACCCACAACAGGAAAATCCATGGCCTTAGCCTGGGTATCCTGTGACAGGCTAGTACACCTGAGCCAAGCCATCCTGTGAAAAGCTACAGATGTAGCCATGACTTTGAAGATACATCATTGGAGTCCACTGCAGCATGGAATTGCACCTTGGATGCCCTCACCATCAGCAGCCACCTGCTCCAGCTCCTGGTAAGCTGGCCAGGAACCTGTTTCACTAGAGCCATAACAGTATCCCATCTGGATTTCTGGTATCTTGCAACATAGGCCATATAATTTGCCTGTCTGAGTCCCAAGGATGCTGCCATGTACTGTTTCTTTGCCATGGCATCAATCCTCCTGGAGTCCTTGCCAGGGGGGTGTGAAGCCAAGGGAATATTTGCCTTATCACAGGCTGCAGCCTGCACTACCCCAACATGGCTACACTGTTGTGAAAGGAACTCCGTATCAGAGCCTGACAATGTGTACCTCTTGTCCATTTTTTTATCCACAGGAGGTATAGTGTGAGGAGCTTTTAACATTTTATTGTCTGTTTCCTAAAAGATTTATGTAAAGGAATAGACAATCTCCGAGACTCTGGGATATCCATCATTTCTACACAACTCCTGTTCATCCACAGCTTCTTCCAAAGGGAGCTGGAGGGTTTCAGTCACTTTCTTATAAAACATAAAGTGAGAAGGGGACTGAAAGCCTAGGGGAGACACTTGAAGGTCTGTCTGGGGAGATGTCCGTTCAATGGGCACATCCAGACTTACAAAATCACATTCACCTCTTCATAATCTTCTCCCTCCTCCGGTTCATAAAATTCTATATCATATTTTTGAACCGTGGCACTGGACCGAACCGACCGCTTACCTGATGGTGCCGGTTCGTTGGAACCAGGGAAAGCGACTGGACAATTTTGATCGCTGGCTATCTCTGCAGCGGTTGGAGAAGGAAATTTTGGCTCCACACCTGTTGATTTTCTAGTCCTTTTTCTGGGACTGACTCTCTGAGTCAGCTCGCTTGCCCGAGAAGTCTCACTCTGGTCAGAAGCAGCCTCCTCGTCCGGCTGGCACCAACCGGCTGGCCATCCGGTCAGCGGACTTCTTGTGCCTCCGCTCCTGGAGCCTACCAACCTCTTATCCAGGGTAGCTGCAGGAAATTCTGCAAATCTGGTAGTCTGCATTGAGGTGGTCAAACCCCAGACAATAAACACATGGTGTGTGGGCAGCCTTTGCAAAGGCTTCCACAGACACTACAGTGCTGGAAACCAAGTGGGTCTGCTTTTTTCTTTGTTTCTTGCATATAGTGCCAGCTTTCAATCAAAACTTGCCCGCTGGCGGCAATCCGCCAAGTAAGACACTTTATCGTTCCCAACCGTAAGCCACGGGTCGGGAAAAAAACGTAATGAAATCTGTTTTTTTTAGAACTGTTAAGAACCGTGAACCGCACTCTAAATGCAATTTAATAAAGTTTAACAACAACCTGATCAGTTCAAACCAAACCGATAATATTGTTTGTAAGTTCCACACAGAAATAACGTAAAACCTATCTATTACTTACGATACCACAGACAGAGCTTGAACTGACTGGCTGCGGTTAAAATATAGACAAAATGCGGTTTAAAAAACGAGAAATCACACTTTTTAACCGACAAAATGAACCGAGCAGCAGGAGAAATCTCCGGAGCGACTGTTCAGTGAGGCGGAGTAAAGAATCTGACAGTTTGAGTCTGAAGAACAACAGACAGAGTTCTCAACCGAGATCGCAGGCAAGATTCCATGCCTGGCATGGAAAGTTAACTTTTCACCTCCGAGCAGTTCGAAGGCTCGGTCTAACTGCATATGTCATGATATAGCAAGACTTCATGTTGTTTGAAATACAGGTTACTCACCGGTAACAGGAGTTCTAGGAATAGTATGTGTTGTTCATCCACACTGTCTGGCAGGTTCCTTGTTGCTTAAATCTTGCCGAAGGTCTTCGTTGGCTCCTCCCACCCGCGGTGGTAAACTCGCTCCCGCCCGCATGGCGCCAGATCTAGCTCGCTGAAGCCAGGTTGTGCGTCGAGGTCGGTATTATAGATGAACAACATATACCATTCCTAGAACTCCTGTTACAGGTGAGTAACCTGTATTTCTAGGGACATGGATATGTTGTTCATCCACACTGTCTAGCAGACTCCTAACAGTTCTCCGGGAGGAGGGAGGCAAGGCGCACACCCCCTACTTAGGCAATAAAGACTGGAGAACCGAGGCCCCAAAACCAGCATCCCGGCGTGACTCAAGGTTGATGTGGTAATGGGTGATGAAGGTATCTGCTGACTTCCAGGTAGCAGCCCTGCAGATTTCCTTGATAGGGAAGTCCCTGGAAGCAGCGGTATGGCGGGTAGAATGAGCTCTTATCCCTCTGGGAGGCTCCATGCCCGCCAACCCATAGAGAGATCTATGCAGGAGGTGACCACCTGCTTATCGGTCCGCTTGGCTGCAGGTCTGCCAGGTGCGGCTCAGCGAGGGTGACAACAGCTGGCAACTCTCCCCGAACTTCAGCCATCCGCCTCCTTATAATAAGCGAGTGCTCTCTAGGGTCCAAAGTATGGAGCCTATATTTGGCCTCCGAGGTGTGATTGGGGTAGAACACCGGCAGAGTCAACACCTGGTTAAAGTGAACTCCGGACACCACCTTCGACGGAATTTCAGGTGGGGCGAGGGACAACCTTGTCCCTGTGGAAGACCAGATATGAGACTCCGATGGAAGGCGCTTGAGCTCTCCCATCCTTCTGGCTGACAGGTGATAGCCACAAAGAAGTGGTCTTCCACGACAGGTGAGAGATGTCACACCTGTGCATCGGTTCGAATGGCCTGCCCATAGCTTAGCTAGTACCAGCAGTAGATCCACGGAGGTGGAGGTTCTCTAATCGGAGGGACAGTACTAAGGCCTTGAAAAGCACCGACCACCTTCCTCACATGCGCCACCGACTGCTTCCTGACCCGCGTCTGGTAAGCAGAGATGGCTGCCAGGTGCACCTTAAGGGTTGTCGACTTAAGCACTAGCTGAGAAAGGGACCACAGGTAGTCCAGATTGCTTGCCAAGGAACAGGAGGAAGGGTCCAGGCCCTGACACCAAATGGAGAATCTCTTCCATTTGAAGATGTAGCATTTCCTGGTCGACTCCTTACGGGATGCCTCAACAACGCTGAGGACCCGGCCGGAAAGACCCAAGGCCTGGAATTCTAGCCGTTATAGGAACCAGGCCGCCAGGTGCATGAATTGAAGGTCCGATGGAATACCTTCCCTGATTGGACCGAGATCAGGTCTGGGCGGCTGGAAGCCACCTCGGAGCCTGGAATCAGACTGAGGAGATCTGATACCAGAACTGACAGGGCCAGTCTGGGGCTACTAGAATCACCTGCGCCTTTGTCCCTCCTCGCCTTGAGAAGTACCTTGTGGATCAAGGGAAATGGGGAAAGGCGAGAAGAGTCTGGGCCCACGGCCCTGGCAGGCATCCTGCAGCGAGCTCCTGCTGGGGCGGCATGAAACAGTCTCAGCTTCGCATTCTCCCTGGAGGCAAACAAGTCCGCCTGAGGCATGCCCCAGTGGGAGAAAAGATCTTGTACTACCTCTGGCAGGACAGACCACTCGTGAGACGCAGCCTCATCCGGCTTAGGGCATCGGCCAGGGTGTTGGAGGCTCCTGCCATGTGAATGGCGAGGAGGTCCATCTCCAGGCTGCGCACGAGAGACCAAATGCGTAGAGCTTCCCTGCACAGAGGCATGGAACGTGTCCCGCCCTGGCAGTTTACGTAGTACATGGTCGTGGTGTTGTCCGTCTGGACCTGAACCACTTGACCCTGTAGAAACGGAGCGAAGGTGGTGAGGGCTAGACGAACCGCTCGAAGCTCCAGCAGGTTGATGTGGCATCGGGACTCTCGAGGGGACCAGAGGCCGTGCACTCTGTGCTCCCCCAGATGGGCACCCCAACCCATCAGAGAGGCATCGGTCGATAGAGAGACCGTCGGCTTGGGGCAGACAAACGGGATGCCCTCCTGCAGATGTGCCGTAACGGTCCACCACTGGAGAGCATTCCACATCCCCTGGGTCACTGTCACTAGCTGATCCACCGGATCGAAGCGCTGTGACCACTGGCTGGCCAGTCCCCATTGAAGGGTATGCACGTACCAGCGGGCCCAACAGACCACGCTGATGCAGGCCGTCATGAGGCCCAGGAGGCGCAGGAAGTCCCGGACAGGGCGCGATTGCCCAACCTGAAATGACTGGGCCAAGGAGGAAAGAACCTTGGCTCTGTCCACCGGGAGCCGTGCTCTGGCTTGAAGAGAGTCGAGCTCTGCCCCAATGAAATGCATCACCTACTTTGGCATGTGTTCCGATTTGGCCTCGTTGAAGAGGAGGCCAATCTGAGAGCAAACCTGGAGGGCCGATCTCTGGACCGCTCCACCTCCACTCTAGAGGGGGCTGCAATCAGCCAGTCGTCCAGGCAGGGGTAGACCCGGACCCTTCGGCGCCGCAGGAATGCTGTCACCACTGCCATGCATTTGGTGAAGACCCTAGGAACTAGGGAGAGGCCAGGCATGGCCCGGAACTCGTTAAGGGATCCCTCCGCTCTGAAGCGGAGGAATCTCTGATGAGACGGACGGATTGGGACGTGAAAGAACGTGTCCTGCAGGTCCAGGGAACAGAATCACACACCTCGTTCCAAGGATGGGATTATCTGAACCAGAGTGAGCATCCTGAAGATCCGAGACCTTAGGAACCTGTTCAGGTCATGCAGGTCGAGAATGGGCGCTAGCTCCCGTCCGCTTTTGGGACCAGGAAATACCTTGACACAAACCCCGGGTCTGGAGGAGATCTCACTTTCAAGGATCGCCTTTTTCGAGGAGCAGGGACATCGCTCATGGACCTCGTGTGGCCTCCGAGGGGCGACAGGCCCGAGAGGGTGGGGTCTGCTACTCCAGAGGCAGGCCTTCCTCCACCTCCAACACCCAGCGTCCGTGGTGATAGCGGACCAGGCGGAAAGGAAGTGGCGGAGCCTGCCTCACGGGGGAACCCAGGGGAGTGATGAGGTTGGGGCGACACCTCAACCCGGCACTGGGCAGGCTTGAGGAGGGACCAGCCGAGGGACCTCCTGGCCTTTACCTCCTGCTTCCTGTTGGAGGAAGCTGCGGGCTTGGGTTTGGGATGCCAAGCGCCGAGCCTGCTGGGCCCTGGTGCTGGTGCTACTGGACGGCCGCCGCAGGCACAGAAGGATGAAAGTGCCTTTAGCTATGTTGCTCGGGCGGTTTTGTCCTTCTGGAGCGGAGGTCAACCGGTCGAGTGGCACTGGACTTTTCGATCCGGCTGGAGGTGGCCTTCCACCCAGGGCCGACAGAGGTTGGGTCCCAAGAAGGGGACATCCGCCAGCTTGTGCTGGTATCTGCCATGAAGGTGGATATCCTCAGCTATGCTCTGCGTGCGCATGGCCACCGTGGGCTGCAACCGATCTGGTACAGGAGTCCCCTGTCAGAGCTGTTTGGAGCTGTGCTGCCGCCACGCCCTACCTGGTCCTGAACCTGCCGGACCGCAGTCTGCAGGTCGGCGGAGATGAGGGATCACCTCATCAAGGGCCCATGAGGCGTGGGAGAAGTGTGCCATCAGCACGCCGGCTGGCCTGGCAGAGGCCAAGGGAGGACGAAGCGTACCTTGCGCCCGGCGTAGTCCAGCTTTTGGACTCCTTGTCGGGGCTTGTCTATGTCCCTAGCGTTCCGGAACGCCAGAAAACGCTGTCGGTAACCAACCCCTCGGCAGAGGGGTGCTCCAAAACCAGGCAAAGAGACGGTAGGGACACATAGTTCCTGGCCATCCTGGCCGAGGGCGCAGGACAGGAAGCAGGCTGCTGCCAGAGGCTTCCAGGCTGGGCCAACAATGGCCTCAGCCACGGAAAGGCCTCCATGGGTGAATCCCTCGGTCCAGTGTCTCCGTCAGGATCTCGGCCCGTTGCTGAATCGGCTCGAGCTGCACCCGTGGACTCCGAAATGAGCCGAAGCAGACCCATGAAGGATGATGGGCTTTCGTCCAGTGACTGGCCCCCAGAGGACTCCAGGTCAACCGGCCTGGAGAACAGGGAGGAGTCGTCGTCGGACTCTGAGGAGTCCGCGAAGAGCTGCCTAGGGCCTGAGCCACCCTCCATCTGCCGAGGACGGTCAGGAGTGAGGGTGACCGACAACCTGTGGGGCAGGCCTTGACCCGACCGAGAGTCCTTGGACGGCGCCCCAATTTCAGTTGTGGAGGTGGAGGTTCCACCACAATCGGTGGGGCAGCAGGTTTCAGCCGAACAACCGGCCCAGGTTTGGGCATCTCGACTGCAGCGAGAGGCTGTTTCGGCCGCCCGGGTGGCACCCACTTGATGGCCGGGGAAGGCATCGGTGTCGACTTGCTCCCGGACAAAAGTAACTGCTGCCACATCAGTTCCTCGTAGCATCGATGCAATTTGCGCCGAAGTCTCTCCTCATCCGAGGAGGAAGACAAGGACAAGCGGTGTCGCTGCTTACCTCGGTGCCGATACCACCGATGTTGGCTGGACCGAGAAAAGGTCTGAGACCGAGATCCTCGGTGTGTCCGAGGGCGGCTTGGAGGGAGCGGGCACACCCGCCTTCCCTCGGCTTGGACACCTTAACCGGGGACTGCTGCACTGAGGGCGAAGGGAAATCCTTGGTTTTCACTGGGGGAATCGGCAAAGAAGGATTGTTGGCTTCACTAGTCGACAATCTGTTCAACGGGTCGAGAAAAATTCGACCGCGTCGACGGGTGTCTCGGCCGGCTGACCTGACGGGGACGCTGTGAAGCCAGCAGCCTTAGCCGCAACCTCGACTGAAGTTGACGGTCGGCTGTCCGGGGAAGGGGATCTCTCCCGCTCCCACGAATGCCGACGATGGGACTTACCCTTGGGATCCTTCTTCTTGGACCGTGAGGAATGTCCCGCTGGCCCCTCTCCCTTCGTGGAAAGGGAATGGCAAAGCTCCTTGAACGAAGCAGAATACGAGGTACCCAAAGAGAGCGGGATAAATGCCGAGACCGAGGAGGAGGAAGATGCGGCCTGGGCCGCCTCCTCCTCGAGGGTGATCATCTGCTTGAGCTGCTCAGCCGAGCCAGACGCCGCGGTAACCACCCAACGGGCCTCTTTCGACTTTACCGGCGGAGAGCACTTCTTGGGGCGCCCAAACTTCAACCGGGCAGCGCGGTCCTCCAAGACGCTGGCCGAGAACGAACAGCATGACTCGCAGGCCTGCAGGTCGTGTTCTAGGCCGAGGCAGTAGACGTACGTGGTGTGCGGATCCGTCCTGAACATCTTCTGCCCACAAGGGCACCGCCGAAAACCGGGAGTCGATTTGTCCATTGCAGCCGCGAGGGAAAAGGAAGACCAAAGTCTTGAGAATTTTAAAACGAGTTTCCGACGAACCGAAGAATTAGGATCCTGTCTATCACGCAGAGCATTAAGGAGGGAACCTGAGCTTCCAAGCGGTAAGGAAGATCTGGCGTCATGGGGCGGAGCCAAGCGTTTTACCACCCAGGTGGGTGGGAGGAGCCAGCTTGAAGATTTTCTGGCAAGATTTAAAGCGGCAAGGTACCTGCCTGACAGTGTGGATGAACAACATATCCATGTCCTTAGAACTGTATCAATTAAAGCAGAAAGAAGTGGGGAAGGCAGTCAGAATAGCAAAAGCCCAAACTGAGGAAAAAATTGCCAATGCAGTTAAGAAGGGGGATAAAACCTTTTATAGGTACATTAGGGAGCATATAAAGGTTAAGGGAGGAATAGTGAAGATCAATAAGGGAGAGGGAAGGTGGGCAGAGGGAGACAGTGAAAAGGCAGAGATAGTGAATGAATACTTTTGCTCAGTATTCACAAAAGAAGATGAGGAGGAGTTACCTAAACCAGACAATAGAAGCACTCTGGGTAGGGGGGTTGACACCAGTCCATCTACAGAAGAAAGAGTCCTGAAAGAACTTCTAAAACTCAAGGTGGACAAAGCAATGGGGCCTGACGGGATTCACCCTAGAATCCTAAAAGAACTAAGGGAGGACCTAGTGACACCACTGACCACACTTTTCAACAAATCATGGGAGGATGGGGTGGTACCTGAGGACTGGAGAAGGGCAGGTGTGATTCCCCTTCACAAAAGTGGGAGCAAGGCAGAAGCAGGAAACTACAGACCTGTTAAGTTTGACCTCAGTGGTAGGGAAAATGATGGAACACTTCTGAAAGAAAGAACTGTTGCAAACCTAGAGGCCAGTGGGGCACAGGACCCAAAGCAGCATGGATTTACAGCAGGAAGGTCATGTCACACGAATTTAATTGATTTCTTTGACTGGGTGACCAAAGTAATAGACCAGGGAGGGGCTGTGGATATAGCCTACCTAGACTTTAGCAAGGCATTTGACACAATCCCGCACAAAAGATTAATAATCAAGTTAGCCAGCCTGGGAGTGGGTCCCAGGGTGGTAGCCTGGGTAGCAAACTGGCTGCACAACAGGACACAGAAGGTAATAGTGAATGAAACACATTCCGAAGAAAGGGGGGTTACTAGTGGAGTACCTCAGGGCTCAGTACTGGGTCCAGTCCTCTAACATCTTTATAGGTGACGTTGCAGAGGGTCTGAAGGGAAAGGTATGCCTCTTTGCAGATGACACAAAGATCTGTAACAGAGTCGATACACAAGGCGGGGTAGAAAGGATGAGAATGGACTTGGGAAGGTTGGAAGAATGGTCAGACATATGGCAACGTAGATTCAATACAAAGAAGTGCAAAGCAATGTACCTGGGAAACAAAAACCCAGGAGAAGAGTACACAATAGCAGGGGAGGTACTAACAACAACAAAAATGGAAAGGGACATGGGAGTAGTCATATCAGATGATCTAAAGGTTGGTAAGCAATGTGAGAAGTCACTAAGGAGAGCCAGGGGGATACTGGGATGCACAGGAAGGGGCATCACAAGTAGAAAAAGGGAAGTGGTTATCCCTCTGTACAGACAGTTGGTGAGACCCCATCTGGAGTACTGTGCGTAGTTTTGGAGACCCCATCTATGCAAGGACATAGACAGGATGGAAGCAGTCCAGAGGAGGGCAACTAAAATGGTGCAGGGTCTGCATCAGAAACCATATGAAGAGAGACAGAGAGCTTAATATGTATACCCTTGATGAAAGGAGGGACGGGGACATGATAGAAACGCTCAAGTACCTCAAGGAATCAACAAAGTCCAGGAGGGTAGCATCTTTCAGAAAAGAGATGTGTAAGAACAAGGGGCAATTTAAAGATTGGGGGGCCTAGGGGTAATGTGAGGAAATCTTTTTCACGGAGAGTGGTGGATGCATGGAACCGCCTTCCTGGGGAGGTTGCTGGGTCTAAAACAGTGGGGGAATTCAAACATGCATGGGACAGACATAAGGCAATTGTAGTGGGGGGTGGCAGGAAGTAGGCTGTTGGTTAACTAGAATCTGCAGCTTATCCAGTAGGTAGGGAAATGGGCAGACTGGGTAGGCCAAGTGGTCCTTATCTGCCGTCAAAGTCTATGTTTCTATGTGGAGACAAGCTAAGGGTACAGTGAACATCAAAGATGCCATGAGGCCCAGTATCCGCTGCATCGAGATAGCTCGAACCGAGCTGTGTTATCTGATGTATTGGGCCATCTGTAAGATATCACTCCTTCTGTCCCCTGAAAGAAAAGCCTTCGCACAGGAGGTGTCCAGAAGAAATCCTATGAAGAGGAGCTTCTGGGAGGGCTGTAACTGTGACTTGTTGAGATTCAGCAGGACTCCCATGGACGTGAGGAAGTCTGAGGCCATGGCCATGGCCTCCAGAATCTCTTGCCTGGAGGGACTTGCTAGGAGCCAGTCGTCCAGATATGGAAACACTTGTATTCCGATTTTCCTGAGATGTGCTGCGAGAATTGCACAACACTTTGTAAAAACTTGATGCACTGAGGATAGCCCAAAGAGCAGGACTCTGAACTAATAGTGTTGACCCAATACCACGAGCCTTAGGAATTTGTAGTGCTTTGGGTGTATGAGAATATGTTGGTAGGCATCCTGCATGTCCAGGGAGACTAGCCAATCATGTTGATGAAGCAAAGATAGCAGGATACCTAGTGATATCATCTTGAACTTCTTCTTGTGAAGGAACTTGTTTAGTTTTCTGAGATCCAGAATGGGGCGCATGCCGCCAGTTTTCTTTGGAACCAGAAAGTAATGGGAGTAGAAACCTGTGTTTCTTTGATCCAGCGGAACTATTTCTACTGCCATGTTTTTCATAAGGCCTTGTACCTTGGAAGCAAGAAGGTCTGACTGAACTGCCGACAGCCTGGGCTGTTTGGGAAGATGATCCGGAGGGGTTGCCGAAAGACTGAGACAGTACCCCTCGCAATTATCCGGAAAACCCATTTGTCTGATGTTATAGATTTCCACTGATTGTAGAACTGAGTCAGACATCCTCCCACCGCTGAGGAGGAGTCCACCTCGGACAGCTGAGGTGGGACCTGGGCCAGAAACTTAGAAGGTGGCACTGGGCACTTTGAGGCCTTGTGCCTTCTGCTGCACTTTCTTCTGTGGCTGAGGGTTGTGGTTTTTGTTAAAACCTCCCCTGCCTTTGCCGCTAATGGACTGACGGTTGTGAAACTGACGCTTGTTCACACCTCCACTGGAGGGAATGGGTGTAGGTCTAGTTGTCTTAATGGCAGACCTAGTCTTCTGCGTGGCCTCCAGAGCTTGCTCCACCTGAGGCCTGAACAGATACATATCATCAAAAAGAAAGGCCATAACTTGCTGCTGGGTGTCGTTCGTGAACTCCGAAGTACATAGCCAAGAGTGGCGGCCGGTGCAGATGCCAGCCGCTGCCACCCCGGGAGGCGGTATCGAAGGCATTCATTGCAGCTTTAACCTGTTTGTTATTGGATTCGACACCCCTAGTTATGGTGTGAAGCAACTCTGAGCTAGCTTCCGATTCTGGGAGAGCTTCCACCATTTCTTTGAGGGGATGCCAAACTACATACTCATATTGAGAAAACAGCCCTGGTAGCTGGCAGTGCGCATCCCCAGGGTTGATGCAGCAAAGACTCTCTTACCTAAGGTGTCTATCTTATGAGATTCTTTGTTTATTGGTCGGGCTGTAGATCCTTGAGGAAGGACAGCCTTATCATTCTTTGCCAATATCACAATGGCATCATCAAAGGCTTGTGAGGCCAAAATAGGACGATCCTAGGGAGGAGCATACTTCCTATCGATGGACTTAGCCACGGAAGGAATAAGAGCCAGATTCTTCTATACCATCTGAGAGAGTCTCGAAAGAGGGCTGTACCGCAGGGGTTAAATCCATAAGGATCTCCGGGACATGAAGATACTGGAGTTGTAGAAGCTTCCCAGGATCAATTTCTGAAGCTTGGAGAGAAAGAGTAGTGTTTAAATTCTTGAGCAGAGACTTAAAGGAGAGGTCTTCCACCATAGGCTCTGCAGAAGGATTGATCCCTGCCCCGAGGGCAATATCATCAACATTATTACCCAGACGAAGATCTGAGTCAGACTCAAAATCATCTCCTGACAGTCCAGGGGGGACTGCATAGACAGGAAAAGAGTGAAAATCAGGAGGAAGAACAGAAGAAGAAAGAATTGGAGTCGAAGACCCCCCTGAAGACCAGCCAGCGCTACACCAGCTCCTAGTGCTGAAGGAGAAAACAGCACTGAGAACACAGAGGGAGGTGCCAGCATGCACAGCGCCGTCAGAGCCCCCGGTGCCGACATGGCCCACAGTGCACAGCGTCGAACAAGCTTGCAGTGCTGCAGACGGCGCCGAGAGAGTCCCAGAGGTCAGAAAACCGTGATTTGAGGGAAAAATGGCAGGAGACAGAGGCATCGGTGTGGACCCTTGCGCCGCAGCCATGTGAGGGGGATAAACACCGGAGCGCAGAGTCGACGGCGCCGAAGGCACCGCGCGACCAGGAAGGCCCAACCGCCCTACTTGTCCCTCCAGAGCCAAACTGCCTCAAGTTCCCAGCATCTGAGTGACTGGCTCGGGCAAAAAATGTCAGTGTTAAGCCACCTAGACACCCCTCACATAGCCCCCCTCAACTTCTTCCCAACTTAAGCACTTCACTCTATACTCTTCACTCTGTGCTCTCTACTCAATACTATTTTCATAAATGAAAACCAATTCTATCTTCCACCTATACCTCTCTCCCTATTCCTGATTCATCCCTCTCTTACACCCTTGCTTCCAGTCCTCCTTATCCCTATCCTCACTTACTCCTATACCTTCTCTGCTCCCCCTCCTCTTCCCACTACTCTCTCCTCCTCCCCTCCCTGTCCTACTTCTCTGCTCTATCCCTCCATCTGATTTTTCTCTGCCATCCCTAGGCTTGCATTACCTCACCGACCTTTTATTATTTTTTTTGGTCTCTGTTATGTAACTGTATATCGATGCTGTTTTTGTTGTTTTCCAATTTTTACTGTATGTATGTTAAATTGTCCTCCAGGACCACTTTGTAAATGAGCTTGCCTCAATAGCGCACCTCCTGGTCAAATAAAAAATTGAATTGAATTGAATTGAACTGGACCTACCTCCGAGCCCACTGCTCCATAACAGCAGCCCACTGGTGAAACTGCTCATCAGAAGCTCCTCGGAAAAGCGGAGAGGGGCTCCGATGTTGAAGAGATCGGCCATCGGAGACAGAAACCGGTGACTCTGAAAGAGGTGGAGACTGGTGTCTGGCCCCAACAACTGACCGTCTATGCGCAGACATACCAGCGGGTGACCTCGAGTGATGCCTTTTTCTCTTCGACCTGTGTGTTGAAGAGGAACTCGAGGCTGAACGGCGCTGAGAATGGGACTGCTTCCTTTTATGCTTTTGGGGGGGACCACCCATCCCCAAGCACTGGACCGTCCGCTGTCAACCCCCCCCCCGGGGAGGGCGGCAGACTGGACCCGGCTAATTGAACAGCTTTCATACGAAGTCTCCCTACCGTTACCTGACCCACTCACGATTGACTCTGTCAATGGAGGGCTGAAGACTTCTTGATGTACAATTTAAATATAATCGGTACTGATTCGAAACGAAAGTACAAAACAATAAACTGAACTATTGCTGCTAGTGAAGTTTAACTCCCGGCGGGCGAGTGATGCTGTCACTGAAGTGCACTCGACAGTGGGAAAAAAGGAACTGAGGCGGTTGGAGGGTCGACGCCAAGATAGTCATTACCGCATGAGCCAGGGCTCGCAGTGCCGCTTCCTTGCAGCTCCATCTCAGGCGCTGACCCTCTTGAAAAAGTTTGCTCCCGCTGGGTCCTAGCGACTCCGGCGAACTCCCATTAGTGTGAATGAGTGGTGGAGACTTTATGTCCAGGAAGATTATGCACGTCCACTAGGACCAGATTGTGCTGGACTGCCCAATTCCACATCCGCATCACTTCCCTGCAAAGGGGGTACGAGCAAGTTCCTCATCTGTTGAGGTACCAAACTACTGACATACTGTCCATCTGGACAAGCAGTGATCCCTTGGGAAGAAGGTCTGGAAGGTGTACAAGACCACCCTCATCTCCAGAACACTGATGTGTAATGATGCTGCCAAGCTGGACCACAGCACTTGTGCTTGGTGCTCCCCTAGGTGTGCCCCCCATCCCATATTCGATGCATCCGTAGTCAGGGATGCAGAGGGGGCTGGGATCCTGAAAGGAAGACCCAAAGAAAGGTTGCAGGGGTCCCTCCACCACAGCAATTCTTTCTGAACTGCAGACGACACCAGGACCGGATGGGTCCAGGAGTTGATACCACTGCACCCGCAAGGACCACTGAGCAACTCTAATGTGAAGCCTCGCAAGGGGAATGGTACTGATGGAGGCTGCCATCAAGCCAAGTAGGCGGAGGACCTCCCGGGCCAGGATGGTCCTGGACAAAGCCACAAAGAAGCCTGATGGGCCAGGGTATTCACCCTGTCTGGAGGAAGAAAGGCTCTGCATTGGACCGTATCCAAAACTGCCCCAATGAAAGTCTCTGGGATGGGACCAGGGATGACTTGGGGATACTGACAGTGATCTCCAGTTTGACGAAAAGGTCCAGAGTAAAGAACAGAGCCTCCAGTAAGGAAACCCTGGAAGGAGCTGAAATCAGCCAATCGTCCAGGTAAGGGAAAACCGCAATACCCAGGTGGCAAAGAAAGGCCGCTACAACCACCAGGCATTTGGTAAACACCCGAGTTGCCGAGGACAGACCAAAGGGGAGGGCCTGAAACTGAAAGTGCTCCCCCTGGAATGGTTCTCCAGAAGAAGTGGGAGAAGGCTCTGGAGCATCAGCATCCAGAACTTTTTGTGCTCGTTGAACAGGTTGAAATTACTCAAGTCGAGGATGGGTTTCAAGTCTCCCGTCTCTTTTGGAACCAGGAAAAAATGGGAGTAAAACCCCCTTCCTCTTTGCCGGAGGGGAACGTGCTCTATTGCTTCCTTGAGCAAGAGGCTTTGAATTTCTTCTCGAACGAGAAGAGCCTGATCCCTGGAGTAGGAAGACCATTTTGGGGGAAGAGTCTGGTGGGATCTCCAGAAACTCTATACTGTGTCCGGTGGACACCAGTTGCAGGACCCATGCATCGGAGGTTATGCCCTGCCACTACTACACGTGATGGGCGAACCCTCCTCCCACCGGCTCCTCGCAGAGAGGCTGAGGAGGTGGTGGGGTGAGGGAGTCAGGAGGTGGCAGGACGGTCCGGATGAGGACCTCCTAAGTGTCTCTGGTTCTTGGAGGCAGGAGTAGCAGCAGAACCCGTGGCCTTGTGTTTCTCCTGGTGTCGAGCCAGGGCCTGCTTCCTTTGCCTACAGGTCCTTTTCTAAAAGAGCTGCTGCTGTTGTTGGGTGCCCGATCGATACATGGACCTCACTGACCTCAGGGCGAGGCCTCTATCCCGGAGGTCAGTGATGACGTCTTTGGTGTCACCACCAAAAAGCACTGAGCTCCAGAAGGGGGCATCATGAATCGCAGACTCAACCTCATTGGCGAGGCCAGAAATGTGAAGCCAGGCGTGTCATCTTAACGCAACAGCCGTCGCTGAGGCACAGGCTACAGAGTCGACGGAGCTGTACGTAACCCCGCAGAGCATGCCTACAGGAACAATGTGAGAGGCGGAGATCCTTGATCTCCTCCTTGAGGCTAGAAGGGTCCATTGCCTGGACTCAGGCCTCCAGCCTGGCCAAGGTAGCCTTCTGGTGCAACATCATATGGGCCACATAGTTTAGGGACTGGAGCGCACATTTGGCTGAAGAATAGACCTTTCTACCAAACTGGTCCGTCTGCCTCGACTCCTTATCAGGAGAAGATGTGCTCATGTGCAGACGAGCGATCAAGGGCAGCCTAAATAACGACGGAGTCCACCTTTGGATGAGCATTGAGAAATGGAGCTTCCTTAGGCGCCTGGTACACCCTGTCTGCCCTTTTGGGGACAGCCGGGATGGAACAAGGTATCTGCCAGACCGTAGAGGTGAGATCCTGGTGAAGTCCAATCCATGGAGGAATCAGGGACAGAGACTCCAAGTCCACATGTTTGGAGTCTCTGTCACATTGGGTCCTGTTCCTCTGAATCCCAGTCAAAAAAATCTGGCATGGACCTCAGGAGGGCCAAAAAGGCAGGGTCCTCGGGGGGGGGTGGGAGACACCATGCCCTTCGGAACCTGGGGTTCGTCCGAGGGCTCCTTCGGTGACTCATCGTCATCCCCCTCATCCGGACGGTCTCCAAGATCCAGGAGAATAACGGTTTGCAGACCGACCCCGAAATGTGGACTGTGGATGGAGGAGAACAACTCCTCAGGGACGGAGATCTAGGAGGGCACAGAGGTGGGAGCCTACTTTACAGATCTGACACCAGCTCCGAAAACGCCCCCTGCCACCAAGACTGAATTAGGGTCTTGAAGTCTGATGTGGCCAGAGCTTGTGGAGGGGCAGGGGAGGAGGCTGAGGCTGGGGAGGGGTGGGTAGGTACCCTAGTAACCAGAAAAGTGATACCCTGGAAGGGATTGTACCAGAGTAGTACTGTTCTATGATACTCCAGTCAGGAGGAGGACCAGCTGGGTAGTGCTCTCCACGATACCCTGTTGGGGGGGGGGGTAATGAGGGACAGTCCAGGGTCTAGAATAAATCCCCAACGTCAGGGGGTCCGATGGAGGTGGGGGGGGACCCACATCAGGCCCGCCATCGTATAGATCGGTAGTGGGTCCAGCGTTGGACAGCCAACATTTGGGGTACCGATGTCGAGACCGGCACAACCCGATCTGGCGCCGGAACAGGATCCGGTGTTGGAGTGGCTGGTGTCGGGGCCGGACGAAGGGGGCCCCGATGGAGGGACCACATCTGGCGCTGGAGACAAAGGCTGGGGGAAGACGGCTGGGCCCAGGCTCCGAGACCATCATCGGAGGTTCCGCCGTCGGGTGAACCCGAGCCAGATCCGAAGGTGGGATCGGGACGGTCGCTGGATCTGGAGAGATCACAACCGAAGGGAAAGGAGGGGCCTCCACAACAAGGCCGGATGGCTGGGGAGGAGCCTCCTTCCCAGTGACCCCATCAGGGGAGTGCGGAGCAGACCCAGAGGAATGGTCTTCTACGTCGAGGGGCTCCGCACTGTCCTCGCGTGAAGTAACGAAGGTACCAGTGGGGGAGAGGGACAGTCTCCTCCTGGCTCTTCCGGACGTCGGATGAGGTACCATCAGGCGCCAATGGGAAAGCCAAGCCTGAGCGTCCGTCAGAGATGGGCGTCTTACCAGATAAAGCCGGGTGGGCGGGGGAGGAGCCCCTGGCCGACTTATCAGCTAATGCCGGGCGGTCTCCTGAGGAGCTGGGAGCCGACATAACGGCAGTTGTGGCATGGCAGTCAGAGGAGCCGGCGGTCGACTCATGCACAGAAGTTTTGTCCAACTTACCGTCAGAAGACTTCACTTTAGGCGGTGGCTGAGAAACGGCTTTGCTTGCCGAGGGCCGAGAGGCCTCAGGCTGGGCCTAAGCGAAGCGCTCCCAAAGTTTCTCCTTTCGGTGCTCTTTTTTAGAAGGAGAAGATTTTTCTGAAGAGGACTCGCAGATTCAGTCTATCTGCTTTTCCAATGAAGTAAGACAGACTTTTAAAAGGTGGGCCTCCAAAGCCTGCTGCGTCCCTTTTCTGGTGGCCTAGTTGAAAGGCTGGCACTCCGGGCAGGATGAGACGGGATGGTCTGGGCCCAGGCAGATGACGTGACTTAACGGCCGCCTTAAAGCGGTATTTGGGTGCTGCAGGATGAGCACTTCTTTTAGGTGAAGACATAAGCAAACAAATTTTAAAATTTTGTTAGGAAAAAGCAATGGAATAAATCTGATGCAAGAACTTTCATGACCAACGCTAATGGAAGTCTGCAATGCGACTGACACGAGGCGACGGCGGGAGAACTGGAGAGCAGGCGTGGGGACCGCCCACTATATACAGCCATGCTGACATCAGTCGTGACGTCGGGTGGGCAGTCCCCTGTCAGGTATTACTAGAAAAGTCTGCCGTGCGGCCCCAGACGCCAGGTGGCGCTAGTCCTATATGTGATAACCTACTGAAGGAACCTTCTCGAAGTAAGATCTAGGAGATCAGACCGGCACCAAGCACACAAGACCAAATATGATACTGGACAGAACAGCCATGGATTAGGATCAGGCACAATATCAGATGTAACCCTCACTGAAGCAGAGAGGAGATGGAGGGAGAGATGGCATGGCCTAATGGAAGAGATTCTCTTGAAGATCTACTGTAATGTAAGTATGTAACCATTTTATCTTCTTCCAGAATATCGCTTCTATGAAGTCACACCTTTGGAACCAATCCCAAGCACGCCCAAAAGCCACTGGGAGGCTAGTACAGTCTCATATGTACAGTCAAGACAGGAGGCCTTGCAGCACAGCAAGACCAAAGCCAGCATGTATACAAAAGACTATGTCCAGACTGTAATGTGTATTGAAGGTATGGAAAATGCTCCATATGGCTGTAGGACAAATGTCAGCAGCAGAAACATTTTGAAACAAGCAAAACAAGTGGCCATTCCCCTTGTGAAATAACCACGAACCGCACCAGGAAGTTCTTTACTGTACTTGCTATAACAGAACGTAATACAATGTGCTAGCCATTTGGATAGTCACTGTTTAGATACTGTTTCCCAGGAGCGAACGAAACAAAAAGTTGAGAGGACTTTCTGCAGTTCTTGGTGCGAGTTACACAGGATCTCAGTATTCTATGTACATCTAAAGTATGGAGCACTGCCTCACCATGACTGGCATGTTCTGGGAAATAAACAGGAAGGCATACTGTTTGATTCCGTGTAAATTCAGATGCCACCTTTGGTAAAATCTTAAGATTTGTACACATAAAAAACTCTTATCTTTGTGAAAAATCACGTAAGGAGGCTTAGACATTAGAGCCTGCAACTCTAAAATCCTTTGAGAAATAGTGACCTCAACCAAAAATAACATTTTCCATGACAGTTTTATTTCGTAAGACGCAACTCACGTCTGGCTCAAAAGGAGCCAATGTCAGTTTTACAAACATAATATTTAAGTCCCTGGGCAGGTCTGGATTGCAGAGAGGAGGTTTCACATGCAAAGTACCTCACAGAAAAGTACAGGACACCTCTAACTGGGCAACACTGCAACCATCAATAGGGGCATGGAAGGCGGATATATATAGGGAGGCAGTATAGTGCAGTGGTTTAAGGCTCTGAACTGCAAATCTGGTGACATCCAGCAGACCAGACCTGGGTTTGACTCCCACAGCTTCCACTTGCATACTGTGTGACCCTGAGCAAGTCACTTAACTTCCCTGTGCTCCCAGGTCGCACCTGTAAAAAAGCTTTCAGCTTAGTGTGCTACTCCTGGTTAAACAACCCAAATAAGATATAGCAGCCAAATGCACCTTAAGTGAGGAATACTGTAGACCAGAGTCTGACAAGTGACACCAAGTATTCTAGTACTGCATTTACAGGACATGTAAACATTTCAAGATTCCTGGAAGCAGCCCACAAAGTGAATTGCTTCCACTTCAGAGAATGGGTATGTCTGGTAAAATGCTTTCTAGTTGCAACTACCACATCAGCAACCTTAGGGGATACTCCAAAACGTGCAATGGCTATGTCTTCAGGAGCCATGCAGGCAGATGGACCAGGGACCCCTTGTCGTGTGACAACAGACCTCGACACAGAGGTAGAGGTACTGGAAGCTCCACTGCCATTTGTTGCAGAAGTGGAAACCATATCTGGCGAGGCCACAATGGAGTAGTATGAGTGTATCCTCCCATCTTCAGCTTGAGCAGTTCCCTCTGTATTAGAGGAATGGGGGAAATTCATACAGGAATTTCCCTTTCCAACAGAGGGACAATGCACCTCACCAGTCAACTCCAGGCCTTGGAGAGAGCAGAAAAGCAGCAGTTTTGCACTATGTGGAGACAATATGGTCCAACTCTGGACAACCCCATCTTGCAAAGAGGTAGTCTACCATGGAGGTCAGCAGTTTCCATTTGTGCATCTAGGACTGTGACCTGCTGAGCCTGTCTGCTAAGACATTTTGGAGACCTGAGAGAGATGCACGACTGACAGCTGGAGGCCGTGTGGCAGAGTCCAGTACAACATTCTCACTGCTTCCCTGCACAGGAGATAAGAACAAGTGCTCCCTTTTTTGCTGATGTAATACATCAATCACACTGGCGTTGTCCATCTGGATTAACAGAAGACCCCAACTGAGATGCTCCTGAAATGCTTGGAGGCTATACGGGACAGCCTTCATCTCCAAGACACTGATGTGTAACTTAACCACCTGGGATAATGACCCCTACATTTCATAAGTGCCCTGATGGGCACCTCAGCTGGGGCCCGAGGCATCGGTGGTGAGGATCTGTACAAGAGCTGGTATAAGGAATGGAATGCCCTGTAAAAGTTTGTTGCAATTCATCCACAATAACAATGCTCTGTGCAGTAGGGACGTGACGAGACCCATTTGGTTCAGCTGATCCCACTGAATCCTGAAGGTCCACTGTGGTATCCTCATGTGGAAAGAGACTAGTGGCATTGTCACAACGGTAGCAGCCATAAGTCACAGAAGACATAACAGTGTCCTTGCAGGTACACAATGACTTCTGTATACCACCTGTGCCTGAGCAATCAGATTTTCTGCCCTGTCCTTTGGCAAGAAAGCACAACCCTTCTCTGTATCCAAGACTGCCCCTATGTACCTCAGTTTTTGGCAGGGAGTCATAATAGACTTAGGCACATTCATAGTGACCCCAAAATCGTTGAACAAGTGCTTTGTCTACTACAGAGTATGTACTAAATCTGCCTTGGGGCTGGCCTTTAGCAGTCAATCATCTAGACAGGGGAACACATACAGGCCTTTCCTGTGAAGGGCTGCTGCCACGACTGCTAAGCATCTGGTAAAGATTCATGGTGTAGAAGACAAGCCAAAGGGTAATACTCTGTACTAGTAGTGCTCCCTCTCTAGCATAATACGAACAGATTCTGTGGGCTTTTCTGATCTTGATATGAAGATATGCATCCTTCATGTCTAGGGAGCAAAGCCAGTCCCCCTTGTTGCAGAAGGGGAAAGAGTGTGTGCAGTGACACCATCTGAAACTTCTTGTATTAAATGTAGAAGTTGAAATCCCAGAGATCCAATATAGGATGCAGATCCCCTCTCCACCTTGGGACCAAAAGTATCTGGAACAGAATGCTTTCCTTCTCTAGTTGGGAGGAACCAGTTCTATAGCATACTTTTGCAATAATGGCTGCACTTCTTTGAGAAGGGACAAATGGCCTGGAGGATAACAGGATGAAGACATAGGATGATCTGAAGGGGGTATCAAACAGATCCAGAGCAGGTCCCCTTGTTATTGTCTCCAGGACCCTGTCATCTGTTGTAACCTCCCACCATTGGTTTAGGTGCAGGGAGATTCTGCCCCCCACAACTACCTTGGAGTAAACAGTGGAGGTGGGGGTGTATCCAGAAGACAGTCACACAGAACCGGTAGTGGCAGAGCCACAGGCTAGACTGCTTTGGGTGCTTCTGAATGGGCACCTGGGGGGAGGGCCCGGCAAAGGGCCACTTCCCCAATCTCAGCCTTGTTGACGGTAGGTACGGCCACCTCGGGCAACAGTATGATGAAAGGATCCCCGTTCTATGTCATAATAGCGAATGCGAAACGGCAATCGCTATTATGGTGAGTGTATATTGCCGAAAAGCAATTCGGTGATATACACAAGCCGGCGACTAAGCATCCAAAAGCAGACAGTGTCAATGTGGATTCCTAACTCGTGCATGCAGGAGGGGAGACACCCAGAATGGGGAAGAAAAGAAAAGGCAGCCGCAGCCAGCAGCAAACTCCCCACCCCCAGCACCTGCTCGCGCCGAGCTAGCCATCGCTCACCACCACACCACACAGCTGGCTCCGCTGCAGCAGGCACACTACATGGCAATAACCTTCTTCCGTATCTCTCTCCTTCTCCTTGCTATCCTCCTTTCCGGTCCCTCCCTACCCTGCGGCAGCAATGTGTTGCTAACCTTGAGGGTCACCCATGACAATAGTGCTGAATATGAGTCGCTGTTTTGAAAGTTGCCCATATTCAGTTGCTATTATCACAGGATACCAAGGATCCCCCTCCCACATCCCCTAGAAAAGAGTGGAACAGAGGGACTTGACAGACCTTAGGGTCATTCTGGATGCCTGAAGACCCCTGAGCACCTCTAACAAGGGGCATTTAAAACTGCTTGCAGGACATCATTAGCAAACCCTACAACTCTGAGCCAAGGATGGCGTCTCATACACATGCCGGAAGCTGCAGCTCTGGCAGAAGCATCAGACATCATAGGCTGAACCTAGCAAATGTTTACCCACTTTAGCCCCTGAAGTTAAAAGTTTTAATTAACTCAGTCTTGGCAAGGCTCTCAGGCAAAGCCTGGGCCACAGCCTTAGCAGCCTTCCACAGGCTGTTCTGGTATTCAATCATATGAGCCTGATAGTTTGCAATTCTAAGGCCTAGTGAGGCAGAGGCATATGTACACTTGCCCGTCACATCTAGCCTCCTACATTCTTTGTCAGGAGGCAAAGTACTCATGTGTTTAGTTGCATTAGAGCGATCAGCAGCCATGATGACTACAGAGTCAGTTTCAGGCTGGTTAACATAATAAGGCTTAGCAGATGGAGCAGGATACTACTTGTTAGCCTTTCTGGGAATTGCAGGCATTGAGTTAGGTTTGTACCATGCAGCAAAGGTCGCATCCTTTAAGGCATGATGAACAGGAGGAATTACAATGGAGGGTGTACAGGGAACCTCTAAAAATTCCATGAGATTCTTTTTAGTGGAATCTTCTTCCACAGTAAAGCCACTGACAGTTTGCATTTGTTGCTACATGGCTTGAAAAGTAGGATCGTCAGGAGGAGAGCTCGGGGAATAGGCCAGAGTCCTCACTGCAGGATGACATGGAAGAACTAGAACGAGGTGCCACATACTGTTCTCTCTTATTTTCCTCTTCTAATATCATGAGGTCAGGATTATATTCCACCTTGTCATTGACGTCCCTGTCGATGATGGCAGCTGCTGAATGCACCAAAGAAAATGGTGGTGGCTGAGAAGGAGGAATTTGTTGAGTGTTGGAAGAAGTCTCGATGGGTTACAAGTGCTTATAGTCCCAGCTGACAGAATGACTGCCTGCTTGGCAAGCCAGGGAGAATTTGTTGCATCATCTCAGAGAACACAAACAAAGCTTGAGAGTCAATGATGCCCTGGCTAAGGGCCATGACTACTTGTGTCGATGATGGGTCTTGACCCAACGATGATGGTGTCATACTGTCCATAGTAGGCATGGCAGTGTCTAAGCCAGACCCCGACCGTGGCACCTCAGCGATGTTCAGGGGTGGGGACAGGGGTGTGTGTGTGCTGCCGTCAATGCAGCTGGAGCAGACAGTGATGCGGTAGGATTACCTGGTTTTATCAACGGTGACCAGAATATCGCCGGGGGAGCAGACTTCTCTGTCTCTGGCTTATGGCTCGACGATGAGTAAGGCAGTGACGACCGTTCTGTCTCCCCCGATCTTTCACCTTCAAGGCCAATGTCTCATCCAACATGGGTGGTGACGCAGAATTTACTGCCCCTGCTCTTTTTCTGCTCCTTCTCCATGGCTGATCAAGCTTTCTGGAGAAGAACATTTTCTACAGCTTTCTTTACAGTCACTTTATTGCTTGGTTGAAGCCCTGGTAGATCTCACAAGTCCTCACACTGTAAGACAGTCCCAAACAGCACACATAAATGGTCTGTGAATCTTCTTTATAAATTCTATCTCTGCATCTAGTAAGCCAGTACGGTGAGAAAGGGGAAGACAGTGGAAATTAACAATTGGCTAAGGGATTGGTGCGAGATGGAGGGGGTTCAACTGCATTGGGGAATGGGGGGAAATGTGGGTACATGAGGGACTGTACAAGAAGGAGAGGCTACGCTTAAAATAAGGAGGAGTCTAGGGTGCTCAGGGTGAGACTAAGGAAATACATGGAGGAGACCCTTCATATAAACTGAAAAAGGGGAGGATGAGGCTATGGAGGTCAAGAAGATAGCAAAGGAGGAGGAAACCTAGCTGGCATTCCCCCACAAATGGCAGCAGGGATTATTATTCAAGTCTTGGATTACAGACCTTTTTGCTGGGAGCTCATTTGCGAAGGTTCCATGTCAAACAGTAAGCAATCAATAGGTACATAGAGGTTACATAACAAGCTTCATTGGTGGTACAAACATGAATATGAGATTCAGGCAACCACTTGGTATATACAGGTTACCATCATAGTTACACAACAAGTTACATAGTTGGTTCAAACATGATAATGAGATTCAGACATGAGTTTAGGATGTAAATAGTTGTACAGAAAATCAAGGAAGATTTTTTTGCTATGCAGGAGGCTGAGGGACCTCCAGTGGAAGGTAATAATAGGCAGTAAGGTGGAGGGAGTGGGGACCAGACAGGACCGAGGCCCACTGTCAAGTTGAAGTAGTAGGGGGAGAGGAAAGTTTAGGACCAGAGTAGGGGGGATGGAGCAGGTGCAAGGGAGTGGAGATTGGGATAGGGAGGAGAGAGGGGGTTATGGAGGAGAGGGGGATAACAGTAGACAAGGCGAGGACAGGTAAGAGAGACGAGGGGGAGGATAGCGTAGTAAGTAGGCATCTGGGGTAGGTAACGGTGTCTGATTGGACAGAGGAAAGTGCAGGGGGCACATAGGTAGGTAGGTAAGAAGTGCAGGGGGATGACCGGACAGGCCCTTGATGGAAAACTGGAAACTGGAGCTATAAAGGGCAGGTGCACCTCATGCGGCTAGTAGGTGGGTGTAGAGCATCGACCTTGAAAGGCCCAATTCTGGATTCAGCAATTAGCCCGCTCGGAAGGGAGTTCAGCAGGTTAGGGGCTTGCTATACAAAAGAACTCTGGCCTAAGGAGGTGTGGTGGAATGGCACCTTGAAGTAGTTAGTGAGTGTTCCTCGTGTTCGACGAGATAGTGCAGAAGGTGTAATCATGTTCTGGACCCCGGGGGCCACAAGGTAGTCTTTTTTAGCCAGAGACTGAGCTGATAACCAATTCTGTTATCCAGGTCAAGCCAACATATACAGGAGTGTAGGTCGCACATGTGGGTATGGCAAGAAACACCCAAGAATAGCCCTCAGGCTTTATTGAGAGTAATGGTGTTTCTCTTTAGGGCCGTAGTTGAGACCGCACTGCATATAACAAGACAGTAGTCAACCATAGAGAAAACTGAGCTTGTTAGGGCAATCTTAGAGCATCTTCTGTAAGGCAGTGCTTACGCCTGCACAGTTCCGTAACTTTCTGCTTGCTGATTTAGCAACTTGGTCGATGTGGAGGGAGTACGAAAGGACTTGTCCATGTGACTCTTTGTGGTACTTGAAGTTATTAACCATGTCTAGGATATTGCCTTGTTTGTTGCAGATGACAAGTTTGGACACTTGGAATCTCCTGTGTGTAGAGGCGAACAACATAGGGAGGCAGTATAGTGCAGTGGTTTAAGGCTCTGAGCTGCATATATGGATACCTGGGTTTGAATCCCACAGCCCCCACTTGAATACTGTGTGACCCTAAGCAAGTCATTTAACTTCCCTGTGCTCCCAGGTTGCACCTGTAAACAAGCTTTCAGCTTAGTGTGCTACTCCTGGTTAAACAATTGGGGGAAAAAAAACCCACATAGTTTTGGTTTTTTTTATAATTGAGCAGTAATCGCGAGCTTATGAACCAGTCCTCAACTAGTGTGAAGTTATTCTGGATGCTTTGTTCAAGAGCACTAATGTCCAGATGGCTGGAGAAAATTATGGCATCGTCTGCATATAGGAGAATGAGGTCTTGGTAAACTTGCAGGAGGTGATTTAGGAAGAGACTGAACAAGAGTGGGCCAAGGATGGAACCCTGTGGTACCCCTTTAGTCATATTTAATGTAGTGGAAATGATGTTGCTTATTTTCACTTGTTGAACCTGATCATAAAGGTAGCTTCTGAACCAACCCATTGATGTCTCGGATACAGTAGTAGTGCCTAATTGGGCTAGCAGGAGTTTGTGGTTCACTGTATCGAAGGCCTCAGTGAGGTCAATAAAGGTAGCCCCCACTAAGTGCCCTCGATCTAGGGAGTCGTGGATGAACCCCGTGAACTCCACCAGTGTGGTCGTGGTGCTATGCCGTTTCCTAAATGCGTGCTGCTCCCTACACTGCAGCTGATATTTATCTAGGTGATCGACTATCTGATCGTAAACGATTCTAATGCCTTGGAGATTAGGGGAAGTATGGAGATTGGCAGGTAATTTGAGTGGAGTGTCTTGTCACCATTTTTGAAGACTGGGGTGACCACTGCAGATTTCCAGAGTTTGGGAAATTGGCCAGTTGTTAAGGAGAGATTCGTTGTTTTTGTGAGGGGTGCCACTATTTCGTCTATAGTGAGGGATACAAGCCTCAGGTCAAGGCTGTCCACACTGTGCTTGGTTTTACTAATCGCTTATAGCAGGCATTTTTTTGCTTCAGCTTTAGAGATGACATGAAGGTAGAAGGGTGGGGTGATGCTGGAGGGTCTGATGAAGTATGTTGAACAGGGCTGGGTGGGCTAAGATAGTCCGAGGGAGGACTCTGCTAAGATTGGAGAAGGCCTTGTTAAACATATCTGCAATAGCCTTTGGGTCCTGAGATAGTTCACCATTTATGTTGGAGTAGGTGGTGATTTATTAGAGGTCCCTATGAGGGCTCTGATATTTGCCCAGAATTTGTGGCCATCGCCCAAAGAGTTGTCAAGCTCGGCCTTGAAGTATTGTCTTTTCACCTGGCGAATGGCCTCAGTGCATTGGTTTCGAGCCATTTTATAGTTTTGGGTATCACCTGAGGATCCTGTATTTTTTGCCTTATGCCAGAGATTATCCCAAGTATAGCGCTGGGCAATGAGGGATGGGGTAATCCAGGATTTATGCGACCCGTTGACCTTTCTTTTGGTGACTGGGGCCAAGATATCACACGCTGCGTTGTATGTCTCAATGAACAGATTCAGAGCAGCATCGACACCATCTGCCGAGTAAATGGTCGGCCAATTTAGCTGTCTGAGATGATCTTTCAGTGGCCCCAGTTGCCCCCTCCTAAGAATATGTCAGGTGACAGCCTTTGCGGGGAGTTTGGGTGGCTTGCTAGACCAAGTACAGAGGATGGGGGAATGATCACTTATTGTGTCTCGGAGGACTTGAATACAGAAGACACGTTTTGGGTAGTTCATTAGTATCCAGTCCAGTAAGGTGCTGGTCCCGGTGTGGTAGTTGGTACATGTCGAAGAGGCTACAAGTTGTTTGTAGCCTATAGCTGCAATAGCGTCTCTATAAGGAGCAGTGCTGCTGGACTCCCAGTTTATACTGAAATCGCCCAGCACTAGCGTTTTTGACTGCTGGTGACAATCTGATAAGTGCTCCTGGAGAAGTCTGAATCCTTCAGCCTGATTTTTGGGAGGAATATAAATGGAGATGACAGTTATACCTTTGCCATGAATCCAGAGTATAACCTTAAGTGGTAGGACTTGTACATTATTTCCTGAGTTAATGGGAGGGAGGACATGACCTTGTAAATGGTCCTTAATATAGATGGCACATCCCCCTCCTCTCTTCCCAGTACGATCCAATCTGAATGATGTATATCCATTGAGCTGGATTTCAGTATCAGCAGTTCTAGGTGTGAGCCAGGCCTCAACCACAGATAGGACATCTGGCTTGTGCTGGGCAGTCCAGGCTTGCAGCAGATGTTGATAGATGCAATAGTTAGGGAGCCAAATTTCACGTGGTGGTTAATGTCCCTGCTGATAGGACCAGGGTTTGAGTGTATGTTTCCTGAGAGGGCCAGTAGCAGCCAGATGAGACGTGCTGCCTGCAGCCTAAGGTGCTTTAAGGACATGAAGGGGTTGTTATGGATAGAGATGCGTTTAGGAGGTTTAATAGTTAGAAGGAGCATATTAAGGATAGGTGGTGGGATTGGGTATTTGTAGTTAGGCTTCAGGGGCGTTGGAGCGAGATAATTTGTGCTCACCAGGACGATCGGGAGTACTGGGTTGGAGGTCGCGTGAGGGATGATTACGCAATCAGGTTTTATGAGATTACAGGCAGTTTCCTTAACTAAAGGGTGGCTTAAGATTGGAAAACGCAAGGCAAATACCAGGAGGGAGCACAGAAAAGTTTTTTCCATGTCATACTTGCTGGTATGGGGGTGGCGACAAATAGAATGTAGTTATATAGGAGGAGCTGAGAATAAATACAGTTCTAAGAGGTAAGAACTGTAGAACAGAAGAACCCTAGCAGTGTTAAAACCGTTCTAGGGGACACGAGAGGCACAATAATTTTGTTAAAGTAAGTGGTACTTGCCCATTTAAGAGGGTTTGTACATGCACTTTTAGGAAAGTTGAGTGGGCGGGTCAGGAAGTGTATTTAAAAAAAAAAGGGGGGGGCGCAAATTCTTTTTTGTGGAGAAGATGCAGCAGCACTAGAGCTAGGCAGCAGCAGTAGCACTGGAGTTAAATTAACTGCAGCTTGTTTAATTAAATTTTAGCCCAAGCAGTTGCCTTAGGGTTAAATTACCTGCAGCTTGACTGAATTTCAGCCCAACTGAATACAAACGCGGAGCAGAAACCAACTGGAGAAAAGGCGCCGAATTCAAAAATGGTGTCTTTGTTCAGCAGGGCTCTGTAGCTGGCTGTCGGGAAGTCAGGACAGTGGCTGTGCCAAGGGTAGATTTTTCGAACTGCAAATACTGTTCGAAGCTGGAGGGATGCTTCTCGTCCTGAGGCACGGTGATCCCCTGAAATAAAGGGGACAGGAGGCAAGTATTAGAGGTTTGACAGGGGAAGAGCAAGACAGTTGGAGTGCGGGGGGAGAGGTGTCAGGACAGAGAGAAATTGGTGGACACAAAAGCAGGGGAGGGACTGAGGGTCAATCGGTGGGAGGGGGTGGGCAGGAGTACAGCAACAGGCTGACACGAGGGCTGTTGAGAGAGAAGAGGGGAACAGCAGGGGCCGAGGTCAGACAATCAACTTAGTACTCTAGAGCAAATGCAGCTAAATTCATGCTAACCTAGGCAGTTTAACATATGAAATACAGACACTTAATGTCTGGGAATCAGGGTCAGAGAAGTGAACCTAGCTGTAGTGCCAGTGAAGTAAACACACAACTTTAAAGTTAATTAAGCTAGAGAAAAAATAAACTTAGCACTTCCAACAAATTCTTGTGGAGAAGGAGCAGCAGCATTACAGTTGGGCAGCAGCAGTAGCCCTGATTTAAATTAACTGCAGCCTAATTTAATTAAATTTCAGCCCAGGCAGATGCCCTGGGGTTAAATTAGCTGCAGCTTAACCGAATTTCAGCCCAACAGAATACCAAAGCGGAGCAGGTGTCAATCGGAGAAAAGACACCGAATTAAAAAATGGTGTCTTAGTTCAGCAGGGCTCAGTACCTGGGTGTTGGGAAGTCGGGCCAACGGCTGTGCCAAGGGTGGATTTTCTGAACCGCAAACATTGTTCGAAGATGGAGGGATCCTTCTCACTCTGAGGAGTGGTGATCCCCTGGGTGCTGGGAAGTCGGGCCAGCAGCTGTGCCAAGGGTGGATTTTTTGAACCACAAATGCTGTTTGAAGCTAGAAGGTTGCTTCTTGCCCTGAGGTGCAATGATCCCCTGGGTGTCGGGAAGTTGGGCCAGCGGCTGTGCCAAGGATGGATTTTTCAAACTACTATCTCTGTTCGAAACGGGAGGGATGCTTCCTGCCCTGAGGTGTGGTGATCCCCTGGATTAGGCAAGGGGAGAAGGGAAAGGAAAAGGAAAGCAGTAGGAGGGTCATGTGTGTGAACACTTGTAGTCTGAGCAAAAAGATTACTGACCTGGAGGCCACCACGACGAGAGAGGACTTGGACATAACAGCCATAATGGAGACCAGTTGCATGGAAAAACAGGGATGGGATATGGTCATTCCGGGTTTTAATCTAATCAGAAGGGATACAGTATGAAGGAGGGGTAGCACTTTATGTACGGGACCACATAAAGCCACGAGAGATACAGTGGGAATGGAGGGAGCGTACTGTGGGTCACCTTCTAAAAGAGGCCGTTATTCGAGCAGGGGTGATATACAGACCTCCAGCGTAGGGGGAGGAAGTGGATAGGGAGTTGATGCAAGCGATCCACAGGATGGCTCATAAGGGCGAGCTGCTGCTGATGGTTGACTTTAATCTTCCAGACGTGAACTGAAGTATCCCGGCTGTGGCAACAACTAGGAGTAGGGACATGCTGGACTTCCTGCAGGGTGCGTTACTCAAACAACTAGTAAGGGAACCCACTCGGGAGGGGACGACACTGGCCCTAGTTCTGACCAATGGGGACTGTGTGGCCAGCATCACTGTGGAGGATCACCTGCGGACCATTGGACAGTGTGGCTTAGTATAAAGACTGGAGTACAGTAAAGCCACATGAGAATGAGGGTTTTGGACTTCAGGAGGGACGACTTCGAAAGAATGGTGGTATGCCTCAGGGAAACCCTGGCAGGGCTACAGGAACTAGGAGGCACAGAAGAACACTGGGCAACAATAAGAGGGCGAGGGGGATTGAAACAGATACAAGACTTTGTGCCAGACAAGTCAGCAAAGGCAGGAGGAGGAGGAGGAGGAGGAGGAGAAGCCCACTTTGGTTCACCCCGAGAGGTGACGGAAAGAGTGAGGGCAAATAAAACAGCCTTTAGACAGTACAAAAACACAGGAGGAGGATAAGAGAATTTACCAGGAAAGGCAAAGGGAGGCGAGGAAGGAAGTGAGGAGGGTAAAAGCAGGTAACAGAGGAAAAGACAGCTAAGTCAGTCAAGAGGGGGGAAGAAAAAATTACTCACCATAGTAATCTTGTTTCTTCAAAGGGATCACTCATTATGATTAAACTTAATGCAGTCAGCCTCCTGTGTTGAACTGCCTGGAGAGATGGAATTTTATGAAAATTATGGAACTCTCAGTTGGCTCATGCCACTTTCAAACTGCTGCCCTAGCAACTGCTGCACTCTGAGTGCTTCAGATTCTTGCGGAGCCTAACTGGATAAAAGACCCACTAGCTAAAATTAACAACCTTAAAAAATAATATTTTTTGCCCTTTCACGTCAAAACATCCTTAACCAACAAACCTAAGAAACTTGAGACCACCTGGGCACCAACTGGTTAAACAAAGTGAGTCTCTATCTTAACCTATATAAGAGAAAAGAAAAAACCCTAATGCAGGGATGCAGAGCAACTTCTATAGGTTCTAGTAGGGGAGGTAGGGAGGGTCTTTAATCATAATGAGTGATCCCTTTCAAGAAACAGGATTACTATGGAGAGTAATTTTTTTTTCTAACCCCAGGAATCACTCATTATGATTAAACTTAATGCAAACTACCAAGCAGTACCTTTGGAGGTTGGGCAGAGAACCTATTTCGGAAACAGGCTCTGCAGTACTGTTGTACCAAACCTAGCATCACCTCTGGATTGCAAGTCCAGGCTGTAATGCTTTGTGAAGGTGTGTACTGTTTTCCATGTAGCTGTTTCACAGATTTCCAGTAGCGGAATTTCTCTTGAAGCTGCCACTGAAGCAGCTGTGCCCCTGGTAGAGTGTGCTCTCAGGCCCAGAGGTACCTGTTTACCCACCTTACTATAACAAAACTGTACACATGCCACTATCCAGCTAGCAATTGTACATTTTGTTGCAGCTCTGCCCTTACCAACTTCACCATATGTGAGAAAAAGCTGTGACTGACTTTTCCTGTACGACTTGGTTCTGTCAATGTAGTGGCTAAGAGCCCTTCTGACATCAAGGGAGTGAAGTCTCCTTTCTGGAGAACTGGAGCTGTCTGTAAAGAAGACAGATAGAGTGATAGACTGATTCAAATGAAAATCAGATACCACTTCGGGAAGGAATTTTCTATTAGTCCTAAGGACCACCTTGTCCCTGTGGAATGAGATGTAGTCCACATCTGTACACAGGGCTTATAATTCACTGATCCTTCTGGCTGAAGTAATGGCAACCAGGAAAACAGTTTTCCAAGTGACATACTTCAAATCTGCGGTTGCCATAGGTTCGAATGGCGCATCCATGAGTTTAGCAATGCAAATATTTAGATTACAGGCCAGAACCAGTTCCCTTAGGGGAGGGTGCAGAAGATTAAGGCCTTTAAAATATTTTCTAAATACTGGATGAGAAGCCATAGACCTCTCCTTACCAACTGAGAGGTAAGCAGAGACTGAAGCTAAGTGAACCTTGAGGGTGGAAGGCTTCAGACCTAAGGAATGTAAATGTGTAAGGTAATCTAGAAGAATAGCCAAATCAGCCTGGAAAGGGCTCAAACCTTTACCTGTACACCATACTGAAAATCTTTACCACTTAGAGGCATATGCCTTATTAGTAGAAGGTTTCCTGGAACCCCTAAGCACTGTCAGCACCTGTTCTGATACAGTAAGGTTATCAAACTCTAAGTCCTCAAGAGCCATGCCTTGAGCCTCAGTGATTTGAGATTGGGGTACAGGATCCTGCCCCGAGAGGAGGTTAACAGGTTGTGCCTCCTGGGCAGATGGATTGGGGAAACCACTAACAGCGGCAGCAGAAGAGAGTACCAGTACTGTCTCGCCCAATCCGAAGACACCAATATCATTTTTGCTGGTTGGGACCTCAATTTCAGTAGGGTCCTGAATATCACAGGAAAAGGAGGGAATGCATACAGAAATTTCCCTGTCCAATACGGCCAAGGCATCCAGGGAAGCGTGCACCTTAGGGGAGGCCTGTAACAGTACGTTGGAAGCTGGTGGTTTTCTGGGGAGGTGAAGAGATCCACCTCTGGAGTGTCTGGAGTGTCCCATTCTCTGAAAATTGTACTGAGTACCTAAGTATTCAGGCACCACTCATGGTGGTCCTGACTTATCCTGCTTAGAGAGTCTGCCAGCACACTGTCCTTCCCTGGAAGGTGTATGGCTGACAGGGATACTCCCATGGAGTATAACAGGGACCACAGTCTCATTGCTTCTGTGCACAGTAGATGTGACCTGGTACCTCCTTGCTTGCTGATGTAATACATGGTTGTGGTGTTGTCTGTTCTGATTGGCACCACCTTGTTTTGCAGATAAGGAGCGAATGTTTTCAAAGCCAGGTAAACAGCCCTGCGCTCCAAGAGATTTATGTGCAACAGAGACTCTTGGGGGACCATGTGCCACTTGCTGTGTGCTCTAACATGTATGTGCCCCGCCTAGAAGAGAGGCATCTGTTGTGAGGATTATTGAAGGTTGTTCCCTTATAAAAGGCACACTCACCCTGAGGTTGTGCTCATCCAGCCACCACTGTAAGGCCTGGAGTAAACTTTCTGTGACTGGAACCAGTTTGGACATAGGATCCGTCCTTTGAGACCAATACTGTCTGAGATGGAACTGAATATCTCTCATTTGAAACCTGGAGCCCATCACCACTGCCGTGGCAGATGCCCAGGGCCCTTGTAGCCTGACAAATTCTCTGGCTGTTCTGGGTCTCCCAGACACAAAGGATTTTGCAATCTGCAGAATGCTTGTCGCCCTGTCCTGTGGCAGGAGGGCTCTGCCCTGTCTGGTGTTTAGTTCCGCTCCAATAAACTCCAGCACCTGGAGTGGTACCTGTTGAGATTTTTCTTTCTTTGTCAGAAATCCCAGGGACTCTGGTGTGGATTAAGTGAGTGCCAGTGACTGTACTGCATGCTGCAGAGACTGTCCTACTATTAACCAGTCGTCCAGGTAGGGGAAGACTGCTATATCTTGTTTTCTCAAAAACTCTACCACCACCGATAGGCACTTTGTAAAAAACCCTTGGTGCTGAAGTTAGCCCAAAAGGGAGAAATGCAAACTGATAATGGCCTGAAGCCAGCCTGAATCTCAAGAATTTTCTGTGAGATGGTCTGATGGGAATATGGAAATAAGCATCCCTTAGATCTAGGGAGGCTAGCCAGTCTCCCTTTTGCAATGAAGGAATGATTATGGCAAGAGTGACCATTTTGAACTTGGTTTCAAAATGTGCTTGTTCAGAAGTCTTGGATCCAAAATAGGCCGCCAATCCCTGTTTTTCCTTCCTTATGAGGAAGTACCTGGAATAAAAACCTTTTCCCCTGCTTATTAGAGGCGATACCTCTACTGCTTTGATTGCTAGTAGATGTTTTACCTCTGCTTCCAACATAATCCTGTGTGCAGCTGTTACCGGAGCAAAGGTTCTTGTTATCAGCTTTGGGAATGATTTGAAATAGAGTGCCAGGCCCTGGCACACTACCTCCAACACCCACTTGTCTGTGGTGATGGAATGCCAATCGTGAAGGTAATGAGTCAGTCTTCCACCTACTGGTGGATCTGTAATAGGGGATATGACCTGCACTAGCCCATCAGAGATTCTGTGCAGGCTGTGCTTGAACCTGTGGTGCAGGAGCCACTCTTCTCATGGCTCTCCTGTCCCTTCCTCTAAAATAACCTCTAGCTTGCTGCTGAGGCTGGGGACTTGCGCCTGAAAGAAAGGTCTGGGGTAAAAACCCCTACCCCTACCTCCCCTACTCTGGGATCTATAAGAGGTGAAGGGCCTATCCTTGGAATTGCTCCGATAGGTGGATTTATATTCCTCCACTTTCTTCATGTATGCCTCAGTTTTATCCCCAAACAAGGAGTTGTTCTTCAGGGGGAAATCCATTGCTTTGGCCTGGGTGTCTAAAGTTAGGTTGGTGGCTCTAAGCCATGCAAACCTCCTGAGTGAAACTGACACAGCCATTAACCTGGATGCAGTATCATTGGCATCCACTGCCATACGAAATTGGTACCTGGTAGCATCAAGTACAGCCCTTGCTGTATCTTGCAAGTCTACAGCCACTTCCTCTGGGACCCTATCAGCCAAAGCCAGAACAGTGTTCCATAGAGCTTTTTGGTACTGCACTGGATATGCCATGTAATTGGCCTGCCGAACTAATAAAGAGGCAGCCATGTACCCTTTCTTTCCCATAGCATCCATTTTTCTTGAATCTTTGTCTGGTGGATGGGTAGCCAATGGGATCCTGGCATTGTCACAGGCAGCAGCTTGGACAACTCCCTCAGGATCAGGATGCGTAAATAGAAAACGAGCTGTAGTTCTGTCAAGCTGGTATTTCTTGTCAGCTTTCTTATCCACACCAGGGACAGAGGTTGGAGTTTTAACAATCTGCACTGCAGCCTTCTTTAAAGATTTATTCTTGGGCAGAAGTAGACATTTCGTGGGGGTTAACCCCATCATTTCTAGAAAGTCTGCCTCCTCCATATCCTCCTCTGTTTCCTGAAGAGGAAGGTTCAGGGTTTCCACCATGTTCTTAACATAAGCATAGTGGGAGGAGTATTCCTCAGGACCCCTAGGAGGAGATCCAAACTCTTGCTCAGGAGAGATCTCTGGATCTATAGGTTCTCCTTCAAAGTCATCCTCCTCCTCCTCACCAAACACTTCCAGCAATTCTTGCCTTGCTGGGGCTGTAGAAGGAACCGCGGGTAGTCAGTGTAAGAACTGGGATTGCACCCTGTAGAGCTTATAACACTTGTAGTGCCTTAGCAATGTCCTCAGCCGAAGGCATAATATATTGTCTGCTGGGAGCTCCTTAGCCTTCTCGGCCGGAGGCGCAGGGACATGTTTTTCTTTACACTTTTTCTTTAATGGAACAGGTTCAGTTCCTGTTTCCACAGCCCTTTTTGTTTTACCTTGTCCAGATTTATCTGAACTCCTGTCAGGATCCTTGGCTTTACCTCCATCGTTTTTGTGGGAGGAGGAAGAAGCAGAATTATCCCCGGAAGCAGAAGTCATCTCTTTCAAAATTTTAGACCTTTCCTTTAATGCTTTTGGGCAAAAGGTCTTACAAACATCACAACTGGCAAATATGTGACTTATACCCAAACAAGAAATACAGAGAGAATGTCTATCTGCTTTTGCTATAAGTTGCCCACAAGACTCACAACATTTAAAACCTGTGGGTCCTGTGCATTTTTTAGGTTTATCCAAATGGCCCTCTGACATTTAAGACAGGCAAAAAAGATTACTTCAAAAAAAGGTTATTTAAAGTAACACAGAAATACAGCTTACTCACCTGTAACAGGAGTTCTAGGAATGGTATATGTTGTTCATCCACACTGTCTGGCAGGTTCCTTGCTGCTTTAAATCTTGCCGGAAGGTCTTCAAGCTGGCTCCTCCCACCCACCCGGGTGGTAAAACTCTCGGCTCCGCCCCATGACGCCAGATCTGGCCCGCTGGAAGCTCAGGTTGTGCGTCGAAGCTGGGGAGGTCGGGTGGGTGGGTGTGGATGAACAACATAACCATTCCTAGAACTCCTATTCAGATAATCCTGTAGTTCTAGGGACATGGATATGTTGTTCATCCACACCGTCTGGCAGACTCCTAGCAGTTCTCCGGGAGGAGGGAGGCAAAGCGAACACCCCGATACTTACTTGGGAAATAGAGACTGGAGAACAGGCCCCAAAACCAGCATCCAGGTGACTCAAGGTCGATGTGGTAATGGGTAATAAAGGTGTGTGCTGACTTCCAGGTAGCAGCCCTGCAGATTTCCTGGATAGGAACGTCCCTGGAAGCAGCCACCGATGCGGCAGTATGGCGGGTAGAATGAGCTCTTATCCTCTGGGGCTCCATGCCCGCCAACCTATAGCAGAGATCTATGCAGGAGGTGACCCACCTGCCTATCGTCCGGCTGGCTGCAGGTCTGCCAGGAATGCGGCTTCAGCGTAGGTGACAAACAGCTGCGAACCTCTCCCAATTTCAGCCGTCGCTCCTTATAATAGCGGCGCCTTCTAGGAGTCCAAAGTATGGAGCCTGTAGTGAAGCCTCCGACGTGTGACTGGGGTAGAACAGGCAGAGTCAACACACCTGGTTAAGGTGAAACTCCGACCCACAACGGAAGGAATTTGGTGGGGCGCAGGACAACTGCTGTCCCTGTGGAAGACCAGGTAAGGAGACTCAATGCAGGCGCCTGAGTTCTCCCATCCTTCTGGCTTATGTGATAGTCACCAAGAAGGCGGTCTTCCACGACAGGTGAGAGAGTTCACACCTGTGCACTGGTTCGAATAGCTTGCCCATGAGCTTTGCCAGTACCAGCAGTAAATCCACGGAGGTGGAGGTTCTGCCCCGGAGGAAATATGATCAAGGCCTTTGAAAAGTGCCAGACCACATTCTCCTGTGCCACCGACTGCTCCCGGCCGCGCCAGAGCAGAGGTGGCTGAAATGCACACCTTAAGGAAAGTCGACCTAAGCCTTTGACTAGAAAGGGACCATAAATAGTCAAAATGCTTGCCAAAGAACAGGAGGAAGGGTCCAAGCCCTTGCCCTGACACCAAATGGAAAATCTCTTCCATTTGAAGCATAGCATTTCTGGTGGGCGCTCATACAGGGCGCCTCAACTACATTGAGGACCTCGTTGGAAGACCCAAGGCCTGGAACTCTGGCAGCTCCCAGGAACTGGGCCGTCAGGTGCAGGGATTGAAGGTCCGGATGGAACACCTTCCCTGATTGACTGAGAGCAGGTCAGGCGGAGCTGGAAGCTCTGATCGGGAGCCTGGAGCTGAGGCTGAGAGATCTGGGTACCAGAAGCAGTCAGGGGCCAGTCTGGGGCTATCAGAATCACCTCGCCTTGTCCCTCCTTGCCTTGAAGCACCTTGAACCAAGGGAAATGGGGAAAGGAGTAAAAACCGGGGTCCACAGCCTCAGAAGGCATCCCTGCAGCGAGCCCCTGCTGAGGGGCAGGCATGGAACAGCCTCAGCCGCATTCTCCTGGAGCAAACAGGTCCACCTGAGGTGTGCCCCAGTGGGAGAACAGATCTTGTAATCTACCTCCGGCAGGAGAGACCACTCGTGGGATGCAGCCCCTATCCGGCTCAGGGCATCGGCCAGGGTGTTGGGCTCCTGCCATGAATGGCTAGGAGATCCGCCTCCAGGCTGCTACTGCAGTGACCAAATGCGGAGAGCTTCCTTGCATAGAAGCATGGGCATCCACGCCTGGCAGTTTAGGTAGTACATAGTCGTGGTATTGTCCGTCTGGACTCGGACCCTTGACCCCGGAGGAGCGGACAAAGGCGGTGAGAGCTAGGCGGACCCTCTCGGGCTCCAGTAGGTTGATGTGGCATCGGGACTCCTGCAGGGACCAGAGCGCCGTCGCTGGTGTTCCCCAGATGGGCACCCCAACCCATCAGAGAGGCATCGGTCGATAGAGACCCGTCGGCTCGGGGCGGACAAGCGGGATACCCTCCTGCAGATCACGATGGAGCGGTCCACCATCGGACAGCGTTCCACATCTCCTGGTCACCACCACAAGCTGGTCCAGCGGATCGCGGCGTTGTGACCACTGGCTGGCCAGTCCCACTGGAGGAGCATGCGTAGCGTGCCTAGTGGACCATGCTGGTGCGGAGCGCCATGAGACCAGGGAGGCGCGGGAGTCCCGGGCAGGCGCGTTGCCCAACCAGAAATGATTGGGCAAGGGTAAGAACCTCGGCCCTGTCCGCGGGGCGATGCTCTGGCTCGAAGAGAGTCGAACTCTGCCTGATAAACAGAATCGCCTGCTTGGCTGAGAGTTCCGACTTGGCCTCGTTGATGAGAAGGCGATTTGAGAGCAAACCTGAAGGGCCAGATCTCTGGACCGCTCCACCTCCTGTCTGGAGGGGGCTGCTATCAGCCAATCGTCCAGGTAAGGGTACACCCGGACCCCTCGGCGCCACAGGAAAGCGGTCACCACTGCAAAGCATTTGGTGAAGACCCTGGGAGCTGAATACAGGCCGAAGGGCATGGCTCGGAACTCGAAGAGGGATCCCTCCGCTCAAAAGCGAAGGAATCTCCGATGTGACAGACAGATAGGGACGTGAAACAACGCGTCCTGCGGGTCAGAAGCCAGAACCACACGCCGTGTTTGAGATGGTATATCTGCATGGAAGTGACCATCCTGAAGGTTGAGACCTTAGGAACTTGTTCAGGTCGTGTAGGTGAGAATGGGCGCCAGCCCCATCCGTTCGGAACCAGGAAGTACCTGGACACAAACCCGGGTCTGAGGAGAGGTCCGCTTACATCCTGATCACCTCCTTTGGAGGAGGAGAGTGATAACAAGCTTCGACCAGCCGACAGTCAGCACTGCGGGCCCGAGGCCCCAGTGCAGGCGGCTCTGAAGGCGTGGCCTGCTCAATTCAGAGCAGGCCTTTTCCCACCACCTCCAGTACCCACCTGTCCGTGGTAATAGCAGACCAGGCGGAAAGGAAGTGTCGGGCCGTCCCTCACGGGGAGACAAGGGTGAGGTGGCGGGTAGAGGCGACACCCCTCAGCCCGTCACTGAGCAGGCTTGGAGGAGGGACGCGCCAGGGACCTCCTGGGCCTCTACCTCCCTGCTTCCTGTTGGAGAGCGGCAGCAGGTTTGGGATGCCAAGCCTAGCCTGCTGCCCCTGGCCGCGCGGCAAGAAAAACGAAAGGGCTTAGGCTGTGGCTTCTGAGCCTTTGTCCTTCTGAGCAGAAGAGACCGAGTCAAGGTAGCATTGGACTTCTCGATCCTCTGCAGGTGACCTTCCACCCCAGGGCCGAAGGGTCAGTCCCCAAAAGGGAACATCCGCCAACTTGTGCTGGGTATCCGAAGTAAAGGTGGATATCCTCAGCCAACCCGACAGCATAGCCACTGCAGGCCGCCACAGACCTGGCACAGGAGTCCCCAATGTCTAAAGCAGTCTGGAGCTGCTGTTTGGCCGTACCCTGCCCTGGTCCGCACCTGCCTGACCGTAGTCTGCAGATCCAGCGGGAAGATGAGGGCGACCTCATCTAGGGAGCCCAACAGGGCATGAGAAAAAATGTGCCATGAGGGCGGCGAACTAGCTGATGAAGAAGGCCGAGAGCGCAGCAGCATGACTTTACGCCGGCATAATCCAATTTCTTGGATTCCTTGTTGGGAGGTTTGTCCACATCCCTGGCGTTCGGCGTGCGACGCTGTCGTAACCAACCCCTCAGCAGAGGGTGTTCCGAAAACGGACAGGGAACCGGTAGGGACTGCATACTTCCTGGCCATCCTGGCCAAGGCGCAGGGCAGGAAGCAGGGCGCTGCCAAAGTTCAAGGCCGGACCACTATAGCCTCGGCCACGGAAAAGCCTCCGTGAGGGAATCCCTCGGTCCAGAATCTCCGTGAGGATACTGGCCCGTTTAAGCGAGTTCGAGCTTCATCCCGGTGGACTCGAGATGAGCGAGAGCAATCCTAGGAAGGGCGAAGGGCTATGTCCACTGACTGTCCTCCTGAGGACTCAAAGTCCATTCGCTTGGAGAAAGGGAGGAATCATCCTCGGACTCGGAAGAGTCCTCAAAAACTACCTCAGGCCTGAGCCACCCTCCACCTGCCGAGGGTCTATCGGGAGTGAGGGTGACAGACAACCTATGGGGCAGTCCCGAGCCGACTAAGAATTTTGGTGGAGCCCCAGTGCGGCTGTGGGCGGAGGTTCCACCAGAATCAGTGGGGCAGCTGGATTTGGCGAACAACCGGCCTGGGAACAGGCTCCTCGGCTACAGCGAGGGTTGTTTAGGCTGCTCGATGACAGCCACTTAATGGCGGGGAAGCGCGAGGTCGGCTTATTCCCGGTCAGAAGGAAGCTGTTGCCACATGAGTTCCTCATACCTCCGGCGCAACTTGCGCGAAGCCTCCTAAGTCGAGGAGGAGAGAGAAGAAGCGGCGGTGCCGGGACGAGACCGCCTATGGCGGCAGGATCGGCTGGACCGCGAAGAAGTCCGAGACCGAGAACCTCGGCTAGGCCGAGGACGGTCGCGGGGAGGTGTCGGGAATCGGCACTCCCCTCGGTTCGGACGATTCCACCGAGGGCTCCGGAACCGGAGGTACAGGCGAGCAGCCGGGATCCTCAACTCCACCGGGGAACCGGGAGAAGGGTTCTCATCTTCTCCAGCCCGACAACCGTCTAACGGGTCGAGAAAAATCTCGACAGCGTCGGCGGAAGTCTCGATCAACTGGCCTGGCAGGGGACACCGTGAAGCCAGTGGCGAAGCTGAGGGGTCAACGGAAGTCGACTGTCGACAACTAGGGAAGGGGGATCTTTCCCGCTCCCAAGAGCATCGATGGTGAGACTTACTTTTGCCTCTCTTTTTGGACCGAGAAAAAGGTCCAGAAGAAGTTGGACCCTCACCTTTCGTCGAGAGGGTCAGACAAAGCTCCTTAAAAGAAGCCGAATACGAGGCACCGAGAGAGAGCGGGACAAATGCCGCAGCCGAGGTAGAAGCGGCCCGCGCCGCCTCCTCTTCGAGGTGATCATCTGCTTACGACTGATCCGCCCGAGCCCCACGCCTTGGACACGCCAACGGGCCTCTTTAGATTTAACCGGAGAAATCTTCTCGGGGACGCCCCAGCTGTAAGCGGGCAGCCCGGTCTTGAGGGGCGTAGGCTGAAAAGAAGAGCCACGGAGTCGCAAGCCTGCGGGGTCGTGCTCAAGGCCCTAAGCAGTGAGGCTTGCGTGGAGTGCGGATCCGTCCAGACATCTTCTGCCCGCAAGGGCATCTCCGGAAACTGGAGTCGATTTGTCCACATGAGCCGCGAGGGAAAAGACCAAGTCTTTAGCAAAAACTTTTGATTTCAAAATTCAAGAATTAGAGCCAGTCTTATACGCAGAGTGTTAAGGAGGAACCTGAGCTTCCAAGCGGTAAGGAAGATCTGGCGTCATGGGGGCGGAGCGAGAGTTTTACCACCCGGGTGGGTGGAAGGAGCCAGCTTGAAGACCTTCTGGCAAGATTTAAAGCGGCAAGGAACCTGCCAAACAGTGTGGATGAACAACATATCCATGTCCCTAGAACCGGAGATTACTTTAAAATAACTACCACTAGCGGTTCCTGGAACAGAGCGCTATTCGGTTCCTGAAGAAAAAGGAACCGAGAAAATTATTAAATTTAGACAAAACTAAAGCAGTTCAAGGAACAGACTGCTAAATATCTCTAAATAATAATAAATTGAGATAAAAACCTTTAAAATAGACGCAGAACCCTTGGTTCCAAGGAACCGTGAGGGGAACCTCGAATATAAATAAAAAACTACTAAAACACTAATTTACAATACTAAACAATGTTTCTAAGGCAGCAATTTAAAATTAAATTGAAAATGAGTACTTATCTACAGATAAACTTTAGTCAGAGACAGCTCCAGGAGAGCTCTCTGGGACGTCCTTACTAGGCAGGTCCTCATCCGGGAACTACCGACCTATCTCCATACTCCCGCCCCTCTCCAAAGCCCTTGAAAAACTGGTTGCCATGAAAATCACTGAGTACCTGAACAATCACAACAGCACGGTTTCCGTGCAGGACACAGTACAGGCACGGCACTAGTTGAATTCTCAACATTCCTACACACATCCCTGAACTTTGGCTCCCTAGCCGGGGCAGTGTTCATCGACCTTTCTAAGGCTTTCGACACTGTCTCCCACCCCCTCCTGCTGGATGCCCTCTGCCACACTGGCTTCGCTACTGGGCCACTTGCCTGGTGCACCAGCTATCTATCGGCCCGCTCCCAATGTGTCAAAATTAATGGAACACTTTCAAAGACGTATCCCATCCGCTCAAGGGTTCCTCAGGGCTCCATCCTGGGACCCCTACTCTTCTCGCTCTACCTTAACATCCTGCCCAGTGCATGCACTGGGAAAATGCTGCTGTATGCAGATGACGCCGTCATGTTTGCCTCCCACCGTAACCCTACCTCCCTCCAGGACTCCCTGCAACTTTCCTATAATGATGCAGAAACCTGGTATAAAGAGCACAGACTGATCATAAATCTCAAAAAAACAAAAACGATGCTCTTTGCCCACCCCCAAAACAAAGCCAGCAATTTCCCACTCCATATCCTCCCCTGCTTCAAACAGCCTCTAGAGCAAGTACACTCCTACAAGTACCTTGGGGTCACCTTTGACTCAACCCTCATCTACCACACCCACATTGATGCTCTTGCCTCAGCAACCAATGTGCGGCTAGGTATCTTATACCGCTACAAAAACTGTCTCCCCCCCGCTGCCCACCGGCTTGCAGTGACATCCTCTATATTATCCCTGGTGGACTATGGACTACCGGTCTACGGTGCTGTCAACACAACTGCCCTGAACAAAATCCACCTCATCCTAAACAAGGCGTGCAGGCTAATCACTGGGGCCCATAGGCTCACACATTGTACCAGCTCTGTAGGCAGCAACATTGCTGAACCCTGGGCGAGCGACTGCGATATCAAACATGCCACAACTAGCAAAAAAAAAAACTCTTCTAGGGCTATCCCCACCCAGGCTGACAGCCTCCCTCCACCTAGCCCAACCCTTGGTCTGTACTCGGACCTCCTGCAAGACCACTTTCCTGGTACCAAGATCTAGGACCTCCCATGGACAGAGGTCATTCCACCATAGAGCCCCTTCCTGGTACAACTCGCTCCCTCTCCCCATCGTAGATGCCCCCACGATTTCCAAATTCAAAACTGCACTCAGAAGCGAACTATTCAACACGCGTAATTGCACCTATATAACCTGAGGCGCAACTCTCTGTGCCCTGACAATGCCCACTGGGCAGCATCCTTACCGCACCTCCTTAAATCCATACCACGGCTGTTTGTACTGAAATTATTCCTGTTGCTTGCCCTTTCTCCGCGCAACTATGTACCTCTTATGATTAAACTACTTCTGCGCTGTTGACTACTCAAACTGTCGTACTACTATGTGCCACTGTAACCGAACTGGCCTCTCTGTATAATTGTTTCATCACTTGTGCCTGCCATCAATGTAACCCATATCCTGGAACTAAAATGCTTGTATAGGTATTGTTCATGTTCTTTATCACATGTGTCTGCAAACTATGTAACCTATATCCTGGAACCATGAATGCTTGTATTTGTCCTCTATGTGACGAGGTACTTTGGAAATGAACCTCTGGCTTACAGGTTGTAAACTGATGTGCAAATAAATAAATAAATAAAACAAGTAAAGAATCTGAAGCACTCAGAGTGCAGCCGTTGCTAGGGCAGCAGTTTGAAAGTGGCATGAGCCAACTGAGAGTTCCATAATTTGCATAAAATTCCATCTCTCCGGGCAGTTCAACACAGGAGGCTGACTGCATTACGTTTAATCATAATGACTGATTCCTGGGGTTAGAATAAAACATTCTTCAGATACACTGGGGAAAGGAGGAAGGCCAAGGGATGGGTAATCGGGGCAGGAAGGGCCTCTGTGGAAGAGGACGGACAAAAGGTTGACACATTGAACAAATACTTCCTCTCTGTTTTCAAGGAGGAGAGGGTAGGGAATGGGTGAGAAATACATAACAAAGGCATGAAGGTTAGGAAAATGGATACTAGCCCTTCACTGCAGACAAGGTCCTAAGGGAACTGTTAGAGTTAAGAGTAGACAAGCCCATGGGACCTGATGCAGTGCATCCCAGGCTGCTGAGAGGTACTGGCTGAGCCCTTGGCCGCCCTGTTCAACCAGTTGCTGGAAACTGGAGAGGTACTGGAGGAGGGCTGATGTCGTCCCACTCCACAAAGGGGGTATTAGAGAGGAACCAGGTAATTACAGGCTGGTCAGCCTGACTTCAGTAGTTGGCAAGGTAATGGAATTACTCCTTAAGGAAAGAACTGGAGAATACCTCAAGACCAGCTGACAGCAGGACCTGAGACAGCATAGGTTCACAAGGGGGAGGTCTTGTCAGACCAACATGATTAGGGTTTTTCAATGGGGTAACCAGGGTAGTGGGCCAGGGCGGGGCAGTGGACATGGCCAATCTGGATTTCAGCAAGGCCTGTGACACTGTCCCGCATAAAAGGGTGGTAATGAAACTGAACAGCTTTGGGGTGGGGCCCAAAATCCTACACTGTGCAGAAAACTGACTTAGGGATAGGTGCCAAAGAGTGGTGGTAAACGGGGTAAGCTCCAGGGAGGGGAAGGGAGGGTAACTAGTGGGGTACCACAGGGGTCAGTGACATGACAAAGGGTCTGGGAGGGAAGGTATGCTCATTTGCAAACTACACAAGGATCAGGAACAGGGTGTACACACGTTGGGGGGTTAGAGAGGTTGAGGGAGGACCTAGAAAAGTTAGAGGAGTGGTCAAGAAGGTGGCAGCTACGTTTCAAGCATAAAAGTGCAAGGTTATGCACTTAGGGCACCAAAGCCCCAAGTGCATAACCTTTGCACCACAGAGAGCAATAGAGACCTGGGGTTGTCATTACCAATGACCTGACGGTGGCATAACAGTGTGGAAAGGCAGTGGGAAAAGCAAACCAAATGCTTAGATGCACAGGGAGGGGTGTCACCAGCAGAAGGTGGGAGGTAATACTGCCCCTGTATACTTCACTATTGAGGCCACACCTTGAGTACTGTGTGCAGTTCTGGAGGCCTCATCTTCGAAAGGACAGTGGCAGGATGGAGAAGGTATAGAGGAGAGCAACCAAAAAGGTGCTGGGCCTGCATCAGAAGACCTATGAAGAGAGGCTGAGGGAATTAAACTTCTACTCCCTGGAAAACAGGAGGAGGCAGAGGGATATGACAGAGACATTCAAATATCTCAAGGGAATAAACAAGGTACTTGAGAAGAGCATTTCCACAGAAAAAAAGTGTTCTAAGACTAGGGGGTCATAATATGAAGTTGGGGGGGGGTTGGTTCAGAAGTAACGTGAGGAAGTTCTTCTTCACAGATAGGGTGGTGGACAACTGGAGCAGCCTCCCAGCAGAGGTGGTGGGAGCAAATACAGTCACAGGTTTTAAGTGTGCATAGGATAAACACATGGGTATTTTGGATAACAGAGAGGGGGTGATGATTCCCCAGTAGCAAGCTTAGGCAGCACTACTGGGGATTTTATGAGGCACACTGGCTGGGCCAGACGGTCCTTATCTGCCGACATAATCTAAATCCATGAATCTACAGTGCCAAAATAAAGCCTCTTTCGATTTCGGTGGCATGCAGAGATGACGAAAAACACTTTGGTTAAACAAATAACGAAAAAACAGCTATGACATTTCTGTCAGCAGGTCCAACAAGTATGATCTACGACAGGAAAACAACTGAAGAGTGATGGGGCTGTTCACGTTTATATAAGACACTGATACATGACGCTGTCGTGGGTGGCCCCTAGCTAGCAAAAGTTTCCATGTGGTCCTAACACTGACACAGGTAGAGTTCCAAAGGTGTGGCCTAATGGAAGAGATATCCTTGAAGAAGATCTAAAGGTGCCATGTGTTCAGCAGGTCAAGAGATGTGACTCAAGATGCACCGTACTGTCAACTGCTGAGACAGCGTAGGTTAGCAAGGACTCGGTCAATATAACAAAAAAGGCATTTGTTACTGTCAGGAAATGCATTTGCTATTGTCAGAAAAGCCATTTATCATTGTCAGGTTTATAGCGCATTACTGCTTAAACAAGCCAACCAAATGACTATCTGTAGCACTTGAAAGCTGGCTGAATCCACTCAGCAAGTGCAGAAACTGGGGTATAGCCTAGAGGATAGAGTAACAAGCTGTGAATGAGCTTGGTATATCCAGCTTGAGTTTGAGTTCCACAACCACCGCTTGCATAATGTGTGACTCTAAGCAAGTTACATAACCACTGCCAGTGCTCCAGAGTTGCCCATGAAAACAGGCACATGTGCCTAGTGGGCCTTACCTGGTTACCAAAGAATTTAACAAAAAAAAAAAAAACCAGCAGCAGCTGGTATACACTCCACATCAAAGGACAAAGCCTGTGGCACATGAGGTAGTACCATGTAATTAAAATGCTCTACAGGAAACCTCTAAAAAGGGACAGAAAGGTCTCTATGTGATTTTTTTTATTAATTACACTAGAACACCTTCTCTTCTCACACAGAGGGTTATCACACAGTTATCAAACACAAATCAAAAATATGGCTTTTTTTCAGTTAAACTTTTGATGGTTCTTCTAGAAATAACTGGTTAAAAATAAAGATGGCTAAAAATAAGACAATTTTCTCTAGGCTCTGTTTAACTCATCAACTTAGTGTTCTGTTTACGCAAAGGGAACCTTCATGTCCAGAGTAAGATGCTGACATTCAAAGACACAACCGATATCCATGTTTCTTGCCAACAATCTGTTAGCACTTAGGATTAACAAGGCACACTCCAAGCAAAGTTGCACACATCTTTGTTCAGTACTTCAATTTTGCTTTCTGCTTGATCAGATTAAGAGAATTCATGTCAGGTCAGGCCATGGGCATTTTTGTTATTAGATGTCAAACAGAATGTCAATTTACAATGAGAACTAAACAGGGTCCATTAATGAAAACCTCTGTTATGTTTAAGGAGGGAGTCAGGCTGCGATTACATTGGCAATCTACTTCTTTTGTTTCCATGTCTGATTTAGCTATTAAAGGGGAGCTTTCAACACGCAATGGACCAGTTTTGGCAACTAGACTGGGGACCAACCACTCCTTAAAGCAGCAGTATTTGTTAATCCACAAAAAATGTCATCATAGTTTTTTTTTTTTTTAGCAGAAATGTATTTCTGATACCCTTACATTCATCTTTGGTGTATTTTTAGTTTTCTCAAATATTTTCAAAACATCCTGCACAGCTAATTTTTTTAATTAATGACTCGCGTCATTCAAGATGGCTGCCAAAAAAAAAAAAAAAAGATGGCTGCCACTTGCTATTCTTAAAAATCTCTTCCACTGAGAATACCTGTTGACTGTAAATGCTGCACTCATTCTGTGGATGAGTTGGGATTATGATGCTACATGTTTTTGATGGTAAATGGCATAGTACCGCACCAAGACATTTGGTTTTTCATGATGGGCACGGCACAGGGTTTCTGTTTATGACATATTTTCAGTATTTATATTGTAGCCTGCCCTTGTATGTTTTGCCTCCTAGCCGCGGGAACCCATTCCTTCATGCACCTTTAACGATATTGTCCCTGCTGCCTGCTAGACTCACCATGCACTTTTGGTTCTCATAGCCCAAATCTTCCAAGTACCCCACCGACCTCGGTGAATCACTGCTTTTGGGGGGGGGGGCTCTATCTCACTGCCAGCAAGACAGAAGCAGCGTTTGATCAGCAGGCAGATAGTCACAGGTGGAAAGCGCAATCCGTTTTTAGCGACTGGCAGCATGGGAGGGGCTATCAGAGGGGACCTCATCTAACATGCCTGGAGCGATTTTATGTTTTCAGGGCCCTGCCTACCACCCATGTGTTCACCCAGGTTGTCAAGGATGCCTCCACACCACCACAACCAGGAGTTATAAGGCAGGTGAAGCAGCACAGCCACCACCTACCTGAGTCTCTGCCCCTGACATCCCAGGCTCAGAGTGGGAACCCAGGTCTCCAGCATGCCAGGGTAATGGCCCATTGCTCAGTGTCACTGTGCCAGCCTAACCTGCCCATTTAATACTGATGCACATTAACATGTAAACAGAATGACTGTCATGTTCATCTACGACACTGAACAGAGGATCCAGGGCAAGATGTATCTATCTGCAGATTACCTTAAGATACAGCATGTGACAGGGTGGATAGTCAGGAAGTCAATCAGGAACTAAAAAGGGACCTGGGGACAACTGGAAAGGTGGTCCAAGATCTGATAACTAAAATCTAATTCTGCACAGTGCAGTCTATGCACATGGGGAATAGGAATCCAAGGACTGAATACGGGATGTGGAGTGGGGGGGTTGCTTTAAGACTAGAGCAGAGGGATCTGGGAATTATAATAAGCAACAACCTCAGCCACAGTAAAAAAAGTATATGGGGAAGGCTAGCAGGATGCTTGGAGTCACAGGATGAGCCTTTCTTTTTTTTTTAAGTAGAAGTAAAAGAGCAATCATTCCACTGTACAGACCTTGGTGAGGCCTTGCCTGGAATATGGTGCTGTGCTCTGAACTCTCACCTAACACAGAAGACGACTGACTAGAAGCAGTCCAGACAAAAGCAACCAAATGATTCATGGCTAACAAGGGATGACCTATGAGGAAAGGCTGTTTGACTTCACTGTGTACTCCCTGGCCGGGGCTGGGGGTATAATTGAAGCCTTCAAGTATCTGAAGGGTATAAACAGGGTGAATAGAGCCAGCAAAAGTTCAAGCTTAGCAAGAGGTCCATCACAAGGGGCCAAAACTATAAACTGGCAGTGGGAAAATTTAGGAGGGACATGAGGCAGTACTTCACAGAAAGGGTGGTGGAACAGTGGAATGACCTGCTAGTAGAGCTGTTTAATACTAAGATGGCTGAATGTTGTGCTTTTTTTTTTTGGGGGCTTTGGTATATGGTACTGATGAAAATGATTGGGGAAGGGATGGGGTTAGAGAAACTGGAATACTCTATGCAGAACTGAGGTAATATGGATCTGCATAATGTCCTGCCAGTACTAGACTTGTGAGGACCTAGGCAGGTGCTGGGCCAATGGGATGAACTGCGGAATATTGCTAGTTCAGGGTATATTTATAGAAAATTAAAATTAAGCACCACAGAATTATATTCTGTACTAATGAGGTAGTCCATTTAACTCCGACGGAGCAAAAACTAGTACAGTGAAGATCAATCAATACTAAACCCTTAAAATCTACAAAATGCAGGGTTCATTTCAGATATTTATCTGTGGCATGCTGACCCACTGAGTATAAAAAGTAAGGCTCAAATGAAAAACATAATGGGTCATATTGTGCAGCTTAGCCCAGATTTGTAAAGCAGCAGCAGTTTCAAACCGTTATAACAAAGACAAAATTGTCCACAAAGGAGAAGAAAAGCTGGGTCAAAATTGAAAACAGTGTGCCAGCTGTCCCAATCCCCCCACTCTGAAATGAACACTGAAACGGTTTACAGTTTAAATATTAATCATGCTTCAGATTTTTGCCATTTAAATGGGTGGTCAAGTGTTTATGGAACACTATGATACCTGTCCAGTTTGGCTACATATTCAACTTAGCATGGGGTTCTGCTTCAGCTAAGAGACCTGTCAAACTGTCACATCCAGAGAAATGGAGCCAAATCAGAAGACAGGGTAATCACAAGCATGGGGCCACAAGGACTGGTCTTGATTCCAAGTCATTTTCTACATGTTCATTAGCGATACGGGAGAAGGAATCCAGGGCCAACATGTGTGCGTCTGCATATGACGCTAAGTTCTGTGGCAGGGCAGACAGTGAGGAAGGGGTTCGGGAGATGAAGAGAGATTTGCAAAAGCTGCAGAGGTGGTCAAAGGTTTGGTAGTTGAAACTCAATGCCAAAAAGTGCAAGGTGAGGCACTTCGGGAACAAGAACCCAAAGAAAGAGTACTGGATGGGGGGTGGTGGTGTGTCAATATTTATATTCACCATATGCCCTCATGAATGCCTCTTTTGTAGATATATTTATTGTACCTACTATATATACTGTATGTTTTGTATTTTATTATTGTTCTGTACCATCCTTTACCTTGTTTTGGTATAATATGACTGTACTATGACATATTCTGTATTCTGTTGACCTGAATTTCTTTTATGATGATTTGTACAAGGGATATCCTTGCAAATAAGCTTGCTCAATGGATATTATCCCTTTACAATAAACTTGAACTTGCACGACCTCTGAGGAAACAGATCTAGGGGGTCATCATCAGTAACTCCCTAAAACAATCAAACAAGTGTAACAAGGCCTACGATAAGGCAAACAGGATGCTGGAGTGTATAGGAAGGGGTACTGACAACAGAAGGAAGTAAGGAAGTATAACTGTCCCCCTACAGAGCACTGGTGAAGCCCCAGCTGGAGTACTGTGCCCAGTTCTGGAGTCCTCACCTAAAGAAAGATAAGGACAGGCTGGAGACAGTGCAATGCAAGGTGACTAAAATGATTCAGGGCAGCAGGGCAGATCTTATGACGACTGTCTCAATGCACCAAGCATGCACGCTGGAGGCAAGACAAGATGAGGGAGATATAATAGAGACTTTAAGGTTCCTGAATGGAATGAACAAGGTAAACTGCAAGGAACTTTTTAGCATAAGTAGAGGATCAAGAACACGGGGGCACAAACAGAAACAGACAGAGGTGAGATTCAAGAGGGAAGTGAAAATGTCTTATTTTACAGAAAGGGTGGTGAGGCTGTGGAACAATCTGCCAACCGATGTGGTGGGTGCCCAAACCATTAATGGTTTCTAATACAGCTGGGACAGGGTGAAGGGCTTAGTGGTTGCTTAGGGTGATAGCGGTAGGGCAGGGAGCAGGGGGGTGGATAGTGTGGGTTAGAACGCTGCAGGGACAATAGCTTACAGGTTTGATAGGGGTTAAGGGCAGAATGGATGGACCAGTGGTCTTTTTCTGCTGTCATTATGTTTCTATGAAAGTTTGTAAGGCTTCAGGGATGGGAAGAGAACAAATTAGATTTATAAAATGGGCAACAGAAATCCAGTGTTCCGATTGTCAATAGCTGTCCAGACCTGTGTAGTAATTAACCAACTGCACGGGTCAGAAAACTGCCTTGTAAATCTTGGAACTTGTTTTCCACGCTGATCTGACAGCACACAACTATCACTACACTGCTTCGTATTTCTCAATAACTGACAGTTGGGAAAAACAAAAAAAATTCAACTAACAACATAATTCACCTGGCAGCCAATTTGACTTCTTTGATAGGCAAGCCCAACTGTAAGAACTAATTTACCAATGATGACTATTCATTTATTCCTAATTTAAGATTTAGTCTTCTGTTTTTCTTATTTTGGTGTCATTGTATAAATGCAGTAACAGACTCCAGGGTGTGCAGTTATTGGGTAATTACCGCACTCCCCAAACCCCATGGTTGAAGGGCAACCAATGGGGGTGCGTGGGAATTCTCTGATAACTGCACACTCTGTTGTGTGTTACTGCTGACGTGGCACACCAGTCTGCAGCATGCCCATCCAAGAAGCAGGGCAGCAGCCATATGTAACAGAATGAATATACAGGTTACTCACCTGTAACAGGAGTTCTAGGAATGGTATATGTTGTTCATCCACACTGTCTGGCAGGTATCCTTGCCGCTTTAAATCTTGCCGGAAGGTCTTCAAGCTGGCTCCTCCCACCCACCTGGGTGGTAAAACTCTCGGCTCCGCCCCATGATGCCAGATCTGGCCCGCTGGAAGCTCAGGTTGTGCGTCAAAGCCGGGAAGGTGGTTGGATGGACAACATATACCATTCCTAGAACTCCTGTTACAGGTGAGTAACCTGTATTTCTAGGGACATGGATATGTTGTTCATCCACACTGTCTGGAAGACTTCTAGCAGTTCTCCGGGAGGAGGGAGGCAAGGCGACACCCCCTACTTAGGGAATAAAGACTGAACTCAGGGTCTCAAAACCAGCATCCCGGCGTGACTCAAGGTCGATGTGGTAATGGGTAATGAAGGTGTGTGCTGACTTCCAGGTAGCAGCCCTGCAGATTTCCTGGATAGGGATGTCCCTGGATGCAGCAGTATGGCGGGTAGAATAAGCTCTTATCCCTCTGGGGAGGCTCCATGCCCGCCAACTTATGCAGAGATCTATGCAGGAGGTGACCCACCCTGTATCGTCCGCTTGGTTGCAGGTCTGCAGAGTGCGGCTTCAGCGAGGTGACAAACAGCTGGCGAACTCTCCCAATTTCAACCGTCGCTCCTTATAATAGCGGCGCCCTTCTGGGGTCAAAGTATGGAGCCTGTATTGCGACCTCCGAGGTGTGATTGGGGTGAGAACACCGGCACAGTCAACACCTGGTTGGTGAAACTCCGCCTACCACCATGGAAGGAATTTTGGGTGGGGGCGCAGGACAACTCTGTCCCTGTGGAAGACCAGGTAAGAGACTCGATGCAGGCGCCTGAGTTCTCCCATCACTTCTGGCCCGGCGTGATAGCCACCAAGCAGCGGTCTTCCACGACAGTTGAGAGAGTTCACACCTGTGCACTGGTTCGAATGGCTTGCCCATGAGCTTTGCCAGTACCAGCAGTAAATCACGGAGGTGGAGGTTCTCGCACGGGAGGGAAATGTGATCAAAGGCCTTTGGCGCCAGACCACCTTCTCCTGCGCCACCCGACTGCTTCCCGGCCCAGCCCAGTAGCAGAGATGGCTGCCAGGGTGCACCCTAGAAGTCGTCGACCTAAGCCCTTGACGAAAGGGACCATAAATAGTCCAAGATGCTGCAAAGGACAGGAGGAAGGGTCCAAGCTGCCCGTGACACCAAATGGAAATCTCTTCCATTTGAAGGCATAGCATTTCCTGAGTCGACTCATACGGACGCCTCAACAACATTGAGAACCTCGTCGGAAAGACCCAAGGCCTGGAACTCTAGCTGCTCAGGAACCAGGCCGTCAGGTGCAGGGACTGAAGGTCCGGATGAAACACCTTCCCCTGATTGACTGAGAGCAGGTCCGGGCGAGCTGGAAGCTGCCTCGGGAGCCTAGAGCTGAGGCTGAGGAGATCTGGGTATCAGAACTGGCGGGGCCAGTCTGGGGCTATCAGAATCACCTCGCCTTGTCCCTCCTTGCTTTGAAGCACCTTGTGAATCAAGGAAATGGGGGAAAGGCGTAGAGGCCAGAGGTCACGGCCTCGAGGCATCCTGCAGCGAGCCCTGCTGAGGCGGGCATGGAACAACCTCAGCCGCGTTCTCCTGGGCAAACAGGTCCACCTGAGGTGTGCCCCAATGGGAGAACAGATCTGCTACTACCTCCGGCAGGAGAGACCACTCGTGAGATGCAGCCCCTATCTGGCTCAGGGCATCGGCCAGGGTGTTGGAGGCTCCTGCCACATGAATAGCTAGGAGATCAGCCTCCAAACAGCTGCAGTGACCAAATCACGGAGAGCTTCCTTGCATAGAAGCATGGAGCCGTCCGCCCTGGAGGATTTAGGCAGTACATGGTGGGTGGTATTGTCCGTCTGGACTTGGACCACTTGACCCGGAGAAGCGGAGCAAAGGCGGTGAGAGCTAGGCGGACCGCTCGGGCTCCAGCAGGTTGATGTGTGCAGGACTCCTGCGGGGACCAGAGGCCGTGCGCCCGGTGTTCCCCCAGATGGGCACCCCAACCCACAAGAGAGGCATCGGTCGATAGAGAGACCGTCGGCTCGGGGCCAACAAACGGGATGCCCTCGTGAAGATGAGATGGAATGGTCCACCACCGGAGAGCGTTCCACATCTCCTGGGTCACCGTCACTAGCTGGTCCAATGGATCTCGGCGTTGTGACCACTGGCTGGCCAGTCCCACTGGCGGGCGCGCTGTGCCAGCGTGCCCAGCGGACCACGCTGGTACAGGCCGTGATGGAACAGGCGCAGGAAGTCCGGGCAGGCGCGATTGCCCAACCAGAAATGATTGGGCAAGGAGGTAAGAACCTCGGCCCTGTCTGCGGGAGCCGTGCTCTGGCTCGAAGAAGTCGAGCTCTGCCCGATAAACAAGATCACCTGCTTGGCTCGAGTTCCAGCAGCCTCGTTGATGAGAAGGCGGTTGAGAAACAAACCTGGAGGCCAGATCTCTGCACGCTCCACCTCCTGTCTGGAGGGGCTGCTATCAATAATCGTCCAGGTAAGGGTACCCGGACCCCTCGGGCGCGCAGAAGGCTGTCACCACTGCTATGCATTTGGTGAAGACCCTGGGAGCTGGAGACAGGCCGAAGGGCATGGCTCAGAACTCAAAGGGATCCCTCCGCTCGAAAGCGAAGGAATCTCCGATGTGACGGACGGATAGGGACGTGAAAGAACGCGTCCTGCAGGTCTAGAGAGCAGAACCACATGCCGTGTTCCAGGAATGGTATTATCTGAGCCAGAGTGACCATCCTGAAGGTTCGAGACCTTAGGAACTTGTTCAGGTCGTGTAGGTCGAGAATGGGGCACCAGCCCCCCGCCCGTTTCGGAACCAGGAAATACCTGGATACAAACCCCGGGTCTGAGGGAGGGTCCGCCACCTACCTGATCACCTCCTTTTGGAGGAGGAGAGCAATGTCGGTCCGACGAGCCGACAGTGAGGAGGTGGACCCCGAGGCCCCACGAGGTGCGACGGCTCTGAAGGGCGGGGCCTGCTCGAATTCTAGAGGCAGGCCTTTTCCCACCACCTCCAACACCCACCTGTCCGTGGTAATAACGGACCCAGGCGGATAGGAAGTGCGGGCCGTCCCCCAGGAGAACCTGGGAGTGAGTGGCGGGGGTTGGGGTGACACCCCTCAGCCCGTCACTGGGCAGGCTTGGAGGAGGGACCAGCGAGGGACCTCCTGGGCCTTTACCTCCCTGCTTCCTGTTGGAGGCCGCGAACTTGGGTTTGGGATGCCAAGCCCGAGCCTGCTAGCTCTGATGTTGCTGGGCCGAGACGCAGCGGGCGCAGAAGGACGAAAGGGCTTAGGCTGTGGTTTCTGACCTTTGTCCTTCTGAGCGGAAGACCCGAGTCAAGGTAGCACTGGACTTCCGATCCTCTGCAGGTGACATTCCACCCCAGGGCGAAGAGGTCGGTCCCAAAAGGAACATCCGCCAACCTGCTGGGTATCCAGTAAAGGTAGATATCTCAACCAAGCCACGATGATAGCCACTGCAGCCGCCACAGACCTGGCACATGAGTCCCCAATGTCTAAAGCAGTCTGGAGCTGCTGTTTGGCCTGCCCTGCCCTGGTCCGCACCTGCCTGACTGTGGTCTGCAGATCTGCGGGAAGATGAGGACGACCTCATCCAGGGAGCCCAACAGGGCATGAGAGAAATGTGCCATGAGGCGGCTGAACTGGCCTGGCGAAGGCCAAGGGAGGGCCAGCATAGACTTTTAAGCCCGGCATAGTCAATTTCTTGGACTCCTTGTCGGAGGGTTTATCACACATCCCTAGCGTTCCCGGCCGCATGACGCTGTCGGTAACTAACCCCTCGGCCGAGGGTGTTCCGAAAAACCGGACAGGGAACCAGTAGGGACCGCATACTTCCTGACCATCCTGGCTGAAGGCGCAGGGCAGGAAAGCAGGATGCTGCAAAGCTCAAGGCCGGGCCCACTATGGCCTCGGCCACGGAGAGAGCCTCCGTGGGGAATCCCTCAGTCCAGAATCTCCGTGAGGGATATCTGGCGGCTTAAAAGCAGTTCGAGCTTCATCCCGGTGGACTCGAGATGAGCGAAGCAATCCCAGGAAGAACGAAGGCTATCATCCACCGACTGTCCTCCTGAGGACTCCAAGTCCAGTCGCTTGGAGAAAAGGAGGAATCATCTTGGACTCGGAAGAGTCCTCAAAGAGCTGCCTCGGGCCTGAGCCACCCTCCACCTGCCAAGGTCGATCGGGAGTGAGGGTGACAGACAGCCTATGGGGCAGTCCCTGAGCCGACCGAGAATTTTTGGTTGGAGCCCCAACTAACGGCTGTGGAGGCGGAGGTTCCACCGGAATCGGTGGTGCAGCTGGTTTTGGCCGAACAACCGGCCTGGGGACAGGCTCATCGGATAAAACGAGGGGTTGTTTCGGCCGCTCTGGTGACAGCCACTTAATGGCGGGAAGGCGATGGCGTCGGCTTATTCCCGGTCAGAAGGGAGCTGTTGCCATGAGTTCTCATATCTTCAATGCAACTGGCGAAGCCTCCCTCATCGAGGAAGAGGGGCGGCGGTGCCGCTTGCCAGCGGTGCGAGACAAGACCGCCTATGGCCAGGGATCGGCTGGACGCGAAGAAGTCCGAGACCGAGAACCTCGGCTTTGCTGAGGGCGGTGCGGAGGACGCCTGGGAACTGGCACTCCCTCGGTTGGAAGATTCAACCGAAGGCTCCGGAACGGGGCACAGACAAACTAGCGGGGTCCTCAACTCCACCGGGGGAACCGGGAGAGGATTCTCGGCTTCTCCAGCCGACAACCCGATCAGGTCGAGAAAAATCTCGACGCGTCGGCCAGAGTCTCGATCAACTGGCCTGGCGGGGACACCGTGAGACCAGTGGCGAAGCAGAAAAGTCGACCGAAGTCGGCGGCCCGACAACTCGGGAGAGGATCTTTCCCGCTCTCAAGAGCGTCGGCAGCGACACTTACCCTGTCTCTCTTTTGGACCAGGCGGTCCAGAAGAGATTAGTCCCTCACCTTTGAGTCGAGAGGTCAGACAAAGCTCCTTAAAAGAAGCTGAAGAGGCACCGAGAGAGGCGGGACAAATGCACGCAGCGGGAAAGCGGCCGCCGCCGCCTCCTCTTGAGGCGATCATCTGCTGGAGCTGATCCGCCTGAGCGCCCGCCGCGGACACCGCGACGCGGGCCTCTTTTGACTTCACGGAGAAATCGCTACTCGGGGCGCCCCAGTTGTAAGCGGGCAGCACGGTCTTCGAGGCGTAGGCCGAAAGGAAGAGCACAGGCCGCCAAGCCTGCGGGTCGTGCTCAAGGCCTAAGCAGTAGGCATGCGTGGAGTGCGGATCCGTCGAGACATCTTCTGCCGCAAGGGCATCTCGGAAACCGAGTCGATTTGTCCACGAGCCGAGGAGAGAAGACCAAGTCTTTTAGCAAAAACTTTTAATTTCGAAAATTAGAAGAATTAGGAGCCAGTCTTATACACAGAGCGTTAAGGAGGGAACCTGAGCTTCCAAGCGGTAAGGAAGATCTGGCGTCATGGGGCGGAGCCGAGTGTTTTACCACCCGGGTGGGTGGGAGGAGCCAGCTTGAAGACCTTCCGGCAAGATTTAAAGCGGCAAGGATACCTGCCAGACAGTGTGGATGAACAACATATCCATGTCCCTAGAACTGTCTTTGTTCTGCTGAGAAGGTCTGCCAGTTTGTTCTGCACTCCCGGCAGGCAGACCGCCTGAATTAGAGCCTTGTGCTCTAGGCACCATTCCCACACTCTCATTGCATCCCTGCATAAAGGGTAAGAGTGTGCACCACTCTGCTTGTTGATGTAATACATCACTGCTTTGTTGTCCGTTTGAAGGAGAATGTTCTTGTGACAGAGAATGTCCTTCAAAGCCTGGACTGCATAAAGGACGGCTCTCATTTCTAGGACATTTATGTGAAGCTGAGACTAGTCCAGAGTCCACGTACCTTGGGTGTGGAGATTTTGACAGGGAGCTCCCCAAACAATCAGGGATGCGTCTGGGGTAATGGAAATCTGATAACCCAGGGGAGCAAAGGGATACCCTTCCAGGAGACTGTCCTCTTGCGACCACCAGGTGAGTGAGCTCTTCAGGGGTTCTGTCACCTTAATGAGAAAGGACTGAGGGTGAATGGTTGGGGACCACTCAGTACTGAGCATCCACTGAGAGGTTCTCATGTGAAGGCGAGCTAGGGCTACAGTGAAGACCGAGGATGCCATGAGACGGAGCATCTGTTGCATCGAGACAGCTCGAACCGAGCTATTCTCTCTGATGTATCGGGCCATCTGTAGGATATCGCTCCTTCTGTCCTCTGGTAGAAAAGTCTTCACACAAGAGGTGTCCAGAAGAGTTCCTATGAAAAAGAGCTTCTGGGAGGGCTGCAACTGCTATTTCTTGAGATTTAGCAAGACTCCCATGGATGTGAGAAAGTCCAAGGCCGTGAATATGGCGTTGAGAGTTCCTTGCCTGGAAGGGCTTGAAAGAAGACAGTCGTCCAGATATGGGAACACTTGAATTCCGATCTTTCTGAGATGCGCTGCGAGAACTGCACAACACTTTGTAAAAACTTGCGGCGCAGAGGATAGCCCAAAGGGCAGGACTCTGAACTGATAATAATGGCCCAAAACCACAAATCTTATGTATTTGTGATGTTTTGGGTGAACAGGAATAAGCTGGAAAGCATCCTGCATGTCCAGGGAAACTAACCAGTCATGTTGATGAAGCAAAGGTAACAGGGTTCCTAGCAAAATCATTGTGAACTTTTCCTTGGGAAGAAATGTGTTCAATTTTCTGAGGTCCAAAATGGGGCGCATGCCCCCTGTTTTCTTTGGGACTAGAAAATAATGGGAGTAGAACCCAGTGTTCCATTGATCCAGCGGAACTATTTCTACTGCCCTGTTGTTCAGAAGGCCTTGTATCTCGGCAGCGAGAAGCTCTGACTGAAGTACTGACAGCCTGAGCTGATGTTTGGGGGGACGATCCGGAGGGGTCTCAAAGATTGAGAGAATACCCCTGGCGGATTATCCTGAGGACCCATTTGCCCGAAGTTATGGACTTCAACCGGTCGTAGAACTGAATCAGATGACCTCTCACCGAAGAGAAAGAGTCCCCCTTGGACAGCTGAGGTGCGACTTGGGCCAGAAAAACAGAAGGTGGCACTGGGCGCTTTGGGCCCTTGTGCTTTCTGTTGCATTTTCTTTTAAGGTTGGGGGCTTGGTTTTCATTAAAACCTCCCCTGCCCTTGATTCGAAAGGACTGACGGTTGTGAAACTGATGCTTATTAACACCCCGAGAAGGGGCGGGAGCATACCTTTCAACCTCTTTACTCATAAATCAGGGACAAGGCTTAAAAAAATCAGGGACAAAGACCCCAAATCAGGGACACATCTTAAAAATTGGTACTGTTCACTCAGTAAGCAGATAGAATAAGGGGATTAGTGTAAGATGCATTTTCTGAAAAAGAAGTCTGTAACTTTAATGTTTAGCATTATTTTATATTTTCAATCCCCACTGTTCTGTCACAAAAACACAAATTTTAGGGACAGAGGAAAATTCTGAGTCAAAATCAGGGACAGTTGAGAGGTATGGGCGGGAAGCCGGTCGAGGCCAACTAATAAGCAGCCTAGTCTTTTATGTGGCCTCTAGAGCTTGCTCTGCTTGAGGACCGAAAAGATACATACCATCAAAGGTTAACGCGATGACCTGTTGCTGGGCTTCATTCGTGAAGCCTGAAGTGCACAGCCAGGAGTGACAGGGGTACAAATACCTGCCGCTGCCGCTCTGGAGGCAGTATCGAAAGCATCCATAGCTGCTTTAACCTGCTGGCTGTTGGACTCAATACCCCTGGTTATGGTTTGAAGAAGCTCTGAATTAAGTGTCCGACTCCGGTAGAGCTTCTACCAATTGTTTGAGCGAATGCCAAAGAACATACTAATATTGAGAGAAATAACCCTGGTAGCTGGCAATACACATACCCAGGGTGGATGCAGCAAAGACCCTCTTACCTAAAGTACATAGATACATAGACAGTGTCGGCAGATAAGGGCCTATGGCCCACCCAGTCTGCCCATTTGAGCTTGTAAGTTCAGTTTGTTTTCCTAGAAGTCTGTTTCCCCTTACCCCTGACCTCTAGAATTCCTTTATGTCTATCCCATGCATTCTTAAATCCCGTGATTGTTTCAGCCCCCACCACTTCCTCTGGCAGGGTGTTCCACTTGTCCACCACCGTTCTGTGAAGAATTCTTTCTCATGTTTCCTCTGAATCGTCCTCCTCCAACTTCATCCCATGCCCTCTAGTCCTGGAACATCTTTTTAGCTTAAAAATAGAGTTTTCCTGCACTCTGTTTCTCCTCTTAAGATACTTGTATGCCTCTATCATATCCCTCTCCTCCTCTCCTCCAGGAGTACATGTTCAGTTCCTTCAACCTGTCTTCATAGGACTTGTGATGCAATCCATGCACCATCTTTGTTGCCCTCCTCTGAACCTTCTCTACCCTGTCTATGTCCTTACGTAGGTATGGTCTCAGAACTGTACACTGTACTCAGGTGGGGCCTCACTAGTGTCTTGTATGGCGGATTATGACCTCCCTTTTCCTGCTGGTGATGCCCCTGCCTATACATCCCAGCATCCTATTTGCTTTACCTGATGCCTTGTCACACTGTTTCCCTACCTTGAGGTCATCAGAGATGACAACCCCAAGATCCCTTTCCTGCTGGTGCATGCTATATCCTCACCCCCAACTGATATATTATTGTGCCAGGGTTTTGTTACCCCATATGCATTATCTTGCACTTCTTTGCATTGAATTTCAATTGCCAACCCTTGACCATTCTTCAAGTTTCTGCGGGTCCCTTCTCATTCTGTCTACACCCTCTGGTGTGTCTACTCTGTTACAGAGCTTTGTGTCATCAGCGAACAGTGAAATTCTGCCTTCTAGATCCTGAGCAATGTCACTGATGAAGATGTTGAATAGGACCGGTCCCAGCACTGATCCCTGTGGTACCCACTGGTCACCCTTCCCTCTGTGGAGTGACAGCCATTTACCACCACCCTCTGTGTCCTGCCACCCAGCCAGTTACCTACCCACCACACTACTGTCCTGCCCACACCCATATTCCCCAGTTTGTGTAATAGTCTTCATGTGGCACAGTGTCAAAGACCTTGCTGAAGTCCAGATAGGCCATGTCCACTGCCCTCCCTGATCCACCTCCCTAGTCATCCAGTCAAAAAATTCAATGAGATTGGTCTGACATGACCTCCCCCTGGTGAAACTGTGCTGCCTTGGGTCCTGTAGTCCATTGACAACCAGATGTTCCACCAATCTCTCCTTCAGAAGTGCTTCCATGATCTTTCCCACTACTGAAGTGAGGCTGACTGGTCTGTAGTTCCTGCTTCCTCTTTGTTCCCGCTTTTGTATAAGGGACTACATCTGCTGTCCTCCAGTCTTTGGGTGCCTCCCTGTTTCCAGTGATTGGCTAAACAGGATAGCCAGAGGTTCAGTCACCACCTCTCTTAGTTCTTTAAGGACCCTGGGGTGCACCCCATCTGGCCCCATTGCTTTGTCAACTCTTACTTCCAGTTCCTTCAGGACCCTTTCTCGTGTAAAGGGACTTGTGTCCATTCTGCACCATTCTCACCCCTGTACTCCTTCAGACCCATTACCCCCTCTTCCTCAGTAAAGACTGAGCATAAATACCTGTTCAGTATGTCAGCTTTACTGTTGTCATCCTCCAACGACTCCCATCCTCCCCTTCAGTCTCACTATCCCTCCCTTTGTCTTTCTTTTTCCCCTTTAACCACTGATTTTTGCAATGTGTTCTTCTGTCTGAGCTTTGGCTTCCCTTACTGACTTCCCTGCCTCCCTTTGTTTCTCCTGGTACTTCTCCCTATCCCCTTCTGCCTGTGTCTTTTTGTATTGCCTGAATACTATCTTTTTGGCTTTCACTTTCTTTGCTACCTCTTTGGAAAACCATAATGGTCTCCTCTTCCTTTTCCTCTTGCTAACCTGCTTAATGCATAATTCTGTTGTTCTTATAATCCCCATTTTAAATACTGCCCACTGTTCCTCAACCCCTGATTCCTGTCCCATTCCCCTTAATGCCTCTTTCAAGTATTTCCTCATTTTCCCAAAGTCTGCCCCCCTAAAATCCAGGATACGTGTTTTTGTGTGGTTTGGTTCTGCTCTTTCTGTGATTTCAAACCACAATGACTGGTGGTCACTGTTACCAGGTGCTCCCCACTGTTACCCCCATCACACTGTCCCTGTTTGTGAGCAGAAGGTCAGTATTGCCTTCTGCGAGTTGGTTCCATGACCAGTTGCTTGAGGAAGGCACCTGAAGGGAGTCCAGGATAAATCTGCTCCTAGTTGATGCTGCTGCTGGGATGCTCCAGTCCACGTCTGGAATATTGAAGTCTCCAACCAGTACTACCTCACCCTTGTCTGCCATCCTTTGGATGGCAGCATCAACTCCCTATCTGTTTCTTCCTCCTGGGCTGGTGGTCTATAGACACACCTGTGGATAGCTGGCCCCATTTTCCTTTCTAGCTAACCCACAGTATCTCTCCCCATTTTGTTCCTCCTGGATCTCTGTAGCCCTTATGTCATTTTCACATACAGTGCCACTCCTCCTCCCTTCCTGCCTGCTCTGTCTCTTCTGAAAATGTTGTGGGTATGGCCATCTCCCAGTCATGGTTATCATTACACCAGGTTTCAGTGATGGCCACAATGTCCAGGTCTGACTGTACCATGACAGCCTCCAGATCTTCCATCTTGTTGCTAAGGCTCCTGGCATTTGCACACATGGCTTCTCATGATTTGACCTCCCTAGTCTGCTTCACTGTTCTACTCCAGCCCCTTCCTTGGTTGTCAATTTATCCTGGTTCTCCTTGCTGTCTGCCCTTCTGCTGAATTTTGCCCTTTTCTGCTTATCCACCTTTTGGACACTAATCTCCATCTTTTGCACACGCTTTGCAGAGATAGCCACTCCTCTGGTTCACTGGTTCCACTGCTAGCTGTGGGGGTGAGCAAGTAGGTACCCTCCTTGCTGGCCTGCCACCCTTTGCTAGTTTAAATGCATCAATGTAGCATTTAAACTTATCATTGAGTACTTGATTCCCTCCAGGATGGATGCAGGCCGTGAGGCTTGAACAAACCTCCATCCTCCAGGTGGGTCCCCAGTCACCAATGAATCAAACCCTTCCTCACAGCACCAGTTCTTCAACCATGAGTTAAAGTTCCTGGTGCATGCACTCCTATGCTCTCCTTGCCTCTCACAGGTAGTTCTTGAGAAAGTGACAGAAGTAGCTACTTGCTTGAGACCCTTCCCCAGTTTTCTAAACTCTTCCTGAACTTCCTTTGGCTCCCCATTTGCCAAGTCATTAGTACCTAGGTGGATAATGACATTCAGCTCACCCTCCTGTCTTGCCTTCCCAGTGATCCCCAGTATCTTCCTTTCATCCCTCCATGCCGTGGCACCTGGTAGGCACCTCACCTCCCTGTCCTCTCCCTCCTGTGTTCCTAGCTGGATCCCTCTTACGATGGAGTCCCCCACCAGGATTCTCTTCCTCCTCCTCCTCTGGGGTCCACTGCTTTCCCCACTGAGGTCACCTCCTTGGCTAACCTCCACATCCTTTCCTTCCACTTCTCTGGGTACCTCTATTTGGTTGTCCTCATTTGCCAGTGTGGCATATGAGTTCTTGAGAGGAATAGGATCTGGGATGTGCCTCTGCCTGACTGCTCTAACCCTCCCTGGCCCACTGTCATCCAAGTGCTCCTCGTTATCGGCATCCTTTGAGGCAGCTGCATTGGACTGGTGGTCCCTGGATAGGGGTGATAGTACTCTGACCCAGTTTACTTCGCTCTGAGTCTGGTTACCTCATCCCGCGGTCAGAGAGATGCATACAGATAGGGCAGCACCTCAGTGTCAGAAGGTCTGCCTGAATGTGGCTGCACCACAGCCACTGCATTGCACCACTCCCAATATACTGCAATTCCACAACTTGTCTGCTAACTGAAACTCTCTTAGTTCTCGTTTATTAATTTACAGTACTAAAATCCTGTAACTAATCCTCAGATATTTTTTTTTTTTAAGGAAAGAAACCAATAAATAAATAAATGAGTGAAACACTTACTCGTGCTGAGGGTGGGCTTCTTCCCTTAGGCCCCTCCTACTTCACACCTCTTACTATGCCCGTGTTTAGCTCCTGTCAATCAGATTTATCAGGGCATATAATTAAGAGAAGGGGGAATTACACCACCACCATGTTTTAAATTTTCAACAGCCCAAAAACAATTATAAGTAAAGACAACAAAGAAAGAAAGTATAGTGTCACTACAAGCCCACAATCTAAGTTTAAAAGAAAAATACCAATTACCAGTTACTCTAAAGCACTGAATTGAATATGTTTCCTTCCTTCTCCTTCTGGCTTCTTCTTGTATCTTGTAAGTATCTATCTTACAAGATTCTTTGTTTATAGGTTGGGCTGTAGTAGCCTGAGGAAGGATGACCTTATTCTCTGCCAAGACTACAATAGGGTTCACAAAGGCTTGGGAGGCCAAAATGGGTCGATCCTTGGGAGCCGCATACTTTCCATCTATGGACTTAGCCACAGAAGGAATGAGAGCGGGATTATTCCATACCATTTGAGAAAGCGTCTCAAAGGAGGGTTGTACCGGGGGAGTTCAATCCATAGGGATCTCCGAGACATGAAGGTATTGCAGTCTTAAAAGCTTCTCAGGATCGATATCTGTAGTCTGGAGAGAAAGAGTGGAATTCAAATTTTTCAGCAGAGTCTTAAATTACAGGTCCTTGACCACAGGCTCTGCAATAGGATTAGATCCTGTTCCTTCCATGTCATCACCCAGCCCAAGGTCTGGGTCAGGCTCAATATCATCTCCTGACAGCCCAGGAGGGACTGTATGGACAGGAAAGGAGTGAAAATCAGAAGAAAATGAAGAAGGAAATGATTTGGAGTAGAGAAGCCCTGAAGACTGGTAGACATCACACCAAGCCTCGGCACCGAAGAAGAGGATGGCGCCGCCTGTCCCCACCAAGCGCAGACAGAGTCCCCAGCACTGAAAAGCTGCACGGCACCGAGGACGTCTCCGACAAACCCAATGGTGCCGAGGCCACCGCCGACAGATGCATCAGCGCCGATGACGGCGCTGCGCAACCCATCGACGCCAAAACCACCGCAGGGCTCCGAAAACTAGGATTTGAGGAGAAAGAAGGAAGAATACCCGGAGATAGAGGCATCGGTGTGGCCCCCTGTGCCACAGCTATGTGGGGGGGGGAGGACACCTGAGCGCGGAGTCGACGGCACTGAGGAAGGCGCCGCATGACTAGGGAGGCCCAACCCGATCCCCCAAAGAGCCTGAGGGCCCTGGAGTGACCGGGCCAGGCAGCTGGACCAACCTCCGAGCCCATTGCTCCATCAGAGCAGCCCACTGATGAAACTGCTCATCAGAAGCCCTACCAGAAGGCAGGGAAGGGCTCCGATGTCGAAGAGGTCAGTGACTGGAACCAGAAACCGGCGACTCTAAGGAGCGACAACTGACCAATAACTGACCGTCGGCGTGCAGACATACCAGGGCGACCTCAAGTGATGCCTTCTCTTTTTGACCTGAGGGGCCAAGAAGAGCTCCGAGGCGAACGGTGCAGAGAATGCAACCGTTTTCTTTTATGCTTCTGAGGGGACCGCCCCTCTGCTTGGGCACTGGACCGTCCGTTGTCAGACCCCCCCTCCGGAGAGGGCAGCGGACCAGACCCAGCCCGGCTGACTGAACAGCTTTCATACGAAATCTCCATACCGTCACCTGACCCACTCGTGGTCGACTCCTTCAATATAGGCTGAGATTTCATTCTTTAATAAGAATCAATTATAGTAAGTGGTACTTATTCAAGATCTACTACAAAAAAACTGAAAACGATATTGCTAGTTTAAAGTTTGACTCCCGGCGTGCGTCGTCGTCACTGACACGCACTTGGCGGAGAAAAAAGGAACTGAGATGGTTGGAGGGTCGACGCTGAGATAGTCATTGCCGTACGAGCCGTTCCTCACGGCTCCATCTCTGGCGCCAGCCCTCCTACAAAAAGTTTGCTCCCGCTGGGTCCTAGAGCCTCCGGCATAGATCCCATCAGTGTGAATGAGTGATGGAGACTTAATGTCCAGGAAGATCAGATTGCATCTCTGCCAAGGATGCAGCCACAGCTCTGGTAGAGTGGGCACGCACTTGGCCTTCCAACTTGACCTGAGCCACAGAGTAACAGCGACGTAGACATGCTACTATCCAAGAAGAAATATACTTGATGGAAACTGGCTGACCGAGGTGGGCAGCACTGAAGGACACAGAGAGCTGCTTGGCACTACGATTGTCTGTGGAGTAAGGCGGGTCAGGAAGCATAGTAAAACCTGGAGCAGTTTAAAAATTCAAAGTAGCGTTTTTTCCAATGACAGTAAAATAAAAAATAAAATTCAGTGTAACTATTTACAAAGACAGTACAAACATAGAAAACAAAGTCCTTCATCTGGGGCTATCTCTAATTCCAAGTTTCAGTCCCCCAAGTCTTTGTCTGGGAGCACATTACAGAGAGCCTGCTTCTCACAGAGTGTTCTTGTAAGTTTCATTCCTTGCAGGTGCAACAAAACAGTAGATGGTGTCCCAGAACTGACCTCTTGTTCACAGCTCTGCAAAGACCTTAAAAACTGCATCTCATGTTAACCACTTGAGTTCCAAATAGCTTTTGCAATCATTTCAACAGTAAAACTATATACATTTTAAACAAAGGATCCCAGTATCACATGCAGTTTTACACAGAGATTCACATATATTTTTTATAACTGCAGATATGCAAGGGGAAGAAAAGACATAAATAGAAAGGGAAGGCAGAAAGATAGTGAGAGGTGGAGAATTGCGAAACAGTCAAGAGTGATCAGTTCCTTGGTCTGACAAGAAAATCAGGTTGCATAGCAGGCCTGCTGATGCAGTGGTTGGATTTCCGCTTGCGCTGCCGACGACCCGGGTTTGGGAATGGACCCGGGAAGTCAGAGAGCCAGCTGGGGAGAAGTACTGAGCGCCCCATGGACTGCTCTCCTTCTCCAAGAGGAGGGAGGGAGGGAGAGAGAGAGTATCCGGTGCTTGACGGACACCTGGCGGAGGATGGGGGAACCACAGGCGACTGGTGCCAACACATTGGGGGGGGGTGGATGCTGGATGTCATCGCATGTCCCCACCCCCGGGGCAGCCCAGAAAAATAATCGCAGGCTACCACAGATGAAGCCCGCCCACCACCTGGCCTCCGTTGCTCCCTGCCAACCAATTACAGCCCTGCGGCACCTCCAGGCCCTGAACCTCGCCCTGAGGAGGAAGCCAGGGAGGCAATGTCAGTTCACCGACACCTTCTCCCATCATAGATGGGTCTGCTCAGTACCGTATCCCGACCCCGGAGGGTAAGCCAGAAGGGTATCTGCAGCGGCAAGGTGATCGGGGAGCAAGGCAGGTGCTTGGGGCTGGCACTGATGGAACGAGCAGGCTGGCAGCAAAAAGCATAGTAAATAAAAAAAATTAAAAATTACGAAAATTTGGTTGAATAACTAGACAGTGAAGAGACAGAAAAGAAGAGGCTAGAACAGACCCTTGCATTTAAACTTTTTCTGCATAACAAATGGGGCAGGGCCTTATTCAACCCTGTCACAGTGTCCTTTGTTCTATCAATGTCAAACTGAAGGGCTGTTTTAACATCCACTGAGTGAAGGGAACACTCCCATTCATTCTGGAAGTTAGATAAGTACGTAGGCAGCACACCAAAGGCTGGTTGAGGTGGAACTCTGAAATCACCTTGGTAGGAATTTAGGGTGTGTACGGAGAACCACCCTGTCTTTGTGGAAGACAGTATACAGAAGGTCTGTGACCAAAGCATGCATCTCAGAGACCCTATAAGTGGAGGTGATGGCCACTAGAAAAGGCATTTTCCAGGTCAGAAATTTTAGACTGCACGTGGCTAGAGGCTCAAAAAGTTTGCGAGTCAGCATATCTAGCAAAGGTTAATATCCCAGGGTGCAACTGGCTTCTTGACCGGGGGCCTTGTGTGCAGAATGCCTTTGAGGAATCTCTTGAACAAAGGTAGCTGGGTCAGGGTAATTTTCTGGACTGGTTCATGGTAGGCAGAGACTGCACAGAGATGAACCTTTATAGAAGAGTACTGAAGTCCCACGTCTGAAAGGTCTAGCAAGCACTCCAATATTTTATTATTTTTTTTTTTTTTTAATTCTTTATTTATTCCTCCCGAGCTGCCTGCTGCCCGGTATTATCTGCCCAGTCACGGACCACGAGCTTCCACTACCTCAAATCGGCCGCGAGCCCTCCGAAGCCCCATGGCTTGCCCCCCACGGTGGGGCTGTGGCACTCCCCCTTGCATGCCACAGTTGTCGGAATAGGTCGGAGGGCTGGCCTGAGGAGCTAATTGAAGCCGTGGTGGGCTTCATGGAAGGCGGCAGGCAGCTGTCTTCTTTTTCCGGTCTTTCTGGGGAGGTGGGGACGTGCAATGACGCCTAGCGTCTGCCCCGCCTCCTGAACGTGCTAGCGCTGGTAGCTGCGCGACTTCCTGGCACTTCCCAACCCTCCCCCCGGAGAAGGAGAGCAGTCCATGGGACGCTCTATCCATCTCCCGCGGCCGGCCCTCCAGTGCCCCCAGGTCCGTTCCCGAACCCGGGTCGCTGGCGTCGCATGCGGAAATCCAACCACTGCGCCGACGGGCCGGCAAGCACTCCAATATTTTGTCAGGAGGATATCTAAATGGGTCTATGAGGATCTTAGCACACCATTCTGAGAAACGTTTCCATTTGGCTGTGTGTCTTTCTAGTGGAAGGCTTTCGCACAGCAGCCAGAAGGACCTCTGAGACACATTAAATCTGCCCACTTCTATCTCCTCAGGAGCCAGGCATGGAGATGAAGGGAGCGCAGGCTGGGATGGAACAGGGATCCTTGCGTCAGAAGGTCTGTCTGTAGCGGTAGCTGAGGAAGTACCGACAACTAGTTGATAAAGGGAAAACAAATCTGTCGAGGCCAGTATGGTGCAATGAGAATCATCTTGACCCCGTACGCCTCCAGTCTGAGCAGCACTCTCTGAATTAAAGGAAGAGGAGGAAATGCGTGCAGAAATCGATTTGTCCGCTGCAGCCTGAATGCATCCTGACAGAAAACGCCAGGTACAGGATTTCTGCAGCGGAACTGAGGCAGTTTTGCATTGAGTAGCAACGCAAAAAGGTCCAGGTCTGGAGTACCCCACTCATCGAAGAGTGACTGTAGGATGTCTGGTGCCAACGGCCGCATGTGAGAATCTGCTTCCGTCCTGCTGAGGTGGCCTGTCAGATCGTTCTGAGCCCCTGGAAGGTAAACTGCCTAAATCAGGGCACTGTGGCTGAGGCACCACTCTCAGACCCTCAAGGCTTCTCTGCTGAGAGGGTAGGAGTGTGCTCCCCATTGCTTGTTGATGTAATACATCACTGCTTTGTTGTCCATCTGAAGAAGGATTATCTTGTGACTGAGTACATCTTCCAGGACTCAGAGGGCGTACAGGACTGTCCTCATCTCCAGAACACTGATGTAGAGGTTCGACTCTACCTGGGTCCACAGACCCAGAGTGCGATGGTCCCGGCAGTGGGCTCTCCAGCTGAGGAGAGATGCATCCATAGTGATGGTTATCTGACACTCCGGCGAAGAGAAGTGAAGACCTCGAAGAAGATTTTCCTCCTGAACCCACCATGTTAATGACCGCTGTAGAAGCTCCATCACGTTGATGTGCTAAGACTGTGGATGTGATGTTGGGGGCCACTATATGCTGAGCATCCACAAAGTGGTCCTCATGTGTAGTCGAGCTAGGGGCACTGTGAAGACAGAAGAGGCCATAAGGCCTACCATCTGCTGCATGGATCAAGCCCGAATGGGATTGCTCTACCTGATAAAAAGTGCCATCTGAAGGATGTCGTTTCTTCTGTCTTCTGGAAGAAAAGCCCTCATCTCTGTGGTGTCTAAGAGGGCTCCTATAAAGAGGAACTGTTGTCAGGGTTGAAGATGTGACTTTTCTAGGTGCAGCAGAACACCCATAGAGGTCAGGAACTGAGATGCTGTTGCTACTGCTTTCTCTATGTCCTGTCTTGACAGACTTGCTAAGAGCCAGTTGTCCAGGTAGAGAGAGACCTGAATGCTGAGTTTCTGAAGATGTGTTGTGACAACCGCAAAGCACTCTGTAAAACAGACTCGAGACACTGAGGACAGCCCAAATGGCAGGACTCTGAATTGATAGTGTTGCCCCAAGGCAATAAAGTGAAGGAATGTGTAATAGTTTGGGTGTGCTGGAATATGCTGGTAAGCATCCTGTATGTCCAGGGATGCCAGCCAGTCATGCTGTCTGAGAAGTGGCAGGAGAGTTCCCCAGGGAGACCATCCTGAACTTTTCGCAGTATGAGTACTCATTCAGCTTTCTGAGATTGAGAATAGGGTGCATACCTCCTTGTCTTTTTCAGAAACAGAAAGTAATGAGTGTAGAATCCTGTTTCTCTCTGTTCAGGGAACTACTTCCACTGCCCTGTTTTGGAGAATGCCCATTAACTGTGATGTGAGGTGTTCCTGCTCAGCTGACAGTGTGTGCTGCCACTTGGGTGGGAGATCCGGGGGATCTCCAAAACATTCAGCAAGTATCCTCCCTGAATTATTCTGAGGACCCATTTGTCTGTGGTGATAAACTTCCACGGACTACAGAATTGAGTCAAACGACCTCCCACTGCTGAGGAGAGGCCCACCTTGGGCAGCTGAGGTGGAATTTGGGCTGGGCTCTCAGAGGGAGGCACTGGGCGCTTTTGAGCCCTGTGTCTTCTGCTGTGTTTTCTTTCTTTTCTTTTATTAATTTATTATGATATTTGTCCCCACTGCTGATGACCCGGCACCTCAGCCTGGTCATGGACCCCAGCCTCCACCTCCATATTAGACCACGACCCCTTGGATACCCCCTAGCTTTCCCCTCAGGGTGGGGTGTGACGCTGGTCCCCTTAACAGTGGCGCACGTCGGGACTAGGTCCAAGGGTCGGTCCTGGAGGCTGATGAAGGCCAGAGGAGGCTTCATCTAGGGTTGTCAGCAGGAAGTGATTTTTGTATGCTGTACGTGGGGGGTGGGAATGTGCAATGACGTCCAGCATCCGTCCCACTCCTCCGAGTCACTTACTAATGCCGGCTGCTGCGTTACCTTTGGCCTCCGCCAGGGGTCCGTCAAGTATCGGACATTACCCTCACCTCCCCAAGGAAGCAGAGCAGTCCCTGGGACGCTCGATCCTTCTCCAGCTGGCCCTCTGATAATTTTGGTCCGTTCCCGAACTCAGGTTGCCGGCGTTGCAAGCGGAAATCCAACTGCTGTGCCAACAGGTCGGCCTTCTGCTGCGTTTTCTCTGGTGGCTAAGGAGACTAGTGTTTGTTCAGGGTTCCTCTGCCCCTTCCTCAAAATGGCTCCATGTTATGAAAGAAATACAGGTTACTCACCTGTAAGCGGAGTTCTAGGAATGGCATATGTTGCTCATCCACACTGACTGGCAGGTTCCTTGCCGCTTTAAATCTTGCCGGAAAGTCTTCAAGCTGGCTCCTTCCACCCACCCAGGTGGTAAAACTCTTGGCTCTGCCCCATGACGCCAGATCTAGCCCACTGGAAGCCAGGTTGTGCGTCGAAGCCAGGTGGTCATGTGGATGAACAACATATACCATTCCTAGAACTGCTGTTACAGGTGAGTAAAGTACAGTTATGTAAGAACTTACCGTAACAGTAGATTTTCGAGAACAGCTCTTGCAGCAGGTTACACCATTAGGACTGAAGCCGTCAGGCGCCAGGACCCCACAGAAATTTTTTAGCTAGCAGTCTTCAGCGGGAACCGCCTCCAAAGTCAGTCCCGCCCCCGTCAGGCATAGTACATAAGGAGGCGCCCCCCTCCAATAATCCTCAGTTCTCCCGCCAGAGACTCCTGGCCGCTGGATGACATCAGAAGAGGAGACCAAGGATCCACCACCAGATGGCCAAGGCTATAAAATCGGAACGTCCTATCCCGTAAGATAGGTGTTTGGCTACGACCTACCTCCAAAAGAAGAGGGATGGTGGACGGGAAGGTACCTGCTGTAAGAGTTGTTCTCGAAGATCTACTGTTACGGTAAGCTCTTACGTAACTGTACTATCTTACTTTGAGATACAGCTCTTGCAGCAGGTTACACCATTAGGACTGATTTCCAAGAAATAGTGGCAATCATGCACCACTGGGAGGAGGAAAGGTAGAGATCTCGATATTACTCGAGCCTAGGACAGAAGTCCCTGAAAGACGGCTAGACCGAACCTCGCTCTTTGCCTCGATGCAATGTCCAGACTGTAATGCCTGATAAAGGTATGCACAGAGCTCCAAGTAGCTGCAGCGCAAATAGCTGAGGTGGAGACGTTCTTCTTGCTTAAAAGAAGTAGCCACCCCTCTTGTGGAATGAACCTTGACGTGACGGTAAGGGGTTTATTAAGCATCTATAACAGAAAAGTGATGCACTGGATGAGCCACCTCGAGAGTGACTGTTTAGAGACAGGAGCTCCTTTCATCCTGTGAGCAAAGGAGACAAAAAGTTGGTCCGCCTTTCGAAACTGTTTGGTTCTGGTCAGATAGTATCTGAGGCACCGATGCACGTCGAGGGTGTGCAGAAGGGCTTCTCCTCGATTAGTGTACCTTGGGAAATACACTGGTAAATCGATATCCTGGTTAAGGGTGAGGGCTGAAACCACCTTAGGCAAGAACTTTGGGTTTGTCCTTAGGGATACCCTGTCCTGATGGAAAACCAAATAAGGCTCTTTGCACATAAGAGCATGTAATTCCGAGATTCTTCTCGCTGAAGTAACAGCAACTAAAAATAACATTTTCCAAGAAAGGAAACGTAGCTTGCAATCCACGGCTGGTTCAAAGGGTGGCAGCGTAAGCTGCTCCAGGATGAAGGGCAAGTCCCAAGGAGGAATTGGATCCTTAATGGGAGGCCTAAGGTGAAGGACTCCCCGTAAAAAGGCACGAGTAGTGTCCAGTTGGGCCACCGTCCGATGGCCTACTAGGGCATGATAAGCAGAAACTGCACAAAGGTGTACCTTGATCAATGAGTAAGCCAGCCTGGAATGGAAAAGGGACGGCAGGTAGTCCAGAAGCAGTTTTTCAGGACAATCTAACAGAAAAAACCGCGCGCTTGGGCTCACAAACAGAATCTATGCCACTTCATGGCATACGTTACGTGGGTTGCTGGTTTTCTGTCGGCAGAGATACATACATACATAGACAGTGTCGGCAGATAAGGGCCTATGGCCCACCCAGTCTGCCCATTTGAGCTTGTAAGTTCAGTTTGTTTTCCTAGAAGTCTGTTGCACCTTACCCCTGACCTCCAGAATTCCTTTATGTCTATCCCATGCATTCTTAAAGCCCGTGATTGTTTCAGCCCCCACCACTTCCTCTGGCAGGGTGTTCCACTTGTCCACCACCCGTTCTGTGAAGAAATTCTTTCTCATGTTTCCTCTGAATCGTCCTCCCTCCAACTTCATCCCATGCCCTCTAGTCCTGGAACATCTTTTCACTTAAAATAGTGTTTTCCTGCACCCTGTTCCTCCCTGTAAGATACTTGTATGTCTCTATCACATCCCCTCTCTCCCTCCTCTCCTCCAGGGAGTACATGTTCAGTTCCTTCAACCTGTCTTCATAGGACTTGTGATGCAATCCATGCACCATCTTTGTTGCCCTCCTCTGAACCTTCTCTACCCTGTCTATGTCCTTACGTAGGTATGGTCTCCAGAACTGTACACTGCACTCCAGGTGGGGCCTCACTAGTGTCTTGTATAGCGGATTTATGACCTCCCTTTTCCTGCTGGTAATGCCTGCCTATACATCCCAGCATCCTATTTGCTTTACCTGATGCCTTGTCACACTGTTTCCTACCTTGAGGTCATCAGAGATGATAACCCCAAGATCCCTTTCCTGCTTGGTGCATGCTATATCCTCACCCCCCAACTGATATATTGTGCCAGGGTTTTTGTGCCCCATATGCATTATCTTGCACTTCTTTGCATTGAATTTCAACTGCCAAACCCCTGACCATTCTTTAAGTTTCTGCAGGTCGCTTCTCATTCTGTCTACACCCTCTGGTGTGTCTACTCTGTTACAGAGCTTTGTGTCATCACTGACGGTGAAATTCTGCCTTCTAGGTCCTGCGCCATGTCACTGATGAAGATGTTGAATAGGACCGGTCCCAGCACTGATCCCTGTGGTACCCCACTGGTCACTCTTCCCTCTGTGGAGTGACAGCCATTTACCACCACCCTCTGTGTCCTGCCACCCAGCCAGTTACCTACCCACCACACTACTGTCCTGGCCACACCCATATTCCCCAGTTTGTGTAATAGTCTTCTATGTGGCACAGTGTCAAAGGCCTTGCTGAAGTCCAGATAGGCCATGTCCACTGCCCTCCCCTCCACCTCCCTAGTCACCCAGTCAAAAAATTCAATGAGGTTGGTCTGACATGACCTCCCCCTGGTAAAACCATGCTGCCTTGGGTCCTGTAGTCCATTGACAACCAGATGTTCCACCAATCTCTCCTTCAGTAGTGCTTCCATGATCTTCCCCACTACTGAGGTGAGGCTGACTGGTCTGTAGTTCCCTGCTTCCTCTTTGTTCCTACTTTTGTATAAGAGAGTACATCTGCCACTTCTTGCGAGACCCCGTGTAGCATCATGGCTATGTCTCTAGGAGCCAAGTGTGCAGGTTCAATGAACGTAAGTCTGGATGGACCAATGAACCCTCCTCCTGAGACAACAGATGGGAGCTGATTGGCAAAGGAACTTTAGGTTCCCTGGACAGCTGGTGCAGAAGAGGGAACCAAATTTGTCTGGGCCAGAAACGCGCGATCAAAATGAGTGTCGCTTGCTCCCTGCGAAGTTTTAAGAGAACTCTCTGGATTAACGGGAAAGGAGGGAAGGCATAGAGCAATCTGCCAGCCCAGGAGAGGGACAACGCATCTCGCCAGAAAACACCAGGCCCTGGATCTAGCGAGCAAAAACTGGGCAGTTTTGTGTTGGATGGGGACACAAAAAGGTCTAACTCTGGAGTGCCCCATCTGTGAAACAGATCCTCTGCTACCTCCTGTAGAAGTTCCCACTCGTGGACTCTGGTCTGAGAACGACTCAGACTGTCTGCGACGGTGTTGTCCACTCCCGGGACGTGTACTGCAATTAGGTTTGCGCTGTGCTGCAATATCCACTCCCACACTCTCATGGCCTCCCTGCACAGCGGCTAGGAGTGAGTGCCTCCTTGTTTGGTGTGGTAATACATCACCGGGGTATTGTCTGTAACAGGAGTGTGCCCAGTGGAATCTCCGACTGGAAGGCTTGCAGAGCGTAAAGGACTGCCCTCATTTCCAAAATGTTGATGTGGAGATGAGACGCCTGGGCTGTCCAAAGGCCCTGAGACCGAACATCGTCCAGGTGAGCTTCCCACCCGAGGCGTCTGTGGAGGGTGTCACAGTCGGAGACGGCGCTGTGAAGGGAACCCCCGCGGAGAGGTTCCCCAGATGTAGCCACCATTGCCAATCCCGAATTATGGCGCTGGTGATTCGGATTGGCTGCTGCAGATGGTCTTGCCTTTGGTCCCATTGCGCCCTTAGCATCCACTGGGTTCCCCGCACATGGAGACGTGCCAGCGGGACTGTTGCAATGGCCGCAGCCATGTGTCCGAGCAGGCGAAGGACCGATCTGGCCGGAACGGTCCTCTTCACCGACAGGTCCCTGATGAGGGATCTGATGTGTTCCGCTCTGTCCGAGGGAAGACAAGCTTTCCCTCTGACGGTGTCCAGAACTGCCCCTATAAACTGCAGCTTCTGAGACGGCACCAGGAGTGACTTCTCGTAGTTGATGAGGATACTCAGTGATTGAAAGACGGACTGGGTGCAGTGAATGGCCGTCATCAGTGCCTCCTTGGAGGGCGCCATGAGAAGCCAGTCGTCCAGGTAAGGGAACACGTAGTGGCCTTATCTCCTCAGAGGCGCCTACGACCGCCATGCACTTCGTAAAAACGCGGAGTGCCGATGACAGCCCGAAGGGAAGAGCTCGGAACTGATAATGGCGGCTCTGAAACTCAAAGCACAGGAACCTCCGGTGCGCTTGAGCAATCGGGATGTGCAGGTAGGCATCCTGCATGTCCAAAGACGCCAGAAAAGCATCTTGCTTCAGCATGGGAATTAGGCCCGGAAGAGTCACCATGCGGAACCGTTTGTAAATGACAGACAGGTTAAGGTCGCTGAGGTCCAGTTTTGGACGGAGGTCCCATTTTCTTTGGAACCAGGAAGAAGTGAGAATAGTACTCTAGTCCTCTCTGGTTCTCCGGGACGTGCTCTAAGGCCTCTTTTTCCAGAAGCGCGAGCACCTCCTGCTGTATGAGCAGGGCATGCTGACCCAAATATCGGGAAAGCAGGGAAGGTCTTGTGGGTGGACTGTCTACAAATTCTATATAGTGGCCTTTTGACCAATTGCAGAACCCACCTGTCGGTGGAGATCGACCCGCCACCCTGGCAAGTGGCGTGCGATCGACCCTGACTTTCTGTTCCCGTTGATCCGGGGCGGATGCCGGAAGGAGTCATGCTGTGGCAGCGCTTGATTCGGCAGGCTGTGCCAACTCTTGCAAATCGCTGGCCTCTGCCTGGGGATGACTTGGCCTGGGCCTTGCAGGTGAAAGTGCCCCTCTGCTGTTGGCCGGAAGGCGGCTGCTGTCTTTGCAGCCGGCCACGAAAACAGCTCTGGTTCCTAAGAAAGGAACTGGGCCGAGACCTGTACATGGCCTGTACAGATCTGACTGCCTTCCCTGCGTCCTGAAGTTTGGTGATCAACTTCTCGGAGGCTTCCCCAAATAGGACCTCGCTGTTGTAAGGGACGTCTAAGATGTTCTTCTGGACGTCCGGGGTAAAACCGGAGACACGGAGCCAAGAGCGTCTCCGGAGACACATGCCTGAGGCTGCAGCTCTGGCTGAAGAGTCCGCCGAATCATATGCAGCTCTGAGCACCTAGGTCTCCACATCCGAACCCATGCGGAGGAGGCTCAAGAGCTCCTCCTTTTGGTCATCATCGGGCATCTTCTCGACCAGGTCCTACCCCTGTTCCCATAGTGCATTCTGGAATTGAACCATGTGAGTGAGGTAATTCAGAGACCTGATGGCGCAAGTCGCAGCCGCGTACGTGCGCCTACCCAGGACATCCAATTGCTTGGATTCCTGTCCGGTGGCTGTGTGCTCAAATGCTGAGGTCTTTGTGACCGGTCATGCGAAGCAGTGATGACCAGGGAGTCAGCCAGAGGATGGTTCGTCAGATACTGATCCTCCCTAGGGGCCTTTTATAGGTGGTCAGCTTTCTTCGGCACTGCCGGAGTGGAATGCGGACGTTTCCAGGCAGCCTTGGTGACGTCCGCAAAGATATCCACCAAGGATGGCACTGCCACAGGCTTTGGGTCTTTCTGCCGAAGGTAGCGGGCAAGGCGTTGTCTCTCGGGGTCGAGCTCTTCAGCATCCCACCCCATATTCTCCTGGATGTGCCTCATGATCTCTGCAAAAGAGGGATCATCAGGAGGAGAGCTAGGTAGGTTGTGTGGGTCCGGAGAGGGAATGCTGATGGGAGAAGGAGATCTGGAGCACCCCAAGGTGTCAGATCTAGAATCTTCCCCAGACGGGGTGTACCGGCGTCATCTGGATCTCTTAGGACTGGGTGACCCTGAGGTGGATCTGGAGGGAGGTCTTCTCCTGTCTGAGGATCTGCCCCGAGGAGGTGGTGTTCGCTCCTTGGGGGTTGGTGACTGTCCTACGGGCCCCTTGGGCAGAGGAGGAGGCAGTGAAGGAGTAGGAGTAGGATGAGGCGGAGTCGGAGTAGGAGGAGGTTGTGTGGCGACCACATCTTTTCTGATGGTGTCCCACCAGAAGGTAAAGAGCTCCTTTACCTCTGCCAAGTTCATGCCTGATGACGGGCCCGGCCCCGGTGGCCTGTCGCCGGGGTCAGGCATCGGGTCCCCGGGGGTCTTCCGCTCCAGGGAAGGTTCCCGTGGGAGCCCGGCGTCTCAAGTGTCACCCGCCTGGTCCTCGGGCTGCGTTTTATCCTCCACCGACGAGTCCTTCTGACCGACGTCAGCCAGCGATGGTGGTGCGGTCCTCCTCTCTGGGGTAGCCGACGTCGGTCCCCTGGCCGACGCTCTCAGAGGCGAATGCCTGGCCGGTGACGGGTGTTTCGATGTCGCTGGCTCCTGGGAGCGCCGGTGATGCTTGGCCGACGTCCATTTAAGGGATGTCAGGTCCTTGGTCTTGCGAGGAACCAGGTCCGACCCATGTGGAGGCTGGCAAACCGACCTGGCGTCGGAGTTCCGACGGCGGGAGGAAGATTTGTGGCACTCCCTAGACTTCGACGAGGCCTTAGATGGTGTGGACGATGCCGACGGCCTGGAAGTCTTCAGGGGCTGCAGAGAAGAGGAGCCGCTGGAGGATCTGACCTGAACCGGGGAAGGCTGCGATTGAGCCCTGGAGGGAGAGCGGTCTGACCGCAAGCCGGAGCTTCGGGAGTCCGAGGCCCTCGGAGGGGACCTGGGCCTTTCCTTCTCCCGGTGTCTATCCAGGTGCTTGTGGGCTTTACACGACGACTCCCCCCTGGAGGAAGGTTCCTTGTCCATGGTCTTCAGTTTCTCCTCTAAGAGAAACGCTTGAAGGGCCTTTTGGCGGCGGATCCTGGTGCGACTGTTGAAGCCCTGGCAGAAGGAGCAGGCCTTGGTGTCGTGTTCCGGGCCTAGGCAGCGCACGCAGGCCGATTGTGGATCCTTGAAGGGGATCTGTTTGCCGCAGGCACACTTCGATTGGTGACCTTCCAGAGAAGTACTTGGAGAGGACATCAGCTGAATCCAGAATTGCGAAGAAAGACGAAAACGTCGTAGCTCTAAAGGTCGTCGCACCCTAGAAAAAGGACCGAGAGGCCGATACTTGCGATGTCGACAGCAGGAAAAGAACTGAGGATTATGGGGGGACCACCTCCTTATGTACTACGCCTGACGTTGGGGGCGGGACCGACGTCGGAGACGGTCCCCGCTGAAGACTGCTAGCTAGAAAATTTCCGTGGGGTCCTGGCGCCTGATGGCTTCAGTCCTACTGGTGTAACCTGCTGCAAGAGCTGTATCTCGAAGTAAGATCCTGTACTTCTAGGGACATGGATATGTTGTTCATCCACACTGTCTGGCAGACTCCTAGCAGTTCTCGGGAGGAGGCAGGCGCACACCTACTTAGGGAATAATGACTGGAGAACCAAGGCCCCAAAACCAGCATCCGCGCATGACTTAGGGTCGATGTGGTAATGGGTAATGAAAGTGTGTGCTGACTTCCAGGTAGCAGCCCTGCAGATTTCCTGGATAGGGACGTCCATGGAAGCAGCCACCGATGCAGCGATATGGCAGGTAGAATGAGCTCTTATCCCTCTGGGAGGCTCCATGCCCACTAACCTATAGCAGAGATCTATGCAGGAGGTTACCCACCTGCCTATCGTCTGCTTGGCTGCAGGTCTGCCAGGTGTGGCTTCAGCGTAGGTGACAAACAGCTGGCGAACCTTTCCCCGAACTTCAGCCATCTGCTCCTTATAATAAGCGAGTGCTCTTCTAGGGTCCCGAGTATGGAGCCTATATTCGGCCTCCGAAGTGTGACTGGGGTAGAACACCAGCAGAGTCAATACCTGATTAAGGTGAAACTCCGACACCACCTTCGGAAGGAATTTCGGGTGGGGGCACAGGACAACCTTGTTCCTGTGGAAGACCAGATAAGGAGACTCGATGGAAGCGCCTGGAGCTCTCCCATCCTTCTGGCTGACGTGATAGCCACCAAGAAGGCGGTCTTCCATGACAGGTGAGAGATGTCACACCTGTGCATTGTTCGAATGGCTTGTCCATGAGCTTAGCCAATACCAGCAGTAGATACCATGGAGGTGGAGGTTCTCGCGCCGGAGGAGATATGTGATCAAGGCCTTTGAAAAAGTGCCTGACCACCTTCTCCTGCGCCACTGACTGATTCCCGGCCCGTGCCCGGTAAGCAGAGATGGCTGCCAGGTGCACTTTAAGGGTCGTCGACCGAAGCCCTAGCTGAGAAAGGGACCATAGGTAGCCCAGAATGCTTGCCAAGGAATAGGAGGAAGGGTCCAGGCCCTTGCCCTGACACCAAATGGAGAATCTCTTCCATTTAAAGGCGTACCATTTTCTGGTCAACTCCTTACGGGAAGCCTCAACAACGCCGAGGACCTCGTCGGAAAGACCCAAAGCCTGAAACTCTAGCCGCTCAGGAACCAGACCGTCAGGTGCAGGGATTGAAGGTCCGGATGAAATACCTTCCCCTGGTTGACCGAGATCAGGTCCAGGTGGGCTGGAAGCCTGGAGCTAAGACTGAGGAGATCTGGATATCAGAACTGGCGGGGCCAGTCTGGGGCTACCAGAATCACCTGCACCTTGTCCCTCCTCACCTTGAGAAGCATCTTGTGGATCAAAGGAAATGGGGGAGAGGCGTAGAAGAGGCCCGGGGTCCACGGTCTCGAGAAGGCATCCCCCTGCAGCGAGCCCTGCTGAGGGGGGCGGGCATGAAACAGTCTCAGCTTCGCATTCTCCCTGGAGGCAAACAGGTCCACCTGAGGCATGCCCCAGTGGGAGAACAGATCTTGTACTACCTCTGGCAGGAGAGACCACTTGTGGCACGCAGCTCCTATCCGGCTTAGGGCATCGGCCAGAATTTTGGAGGCTCCTGCCACATAAATGGCAAGGAGATCCGCCTCCAGGCTGTGCATGAGGGATCAAATGCAGAGAGCTTCCCTGCACAGAGGAATGGAGCGTGTCCCGCCCTGGAGGTTTAGGTAGTACGTGGTCATGGTATTGTCCGTCTGGACCTGGACCACTTGACCCCGTACAAACTGAGCGAAGGCAGTGAGGGCTAGACGAACCGCTCGAAGCTCCAGCAGGTTGATGTGGCATCAGGACTCCCGAGGGGACCAGAGGCCGTGCGCTCTGTGCTCCCCCAGATGGGCACCCCAACTCATCAGAGAGGCGTCAATCGATAGAGAGACCGTCGGCTGGGGACGGACAAACGGGATGCCCTCCTGCAGATGAGCTGGAACGATCCACCACTGGAGAGCGTTCCACATCTCCTGGGTCACTATCACTGGCTGAACCAGAGGACCGGAGCGCTGTGACCATTGGCTGGCAGTCTCCATTGTAGGGGACCCATGTGCCAAAGGTCCAACGGACCACGCTGGTGCAGGCCACCATGAGGCCCAGGGGGCGCAGGAAGTCCTGGGCAGGGCGCAATTGCACAACCTGAAATGATCGGGCAAAGGAAGAAAGAACCTCGGCCCTGTCCACCGGGAGCTGTGCTCTGGCTTGCAGAGAGTCAAGCTCTGCCCCGATGAATTGGATCACCTGCTTCGGCACGAGTTCCAACTTGGCCTCGTTGATAAGGAGGCCAACTTGAGAGCAAACCTGGAGGGCCAGATCCCTGGAATGCTCCACCTCCATTCTGGAGGAGGCTGCAATCAGCCAGTCGTCCAGGTAGGGGTACACCCGAACCCTTCGGCGCCGCAGGAATGTTGTCACCACTGCCATGCATTTGGTGAAGACCCTGGGAGCTGGAGAAAGGCCGAAGGGCATGGCCCGGAACTCGTAGAGGGACCCCTCTGCCCTGAAGTGGAGGAATCGCTGGTGGGATGGATGGATTGGGACGTGAAAGAACGCATCCTGGAGGTCCAGAGAACAGACCCACATGCCTAGTTCCAAGGATCTGAGCCAGAGTGACCATCCTGAAGGTTCGAGATCTTAGGAATCTGTTCGGGTCGTGCAGGTCTAGAATGGGGCGCCAGCCCCCCATCTGTTTCGAGACCAGGAAGTACCTGGACACAAACCCTGGGTCTGGTGGAGGATCCACTACCTTCCTTATCACCTCCTTTTGGAGGAGCAGAGCAATGTTGGCTCGACGAACCGATAGAGAGGCTGCGGACCCCGTAGCCCCCGTGGGGCGACGGCTCGGAAGGGTGGGGCGTGCTCGAACTCCAGAGGCAGACCCTTTCCTACCACCTCCAACACCCAACGGTCTGTGGTGATAGCGGAGCCGTCCCCCCATGGGGAAGCAACGTGGCTGGGGGCGACACCCCTCAACCCGTCACTGGACAGGCTTGGAGGAAGGACCGGCCGAGGGAGTTCTTGGGCCTTTTCCTCCCTGCTTCCTGTTGGAGGAAGCTGCAGGCTTGGCTTTGGGGTGCCAAATGTGAGCCTGCCGGCCCTGATGCTGGTGTTGCTCGGCCAGATGTGCCGCAGGGGCAGAAGGTCGAAAGGACTTATGTTGCTGTCGACGGCCCTTGTCCTTCTGAGCAGACGTGACCGAGTCCAAGGTGGCGAACTTTTCGATCCTCTGGAGGTGGCCTTCCACTCCAGGGCCGAACAGTTCGGTCCCCAAGCAGGGGACGTCCGCCAACTTGTGCTGGGTATCCGCCATAAAGGTGAATATCCTCAGCCAGGCTCTGCGGCGCATGGCCACTGCGGCCGCTACTGATTGGGTACAGGAGTCTCCGATATCAAAAGCCGTTTGGAGCTGCTGTTTCGCCACTGCCCGTCCCTGATCCCACACCTGCTTGACCGTAGTCTGCAGGTCAGCCGGGAGATGAGGGATCACCTCATCCAGGGAGCCCATGAGGGCGTGGGAGAAGTGCGCCATTAGTACGGACGAACTGGCCTGACAGAGGCCGAGGGAGGGCAAGCGTATACCTTGCGCCTGGCAGAGTCCAGCTTTTGGACTCCCTTGTCGGGGCTTATCCACATCCCTAACGCTTCCGGGCGCCGAAAACGCTATCAGTGACCAACCCCTCCGCAGAGGGGTGTTCCGAAAAACTGGACAAAGAGCCGGTAGGGACCGCATACTTCCTGGCCGAAGGCACAGGACAGGAAGCTGGCTGCTGCCAAAGCTCCAAGGCTGGGCCAACAATGGCTTCAGCCACCGGAAAGGCCTCCGTGGGAGAATCCCCTCGATCCAGTATCTCCGTGAGGGGATATTTGGCCCGCTTAGATACAGGCTCGAGCTGCATCCCGGTGGACTCCGAGATGAGCCGAAGCAGACCCATGAACAGTGATGGGCTCTCGTCCATCGACTGTCCCCCGGAGGACTCCAGGTCAAGGGGCCTGGAAAACAGGGAAGAGTCGTCATCAGACTCCAAGGAGTCTGTGAAGAGCTGCCTGGGGCCTGAGCCACCCTCCACCTGCTGAGGACGGTCGGGAGTGAGGGTGACTGTCAACCGGTGGGGCAGACCCTGACCTGACCGAGAATCCTTGGTCGGTGCCTCCGATTTCGGTTGTGGAGGCGGAGGTTCCACCACAATCGGTGGGGCAGCTGGTTTCGGCTGAACAACCGGCCAAGGCTTGGGCACCTCGACCACCGCGAGGGGCTGTTTCGGCCTTTCGGGTGACAGCCACTTAATGGCCGGGGAAGACGACAGTGTTGGCTTGTTCCCAGACAAAAGGAGCTGCTTCCACATTAAGTCCTTGTAGCGTCGACGCAATTTGCGCCGAAGCCTCCCCTCTTCCGAGGAGGAAGACTAGGACGAGTGGCGCCGCCGCTTTCCTCAGTGCCCAGACCGAGACCACCGGTGATGGCGGGATCGGCTGGACCGAGACCCTCTGTGTTTCCGAGGGTGGGTCTGGGAGGGAGCGGGGGAAACCCGCTCCTCCCTCGGCTCGGGAGCCTTGACCGGGGACTCCGGCACAGGAGGCGCAGGCAAGTCCTCGGTTTCCACTGGGGGACCCGGTGATGAAGGGTTGTCGGCTTCACCAGTCGACAGCCCGTCCGGCGGGTAGAGAAAAATCTCGACCGCGTCGTCGGGTGTCTCGGCCGGCTGACCTGACGGTGACACCGTGAAGCCGGCAGCCTTAGCCGCAACCTCGACTGAAGTTGAGTGCCGACTGTCCGGGGAAGGGGACCTCTCCCGCTCCCACGAACATCGACGGTGGGACTTACCATTCGAGTCCTCCTTTTTTGACCGAGAAGAGTGTCCCGATGGCCCTTCACCCTTTGTGGAGAGCGATTGGCAAAGCTCCTTAAAAGAAGCTGTGTAGGAGGATCCCAAAGAGAGCGAGATAAATGCCGTGACCGAGGAAGATGAGGATGCAGCCTGGACCTCCTCCTCCTCGAGGGCGATCATCTGCTCAAGTTGCTCAGCCGAGCCAGCTGCCGCGGACACTGCCCTACGGGCCTCCTTGGACTTCACCGGCAGATAACGTTTCTCAGGGCGCCCAAGTTGCAGCCGGGCAGCATGGTCTTCAAGGACATTAGCCGAAAAAGACCTGCATAACTCGCAGGCCTGCGGTTTGTGGTCAAGCCTGAGGCAGTAGACGTACGTGGAGTGTGGATGCGTCCTGGACACCTTCTGCCAGCATGGGCACCACCGAAAACCGGGAGTTGATTTGTCCATCGTAGCGGCGAAGGAAGGAGTAGACCGAAGTCTGGAAAACTTTAAAATTATTTTTGGGTGAACAGAAGAGTTAGGATCCAGTCTATACACACAGCGTTAAGGATGGAACCTGAGCTTCCAAGCGGTAAGGAAGATCTGGCGTCAAGGGGCGGACCCGAGAGTTTTGCCACCTGGGAGGGTGGGAGGAGCCAACTTGAAGACCTTCTGGCAAGATTTAAAGCGGCAAGGAACCTGCCAGACAGTGTGGATGAACAACATATTCATGCCCCTAGAAAAACAGGTTACTCACCTGTAACAGTAGTTCTAGGAGTGGTATATGTTGTTCATCCACACTCTTTGGCATGTCCCTTTCCCCTTTAAATCTGGCTCCTCCCACCCACCTGGGTGGTAAATACCTCGGCTCCGCCCCATGATGCCAGATCTTCCTTTCCACTGGAAGATTCAGGTTCCCTCGTGCTACTTCTGCAGTATCGTAGGCCCTGAATACTAATCGATGGTTTTCACCGCAGTCACTTTCTTTGAAACTCGTACGAGTGTACGATTCCAATCCGAACGCATCTGACATGGAGGACAAGTAGGCCCCCGGGTTTCGCCGGTGCCCCTGAGGACAGAAAATGTCGCGCACTGATACCCGCCTCTTGTGTGTCTATTGTTTGGGTGTCGTGCATGACACCTCTTCGTGCACCATCTGCTTGGCCTTCCTGCCTCTCTTAGGGGCTGCAGGAGTCAACCTGGCTGTTTTGATGGTGGTCCTGGTTTTCCAAGAGGCCTCCAAGGCTTGTTCTACCTGTTGGCAGAACAGATAGGTACCATCATAGGGGACATTCATAACCTGTTGCTGAGCATTCAAGGAAAAGCTGGATGTCCAGAGCCAGGAATATCTTCTAATACAGATTCCAGCAGCGGCTGCTCTGGAAGACTTATCAAATGCATCCATAGATGCATTCAACTGGTGGCTATTGCATCCTATTCCCCGGGTGACAAGCCTGAAGAATCGGAAGCTTGGTGTCAGATTCAGCTAGATTCTCTGCGAGAAACTTAAGCGAGGTCCAGAGGACATATTCATACTGGGAGAAGTGTCCCTGATAGCTGGCTATCAGCTGTTTCGTCCAGTGGAGGAACAGAGTTTGGAGTTTCCAACACCTAGAGGATGTGCTTCTTAAGCAATTTGTTGATGGGTAATAGGAGCTTTTTGGTGGGAGAGAGTCCCATCACTTCCTTATACTCCACCTCCTCCTCATCCTCTACTGACTCAGTTGCAGTCAGATCCAAAGCATCTACCATTTGTTTTACAAATGTGTAGTGCAATGAGAAATCATCGGGTACCCTGGGAGGAGAATCAAGTTCCTGATCAGGGGAAACCTCTGGTTCAATGGGCTCCCCCTCTTCATCCTCCTCATATTGAAGACATGATGTAGGATCCGAAACCGGAATAGAGACCTTAACTGGTGGATTTGCCGGTACCTGTTGAACCAGTACCGGTACCAATTCCTGGTTAGATGCTACTTGTAAAGCTTGGAGTATCTGTAAGGCCTGAGAAATAGCTTCAGCTATTGGCATAACCGGTTTTTCCACAAAAGTTCCCCTTTGCATTTACAGCAGGGGGTTCTGTATGTTTAGTCTTTTGTTTCTTTTTCGCCGGTTCCGGTTTATTAGCTGGTTCGACGGTTCTTTTTGGTTTAGATGGTTCTTCGGTATTTTTCTCAATGTTTTTGGAGGGAGTAGGCTAGTCAGAGCCCCTCTCCTCCAGAACCGTTTTATTTGACATTTTCTTTTTGTATCTTTCAAGTCTTTTCTCCACGGTTTCAGGTAGGAAAGTCTCATGTCTGCAGAAAAATGTTGTTCTCTCAAGCAGACTAAACAGCAAACGTTTTTATCTGCCTTAACAAACATTTCATCATACTGTGTGCAGTTTTTAAAACCTGTAGGGCCCGTTTTCTTTTGGGGTTTCTCCGACATATATTAACTAAAGAGAAATCTACCCAGAAATAAACTGTCAAGCGGAGTAGATAATATATATATATTTTTTTTTTAATAGTTAAAACTACCGTTTATAGCGGTTGATTCTCCAGAGGAACACCAGACTGCGTTAAGAAAGAACTGTGAAGTGCCGGTTCAAACAACTAAAAACAACTGACTTTAACTATAAGAAATACATAAACATAGAGAAAAAAAAAACATAACTGATTGTCGGTTCCTCAGTGTTTTTTCACAACTAGGGAGGAATTGCGGAACTAAGTCTAAAACCAAGGGTGTTCAAATCAAAACTTTTAGGACTTACCCAGCCATGACTGTAGCTGAATTTTCACTTGCCCCTTGTTCAGTACAATGCATTTAGCTCTCTTTTTATTCTTGCCCTTCAAGGAAATTTATTTGCCCTGGACAGGATTGGCACACCCCTGTCTAAAAGTACAAATAATCCTAGCACTAATAAAAGAGACAGTAAAGGCAGCAGATGAATACAATTAAAACGTTAGTTTTTTTCTTGTGAAAAAGCAATAAATTTCACGACTTGTGAGGAGAGACCTCCGAGGCGTCTTGACTAGGCAGGGAGAGAATGAAATCTAAGCATGATAGAAGGCAGCAGTTGGTAAGGGCAGCATCTGAATGGTGGCACAAACCAATAACTGCAATAAGTGTTCTACCATTTGCATATTACCATTCTCTTGGCAGTTCAATGCTGGAGGCTGATGGGAAGAATTAAGAATATTGAAGAATTCCTGGGGTTAGAAGTCCTTTTTGTCCCCATAGTATTGATCTTGGGAGATTCCTTATTGATGGGATGTGCTGTACCTCCTGCGGTAACACGGCCTTGCTGTTCTCTGCAAGGACAACCAAGGCATCTGTAACTGGTTGGGAAGCCAGAATTGGTCTCTCTTTAGAAGGGACATATTTCTTATCTATGGACATTCAAACAGAAGGTAAGGAGACAGGCCTAGTCCACACAGCTTCGGACAGTATCTCAAAGGCTGGAGGAACAGGAGGCATAAGGTCATTGGGATATTGGGAACATGAGGCTAATCAAGGTGCAAAATCTTCCCTGGGTCCAACGAAGAGGTCTGAAGAACCAGGGTCGCCTGCATGTTCCTTAAAAGGGATTGAAAGGAATGGTCCTCTCGAGGGAATGTAGAAAGAACTTCTGGCTCATTGTCCAGACTACAGAAAGAGTCTTCATCCTCTTCCTAAGAAATGATGAGGTCTGGGTCAGACTCTTCTTGCTCCAGATTCCCCTCAGAGAGGGAGGGCTGAAGTGGAGTAGAGCTCAAGAGGCTATAAGCAGGCCTAGGAAGAGGAAAGAAAGACGACACCATTACCGGGGCCGGAATCGGCATCAGGCTCTGACCCAGCAAAACAGGACCCCTGCTGACTGAAGAGTCGGTGCCGGTGACATCACAGCACCCAACCCAGAACTAGAGGAGGCAGAAGGGGCAGGAGATGGTACCTGTGCCAGTCCCTGCAAGGAAACCGGAAGAGGGAGGTAGGCACGTGGAACCGGTGTCGGTGGTGCAGTAAGGGAAGGGCCGTCGCCGGAGTCAAATGCTCCACCTGGCCAGAACGTCCCAGCCACAGTTCAGAGGCACCTAGGTCCAAGGGCCCTGGCACCGGATCTTCCGGGAGGGGCAGATGGGCCAGGCGCTGTATCCACTGCTCCATAAGATCGGGCCAGTGATGAAACTGCCCACCGGAACCCCCTACTCCCCGCAGAGGAGACGACTCTGGTGCCGAGATTTCTAGCGACCGCATGTAACGAGGAAGGCCTCTTACTCACGGATATAAACATCTCTTGGCGTATGCAGAGGCAACTGCGAGCGGTACTGTTTTTTCCCCTTCCAACAGGATGAGGAAGAACTCGAAGCGGAACAGTGCCAGGTCCCCGACTTGGATCGTGAATAGGCCTGCTTCTTTTTGTGTTTTCAGGAGGGCTGTCGTCCCCCCTCCCAAAAACCGGACTGCCTGTGTTCGCGCCCCCCCCCCCTCGGAGAGGGTGGCAGACCGGATACAGCCCCACTGCTAGAGCAGCCTTCTAAAGAAGACTCCCTACCATCACTGTCGATGGCAAACTCCTTCAATCTTCATGGCTGTCATTTTTTTTTTTTGGTACAGAACATAATAAAAGTAAACTAAACGCTGTAGTCATATAGACTTGAAGATCTGACTCCCGGCAGGTGAGCAATGTCATTACTGCAGGGCACTTGACGCTAGAGAAAAAAGGAACTGAGGCAGCTGAAGGGTCGATGCTGAGGTAGTTTTATATGGCACGAGCCAGTCTTGCGGTGCCATGCATGCATGGTCATATCTTGGCGCCGACCCTTCTGCAGATCTTTGGCTCCTGTAGGGTCCCAGTACCTCCAGCTTAAACCAAACAGTATGAATGAATGGTGAAGACTTAAAAGTGCAGGAAGAGTATGCAAAATACATTCCAATTTATATGGATTCTCTACCCACTCTACAACCCAGGGTAACCTGTGATTGCCTTATTAAGCAGCTATGTGTCCAGGCCTACCTTAAAGGCCTGTACTGTCTTCATGTCAGCTGTCTCCACTGGTAAGCTGTTCCACAGGTTCAAGGTACTCACAGTGAGCTGGTCTCAACACTGCGTCCAACATGAAGAGGCACCAATCGCTGCTTGAAATTTCACAAGATCCTTTATTTGATGCAGAAATATCAAACAACAGACCACCCCCACAAACACCAACTCCATCCCAATGTGTCAAGCCTCCCTGGTTCTTTGTCAGGGATCTTGCGAACATTAAAGCAGCGACTGGTTCCTCTTCATTCTGGACGTAGTTCCGAGACCAGCTTATTGTGAGTACTCTACACATTAATGCTGTGGAACCACTATTAGCTCTAGAGAGGCCTTTTGGAACCGTCTGTTCCACAGGTTCACCGCCCTTTAGAGAAAACTAATTTCAAAATGAATTACTCTTACCTGTTGATGTTATTTGGAGCACTAAAACCTTAATGAGTGTCATTCCACAAAATGGAAAATAGTATTATTCAGCAAGTTTTCTAAACTGTGTACAACTTACCTGGTGTTGGTTTCATCATTGAAGTCTTCGGCCCATTTTTTTCTGGTCTGTGCATTTGTAGAACCATCCAGGCGATAGTAGTCAATATTTTTGAACCACTTTCCTTCACCTAGAATACACATTAACAATTCATGGCTACTTTTATGATATTTTAAAACAAAGGACAAGCTAACTAACTTTAGTCTAACTTAGTCATGCCTGCCCACCCCTCCACCCCCACCCCTGGTCCAGTTTGATTTTTGTAACAGTTAAGAATGTAGGGGGAAAAAATAAAGTACATTTCTTTGTGCAGTGCAGCCCACATGGAAATTTACATGAACGATAACTGAAATTCCAGACCCTCATAGGCAATACTTAGGCTGACCCTGCCCTTTCTTAAAGAGAGGCAGAAAATAAATGTTCATTATGTGGGCAAAACCTCACGACAGGGTGTGCGGCAATGCTAAATCTGTAACTAACTGGTCTTAAATATAACTAAAACAAAAACTATGGTATTTGGTACATCTCCAAAACTAAAGGCAAGTGGTAATCTTCAGGTTAAAGCACTGGATGGTACCACATTTGAGAATGTGGATACTTTTAAATATTTTAGCATTACACTAGACCCTCTCTTAAGTTATGATACTCATTTAAGTAATGCTACGTCTAAGATCCATACTAAATTAGGCATGTTATATAGACTTAGGTCTTTTCTGACTGACAAGACTAGAATGGCCATAGTTAAACAATGTTTACTTCCTATATTTACTTATGCTTCCTTAGTTACAGATAATGCCTCTGCAAACTTTTTATCTAAAAAGTCAATACTGACACAAAAGTTAGGTAAATTTGCCTTGTCACTTCCTTGTAGTACCCACCACTGCATAGTCTTCGATAAAATGGGATGGTTGCCAACTAAACCGAACTACAACTATGGAATGGCTAGATTTATTTACAAAATAGTTCAAACTGGTATACCTATCCGCTTATGGAGACACCTACAGCGTTTTGATTTAAGTACATCTTTTAGGGCTAGGGGGGGAATGAGGTGGTTCTGAGGCTCCCTTTAAGAACAACTATGTGTGGACAGAGAGCATTTTCTTTGGTAAGCCCCGAAATTTGGAATGGTGTACCTTTCACTGTCAGGAACTTGTCCTCTTATGGTGCTTAAGAAGCAGAGCTGGGAGTGAGGGAGGAGGGTAGTGTTGTAGACCGTGGGCACCTGCAGCAGCATTCTCCGAAGGTGAACTGAAAAGCTGCTGCTGTGCTGACAAGAACTGAGGGACCGGAGAAGGCAACCGGGGAGGACAGAAGCGGTGGAAGCTGATGAACAAAGGGGGGTAATTATCCTTGGGTTTTGTTCGTCATTTGTGGTCTGGGGTGGTGGTGTTTGTTTCTTTAGTCTGGCAGGGAGGTACATATTGCTGAAGGTACTGTCCTTTCTTGTGGACGTATTGGCCGGTCTGAGACAGGGTGTTTGTTTCATCTGGCAGGGTGAGATTAAAATATGTGGATCTGGACTGTGCTACTGCCTACTGGATTTCTGATTTTGTTAACCATTGTCAGAGATGGAGTTCATTCATCCTGCAGAGCGGGTGGGGTTTACGGGGGTTTGTTCAGAGACAGCAATGGGAGATGAGTGGAGTGTGAGGGCAGATGAGTGAGGGGTGTTGTGAGTAAACTAGGGCGAGGAGTATAGCTCCATCACCGATTCAGGCAGGATCGTGGGAGGCGGCTGTGGGGGAAGGACCAAGGAGCACTAGTACTAGGGGCTGATAAGACTCCCGCAAGAGTTGGGTGTGGCCTGAAGGTCCAAACGGGATTCTGCAAAAAGGCACGAAGACCTAACAAAGGGAAGGGGGCCTATATGAGCTGAGGCTGCACCACAGCTGGGAGTGGGGTAGTATTGTAGGCTGTGGGCATCTGGAACGGCGTTCTCTGAGGGTGAACTGAAAAGCTGCTGCTGTGCTGACAAGGACGGAGGGAACCGGAGAAGGCAACCGGGGAGGACGGAAGCAGTGGAAGCTGAAGAACAAAAGGAAGTAATTATCCTTGGGTACTGTTTGTTATTTATGGTCTGGGGAGGTGGTATTTGTTTCTTTCGCTCGGCAGGGAGGTGCATATTGCTGAAGGTAGTTTCCTTTCTTGTGGATGTATTGCCTGGTCTGGGAGAGAGTGCTTGTTTCATCCAGCAGGGCGAGATTAAAATACAGGGATTTGGACTGTGTTACTCCCTACTGGATTTCTGATTTTGTTCTTAACCTTTGAAGGAGAGGGAGTTCTTTCATCCGGCAGGGTGGGTAGGGTTTTCGGCGGTTTTATCGGGGAGAGGCGAGTGGAGCGTGAGGGGTGTTGTGAGTAAACTAGGGTGAGGAGTACAGCTCCACCACCGATTAAGGCAGGATCGCGAGACGCGAGAGGCGACTGTGTCGGAAGGACAGAGGGGCACTGGAGCTAGGAACTGATAAGACTCTTGGGGGCACCCTAGACCCTCCCTCCCCCTGATACTTCAGATATATAGGGGTGTACATACTTGGCCACTGGTGGCTGCTACATTACTGTTTCATTGTCATTGGTGGATTGCTCAACCAGGTGCAGGCACTACAGTTCCCAGCTCATCAATCAGGACAGTGAGTACCTGGGAGTGTAGCAAATCATAGGAATCCACATAATCAGAGGAGGGGTGCACTGAAGATTGGGTTGGGTACGTTTGTAGGAGACGTTACGAGCATCATTAATGCTTGCTGATATACAAGGGATATAACAACACAGAAGTTAGGAATGCAGAGATGCAGGGAGGGATACACTAAGGGGTGGAACAGCAATAATGGGGGCAGAGCGTGGTACAGGGGGCAGCAGGGGACACCATGGGTAGAACAGTGGTCTGCAATGGGCGTTGGGCAGCTTTTGGAATGAACATATTATGGAGACTAGGAGAGAGTCCGATCTGCCACAGGCTAAGGAGGCCGGAGGAAAGAGTGCGGTGGCTTGTTATAGAGTTGGAGAGGGTGTGGGTGGAGGGGATGAGAAAGGGGGCAGGAGGGCGCATCAGGATAAGGACATTAGGTTGAGGGAGGGGACAGGGAAGGAGTGCAGATTCACATCTGATAGGAGGTCAAGCGCTGAAGGCAGATCAAGGGATGGGGGAGGAAGCAAACGCAGGGCAATACAGGGGTGGCAGGCAGCAGGTTTGCCGTGCAGGCAACAATGGTGGAAGGAAGGAGTTAGGGGAGCACCAGGAAAGAGAGAGAGAGAGAGGCAGGGGGAAGGGGAATGGCATGCACGGATGTTGGCAGTTGGAGGAAGCTAGCAGAGGGCACAACTGAAAAGGAAGTGTTGGCAGCAGGGGTGTAGGGGAAGGGGGCAGTGCTGATAGGTCAGACAAAGGGTGCATAGCCAAAGGGTTCCGGGGGGGGGGGAAGAGGGGAAGGTGGATGATAGCATGAGGCCAAGGGGAATGAGGGAGCACAGGTCGGGGAGGAGGGTCATAGGGGAGAAGTGAAGAGATGTAAATGGGCAAGGAAGGGCAGACGTTAGTAATGGACAAGGAGGTAAAGGGGGGAGGGGTGTGTGCTAGGTTGGGAGACTCCATACTGAAAAGGATGAGCGGGCAGTGGGGGAAAGACATTCTAATATGAGTCGAGTCTATTCTCGGTTTACTAAGAAGGGCAGGCCATTCTCAGTGCACAGGGTAGAAGAAACCGTACGTTGTGGTGCACGTGGGAATGAATGACCTGTCAGGGGAGAAGGTGGAGGTAGTAAAGGGGAGATTTGAGGAACTGGGGGAGCTGTGTGAGGAGGTGGGGAAATCAGAGGCCTTCTCGGAGGTACTCCCGGTACCCTGTGTGCAAGTACTGCAAGGAAGGGAAGGATGGGGGGATTCAACAACTGGCTGCGGGAATGGTGTTGTGCCAAAGGGTATGGGTTAGTAGGGGGCTGGGGCAGAACCTGAGATAATAACCTGCATGCAGGGGACAGGCTACACTTGAGCGGGGAGGAGAAGGGAGTACTGAAGCAGGGGATGGAGGGGAACGTAGCAACAAGGGTAGCTTTAAACTAGGAAAGGGGAGTGGCAAGTGGAAAGCTGGTAGGCAGGGTTTCCAGAGAGGGGAGCCAGATGAGCCTACCCCCCAAGCTATAAGGGAGGGCATCAGGATAGGAGAGGAAGGGGGGGGGTAAATCAGGGTGGGGAAAGGGATAGCAGCAGGGTGGAAGGTAGTGTCGCTAAATGTGAGGAGCCTGGGAAACAAATCAGCCAAGTTGCAGGCTCTCTTGGCAGTGAGGCAGGTGGAAATTGCAGCCATAACAGAAACTTGGGCCACTCAGTACCAAGACTGGGATATGATCCCTGGATACAGGCTCTTCAGAATGGACAGGGCAAACAGGAAAGGTGGAAGAGGGGTTGGCGATCTCTGTAAGGGAAGAAATAAGGTGCATTACGGAAGAGGGGGATGAAGATGGGACAGAGGCCCTGTGGATGCAGCTTCAGGATCCAAAGGGCAGGGTGAGCTGGACAGGGGGTGGCGGATCAAATTAGGAGGGTTTACAGGAAAAGAAACAGTGGTGGTGGGGGATTTCAACCTACCTGGGGTGGACTGGAGCATGCCAACCACGATATGTGCTAGGGAGCCGGCTATAGAGGGGGCATTGCAGGATAGCTTCCTGCTGCAGTTGGTGCGCGAGCCAGCTAGGTTGGGAAGGACTCCGGACCTTGTACTATCAAACGGGGAAGCCATAAGGGACCTGGAGGTTGAGGACCCTCTGGCGGGTAGTGATCACCACTCAGTGTGGTTCACACTCAAAATGGGAAAGCAAACTGGAGGGTCGGGTACCAGGGTGATTGACTTTAGGGCGGCAGACTTCAACAAGATAGGGGAAATCCTGTTAAGGCATCTGGAGGGAATCCAACCTACCATGGATGCCAATCAAAAATGGGGTATTATTAGGGCAGGGCTGGCTGAGGCTACTGGGACATATACTAGGGTACAGAGTAAGAAGGGAAGGGCAAAAAGCCGTTGGCTGACAAGGAGTAATGGAGGGTGAGAGCCAAGAGGAGAGCTTTCAAAAGATTCAAGAGATCGGGGGAGAGAGAGAGAGGGAGTAGTATCACAAGAAGTCCAGGAGGTTACAAGACTGGTCAGAGACGCCAAGGGATTCAGAGAGCTGAAGCTGGCACAGGGCAATGGACGAAGAGAAGGACTTCTTCAGATACACTGGTGAAAGAGAAGAACAGGGACCAGGTAGTGAGAATCAAGAAGGACCGGGGTAGAGAGGCAGAGGCACTGAATGAGAACTTCTGCTCTGTATTCACGGTAGAGAGGGGTGGACAGTTACCTCATGGGACTGGGGGAGGGGTAATAGATGGAGAAATTACAGAGGACAGAGTACTGGAAGGACTGAGGGCACTGCGGGTGGACAAGGCACCGGGACCTAATGGCATTCACCCTAGGGTACTCAAGGAACTGGGAGGACCGCCGGCTGACCTGTTCAATACCTCTCTGCACACAGGATGTGTACCACAGGACTGTAGGTTGGCCCATGTGGGGCCCATTCACAAAGGTGGCCTGAAGGATGATCCAAGTAACTACAGACCAGTAAGCCTCAAATTAATTGTGGGAAAGCTCATGGAGACAATCCTTAAAGAGAGGCTGGTGACATTTTTGGAGGACAGTGGTCACCAGGACAGGCAACACGGGTTTGTCTTGGGCAGGTCCTGCCAAACAAACCTGATTGACTACTATGATTGGGTGACCAGGGAGCTGGACAAGGGTCATGCAGTGGATGTCCTGTTCTTGGACTTCAGCAAGACCTTCGATTCCATGCTGCATGGGAGGCTAAAGGGGAACCTGAAAGATGTAGGGTGGGTACTAAGATGGTCAGATGGATCATGAACTGGCTGAAGGTCAGATAGCAAAGGGTGGTGGTGGAGGGGAAACTCTCATAGTCAAGAGCGGTAACAAGCGGGGTGCCACAGGGATTGGTACTGGGGCCAGTGCTGTTTGGGATATTCACAGCAGATATCTCGCATGAGAACCACAGTAAGATCAGTCTGTTCGCAGATGATACCAAGATGGGGGCTGTGGTGGATGCCACTGAGGGGTGAGGGGACTGCAGGGAGACCTGACTAAACTACAGGAGTGGTCGGAAACATGGCAGTTGGGGTACAATGCCAAACAGTGCAAAATGTATTCTACTTTATACAAAACTGGTGATAAAGTACAGTTACGTAAGAACTTACAGTAACAGTAGATCTTCGAGAACAGCTCTTGCAGCAGGTAACACCATTAGGACTGAAGCCGGCAGGCGTCAGGACTCCACGGAATTCTTCTAGCTAGCTATCTTCAGCAGGACAGCCCTCAACGTCGGGTCCCGCCTCCGACATCAGGCGTAGTACATAAGGGGGCGGTCCCGCCAGATTCCCCAGTTCTCCCGCCGGAGACTTCCGGCCACAGGATGATATCAGAAGGGGAGACCGAGGATCCACCATCAGAAGGTAAAAGGGCGTAAACCCCTGCCAAAGGCTCGGAAAGCCATGCCTCCTCCAAGGGGGAAGGTGGGCGGGAAGGTACCTGCTGCAAGAGCTGTTCTCGAAGATCTACTGTTACGGTAAGTACTTACGTAACTGTACTATCTTACCTCGAGATACAGCTCTTGCAGCAGGTAACACCATTAGGACTGATTTCCAAGCAATAACGCTTGTAAGCATTCTGGGAGGAGGAAACTAGGAAAGTCCATACCAAGTCCTGACTCTAGGACAGGAGACCTATGTAGCAGCCAGGCCGAACCCGGCTCTGCCCGTGAGTAATGTCCAGGCTATAATGCCTGATGAGAAAGTATATAGAGCTCAAGTGGCTGCAGCACAGATGGCAGAGGAGGAGAATTGAAGTGCTGCAAAGAGGTAGCCACCCTCTGGTGGAATGGCCAAGGACTGTACCAGGAGAGGTTTCTGCTTTGTATCCTTAGCAGTATGATATACACTGGACAAGCCAGCGAAAGAGAAAGGACTGCTTTGATACTGGTTGGCCCATCACCCTGTCAGCGAAAGAAACGAAGAGTTGCTCCGACTTGCGAAGCTGTTTAGTCCTGTTCAGGTAATACCTAAGACAGCGGTGAACATCCAGGGTGTGGAGCAGCGCTTCTCCTCTATTAACATATTTAGGAAATATACAGGCAGGTCAATGTCCTGAGTTGAGGGTGAGTGCAGAGACCACCTTAGGCAAGAACTTAGGATTAGGTCCTCAAGGACACTGTCCTGGTGGAAAATCAAATAAGGTTCCTTACACATGAGAGTGTGAGCACAAATTCTCCTTGCTGGCGTAACAGCAACTAAAATGTGATTTTCCATGACAGGAAGCAGCTGTAATCAGCGGCAGGTTCAAAAGGGGGCGTGAGGTTGTTCCAGGACAAAGTAAATCCCAAGGAGGGACAGGGTCCTTAATGGGTGGCCCTAAGGTGTAACACCCTCTCAGAAAATCTTGAGAGGCATCAAGTTGAGCCACTGTGCTGTCCCATCGGGAAGTAGGTAGCAAGAAAAGCGCAGAGGTGCACCTTAATAGAGGGTAGGTGAGACCCGAATGGAAAAGGAGAGCAGGTATTCTAACACCGCTTTCACAGACAAGCTAGAGGAAAGGCCATGCTTTGGCCACAGGGCAAAGCGGCACCATTTCATGGCGTCGTACGCATGCATTGCGGCTTTCTGCACCACGGAAAGAACTTCGCCACCTCTTGCGAGACCCGTGTGCATAAAATGGCTATGTCTCTAGGACCAAGCATGCAGGTTCAGTGGTAAGTCCGGGTGGACTAGAGGACCTTCCTCCTGAGACAGAGATGGGAGCTGAAAGAGCAACGGAATTGGAGCTTCCGGGACAGCTGCGTTAGCAAGAGAACCAGATCTGTCTGAGCCAGAATGGGTTACCAGGATCATTGTTGCATGCTCCCCTGCGCAGTTTGAGAAGAACTCTCTGGACCAACGGGAAGGAGGGAAAGGTGTAGAGGAATCTGTCTGCCTAGGAGAGGGACAACGCGTCTGGCCAGAAAACACCAGGCCCTGGATCTAGCGAGCAAAATTGGGCAGTTTTACGTTGGATGGGGAAGCGAATAGGTCCAGTTCTGGAGTGTCCCATCGAAGAAACCACATCCTCTGCTACCCTTGAAGAAGTTCCCACTCGTGGACTCTGGCCTGGGAGCGACTCAGGCCATCTCGATTGTACTGTCCACTCCAGGAGCGTGAACTGCAATCAGGCTAGGCACCGCGTGAATTACCCAATCCACACTCTTATCGCTTCCCACCAAAGGGTAAAATGTGCCTCCTGCTGTTGAGGTAATACATCACCGCCGTATTGTCTGTTTGGAGCAAGAGAGTATTTGGCGAGATCTCTGACTGAAAAGCCTGCAGGGCGTAAAGGACCGCCCTCATCTCCAGAATGTTTTGATGTGAAGATGAGCTTCTTGAGGTCCCGTTCCTGGGACCTCACCCGTTCAGGTGTGCTCCCACCCCAGCCCTGAGGCGTCTGTGAAGGATTACCTCTGGGGATGGCGATGTAAGCAGGACACCAGAAAGTGTCCTGGGTCTAGCCACCATTGCCAATCTCGAATCAGGTGCGTCGATCCTGACGGATGCTGCATGTGGTCTTGCCTTGGTCCCACTGCACCTTGAGCATCCACTGAGTTACCACGTGGAGCCTTGCCAAAGGGCGGTCAGAACAGCCGCAGCCATGTGTCCGAGCCAGACAAAGGACCAGCCTGGCAGGGACAGTCTTCTTCGAGAGATCCTGATGAGGGATCTGATGCATTCCGCTCTGCATCGTCTGGAAGAAATGCTCTCCCTGAGCGGTGTCCAGAACTGCGCCTATGAACTACACTTCTGTGATGGTACAAGGAGGACTTCTCGTAATTGATTATGATGCCCAGAGACCGAAACAGAGTCTGGGTGCTCTGGATAGCCATCAACAGCACGCCTCTGGAGGCCATGAGAAGCCAATGGTCCAAATGCGGAAACACATAGTGGCCCTGTCTCCATAGAGACCTGCCCACGACTGCATGCATTTGGTAAAGACCCTGGGGCCGATGACAGGCAGAGCTCTCGAACTGGAAGTGGGGCCGAGGAACCTCGCAAGGAACCTCCTGTGTGCTTGAGCTACAGGTATATGCAGGTATAGCATCCTGCATGTCCAGGAGACTAAGAAGGCGTCCTTCTTTAGCATGGGAATAAGACCCTGGGGTCACCATGTGAAATCGTTTGTAGGCGACCGACATATTGAGAGGTCGCTGAGGTCAAGTTGGATGGAGCCCCCTGTTTTCTTAGGAACCAGAAAGAAGTGGAATAGTATTGGACCCTCTCTGGTTCTCTGGAACATACTCTACCACTTCCTTTGCAGGAGGCGCAAGTATTTCTTGCCTGATAAGCAATTTGTGCTGACCGACACTTGGAGGAGCAGAGGAGGCCTCAAGGGTGGTTTGTCTGCAAATTCTATAAAGTGGCCTTTTTCGACCAACTGAAGAACCCACCTGTTGGTGGTTATGGACTGCCATCCTGGCAGGAAATTCGCAATACGACCCCCGACCTTGATATCTGTTGATCCTGAGGGGCGGTGGCCGGGAAGGAGTCAGGCTGTGGTGGCGGAGGGGCCCGCGGGCTGAGCCAGTTTAGCTGGACGCTGACCTCGGCCCGCGGGCTGTCTTGCCTGGGCTCTGCAGGAACTGGAGCCCCTCTGCTGTGGACCGGTGCATGACTGTTGTCTCTGTGTCCGTCCACGAAAATGGCTTTGGTTCCTACGAAAGGAACTAAGCCTCGGTCGGTATTGCCTGGACCGACCTCACGCCTTCCAGGCCTCTTGGAGCTTGGTGAGAACCTTCTCAGAGGGTGCACCAAAGAACTTCTCCTTGAAGGGCGTCCCATGATGTTTTTCCTGTGGACATCCGGTAAATCCGTGAACCGCGGAGCCTTGAGTGTCTCTGGAGGCATCGCCTGAAGCTACCCGCTCTGCCGAGGAGTCGCGGAATCACACGCAGCTCGCAGCACCTGGGTTCCCACGTCTGAACCCGTACGGAGGAGCTGTAACATCTCCTCCTTCTGGCAATTTTTCCGCCAGATCCAGTCCCTGTTCTCATAAGGCATTTTGGAACTGTACCACGTTGGTCAAGTAGTTCAGGGATGTGATGGCGCAAGTAGCGGAAGCATACGTGCGCCTGCCCGTAGCGTCCAGCTGTTTGGACTCCGGGTCCGGTGGCAGGGTGCTCAAATGTTGCGGTCTCTGGGACAGGTCATGAGAGGCTGTTATGGCCAGAGGATGTTGAGCCAAGTACTGGTCCTCCTTAGGGACCTTGTACAGGCGGTCAGCTTTCTCCGGCATCGCCAGGAGCGAGTGTGGATGCTTCCACACTGCCTTGGTGACGTCCACAAAAGTGTCCAGCAAGGGTGGTACCACCACAGGCTTCGGATCCTTCTGCCGAAGATACCCAGCAAGGCGTAGTCTCTCGGGGTCTAATTCTTCCACATCCCATCCCATGTTCTCTTGGATATGTCTCATAATTTCGAGAGAGCGATGGGTCATCCGGAGGAGATCTAGGAAGCTCACGTGGGTCCGGAGGGGATGTGAAGAGAGGGGATCTGGATCTGTAAGAACTCCGATCCCGTAACCTCCGTCGAAGGCGAATGACGGCGTCTTCTGGGTCTCTAAGGACTGGGTGACCCTGAAGAAGATCTAGACAGAGGTCTCCTTTTATCAGGTCTCCCCCTTGGAGGGTCCGTAGGCTCCTGGGGGAGAGGTACTCGGCCTGCAGCCCCGGACAGGGAAGGGGGCGCAGGAGCCGGAGGGGTCGCAGGTGGTGGAGGAGGAGAAGGAGGAAGAGGAGGCGTTGTGGGAACCATATCCCTTTTAACAGTATCCCACCAGTGAGAAAAGAGCTCCTTAACCTCGGAAAGGGAAAGGCCCGACGACGGACCGGGCACCGGTCGTCGGGTTCCGGCGTCGGCTCCTCAGGGGCCTCAGGTTGTGGAGAGGGCTCCCTGGGAGGTGTGACAGGACCGGGTTCGCCATTCTGGTCCTCGGGCTGCGTCAACTCCTCCTCTGTGATAGTCTCCTGACCGACGTCGGTAGAAGGCGTCGGGGTCCTCTTTTCTAAACGTACGGGTACGGACGTCGGCCCTCCTGCTGACGACCGAGAGGGTGAAGGCCTGACCGGTGTCGGGCGTCTGGCGGTCGACGGCTCCTGGGACCTGTGATGACGGGCCGACGTCGGGTCCGACGGCTTCTTAAGAGAGGTGAGCTCCTTGGTCTTTCGCTGAGGAGGAGGAGGAGGCAAGGAGACAGACCTGACGCCAGGTTCGGAATGGCGGGAACCCGACTTGTGATGATGATGATGACGGTCCCCAGACCTGACCAGGGCTTTGGAGGAAGACAACGAAGAGGGCCTGGAGGTCTTGGCCTGTGAAGAGGAAGAGGAGCCCGAAGGTTTCTTCACCGCAGCGGGGGAGGCTGAGAACGGGCCTGGGAGGGCGAACAGTCTGACCGGGCCGGAACTATGGAGTCAGAGGCCCTAGATGGGGACTTGGAAGGAACCCTCTCCCTGTGCTTTCAGAGGTTTCCGGCCTTTTCTGCTGATCCCCTTGGAGGTGTCCATGGCCTTAATCTTCTCCTCGAGAGGACAGCCTGCAGAGCCTTCTGGCGGCGGATCCGGGTCTGGCTGTTGAACCCCTGGCAGAAATTGCAGGACCGGGTGTTGGTTCTGGGCCTAGGCACGGGCATGGGCGAATCTTGGATCCTTAAGCGTGATTTGCTTCCCACAGGCGACTTGAGGGATGGCCTTCAAGCGGAGGTTGGAGGAGGACATCAGACAGCAGCTGAGCCGAAGAAAATAATGTTTTCGAAGGAAGAACTTAACCGTCAGCGGCTAGAAACGATCCAAAGGGTCGAGACATGCAAGTCGACGGCGGGAAAGAACTGGGGTATCTGTCGGGACCGCCCCCTTATGTACTACGCCTGATGTCGGAGGCAGGACCGACGTCGGGGGCAGTCCCCGCTGAAGATAGCTAGCTAGAAGAATTCCGTGGGGTCCTGATGCCTGCCGGCTTCAGTCCTAATGGTGTTACCTGCTGCAAGAGCTGTATCTCGAAGTAAGATCTTTACTACTCCTCCTTGCAGGGGACATCGAGGTAAATCCTGGACCAGCCAACCGCACCAGTCACAATCCCCCTCCCACTGTCCAACTACCCAGAGACCTCAAACTGGCCCACCTAAATATATGCATCCTCTTACAAAAATTGCCCTTGCACCAATCATTAGTACTATCACTAAGTCCTGACGTTCTGATTATCACCGAGACCTGGCTGAAACCACACAACCGTGACTCAGAAGTAGCTATTCCTGGATACTCCATCACTCGCCATGACTGCCCGGGTACCAAGAGAGCAAGTTCTCCCCTATCTCGCTATCAGCACGCCCACCATCTATTGACACCTTGCTAACAAAAATCTCCTTACTCCACTCAATCCCCATATTTGTTGCTGGCTCCTATTGTTCCCCAGACTCCTAAATTACCTCAGTCATAGTTCAAATGGACACCCTAAAAACCCTTGCAACAGGGGGCGAGCTCCATATCCTTGGTGACTGCAATCAGAACTGGCTCTCTGGTGCATGTACCAAGCTCCGCAGCCAGGTGTCAACACTAAATCTGACTCAACAGATCACTGAGGCCACATGTCTAAACCACAGATCTCATAACCACTCCCTACTGGATTGGGCCCTCACTTCGCACCCTCATAGGATAACTGCCTCTGGCCTTTTACCAGATTCTCTGAGTGACCACCACATGATCTACATAGTAAGAAAAATATTTAAAGCCAAGCCATCTCCACCAAGAACTCTCCTCATCAGGTCACATAAATCCCTTAACCTGGAAGGACTCCTAAATGACTTAGAATTCTCAGACTGGTCCGGTGTCCCAAAGGCCACCTCTATTGATTCTGCCCTGGACTTTTTTAAATCCAGATTCCTTGCCATCTGGAACCACCATGCTTCACTCAAAAAGGTCCGTGTAAGGGGAGCTAGCTCATCTGCCGTGGATCTCTGCAGACCTACTGGACCACCTTTGAACCAGGGACCAGACGTGGAAAGCCTACAAAACATCAGGCACCCATGCTGACCACTTAGGAATGCCTGCACCAGGCTTATCCGACAGGCTAAAGCAAACTATTTCACATCATCATTCAAAAACAAATCTAAATCACCCAGCCAAGTTTTGGAAGACGATTAAATCACTCTTCTCCGCTCACACCCAGCCCCCTACCCCTGTCCTAGCTGTAGGAAGGTCCACAATATCAGAATCTCATGCAGTAGCCTCTGCTTTCAACTCCTTCACTCGTAGTACCACCTCTCTCCATTCAAACACACCGCCTGCCACACCCCCTACTACGTCTGCATCCCTGCCCACCCAGACCCCTTACCCGGCCTTCTCCTTCTCCTGGTTACCCGCATGAAGTTCCCAATGCCCTGCTCACCCTCAATCCTCTAAGGGCAATGTCCTCAGGACTGGATGCCAAATGTTTCTACCTCGCCCCAGCCATCGCCATCCCTCAGCATCCTCTACACCCTCCTTCTAGCCTCCCGCAATCCTCTCTGATTGAAGCATGCCAGTCATCCTCCTCCCAAAGGTGCATGCACCCGCCTTCCTGGTAACTTCCGGCCCCATCTCCTCCTCCCCATTTTAGCCAAAATCCAGGAACATCTAGTCCTCTCGCAACTGTCCTCTTTCCTTGACTCCTCCTCCTTCTTTACTCCCTACCAGTCAGGGTTTAGGAAATCCCACTCCACTGTCACTTCCCTCCTCAGGCTCACTGACTCCATCCTTACAGCCATGGACCAAGGCCACGTCACTTCTGCCATTTTTATTAACCTAGCTAAAGCTTTCAACAGTGTCTCTCATGCCCTTCTCCTATCGAAGCTCTCCAGTGTGGCCATCAGTTGGTTCAAATCATACCTGGCAGACAGGTCCCAATCAGTCAGAATTGAAGCATCCACTTCCATCCCCCTCCCTGTCACTGTTGCCGTACCCCAAGGCTCTATCCTTGGCACAATTCTGTTCTCAATTTTCCTTAACGACCTGCCATCAGCCTGCCCACACACATCCATTCACATGTATGCTGACGACACACTGCTGTATACTTCAGGCCCCTCCCCCCTGGAAGTGGCACTCAGACTCCAGCAAGACTTCAATGGTATTCAGCTCTAGTTCCGCTCAAATCCACTTACCCTTAATGCCAAGAAAACTGTCTCTTTAACCTTCGGTATGAGGCAGAGACTCTCCTGTCTCCCCGACATTCCAACCTTCAAGACCCTAGATGGGTCCCCCCTAGAAGCTTGCACTGCTTTCAGATATCTTGGGGTCTGGTTGGACCCAGCACCTTGACTACGCTGCACATATCAATGCTATCCACAATAAACTGCACCCTAGACTGGCGCCTTATACGTAACCCTGGCTGCCCTCTGCCATCACTTAAGGCAATTGTGAAAGAAAATGATCCTCCTATTTTGACTACGGGATAGTATACAGTGCTGCCCCTAAGTCCACCCTAGCGCGACTAGACCCTCTTTTTCACTCCTTCTGTCGCTTTGCTCTGGACTATGCACCCTCCACCCACCACTGCGGCCTGTACCAGTCCCTCAACCTCCTTTCACTCGACAATAGGTGCCAGTCCCACTGTAATAGACTCACAGAGAGATTCTGGGCCCATTTACTGCCCTCATACCTCTCTTCTACTCTAAATGCTCAAACACCCTCTGGTTACTCACTCAGGAATTGCGACTCCCGGCTCCTGCAAGTCCCTTATATGGCGACGTCTGCTGGCCAACTGGCCTTTAGAGCTCGCATGCCAAAGTTATGGAACTCCCTGCCTGCAGTCATTCGGCACGCTCCCTCCTCTCGGATACTCAACTCCTTCCTCAAGGGGCATTTCTCCACCGATTGCTCATGCAGCCTAAGCTCACATTAAGACATAGGCCCAGCTCACCAACCGGTATCAGACATGGTGACTCCAATGTTCTAACTCTAAACCCGATATAGTTTATCTTTTATACCTTTCCCCATATGTATGCCTTATTAACTCTGATGTTCTGTCGCTACACTTGCTGTGTACATACCGTATATATTCTGTATATATTCTGTGTTAATTTCTGTATTATGTATGTGTTTATGTATTCTTCCACCCCCAACACCCCCCAGGACGCATCTGGAATCGAGCGGTAGTCTGCTCAGTATGCCTTCTTGGTAAAACTTTTAATTAATTAAATAAATAAATAAATAAATAAAAGGTACTGCACTTCGGAGCAAAGAACCAGAGGAGGAACTATCAGCTGGAAGGGGTACAGTTGGGAGCACAGAGGAGGAAAAGGACCTGGGGGTGATTAGAATGGGGAATATGAACAACTCGGCTCAGTGCAGGAAGGCAGCAGCGAAAGCCAACAAGATGCTGGGCTGTATAGCAAGGGGGATCTCTTCTAGACACAGTGAGGTAATCCTTCCCTTGTACAGGTCACTGGTAGGACTATACCAGGAATACTGCGTGCAGTACTGGCGCCCATTTCTGAAGTGGGACATCAGATTGTTGGAGGGGGTGCAGCGGAGAGCAACAAAGATGATCAAAGGTTTGGAGTGGAATTCATACAAAGAAATGCTGAACATGCTTAATATGTATTCACCGGAGGAGAGAAGGGACGGGGAGATATGATCGAGACAGTAGAGTTGCGCAAGAACTTACCGTAACAGTAGATCTTCGAGAGAGGTTCCTGCAGTAGGTCATCACATGTAGGACTGTGCCCTCTGGTGTCAGGACTGCATGGCAAACTTTTCCAGCAGTGTCTGGCGTGGGACTGCTCACCCGACATCACGTGACAGATGTCAGTGTGACCCTATATAATGGGCGGTGCCCACACCCACCTTCCAGTTCTCCCAGAGATCCAAGGAGGATGAGACAGAAGAAAGGATGAAATCCTGGAGCCCAGTTCAGAATGGCGAAAAGAAATGGAGAAACTGGGGGAAGGAGGAAGGGAAAAGGTGACCTACTGCAGAAACCTCTCTCGAAGATCTACTGTTGCGGTAAGTTCTTACATAACTGTACTATCTTACTTTGAGAGGTTTCCTGCAGTAGGTCATCACATGTAGAGCTGAATCCCAAGCAGTCCACTCATAAAGAGACCGATAGAGTCACGGGAGGAGGAACAACTAAAAAGACAGCACAGGACCAGCCTAAGACAGTAAACCCTGCAGAACGGCAAGGCCAAACGCGACCCTACACCTACAGGCAATGTCCAGACTGTAATGTTTCGTGAAGGTATGGATGGAACTCCAGGTAGCTGCTGCACAAATCTCTGCTGCAGAAAAGCCGTTGAGGTAGCCATGCCTCTAGTAGAGCGACTTCTGACTTCCCCCGGAACAGGTTTGTTGTACTTCTTGTAACAGAAGCGGATACAGTTACCAAGCCACCTGGAAAGGCACTGCTTCGAAACTGCTGACCCCAAGGATTTGGGGGCAAAGGAGACAAAAAACAGATCAGACTTTCTGGATTCCTTAGTTTGGTGAACATAACATCTGAATATTCTATGACCATTCAAGGTGTGAAGGAGATCCTCCCCCCCATTAGAATGAACAGGGTAATAAACTGGAAGTTCAACTGTCTGGTTTAAGGTGAACTCAGAAACCACCTTCGGAAAAAAAACAAACAGGTTACTCACCTGTAACAGTAGTTCTAGGAGTGGTATATGTTGTTCATCCACACTCTTTGGCATGTCCCTTTCCCCTCCAAATCTTGCCAGAAATCTTCAAGCTGGCTCCTCCCACCCACCCGGGTGGTATATACCTCGGCTCTGCCCCATGGCACCAGATCTTAGCCCGCTGGGAGAAAGGTGATGCGCCTAAAGCTGGGAAGGTCGGATGGGTGCATGTGGATGAACAACATATACCACTCCTAGAACTACTGTTACAGGTGAGTAACCTATTTTTCTAGGAGCGTGGATATATTGTTTATCCACACTCTTTGGCAGACTCCTAGCAGTTCTCCAGGAGGAGGGAGGCAAGGCGCACACCCCCTACTTAGGAAACAGAGATTGGAGAACCAAGGCCCCAAAACCAGCATCGCGACGTGACTCCAGGTTGATGTGGTAGTAGGTAATGAAGGTGCTTGCTGACGTCCATGTAGCAGCCCGACAGATTTCCTGGATATGGATGTCCCTGGAAGTAGCCACTGATGCAGCAGTATGCCGGGAAGAATGAGCTCTTAACCCTCTGGGAGGCTCCTTGCGCACCATCTCTTAACGCAGGCCTATGCATGATGTAATCCATCTTGCAATAGTCCATTTGGCTGCAGGTCTGCCAGAAGCGGCTTCAGCGTAGGTGACAAACAGCTGGTGAACCTCTCCCCGAATTTATGCCGTTCTCTCCTTGTAGTAGGAGAAAGCACGTCTAAGGTCCAGGGTATGGAGCCTGTATTCAGTGTCCAAGGTGTAGTTAGGGTACTATACTGGTAGAGTCAACACCTGGTTAAGGTGAAACTCTGATACCACCTTCGGAAGGAATTTCGGGTGGGGGCACAGGACAACTCTGTCCCTGTGAAAGACCAGATAAGAGGAGTCCACCGAGAGTGCCTGGAGCTCCCCTGTCCTTCTGGCTGACGTGATAGCCACCAGGAAGGCAGTCTTCCACAAGTGTGAGAGCTCACACTTGTGCATGGGTTCGAATGGCTTGCCCATGAGCTTTGCCAAAACCAGCAGAAGAGCCCATGGAGGTGGAGGTTCACGCACCGGAGGGGATATGTGATCCAGGCCTTTGAAAAAGCACCCGACCATTGTCTCCTGTGCCAATGCTGACTGACCGGCCAGCGCCCGGTAAGCAGAGATGGCTGCCAGGTGCACCCTAAGGGTCGATGACAGAAGACCCCCTTTGGAGAGAAACCAAAGGTAGTCTAAAATGTTAGCCACAGAGCAGGATAAGGGTTCCAGACTCTTACCCTGACACCAAATGGAAAACCTTTTCCATTTGAAGGCATAACATTTCCTGGTCGATTCCTTACAAGATGCCTCCACCACGGTGTAGACATACTCGGAAAGACCCAAAGCCTTGAACTCTAGCCACTCAGAAACCAGGCTGTGAGGTGCAGGGATTGAAGGTCCGGGTGGAATACCTTCCCCTGGTTCAATGATATCAGGTCTGGGCGTGCACAAAGCCGCTCCGGGGCCCTGCAGCTGAGGCTGAGGAGATCTGGATACCAGAACTGGCATGGCCAATCTGGGGCTACCAGGATCACCTTCACCTTGTCCCTCCTCACCCTGAATAACACCTTGTGGATCAAAACAAATGGAGGGAAGGCGCAGAGGAAGCCTGGGGTCCACGGCCTCGAAAAGGCATCCCCCTGCAGTGAGCCCTGCTGAGGGGGGGCGGGCACGGTACAGCCTCAGCTTGGTGTTCTCCCTGGAGGTAAACAGGTCCACCAACGGGAGAACAGACTGTAAGCTACCTCTGGATGGAGAGACCACTCGTGGGATGTCTGGCCTATGCGGCTGAGAGCATTTGCCAGTTGGTTCGAGACTCCTGCCACATGGATGGCAAGTTGATCCGCCTCCAACCGGCTGACAAAGGTCCAGATCTGGGGCGCCCCCTTGCACAGCAGATGGGACTGCATGCTGCCCTGTTTGTTGAGGTAGTACATGGTCGTGGTATTGTCTGTCTGGACTTGAACCACTTGACCCCGGAGCTGAGGAGCGAAAGCTGACAGTACCAGTCTGACTGCTCTGAGCTCCAACAGATTGATGTTGCAACGGGACTCCTCGGGGGTCCAGAACCCTTGGGCTCAGTGGTCCCCCATGTGGGCTCCCCAGCCCATGAGAGAGGCATCGGTTGTAAGAATGACCGTCGGCTCAGGGTGGACAAACGGAATCCCTTCCTGCAGATGACTTGGGACGGTCCACCATTTGACAGCGTCCCACATCTTCTGGGTGACAGTGACCAGCTGGTTGAAAAGACCCAGACGCTGAGTCCACTGAGTGGCCAGCTCCCACTGGAGGGGACGCATGTGCAACCTGGCCCAACGGACCACTGAGATGCATGCCACCATGTAACCCAGAAGGCACAGGAAGTCCCGGGCAGGGCGCAAGCGCCCAACCAGAAATGATTGGGCAAAGGAGGAAAGAACCTCTGCCCTGTCCGCCGGAAGCCGAGCTCTGGCTTGACGACAGTCGAGCTCTGCCCCGATAAAGCCCATCACCTGAGAGGGCCCGAGTTCCGACTTGGCCTCGTTGATCAGGAGGCCTAATCGGGAACAGGTTCGGAGGGCCAGGTCCCTGGACCTCTCCACCTCCTGTAAGGAGGAACCCGCCAGGAGCCAATCGTCGAGGTAGGGGTATATGCGAACCCCTCGACGCCGTAGATGGGCTGCCATCACTGCAATGCATTTGATGAAGACCCGAGGGGCCAATGACAAGCCGAATGGCATGGCTCGGAACTCGTGACAGGGTCCTTCAGCCCTGAAGCGGAGGAACCGCTGGTGGGACAGACGGATTGGGACGTAAAAGAACGCGTCCTGTAGATCCAGTGAACAGAACCACATGTTTCGCTCCAGAGATGGTATGATCTGGTTCACAGTTACCATCTGGAAGGTGCGAGACCTGAGATACTGATTCAGGTCGTGGAGATCTAGGATGGAGCGCCAGCCCCCCCCCGTCCGCTTGGGCACCAGGAAGTACCTGGACACGAAGCCTGGGTCTGTAGGAGGATCCGGCACTGGAGCTACCGCCTCCTTGCAGAGGAGTTGAGCAATGCCGTTCCGAAGGGCCGACTGAGCGCCAACTGAGATCCTTTCCTTCCGTGGGCCACGAGCTCGGCAAGGAGGGTACTGCTCGAACTCTAGAGGCAGTCCCTGACCGACCACTTCCAGGACCCACCTGTCCGGAGTGATACTGGACCAGGTGGAAAGAAAGTGGCGGAGCCGGCCCCCCACGGGAGGACACAGAACTGGCGTGACGGGAGTAGGGCTGGCCATTCCCGAACCATCACTTGCACAGGCTTAGAGGAGAAGGTGGCTCCTGGGCCGGCACCTCGGCCTCCTTTGCGGGGCTGCTGGAGACCCTGCTTGGACCTAGGGTGCCAAGCTTGAGCCTGCTGTTGCTGCTGACTTTCCTGGAAGGGGGGCTGCCTAACCGCAGGGGAAGAGTGCTGAAAAGGCTTCTCCTTGCGCTTCTGCTGGTTCTTGCCTGAAGAACCCTTAGCAGAAGTGGCATCCAAGGTGGCATTAGACTGCTCAATGCGCTGGAGGTGACTGGCCACTCCCGGACCGAAAAGGTCGGTGCCAAGGAAGGGCACGTCAGCTGGCTTGTGCTGAGTATTCGCCGGAAAGGAGGATAATCTCAGCCAGGTTCTGCGGGGAGTGGCCACCACAGCTGCTAGAGAATGGGTACAGGAATCTCCAATGTCCAGAGCCATCTGGAGCTGCTGTTTTGCAACAGCACGGCCCTGGTCATGGACTTGCTTAACCGTGGTCTGCATGTCCGCTGGGAGATGAGGGAGGACTTTATCTAGTGACCCCAAGAGGGTGTGAGAGAAGTGTGCCATAATCACTGCCAAGCTAGCCTGATGAAGGCCCAAGGATGAGGCTGCATATACCTTCCGGGCAGAATGGTCCATATTTTTGGACTCCTTGTCCAGAGGGTGGTCAGTATCCGCTGAGCTACCCGTGCGCCGAAACACTAAGGCAGTCACAAGGCTCTCGGCCGAGGGATGCTCAGTGAAGCCCGCCAATGACCCCACAGGTACAGTGTACTTGCGAGCCATGCGGGCAGACGGAGCCGGGCAAGAGGCAGGGCGCTGCCATAGCTCAAGGGCCGGGCCAACAATGGCTTCGGCCACTGGAAAGGCCTCCGTTGGGGTATCCCCCCTCTTAAGGATATCCATAAGAGGATATTCCGCCTTCTTTTGTATAGGCTGCAATGGCATACCAGTGGACTAAGAAATGAGTTGAAGGATGCCCTGGAAGGAAGAAGGACCTTCCTCCAGGCCTGCCACTGACAACTCATCTTCAGGGTATGAGTGAAGATCAGTGGTATCTGAGTCCGAGGAGTCGTCGGGATACAGGGATCTCCCGCCTATGTCCCCTTCAATGCGCCTAGGGCGATCAGGAGTAACAGTGATGGACAGAGGATGGGGCAAGCCCGTACCTGTCCGATCCTCCTTTGAGGGAGCCCCTCCCTGAGGCTGCTTAGGAAGTGGTTCCATCAAAATTGGTGGGGAGACCGGAACAGGCCGAACAGGAATGCGTGCCGGTCCTACCGGAGGGAGAACCGGAGTCCTCGGTACCGGAGAAGATGGTGTCAGCCAAAGAGGCTGGGGCCAAGTAATGGCCGGTGTAGCCGGCTTTTGACCGGTCTGAATTAGCTGTTGCCATGTGAGGTCCTCATAACGTCGATGGAGCTTCCGTCTAAGTCTCTCCTCATCCAAGAAGGATGAGGAATGGCAGCAGCACCTTTTCCGGGAGTGTTTGTGACCGTTTTTCGACTGACGGGGTCCTACTCCTCGATCGAGACCGACGGTGTTGGCTCTGTCAATCAGGAGAGGCCGGATTCGGTGAAAACCGAGGATCCGGCTCCTGTCCCTCGATCGGGATGCCCGCAGGACGGGTCTTCTTGTCAGGGAAAGAAAGGATGGGTGTCCTTTCCAAATAGTCGTCGAGTGGGGTCGGCAACAACGGCTCAATCGGGTCAACAGAAATCTCAGCCAGTTCTGCCGTATCCTTGGTGCCTTGACCTGACGGAAGGTCTGAGAAGCCAGCGGCCGAGGAAGCGATCTCGACCGAGGTCAAGACCGCCTGGTCCTGTGAATTGGACCGCCCTCGGTCCCAGGAACGTCTTCTTCAGGCAGAAGATAATTTGGGGTCCTTGTCTCTTTTCTTTGGGCGGGAGGAGTGCGAGCCCGAGGTCGCCTCACCCTTGGTAGGGAGAGACTGGCACAGCTCCCGAAAGGACCCAGTAAAGATGGAGCCCAGGTTAAGCAGCACGAAACAACCTCGGCTGGCCGAAGCTTGGGCAGCATCCTCTTGAAGCCACCATCTGTTCGGGCTGCTTCGGCGGATCCTGAGGCCGAGGAAACCGCCCACCTGGCCTCCTTCGATTTCACTGGTGGACTGCTAAGCTCCGGTCTCCCTAGCTGTAGGCGAGCCTTGCGGTTGTCCAGGACATTGGGATGGAAGGCCAGATAGATGGTGCAAGCAGTGGTGCCATGCACAGCACCCAAGCAATAAACGCACGAGAGGTGGGGATTGGTGCGAGACATCTTTTGTCCGCAAGGACATCGGTGAAAACTGGGGGACGACTTGTCCTCCGTGTCTGATGCGCTCGGATTGGAATTGTAAACTCTTACGAGTTTTAAAGAAAGCAAATGCATCAAAAACCATTGATTAGACTCCAGGGCCTATGGTACTTGAAGTAGCATGAGGGAACCTGAATCTTCCAGCAGAAAGGAAGATCTGGCGTCATGGGGCACAGCCAAGGTATATACCACCCAAGTGGTTGGGAGAAGCCAGCTTGAAGACTTCCGGCAAGATTTAAAGGGGAAAGGGACATGCCACAGAGTGTGGATGAACAACATATCCACGCTCCTAGAACTTAGGATTAGTGTGCAGGACCACCCGGTCCCTGTGAAAAATCAAATAAGGCTCCTTATGCATCAGAGCCTGAAGCTCGGAAATTCTATGAGCAGAAGTAATGTCAACCAAAAATAGCGCCTTCCAGGAAGGGTAGTGCAAGTCACAGCTCACTGCTGGTTCAAAGGGAGGAAGCGTGAGCTCCTCGAACACAAAATTCAAATCCCAGGGTGGGGTTACGGACTGGGGGTTTAAGATGGAGGATCCCTTTCAAAAAGGTCTTAGATACCTCCAACTGAGCCACGGGTTTTCCTTCCACCAACACATGGTATACCAAAATGGCCGACAGGTGGATCTTAAGGGACGAATAAGACAGAACAGAATCAGACAGGTACAGGAGGTACTCCATAACCTGGGGAGCAGAGCAAGTAAAGGGGTCCCAACCTTTAGAAGCCACCCAAATGGAAAAACGCTTCCATTTGATGGCATAGGTGAGTCTGGTGGAGGGTTTCCTAGCCTCTACCAGGACCTGGGCGACATCTTGGGAGACCTCGAAATGAGCCCTAATTATGTCTGAAGGAGCCACGCATGAAGATGCAGGGTCCTGAGTCCCGGGTGCACCAAACTGCCTTGATCCTGAGTCAACAGATTGTGCCGGAGTGGTAAAGGAACTGGGGGTTCCACTGAAAGCTGCTGCATTAGCGGAAACCATATCTGCCCTGGCCAAAGCGGAGCCCAGGATCATCCGAGCTCCCTCTGCCTGGAGTTTGAGAAGTACCCTCTGCAGAATAGGAAAGTGAGGGAAGGCATATAAGAACTTCCCTGTCCAACAGAGCGACAATGCATCGTGCCAGAAAGCTCCAGGCTCTGGAATGAGCGAGCAGAAGCTGAGAAGCTTTGTGTTGAATGGGGAGGCGAACAGACCAATGTCTGGGTGACCCCACCTCAGACAGAAAGAGTCTGCTACATTTGCATTCATGTGCGAGGGATGACGTCCGACTGAGGCTGTCCGCCAGGACGTTGTGAACGCATGGAACATGCAAGGCGGTGAGAAACAGGTCGTACTGGACTGCCCAATTACACACGCGCATCGCCTCCCTGCATAGTGGGTATGACCGGGTTCCTCCCTGTTTGCTGATGTGCCAGACTACCGACATGTCTGTCTGGGTCAGCAGTGGTACTCTCGATACGATGGTCTGAAAAGCCTGAAGGGCGTAAAGAACCGCCCTCATCTCCAGAATGCTGATGTGCAAAGACATCTCCAACTGGGGCCACAAACCCTGGGTTCGATGGTCCCCCAGGTGCACCCCCCCAGCCCAGACAGGAAGCATCCATGGTGAGGGTCCAACGAGGAGGGGAACTTCCTTGGACAGGTTCAGAGGGTCTAGCCACCATAGGAGATCGCTCTTGACTGTGCTGGAGACAAGGAATGAAGATTACATACCTACCATAATTCTTGATCTTCTCTTGTATTGTCACCATTCATTACTGCTGGGTGTATACCGGAGGCGTGCACCCGCTACTGGGACTTTTTGTGTGTGTGTGGGAGGGAGTCAATGCCGACAGCACTGCCCTCGAGTGCCCTACGTGTGTGGGCATGTGGTAGGCGCTGCAGACTCCTCCTCCATCCCAGTTCTGTAAGCCGGAGAGGCGAAATAAGGATAAGAAAAGGAGAGCGAGGTAAGAGAGCCGAGGGATAGGCAAAGGAAAGGATATAAATTGAAAAAGGAATAAGCCGAGACAGGACAGGAAAGGGAAGAACCCTATCCTAAGGGATCGCAGGGCCTCAACTCCTGGGGCTGCTCCGAGAGAGGAACAGGTAAGGGAGAGAAAGAAGAAGGAGAGAGAGGGGGATGTTGGGAGGAGGGAAAAATTCTGCAAAGTTGTGAGTTAACTGGCTTAAAGGCTTATAAGCTCAGAACCAAAGGGCAAGGAAGCAAAGATCCCATCAAACAAAAACTGACCTAAGAAGGTTCGACCAAACCTTTTGGACAGGTTGAACACAAAAGGCAGACTTTCTACACCTCCTGACATCCCCAACCCCTTACTCTGGCTGAGAGCTCACAGATTGCCAAGGCAGATAATCTGTTCTGGAGGGAGAACGCCTAACTAGGATGGGGAAACAACCCCACTAGCTGGTTGGGGGGGGGGTATTTGAAGCCCTATAGAGGGGGCACCCCTTTGGGAAGGCAGAGTAGGAAACTCGTTCTGACTCCCTGGTAGGCAGAGGCAATAATCAGATCACCAGTTCAAGGGCAATCTGAAATGCTAGAACAGAGTTCGACTAGCACAGATTGGCATAAACAGGACAAGATCCAGAGATGCCAGCGGGATCCTAGACCAAAGGAACAGGACCATTTAAGGAGAAGCTCTGTTAACTGGAGACTGAGCAACATGGCCCAAGAAGGTGCCAACAGCTCACCTTCCAGGGCAATCAGAAAGAGTTCCCTTAGGAGAAAGACAAATCCTACTCATTCCCCTCTCTTTCCAGACTTATGCTATCTGTTCTGAGAGAAGAATGGAAGACCCAAGTTTTTAGGGATTTAGGCTCTAAGGCCATGAGGAGAAGAGGAAGAGGAATGAGCAGGGTGGAGGGGACACCCAAAAAGGAGGCCCATGAGTGCAAGGTGGACGGGATTCAGTAATGAATGGTGAAGATACAAGAGAAGATCAAGAATTACGGTAGGTACACAATTTTCATATCTCCCCATGCCAATCTTCACCATTCATTACTGCTGGGTGAGTACCAAGCCCCCCAGAGGGGGACTAGAGTAACCCTGAGGGAACACGACCCTCAGCCTCCTGCTGGTAAGAAACAGGAAAAAGAGACCCTGGCAGTACTAGACTGGAAGTCTAAGGCTGAGGAGAGCTAGGAGGTGTCTCCTGAAGATGAGGGGAATGAGGAAGCCCCTGCAGAAGCATCTTAGCCCTGGAAGAAGAGAGGCGGGTCCTCGGAAGGCAGAGCAAATCACCCTACGCCGGGCCAGGGGTGACAACCTTGCCAGACGAAGCCATGCCGTCCGCCTAATGCAGATCGCTGTCCCGGCAAGCCTGGAAGCCACCTCACTGGCGTCACAGGATGCCCTGGCTTGGTGCCTTGCCAGTTCCAGGCCTGTAGTGGAGAGGGCAATGGCCTTTCTGGATTGCTCCATATCAGGCACTGATGCTAGAAGTTGAGAGAGTATCGACCACAAGTGCCTGTTGTAGGCAGCATGGTGTGCCTGATGTGATGCAATGCACAGCATCGCACAAGAAGAAGAGAACACTCTTCACCCCCCACCGGTCAAATTGTAGGGAATCTGAGTCCAGTGGTCGGTCGAGCGCCAGGCGGTGGTGCCCGGAAGGAGCCTTTAGGAACACCAATCCCGAGGTTGGGTTGGGAAAAGAACCTAGGGACTCAGATGGAGCACAATATCTCCTCCTGCAGTCTGCCGGGGCTGGGATAGGGTCAGTTGGAGACTGCCATGTGTGGATAGGCACCTCCTGGAAAGGAACAGGCCAGGATGGCACCACCAAATGCTGGGCACTGAATTCACAGAGGAATTCACACGTCTCCAGCTCAGTATTGTCACGTCTGACATAAGAGATACAGAGATCCCCAACCATCCTTGAAAGGAAGCGCTGATAATCAGTGAAATCAGCGTCAAAAGAAAGGTGAGCAGAGGGTTCCTCTCCCTCCGAGGAGGGTGCTGAGGAGGATGGGGAACTCGAATGTTCAGATGACTCCTGCGGTGGAGGGGGACAGGCAAAATACCCACTCATGCATGTATCTAACATATGACGGGAAGGCCGCCGCAGTGCCTCTGAACGTCTCCCAGGCTAACGGCCCTATAAGACCTACATGGCCTGGAAGAGAGGGAGGTGGTTGCAGAGGAATGGGAGAGGGGCACCTACGAGGAGGCAACTGTCCTCTGCCAGGGCTCTGAAATCCAGGGAACAGAGCCCGAGCTGGCGGGGTCCCTGAAATCAAAGCAGGTCGCAAGACAGAACTCTAGGGATGTGAACTCTGGAAAAGCCCAATCGGGGAATCTCCCCTGTGATACACCTGGGGGTACATGGATCCAGAAGGGCGACCCACAGTGGCACCACCAGAAGGGTCCCCCGAGCTCAAGAGGGAGAGGTGGGGTTCAGCGCGACGCCTCCGTCCAGGGGTGCCGACGTCCTCACACCGACCTCTCTACCCCTCAGACTCAGAGGACGCCCTCCTCGACTCCAGCGATGGGGTCCGTCAGTCCTGAGACCTCCCAAGAGGCCCACGAGACAGGACCTCCAATCCACCCCGAGAAGGTGCAGCAGCACCAGAGCTGGCAGCTGCCACAGCCCCCTCCCTGATCCCCAAACCACCCTCCCCCATAGACTCCAGGCCACCCCCAGCCTGGAAGTCCTCGGAGGAAGACTGCTGTGGGGACTCAGGAATGGGGGCGCTGGGTCGCCTGACACTGTGCTTCACAGAGAACACTGACTCCGAAGAACTGGGGGTGCAAGACCAGGTCCACGTCCTAATCGTCTTTTTCCGGAGAAGAGTCGACCAGAAGGACCTTGATGCTGGCAACCCCAAGAGTCCGGTGGGAAGCGGCACCGTGAATGACACAGGTGTCGCTTGCGACACCAGTCGCTCCCAGCACCTCGCCCACGGCTCCGAGACCTGGTCCCGACCCACTGCTGACCCTGGTGCAGATCCCGGCACTACACGGCCCCGGAATCCAACACAGCACCACCAGCAGTGTTGACTGGATGAACAGTGCCGCCGAGAAAAAACCAGCGCAACCATGAGGCAGGCGCGGCGGGCGTCAGGGTCACCAATGCTGGACCCGTGGCGTGGAGCTGCGGCGCGGGGAGTCTGCACCTCGAAGAGGTGACTGCCAAGCGGTGTCTCCGTGTGACTTGAGAAGAGCCATGGCGTTCCTCCGACACCAGCGAAAAGGCCTCCTCCTCGGCAGAGGCTTAAGGCGAGGCATCCTCCTCACTGGACTGTATACGCCCGGGAGGACAGGAAGGGCCTAAGGTCCTGGCCTGGGGAACCCGAGACCGATGCCGTCCTCCGAAAGTCAGCGGGGCCTTGCAGATTTTAAATGTGCGGACTTCGAGAACACGGCGGTCCATCAGGAAGTAGGTGTTGCATCTATCCATGTCATGGTTAGGTCCCAGGCATCGAAGGCAGACATCATGCTGGTCCGTCACGGAGAAATGCCAGCCACAGGAGCACAGACGCATGGGGGGCGCAGCCCGCTTTGGACTTTTGCTTGGCTCCCGAACCGGATATGATGCAAAACAAATAATAAAATACAGAAAACCTTACAGCGCCGTCAAATAATAAAATGAAACGGTGTTACCAGTTTTCAATGGCGTCAGGAAGTCAAACGGGATGAAGGAACGGAGAAGGCATCGAAAAGACAACAAAAAGGCCTAGTGTCACAGAAACAAACTGTTCAACTCGCGTAGCAGGAGTAGCCTCGATGGCGGGAGAAACAGAACTGGGACAGAGGAGAAGTCTGCGGTGCCTAACGGCTGCCCCTCGCAGCCAAATCCTCTTAAAAAAAAAAAAAAAAATCCTCCCGTAGCAGGTGCGCACCTCCGGCCTACACCCAGCAGTAACGAATGGTGAAGATTGATAAGGGAAGATCAGGATGGTCCCATTGGGCACATTACGTCCACTGGGAGATCCGCATATGCAACCTGGCTAAAGGAACTGTGGAGACAAAGGCTGCCATCAGGCCCAGCAGGTGAAGCAACGCTCTGGCCGGAAGAAATCTGGACGAGATCACTAGAGTGACTTGCTTTTGGAGAGTCTCCACCCTGTCCGAGGGTAAAAAAGCTCTGCATTGGACTGTATCCAAAACCACCCTGATGAACTGAAGGTTCTGAGAAGGGATTAGAGATGACTTGGGGAGATTGACAGTGATCCCTCGTCGGGAAAAAAGGTCCAAAGCGGGCAAGAGGGTGTCCAGAAGACTGTCCCTGGACGGAGCTGTCAATAGCCAGTCGTCCAGGTAGGGGAACACCGCTATACCCTGATGGCGTAAGGCCGCTGCCACCACCGCTAGGCACTTGGTAAAGACCCTGGGTACCGAGGAAAGGCCAAAGGTGAGAGTTGTGAACTGGAAGTGCTCTCCCTGGAAACAAAACCACAGGAAACGGCGAGGGCCCTGGAAAATCGTGATATGCAGGTAGGCATCCTGCATATCCAGGGCACAGAGCCAGTGGTCCTTCTACAGAAGGGGCAGAAGACCCTGCACTGTCAGCATGCGGAACCTTTTGTACTCTATAAAAAGGTTCAGACTGCTGAGGTCCAGGATGGGTCTGAGGTCGGCCATCTTTTTCAGGACCAGGAAAAATTGGGAGTAAAACACCTTTCCTCTCTGAGGCGGAGGAAAGGGTTCTACCGCTGCCTTCCGTCTCAATGCCTAGATTTTCCCTTGACCAGCGAAGCCTAGATCGGGGAGTAGTGTGAGCGACCAGGAGGAAAATCTGGAGGAAACTCCAGAAACTCTACCATGTGCCCCGGAAAGATGAGCTGCAGGACACATGCGTCTGAGGTGATGCTCTCCCACTCCTGGATGTGAAGGGCAAACCTTCCCCCCACTAGCTTCACATTTAGAAGTGGAGGGGAGGGAAGACTGGACGAGTCAGGATGCAGAGAGGCGAAGAAGCAAGGACCCTCCCGCTGATCTCTGGGATTTGGCGGCCAGTGGGCAGGAAAAATGGAGCCCGTGGCTCATCTTTTGGACTGTTTCTTTGGGACCGATTGCTTCCCTTGGCATTTAAATTGGCACGGAAAGGGCTGCTTTTTCTGGGTGCCTGCCCTGTACATGAAACAGACCGATCTGAGGGGGCCAGACCAGTGTCTTGGAGGCCTGTAATCAAACCTTCAGTATCCCCTCCAAAGCGGGACGATCCCCAAAAGGAAGCATCCTAAATGGCTGCCTGTACATCCATCGACAGTCCAGAAATACGAAGCCAAGTGTGCTTCCTGAGGCGAACTGCGGTGGCAGAGGAGAGGGCCACGAGTCCTCAGAATCATCGGTGGCTCGAGAGCATGGATGGAGAGGACGTAAGTTCTTTAGCTGTCTCCTCCTTTGAATCACAGATCCTCCATGGGCGAGATCTTGGCTTGAGCTTAGCCATGGTGGCCTTTGCAAGGACACCATGTAAGCCACATAGTTCAGGGAGCACACGGCACATGTGGCGGAAGAATAAACTTTCTTCCCAAATTAATTCAACTGCCTGGAGACTTGGGGGGGGGGGGCGGCGGAACATGCTCATGCGCTTGGGGTTAGCCAAGCAGTAATGACAATAGAGTCTGCCTTGGGTCGAGAGTCGAGGAACGGGATGCCCTCGGGAGAGTGGTAAATCCTGTCTGCCTTCTTAGGGACGGCAGGAATTTAATGTGGCAACTGCCAAATGGTGGTAGTAAGGTCCTCGTGTGGAGCTGTCCAAGGAGGAAAGTACAGTTACGTAAGAACTTACCGTAACAGTAGATCTTCGAGAACAGCTCTTGCAGCAGGTAACACCATTAGAACTGAAGCCGGCAGGCGTCAGGACTCCACGGAAAAAATTCTAGCTAGCTATCTTCAGCGGGGACTGCCCCCGACGTCAGGCGTGGTACATAAGGGGGCGGTCCTGCCAGAATCCCCAGTTCTCCCGCCGGAGACTCCCGGCCGCAGGATGACATCAGAAGGGGAGACCGAAGATCCACCGTCAGAAGACAATCAGGGAGAAAAACCCGATACAAGCAGGAGCAGAGCCCTGCCTCCTCTAAGGGGGAAGGTGGGCGGGAAGGTACCTGCTGCAAGAGCTGTTCTTGAAGATCTACTGTTACGGTAAGTTCTTACGTAACTGTACTATCTTACTTGAGATACAGCTCTTGCAGCAGTAACACTCAATAGGACTGATTCCCAAGCAGTACGCTACCAGAAGATCCGGGAGGAGGTAGAAGACAAGAAATAACATTCAAGCCCTGACTCAGGACAGGAGACCCTGCAGCACCGCTAGGCGAAACGGCTCTTCGGCGAGGCGATGTCCAGACTGCAGTGCCTGATAAAGGTATGCACAGAACTCCAAGTGGCTGCAGCGCAAATAGCCGAAATGGAGACATTCCTAGGTGCTGCAAAGGAAGTGGCCATACCCCTGGTAGAATGACCCCGGATAGAACCCGGGAGAGGCTTTTGTTTAATCTAGTAACAGTACGAAATACACTGGACAAGCCAGCGGGACAAAGTCTGTTTGGATACTGGTTGGCCTTCATTCTCTGGGAGAAGGAGACAAAAGCTGATCAGAACCCAGAGGGTTTAGTTCTGTTAGGTAATACCTCAGGCTGCGGTGAACATCCAGGTGTGGAGCAAAGCCTCTCCTCTATTAGGTAACTCGGGAAATGGCCGGAAGGTCGATATCCTGGTTTAAAGTGAGTGTGAAACCACCTTAGGCAAAAATTTAGGGTTAGTCCTCAGGGATACTCTGTCCCGGTGAAAAACAAATAAGGCTCTTTTCATGAGGCGTGAAGCTCAGAAATCCTTCTGGCTGAAGCAACAGCAACCAAAAATAACGTCTTCCACGACAGAAAACGTAGCTCGCAATCCGCAGCAGGTTCAAAGGGAGGGAGCGTGAGCTGTTCCAGGACAAAGAGCAGATCCCTTGGAGGCACAGGATCCCTAATGGGAGGCCTAAGGTGTAACACTCCCCTAAGAAATTCCTGAGAGGCGTCCAATTGAGCTATAGTACGCTGTCCCACCGGGAGGTGATAGGCAGAAATGGCACAAAGATGTACCTTAATAGAGGTTAGGCTAGGCCTGAATGAAAAAGGGAGGAGATAATCCAAAACTACTCCCACAGGACAACCCTAAGGGGAAAGGTCACGAGCCCTGACCATAAACATAACAGGCGCCATTTCATGGCATCACGTGGCATGTGTTGCCGACTTTCTGGCTGCGAGAGAACCTCTGCAACCCTTGCGAGACCCGTGACTCAAGATGGCTATGTCTCTAGGAGCCAAGCATGCAGGTTCAGAGAGCAAAATCCGGATGAAGCAATGAACCTTTCTCCTGAGACAGTAGGTGGGGAGCTGGCGCGGTAACGGGCAGGGGTTCCGAGATAGCTGTGCCAGCAAGAGACCATATCTGTCTGGGCCAAGCAGGAGCCACCAGAATCATTTCGGCGTGCTCCCTGCAGTTTGAGAAGAACTCTTTGGATCAGCAGGAAGGGAGGGAAGACACAGAGGAATCTGTTCACCTAGGAGAGGGACAACGCGTCCCCAGAAAACCTGAGCCCTGGACCTAGCGAGCAAAAATTGGGCAGTTTTGCGTTGGATGGGATCGTGAATAAATCCAGCTCTGGAGTTCCCCATCGGAAGGAACAGATCCTCTGCCACCTCCTGAAGAAGTTCCCACTCGTGGACTCTGGACTCAGGAGGCGACTCAGGCCGTCTGCGATCGTGTTGTCCACCCGAGATATGATGCAATCAGGTTTGCATGTGTCCATTACAATCCCACACCCTCATGGCTTCCCTGCAAATGGGGTAAAGTGTGCGCCTCCTTGCTTGTTGAGGTAATACATTACACCGTGTTGTCTGTCTGAAGCAGGATAGTGCACGGTGGAATTATCGACTGAAAGGCCTGAAGTGCATGAGGACCGCCCTCATCTCTAGGACATTGATATGGAGATGAGCCTCAATGGGGTCCATGGACTCTGAGATTTCACCCCATCTAAGTGTACCCCACCGAGACCAAAGCGTCCGTGGTGAGGGTTATCTCTGGGGCAGGCGCTGCAAGCGGGCGCCCTTGAAGGCGACCGAGGCTAGCCACCACTGCTAGTCGCGGATCACAGTTTGTGATCCTGACCGGATGCTGCAAATGGTCTTGCCTTTGGTCCCATTGCCTTGAGCATCCATTGGGTTATTAGCATGTGGAGTCGTGCGAGGAGGGACTGTAGGAATGGCCGCAGCCATGTGTCCGAGCAGGCGAAGGACAGAAGCCTGGCGGTGCGGTCTGGTTCAGATGATAAGGCCCTATGAGGGACCTGATGCGTTCCGCCCTGTCGGCCGGAAGAAAAGCTCTTCCTGGACCGTGTCCAGTACTGCGCCTATAAACTGCAGCCTAGCGACGGTACCAAGAGACTTCTCGTGATTTATGAGGATGCTAGCGATCGGAACAAGTCCTGAGTGTTCTGGATCGCGAGCAAGAATGCCTCTTTGGAAGCGGCCATGAAAGCCAGTCGTCTAGATGCAGGGAACACGTGAGTGGCCCTGTCTCTTTAGAGATGCTGCCGACGACCATGCATTTGGTAAAGACCCTTGGTGCGGATGACAGCCCGAGCGGAGGCCGGAACTGAAGATGGTGGCCTAGAAACTCGGCGCAGGAACCTCTGATGCGCTTGAGCTATGAGGATATGCAGATGCGGTCCTGCATGTCTAGGAGGCAACAAAAAGAGCGCCTTGTTTCAGCATGGGGATAAGACCCAGAAGGGTCACCATGCGGAATCTCTTATCGGCCGACATATTGAGGTCGCTTGGTCTAGAATCGGACGGAGGTCCCCTGTTTTCTTGGGAACCAGGAAGAAGTGAGAATAATATCCTGTCCTCCTGGTTCCCTGGGACGTACTCTATCGCCCCTTTTTAGGAAGCCGAGTACTTCTTGCCAAATTAAGGTTCGTGCTGACCCCGGATACGGGAGGCAGAGGAGGCCTCGAGGGTGGCTTTTCTGCGAACTCTATAAAGTGGCGACACTGACCAACTGCAGAACCCACCTGTCGGTGGTGATCACCTGCCATCCGGCAGGAAGTTATAATCTGACCCCCTACCATAATTTCTCGTTGATCCTGAGGGGGCGGGGCCGGAAAGAGTCATGCTGTGGCGGCAGATGGGCCCGTTGGCTGGAGTCGGTCTGAGTGCGCTGACCTCTGCTAGCGGGCTGTTTACACCTGGTTCTCGCGGAAACCAGAGCCCCTCTGTTGTGTAGCGGAGCGGGGCTGTTGCCTCTGTGTCTGCCCAGGAAAACGGCTTTGGTTCCTACGAAAGGAACCGAGCCTAGGATGGTACATGGCCTGTACCGACCTCACCGCCTCTTGTAGTTTGGTAATAATCTTCTCCGAAGGATTACCAAATAACACATCTCCCTCGAAAGGGGCGTCCATAATGTTCTTCTGGACGTCCGGGGTGAAGCCGGAGACACGAAGCCAGGAGTGTCTCCGAGGCAACGCCGGAGCTGCTGCTCGGGCGATGAGTCCCGCGGAATAATACGCAGCTCTAAGCACTTCAGGTCCCCACGTCTGAACCCGGCGGAGGAGCTGGGCATCTCCTCCTTCTGCTCACCTTGGGTGGTTCTCAGCTACCTCAGACCCTGTTCCCCACAGGCGTTCTGAAACTGAACCATGTGGGTCAAGTAATTAAGGATCTGATAGGCGCAGGTGGCGGAAGCATCACGTCATGCCCAGAGATCAATTGCTTGGATTCTGGATCCGTGTGCAGGGCTCAAATGCTGCGGCCTCTGTGACCCGGTCATGTGAGCTGTTATGACCAGAAGAGTGTCGACCTGAGGTTGGTGCAGTCAAATACTGGTCCTCCTTAGGAGCCTTGTACAGATGGTCAGCTTTCTTGGCTGCCGATAACGAATGTGGACGCTTCCACGTGCCTGGTGGCGCCCACAAAAGTGTCCACCAAGGGTGGCACCACCACAGGCTTGGGGTCCTTCTGCCGAAGATACTTGGCAAGGTGTAACCTTTCGGGGTCTAACTCTTCCGCATCCCACCCCATGTTCTCCTGAATATGGCGCATGATATCCATGAACGAGGGGTCATCCGGAGGAGACTGTGGCGTCTCACGTGGGTCCGGAGAAGGGATGGAGATTGGAGATGGGGATCTAGAGGTGGAGTAAACTGATCCCGTGTCCTCCGTCGACGGCGAACGTCGGTGTCTCCTGGATCTCTTGGGGCTGGGTGAACCAAAAGAAGATCTTGACGGAGGTCTCCTCTTTGTTGATCGAACCCCGGGAGGAGATCTGGACTCCTGGGAGAGTTGAGCTACCGACCCAGCAGGCGAAGGGGGGGCCGGAGCCGGAGGAGGAGGAGGAAGAGCGGTGGGCGCCACGTCCTTCTTGATGGTGTCCCACCAGTATATGAAGAGATCCTTCACATCCGCTAAAAGACAATCCCGGCCAGGTGCGGGCGTTCGTCGAGGTCGGCGGCGGCTCCACAGAGACCTCGGGCGGCGAGGGGAGCCCTGGGAGACTGCGAGGCGGAGTCGCCCGTCTGGTCCTCGAGACTGCGTCAGATCTTCCTCCGTTAGCGACTCCTGCCCGGCGGCGGTCGGAGGCACAGGAGTCCTCTTCTCAGTGGGCGGGCGTCGGTCCCCAACCGGCGTCCGATGGGAAAAACAGCGCGGCGGTCTCACGGCCGCAGCAGCTCGAGAAAGAAGTAGCAGGCGGTCAGCAGAGGGTCGAGCCGGCGTCGGGTCTACCGGCCTCTTCAGGGGTAAGTTCTAAAGTTTTCGAGGTGGAACTGAAGAGGACGGACGTCGGTGCCGGCGGGTGGGAGCCCGACTTATGGTGGTGGTGGTGGCGCTCCTGGACTTCGCCGAGGCCTTGGGGGCAGGGAGGACAGACGGCCTGGCGGAGGGCCTGAGAAGAACGAGAAACTGGAACGCTACCCAGCGGGGAGAGAAGAGGCCTGGATGGAGACGGTCTGACCCGACCGGAGCTGCGGGACTCGGAGGCCGAGTTGGAGACCTGGAAGGGTCCTTCTCCCTTCTCTTCTTTTCGGCGTGCTTGTGGGATTTCGAAGATTCCCCCTTAGAGGACATGGCTCTCAATTTTTCTTCTAGCAGGAACGCCTGAAGAGCCTTCTGTCGCCGGATCCACGTGTGACTATTAAACCCTTGGCAGAGGAACAGGCCTGGGAGTCGTGCTCTGGGCCCAGGCACGGGCATGAGCGTGTGGGGGTCATAAGCGGATCTGCTTCCATAAACACACTTGATGTATGCCGGAGGTTGGAGGACATCAGCGAAAAAATATTGAAGTGGGAGTAAATTCCCATAGGAAAGTTCGCTTAACCGCAGCGTCGCTAGACTAAGACTGGAGAGTCGAGGCATGCAAGTCGACGTGCGGAAAGAATCAGATTCTGGGGGACCGCCCCTATGTACCACGCCTGACGCCGGAGGCGGACTGCATCGGGCGGTCCCGCTGAAGATAGCAGCTAGAATTTTTCCGTGGGGTCCTGACGCCTGCCGGCTTCAGTTCTAATGGTGTTACCTGCTGCAAGAGCTGTATCTCGAAGTAAGATCTGGTATTGGGGGGCACCTTCTAGATCAAAGTGCTCGGATAGACGCTTCCTCTTGGGGTCCAGATCCTGAGTATTCTAACCGTTTGTGTGTTGGATTATGCAGAGGAGCTCACTGAAAGAGGGGTCCTCCGGAGGAGACTTGGGCAACTCTTTGCCCTCTGGGGGATAGGATAGCTCATCTGAGGAAGACTCTGACATGTCATGATCAGAGTCAGGGGGCTCTTCCCCTTCAGGACATGCAAAATTCTGCAGGGAGAGCTCCTGTGGGGTGGTGCCCGAGACATGCACTGTGGAATGCAGTGAACTGGCAGGCAATGAAGAGGTAGGGGTCACTGTCACCAGGCTAGGAAGCCTATGTTCCAGGTCCGAGACTAGCTGGGATCTCGCGTCCTTCCACCAAGACTGGATAAGGGATTGAAAGTCTGGCTGAGGAGGTTGAGGTGGGTTGGCTGGGGGTACATAATAGTGCGCCCCCAAACTCTGATATTGAGGAGAGGGGTACCCTTGACAAAATGGGTATCCCTGTTGATACCCAGGGAAATAGCCCTGGGAATAATGGGGTGTCGTCAGGCCCAACGGTGGAAAAAGGTGTGCCTGATGCCGGTAAAGAAGGGATCCGGACGTTAGGCCCTGACCTAGCGACCTGGAAGGGCCAGCAAAAATATCCGACGTCACGACAGTCAACATCGGGGTAGCCGACGAAAGGGGAGTGAACGTCGGGACATCTGGCGTTGGATGAGCTGGCATCAGCCCCATTGATGTCAGACCCTGCGTGAGGGGCCGAGCGGAGGGAGCCGACGTGAAAAATCAGACGGTGCTCTAGACGTCAAAGGAGGAGCAGCAGAAGGCAGGTGACCCAGTGCCAGGGTAACTAAAGGGCCTGGTGAAGGGAAAGTATACCGAGGGGGGATCTGAGGAACCACCAAAAGAGTGGGAGAAGAAAGTACCACTTCTAGGCGCCCTTCTTCTTCCTCTGTCCCAGACACAGGCTGCGGGCAGAAGAAACCACCGGGGGAGATGGAGAGGAAGTCTCCCAGTTGGGCAGGGCCCTGAGGGGAGGGCTGACTTGAGGAAGCCAGCGCGCTCTGCTGGACGTCAGGTGAGACGGCGTTAGCCCTCGAGGGGTGATCAACGCCCGAGCGGTCTGAGGGTTGGGCAACTGACTGACCGGGCGATACAGAGACCGGGCGGAGGAGGAAGGGGCCCTCGACCAGCTCATCGGTCGGAGCTGAATGGACTACGGGCGGTTTCTGAAGGGAGTCCGGCATATCGACCACTGGGCGGGCCCTGGAGGAGCCAGGGTCCGACTTACCAGCAAGGAACGGGCATTCACCGGAGGAGCCAGCAGACGACTTACCGGTCGAAATAGGTTGGAAGACGGCGGAAGCACTGGAGGTCGTACCTGAAGCTGCCTGGGTCACCATGAGGGTGGGCAGCGGGGAAAGGGCCCTGCTGGTCGAAGGCTTACTAGCAGAGGATCGGTCACGGTCCTCTGGACACGCCTTTTCTCTGTGCCTCTCCTTATTCTTTTTCTTCTGCTTAGATTCTGATGAAGGTGAAGAAGCTGTGTCCCAAAGTGTCTGCATCTCTTTTTCGAGGGTAGCCAGGTCTTAAGGAGATGGGCCTCCAGAGCCTGCTGTTGTTTACGAGTGGCCTGGTTAAAGGACTGGCAGTCGGGACAGGCCGCGGTGTCATGGTCCGGGCCTAGGCAGAGACGATGGCCGTCCTTGTGGGGAATTCGCGCCCCACACTTATACTTCTTCGCCTTTGGAGGCGGAGATGGAGAACACATAAATGTGCGAAAAACTGACTGTATATGAGAAACAAGAGTAGCAAAATGGTGAGTCACAAAGTTGCAGATTACCACGAGGTACTAGTTCAGGTCGACGGAGGGAAAGAACTGAAAGGCGAATGCGGGGACTGCCCACTATATAGGGTTACACAGATGTCTGTCACGTGATGCTGGGTGGGCGGTCCCCTGCCAGAAAAGTTTGCCGTGCGGTCCTGACGCCAGAGAGTGCAGTCCTACATGTGATGACCTACTGCAGGAACCCTCTCGAAGTAAGATCTTTAAGTACCTGAGGGAATAAGCAAGGCTAATACAGGAGAGATATTCCAGATCTGAAGAGGGAGGGATGCTAGAGGGCATCAACTTGAGGTTGGAGGGGGTAAATTCAGAAGGGAAACCAGGAGACATTATTTCACAGAGAAGGTGGTAGACAAATGGAACACCCTACCCAAGGAGGTGGTTTCCTATAGGACGGTGGGCTGCTTCAACAGGGGATGGGGCAGAGTTGGGGAAGGGGCGGTGAGGAGGGAAGGGTGGGGCAGCTGCATGCTGAGGGGCTAGCTGCACCATCGAGCAGATTCGATAGACCACATGGCCTGTTTCTGCTGGCAATTTGTATGTACATATGTTTTGCAAATACTTTGTGCTTGCACTTTAAGTCTTTATCAGAATGTAATTGTTTTAACTGATTGTTATATAATATGTAATTGACATGGAATCTTTTTTCCTTAAATGCTTTATTGTGTAGATTTTTTGTACTTGTTATGTCCGACTTTGTGGGTCGCCTCTGTAAAAGGATTATATTTCTAGTTGTGCTAAATCGTTAAACAAATAAACAAACAAACAAAATCAACGAACGCCCCAGTGGGTGAAGACTGTGCCTTTACACCCCTGGGAACCGGACTTATTTAGCAGTACCACACACCCTGGAGTGGGTTACTCTGTTTATATAATGGTTCATTGTTATTTACTAAACACATTTTTTGGCTATAAAAGGGCCATCTGAAACATGATCATGTATCAAATGCATAGTCATGTGGTCACGACCAATCAGGTTTATTTACCTTCGATGCCATTTTATAAATACAGTTTGACCTCTGCAGCCTTGCAGAAGAAAACATTTCTGTTCACCTTCTTTGAGAACAAGATAAAAGTCTGGTGGTCGACCTGTACTTGTAACACTGAGAGAAGAGACAGTTTGCTTCAATCATCCTATTTATTACCAAGAAAATGATGCAATCTTCATCTGTGGTAGAGGGCTGGCAGGGATAGACATATTGGGAAGTTACATGGAGGCAGTATAGCGCAGAGGTTCAGGACTCTGGGCTGCAAACATGGAGAACTGGGTGTGAATCCCAAAGCCGCACTTGCATACTATGTGACCCTGAGCAAGTCATAAGGGTTACTCACCTGTAACAGGAGTTCTAGGAATGGTATATGTTGTTCATCCACACTTATTGGCAGGTTCCTTGCCGCTTTAAATCTTGCCGGAAGGTCTTCAAGCTGGCTCCTCCCACCCACCCGGGTGGTAAAACTCTCGGCTCCGCCCCATGACGCCAGATCTGGCCCGCTGGAAGCTCAGGTTGTGCGCGTCGAAGCCGGGAGGTCGGTGGAATGGTGGATGAACAATATACCATTCCTAGAACTCCTGTTACAGGTGAGTAACCTGTATTTCTAGGGACATGGATATGTTGTTCATCCACATTTATTGGCAGACTCTAGCAGTTCTCCGGGAGGAGGGAGGCAAGCGCACCCCTACTTAGGGAATAAAGACTGGAGAACCGAGGCCCCAAAACCAGCATCCCGGGCGTGACTCAAGGTCGATGTGGTAATGGGTAATAAAGGTGTGCTGACTTCCAGGTAGCAGCCCTGCAGATTTCCTGGATAGGGACGTCCCTGGAAGCAGCCACCGATGCAGCAGTATGACGGGTAGAATGAGCTCTTATCCTCTGGGAGGCTCCATGCCCGCCAACTTGTAGCAGAGATCTATGCAGGAGGTGAACCACCTGCCTATTGTCCGCTTGGCTGCAGGTCTGCCAGTGCGACTTCAGCGTGAGGTGACAAACAGCTGGCGAACCTCTCCCCGAATTTCAGCCATGCGCTCCTTATAATAAGCGAACGCCCTTCTAGGGTCCAAAGTATGGAGCCTGTATCGCCTCCGAGGTGTGATTGGGGTAGAACACTGGCAGAGTCAACATCTGGTTAAGGTGAAACTCCGACACCACCTTCGAAGGAATTTCGGTGGGGCGAGGACAACCTTGTCCCTGTGGAAGACCAGGTAAGGAGACTTGATGCAGAGCGCCTGGAGTTCTCCCATCCTTCTGGCTGACATGATAGCCACCAAGAAGGCGGTCTTCCACGACAGGTGAGAGAGAGTTCACACCTGTGCACTGGTTCGAATGGCTTGCCCATGAGCTTTGCCAGTACCAGCAGTAAATCCCACGGAGGTGGAGGTTCTCGCACCGGAGGGGAAATGTGATCAAGGCCTTTGAAAAAGCGCCAGACCACTTTCTCCTGCGCCGACTGCTCCCCGGCCCGCGCCCGGTAAGCAGAGATGGCTGCCAGGTGCACCTTAGGGTCGTTGACCTAAGCCCTTGACTAGAAAGGGACCATAAATAGTCCAAGATGCTTGCCAAAGGACAGGAGGAAGGGTCCAAGCCCTTGCCCTGACACCAAATGGAAAATCTCTTCCATTTGAAGGCATAGCATTTCCTGGTCGACTCCTTACGGGACGTCTCAACAACATTGAGGACCTCGTCGGAAAGACCCAAGGCCTGGAACTCTAGCCGCTCAGGAACCAGGCCGTCAGGTGCAGGGATTGAAGGTCCGGATGGAACACCTTCCCCTGATTGACTGAGAGCAGGTCCAAGCAAGCTGGAAGCTGCCTCGGGAGCCTGGAGCTGAGGCTGAGGAGATCTGGGTACCAGAACTGGCGGGGCCAGTCTGGGGCTATCAGAATCACCTGCGCCTTGTCCCTCCTTGCTTTGAGAAGCACCTTGTGAATCAAGGGAAATGGGGGAAAGGCGTAGAAGAGGCCCGGGGTCCACAGCCTCGAGAAGGCATCCCCCTGCAGCGAGCCCTGCTGAGGGGGGCGGGCATGAAACAGCCTCAGCTTCGCGTTCTCCCTGGAGGCAAACAGGTCCACCTGAGGTGTGCCCCAGTGGGAGAACAGATCTTGTACTACTTCCGGCAGGAGAGACCACTCGTGAGATGCAGCCCCTATCCGGCTCAGGGCATCGGCCAGGGTGTTGGAGGCTCCTGCCACATGAATGGCTAGGAGATCCGCCTCCAGGCTATGCACGAGTGACCAAATGCGGAGAGCTTCCTGCACAGAAGCATGGAACGCTGCCCCGCTTCCGGCGGTTTAGGGTAGTACATGGTCGGGTATTGTCCGCCTGACCTGACCACTTGACCCGGAGAACGGAACAAAGGCGGTGAGAGCTAGGCGGACCGCTCGGAACTCCAGCAGGTTGATGTGGCATCGGGACTCCGCGAGGGACCAAGAGGCCGTGCGCTCGTGTTCCCCAGATGGGCACCCCATCCCATCAGAGAAGCATCGGTCGATAGAGACCGTCGGCTCGGGCGGACAAGCGGGATGCCCTCCTGCAAATGAGATGGAACGGTCCACCACCGAAGGCGTTCCACATCTCCTGGGTCACTATCACTAAGCTGGTCAATGGATGTAGCGTTGTGACCACTATTGGCCAGTCCCCACTGAAGGGGGCGTGTGCCGGCCTAACGGACCACGCTGGTACAGGCCGCCATGAGACCCAGGAGGCGCAGGAAGTCCCAGGAAGGGCTCGATTGCCCAACCAGAAATTGAAACAAAGAAACTGAGACAAAGGCTTGGTTTATTTTTTAGAATAAAGCACTACCTCAACAGAGACTCCAAAAAAAGATTAATCCAGGCTTCATTCCTATCCCTCATTGACTATGCTGACTTTCTGTACGAACATTGTTCACTCCCCCTCTTAAATAAACTGGACACCCTATACCACAGGTCCATCAGATTCATTACTGACCTTCCTTCAGCACCCATCATTGCTCCTTTATAAGGCAGTTAACTGGACATCATTACAACACAGAAGAAATAGGAATGCTGCAATTTGATATTCAAAGCCTTATCAGGCAAGCTACCTACCTATATCTCAGACTGTTTTACTCAAATTACTTCTAGGCCATACAACCTAAGGATCAGCAAAATTATCATTCTTAAGGTCCCCAATGTCTGCACCCAGTTTGGGAGGGCTGCTATCAGCTACTCACTAGCAATTGTTTGAATTCACTCCAAAAACCATGAAGCTAAATAACCTCTACCCTTAATATCCTTCAAAGATTATTCACCACCCTATTCCCAGAACTCTGCAACTGCTTCCACAAGACCCTAAACCCGGCCCTTCCTACCCCGTGTTCCTATATGCTGAAAAACTCCCATTTCCAGTCCCCAGATTCACCACTAAAATGCCTGCTAGGTCCTATAATCTACATATTACTCCTGATGTGCCCATTACCTTCTGTCTCACAGATTAAAAGTTTTAATGTGCCTTGTACATATGTATATTGTTATATATTAGCACTTATGTCATTGTATTACTGTTTATGTTACCCCTGTCATTGTATTACTGTTTATGCTACCCTTGTCAATGTATTAACACTTGCACTTCTTGACCACTCAGGTCCATCTTGTAAATGAGCTATGCTCAATGATGTTCGCCTGATTAAATAAAGATTTTGATTGATTGATTGAAATGATTGGGCAAAGGAGGTAAGAACCTCGGCCCTGTCCACCGGGAGCCATGCTCTGGCTCGAAGAGAGTCGAGCTCTGCCCCGATAAACAGAATCACCTGCTTCGGTTCGAGTTCCAACTTGGCCTCATTGATGAGAAAGCTGACTTGAGAGCAAACCTGGAGGGCCAGATCTCTGGACCGCTCCACCTCCTGTCTGGAGGGGGCTGCTATCAGCCAATCGTCCAGGTAAGGGTACACCCGGACCCCTGGCGCCAAGAGAGGCTGTCACCACTGCAATGCATTTGGTGAAGACCCTGGGAGCTGGAGACAGGCCGAAGGGCATGGCTCGGAACTCAAGAGGGATCCCTCTGCCTCGGTGCCAAGGAATCTCCAATGTGACGGACGGATAGGGACGCGGAAAGAACGCTGGCCCCTGCAGGTCCAGAGAGCAGAACCACACGCCAGTGTTCCAGGGATGGTATTATCTGAGCCAGAGTGACCATCCTGAAGGTTCGAGACCTTAGCAACTTGTTCAGGTCGTGTGGGTGAGAATGGGGCACCAGCCCCGTCTGTTCGGAACCAGGAAGTACCTGGACACAAACCCGGGTCTGAGGGAGGGTCGCCACCTCCCTGATCACCTCCTTTTGGAGGAGGCGATGTCGACTAACGAGCCGACAGTGAGGCTGCGGACCCGAGGCCCCCGAGGTGCGACGGCTCTTGAAGGGCGGGCCTGCTCGAATTCTAGAGGCAGGCCTTTTCCCACCACCTCCAGTACCCACCTGTCCGTGGTAATAACGGACCAGGCAGAAAGGAAGTGCGGGCCGTCCCCAGGGGGAACCTGGGGTGAGGTGGCGGGGTTGGGCGACACCCCTCAGCCCGTCCTTAGGCAGGCTTGGAGGAGGGACCGGCCGAGGGACCTCCTGAGCCTTACCTCCTGCTTCCTCTTGGAGGAAGCTCCGGCTGGTTTGGGATGCTGGCCCTGCCTGCTGGGCCGCGGCCGGGGTGCAGAAGGACTAAAGGGCTTAGGCTGTGGTTTGGCGGCCTTTGTCCTTCTGAGCGGAAGAGACCGAGTCCAAGGTAGCATTGGACTTCTCGATCCTCTGCAGGTGACCTTCCACCCCAGGGCCGAAGAGGTCAGTCCCCAAAAAGGGAACATCCGCCAACTTGTGCTGGGTATCCGAAGTAAAGGTGGATATCCTCAGCCAAGCCCGATGACGCATGGCCACTGCGGCCGCCACAGACCTGGCACATGAGTCCCCAATGTCTAAAGCAGTCTGGAGCTGCTGTTTGGCCACTGCCCTGCCCTGGTCCCGCACCTGCCTGACCATAGTCTGCAGATCCGCGGGAAGATGAGGGACGACCTCATCCAGGGAGCCCAACAGGGCATGAGAAAAATGTGCCATGAGGACGGCCGAACTGGCCTGACGAAGGCCGAGAGAGGACGCAGCATAGACTTTTCGCCCGGCATAATCCAATTTCTTGGATTCCTTGTCGGGAGGTTTGTCCACATCCCTAGCGTTCCCGGCACACCGGAAAACGCTGTCGGTAACCAACCCCTCAGCAGAGGGGTGTTCCGAAAAACCGGACAGGGAACCGGTAGGGACCGCATACTTCCTGGCCATCCTGGCCGAAGGCGCAGGGCAGGAAGCAGGGCGCTACCAGAGCTCCAAGGCCGGACCCACTATGGCCTCGGCCACCGGAAAGGCCTCCGTAGGGGAATCCCCTCGGTCCAGAATCTCCGTGAGGGGATACCTGGCCCGTTTAGAAACGGGTTCGAGCTTCATCCCGGTGGACTCCGAGATGAGCCGAAGTAATCCTAGGAAGGACGAAGGGCTATCGTCCACCGACTGTCCTCCTGAGGACTCCAAGTCCATTCGCTTGGAGAAAAGGGAGGAATCATCCTCGGACTTGGAAGAGTCCTCAAAGAGCTGCCTCGGGCCTGAGCCACCCTCCACCTGCCGAGGTCTATCGGGAGTGAGGGTGACAGACAGCCTATGGGGCAGTCCCTGAGCCGACCGAGAATTTTTGGTCGGAGCCCCAACTAACGGCTGTGGAGGCGGAGGTTCCACCGGAATCGGTGGGGCAGCTGGAACTGGCCTGGGAACAGGCTCCTCGGCTAAAACGAGGGGTTGTTTCGGCCGCTCCGGTGACATCCACTTAATGGCCGGGTAAGACGACGGCGTCGGCTTATTCCCGGTCAGAAGGAGTTGTTGCCACATGAGTTCCTCATACCTCCGACGCAACCCGGCGCCGAAGCCTCCCTCGTCCGGAGGAAGAGGATGAGCAGCGGCGCCGCTTGCCACAGTGCCGACCGAGACCACCTATGGCCGGCGGGATCGGCTGGACCTGAGCGTCCCAGACCGAGAACCTCGGCTGGGCCGGGGCGGTGCGGGGAGGTGTCACCGCAGATAACACTCCCCTCAGTTCGGACCCAATTCCACGAAGGCTCTGGAACCGGAGGCACAGATGAGCCGACGGGATCCTCAACTCCCACCGGGGGAACCAGGGAGAGGGGATTCTCAGCTTCTCCAGCCGACAACCCGTCAACAGGGTCGAGAAAAATCTCGACCGCGTCGACAGGAGTCTCGGTCAACATCCTGACGGGGACACCGTGACGCCAGTGGCCGAAGCCGAGGGGTCGACCGAAGTCGACTGCCGACAACTAGGGGAGAGGGATCTTTCCCGCTCCCAAGAGCGTCGACGGTGAGACTTACTCTTGTCTCTCTTTTGGACCGAAAGCGGTCCAGAAGAGTGGACCCTCACCTTTCGTCGAGAGGATCAGACAAAGCTCCTAAAGAAGCAAGTCACGAGAGGCACCGAGAGAAAGCGGGACAAATGCGCAGCCGAGATAGAAGCGGCCTGCACCGCCTCCTCTTCGAGGGCGATCATCTGCTCGAGCTGATCCGCCGAGCCCGCCGCCGCGGACACCGCCGACTGGGCATCTTTTGACTTAACCGGAGGAAATCTTTTCTCGGGACGCCCCAGCTGTAAACGGGCATCACGGTCTTCGAGGACGTAGGCCGAAAAGGAAAAGCACAGGTCGCAGGCCTGCGGGTCGTGCTCAAGGCCCAAGCAGTAGACACACGTGGAGTGCGGATCCGTCCGAGACATCTTCTGCCCAAAGGGCATCTCCGGAAACCGAGTCGATTTGTCCATCGCGAGCCGCGAGGGAGAGAAGACCAAGTCTTTTAGCAAAAACTTTTAATTTCAAAATTCAAGAATTAGGAACCAGTCTTATACGCAGAGCGCAAGGAGGGAACCTGAGCTTCCAAGCGCAAGGAAGATCTGGCGTCATGGGGCGGAGCTGAGAGTTTTACCACCCAGGTGGGTGGGAGGAGCCAGCTTGAAGACCTTCCGGCAAAATTTAAAGCGGCAAGGAACCTGCCAATAAGTGTGGATGAACAACATATCCATGTCCCTAGAAACTTAACTTCCTTGTGCTCCCTGGTTGCACCTGGAAACAAGCTCCGGCTTAGTGTGCCTTTCCTGGTTAAACAATTTCCCCTTTCCCTAAATACATTACCAAGAGAAACTGCTCATGTTTGAGACAGCTGCATCCTCTGGACTTCATTACCAGGGAAGTCCCAAGCACCACTATTTCCACTTAACTGAAGTTACAGGTACATCAAAAGAGAAAGGATAATAATGACTGAAGTTCTTTTTTTCTGTTGGTAATTTTATCCCCATCAACCTAGTAGCCATGTTGTGTTCCAGAGTTCATAGTGTCTGTGTTTTTCAGAGATTGTGAGCTCTTGGCCCAGTGAAACCCCAGTCATTTTCTCCAATTAACTTTCAACTGCTGCTTGGTAAGGTTTTCTACATTGTGTCGCTTTTTAAAAGAAAACAGCAGAAAACCCAGAAAGTGCAGCAGCTGATGCAGAAATGCTCATTACGAACTTTTAGCATTTATTTTTTTTAAATTACCTGCTACATATGTTTTTTTATTTAAACTTTATGTTTATTGTTATTTAGACATTCAGTTAAAACGGTTTCCCCGAGACAGTATATAAGGATACTTATCAAGAAATGACCACATGAGGGAGCTACCCCTTTTAATACAAGCAAATAAAAACATACCGAGTCCATAAGATACATCTTTGTGAGATATAAGAATATAAAGAACACAATTATAAGTCACTTATGCTGTCAGTTGGCCCAGGAGCAGCATGGTATATTACCTCGATTAATTATTACAAACTAATTCGGTTTACATCTCCTTCCAGAAGGAGTTGAGTGGCCATGCTTACATCAAGTTATGGTACCTTTTTGGGCAACTTCAGCAAAGATCTAACATCTAAAAAAAAAAATATATATATATATATATATATATATATATATATATATAAAAGAAAAACTAAATGTCCATACAACTTCATGCTTGAGTTCGGTGAAAGCATCAAAAGTACTTCTCAGTTTGAGTCACTGAAAGAAGCTTACATCCCTAAGACAAGGGTAATTATTGGTTTTAAAATATTATGATTTTACTATGAGCTAACCCTTAGAAAGGCTAGAATACAGTTGCAGTACAAAGCACAATGGTCTAACACCCCGTTAAGGTACATCACAGAACGGGATCAATTTAACTTGATTCTCCAGCCTTAAACCAAACTAAGAACTACATATGTCCCAAAAGTCTATCCGCAAAAAGCAGATTTACAGAAAGAGAAATTCAGAGTCAATGTTAGGAAGACCAATTATATCCTCAACCTTACTTATTTCAGGTCTCCACTTGTGTTTTTAAAGAACCTCGCCATCTGTAATGTCTGCAGAACCATCCATGGCCATCTTGCGCACCCCAGCTGGCTTCCAGCATGTAGGTTATGCTAATGAGGTCTACCAACTGCGGACTGGAGAAGGGCAGGGGTAGTCCCACTTCACAAAAGTGGCAGCAGAGAAGAGGCGAGCAATTATAGGCCTGCCAGCCTGACATCAGTGGTGGGTAAATTAATGGAATCACTACTAAAAGAAAGGATTGTGGATTATCTTATATCCAATGGATTACAGGATCCAAAGCAGCATGGTTTCACAGGGGGAGATCATGCCAAACAAATCTGATAAATTTCTTTGGGTGACCAAGGAGTTGATCAAGAAGGTGCGCTGTATGTGGCCTACCTGGATTTCAGCAAGGCATTCAACATCGTTCCACACAGGAAACTGGTAAGCAAGTTGGGGAACTTGAGGGTCGGTAATCAGGTGGTAACCTGGGTAAGAAGCTGGTTAGCGGATAGGACACAGAGGGTAGTGGTTAATGGAGTTTGCTCAGAGGAAGAGAAGGTAACCAGCTGGTCCTCTTCAATGTCTTTACAAGTGACATAGTGGAGGAACTGGAAGGAAAGGTCTGCCTCTTTGCAGAAGACACTAAGATCTGTAACAGAGTGGAAGCCGGGGCTGGGGTGGAAAGGATGGGTAGGGATCTGAAGAGGCTGGAGGACTGGTTGAGGGTTCAGCAGCTGGGTTTTATTTAGGGCTGAGAATCGGGTCAGGTCAAACATTCAGGCCATTTGGGCTTGGCAGTGCTCGGAAATAAACCTCTGAACTGGATTTCATTACCAAAACCCGAAAAGCCACTGACCTGAAATTACAGTTCTCTTCCACAAAAGATGTGTACTGCAGGAAGTAAAAAATGCATAGCTGGTGTTGTGGGGGGTGGGGTAGGCGCCAGAACAGAACTGTGTCACTGATGTGGGTGGGTGGCTGACTGGCAAGCAATCAGCCAGCAAGGGGCGGGAGTGAGGTGAGACTGATGGCAGAGCAGCAACCAGGAAGGAAGGCTATACCTGAAGGTGGGTCAGTCTGGCTCCTCCTTAGTGTGAGTACGTACTGTACACTTAATGCATCTGACATGGACGCTACTCTGAGTTGCTCCCTGTCTCCCTCTGCAGTGCGTGCATACACATTCAGCTGGTGACAGGCAGGGCAGTCATATGACTGTACTAGCGGAAGTCCAATCAAGGTGCCTGTCTCTTTGCCCACTCTGATGCTGCTGGTAGGTGTACCACGACTGGACCGTGCAGGATGACGTAATGTGGGTTTATAAATCTCTCATGTTGGTGCAGAAGGGTCAGAGGCGAGCAGCATAGCAGGCAGGCACTTGTATGTCTGACAGACAGTGGCACACTGTCGTCGTGTGGCTCAAGTTGCAGCATTTAGGAGGAGACTAGCAGAGAGAGGTTCCTTGAGCGGTTTTCAGGGCACACAGGACTAGAGAAAACTTGACAAGCTGAAATACAAAAGCACAGCAGACTGCAGAGCAATTATTTTTAATACCGATCTAGCACTTGGAGAAAAAGACAAAACAAAAAACCCCAGGACAACACAGAAGCAGTTAATGAAGTGACAGGGGAGGGAAACACCAGGCAGGGGCTGCTTGTGATCCCCCAGAGTCAAATATATTAAAAATATATTTAAAAAACGTTTTTTTTTTGTTTTTTTTTTACAGGGGAGTACTACCTAGGGGAGCAGGGATGAAGGAGGTCACCAGTGAGGTCCCACAGGGCAGGCAGGATTGGGTGAGACAGAAGAGTGCAGGAGGTAGGTGTTTACACAACTCTGAGCCTGTTGGTATGGTACCCTACTCAACTCACTGTGAATGTTTTACCTACAGTTATGGTTTGTTGAATTCCATGCACTTTAACAGCATATTATAATAGTACATGAGAAGCCATTTAAAATCAAATATGTTTTGAGACTCAAAACCCTTCATTTAATTTCAGTCCAAATCACGTTTTGCATGGGCCAGCTCAAAACTGGCCTGCTGAACCAAATTTGCCGACTCGCACGGCCCTAGTTTTAATGAAAAAAAGTGCAAAATAATGCACTTGGGCCACAAAAACACAGCAGCGGAGTACACAACGGGCGGAGTGATACTGAGAAAGGACTAAGCAGGAAAGAGACCGAGGGGTAATCATACTGGGCAATCTAAAAGTGGCCAGAAAGTGTGACAATGCAGTCGAAAAGACTAGTGGGGTGTTGGGGTGCATAAGAAGGGGTATCGCCAGCCAGAAAAAGGGAGGTGGTGCTGCCCCTATATAGACTGATGATGAGACCTCACCTTGAGTACTGTGTCCAGTTCTGGACACCACATCACAGGAAGGACACAGACTGACTGGAAGTGGTCCAGAGAAAGGCCACCAAAATAGTGCAGGGTCTGCATCAAATGCCCTGGGAGGAGATGCACAAGGAGCTAAACATGTACACCCCAGAGGAGAGGAGGGGAAAGAGGGATATGACAGAGACCTTTAAATACCTCATGGGGGTATAAAAAAAAAGGTACAGAAGGAGGTATTTTTCAGAGAAAAGGGTACTCTAGAACAAGGGGCATGGTATGAAACTGGAGTGGGGCAAATTCAGGAGGGATGTGAGGAAATACTTCTTCACAGAAAGGGTGACGAATGCCTGGAACAAACCCTCCAGCGGAGGCAAAAACAGTGGAAGGGTTCAAAAATGCCTGGGGCAGGCACAAGGGAATCATAGGGGTAAAGACAGGAGCGGAACAGATGGTGCTGGAGATCAATTTGGGTCTGCAGCAAAAAAAAAAAGTACAGTTACGTAACAACTTATCGTAACAGTAGAACTTTGAGAGAGGTGCCTGCAGTAGGTCATAACATGTAGGACTAGCGTCACCTGGCGTCAGGACCCAAAAGCAGACTTTTCCAGCAATGCCCGATGGGGGACCGCCCACCGGACGTCATCAGCGTGACCCTATATAGTGGGCAGCCACCCTCCAGTTCTCCCGGAGCCCAGAAGAGAGGAACTGGTCTGAGACCCAAAAAAGAAAAAAAGAAAAAAAAAAAAAAAAAATTGGGAAGGAGGGAAATTATTCATACTGCAGGAACCTCTCAAAGATCTAATGTTATGGTAAATTCTTACGTAACTGTAATATCTTACTTCAAGAGGGTTCCTGCAGTAGGTCATAACATGTACGACAGAGTCCCAAGCAGTCCCTCCAAAGAGAGACTGAGAGAAATACGGGAGGAGGAACAACTAAAGGTCAGAAAGGAACAAGCCTAGGACAGAAGGCCCTGCAGAACAGCTAGGCCAAACCTGACCCTTCGCCTAGAAGCAACGTCCAGACTGTAATGCTTGGTAAAGGTATGGACGGAACTCCGGGTTTCTACCGCTGCATTAACGCCCCTACTGGAGTGAGCCTTGACAGACCCTGGCAAGGGTTTTTCATACTTCTGATAACAGAAGCGAATGCAGTTGGATAGCCACTTAGAAAGGCACAGCTTAGAAACGACCTTCCCCAAAGACTTGGGAGCAAAAGAAACAAAGAGTTGATAGTCCTTACATGTCTCTTTGGTCTGGAAGGTATAACACCAAAGGATACGGTATATGTCCAATGTATGCAACAAAGCCTCACCTCTATTTGCTGGGCCGGATAATACACCGGAAGCTCAACTGACTGGTTCAGAGTGAGCTCTGATACCACCTTAGGAAGAAATGGGGGACGAGTTCTGAGGGCCGCTGGTCCTGCTGAAAAATAAGATATGGCTCTTTACAAACAACAGCCTGAGGCTCGTAAATCCTACAAGCCGAAGTAAGGGCAATCAAAAACAATGCCTTCCAAGAAAGGTAGCGTATATCACAACTCATTGCTGGTTCAAAAGAAGGGAGAGTGAGCTTCTCCAACACAAAATTAAAATCCTAACGTGGTGTAGGGCTGCGCATGGGGGTTTCAGATGGAGAATCCCTTTCAGAAAGGTTTTGGAGATCTCCAACTGGGCCACGGGTTTACCATCCACCAGCACATGGTAAGCTGAAATGGCAGACAAATTAACCATTAAAGAGGAATCTGAAAGATGAAGCAGGTATTCCAATAGCTGCGTGGCTGAACAAGTGAAAGGGTCCCAACCCTTGGAGGCCGCCCAAATAGAAAAGTGTTTCCACTTCATGGCATAAGTGGATCTTGTGGAATGCTTCCTGGCCTCTACGATAACCTGGGCAACTCTTGAAGAGACCCCAAAGCGAGAGATCACTATGTCTGCAGGAGCCAGGCATGAATATGCAGGGTTCTGAGCCCCAGGTGCACCAGCCGACCCTTGTCCTGGGTTAACAGGCTGTGCTTCAATGGAAGCGGAACTGGGGGTTCCCTGGACAACTGAAGAAGTGGGAACCAAATGTGTTTGGGCCACAGAGGAGCAATGAGGATCATTCGTGCTCGCTCTGCCTGAAGTCTGATGAGCATACTCTGAAGAATGGGGAAGGGAGGGAAGGCACATAAGAATCTCCCTGTCCAGGAGAGAGACAACGCATTGTGCCAGAAAGCACCGTGCTCTGGAACGAGTGAGCAAAAGCTGGGAAGCTTTGCGTTGGATGTGGGAGGCGAACAGGTTGATTTCCAGTCATCCCCATCTCCGGAATAGTGACTCTGCCACTTCCTGATCTAGTTCCCATTCATAAGCGAGGGTGAAGGATCTGCTTAAACTATCTGCCAGGATGTTTACCGCTCCTGGAACATGCACTGCTCTGAGAGACAGGTTGTGTTGAACTGCCCAGTTCCACACTCTCATCGCTTCCCTGCAAAGGGGATAGGAGCGAGTGCCTCCCTGCTTGTTGAAGATATCAGACTACTGGGGTGTTGTCCATCTGGATAAGCAGTAGTCCCTTGGGGAGAACAGTCTGAAATGCTTAGCGAGCATACAGGACCGCTCACATCTCCAAAATGTTGATGTGCAATGACATCTCCATCCGGGACCAAAGCCCCTGAGTCTGATGGTCCCCCAGATGAGCCCCCCAACCTAGACTAGTCTGTGGTAAGGACTCCAAGGGGGGCTGAGCCTCAAAACGGAAGGCCCAAGGACAGGTTCACAGGATCCCTCCACCACAGCAGGTCCCTCGGAAGTGCAGAGGAAATAAGGACCGGCTGGTCCAACTGGTCCTGGAGCTGATCCCACTGATCCCTCAAGGACCACTGAGAAATTATCATGTGAAGCCTCATCAGGGGAACCATGAGGATAGAGGCTGCCATCAAGCCGAGAAGACGAAGAACTTCTCTGGCCAGCAGATGTCTGGAAGAGGCCACCAGGGTGGCCTGTTTGATCAGAGTGTCCCTCCGGTGCGGAGGGAGGAAAGCTCTACACTGGATCATATCCAGAATAGCTCCAATGAACTGAAGTCATTGAGAAGGAGTCAAGGACGACTTGGGGACACTGACTGTAATCCCCAGTCTGGAAAACAGGTCCAGGGTAACTGAAAGGGCCTCGGAAAGGGACTCTCTGGATGAGGCAGAAATCAGCCAGTCGTCCAAGTAAGGAAAAACTGCTATGCTCTGTCGTCTCAGGGCCGCAGGCACCACCACTAGGCACTTGGTAAAAACCCTGGGTGCAGAGGAAAGGCCAAAGGGAAGAGCCTTGAACTGAAAGTGCTCCCCCTGGAAGGTAGAACGCAGGAAGCGGCGGTGACTTGGGAAAACCAGGATGTGCAGATAAGCATCCTGCATATCCAGAGCGCACAGCCAGTGGTTCTCCTGTAACAGGGGCAGGAGGATCTGGAGAGTTAGCATCCTGAACTTTTTGTACTCGACAAACAGGCTGAGCCTGCTGAGGTCGAGGATGGGTTTTAGGTCACCTGTCTTTTTTGGAACCAGGAAGAAATGAGAGTAGAACCCCCTCCTTCTGTGCTGAAGAGGGACTGGCTCGTCTCTTTTGACAGAAGAGCCTGAATTTCCTCCCTTACTAGAAGTACCTGGTCTGGTGAGTAGGCGGACCTTCAAGGAGGAGACTCTGGAGGAGGTTCCAGAAACTCCAAGGTGCGCCCTTCGGACACTAACTGCAGGACCCATTTGTCGGACGTGATGCTTCACCACTCCTGCACATGGCGGGCAAACCGCCACCCTACCGGCTCCTCGCCCAGTGGCTGAGGAGAGGGTGGGGCAAGGCAGTCAGGAGGTAGCAGGACGGGCTGGGGAGGACCCCCGGACCGGCGCAGAGTTTTTTTTTTGGGGGGGGGGGTAGATACCATTCCCATGGCCTTACCTTTACCCTGTTGATACTGGGTATGCTTATGCAGCCTCCAGGTCCGCTTCTGAAAGGGCTGACGAGGCTGGTTGCCCAGTCGGTACATGGAACTCACAGACCTAAGAGCCTGGCCACGTTCTTGGAGGTCTGTGATGATGTCTTTGGCGTCCCCTCCAAAGAGCACTGAGCCCCGAAAGGGGGCATCCTGAACAGCCGACTGGACCTCGTTGGCGAGGCTCGAAATGCGGAGCCAGGCATGCTGCCGAAGGGAAACTGTGGTTGCTGAGGTTCGAGCCACTGAGTCGAAAGAGTCGTGGGTGGCCCAAAGAGCATGCCTGCATGAAATCTTGGACTGGTGAATATCCCGGGCGAGCTCCTCGTCGAGTTCCGAATCCGGCAATGACTTGATTTGATCCTCTAGCCTGGCTATTGTGGCTTTCTGGTGGGATACCATATGGGCTACGAAGTTCAGGAACCTTAATGCGCATGTAACTGAGGAAAAAACTTTCTTCCCGAACTGGTCAAACTGCTTCAGCTCTGTCTGCAGGAGAAGTGCTCATATGCTTAGGTACATTAGCACAGGTCTGAGCAGCCGAGATGACAACAGAGTCCGCCTTAGGGTGCGCTGTCAAGAAAAGGGCCTCCTTAGGCACCCGGTAAGTCCTGTTTGCTGTCTTGAGGACAGCCGGGATTGAGTGGGGCAGTTGCCAGATGGTCGTGTTAAGGTCTTGGTGAGGTCTAATCCAGGGAGGAACGGGGATGGGGGACAAAGGCTCCAGAGCCAAATGCTCGGTGAGCCTTTGCTGCATTGGGGCCTGTTCCTCAGACTCACACTCATAATATTTTGGAATGGACCTCAGCAGATCCGAGAAAGAAGGATTTTCAGGTGGAGATTTGGGAGAATCCTTCCCAACTGGGACCGGAGATTCATGACCAGATGATTCCCCAGAAGATTCCTCCCCCAAGTTTGGATCGTCTCCTGGTTCAAAATCCAGAAGTGGTACATATCGAGTATCAGTTCCCCGGATGTGGACTGTATCAAACAGAGTCCTCCGGGGAAGAGGACCTAGAAGAGGAAGGAAGCTGAGAGAGTCTGCTCTCCAGGTCCGTTACAAACTTGGCCCATGCCTCTTTCCACCAGGACTGGATAACAAACCTGACATCCAGTTGAGGTGCTAGAGGGGCTGGAGGAGGGGGACAGGCATGAGGTGAAGGGTAGTGATACCAGTGATATCCCTGGGGAGTATAGCCCAGGAAATAATGTCCCATGCTGTGCCAATCAGGAAAAGGGCAAGCCAGGGTATGGCCCAAAGGGAACTCTGAAAGGTAGTGAGGGACATAGTGGGGTCTTGAAAAAATCCCCCGATGTCCACATCGGGCCAGCCATCGTGTATATCGGCGGCTGGTCCAGCAACGGTATAGCCGACCAAATCGCCATTGACAGGACCAACGGGTCCAGCATCAGGAACGGATCTGGCGTCGGATAGGCTAGTGTCGGAACCTGTCACAGGATACCTTACGATGGACCCAGGTCTACCGTAAGATCCCGCATTGTATAGGCAGAGATGGAACCGGGTCTGATGAGGGAGGGCAAACTGGCGCCTGGTTGTCAACCGGCTGGGAAGGGCTCCCTCAAGCAGAAACAGGAGGCTCCTCCTGGTGAAGCTCCAGTGGAGGAGGGACCACCTGTTTTAAGACCCCATAGGGGAATGTGGGTATGATCCTGGGTTGTGCTCCACCTCCTGGAAACCGGCACTGTCTCCTCCCGGGGTAGCGGGGTCAGCAGGTTCTTGCGCTACCGGTGGGGAGGGGAAGAGAAGCTGTCTTCCCCGGGCTTGTCCAGGGCACTGGGCCAGGCTGGCGCGAGTCCCGGCCAGGAAGAGCCACATCCAGTGCGATCCCTCGCGGGAATCATCTTCTTGGACACTGGAGCCGGGCAGGAAGAGGAGGAGCCCCCCCCCTCGACTTAGTGGCATCTGCCATGCGGGACCCAAGAGGAGTGGGGAACCAACTTATTGGTGGCCATTCAGTCCCCAGAGGAGCTGGAGAGCGACTTAGCGGCAGGAGCAGTGTGGTCCCCAGATGAGCCGTTGGGCCGACATACCTGCTGAGAGAACCAGGAGCAAGATGGTTCCTTTAGAGTCCCTGGATGTTGTCTGAATGACCTTAATGGAAGGCAGCGGGAGAAAGGCCTTGTTGGAAGCTGGCACAGAAGTTTCGGTCTTGGTACCCTCTGACTGGTGTTCCCGCTCCCGGTGTTTTTCCTTCTTCTTGTGCTTCGAAGGAGAGGACGAAGGTGAAGCAGAATCCCTGTTTGTCTCCATTTGCTTCTCCAGGGAGGCTAAACGAGATTTTAAGAGATGGGCCTCCACAGCCTGCTGCCTTTGTTTCCAGGTAGCCTGGTTGAACAGCTGGCAATCTGGGCAGGCCACGGGATGGTCCGGGCCTAAGCAAATGATGCACTTTCGTTGACCGTCCTTGTGTGGGATCTGGGCGCCACAGGAATCACACTTCTTCTTAGGAGTCGGAGACGACATAGAAGCACTAGCGTGAACGAAAAATCCGAAGGTTTTAAAGAAATGTTGAACTGGTAAAGAAAACAAATGGCGATTGCTGTGTAGGTCTACCGCAAGGTAACTGCACGAGGCAACGGCAGGAAAGAACCGAAGGGTAGGCGTGGGGACTGCCCACTATATAGGGTCATGCTGACGTCGTCATGAGATGTCTGGTTGGCGGTGCCGTCGGGCACTGCTGGAAAAGACTGCCATTGGGTCTTGACACCAGGTGGCACTAGTCCTACATGTTATGACCCACTGCAGGAACCCTTTCGAAGAAAGATAAAAGGTTTTACATAAAAAACAAACAGACAAACAAACAAAAAAAAAGGACAGACTGGGCCCTTATTTTCTGTCACAATCTGTTTTTCAACTCTGCCATTGTTGGTAGCCCTCATTAGCATAACCCGCATGCTGGAAGCACCCTGGAGTGCGTGAGATGGCCGTGGGTGGCTCTGCAGACATTACGGACAGTGCAGTTCTTTAAAAGTAAAAACACAAATGTAGCAGGGAATTTAAAAATTCCATTTAATGCTGAAAGCCTTAATCGAGCATTTCTGCAGCAGCTGCTGCATTCTCTGGTGTTTCCAGTGTTTTCCTTTAACATCCCTTCCCCTCAAAAAAAAAAAAAGTCTGTGGTACATGTATTTGTTTGAAAAGCTAGCACACTAACGGAAACTAATACTAACTTGAAAAAGTAGTCAACTGTTATGTTTTACAACAGAATTACTGTTTCTTTTTCCTTTTGCTAATTAGATTTTCTATCTGACAGTACTAGTGTGATGTGCAGAAAGTACAGTTCTGCAAGAACTTACCATAAAAGTAGATCTTCGAGAGGATCTCTTGCAGCAGGCCACGCCAGTAGAACATAGCCGACAGGCACTAAGACCCAATGGAAACTTTCTAGCTAGCAGTCTGCAAGAGGGGGCCACCCATTGCCAATGTCACCCTCTGATGTTGTCCTACCCTATAAGGGTGGGCGGCCCCCACACCCTCCTCATTTCTCCCGCTGGAGACCAGAAGCAATAGCCAGGTAGGAGAACCGAGGAAGAAGCCAAGATATCCTTAGTATAGACCAAAAAGAAGCAGAAACCCCTCCCCCGCTGTGGAAAGGGAGAGCGAGGCAGAAGGCAAGGAAAGAGGAAAAAGGGGCAAGGAGGGAGGTAAAGCACGGCCTGCTGCAAGAGATCGTCTCGAAGATCTACTGTTACAGTTCTTACATAACTGTACTATCTTACTCCGAAGGCATCTCTTGCAGTAAGCCACACCAGTAGGATGCATTCCAAGCAGTTCTGGCAACAAATGACAGACAGTCCGAGTGGATGGCCATAAGGATCTAAGAGAGAAGGCCTTGCAGAACAGCCAGGCCGAAACTGGCCCTACACCGAGAGGCGATGTCCAGACTGTAGTGTTTGGTAAAGGTATGGACTGAGCTCCAAGCAGCAGCTGCATAGATCTCCGCAGCTGAAATGCTTTAGAAGCATGCAACAGAAGTGGCTATACCTCTGGCTGAATGGCCACGAACCACACCAGTAAGTTCCTGATCGTACTTCCTGTAACAGAAAACTATATACAATTGGCTAGCCATTTGGACAAACACTGTTTGGACACCGGAACGCTCTCTTTCCCAGGGGTGAAGGAAACAATTGGGAGGACTTCTTACAGTCCTTTGTCCGGTGTGTACAGTACCTAAAAATTCTATGCACATCCAAAATATGGAGCAATGCTTCCCCTGGACTGGCATGCTCTGGAAAATAAACAGGCAGGTGGACTAATTCAAAATAAACTCAGACATCACCTTAGGAAAAAACTTGGGACTGGTAAAAAAAAAAAAAAAAAGACACCCTGTCTTTATGGAAAATCAAATATGGCTACTCACAGATTAGTGCCTGAATCTTGGAAATCTTTCCAGCAGAAGTAATAGCAACTAAAAGAACAGGTTACTCACCCGTAACAGTAGTTCTAGGAGTGGTATATGTTGTTCATCCACACTGTTTGGCATTGTCCCCCTCCACTTTAGATCTGCCGGAAGCCTTCAATCTGGCTCCTCCCACCCACCCAGGTGGTATATACTTCGGCTCAGCCCCATGACGCCAGATCGTAGCCCACTGGAAGCCAGGTTGTGTGCGTCTGCAGCTTGGGAGGTCGGGTGGGTCTGTGTGGATGAACAACATATACCACTCCTAGAACTACTATTACAGGTGAGTAACCTGTTCTTCTAGGAGCGTGGATAGTTGTTCATCCACACTGGCAGACTCCTAGCAGTTCGGGAGGAGGGAGGCAAGGCGCACACCCCCTACCAAGGGAACAGAGATTGGAGAACAGAGGCCCCAAAACCAGCATCCCGGCATGACTCAAGGTTGATGTGGTAGTGGGTAATGAAGGTGTTTGCTGACTTTCAGGTAGCAGCCCGACAGACTTCCTGGATAGACGTGTCCCTAGAAGCAGCCCTCCTTGCCCGCCAACTCATAGCACAGACCTATGCATGATGTAATCCATCTTGCAATAGTCTGCTTCGCTGCAGGTTGGTTAGAAGCAGCTTCAGTGTAAGTGACAAACAGCTGGTGAACCTCTCCAAGAATATCCGTGGTCCTCTTCTTATAACAGGAGAGAACACGTCTCGGCTCCAAAGTATGGAGCCTGTACTCGGCATCCGAGGTGTAGTTAGGGTAGTAAACCAGCAGAGTCAACACCTGGTTAAGGTGAAACTCTGAAACCACCTTCGGAAGGAATTTCGGGTTGGGGCGCAGGACAACTTTGTCCCTGTGGAAGACCAGATAAGGGGAGTACATCGAAAGCGCCTGGAGCTACCCTGTCCTTCTGGCTGACGTGATAGCCACCAGGAAGTCCATCTTCCACAAGTTTGACAGCTCACACATGTACACAGGTTTGAATGGCTAGCCCATGAGCTTTGCCAAAACCAGCAGCAGATCCCACAGAGGTGGAGGTTCACGCAACAGAGGGGATATGTGATCCAGGCCTTTGAAAAAGCACCTGACCACCGTCTCCTGTGCCAATGTCGGCTGACCGGCCTGTGCCCAGTAAGCAGAAATAGCTGCCAGATGCACTCTAAGGGTCGAAGACCATAGACCCCCTTTGGAGAAAGACTAAAGGTAGTCTGGAATGATAGCCACAGAACAGGATAAGGGGTCCAGACCCTTACCCTGACACCAAATGGAAAATCTTTTCCATTTGAAGGCGTATCATTTCCTGGTCGATTCATTTCTAGATACCTCCACCATGGTGAAGACATCTTCGGAAATACCCAAAGCCTGGAACTCTAGCTGCTCAAGCACCAGGCTGTGAGGTACAGGGATTGAAGGTCCGGATGGAAGACCTTCCCCTGGTTGAGAGATATCAGGTCCGGGCGTGTGCAAAGGCTCTGAGGGCCTGCAGCTGAGGCTGAGGAGATCTGGATACCAGGACTGGCGCGGCCAATCTGGGGCTACAAGAATCTCCTTCACCTTGTCCCTCCTCACCTTAAGTAACACCTTGTGGATCAAGGAAATGGAGGGAAAGCGTACAGGAGGCCTGGGGTCCACGGCCTCGAGAAGGCATCCCCCTGCAGCGAGACCTGCTGAGGGGGTGGGCATGATACAGCCTCAGCTTGGCGTTTTCCTTGGAAGCAAACAGATCCACCACTGGTTTGCCCCAACGGGAGAACAGGCTGCAAGCTACTCTGGATAGAGAGACCACTCGTGGGATGTCTGGCCTATGCGGCTGAAAGCATCTGCCAACTGGCTGGAGGCTCCTCCCACATGGATGGCTACGCGATCCCCCTCTAACTGGCTCATGAGGGTCCAGATACGCAGCGTCTCCTTGCACAGCAGACGGGAGTGCGTGCCTCCTTGTTTGTTTAGACAGTACAAGGTCGTAGTATTGTCTGTCTGCATTTGAACCACTTGACCCCGGAGCTGAGGAGCAAAAGCTGACAGTGCCAGTCTGACTACTCTGAGCTCCAACAGGTTAATGTGGCATCGGGACTCCTTGGGGTCTAGAACCCGTGGGCCCCGCTGCCCCCCCATGTGGGCTCCCTAGCCCATGAGAAAGGCATCGGTCATAAGTATGACAGTCAGCTCAGGGCGGACAAATGGGATCACTTCCTGCAACTGGTCTGGGGCGGTCCACCATTGGAAAGTGCCCCACATCTTTTGGGTTACAGTGATCAGCTGGTTGAAAGGACCAAATCGCTGAGTCCAATAGGCAGCCAGCTTCCATTGGAGGCGGCGCACGTAAAACCGGGCCCAACGGACCACAGAGGTGCACCCCGCCATGTAACCCAGAAGGCGCATAAAGTCCCGGGCAGGGCGCAAGTGCCCAACCAAAAATGACTGGGCAAAGAAGGACAGAACCTCTGCCCTGTCTGCCAGGAGCCAAGCTCTTGCTTGACAAGAGTCGAGCTCTGCCCCGATGAAGGACATCACCTGGGAGGTAAGAGTTCCAACTTGGCCTTGTTGATCAGGAGGCCGAGTTGAGAGTAGGTCTGGATGGCCAGATCCCTGGACCGCTCCACCTCCTGTTGAGTGGAACCTGCCAGGAGCCAGTCGTCAAGGTAAGGGTAGATTCTGACTCCTCAACACCAAAGATGGGCCGTCACCACTGCAATGCATTTGGTGAAGACCCGTGGGGCCAATGACAGGCCGAACGGCATGGCTCGGAACTCGTACAGGATCCCCTCGACCCTGAAACGGAGGAACCACTGATGGGACGGATGGATTGGGACTTGAAAGAACGTGTCCTGCAGATCCAGTGAACAGAACTACACGTTTCGCTCCAAGGATGGTATGATCTGGTTCAGGGTGACCCTCCGAAAGGTACGAGACCTGAGAAACCGATTCAGGTCGTGGAGATCTAGAATGGGGTGCCAACCCCCCGTCCACTTGGGCACCAGGAAGTACCTGGAGACAAAGCCTGGGTCTGCTGGAGGATCTGCCACAGGAGCTACTGCCTCCTTGCAGAGGAGCTGAGCTATGTCGTCTCGAAGGGCCAACTGGGTGCACGTGGAAATCTGTTCCTCCCGAGGGGCACGGGCTCGGCTGGGAGGGTACTGCTTGAACTCTGGAGGCAGTCCTCGACTGACCATTTCGAGAACCCACCTGTCCGAAGTGATAGCAGAACAGGCGAAAAGGAAGTGGTGGAGCCCCCGGAAGACCCAGAGCTGGAGTGACGGAGATAGGGGTGGCGACCCCTATCCCGTCACTAAGCAGGCTTGGAGGAGGAGGCTCCAGGACCTGAGCCTCGGCCTACTTTGCGGGCCTGTTGGGGTCCAGGCTTGGGCCGAGGGTGCCAAGATTGAGCCTGCTGCTGATGCTGATCTCCTCCTTGATAGGAGGGCTGCCAGACCGCGGGGGAAGAATGTCGAAAGGGCTTCTTCTTCTTCTTTTGGTTCTTGCCCGAAGAACCCTTGGCAGAAGTGGCATCCAAGGTGGCACTGGACTGCTCTATGCACTGTAGGTGACAGCCACTCCTGGGCCGAACAGGTCGGTCTCCAGGAAAGGCACACCAGCCAACAGAGTATCCGCCGGGAAGGAGGAAAGCCTCAGCCAAGCCCTGCAGCGAGAGGCCACTGCGGCAGCCGAGCGGGCACAAGAATCCCCTATGTCCAAGGCCGTCTGGAGCTGCTGTTTGGAAACAGCACGGCCCTGGTCACAGACCTGTTTGACCGTGGTCTGCATGTCCACGGGGAGATGAGGGAGAACCTCATCTAATGACCCAAGAAGGGCATGAGAGAAGTGTGCCATAATGACAGCCTAGCTGGCCTGATGAAGGCCCAAAGAAGAAGCTGCACAGACCTTTCAGGCAGTGTGGTCCATATTTTTAGATTCTTTGTCCGGAGGTCGGTCAGTGTCGGCCGAACTGCTAGTACACCAGAACACAGAGGCAGTCACCAGGCTCTCAGCCGAAGGGTGCTCTGTGAACCCCACAAGGGACCCCATGGGCACCACGTACTTGCGGGCCATGCGGGCAGATGGTGCTGAGCATGAGGCAGGGCGCTGCCAAAGTTCAAGGGCTGGGCCAACAATTGCTTCGGCCACTGGAAAGACCTCCGTCGGGGTATCCCCTCTCTTTAGAATATCTGTGAGAGGGTACTCCGTCTTTTTCTAGATAGGTTCCAGAGGCATGCCGGTGGAGTCAGAAATGAGACAGAGAATCCCTTGGAAGGAGGAAGGGCCTTCCTCCATTCCTCTGCCAACGGACTCGTCGTCATCCCCTGGATGAGAGTGGAGCCTGGTGACATCTGAGTCCTAAGAGTCATGATACAGCAGTCTACTGCCTAAATAACTCTCGATCTGCCGAAGGAGGTCTGGGGTGACTGTAACTGACAGACGTCAGGGAAGTCTGGTGTCTAGTTGGTCCTCTTTCAAGGGAGCCCCTCCCTTAGGCTGCTTAGGTGGCGGTTCCACTGGGATAGGTGAAGAGACCGGAATACACCGAACCAGTGGACAGGCCGGCTCCACGGGTGGAGGAACTAGAGTCTTTGGTTCCGGAGGAGTCGGCTTTGGCCTGGGAGGCGAATGCCAAGTAATGGCCGGGGTGGGTGGCAGAGACGGCTTCTGCCTAGTCAGGATCAGCTGTTGCCACATAAGGTCCTCATAGCGCTGGAGTTTCCGTCGAAGCCTCTCCTCGTCCGAGGAGGACGACATGTGATGTCGCCTCTTCTTCGAGCGCTTGTGGCTCTTCCTCGGTCATTCGGCTAAGGGGGTCCTGGACCGTGACCGATATCGGGGAGGCCAACTCAGTCGATCGGGAGACACCGGTGTGATCGGTGAAACCCTAGGGTCCGGAACCGGGTCCATGATGGGGACACCAGCGGGCTGGGTCTCCTCACCAGGAAAGACTAGGATTGGAGTCCGTTCTAAGGAGTGATCAGCTATGGCTGGCGACAAAGGGTCGATCGGGTTGAGGATTACCTCGACCTCGTCGGCCACTTCCTCGGTCCCCTGGCTAGACGGAAGATCCGCAAAGCCGGCAGCCGATGAGGCAATCTCGACCAAGGTCAAGACCGCATGCTATTGGGACTCAGACCTCTCTAGGTCCCAAGATCGTCTTCGTCGGAACAAAGACAAAGGTTCTTTGTCCCTCTTCTGAGAGCGAGCCCGAGGGTGCCTCACCCCAGGTGGGGAGAGACTGGCACAACTCTCTGAAAGAACCAGTAAAGGTGGAGCCTAGGTTGAGGGGAACAAAAAAGCTTTGACTGGCAGAAATGCGAGCGGCTTCCTCCTCGAACGCCTTCATGTGTTCCAGCTGCTCAGCGGAGCCCGCAGAAACTGCCCACCTAGCCTCCTTTGACTTCCCCGGAGGGTTCCTTTTTTCTGGTCTCCCCAGCTTCAGGCATGCCTTGTGGTCGTCCAGGATGTTGGGATGGAAGACCAAGCAATAACTGCAGGATGAGGTGTCCGTCCGACACCTAGGCAGTAGACGCACATGAGGTGGGGATCAGTGCGCGACATCTTTTGGCTGCAGGGACACCGGCGAAATCCTGGGGAAGATTTCTCCTCCATGATCGATGCAGCAAAAGCGCCATCGCTAACTCGAACAAGTTTCAATTTTGGTAAACCAGACAATTTGAAAGCCAGGGCCTACAAGATGCGAAAGCACGAGGGAGGCAACCTGCATCTTCCAGGAGAAAGGAAGATCTGGTGTCATGGGGCGGAGCCAAGGTATATACCACCCTGGTGGGTGGGAGGTGCCAGCTTGAAGACTTCTGACAGATTTAAAGTGGAATGGGACAATGCCAAACAGTGTGGATGAACAACATATCCACGCTCCCAGAAATGACGCTTTCCACGACAGAAAATGTAGCTCACAACTTGCGGTCAGTTCAAATGGAGGCAGGGTGAGTTTTTCTAACACAAAATTTAAGTCCCAAGCTGGTACAGGATTGCGGATTGGAAGCTTCAAGTGCAGGATAACACAAACTAGAGAGGGGCTCGGCTCACTCACTCACAGTGAGTTTCCTTGGTTTTGTCCCTGGAGTAACAGAGTTAATTGAAGCATACAAATTAAGGGCGTAAGCCCAAACCAAACACAGCAGCACACGATCACTTAGCAAGAGAATATAATAAATAAAACAAACGGTCTTACCACTTCTCAGTCCTTATTGAATGCTCACAAAAAAACGTCATCCCGTAGCTGGTAGAGTGATGAGGTGACAAAGGAAGGCGTTGTCGAAACGTCAGCTGATCCTGTGTGTCATCTCGCATGTGGGCTGTCTGCCTGGCCACCTGGTCTTTCTATCTGCTTCAGATTAAACACCATTATGGTGTCTACGGTTTTCTTATTTTAATACCAAGCAGTTCTATCACCTTATCACTCTACCAGCTACGGGATGACAGTTTTTTTGTGAGCATTCAATAAAGACTGAAGCGGTTAGACCGTTCATGTTTTATTTATTATATGCCCTTGCTAAGTGGTTGTGTGCTGCAGTGTTTGGTTTGGGCTTACGCCCTTAGTTTGTATGCTTCAAGTCATGATGCCTCTCAAAAATGTGCAAGACATGTCAAGTTGAGCCACAGTGTGGCCATCAACAGGAACATGGTAAGCAGAGATGGTGGAGAGAGGTACCTTGATGGAAGAGTACTTCAGACCAGAGTCCAAGAGGGATAGCAAGTACACCAACATCTGCTTCACCGGACAAGTGAAGGGGTCTAAGTGGCGCGATGCAGCCCACATAGCAAAACACTTCCACTTCATGGAATAGGTAGCTCTGGTGGATGGTTTCCTTGCCATCACCAAAACATCCGCCACCTTAGAGGACACGCCAAACCTCGCAATGGCTACGTCCCCGGGAGTCAAGCAAGAAGATGGAGAGATCTGAGGTCTAGTTGAAACAGGGTGCCCTGCTCCTGGGCAGCAAGCCTGTAGGGGCATTGGAGGTTCCACTGCCAGCTGCTGGAGCAAGTGGAACAAATCTGACAAGGCCAAAAGGGGGCGATCAGGATCACGGTTGCCCCTTCCATCTGAAATCTGATCAGAGGGCAAGGCAAGGCAACTTTCATTTACATGGTGTCCATTCCCAGAACCCGCTGAAGGAGCATAAAGGGAGGGAAGGTATACAGAAATCTCCATTTCCAAGACAGGGACAACGCATCTAGCCAGAAAACTCCAGGCCCTGGAGCAAGAGAGTAGAAAAGTGGCAGTTTTGTGTTGAGTGGGGACGCAAAAAGGTTTAACTCTGGACGACCCCACCAGTGGAACAGATCTTCCACCACAGAGGTCAGGACTTCCCACTTGCGAGTCTGTGACTGAGATCAGCTTAGGCTGTCTGCCAAGACATTTTAGTCCCCGGGAACATGGATGGCCGTGAGTTCCAGGCTGTGATCTATGGCCCAATACCAGACCCTCATTGCTTCCTCTCACAGAGGGTAAGAATGAGTCCATCCCTGTTTGCTGATGTAATGAACCACGCTGGAGCTGTCTGTTTGACTCGGTAGTGGGCCCGGGAAGAGCAGGGTCTGGAAGGCCTGCAAGGCATACAGAACTGCTTGTGCCTCTAAGATGTTTTTGTGGCATGCCACACCCACAGTTGACCACGTTCCTGAAGTCTGGAGGGCACCCAGGTGAACCCCCCAGCCGAGATCTGAGGCATGCGTTGTGAGGATTTGCTGCGGGGGTTGAATGAAGAATGGCACCCTCCCAGGAGGTTGCAGGGCTCTAGCCACCACAACAGTACCTACTTGACCGGATCTGAGGCCAGGACTGGCTGCTCCAGGTCATCCGTACACTGGTCCCACAGCATCTACTGAGGAATCCTCATAGGGAGCCTGGCTATAGGGACTGTAAAGATGGCTGCGGCCATGAGTCCCAGGAGGTGCAGAAAGACCTGAGCTGGGACATTACGGCTGGAGTATAGCTGACGGGCTTGATCCGTCAGGTGCGCCACCCTATCTTGGGGTAGAAAGGCCATCCCTTGAGCCGTATCCAAAACCACCTCAATGAAGAGAAGCCATTGGCAGGGGGTCAGAAACTACTTGGACAGGTTGACTGTGATCCCTAAATCCTGGAACAGGTGGCACGTATGAGACAGGGTTTGGAGGAGACGTTTCCTGAATGGTACTGCTAGGAGCCAGTCATCCAGGTAAGGAAAGACATAGAACCCCTGCTATCTGAGGACAGCTGCCACTACTGCTAAGCACTTGGTGAACACCCGGAGAGTTGAAGATAAGCCAAACAACAGAGCCCAGAACTGGAAATGGGCTTCCTGAAAATAAAATCTGAGTACACGCCTGTGGAAGGCACATACTTTGCTATGCAGGTAAGCATCCTGCATGTCTAGGGAGCAAATCCAGTCCCCTTGGTGTAGCAGGGCAGCAGATCCCGAAGGGTGACCATCCTGAACCGCCTGTATTGGATGGACAGGTTCAGCTCGTTGAATTCCATAATGGGCTGGAGGTTCCCTGTATGGGGGGTACCAGGAAGAAATGGGAGAAAAACCCTTCCCTTGCTGGGACTGCAGAACAGGTTCTATGGCCCTTTTCGAAGCAGGACATGGATTCTGTCCCAGATCAGAGGGATGTGACCAGAAGGATATGAGAACAGAACTGGGGGTTTGTTCAGAGGCCACTCCACAAGTTCCAGGGAGTGGCTGTGTTCTATGAGCTGCAGCACCGAACTGTCTGAAGTTACCTCCCGTCACCTGTAGAGATGGAAGGAGAACTGACCCCCCTATGACCACCTCCTGCGTGTCTGGAGGGAGGGGGTCTGGCAAGGAGTCAGGATGGGAGGGTGGCAGCCGCAGCTAAGGCTGCAGGATCTCCTCAAGAGCTCTTGTTAGCAGAGGGGATGGGGAAGGCAGGGTAGATGCCGCTGCCCTCAGCTTTCCCTGAGGCTTGGCAAACATGTGGGCTTGCCTGCGGGTAGCCTGACAAAAGGGCACCGCTGCCCAGACTTGGGCTGTGTGTGATACATGGAGTGGAGAGACCTCAGGGTGCGACCAGACATCTGGAGGCTAGAGAGAATATCTACCACATCTCTGCCAAACAACCCGTATCCTCTAAATGCGGCATTCACGATGGACAGTTGGACGTCTTGGATGGAACCCAGACACCTGGAGCCAAGAGTGCTGGTGCATACATATGTCAGCTTCTGCTGCCCGGGCCAAAGCATCCACCATGTCATAGGCCCCTCAGAGCAAATGGGTGCCAATGTCAGAAGCTGCCTTGAGGGAATGCAAGGCATACTGTTTGGCAGAGTTGTCGGGCAAGGACTGGACAGCATCTCTGGTCTTGACCCGCAGGGCATTTTGGTACTGGAGCATGTGTGCCAAGTAACTGAGGGGGCGAATTGAGAGGGTGGTGGAGGTGAATGTCTACTTGTCCAGAAGGTCCAACTGATGTGACTCCTTTTCCGGTGGCAGGGAACTCAGATTCTTAGATCACTTAGTGTTGTTGTGAGTGGTGTTTGTCACTATGGAGTCCATTTGCGCCTGCTCTCTGAGGAATGGTTTCCCACCGGGGCATGATACAGCCTATTGACCTTCCTGGACCTGGCTGACACCATAATAGGTAGATACCATGCGGCAATGGTTGCGTCCTCATAAGTATCTATGAGGGGAGGGATCACCAACAGTGGGGGGGAGGGATCTGGGGATATACTTAAGGGTTCCTTCCCCGACAGAGCAGCCTGTGGAAGGTGTGGAGAAGCCTGTGGACGGTGCGGATGAGCTGCTGACATCGCCATTGTCCCCCTCATCTGGGTCCTGATGGTCCTCCTCGTCAGGAAAACGCAGATCCAGACGATACTCAACCCTCTTGTCTATTGGGCGTTAGGAGTGAGCCGGCCAAGGTTGCGGGGTCGGCCGCAGAAGCACTGGAGAGGATGGCCCCGAAGGTCTATGGGGAGCAGAAGGCACTGTGTTCTGAGGAGGAGGAGGAAACTTGCACCGCATAAAACCCCAGAGGGATGTAAGTAGAACCTGTAAATCAACGGTGACAGGCAACAGACCAGCAGGTGCTGGATAAGGATGGACCAGCGCAGGTGCCGGCCAAGGAAAACCTGGAATAGGCCATGTGGGGGTTGGCTGTTGCCAGGCCGGCACAGCTGTCACAGGCTCCAGACTGGGGGGGGGGGAGGCGTAGGCCCAACAGGCGTTGGCTGAGGGAACATGGGCGCAGGCCCGATGGGCTCCAGCTGAGGCAAGACCGGAGTAGGCCCAACGGGTGCTGGTCGAGGCAAGGCCAGTGAAGCTCCCATGGGTGCCGGTGGAAGACCTGCCAGTCGAGCCACCATGCTGTGTCCCTGTCAAAAGTAAAGGCCTGAGCAGCAGGGGCCGAGGGGCCGCTGATGAGCCATGACCCCAAAAGCCTCTGCCTGAAACAGTAACAGTGGCAGAGGGTAGTGCTGTCGGTAGCTCCGTGGAAGAGAGGGCATGTGGGCAAACAGGGCTGATCCCCAGAGCAGGAAGACCCCCTTCATGGTTGAAGAATGGTAGGGAGACGTCGAATGGGAGGAGGAGGAGGACTGAGGCCTATCCCGGTCTTGTCTTGGTGTTTGTGTTTCCCGCTGGCCTTGTTCCGGGAGTTCGAGGACTGCAAGCCCTAGGACTGGGCTGGGGAAACTGACAAACTCCTAGCCTGCAGCTCTGGTTCCATGGAGGCGAATCTCTGCTTCAGGAGAAAGGTCTCTAAGGTCCGCTGGCGGTGTCGCTGGGTGGCCTGGTTGAGCCCTTGGGAAACTTTTCAGGCTTGGATGTCATGGTCTGGGCCTAAACAGCAGACGCAGGCAGAGTGGCCGGCCTTCTCGGGGATTTACTTTCTGCAGGCACACTTGGTTTTGGAGTGATCCGAGGATGAAGCTGGTTTCGAAGATATAAAAAACTGAAAAAACCACCAAAAGGACAGAAAATAACTACAGTGAGAAGAGAAAGAAAAACACTTAAAAGTATGCAAAAATGGTGCTTGACTGAAGCTGCAGCAGTCTTCAGAGGTCCCACATGCGTTGGTTGATGGTGGGAAAAAAAAAAACTGAGATGGGTGTGTGGGCCGCCCACTCTTACAGGTTAAGCTGATGTCAGAGGGCGAGGTCAGTGGTGGGCAGCCCCCACTGGCAGACTGCTAGCTAGAAAGTTTCTGTGAGGTCCTAGTGCTTAGTGGCTAAGTCCTACTGGGGTGGCCTGGTGCAAGAGATACCTTCGGAAGTAAGATCATCATGCTCTACCTGGAGGCGGACACATCTATTTCTATTCCCTGTATACCCCAATGACACCATGACCTCACTGACTGTGACATCACAAGAGACCAAGAGGAGCCAATCATCAGATGCTGAAAGACTAGTCACTAGTAGGAATGTTATGACAGCCCAATACTGTATGATGACCTATCACAATAATTTACTGCTTAAAAAAAAAAAAAAGAAAAGAAAAAAGAAAACATTTGTGATTATTGTGCAATACGATTTATCGCAAAATACTGTAATAAAGCGTCTCAACCGCTGGCCCAGTTGGTCCGGTGGCACAGAGGGTTGAAGTGCTGGACGCCACACCTCACGTCACGCTGGCGACCTGGGTTTAGGAACGGACCTGGGCGGCTGGGGGGCAGGGAAGAGACTGAGCTTCTGGAAGACTGCTCTTTCTTCCCCGGGGAGGGTTGGGGTGGCGAATGCTCAACGAGCGACCTCTGGCAGAGGCCGGAGGTAGCCGAACGAGTGTCACGGCGTATGACGGGGTGGAGTCACGGTGTGCACTGCCTTGGCAGCCTGGCTCCACAGGGGAGAAAACCAAGGAAAACCCTCCACCACTGATAGGCGATGGTGCCTTCCCTTGCAGTCCACACTCCTGGAGTCAGGCCCGGTCCCCTCCGCTTCCTCCCCCTCTCCAGCCCAGTGGCTCAAACCTAATAGATAGAGCACTCTGGGCGGGGGCGACCCTTCCCCGGAGGGCAGACCCGGGGGATGCCCGGCGCTGGAGAGGATAACGAGCAACGCAAGGAGGTAGAGAATGCAGCAGGAAGGTCGCCGGAGAGAGTTCAGTAGTGGTGGGCAATAAATAAGAGTTTAAAAAAAAAAAAAAAACTGGTTGCCCAATGGGAGGACGATAGAGCCACTGACCGTGTGCAAGAGACCCAGATTCAGAAGCGGGCTCGAGCATCCATCCCACAGATTGCTCTGCTATCGGAAAGGAGGGTCTGGCTGCTCTGTTCACAGATCACGCAAAGTGGAAGCTTTGTGGTGGTGCAGTGGAGTGACAAGGAAGGGTAACTACTGCACGCCATGTGGCTGGGGAGAAACAGTACAGAAAAGCTAGCTGAACAGAGTGATGGCCAGTCCACCTTAAGCCCTGCACCTGCCGACCAGGAACCTCCTTCAATATCTGAACACTGTCCCAGAGCAGGGGGCTGACCACCTGCCTGGCCCCGTCATGAGGGGCAATTCATGGGGGACCCTAGGAGAAGAGGTTTAATCCTGATGGCAAGGCTGGGCAAAGTATGGACCGGTTAGCTGAATGGCCAGGATGAAAACCATCACTGAAAAAAAAAAATCAATACAGCATCTTAACTTGCTGTTCCAGCAGCATATCAGCCTTTAGCTGCAACCATTATTTCCCATTCCCCACCTTCCTCCAATCGAGATTTTTATATTTTCTCCTAAAATTAGAAATGCTGCAGATTATCATGATAACCAGCATATCATGATACTATTTTTTTTTTTTACACAAATATCTTGATACTAAAAATCTGTTACTGTGACATACCTAGCCACCAGTGATGTCAGAATGAGCGTGGTCAAAAGGCGATGAGGAATGAAGGGGAACAGAAAGTACAGTTACGCAAGAACTTACCGTAACAGTAGATCTTCGAGAACAGCTCTTGCAGCAGGTTACACCATTGGGACTGAAGCCGGCAGGCGTCAGGACCCCACGGAAAAATTCTAGCTAGCTATCTTCAGCGGGGACCGCCCCCGACGTCCGGTCCCGCCTGACGCCAGACGAGTACATAAGGGGCCGGTCCCGCCCGATTCCCCAGTTCTCCCGCCGGAGACTTCCGGCCGCAGGCTGACATCGTAATGGGAGACCGAGGATCCACTGTCAGAAGTCAAAAGGGAAAAACCCCTGATAGTAAAGACGAAAACCATGCCTCCTCCAAGGGGGAAGGTGGGCAGGAAGGTACCTGCTGCAAGAGCTGTTCTCGAAGATCTACTGTTACAGTAAGTTCTTACGTAACTGTACTATCTTACCGAGACAGCTCTTGCAGCAGGTTACACCATTAGGGCTGATTCCCAAGCATAACGCTGCCAAAATTCTGGGAGGAGGAAACTAGGAAAACATTCCAGGTCCTGAATCTAGGACAGGAGACCCTGTAGCACCGCCAGGCGAAGCGGCTCTTTACGAGAGGCGATGTCCAGGCTATAAAGCCTGATAAATGTATGCACAGAGCTCCAAGTGGCTGCAGCACATATGGCAGAAGTGGAGACGTTTCGGAGTGCTGCAAAGGAGGTGGCCACACCCCTAGTAGAATGACCCCGGACTGTACCCGGGAGGGGCTTTTGTTTGATATCATAACAGTATGAAATACACTGGACAAGCCAGTGAGACAGGGACTGTTTGGATACTGGTTGGCCCATCATCCTTTCAGAAAAGGAAACGAAAAGTTGCTTTGAACTACAAAGTTGTTTAGTTCTGTTGAGGTAATACCTCAAGCTGCGGTGAACATCCAGGGTGTGGAGCAGTGCCTCTCCTCTATTAGAGTAGTTCGGGAAGTAGACCGGCAGGTCAATATCCTGATTGAGAGTGAGTACAGAAACTACATTAGGCAAAAATTTAGGATTCGTCCTCAGGGATACTCTGTCCCGGTGGAAAACTAAATAAGGCTCTTTGCACATGAGAGCGTGAAGCTCAGAAATTCTTCTCGCTGAAGTAACAGCAACCAAAAACAGCGTTTTCCATGACAGAAAGCACGGCTGCAATCATGACAGGTTCAAGGGGGAAGCGTGAGTTGTTCCAGGACAAAGGGCAAATCCATGGAGGCACTGGGTCCTTAATGGGTGGCCTAAAAAATAATCCTCTCAAAAATTCCCCGAGAAGCGCCTAATTGTGCCATTGTGCTATGTCCCACCGGAAGGTGGTAGGCCGAGATGGCACAGAGGTGCACCCTGATAGAGGAGTAGGTTAGACCCGAACGGAAAAGGGAGAGCAGGTAGTCCAACACCACTCCCACAGGGCAACCTAAAGGGGAAAAATCATGTGCTCGCGACCATAAACAAAAACGGCGCCATTTCATGGCGTACGTCGCATGCATTGCCAGCTTTCTGGCTGCAGAAAGAACTTCTGCAACCTCCTGCGAGACCCCATGATGCAAGATGGCTATGTCTCTAGGAGCCATGCATGCAGGTTCAGTGAGCGTAAGTCCGGGTGGACCAGTGAACCTTCCTCCTGAGACAAGAGATGGGAGCTGAATGGCAACGGGAGCGGAGGTTCCCGGGATAGCTGAATTAGCAAGGGGAACCAGATCTGTCTGGGCCAGAAAGGGGCCACCAGGATTATTGTTGCATGCTCCCTGCGCAGTTTGAGAAGAACTCTCTGCATCAACGGGAAGGGAGGGAAAGCGTAGAGGAATCTGTCCGCCCAGGAGAGGGACAACGCGTCTCGCCAGAAAACACCAGGCCCTGGATCTAGCGAGCAAAAATTGGGCAGTTTTGCGTTGGATGGGGATGCGAACAAGTCCAACTCTGGAGTTCCCCATTGAAGAAACAGATCCTCTGCTACCTCCTGAAGAAGTTCCCACTCGTGGACTCTGGCCTGGGAGCGACTCAGGCCGTCTGCAATCGTGTTGTCCACCCCGGGAACATGTACAGTGATCAGATTCGCACCGTGTTGGATTACCCAGTCCCACACCCTCATGGCCTCCCTGCAAAGGGGGTAAGAGTGTGCGCCTCCTTGTTTGTTGAGGTAATACATCACCGCCGTGTTGTCTGTCTGAAGCAGGAGAGTACTCGTCGGGATTTCTGACTGAAGGGCCTGCAGGGCATAAAGGACCACCCTCATCTCTAGTACACTGATATGGAGATGAGCCTCCAGAGGGGCCCACGTACCCTGGGACTTCACCCCGTCCAGGTGTGCTCCCCACCCTAGACCTGAGGCGTCTGTGGTGAGGATTACCTCCGGGGACGGCGCTACAAACGGGACGCCCGTGGAGAGCAACCCTGGGTCTAGCCACCACTGCCAGTCTCGAATCACGGTGTTCGTGATTCTGACAGAATGCTGCATGTGGTCTTGCCTTTGATCCCATTGCACCTTGAGCATCCACTGAGTTACCCACATGTGGAGCCTTGTGAAAGGGACGGTAGGAATGGCCGCCGCCATGTGTCCGAGCAAGTGAAGGACCGACCTGGCAGGGACGGTCTTGTTCGACGATAACTCCCCTGATGAGGGATCTGATGTGCTCCGCTCTGTCGTCTGGAAGAAAAGCTCTTCCCTGAACGGTGTCCAGTACTGCGCCTATAAATTGCAGCTTCTGCGACGGTACCAGGAGAGACTTCTCATGGTTGATTAGGATGCCCAGAGATCAGAACAGGTCCTGGGTGCTCTGGATCGCACATAACAACGCCTCTCTGGAGGCGGCCATGAGAAGCCAATCGTCCAGGTACGGGAACACATAGTGGCCCTTTCTCCTTAGAGACGCTGCCACGACTGCCATGCATTTGGTAAAGACCCTGGGTGCGGATGACAGTCCGAATGGAAGGGCTCGGAACTGAAAGTGGTGGTCGAGAAACTCGAAGCGCAGGAACCTCTTGTGCGCCTGAGCTATAGGGATGTGCAGGTATGCGTCCTGCATGTCTAGAGACGCTAAGAAGGCGTCTTGCTTCAGCATGGGAATGAGACCCGGAAGAGTCACCATGCGGAATCTCTTGTAGACGACAGCGACATTGAGGTCGCTGAGATCCAGAATCGGATGGAGGTCCCCTGTTTTCTTTGGAACCAGGAAGAAGTGGGAATAATATCCTTGTCCTCTCTGGTTCTCCGGGACATATTCTATCGCTCCCTTTTGCAAGAGCGCGAGTATTTCTTGCCAGAACAGTGACTTGTGCTGACCCGGGTACCGGGAGAGCAAAGGAGGCCTCGAGGGTGGCTTCTCTGAGAATTCTATAAAGTGGCCTCTTCCGACCAACTGCAGAACCCACCTGTCGGTGGTTATAGCCTGCCATCCCGGCAGGAAGTTCACAATGCGACCCCCGACCATGATTTCCCGTTGATCCTGAGGGGTGGGGGCCGGAAAGGAGTCAGGCTGTGGCGGCTGAGGGTCCCGCTGGCTGGACCGGCTTGGAAGTAAGCTGGCTACGGCCTACGGGTTGTTTCCCCTGGGCTCTGCGAAAGCCGGAGCCCCTCTGATGTGGGACGGGCCGGGACTGTTGCCTCTGCATCCGTCCACGAAATCGGCTTTGGTTCCTACGAAAAGAACTAAGCTTGGGTCGGTACATGGCCTGAACCGACCTCACCGCCTTCCCGGCCTCTTGGAGTTTGGTAATAATCTCCTCTGAGGGCTTACCAAACAGGACTTCTCCCTCAAATGGGGCGTCCATGATGTTCTTCTGGACGTCCGGGGTAAAGGCGGAGACGGCGTAACCAAGAGTGTCTCTGGATGCATACGCCTGAAAGCTGCTGCTTGGGCCAAGAGTCCGCGAGTCACCGTGGCTCTGTAGCACTTGGTTCCCAAGTCCGAACCCGTACGGAGGAGCTGAAGCATCTCCTCCTTCTGCTCACCTTCCGGCAGTTTTTCAGCCGCATCCAGACCCTGTTCCCACAAGGCATTTTGGAACTGCACCATGTGGGTCAAGTAATTCAGGGATCTGATGGCGCAGGTAGCGGAAGCATACGTGCGCCTACCCATAGCGTCCAGCTGTTTGGACTCTGGGTCCGGTGGCAGGGTGCTCAGATGTTGCGGTCTCTGGGACCGGTCATGTGAGGCTGTAATGACCAGAGAGTCGGCCTGAGGCTGCTGAGTCAAGTACTGGTTTTCTCTGGGAGCCTTGTACAAGCGATCAGCTTTCTTCGGCATCGCTGGGAGCGAATGTGGACGCTTCCACGCTGCCTTGGTGACGTCCACGAGTGTCTACCTAGGGTGGCACCACCACAGGCTTGGGGTCCTTCTGCCGAAGATACTTCGCAAGGCATAGCCTTCCGGGGTCTAGCTCTTCCACATCCCATCCCATGTTCTCTTGGATGTGTCTCATAATATCCGAGAATGAAGGGTCATCCGGAAGAGACTTTGGCATCTCGCGTGGATCCGGAGAAGGGATGGAGAGGGGAGATGGGGATCTGGATGTTGAGAACTCTGATCCCGTGTCCTCCGTCGAAGGCGACTGTCAGCGTCTTCTGGGTCCCTTAGGGCTGGGTGACCTGGAAGAGGATTTGGACGGAGGTCTCCGTTTGTCTGGTCTCCCCCTTGGAGGTGTTCTGTGCTCCTGGGGAGGAGGTACTCGGCCCGCCGGACCCGATGGGAAGGGGGGTGCAGGAACCGGAGGAGTAATCGGTGTAGGAGGAGGAGGTGGAGTGGGAACCATGTCCTTCTTTATGGTGTCCCACCAGTAAGTGAACAGCTCCTTCACTTCTACCATGGAAAGGCCCGACAACAGTCCGGGCGCCGGTGGACGGTCGTCGGGTCCCGGCGTCGGCTCCACAGGGGGCTCGGTACTGGCGAGGGTTCCCTGGGTGTCTCAACAGGACCGGGGTCGCCCGTCTGGTCCTCGGGCTGAGTTAATTCCTCCTTGGTTATGGTCTCCTGACCGACGTCGGTCGGAGGCGTCGGGGTTCTCTTCTCAACCGGTGGGCGCCGGTCCCCCTACCGGCGTCCGATGATGTGTTGGCCTGGCCGGCGATGGTCATCTGGCCAACGGCGGCTCCGGGGATCTGTGGCGAGAGGAAGACGACGGGCGCACCGGCGTCGGGTCCTGCAGTCTCTTAAGAGAGGTAAGCTCCAAGGTCTTGTGAGGAAGCAAGGAAGCTGACCTGACGTCGGGTTCAGAAGGGCGGGAACCCGACTTATGATGATGGTGGCGATCCCCAGACTTGACCAAGGACCTGGAGGACGAGGAAGGTCTGGTCGTCTTGGCCTGAGAAGAGGAAGACTTCTTAATCGCAGCAGGGGGAGGCTGAGAGCTGGCCCGGGAGGGGGAGCGGTCGGACCTGGAACCGGAGCTGCGTGAGTCTGAGGCCCTAGACGGGGACCTGGAAGGGGCCTTCTCCCTTCGTTTTTCAGCGTGCTTGTGGGCCTTTTTTGAAGAGTCCCCCATGGAAGACATGGTCTTGAGCTTTTCTTCCAGCAAAAAAGCCTGAAGGCCTTCTGGTGACGGATCCGGGTTCTGCTGTTAAACCCTGGCAAAGGTGCAGGCCCGGTGTCATGGTTCGGGCTTAGGCAACAGGACGCAGGCCGTGAGGGTCCTTTGAAGGATCTGTTTCTACAAGCACACTTGGAGGAGTGACCGAGGTCGGAGAAGACATCAGAGAAAAACTTGCTTGAAGAAAATCGAATTTCCTGTAGGAAAGAACTTAACCACGCATCGCGGCATAAGAGCTAAACCGAAAGTCGAGACATGCAAGTCGGCGGGAAAAAGAACTGGGGAATCGGGTGGGGCACTTCTTTATGTACTACGTTCCGATTTGAGGCGGGACTGACGTCAAGGCGGTCCTCATTGGAAGATAGCGCTAGCTAGAATTTTTCCGCAGGGTTCTGACGCCTGCCGACTTCAGTCCTAATGGTGTAACCTGTTGCAAGAGCTGTGTCTCGAAGTAAGATCTAGACATGCCAGCCTTCAGGTAATGCAATGCTCTTCGCATCACAAGTAATAAGAAAAAAAATATGTCAGAAATAAAAATTATTTATTTATTTAGTTTTTGTTTACCGGGTAGGTGCGCTAGCCAGCAGGTGACTATTTTCAGGCACGACCCGGATTAGCTGGCTCCGTGGTGCCAAGCAATGTGGGGGGGGTCACTATGCTGGTGACCTAGGTTCACGCCCCACACCCAGGATTTCAGCAGCAGAGACCAGCAGGGAGGATGAAAAAGCATCCTTTGAACACTCTACTCCTGAAGGGAGGGAGCTTGCCGTGCTACTCTGTAGCAGCTTCTGGTGATGGTAGGTGGAGGTGCCAATGACGGCACATGCGCCATCAGGCACCCCCCCCCAACTAGCCGTGCATTCAATCGAGCAACTGGGGTGAAGAGAGGGCGGGATGGAACGTGCAGAACGCGATGGCAAGGTTGCTGACTGGAGCTTCTAGATCTGCACTGGTTGCCAGTACAGTGGCGGATTGCCTTCAAGGTCGCGTTGCTGACCCATAAGGCCCTACATGAGCAGGGTCCCCACTACCTGAAAGAGCTCCTGTGTCCTTATTGTCCCTCCCGCTCCGATCCTCTGGCGAGGGATTGCTAGAGATTCCCAGGGTATCCCTTAAAACACTGGGAGGAAAATCTTTCGTCTTTATGGCTTCTACTCTGTGGAATTCTCTACCTCACCAGATACGAGAAAGCCAGACCATAGAGGGTTTTAAAAATCTTCTAAAGATATATCTATTTGATCAGGCCTTCTCAGGAATGTACTGAATTTTGAATTTATACGGATGTGTTTTAATACGTTTTTATATGTGTTGTATATGTGGTGAATTTTTAATGTTATAATGTAAAGGTGCCCAGAGCATTGGAAGGGCACCTTATATAAATAAAAGTTCGATTGATTGATACGAAAATGGGAAAATGCCAAACCGGCACGCCAGATGATTGCCTCTCTGCTTCTCTTCATGCATGGACCCTGCTTGACGACACATCAGACAGACACACCCCCTCTGGATGCTGCACATATGCTCCTTCACTAGGCTTCAGCGCGGCCCCAGACAGGGACAGGCTAGCCGATGGAGATGGAAGTAAAGAGCTCTCAAGTACAGTCCCCTGCGACAATGGCCAGGGGAGGCCTCCGGCAGGGACAAACCAATCCCAAAAGGCATCTGGAGGTCTGGACTGGAGCATGACCAAGTGGGGTGCAAGACAAGGCGTGAGTTTTGTGGGAGAAAGAGGTGGCAAAGAGAAGGGTGCTGGGGACACGGTGGGAGCAAAAAAAAAAAAAACCCAGACTGGCTACTTTTAAAATAAAACGTACTATGAGCGCTTTCAAGCACTGAGAAAACGTTACTTTTCACCAGTGTTACCAGATAGTTAATGTGGTCAGCTGTAATTATGTAGCTCTAAAACCATGCAAAAGGCCCCAAGATCTAACGGCCATGATGGATTTGGGTTACTTTATCACATGGCGCCTCAGAGGGTTTACAAGCTTACTTATGACCCTATTTAATTTCTTCTTACTCAAAACTTTTTGGGAAAAAAGTAATTAAAGTTAAAAGGCAACAAAATCTTAAATGACTGTGCATTATAACTCTTTTTTGTTTAACAGTAGCATGTATTCTTGAATTTCTGTTTCCTAGCGGGACGTGTTTGCAACCAAAATCATCAATCAAGTTACGCATGTTTAACCCTGGTGCAAGCAAGTTAATTTTAAAAGGCAACTACATTTAACCTTTACGTGATTACACCAGAAATCCTAATTTTCTAATTTATCTTGTAGTCCACGTGTTTCCAATTATCTGGGGCTGTAGTCTCACATACAAATTGCAACCCCCCAAGTAAATACTTTTAAAAGGATTTTTTTTCCCCCCAAGTCAGGGTCTAATCATTTGGGGACTGAAATTTAGAACAGCTGCTGCTGTTTAATTAGGATGTAAAAGAAGGCTACTTCATGCCAGATGTAAAGAAAATTCATCTGATAGCTGCAGATCTTTTTTTTACTTTATAACCAACTTTTTTTTCCTAAAGGTACAGGATTACTTATACAATATGAGCCCCAACTGTGCCTTCGATGTAACTCATGAGTTAGCTCATATGAAGTGGCATTGGTGGGTAATGCATTATGGGAAACCACATGTTTAATCATGTCAGCGATATCCCCATGTGGCGAATCTTAAATGGCAACGATGGTAGAGACGTAGAGTTAGACACCCTCTACCATGTGAGGTTAAGCACAAGTGTTTTAAATTGCCTGTAGGCTGCAGAACGTGTTTTAAGGGCTAAAGTATTATACAGTGTATAAAAAAGGTTGTGATGCCCAAAATGCTTTTTCCATTTAGAGCCAAAAACAAACAAAACAAACAAACAAAAAAAAAACAACAATGCTAGTTCTAAGCTGGAGGCATCACAATAATGCAAATGTTTAATTTCTCAGTTTCAATAAAAAGAGACCACTCTGTGCCACATAAATAGATGCAAGAGGAATGGTAATATTACTGCATGTTGACACTGAATCATAAGGTTTGGTAATATTAATGGATATCTCCACTGACAAGATGGGGGTGAGCGGATGACAATATTACTGGATACTGCCACTGAGAGGTGGGGGGTGGTAATATGCCTGGATACTAACACTGAAAAGTGAGGGGAGGGGGACAGTAATATTACTGGATACTGCCAATGAGAAGTGGGGGTGGGGATAGTTATATTACTGGATGCTACCACTGAGAAGTGGGGGACGGGGATGGTAGTATTAGTGGATACTGCCACTGAGAAGTGGGGGTTCTGGATGGTAATAGCACTGGATACTGCTACTATGAAGTGGAGGGCATGGATGGTAATATTACCGTATACTACCATGGGGGGCAGGGGATGGTTATATTACCGGATACTGCCACTGAGAAGTGTGTGGGGGGGCGGGCAGAGATGGAAATATTACTAGATAGTACCAATGAGAAGGGAGAGGGAGGGAAGTGGGGGAAGGGGATGGCTATTTTATCGAATACTGCCACTGAGAAGTGGGGGTCGGGGACGGTAATACTACTAGATACTGCCACTGCGAGGTTGGGGGATGGGGATGGGAATATTACTGGATACTACCACTTCCTCTCCTGGCCTTGTTGCCTGCAAAAATGTCGACGAATGGATGGGGCTGGCTCTGACTTATACATCTTGTGGACTTCAGAAACTGCTTTTCCTGAGTTCTGCAAGCCTGTGACTACCTTTTCTGCCTCCTGGCCGCAAAGAATGGATTCTTTAAAAGGGGCATCCAGGATAGCATCCTACAAATCCTGTCGGAAGGCCGACACCCTCAACCAAGAGTAGTGCTGGAGGCATATCCCCGTGGCAGCTGCTCTGGCAGCAGTGTCTGCCGAGTCATATGAGCGTCTGAGGACGTGTTTGCCAATATCAGCACCAGACTGTAAGATGGCTAAGAGCTCCGACTTATTAGTGGAGTCAGGTTGTGGCCGAGCCAGGTCCGTAGCCTCGTTCCAGAAAGACTTCTGGTACATCACCATGTGTGTCAGAAAATTTAATGACCGGACTGTACAAGTGACCAAAGAGTACACCTTCCGGCCAAATTGGCCCATCTTTTTGGACTCCTTATCTGGTTTTTGGGAGCTCATATGCTTCGGCTGTTGAGTCCTACCATATGTGGCTGTAAGGACCGTAGAGTCTGCTTTGGGTTGCTTTCTCAAATGTGGTTCCTCCCTTGGGGTCCTATATAAGCTGCCAGCTTTCTTAGGAACCACCGAGGTTGTAGAAGGGTGCTTCCAGGCTAGTTTGGCAATGTTCTAGAAGGGCTCCACTAATGGTGGAATGACCAAGGATTTTGGGTCAGTGGCCCCTAAGAATATCGCCAAACAGCGTCTCTCAGGGTCTAAATCTTCCATCTCCCACTGGTTAAGGAACTGAATGAGTCTCATCACATCTAGGAAAGTGGAATTTGTCCAGAGGAAACCTGGGGGAATCCTTCCTTGGATCCAGAGATGGAAGAGACAAGTCGTCCTCTGACGAGTTGTAAGAGCAGGAGCCTCCGGTGGACTCCTCTGAAGAAGTGGACTGGTGTTTGCTAGGGCAACTCCGGTGTCTAGAGGAGGATCTGGACGACAGGTGATGATAGTGCTTCCTTCGTCCAGGAGACTCTTGCCCATTGCCACCTGGAGCCGGGCGGGCTGGCGTCCGGGGTGGTGAAGGCAATCTGTGTGGAGGTGGGGTCAGTTGCCTAGGCAGAGCTGGAATAGGGGGGTCCTCTCAGGAGTGGGGTTTGGCTCTGGCAGTCTCGGCAACAGAGCCCCTTTAATAGTGTTCTACCAACTGGTGAATAGATCACCGACCTCAGCTAAAGTGACCATGGGGCCCAGCTGTGGGTCTGGCTTCAGGGTAGAGGCATCCAAGGGGCCTGGTGTTGGACCCTTCAGTTTAGTTCCCCTGTCTTTAGGTCTGACGGTGCCACTGTATCGGGCGTCAGGTCTGTCGGTGTCTCATCCCCGGGTTTCAGGTGTCCTGGCGTCTGGTCATCGGGCTCCCAAGAGGGAGGTAGTGATGGAGCGAATGGCACCTGGTTGGTGGCTCTCTCAGAGGCAGGTGTCCGGTCCCCTGAAGTCTGGTCCATGGTTGGACCCTTTTTAAAGCCCTGTGGATCAGACGACGGCTTGGAGGGTGTCATCTGCTCCGGCTCCATAGTGGAGTCAGAGGGCATTGTGGACTGTTGTTGGTCCAGAAGGTGAGTGCAGTTTCTTGTGGTGCTCATGTTCCTGGTGTCTCTTGGTGTCGTTGGACCCTGTCGTCTTGACTGACAACCCAGAGGCAATGGTCTTTCAGAAAGCAGATTCTGACCTGCCGCCCAAAGTGTGGGCCGATCCTTCTGGCTGAGACCCTAGCGAGAGCCTGTGGGGCCTGATAGCCAGGGAAACAGGGGCCTGGGAAGGCCCTAGCCCAGAAGACTCCCTGTCAGATGTCTGGGTTGAGGCAGGAGGCTTCCTCGACGGTAACCCAGGGAGAGCAAGGGAAATCCGAGGGGCTGAGTCCGACCTCGCACCAGAGGTAGAACTTTTGGAAGCCTTGTGTGGGGACCTGGACCTATCCTCGTCTCGATGATGGTGCTTCCCGCTCGATTTCTGCTCTCTAGGGAGGGCGTCCTTGGCCAACGAGGAAGACTGGCTGTGCGCCGAGTGGGTCTTCTGTATGGTGGCCACTTGTTGTTCAAGGAGGTATACTTTATTTCTTCTATATACATTTTTGGCTTCCCGAGCCCGGCAGGCGGCTTCAGTCCCTCCCTTGGAGGGACTCAGTCTCTGGCAGCACCGTTCCCTGACCTGACACCCCCACAAATCCCCCACACACCCTTCCCCCCCGTGGCAGGGCCGGGATGAAGGGGCACCAGCTTTACCCCCACCGCTAGAGCAAAATCCAGACATTAGGGGTCCGGCCTGGGCACTAGTGTGACCATCATGGAGCCTGCCGGCTCAGTTTTCCTTTTTTCTCTCATCCCCACTCCCTACTGACGTAAGGATGCCGGTGCATGCCTTCCCGCTCCTTACTGCCCTCCAGCCACCGCCAGAGGACAGACAGCGAGCAGGCTGACAAACCTCCCTCCCTCCCCTGAGAGAGGAGAACAGTCCTCCGGACACTTAATCCCCCCGCCAACTCTCGGCGGCCCGGGCTCGTTCCCAAACCCAGGTCGCCGGTGTTACATGAGGTGGTATGCTTTTACAGTCTTCAGGGCGTGGATGCAGGTCCTCCTGTTGAAGATGAGGCAATGCGGGAAGGTGTCCAGCTTATGTCAGGGACTAGGCACAAAAGGCAGGCCGAATGGCCGTCTTTTGCCGGGATCTGCTGGCCGCATGCGCACATCAATTTCTGCCGCTCTATAGATAAAATTGGCTGGGTAGACATGCACAATGAATCTGGTTCAATTTGATAGAGAGAAATGGTAACTGCGCGAAGCGTGAAAAATGGTGGTTGACTGGTAGCAGGAGGCAACGGTGGAGCAGAGATGCACGGGTCGACGGCGGGGAAAAACTGAGGTGGTGCCGGGATGCACTGCTAGAATTTTTCCGTGGGATCCTAGTGCCTGGCGGCACAGTGCTAATGGTTACTGACTGCTGCAAGAGCTCTATCTCGAAGTGAGATCAGGTGGTTCTCCCCCTCCTGATGCAGGTACCACTTGTATGACACATCGTTCACCCAGCTGAGTGTCTGGAACCAGCTGACTCTCCACTTTGGCAAATGGACTGTCAGGAGATCTGCACCCAGGCTGCGCATGAGGCTCCAGCAGTGGAGGGCCTCCTGACACAACAGAAAGAAGTGCATGCTGCCCTGCCTATTCAGGTAGAACATGGTCATGGTGTTGTCCATCTAAACCTGCATGACATGACCCCTGACTAGAGGACTGAATTCCATCAGAGCTAGCCGCTCTGCACGGAGCTCCAGCAGGTTGATGTGATAACGGGACTTCCTGGGTGACCAGAACAAATGGGCCCTGTGGTCTTCCAAGTGTGTTCTCACCCTACCGCAGACATGTCTGCCGTGAGAGTGATGGTTGGTTCTGGGCAGACAAATGGGACTCCTTCCTCCAGATGTTCAGGGATCAGCCACCACTGGATGGCACCCCACATCTACTGGATCACTGTGACCAGCTGGTCCAAGTTTCCTAGTCGCTGGTACCACTGACGGCCCAACTCCCTCTACATGTGCCACACCTGCCAGTGGGCCCACTGGATCATGCTGGTGCAGGACACTGTAGCCAGCAGCCACAGGAAGTCCTGGGAAGCACCTAAGTGCAAAACCTGAAATAACCAGACAAAGAGGTTAATATTTGGTGCCCAGTCCACAGGGAGGTAGGCCTTGGTTGCAGGGAGTCTAGCTCTGCCCCAATGAAGTGAATCACTTGTGAGGTGATCAGTTCGGACTTGGCTGGGTTGACCAAGAGGCACAAGTCTCTGCAGATCTACAGGGCCAGATCCCTTGAATCAGGGAGCTTGCAGAAGAGCTGGAGCACCTCTCACACACCTATTCAACAGGTCACTGGAGTCCAGGGTAGTTCCAGGCGACTGGAGGGTGGCTGACATGGTGCCACTGCACAACAGTGGAGACAGGGAAGATATAGGTAACTATAGGCCAGTCAGCCTCACTTCAGTAGTGGGTAAACTTATGAAGGCCCTTATCAAGCAAGATCTAGTGGAATACCTCAAAGCAAATCACCTCCAGAACTACAAACATCATGGGTTTGTGTCAGGCAGGTTATGTCAAACAAACCTTAATACGTTCTTTGACGAAGTGACCAAGGAGTTGGACAGGGATCATGTGGTGGACTAGCTTTACTTTTACTTCAGTAAGGCATTTGACACAGTCCCAAACAGAGGGTAACACAACAGATAGTAAAGTGGGTACGGAGTTGGCTGAGAGACAGAAAACAAAGGGTGGTTGTAAATGGGGTGAAATCTAACGAGAGGCAGGTCACTAGTGGGGTGCCTCACGGGTTGGTCCTGGGACCGGTCCTCTTCACCGTATTCATTAGTGACATCAGCGAGGGCATAAATGGCAACATCGCCCTGTTTGCGGATGACACGAAACTCAGTGGAAGAGTGGCTAGTACAGAGGGAGTCAGTCAACTGCAGGAGGACCTTAAGAAGTTAGAAAGGTGGTCACAAATATGGCAATTAAACTTCAATGCTAAGAAGTGCAAGGTGATGCACCTGGGTAGGGCCAACCCCAAGGAAGAATACTGGCTAAACTCCCAGCTGAGCTCCTCTGCTGAGGAACGTGATCTGGGTGTCATCATTAGGAACGACCTCAAGCAGCAAAGTCAGTGCAATAAGGCTTTCTAAGGTTCATACTAAGGTTGCATCAGACAGTCGAGGAGGTTAAAAAGCCCATTTAAAGGCTGTCCCCACAATTCAGTGGAGGTAACAATGGTAACCAACTGTCACGTGTTTATCCAACCTGATCTTAAAGGTAATGAATGAATCTGCCTGCACAACATATGCCGGTAACTTATTCCAATGTTCTACTGCCCTACATAAAAACCCATATTATTTTTAATTAGTTCTACACTTTTCACTCACTAACTGTTGATCATGTTTTCTCCAGTTAAAGATCATTTTCCTATATTGCAAACCCAATTCAGTTCTCAAACTATCCTGATGCAAAACTTTATAAAGAAACAGTAAATCATCCCTCATCCTTCTATTTAACAAGGACCATAGTCTCACTGATTTTAATCTGGTTTCATGAGGTTGGTTCCTGTGACCTGATACCATTTTAGTTAGAATTCTTTGAGGATGTTCCAGCAAAACCCTATCCTTTTTCAAACATGGACTCCAAAGTGAGGAACAGTAGTCCAAAGTTGGTCTGATAGCAGGGCTAGCAGGGTGTTAGGATATATTGGCAGGAGGATAGACAGCAGGGACAGGGAGGTGATACTACCACTTTACCGGTCATTAGTGAGGCCTCATCTGGAGTACTGTGTGCAATTCTGGAGGCCTCACCTAAGAAAGGACATTAATTGATTAGTGGTCCAGAGAAAGGCAACAAAAATGATACATGGCCTTTAGGAAATCGCCTATGAAGAGAGGCTTGGGGCTCTGAAATTGTACTCGCTAGAGACTAGGAGGGAGAGAGGGAATATGATTGAGACCTTCAAGTTCCTTAAAGGCATCAACAAGGTTCCAGGAGTGCAGCATTTTACCAGGAATGTCAATTCTACCACAAGAGGGCACAAGTGGAAACTGAAGGGTGGAGTGTTCAAGAGGGAAATCAGAAAGTATTACTTCTCAGAGAGGGTAGTGGAACCCTGGAATAGATTACCTCCCGAGGTGGTGGCTGCAAAGTCAGTATCAAGCTTTAAGCATGGATGGGACAAGTATTTGGAACAAACACATGGCACTAGCAAGGGCTAGACTGGGTGTCTAGGACGACACCGGTGCACAACAGGCCCCAGGATACCTCGCTTGGGCAGACTCGATGGACCACAGGTCCCCTTCTGCTGTCATCTTCTATGTTTCTATGAATGTTTCATGGCCTCCCTGGATGGCTTGGCTATCAGCCAGTCATCCATGTAGGGGTACACCCAGACACCCTGGCACTGCTGCAATGCACTCAGTGAGGAAGTTGGGTGTGGACGAGAACCCCAAAGGCATGACCCAGTACTGACAAAGAATACCTTCTGTGTGGAACCGGAGGTACCACCAATGGAACAGACTGGGATGTGGAAGAATGTGTTCTGGAGGTCTCTGGAGCACAACCACATGTCCTGCTCCAGGGATGGTACAATCTAGTTCAGAATGACCATCCAGCACCAGCCCCTCTTCCATTTCGAGACCAGGAAGTACCTGGCCATGTACACTGACTTGCCGGGGCATTCGGGACCATGGGCTACAGCCCTTTCTGCAAGGAGCTGAGCAACGTCCTGCAACACCAAGGACTTTCTCGGAGTGTGGGATCGGTAAGGCGGAAGAGCCTAAAATCGAGATGCAACCTTCTGTCTACCACCTCGAGGACCCATTTGTTTGTAGTAATGATGGACCGATGTGGCGAAGCCGACCCATGACAGGAAGCTGGGCCAGGCACTTCAGGACCTATAATGCATGGAGCTACGAAGCAGGAGACCAAACTCTTCCAGCGGAAAGGAAGATCTGACGTCATGGGGTGGAGACAGAGGATATACCGCCCGGGTGGTGGGAGGATCTTAGCTGAAAGACATTCCAATGAATCAGCACTTCCAGCGGCACTGCCAATGTGTGTATCCATGCCCCCTAAGAAACTTAATTTTTATACAGCCTTATGGGCAAGAGTCATTTTTACTAAGGCCATCCTGATCTAAATTGGTTACACTGGCACTTGCATACAAACCACAAATTCAAATACAAATCACGAATTACCAAGTAGAGTATTTACAATATAAAAACAGTGACACTGACATTTTTATTTATTTTTTTAGGAAATCGGAATTACAACCCTTTGAGTCATAGACTCATTTCCAAAGGCTCCACGTCAGAATAAAACAGACACATTCATACAGTACATACATAGAATACATGTGGGTGAGCATCATACAGAGTGTAAGTACAATGAGCACAGGTTAATGCCTATACATCTGGCAGCTAAAACAGTGCAGAGCTATCGACATATTTACCTAATGAGCGGTTAAGACCTATACAATTGGTAGCTAAAGCAATGCATGATACGAGTTGGTAGTAAGCCACCTCAGGGAGGCTTTGTCTTTTACATAATACAATGCATACATAGTCCAGTGCAACTATATGGTAACCAAGGGAGGTGAGGAGCCTGTAGGCTAGAAGTAGTGAGGGCTCTCCACTGCCTGGCCAAGGGTGGGTGAGTGGCCTAGCGTCGTGGTGCAGGATCTACAGACTACCGGTTACACTGGCATTGATGTGAGAAGAGGATATGGGCCCTTAAGGCAGCTTTAAAAGGACCTAGATTGGTGACTGATGTAACAGCTGGGGTGGGGTGGGGTGGGCACTGTACCTGGATGGAGCTCTAAGGGGATGGATAGCTGGACCAGGGGGGAGTCCTGACCCTAGCCACCTTCCAGATAGTTTTTGGGGCAGCCCGTGTGGACGCTGAGATGGTGGCTGCCTGAAGAGAAGCCATGACACCTATTGGGGTTAATCTCAGGTGGATGTTTTTGGTGAAGAGACAGGTCTGGTATAATAGTCTTTCCTCAAGGGAGAGGATATTGGTGAGCGCATATAGGGTGCAGGTATGTGTATTTCTGTTGGCACCAGAGAGGAGCCGGCAGACCTTACTGATGACTACTTGTATTTGATGAAACGCTGTAGGGTCAGCAGCAGCCTAGATTGTGAGGCCATAGTCCACCAGCGATAAGACTGAGGAGGTAATGGCTAGGTGAAGTGCTTCACGTGGCAGGCAGTCTTTATGTCTGTAAAGGATACCAATGCAGGTGCTAGTGGCGGAGGTGAAGATTTGTATATGTTTGTGGAACGAGAGGGAAGAGTTAAATGTAATACCCAGATACTTATACTTTTGGACCTGTTCCAGTGGGATGAGAGAGGCGGAGAGTATTTCTAGGGAGAAATCCTTTGATTTGTTTTGGCGGTGGGCAGAGCATCATCTTAGTTTTTTTAATGGCTACCACCAATCTGTGTTCAGCAAACCAGTGTTCAATCTGAGAGAAGAAGTTTTTTAAGGTACGCTAGAGAGAGAGGATCAGGATGTGCGGCATAAAGAACAGCATTGTCCGCGTAGAGGAGAAGGTTGCCTGGGCAGGATTTAGGCAGGATTGAGGAAGATGCTGAATAGCAGGGGACCCAGGATAGATCACTGGGGAACTCCTGAGCGCACAGGCAGCATAGTAGATATGGTATTATTAATTTTAACACATTGGGTTCTAGATGAAAGATAGCTGGAGAACCATGAGAGTGGACAATGAGAGACCCCAATTTGTTGTAATGTGTTAAGGAGGAAGGGATGAGAAACCGTGTCGAAGGCCTTTGAGAGGTTTATAAACACAGCCCCTGCGAGGTGCCCCTTGTCAAGTGTGGAGTGCAGGGAGTTAGCGAATTCTGTGAGGGCAGTCGTAGTGCTATGACCAGCTCTGAAACCATGCTGCTCCCTACATAAGAGGTTGTGTGCGAGAAGCTAGTCAGTGAGCGGATTGGCCATGATCTTTTCAAGGGCTTTAGAGAGTGGGGGGAGAATCAAGATGGGCCGGTAGTTGTTTGGGAGGAAGCCGTCACCACATTTCAATATTGGCGTTATCACTGCCGTTTTCCATGAGGTTGGGAACTGATCCAGGCGAAGGGACAGATTTAGAAGGTTCATGAGTGGGGAGATAACCGAATCTAGCGCAAGGCATAGAATACGCATATCAAAGGTGTCTTTGCAGTAACTGGAGCTGTGGAGGGCTTTGGACAGGTAGGCTTTCGCTTCTGTAGGGGTAATGACTCAGTTTGAAGAGGGTGTGGAGGAGCTCAGGCGGTGGGGTAAGCTGAACTGGATAAAAAAAGTTGCTAGGGAGGACTGAGACGAGGTCTGAGAAAGTGGAGTTGAGGCAGTTAGCTATATGAAGTGTGTCTGTGGTGGTAGTACCATTAACAACAAGTTGGTGGGAGCGGGATTTACCATTAAGCTCCTTGATGTCATCCCAGAACTTTCTTGTGCTACCCCAGGAGGTGACTAGGATGATTCTGCAGTGCTCTGCCTTGGCCTTGCGGATTGCCCAGGCACACTTATTGCGGGCAGCATTATAGGCCTGCCAATCGCTTAGTGAACCGGGGGCAGTGGCACGATGCCAGAGGTTGTCACGCATTTTGAACTCTTGTAGGAGTTTTGGGGTGATCCAGCGGGCACTACGTTTCTTAGTGGTCACTTTGATGGTCAGTGCGAAAGCATCACAGGCGGTATTAAAGGTGGTGGTGAAGTAGTGCAATGCATCATCTATGTGCTGGGCTTGGGAAACAGGGGACCAGTCCCAGTTAATTAGATATTGTTTGAGTTTGGCTATGCCTCCTGGGCGTAGTCGATGACGAAAGGTGATATTTGGTGGTGGTTTAGGTAGCTAACAGTACCAGCTGAAGATGACTGGGGAGTGGTTGCTTAAGGCGTTGGTTAGAACACCCAGGTCGGTAATATGGTGGGGACGATTAGTGAGCAGGAAATCTAGTAGGGTGCGGGTTCCATTAGTTGGGTTGGCCCTGCTAGGCTGGGATACCAGTTGGGTCATATCTAATGCAGCAAAGGTATCTCTGGCATGTGTTCATGAGCTCGCCAGCCAGTTTATGTTGAGATCCCCAACTAGGATTTGTTCCACTTTGTGGGGATGGCTGGCTAGATAGTCAGAGAGCTCTTTACAGGCAGGGGATTGGCTGCGGGGTGGGATGTAGGTGATGGTGAGAGTAACAGGAGCACGGTTTGGGTCAGGGGAGAGTTTTATTGAGAGGGTTTGGGCACCATGGTCTAGGGAGGGCGCAGACAGGGTTTGGTAATGCAGCGAGTCATTTACATAGAAGGCACAGCCACTGCCACTCTTGCCGTTACGATCAAGCCTAATGAGAGAGTAGCCAGGAACAGAGACAAATAACTCTGGTGTCTTGGCTGACAGCCAGGTTTCTGTTAAAGCCAGAATGTCTGGTTAGTGCTGTGCTGGCCAGCATTGTAGGGGTGCCATTGTTTAGGCAGGCTGCAGATATTCATAGCAGCTATTCAAAGCCCCGTGGGTGACTGCAGCTGGGGTGAACATTGCCAGATAGTAGAAGACGCAAGTGGAAGACTCTGACAAAGGCCATGAATTGGTGGCAGCTGGCAAGCTTAGAAAGTGATGAGCAGGGAATGGGCAGTTGTGTGAGGGCTGGGATGGCCAGGTAGAGGAACAGACAAGGAGGGCTCAAGGCACAGAGAGATGGGTAGAGGGGAGGGGTGCCGGGGGGGGGGGCTATGGGGAGAGACAGGGTGACAGAAAGGCTATGAGGGGTGAGGTGCTCCCCCAGCAACAAAGGTGTGTACATACCAGTGGCAGCTGGGGGTTTGTTGCTGAGCAGGATAAATGTGGTTAGCAACAGTAGTATGGTTAGTGAGTGTGGGTGGGTGTTGTGAGGGAGTACAGTGGTGGCAGATGTGACCATGGGCTGGTATGAGTGGGCTTGCTGACACCTAACATTGTGGCAGACGCAGTGGTAGGGTTGCTGCCTTTGGAGCGAAAGATACCTGGTTTGAACCCTGGTTTGGATGCCACGTTGTATGTCTAGTGATAGCCAGGGAGATGGTGCAAGGGACACTACAGAGAGGGGCAAAAGGCAGAGAATTTATTTATTTATTGAAATTGTTTCACCAGAAAAAGCACACTGAGCAAGAACTGCTCATCTCCCAGTGCGACCTGGGGGGGGAGGGGTACAGTGGGGAAAAGGACAACTGTAGTCCAGGTCCTGACACATATGCATACAATTACAATACAGTTGAAAACATTTGACAGAAATAGTTGGGCGTAGATGACAATTTACCCTTACTTGTAGTATAGTAGCAATTACATGGGGAAATCATGCTTTATACCTTGAAAACATATAATTAGATAATACAGCTGCATATGTTTGACAGGAATAGGTGGGTGTGGATTAATACATATACCCTAATAGTCGAGAGTAACAGTTACAATGAGGAAATCCTGCTAAGGTATTGGGGTTGTGGTATATAATGAGATAGGGGTAAGTGCAAGTTATCTAGCTCAAAAGTTGGGATCAAGTGCAGTAGTTGGGTGTGGTTAGTGAAGTAGCACCATTCGGCTTACTGGGAGAAGATAGGTATGAATGATGCAGGACAGAAGTGTTGGGGGAGCAGTAGCAAGAGGATTGCAACCTACACGTCTTGTTGCCCTCTAGTGGCTTTACAGTATAATCTGCAAATGGAAAAGTAGACCAAAGAAAAAACACTTTAAACTGAAGACATTCGGCACTGAGTATTAAAACAGACCAGATATCAGAAGCAATACAGGATTGGGGGAAAAAAGGTTAAATAAGCTGGTTGATGGTAGTGACATAGTCCAGTCAGGAGGAATTTGGAAATGCCTGGCAGGATGACGAACCAAACAAGGAGCTATTTAAAATTTCGGCAATTTAGGCATACTAAACTTGGGCTGGTTTCAAGGTGTGACCCAAGGGAAGGGATACAGCAGCCAGGTAGCGAAATCTGAGTGACAAGTAGTGCATGAACATAACCAATACAATCACAGTACAAGTAATGAATGCATGCCGGTTGGGGGTGGGGGGGAGTAAAAAGTGCATCTTCTACAGGGTAGCCAGGATGAAAGATAAGGGAGTGTGTTGCCAATGTATGGTAAAATATTTGAATAGAATCACAGTGATGTAAATTTTGCTACAACTCCAAACCAAGACAGACAAAGCTGTATCAGTAGTAGATCATATAGAAAGATTTTGTATATAAAATACAATTTAAAAAATAGAACAAAAAATAAAAACTTTTTTTTTGCTACATAATTTTTACGTATTCACTAGTGCAATATTCCTTCTACATTCACACTACTTCACTATCCACTAAGCACGTGCGAAATCACTGCAAAACTATTGCCTGGAACCCTCATGCACTCCTACACTTCCAAGAATCTCTAACCTCCACCTCCACCCCCACCCCTTGCTCTTGAACCACATTAAAATGATGCACACAGTAAAACAAGGAGTCGCATTAATATGATGGGTCACATTAAAGTAGTTACGTAAGAAATGAAAAATTACATACCTACCGTAATTCTTGATCTTTCTGTGTAACTTCACCATTCATCACTGTTGGGCTGTGGCTGGAGGATCAGGACCCTGCAGGAGATTTTAATTTTTTTTCTTTAAAGGGGAGGAGTTGACGCGGGACAGCACCGCCTCAAGGCCGCACGACCGCGTGGCGCCCCAGATTGGCTGCACCACGCGCCAACCTGTCCTCAGCCCCAGTTCTGCACACTGAGAGAGAGAGAGACAGAGAGGGTGGGGGGCAATTGAGCTCGAGGGATAGTAAAAGGAAAGGATGTAAAACTAAAAGGAGGAATAAAGCCATAGAGAGGACAGAAGAGAAGGAGGACTAAAGGAATGGGACAGAAGGCCCCAACTTCTGGGTGAGAAAGAGAGGGATGAAAGGGTGAGGAGTAGAAAAGGAGAAGGGGGGGGGACACCACCTCTGAAAATATGGCCCTGGCACTGCTCAAGAGAAGTATGGAGATGTCCCAGACAAGACTTCAAGCCAGCGGAGGATCTAATAAGGCTGAAGCAGCAGACTGGCACCAATCCAGAGGGCAAGCAGCTGATTACCAGAGGGCCAAGGACAGGTCGGTGTCTCCCCCTCCTGCCGATAACATTTTTAAATGAAAAAGACACTCAGAAACATCCCTGGAAAGGAACCTCAAGGGATCTCTTTTAGCCTTGTAAGAAAGAGTCACCTCCAGAGAAGGAACTATACAGAAAAATGCATATTCTTGTTGAAGGAGAAGAGGTATACCATCTTATGGGGTGGCACGATGTGGTTGGAGGGGCAGATAACTGAGGGATCACCAGTGCCTCTCCTCTATACTTTCTCAAGACCCAGGCTGGAGGAAGAGGGCTAAATCCAGACAAGACTATCCAGACTGAGAAGGGGCCCTGGAGACTCCCAACAGAGGGAAGCCTCCCTGTCTACCCGGCGAGCCCAAGAGGGAAGGGGGGACGAGGTGCTGGAGATGGACTGAGGTCCAATCGAGAGACAGATCGGGTGAAGAATCACCCAGAGACTTGAGGCCCCGAGAGGGGATGGTGGGCGGGATTCAGTGATGAATGGTTGATACACAGAAAGATCAAGAATTACGGTAGGTATGTAATTTTCATGTCTTATCTGTGTCAGTCTTCACCATTCATCACTGCTGGGTGATTACCAAGCCCCCCGAAGGGGACCAAGAACCTCCCTAAGGGACAAAGTCCCTCAGCCTCCAGTGGGGAAGACACTAGAGAAAGGAACCCTAAAAGGCCTGAGGCTGGTCTGGGTAAAGAGAGGTTCTCCTAGCAGGAGAGGGAAGGCACCCCTGAAGTTCTCGTCTCACTCTATGAGAAAAGAGATGGGTTCTCCAGAAGGAGGAGGCAGTCACTCTACACCGGGCCAAAGACGATAACTGGGAAAGACAAAGCCACGCTGTATGCCTGATGCAGATATCGCTGTCCCCGCCAACCTGGAAGCCACTCGTTGGCATCGTAAGATGCCTTAGCTTGCTGCCTCGCAAACTCCAGGCCCCGTGCGGAGAGGACAATGGCTTTTCTGGTCACCTCAGAGTCAAGCAAAGAGCTTAGGAACTGACCTAGCAGAGACCACAAGTGCCTATTATAGGCAGCATGGTGGGCCTGAAGAGCTGATAGGGGATCCAGTCGATTGCCCCACTCTGATTTACCCGACATAACAATCTCTGTCTCCATCTAACCAACAGTGAATTATGCCATCACATTAATTCCCCGAAATGAAACTGCCCGCTCGCACAACCACTAGACTTTCACTTAGACATGTACTGAATATTGACTTACCGACTTACTCTTCCCTAGTCCGCTAATCTTAATGGAAGTCTGCTGGAAGTCTTAATCCACTCAATTAAAAAGAAAACTTTATTTAATTAAAAGCATCAGTTAAAAATCCAAAGTCACCTTTAAATCACAAGGTTGTGGGCGATCCCACGTATGAAATCCTTTGCAGACCTTTTATCTTGATCAGCAACATTAGCAATTTTTTCCTCTCTCTTTATATATTTTCGCTTCATAGGAGATTTTGGCAATCCACGGTTTATCTTTTTGATTGTGCTATCTGTGACAAGCTGTTCATTGTACAGTTCTTCTACAAATCTGTATATTCCGATATGGGATGCCCCGACCAGTGTTCCCAAATGCCTGTGCCAGGTCTCTACCTTGTTTTGAGTGTGAGGTACTCCGCGCTGCATTTGACTATGCACTGACCAGAAGTGTGGAGGAAATAACGGTTGTGCCCTCACGGTTGTGTTGTTCCTCATCCTCTATCTTACATGACCCAATACATAGGTATCCTCAAACCAGTCTATCATTTCCTCGCTTTCGGGTGGCATTCCTGGTTTTATTTCTTGAAAAATGTTGGGGATCTGATCATGAGGTAGGAAAGCCAGTGCTACCAACTGACATATTTGTAGGCTGAATTCAGGATCTTCACCATATTTTCCAGCTAGCCCACAACCCTGGATCTTATGCCAGATAATCTGGCCAAGATGAAAGAGACAGACTTTATTCTCGGCACCAGGGAATTCAGATTTGCAGGCATTTATTGCTGCCTGCTCGAAGTCAGTTATTAAAAACCGTGGAGAGAGAATAAAACTGTACTCATCTGCCACATCCTGCAAGTCTTGAAATAAGAGCAAACAACACTCATTAGATTTTGATGACATTGAGGCATATGCAAGAGGCAGAATTCTGCCAGTCTCAGGTGTTCCAACAGGAGTGTGAATGGAATTCAGCTGCTGAAATCTTCTCAGTGCACATGTTGAAGCGTGGGCAAGAAATGACTGCCCATTTACCACAGTGAACTGGGGTGGTATGCATACTGTGTCTAGGGACTGCGGCTCTGTTGTCATGAGTTGTTTTCTTGCCGGTTTTCCAATTTGTTGCAAGGAGTGTTTTTCCGGCATGTTGTGCCTGACTTCGGTTGATACCTTCGACAGCTCTGTTTGAATTAGCTGCGCGGGTGTGTCATGAGTTGTCACTACTCTGTGTTTCAGTGAGGCCAAAGCGAGTGCGATGGGGGTGTCATGAACATCAGGAGAATGATTGTGACTTTTGGTTACACGAAGATGGTGTTGACCGCCCACAAGAGTTGTTGAAGCCCTGCCACGACAGCCGGCTGTTTTCCGATGCTGACAACACCAATAGTACAATTCTCCCTTGTTGCGCTCCTTGATATACAAATACCCTCCAATGCTCAGCTTGTCATGCCCTCGCTGAGACTTAACCATCAAACACACTTGCGGCACTGTTTCTTGCAGTCTGGTTGCCATTATGAAACAAACAGCTGCTAACAGAAGCTATTAGCTGCTAATATTTACTGCTACACAGGACCTGATGCTTGCCAGGTGATATTACTGCTTCAGCTCATTCTAATTTGCTGCATATCAATGATTGCTAACAGAAGCTTATCGCTGTTAAAAACATGACATCTAGATCATCAAAAGGGAATTGACTAGTCAAATTAGTGCTCCACAGGACTTAATGCTCAAGCTAATGTATTACCAATGTTGGTGTTAACTAATTATTGCTTAAGCTAATGTATTACCAATGTTGGTGCTAATTAATTATTGGTAAACTAATTAATGGGCACTCGTTTTTTTAAAAACATGAGCAAATGAAGGTGCGGTAAAAAAACATGACGGGAAATTTTTAAGCAGGCAGATAAGAGTCGGGAAATGATGCGTCGGTATTATGAGAGTCGTGGAGTCGTACTAGACCCGCTGATAGACATAACTAGATATTAAAAAGAAACTTGATAGTATTAATATAAACAAGTCACCTGGACCAGATAAGCTTCATCCTAAATTAATCAAAGAACTATCTGATTGGCTGGTAGAGCCATTACATAAAATATTTAATCTTTCCTTATACTCGGGAGATATCCCAAATGATTGGATAACTGCAACAGTCACTCCGCTTTTTAAAAAAGGTAATCGAAGTGCAGTAGAAAATTACAGACCAATAAGTCTAACAAGCATCTTAAGTAAAATCTTCGAGGCATTATTTAAAATCAAACTAGAAGACGACATAGAAACCAAAACATTAATAGACAACACACAACATGGGTTTAAAAACAGAGATCATATCTTTACAAGTAATTTGGTCTTTTATGAAAAAGTTAGCAAAATGCTGGATAACAAAATTCCTGTTGATGTTATCTATCTAGACTTCTGTAAGGCCTTTGATAAAGTACCACATTCTATCTTGGTAGATAAAATGCATAAACTAGGGATAAATAACACCCTTGTAAAATGGGTAGCCCAATGGTTATGTAGCCGTACCCAAAAAGTGTGCATCAGAGGTCATTATTCAAAAATGGATCTGGGTCACGAGTGGAGTGCCTCAAGGTTCGGTATTGGGTCCTGTGTTGTTTTATATTTTTATTTCAGATATGACACAATCTTAAAAATCATACAATAAAATTTGCAGATGATACTAAAGTAGCAGCTAATGCAACCGCTGAAAACAGAAAGAATTGAGAACAAGATCTGGTACTATTGGAAAAGTGGGCACATGATAATAATATGACATATAATACAGATAAATGTGTCATTATGCACCTGGGAGAACATAATACAAAACATCAATATACCCTAAATGGCAAAATATTGAAATCCGTAACTACTGAAAAGGACCCTGGAATAATTATAACATCAGATTTATCTTTTGGAACCCAATGTGGACAACTTGTAAATAAAGCAAATAATTTTATTGGATGTATTAAGATGGAATTTGTGACAAGGAATAGAGATTGCATTATTTCCTTATACAGATCATATATTAGACCCCATTTAGATTACAGTTCACCCTTATGGAATCCCTACTTAAGAAGAGATGTAAATAGAGTGGAGGGGATTCAGAGAAGGGTAACCAAAATGACAGACGGTATGAGTGATAAGAGCTATGATCAGAGATTACTTGAATTAAATATGTATCCACTGGAGTTAAGAAGAGTAAGGGGTGACCTATTATTCATGTACAAACTCCACAACGATGCAAATTTGTTGAAATAAATGGATATGACCTTTAATACTAGAAACTGTAATCTAAGAAGTCATATATACCAACTCCCACTGACATTTTCTAAGAGAGACTTCAAACGTCACTTTCATACACAAAGGATTATCCCTATATGGAATTCCTTACCAGATCATATTGTAAATGCTAGAAATCCAGAATCCTTTAAAAAAAAAAATCTAGATTCTTACTTACTAAATAAGAGGGGATAAATACCAGCATGCTGGAGATGTACCAATATGGGTCATAACCTTCTGTACATCTATTCAACCCAAGTATAACAGAAGGCATGCCAATGAGAAGGCTCTCCTCCCTCAAAAATCAAACTCAGCTGAGTCAGATTCTGGGGGTCAATCATGCCTTGGGCTTCTATGTCCGGAGGGTGTGTCCAGGAGAGTCAGGCCCAAAGGGGGGTGAGGCAAGGCTCCCTTGGGGCTGGTGCTTGGGTTGAGGGACGTCACCATGCCTGGTAAGACACCTCCCGTAAAGGAGTAGGCAAGGCAGGGCCAATACATTGGCCACACTGAACTTGCCCAAGAAGGCATGTGCTGACTGGTCAGTATTGCAGCTGCTTAGGGTGGCGATATGGAGCTCGTTGAGCAACTCCAACATGAAGTGTTGATAGCTGGAAAGATCATCTGCAGGGGAAAGGTGGACAGAAGCCTGCTCTCCCTCCGAGGAGGAAGACGAGGGAGCAGACGAGCCCAGAGAGTTAGGTTCAGGCTGCACCAGGGAGTGGTGGAATACCTCCTCGTCCACGGATCGGTAGTAAGCGGGAAACAGTGCAGCCGTGGACCTAAGCTGCTCCCAGGTAAGGGTTGGCAAAGGGGGCCAGACACCTTTGAGGAAGGGCACGACCTCTGCCCAGGCTAGGGGACCCGACAGGAGACCTCAAAGGAGGAGAAGGAGACTCGGGGGTCCCAACAGACGAAGGCCGCTCAATCGAGCTGGACCAGAACTGAGCCCGAAGAGAGAATTCCCCTTCGAGGCAACTGGGGCTGCATGAGCCCAGAAGGCTAGCCCCTAACCTCTATAGATGATGTCCCTCCAGAGGAGACCTTGGGGGAGAAGGCCAGATCAGCGCTGCGACTCCTCCCTGATCTCCTGCAGGTTCCCAGTAAAGGACGCCACCCTGAATCCAGCCCCCTCAACCCCTCGGACTCTGAGAAAGCCCTCTTCCTCAACATCAGCCGAGGCAACTGACACCCCGTAGCTGACTCCTGAGAGACAGCTGGAGGTGGAGCACTCCAGCTGGCTCAGAAGTAGGGCCAGCAAGAACCGTCACAGGAGGGGGTACACCTCCCAAGGTGGCAGACAGACCACCGACTCCAGGCTGCCTAGCGGTGCCACCCAGGGCACCCAAGGACTGGTCGGTGCCACCGACCCTGGAATCAGCAGAAGCCATCCGCCCCTTGGAAGGTGGCTGAACAGGAGCCGACATGCTGGAGGAGGAGGAATTGCAGGATTCCAAAGAATCCGGGAGCCAGTCTGGGTCAGCCTCAGCATTGTCCTCCCCAGACGGCTTGAACCCAGACTACTCCCCAATCCCTCCCAGTCGCGGCACTGTGAACTGGCCCCGCCTCCATCCCCAGCACCGCAAACGGTGCCAGAGACTGGCCCCGTGCCACCTGTGGCACTGCCCAGATCCCCAGTGCCGATCAGGGGTGGCACCGTTGGACAGTGCCAGTCCAGGCCGAGAAGCTTCAGACTGCGACGCCGGGGTAGCCCTCACCTCCGAGGAGGCAACTGCCTGGACAGTGCCTCCCACCCGACCCCCAAGAAGGCCAGGCCGAGCCTCTTGTACCGTGGAAGGGGTTCCCGCTGAGGCAAGGCTATAGGACCGGAAGGGGACCTGGAGGAAGGGTCAAGAACCCTGCTTTTCGCAACGAATGTCCGACTTTCAACGCGTGCAACTCCACCCACATCGACGCATCCACATGGAGAAACAGGAGCCTAATCTATCCATGTCGTGGCTAGGTCCCAAGCAGGTGAGACATTGGTCATGCTGATCCAAGATGGAGTACAGTCGGCCGCAGGTACAAACATGTATTGGAGGCCGACCCGCCCTGGGAGATTTCTTTTGTCTCCTGAACCAGACATGTCCAGACAAAAAAAAATAAACAAAAATAGCACTCTGCGTTGACAGAGAAAATAAAGGAAAGATCTTACCGGTTAATCACCAAGGAAATGCAGCAGCAGAACTAGGACTTGAGGTAAAACCGACAGACTAGGTCGCAGTTAAAATGGCACTCACATGCAAGGTCGTGTTCACTCAACAGAGAAGCAGAACTGGGGCTGAGGAGGGGTCAGTGTCAGTTACTGGCCAACCTGCGAGCACCATGCAATGCGTCGGCCTCGAGGGCAGTGCCATTCTGACATCAACTCCTCCCTCTTGCAAAAAAAAAAAGGCTCCTGCAGGGTCCTGATCCTCCAGCCAGAACCCAACAGTGATGAATGGTGAAGACTGACACAGATAAGATCTTACCATAACATAAGATCTTCGAGAGAGGCTCTTGCAGTAGGTAATAACCTTGAGGACTGCGCTGCCTGGTGTCAGGACATGGAAACTTTAGCTAGCAGTGTGACGGAGGACCGCCCACCTGATGTCATGTGACCAATGTCAGCATAACACTATATAGTGGGTGGTCCCCATGCCCGCCTTCCAGTTCTCTGGCCGGAGACCTCCCAAGGGAATAACAGAAGAACGGAAAGAAAGGCTGCTAGAGCCAACATAAAGCCAAATAAAAAGAGCAGTAGAAGATGGGTGAAGGAGGGAGGGAAATAGCTTACCTACTGCAAGAGCCTCTCCCGAAGATCTACTGTTAGGTTAAGTTCTTATGTAACTGTACTATCTTAGTTCGAGAAGGCTCTTGCTGTAGGTAATAACCTTAAGGACTAAGTCCCAAGCAGTGTGAATCAGAAGGAACTGAAACACGGGAGGCAGGAAAGGTCTGCAGAAAGGCAGAGTTCAGGACAAAAGGCCTTGGAAGACAGTTGAACCAAAGCCAGCCCTGCGCCTAGAGGCAATGTCCAGACTATAATGCTTGGTGAAAGTGTGGACAGAACCCCAAGTAGCCACCGCACAAATGTCAGCAGCTGACACATTCCTGAAGCAAGCACTAGAAGCAGCCATGCCTCTGGCAGAATGCCCCTTATCCTCTCCCAGGAGGGTTTTACCATACTTATGGTAACAGAAAACAATACAGTTTGCCAACTATTTGGATAGACGCTGTTTGGAAACTGCCACACAATCTGTCCTGGGTGCAAAAGAAACAAAAAGTTGGTCCATTTTCCGGACAGATTTGGTTTGGTTAGTATACCAACGCAAGATTCTGTGAACATCTAAGGTATGCAGAATAACCTCCCCGATTGGAATGCTCAGGGTAATACACTGGAAGTTGAACTGACTGGTTCAATGTGAACTCAGAAACCACCTTCGGTAAGAACTGAGGATTGGTAGGCAGAGCCACCCAGTCTCTGTGAAAAATTAAATAAGGCTCCTTACACATCAGGCCCTGAAGCTCGGAAATTCTTCGAGCAGAAGTAACTGCAACAAAAAGAGTGCTTTCCATGATAAATAGCACATATCAGAACTACCAGCTGGTTCAAAGGCAGGCAAGGTCAGTTTTTCCTAAAAAAAATTAAGATCCAAAGGTGGTGCAGGACTGCGCACTGGGGGTTTCAGGTGAAGAATCCCTTTTAGGAAGGTTTTGGAAACCTCTAGCTGAGCCACAGCTTTGCCCTCCACTAAGGTGTGGTAGGCAGAAATAGCAGACAGGTGAACCTTCAGCGAAGAGCAACTCGGGCCCAGGTCAGATAAGTGTAGTAGATACTCCACGACTTGAGGAACAGGGCACGAAAAAAGATTCCAACCCTTCGAGGTAGCCCAAATGGAGAAATGCTTCCATTTAATGGCATATGTAGTCCTCGTAGGCGGCTTTCTGGCCTCTACCAGGACCTGAACCACTCTGGAGGAAACTCCATAGCATGAAAAAGCTATGTCATGAGGAACAATCTGTGAAGGAGAAAGGGACTTCAGTCCTGGATGGACCAGCGTGCTCCTCTCCTGAATCAGGAGATCGTGGCAGAGAGGAAGGGGAACCAGAGGCTCCACTGCAAGCTGCTGAAGAAGCTGAAACTATACCTGGCGGGGCTAATATGGGGCGATCAGGATCATGCAAGCCCCTTCCGCCTAGAGCTTTAGCAACACCCCTCTGCAGAACTGGAAAGGGAGGAAAGGTGTACAAAAACATCCCTGTCCAGCAAAGAGATAGCACATCTTGCCACAAAAACCCATGCCTGGGAGCGAGCGAGCAAAACCTGGGTAGTTTTGCGTTGTATGGGGAGGCAAACAGATCCAGGTTTGGACGTCCCCATAGGTCGAAAATGTGTTCGACCACCGCTTGCTTGAGCTTCCATTTGTGATCTCTTTCTCTGGTGCAGCCGAGACTGTCCGCTAGGACGTTTTGCACGCCTGGAACGTGGACCGCTATGAGGTGTATTCGATGCAGAATTGCCCAATTCCAAACCTGCATTGCCTTCCTGCAGAAGGGATACGAGCGAGTGCCCCCTTGCTTGTTTAGGTACCAGACCATGCACACATTGTCTGACTGGACTAAAAGTGGGCCCTGGCACAGCAAGTGCTGGAAGGCTTGAAGAGCATACAGCACTGCCCTCATCTCCAACACATTTATGTGTAGGGAGAGTTCTGACTGAGACAACCATTGAGTCCTGTGAGTCTCCAGATGGGCCTTCCCCCAACCCATCCCTGAAGCATTCGTAGTCAGGGTCTGAATGGGGGGGAGTGGACTGAAAAGGGACCCCCTTGGTAAGGTTGTTGAGATCCTGCCACCACAAGAGATCCCGCTGCATCGAACTGGAGACCATAACCTTCTGGTCTAGGTCATCCGAACTCTGGTCCCACTGCACACTGAGCGTCCACTGCGAGATACGCATGTGGAGTCTGGCTAGAGGAACAGTGGGGATGGCTGCTGCTGTAAGGCCAAGGAGCCGGAGAACTGACCTGGCTGAAACCCACCTGCTGGAGGCTGTTAGACAAGCCTGCCTCTATAAGGTTTCCACCCTGTTCTGAGGAAGGAAAGCCATGCTCTGGGCCGTATCCAGCACCGTTCCAATGAACTGGAGGCGCTGGGAAGGGGGAAGGTGGAACTTGGGGTAGTTGACCATAATACCCACTTGCGCAAAAAGGGCCAAGGTAGCAGAAAGGGAGAGTTCCAGTTGTTCCTTCGACGGGGCTGACAGAAGCCAGTTGTTGAGGTACGAGAACACACAGTGGCTCTTGCATCTCAGGGCCGCCACCACCATCGCCAGGCACTTAGTGAAAACCCATGTGGCAAAGGACAGTCCAAAGGGGAGGACCCTGGTACTGCCCCCCCGGAAGGAGAACCTGAGGTAGAAGTGGTGGGCCAGAAACACCAGGCTATGCAGGTAGGCATCCTGCATGTCCAGGACACAGAGCCACTGTATCTTGTGCAGTAGGGGCAACAGAACTGGGAGCGTCAGCATTCAAAACCGCTTGTACTGAATGCACTGGTTTACAGTTCCGAGGCCTGGAATTGGATGCAGATCTCTTTTCTTCGGAACCAGGAAGACGTGAGAGTAATACCCCTTTCCTACCTGGTTTGCGGGAACAGACTTTTATGGCTTGTTTTTACAGAAGGGCCTCAATTTCCTCCCTTATGAGGAAGAGGTGCGCCTTTGGGTAGTGGGACACCCCCAGATGCCTGATTGGAGGCATCTCCAGAAGTTCCAATGTGTGGCCTTGACTCACCAGCTGAAGGACTCATGAATCTGTGGTGACTGCTTCCCACCCCAGCAAATGACTGGCGAACCTTCCATCCCACCCTCTGAGGGGGTGGGGGGCAGACTGCAAGTCAAGATATTTGGGGGTTGGGGAGAGCTGTACCGGAGGCCCTTTGAGCTTTTTGTCTGCTGCTTAGCCTTAAATCTAGGGTGGTACATAGTGTGGACCGACCATAAGGCCTTGCCTTTGTCCTGAAGACTGGTGATAATGTCTTGGGCATCGCCACTGAAAAGGACAGAGACCCTAAAAGGAACATCTTAGATGGCAGCTTGGACGTCAGGTGCTAAACCAGATACCTTAAGCCACGAATACCTCCTGAGGCAAAATGCTGTGGCGGTGCCCCTGGCCATGGAGTCCTCGGCATCATATGTGGCTCTCAGCGAATGACGACAGGTGACCTTGGCGGGCCTAATAGTGTCAGCCAAGATAGTTCTGGACTCGGAGTCTGGCACAGTCTCAGTGTCAGGCTCCAGCTGACGGGAACCGAGACTTCTAACAGACCACGGGTCCGGTGTAGGGGTGGACCTGGGCGTCTGGTCGGATGGAATCTGGATAACTTCCCTAGGGTGGGTGCCAGCTATCCAGCTTCAAGACAAGCTGAGCCTCGGTCTCCGACCACCAGGACTGGAGAATAGCCCGGAAATCCATCTGAGACTGAGGAGGTGGAGGAGACTGGTAGACCAGTGGATATCCTGGAAGGAACCCTTACGTCGGGTAGCCCGGCATATGGTACATATGCGCTTAGTAACCCAGTAAAGCATAAGTAGGCATATATACGCTGGCGTCTGAGAGCCAGATGGCGGGTAGCCCGGAGGAATGTAGGCTGGTGTAAAATGTGGTGTCGGGTGACCTGATGGAAGGTAACCTGACGGCGGTGCCGTGGGATTCAAAGGGCCTGAAACCTGGCCCAGAGGGACCCGAGAAAACCGGATCGGATGCCGGACTGGCGGGAGGCAAACTCAAGTGTCGGTGCCTGAGTCCCCGCTGGAGCAACTGGTGGGGAGGGGCCCAGAGGGTTACCTGGGAGATCTGACGTCAGGTCCGGAAGTGAACTGGGAAAGGTGACACTTATCGGATGAACCCCATCCTCTGCGCCTCGCTGATCTAGAGAGGAAGGGGGCTCCTCCAAAGGAGAGGAGGGGTGACCCGGTGGGGAGACCAAATCGGTGAAGGCTGTGAGACATCCGGGAGCTGGACGTTGTCTGGGCCCACACCAGATACCGACTTGAGCTGATCGGCTGGGCGGACGTCAGGAGGTCTGACGACAGACTTATCGACCATGGCCAGGCGTGCGCCGGAGACCCCGGTGCCCGACTTAACAGCCTGGGCCGGGCGCTCATTATAGGACCAGACGAGCGACTTATCGGCCCCCGCCAGACTGCATAGACCCTCTGGTGGAAATGGGCCTAAGAGCCATGGAAGCCTCAGACTCTGACAAGGTGCCTGCAGCCACTAGAACCAGTGGCGGTGAGGGACCCAAGGGCTGCTCTTGATAGGACGGGACAGACTTGGAGGCAGCAGCAGACTTCCTGGAGGAAGAGGCCTATTGGTCACCCGAAAGTGGCCGCGGGTGAGAGGGGGACCTATCCTGATCCCAGTGTGTCTCCTTTTTCTTGTGCTTATGGGAGTCCGTAGGAGAGGAGGAAGCACTTCTAAGCTTCTGAAGCTCCTTTTCCATCACAGCCATTTTCTTTTTCAATAAATGGGCCTTGAGGGCCTGCTGGCGACGCTTCTGTGTGGCCTGGTTGAAGCTGGAACAGGCCTCACAATCCTCGATCTTGTGCTCTGGGCCTAAGTAGAAGAGACAGAGGGAGTGAGAGTCTTTGTGTGGTAGCTATGCGCCGCACGAAACGCACTCATTTTCATGAGACTCGTCGGAAGACGGAAAAGATATGTACAAATTAAGATTTTAACACTAAAGAAAGAAAAAATGGATACTCATGCAAAAGAAAGGCTGTCGAACTGCAGCGACAATCTCCATGAGGTCCAATGTGCTCAGGCCGACGGCAGGACAGAACTAGAAGGCAAGTGTGGGGACTGCCTACTACATAGTGTCACGCTGACGTCGGACACGTAATGTTGGTTGGGTGGTTTCCCGTTAGACACTGCTAACTAAAGTTTCCGTGTGGTCCTGACACCAGGGAGACAGTTCTCAAGGTTATTACCTACTGCAAGAGCCCTTGAAGTAAGATCATAACGAGCCACATGAAGCCGATAAGCCACAGTAATATGAAAAGCCACAATAACATAAGGAGTCAAAGTAAAGCACAGTTACGTAAGAACTTACCATAACAGCAGATCTTCAAGAGAATCTCTTTAATCAGGACACACTTATGGAACTACAGCCGCTAGGCACTAGGACCACACGGAAACTTTATTGCTAGCAGTCTTCTAGCGGCCACCCACGATGGCGTCATATGTTGCCATCCTCACCATATAAACATAGGCAGCCCCGTGTCCTCCTCAATTCCTCCGCCAAAGCAAATATACCGAGGACCTCCTCTTGGGCAACTGAAGGAGAGTTAGAGGTTCCTGCCACTACTCAAGGTGAAACAGAAGGCAGACACTCTGGGAGAGAGAAACTGAGAAGCCCCGAGGCCAAGGGGCAGGATGGCATGGCCTGATGGGAGTTTCTCTAAGATCTACTATTATGGTAAATTCTTATGTAACTGTATTATCTTCTACAAGGATCTCTCTATCATCAGGCCACACCTACGGAACGAGTCCCAAGCATTAATGACAGACAGTCTGGGTAGTTGGAGGCTATGGGCCTAAGAGAGAAGGCCCTGAAGCACAGCCAGGCCGAAGCCTACCCTTCTCCTTGAGGCAATGACCAGACTGCAGTGTTTAGTGAAAGTGTGAACTGTACTCCAAGTTGCTGCAGTAGCAGATTTCTGCATCTGACACATTCCCCTAACAGGCAACAGAAGTGGCCATGCCTCGGTTGGATGGCCAAGCACAACCCCAGGAAGTCACTTACCGTACTTCCTATAACAAAAAGTTATACAGTTGGCCAACCATTTGGACAGGCACTGTTTAGAAACTGGTACGCCCTCATTCCCAGGGGTGAAGGAAACAAAAAGCTGCAAAGACTTCCTGCAGTCCTATGTATGGTGAACATAATATTGGAGTATTCTACAGGCATGTACATCTAATGTATGGAGCAATGCTTCCCATGGACTGGCAGGTTCTGAAAAATAAACAGGGAGGTGGATGGTTTGATTCAGGGTAAACTCAAGACACCACCTTCGGCAAAAAAGTACAGTTACGTAAGAACTTACTGTAACAGCAGATCTTCGAGAACAGCTCTTGCAGCAGGTTACACCATTAGGACTGAAGCCGTCAGGAGTCGGGACCTCACGGAAATTTTCTAGCTAGCAGTCTTCAGCGGGGACCACCTCCGATGTCGGTCCCGCCCCCGATGTCAGGCGTAGTACATAAGGAGGCGGTCCCCCCATAATCCTCAGTTCTCCCGCCGCAGACTCCCGGCCACTGAATGACATCAGAAGAGGAGACTGAGGATCCGCCACCAGATGGCCAAGACTATAGAATCGGAACATCCCATCCCGTAAGATGGGTGTTTGGCTACGACCTACCTCCAAAAGAAGGGGAATGGTTGGCGGGAAGGTACCTGCTGCAAGAGCTGTTCTCAAAGATCTACTGTTACGGTAAGTTCTTACGTAACTGTACTATCTTAATTTGAGATACAGCTCTTGCAGCAGGTTACACCATTAGGACTGATTTCCAAGCAGTAGTGGCAATCATGCGCCACTGGGAGGAGGAAAGGTAGAGATCTTGATATTACTCGAGCCTAGGACAGGAGTCCCTGAAGGACAGCTAGACCGAACCCCGCTCTTTGCCTCGATGCAATGTCCAGATTGTAATGCCTGATAAAGGTATGCACAGAGCTCCAAGTAGCTGCAGCGCAAATAGCTGAGGTGGAGACGTTCTTTAACGCCGCAAAAAAAGTAGCCACCCCTCTTGTGGAATGACCCTTGACCGCGACTGTTAAGGGTTTATTGCGCTTGTCATAACAGAAAGTGATGCACTGGATGAGCCACCCCGAGAGTGACTGTTTGGAGACAGGAGCTCCTTTCATTCTGTGAGCAAAGGAGACAAAAAGTTGGTCTGCCTTTCGAAACTGTTTGGTTCTGATCGGACAGCATCTGAGGCACCGATGCACGTCGAGGGTGTGCAGAAGGGCTTCTCCTCGATTAGTGTACCTTGGGAAATACACTGGTAAATCAATATCGTGGTTAAGGGTGAGGGCTGAAACCACCTTAGGCAAAAACTTTGGGTTTGTCCTTAGGGATACCCTGTCCTGATGGAAAACCAAATAAGGCTCTTTGCACATAAGAGCATGTAATTCGAGATTCTTCTCCTTGAAGTAACAACAACTAAAATAAAGTTTTCCAAAAGAAAACATAGCTTCGCAATCTGGCATCTGGTTCAAAGGGTGGCAGGCGTAAGCTGCTCAGAACTGAAGGAGTAAGCGAATCCCAAGGAGAATTGGATCATAATGGCGGCCTAAGGTGAAGGGCTCCCCTTAAAAAGGCACGAGTAGTGTCCAGTTGGGCCACCGTCCAATGGCCTACTGGGGCATGATAAGCAGAAACTGCACAAAGGTGCACCTTAATCGAGGAGTAAGCCAGCCCGGAATGGAAAAGGGACAGCTGGTAGTCCAGAACCAGTTTTTCGGGACAGTCTAACGGCGAAAAACCGCGCGCTTGGTCCCACAAACAGAATCTACGCCATTTCATGGCGTACACTGCGTGGGTTGCCGGCTTTCTGGCGGCAGAGAGTACATCTGCCACCTTTTGCAGGACCCTGTGTCGCATCATGGCTATATCTCTAGGAGACAAGCGTGCAGGTTCAATGAACGTTAAGTCTGGATGGACCAATGAACCCTCTTCCTGAGGCAATAGATGGGAGCTGATTGGCAAAGGAACTGGAGGTTCTCTGGACAGCTGGTGCAGAAGAGGGAACCAAATTTGTCTGAGCCAGAAAGGCGCGATCAAAATGAGCGTTGCTTGCTCCCTGCAAAGTTTTAAGAGAACTCTCTCGATCAACGGGAAAGGGGGGAAGGCATAGAGGAATCTGCCTGCCCAGGAGAGGGACAACGCGTCTCGCCAGAAAACACCAGGCCCTGGATCTAGCGAGCAAAAATTGGGCAGTTTTGCGTTGGATGGGGACGCGAAAAGGTCCAACTCTGGAGTGTCCCATCAGTGAAACAGATCCTCTGCCACCTCCTGTAGAAGTTCCCTATCGTGGACTCTGATCTGAGAGCGACTCAGACGGTCTGCGACGGTGTTGTCCACTCCCGGGACGTGTACTGCAATTAGGTTTGCGCCGTGTTGCAATATCCACTCCCACACTCTCATGGCCTCCCTGCACAGTGGGTAGGAGTGAGTGCCTCCTCGTTTGTTGAGGTAATACATCACCGCGGTATTGTCTGTTTGTAACAGGAGAGTGTACCCGGTGGAATCTCCGACTGGAAGGCTTGCAGAGCATAAAGGACTGCCCTCATTTCCAAAATGTTGATGTGGAGAGATGAGACTCCTGGGCTGACCACAGGCCCTGAGACCGAACACCGTCCAGATGTGCTCCCCACCCGAGGCGTCTGTGGAGAGTGTCACAGTTGGAGACGGCGCTGTGAAGGGAACCCCCGCGGAGAGGTTCCCCGGATGTAGCCACCATTGCCAATCCCGAATTACGGCGTTGGTGATTCGGATCGGCTGTTGCAGATGGTCTTGCCTTTGGTCCCATTGCACCCTTAGTATCCACTGGGTTACCCGCATGTGGAGACATGTCAGCAGGACTGTTGCAATGGCCGCAGCCATGTGTCCGAGCAGGCGAAGGACCGATCTGGCCAGGACAGTCCTCTTCATCGACAGGTCCCTGATGAGGGATCTGATGTGTTCCGCTCTGTCCGAGGGAAGAAAAGCTTTCCCTCTGATGGTGTCCAGAACTGCTCCTATAAACTGCAGCTTCTGGGACGGCACCAGGAGTGACTTCTCGTAGTTGACGAGGATATCCAGTGATTGATAAAGGGACTGGGTGCAGTGACTGGCCGTTATCAGTGCTTCCCTGGAGGGCGCCATGAGAAGCCAGTCATCCAGGTATGGGAACACGTAGTGGCCTTGTCTCCTCAGAGACACCGCTACGACCACCATGCACTTCATAAAAACGCGAGGTGCCGAAGACAGCCCGAAGGGAAGAGCTCGGAACTGATAATGGCGACTCTGAACCGAAGCGCAGGAACCTCCGCTGCGCTTGAGCAATCGGAATGTGCAGGTAGGCGTCCTGCATGTCTAAAGACGCCAGAAAAGCGTCTCGCTTCAGCAAGGGAATTAGTTTGTAAACGACCGACAGGTTGAGGTCGCTGAGGTCCAGTATTGGACGGAGGTCCCCTGTTTTCTTTGGAACCAGGAAGAAGTGAGAATAGTACCCTAGTCCTCTCTGGTTCTCCGGGACGTGCTCTAAGACTTCTTTTTCCAGAAGCGCAAGCACCTCCTGCTGTATGAGCAGGGCATGCTGACCTGAATATCGGGAAAGCAGGGGAGGTCTTGTGGGTGGACTGTCTACAAATTCTATATAGTGGCCTTTTTTGACCAATTGCAGAACCCACCTGTCAGTGGTCATCGACTGCCACCCCTGAATTTCTGTTCCCATTGATCCTGGGGGGTGGGGATGGGAAGGAGTCATGCTGTGGCAGCATTCGATCCGGCAGGCTGTGCCGACTTTGCAAATCGTTGGCCTCTGCCTGGGGATGACTTGGCCTGGGCTTTGTGTATGAAAGTACCCCTCTGCTGTTGGCCGGAAGGTGGCTGTTGTCTTTGTAGCCGGCCACGAAAACGGCCCTGGTTCCTGCGAAAGGAACTGGGTCGAGACCTGTACATGGCCTGTACAGATCTGACTGCCTTCCCTGCGTCCTGAAGTTTGGTGATCACCTTCTCGGAGGCTTCACCAAATAGGACCTCGCCATTGTAAGGGACGTCTAAGATGTTCTTCTGGACGTCTGGGGTAAAACCGGAGACACGGAGCCAAGGGTGTCTCCGGAGAGACACGCCTGAGGCTGCAGCTCTGGCTGAAGAGTCCGCAGAGTCATATGCGGCTCTGAGCACCTGGGTCCCCACATCCAAACCCGTGCGAAGGAGGTTCAAGAGCTCCTCCTTTTGGTCGCCATCGGGCATCTTCTCGACCAGGTCCTGCCCCTGTTCCCACAGTGCGTTCTGGAATTGAACCATGTGAGTGAGGTAATTCAGAGACCTGATGGCACAAGTCACAGCAGCGTACGTGCGCCTACCCAGGACATCCAATTGCTTGGATTCCTGGTCCAGTGGCTGTGTGCTCAAATGCTGAGGTCTTTGTGACCGGTCATGCGAAGCAATGATGACCAAGGAGTCAGCCAGAGGATGGTTCGCCAGATACTGGGCCTCCCTAGGGGCATGTATAGGCGGTCAGCCTTCTTCAGCACTGCCGGAATGGAATGCAGACGTTTCCAGGCAGCCTTGGTGACGTCCGCAAAGGTATCCACCAAGGGCAGCACTACCACAGGCTTTGGGTCTTTCTGCCGGAGGTAGCGGGCAAGGCGCCGTCTCTCTGGGTCGAGCTCTTCAGCATCCCACCCCATATTCTCCTGGATGTGCCTCATGATCTCCACGAAAGAGGGATCCATCTGGAGGAGACCTAGGTAGGTCGTGTGGGTCCGTAGAGGGAATGCTGATGAGGAGATCTGGAGCACCCTGAGGTGTCAGATCTAGAATCCCCCCAAGACGGGGTGTACCGGCGTCGTCTGGGTCTCTTAGGATTGGGTGACCCTGAGGTGGATCTGGAGGGAGGTCTTCTCCTGTTTGAGGATCTGCCCCGAGGGGGTGGTGTTCGCTCCTTGGGGGTTGGCGACCATCCTACGGGCCCCTTGGGCGGAGGAGGGGGTGAAGGAGGAGGAGGAGGAGGAGGAGGAGGTGGAGTCGGAGTAGGGTGTGTGGCGACCACATCTTTTCTGATGGTGTCCCACCAGAAAGTAAAGAGCTCCTTTACCTCTGCCAAGTTCATGCCCGACGAACGGCCTGGCGCCGGTGGCCTGTCGTCGAGGTCGGGCGTCGGGTCCCTGGGGGTCTTCTGCTCCGGGGAAGGTTCCCGTGGGAGCCCAGTGTCTCCAGTGTTGCCCACCTGGACCTCAGGCTGTGTGGTATCCTCCTGTGATGAGTCCTTCTGACCGATGTCAGCCGGCGACGGTGGTGCGGTCCTCCTCTCTGGAGTAGCCAATGTCGGTCCCCTGGCCGACGCCCTCGGAGGCGAATACCTGGCTGGCGACAGGTGTTTCAATGTCGCCGGCTCCTGGGAGCGCCGGTGATGCTTGGCCGACGTAGGGTGGGCCAACATCGGGTCCGACGTCCGTTTGAGGGACGTCAGGTCCTTGGTCTTGCGAGGAACCAGGTCCGACCCACGCGGAGGCTGGGAAACCGACCTGGCATCGGAGTCCCGACGGCGGGAGGAAGATTTGTGGCGCTCCCCAGACTTCGACAAGGCCTTAGATGGAGTGGAAGATGCCGACGGCCTGGAAGTCTTCAGAGGCTGCAGAGAAGAGGAGCCGCTGGAGGATCTGACCTGAACCGGGGGAGGTTGCAATTGAGCCCTGGAGGGAGAGCGGTCTGAACATGAGTCGGAGCTTCGGGAGTCCGAGGCCCTCGCAGGGGACCTGGGCCTTTCCTTCTCCTGGTGTTTATCCAGGTGCTTGTGGGTTTTACCCGTCTCCCCCCTGGAGGAAGGTTCCTTGTCCATGGTCTTCAGTTTCTCCTCTAAGAGAAAAGCATGAAGGGCCTCCTGGCGGCAGATCCTGGTGCGACTGTTGAAGCCCTGGCGGGAGAAGCAGGCCTTGGTGTCGTGTTCCGGGTCTAGGCAGCGCACACAGGCCGAAAGAGGATCCTTGAAGGGGATCTGTTTGCCGCAGGCACACTTCGATTGGTGACCTTCCAGAGAAGTATTTGGAGGGGACATCAGTTGAATCCAGAATTGTGAAGAAAGACGAAAGCGTCGTAGCTCTAAAGGTCGTCACACCCTAGAAAAGGACCAAGAGGCCAATGCGATGCTGATATCGACGCGGAGAAAAGAACTGGGATTATGGGGACCACCTTCTTAGTACTACGCCTGACGTCGGGGCCGGGACCGACGTTGGAGGCGGTCCCCGCTGAAGACTGCTAGCTGGAAAATTTCCGTCGGGTCCTGACACCTGACGGCTTCAGTCCTAATGGTGCAACCTGCTGCAAGAGCTGTATCTCGAAGTAAGATCTTACGGTTGGTATGCAAAGACACCCTGTCTTTGTGGAAAACCAAATAAGGAGGCTCACACATCACAACCTGAAGCTCGAAAATCCTTCAAACAGAAGTAATGGCTGTTGTCGAGGCGCAGGTCAGGAAGCATAGGAAAACCAGGAGCAGTTATAAAATTCGCAAGTAGTGTTTTATTGTCAATAACAGTAAAATAAAAATTGTTCACTGTAACTATTTACAAAGGCAGTACAGAGAAAGTCCTTCGCCTGAAGGTTATCTCTAATTCCCACTTTCAGTCTCTCCCCAACAAGACTGCTGCTCTTTTCATAAGTTTCATAGTGATGTGCAAGTCATTAGCCAGAGGCCATGTGACTCACCCATTGTCAGTTGTGGTAGATAAACTTCATCTCTCCCATGAATTTGTCCAATGATCTCTTAAATGCTCCTACTGAAATACTCATAACTACATCTTTAGGAAGACTATTCCAGACCCTCACCATACTTTGAGTGAACCAGCTACCCCTTGCTTCCATTTTACACAATGCCCCTTTTAATAATAAATCATTCATGGCCCCTATTGTCCCTTTCAGATACTCTCAATTCCAAACTGATGCCTTCTAGTACTTCCCTGTTTTTCTTCGCCCTGTAAGGCATACAAAGATCCCCTCTGGTTCACCTATATTCCAATGAGTATAGGTTTAACTCTACCAACATTTCTCCATAGGGACTACTGGATACATTTTTTTTTATTTTTTGGTGGCTTTTCTCTGAGTACTCTCCAGCAATTTGAAATTTTTAATCGTCCTGGGTGCCCAGGATTGCACACAGTACTCCAGGTGGGGGCATACCAGTGATGTATACAGGCAACATAGCACCTCCCTATCTCTACTCACTATGTTACGCAAAATACACCCCATCATCTTGTTGCTTTTACTGACCACCTCTCTGCATTATTCATCCTATGACATACTGTTAGTGATTACTTATATCTCTCTCACTTTGGGCTACCTTAATTTCTTCCCCCATACACGAACTACACCGCCCTTTTGTTATGCCACCCCATATGCATTACTTTGCACTTTTTCTTATTGAACATGAGTTTATGTGATCTTCCCCACTCCATGATGTTGTCTATCTCGCTTTGCAGTACTTTAGCTGCCTCCTGACTTTCCACCACTGCCCCAACCTTAACATCGTCTGCAAAATCTGAATGCCAGCAATCTTCAGATGTTTGTAGTGAGGAAATGAACAACCCAAACAATGTAGGTCCCAGGACAGACCCCTGAGGCATACCGGGTGTGACCTTTACCCATGATGATATGTTTCCTCAATGTATATCCTTTGCTTCTACCCAATAGCCATGAGTGGATCCATTTAGTTATATTAGAAGGCATCCTCATCTCCTGTAGTTCATGTATTAAGATATCATGGGGCATACTACTGAAGGCTTTTGAAAAATCTGAAAACAATACATCCACTGGGAGCCTGACATCCAGGGCATTGCTAACTGGCTCAAAAAACTGTCAAATATTAGTCAGACATGATCTTCCTACTCTGAACCCATGCTGGTTAGTTAATATCTTCCAACCATTCCAATGCAACCCCGTGCTCCACGCACCACTGCACTTTGTACACCATGATGGGTTTGATTTACCTTGCCTACAGCAGGCAGAAAAGAGCCGCTTTCTGGGCATTTAGAGCAATCACTCAAAAACTACCACAATATATATCAGATTATCTTCCACTATACACAGTGCGTAAGTACGCCTTGAGAAGTGCCTCCTGTATCTTACTTGCCATGCCAAAAATCAATTCGCGGTTCGGTAGGGCATCCATAAGTTACGCATTACCTGTACTATGGAACAACCTACAGAAATTCTTAAAAGTGGGTCACCCTATCAATTTTCCGGCGTTCAAAATGCTTTATACACGTTCCATCACTGAGCCCTGTAAATGCTTCCACTGATCAGCTAAATGTCAACAGGTATCAGCCTTACTGAATATACCTTGTACCTACTATATCTCTTACCCTTTCTTCATTCATCATTCTATATAGGTACCTTTATTGCACCACAAGTGCTTAGTTATGGTAACAGTAAACATTACAGATACATAGTCTCGGAATGAATGCATATTACTCTGAGGTTCAAATACTAGTAGAGGCTCACCAATCAGACCCCTCCCCCAAACCTCCTTGTGTTACCCTGGAGTACCACTAACTGGTCCTGTCTGCTGAGTTTTTCTCCCTCTATCTCCTCCTACTTTTCCCTACTTAACCTTCCTTAAATGCCTCTGAGTTTCTTTCTTTCTTGTAAATGAATTATCACTGATTATTGCAGCCTTTGTAAATTGCTGACCATTTGTTGTAATATGTCTTCTTGTTATGTACTTTTATGACGTGGAACCTTTGTAAATGAGCCTTGGCTCAAAGGTATTAATTACTAGAACACTAAAATAAACTAAACTAAACCTCCCTTCCACTGCCTTGTATGCCTGTCTTGTCTACTCATTTTCCCCGCCAGTCCCTTATGTTCCTGCTCACAAGGCATCACCAAATTCATTATAAATGTGTTTTCACTCTAGGTTCCGGCCTGTGTTATCTTATAGTGCATTGACTATCTGAGTAAGTTTAGCTTCATACTAGCCCTGTCTATTATCCATACAGGATGCTACTCCTCTGTAACCTGTAGTGCACATTATCTTATTTTGAACACTGTAGTTGTGAGCGCATATTATGTACACTGCAGAGAACAAGTCTTACTCTGCAACACAGTCATCTGTAACCCCTTTCGATCATTAAGCGCATATTTTATGCTTGATCTGTACTTGTTTTTGCATATTCTGTTCGGTACTTGTTACGTATGTACTGTTCTGCACATTACATAAACTCTAGTTTATGCATGATTATGTCTAGAAATGTATGTATTATGTGGGTTAAGTACTGCTATTGTGTATTTTACTGTCCAGGTCCATCTAGAAAATGAGTTTCCTCAACGGTGTTTCACCTGGTTAAAGATTTGATTCACTGATTAATGTAATGTGTTCCATGATTTCGTCCCTGACAAACTCTTCTAACATTTTGCCGACAATTGAGGTAAGGCTAATAGACCTATAGTTTTCACCTCTGATTCTGATCCTTTTTTGTGTGTCAGCACAACTGTTGCCTCTCTTCATTCTTTAATTACTCTTCCTTCACTAAGGGAGATTGAAAATATATATATTAACGGGCCTGATATTTCATGTGCCATTTTCTGCAGCAATAGGGGTGCAGTTCATCTGGAGCCGGTGACTTGTTTGTTTTAACTTCTGAATGTTTTTTAACACACCTCCTTTGAAATCAGGATTTTCTTAATAGTGGTAGTTAAGTCCCTTGCGCCCATGAGCTGGTAGCTGCTCTTGAAATGGATGTTGAAGGCCTCTGCTAACTGCTGGGCATCATTTATAACAGTGTTCCCTACTTTAATTGGTCCCACCATCTGTTTTCCTTGTTTTTGCTAGTTATATACTTGTGGAATGCTTTTTTATTATCTGCTGTACCAGCCACAAATTTTAACGCATGCTTCTTTTTGGAATCTTTAATTGCCTTATTACATTCCCTTACCCTATCCTTGTATTCTATCCAACCCTGTGTTGATGGTATCTTTTTGTAATTTTTAGAAACTTTTTTGTTGAGTGTAGTTTTCAGTTTTATCTCCTTGTTTAACCATCTTTCCTCCGTTTTTGTACCTGCTCATCTCTGGTACATGAGTGTTAATACAATATTTAAGTTTAGCGTACAGCATGTCCCACTTGCTTTCTAGGGTGGCTCCATCAAAGTCCCCTTTCCAGTGCCATTTTCCCATGTAATCCTCGATTTCTTCGAAGTTAGCTCTAGAATAGCATTCTACCCTAGTTATTCCCCAGACTGGCTCCCATCTGGTCCTATATGTATACTGTACCACATTGTTATCACTACCACAAAATGGCTCCCTACTATACAGTCTCTGATATCCTCTCCCATATTTGATAGCCCCAAATCCAGTAGATTTCCCTCTCTAGTGTTCGCAAGTACATGTTGCTCCAGATTGTTGCTATGAACTCTATACGCTTATTTTCAAAACAGCCTAGTGCAGTGTGATTTCCCCAATTCATGTTTGGTAGAGTAATATCACCCATAATCATTCCCCTTGTTACACTTATGATATTGTTTAGTTGTTCGAGAAATTTTCTGTTCTCCTTGGCTGAAGAATTTGGGACCGGCACACACAGATCAATATTTCACCACTTTTGCAGGGGTTGATTTGTACCCATAGTTGCTCAATTGTGTCCTCACTGTTGATGTTATAGATTGCCTCATATGCCTCATATACCTCAACTTCTTTTTGCACATATAGTGCCACTCCTCCTCCTCCTCTTCTGCTTGTGCGGTTGACACTAAACACATTATAGTCTGTTATATCCTTCCAAGTGTCTTCCTTCCACCAAGTCTCTGAAATGGCGCATATCTGTATTTTTTCATTATGTAATATAGCCTCTAATTCCTTCTTCTTATTATTTAAACTTCTAGCATTTATGAGTAAGAACTGAATGTCTGGGTTACATCCAGACCCCCCCCCCAATTTAGTTTAAATTCCTACCATTCAGTGAGTCACAAATGGCCCAGCTGAGTATACTCTTTCCAGCTTTATTTATTTGTGGTACAATCGGATTTACAACCTTTGAGCCAGGGACTTGCTTACAAAGGTACCTCGTCACAGAGAGGACATGCAGTGTCACATATTTACAGAGCACAATCACTCAGAATAACATAGTTTTACATAGTTGCTTGAGCACAATGAATAATTGGAAACTTATTTAAGAATAATTAGCATTGCTAAAGTGGAGTCCATCCCTACTGTATAAGTGTGCTTTCCCCACATATTTGTCCCATGTATGCAAGTACCTAAACCCCATTTTGTTGCTCCAGTAAGACAAATGTGCATTTACCCTTTGTATTATCCTATTTTTCTCTGGATGGCATGTATTCAGTGGAAGAATTGCAGATATTACAGCTCGTGCTCCCCATCTTGTATTTGCTTACCCATTTCAAGAATATTATTAACTACTGTATGTCCTTTACCATTATCATTTATACCTACATGCAGCATAACTATACCTATGCCAGAATCAACAGTTTGCAATTCTGGTAGATATTTTTTGACATTTGATAGTCTAGCCTCTGGTAAGTAACCACTGTATTTTATCGTCCCCACATATCTGTGTCACACCCTCGTATAACTGAATCTCCTATAAAACCAGGATTCTTTGGCTTCCACTACAAGGACTATTAGGATTTGTGCTCCCCCCCCCATGTTCAATATTGTTAAATATAAATGGTGCATATCTGTTCTGAAGTGGAATGTCCTCTCTCCCTAGTGCATATATTCTTTTCTTTACAGTCCGTTTAGAAATGAATGACCACTCCTCCCCATTATCCTCCTGGCTAGAGTCAGATTCTTCCTGATCAGCCCTGACCCTTTTTCTTGTGTCTGTTATAGATCTTGTTCTTAGGGTGGGGTGCTATACACCAGGGGTATCATCACAAATCCTGTTACTATCCACTCTGATCGTAGCTTGCTTAGTTCTAACCTCAGTGAATCATTTTCTTTGCATTTTTGGCATTTAAATTTATCATACTCTAGGTCACAAGTGTCTGATGTGTACATGTGGCACTCTACACATTTTAATTTATTTAAATTTTGGTGACCAGGTAAGCCCTCTGAGACCAGAGATCCCTTTTTCAGAGGCGACCCGGGGTTGCGTACACCAACCACTTTACATTAGGTGAGGATTCTGGTGGATTACAGTAACACAGTTTCGAAGTACATACATAGTCAGTGGGGTACATTTAGACAAAGTTGGTAGATACAGTTTCATTACAACAGGTCAACAGTGTTATTGGCATTAACTATAGGCAGTCCAAGGAGAGAAGAGTTTTTGTCAGTTGTCATAGACAGGGGTTAGGTTTAGGACATGATCTAGCGGTTACAGCCACTAGATCAATGCTGACCCTATTCCGCACAAAATGCCCAACCAGTTCTCCACTGACTCAGACATGCTACATATGTATAACTTTTTTTTAAATTGGTTCTGCTTTGACTGTACTAAGTTCTACGTGTCAGGTACTTTATGCTAAGTACTGGTACTGACCATCTGAGTCCCTGGGCCCGCTTCCCCTGTGGACACACACACAGATGCGCTTGTCTCAGAGTGCCCCGTCCAAGCTTGCCCCGCTCATTACGGGTGTGTACTTTTATCTCCCATGACCCGGAAATGCGTCCCTTGGGTCACGCTACAGTGTAGTGGCAAACTCCAGAATATACACTTAAAAATGAGTGTTATCCTTAGCGTTCCCTCGGAACAGGGGATTACCCTTAAGCACTGCTCAGTGCTGCAATGTAATAAATAGTATAAAGCTGCCTTGCAGTTACAGTAGTCCTTGTTTGTGCTGCCCAGGACTACACCAGCGTCCCTCCCACACTGAGCTTGTAGCACAGAGTTAATCACACTGCTAAAATAATACAATATACCCTGTCTCACAGCACTGCAACAGAAGTTTTCCTCCCGTCTTTGCCTGGTAATTAATTTCTGCAACCTTAGCTTAACAGGCATCCTGTTTCTAATAAAATGTATTGCAACTTTGTCCATTTCCTTGCAGGTGCAAGAAAATTTGTTGACAGCTCTGCAAAAGAGTTTGTGCTGCACCTCACGGTTCACCCCTTAAGTTACAAATATTTTTTTGCAATCATTTCAACAATGTACTGTAACTATATACATTGGCAAACAAAGGAACCCCAGTTTCACAACAAGTTTCACACGTATTTTTATAACTGAAGATATGCAAGGGGGAAGAAAAGACAGAAACAGCAAGTGAAGGCAGAGAGATAGCAAGAAGCAGAGAATCGCGAGACCATAGGAGTGATCAGTTCCTAGGTCTCACAAGAACACTTCGTTGCGCAGCCAGGCAGACAAAAGACAGAAAAGGAGAGGATAAAACAGATCCCTGCATTTAACTCTTTCTGCATAACAAATGGGACAGGGCCTTATTCAATCCTGTCACATACCACCCCTCTTTAAGTGGGAACCTTTTTAAAAAAAAAAAAAAAAAAACAGGTTGCCAAAACTTTCTATTGATTCTCTGCTAGCATTAGCTTATAACCTTTACAGTTCAGTGCATATGCAGTATAGCAAACAGAGATGTTTAAAAGGCTGCAGAAGCTGAGGAGGAGAGCAGCTACCAGCTACACTACATCAAGGAGGTGATTTACTGAGTACAACGAAATGAACTGAACTCTTAATTCAGGGGCCTGTAATAGTAAGTAGAAGTCAGTGTTTTGGCTCTATGTTTTTGGGGTTGTCCTTACTTAATGTAACTTTAATTTGCCATGGAGGTAATCTAGCTGGGAGAATATTTGCAGTCATTTATGACTAGAGCTGTTACTGAAACTCTGTGAAAGAGGTGTCTGATAAGGGGAGGAGCTGAGCAAGGCTTGAGGGACTGTGGATTACAAACAGAAGTTTGCCTCCTAGCACTTTTTCCCTTCCTCTACCACCCTGTCTCCCTACCCCAACCCCCTTTACCCATTCAGCCTCCTAGCACTTCTCTTCCTCCATCTCACTGTCTCCCTACCACCTTCTCTCCTACCCCAGTCACCTCCCTCCCCTGTACCCCATCTCTGTGCACAATATTCCTGTCCTGCTGAACCTAACACCCCCTTCCCCCACCTCCCTACCCCTCCTAACCCTACCCCAGTCACTACCCTCCCGTTGACCCCTTCCCTGTCCCCATCTCAGTGCACAATATTCTTGTCCCTCTGAACCTACCACCCTCCTCTGCGATGTCATCTACAGCCCCATGTTTTCACTTTTTCCTTTTTTTTTCCTTTTCCTTCTGCCCCAAGTAAAGGCTTGTCTCACTCTATGTGTATCATCTATATGCAGTTAGTTTTTTGTATGTAATGTATCAGGTGTTTGCAACAATCCAAGTTGTACATTATCACTGCCATTGCTGTTAGCTCGTGCTATCCAAATCTGTTTTATACAAGATCATGTACATCATTGTATTGTTTGAAATCTCTAGGACCTCACTGTGAATGAGCTTGCTCAATGGAGTAATTCCTGTAATAATAAACTTAAACTTGACTGTAGACTCTGTTTGCTGCAGAACCTAAGAGGGAGGCAGCTACCAGCTAACTTAAACTGGAGCTGTGTTTTTGCCCGGTAGTTTACAAAAGAAAAGTATTTTTTACCCAATTGTTTTTGTAGACACAGAGTACCAAAGGGACAACACACCCACCTGCCCCAATTCCCCAACCACCCCCGGGTGCACTACCTTAATAGGGGAAGGCTAGGCAGCACAGCATAAGCAACAGTCTAGCTGGTATACAGGCAGAATTACAAAGGGTGTAGCTAGCAACTAGGTCCACAACGGCACATACAAGAGGAGGACAGAGAAGCTGTAAGTCACTACAGAAGGAGAGAAAGACAGGGAGAGAAGGGGAAAAAAGGGGTTAGGAGGGGAGGAATATCTGCAAGCACATGATGATGCAGGGAGTGGTGCTGTGCTCTGGCTGTGGTGCAGCAGTCTTCAGAAAAGCATTCTGGTTACTGCCCCATTTCCAAGCACCTTTCTGGGCTGGGGGGGGTGGGGCGGTCACCTGCCTCCGGGATGAGCTGGCAGGAATACTGGGGACCTTCGCCCCCCCACCCAGAGGTCACCAGGCCCCCAGCCAATGCCACAACAGCCACCCAGGCAGATGGTAGGATGGACTATGGTGGGCACAGGAAGGTTCAAGGGAGAGGGGCAGAGACACATCCCTCATCCAGTCCAGTTCATGAACTCCTACACAGTGTTGGAGGAATGGGATAGCCCTGCAAAGGAACTCGAGGCTGAGACTAGGAAGGAGGTGAGGGTCTTCCAGCAGGGAGACCCAGTGGCGGGAGGAAGAGAACCCCATAGGAAGATGAAGTCACTCCTGTTGGGGGACTCGATTGTCCGGGGAATGGATTTGGGCACAGATAGTAAAAAGGAAAGGGAGGTAAAGTGCCTTTCAGGAGGCACCGCTTGGAAGGAGGGGGAGTACACCCAGAGAATCGCTGAAGCTGTGGCAAGGAGGGGAGGGCTGGAGGTCATTATCCACTTGGGGACACATGACCTATCCAAGGATAAGGCAAGCTTGGAGCAGGTGAAGGAGGACTTTACAATACAGGGAGGATGCCTCGGGAAGGTAGCAAACTCTGTGACATTTTCAGAGGTGCTGCCACTCCACGTCGGGGGATCTCCGCATTAGTAACTTCAACACATGGTTGAAAGGCTGGTGCAACAAGAAGGGGTATGGCTTCTTTGGAGACTGGGGACTCACCTGGAGTGATGCAGCCCTGTATAGAGGGGACGGACTGCATCTGTCCAGCAAGGTGAAGACAGCCCTCAATGGACAGTTTAAATGCTTTGCTGATGAGCATTTAAACTAGCTGGGGGGGGGGCAACAGGAGCAGGGATACTCAGGCAGCCCACCCCCACATGGTAGAGAAAGCAGAACAATGGAGCAGGAAAAGGAGCTGATAACAAGGTTAAAGGAGTCGGGCAGAAATGGAGTAGGAAAGGAATCGGGAACACATGAGAAAATGCCAGGAAGTTGGAGATGCAGGGACCAAAGCGAAGAGAGAGGTCAGGCAGCAAAACTTGGAAGGTCATGCTGACAAATGCACGCAGCCTGGGAAATAAAGTCCCAGAAACAGAGACCTTAATAACTGAAGGAGACCTGGACATAGTAGCAATAACTGAAACCTGGTACACATTTAATCATGAGTGGGAAACAAATGTACCAGGATATGTTCTAGTCAGGAGGGACAGGGAGGACGGAGTAGACCTGTATGTCAGAGAGGGTATAATAGCAACACAGGTACAGGGTAGGCAGCGGGAGGCTGAGGCACTGTGGGTCACCCTTCAGCTTAGGAATGGCAGAGCAATACACACAGGGGTGATATACAGGCCACCAGGAGAGGAACTGGACAGGGAGCTAGTGGAGGAAATACACAAGATCGCAATGAAAGGTGAAATTCTACTGATGGGGGATTTCAATATGCCAGACATGGACTGGAACACCAGTGTAGCTGCTTCAGCCAGAAGCAGAGGCATCCTTGATTCACTCGGCTGGACTCGGGCAGCTTGTGCTTGATCCCACCAGAGACAGGGCAATTCTATATCTAGTAATGACCAATGGGGATCACATCGCAGATGTCCAGGTAGTAGGGCAACTGGGATCTAGTGTTCACAACATTGTATGGTTCAGCATAGGGACAGAGATTCAAGACACAGTAGGACAAAGGTTTTGGATTTCAAAAATGCCGACTTTGCTGAAATGGGGAGGGGTATCAAAAGAGCTCTGGAGAGAATGGGGGCAGGAGGTGGAGTGGAAGAACAGTGGAAGTGTCTAAAGGAAGCCTTACTGGAAGTAACATACCAATGCATCAGATTGGTATCCAAAGGCAAGAGAAGGAGAAAGCCACTGTGGTTCTCGAGAGAGGTGTCAGTAAAGGTAAGGGCAAAAAGGAAAGGGTTCAGGAAACATAAGGAGACCCAAAGGGAGGAGGACGAGGAGGAGTACCTAGAGTGTCTAAGGGAAGCAGGAAAGGCAGTAAGGAGCGCAAAGACACAGACTGAGGAAGGTTTGGCACAGTCAGTTAAGAAAGGGATAAGACATCCTTCAGGTACACCAGCGAAAGGAGGAAAAACAAGGGGAGATTGCAAGGCTCAAGGGAGAGGAAGGGGAATGCAAGGAGGGTGACATGGAAAAGGCAGAAATATTGAATATTTCTGTTCAGTATTCACAGAAGAGGTGGAGGGGTAGAGGCCACAGAAGTTGCTAAGGGGGTGAAGAGGTGGACAATTGTCCATTCACAGGGGAAAGAGGCCTGCAGGAGCTCACTAAATTGAATGTGGACAAAGCAATTGGACCAAATGGCATACAACCAAGGATATTAAGAGAACTGTGAAGGGAGATAGCTGAACCTCTGACAGCCATGTTCACTGAGTCATTCAACACAGGGGTGGTATCAGAGGATTGGAGGAGGGCACATGTGGTCCCTCTACACAAATCCAGCAGCAGGGAGGAGGCGGGGAACTATAGGCCGGGTCAGCCTCACCTCAGTAGTGGGGAAGATCATAGAGACATCGCTTAAAGAAAGGATAGTGGGGCATCTAGAAGCCATCGGAGCCCAGGACCATAGGCAACATGGATTCACAGTGAGGAGGTCATGTCAGACAAATCTGGTTGATTTCTTCGACTGGCTGACAAAGGAAGTAAATCAGGGTGGGATAGTGGATGTCGCCTACCTTGATTTCAGCAAAGCCTTTGACACTGTCCCACATGGGAGGCTGATAAACAAGTTGGGTAGGCTGGGCATGGGGGGACAGGGTGGTAAACTGGGTTAGAAACTGGCTAACAGACAGAAGGCAAAGGGTGGTGGTAAATGGGGTGCAGTCTGGGGAGAGGGGAAGTGATGTGGGGTGCCTCAGGGATCGGTCCTGGGGACAGTCCTGTTCAATGTCTTCATTAGCGACATTGCAGAAGGGCTGGAGGGAAAGGTCTGCCTGTTTGCAGATGACACCAAGATCTGTAACACAGTGGATACCCCAGACGGGGTGGAGAAAATGAGGAAGGATCTGGGGAAGCTTAGAAAATGGTCTGAAGACTGGCAACTGAAGTTTAAATCAAAAAAGTGCAAAATGATGCACCTGGGGCACAGAAACCCTGGGAAAAGCTACAGGATCGGAGTTGCTGACAGTCACAAAGGAGTAAAGGAAGGGGGTTATTTCAAATTATCTGAAAATGTCAAAGCAGAGTGCTAAGGCAGCTGGGAGGGCCAGTGGCATGCGGGGGTGCATAGGCAGGGGCATCACCAGCAGGAGGAGGGAGGCAGTGATGCCATTATATAAAACCATGGTCAGGCCTCAGATGGAGTACTGTGTGCAGTTCTGGAGGCCGCACCTTTGTAAGGATATTAACAGGCTGGAGATGGTCCAGACAAGGGGCGACTAAGATGGTACAGGGCTTGCAACACAAGACTTATGAGGAGAGATTAAGAGACCTCAATATGTACTCGCTGGGAAAGAGGGGGACATAATAGAAACATTCAAGTACCGGGGGATGTGGCCTGACGCCGGCACGAGCAGAAGCAAGGAACCAGAGCTCCGCTAGAAATAAACTTTGAACACTTAAAATAAAAACTTATACAGTACTAATTTTGTAGTTTTGTGATTCCATTGTTACAACTAACCTCACAGTGTCGTCCGGAAAAATTGTGGCATCAACAACAATGGGGAGGACTAGAAATCAACCGCCGAATGAGCAACCAAGAATGCCCAGAACACGCGGTCTGTAGTGGCAGACACCGTGCTGTTAACTTCCAGCGGGGAGCCTATGCTGGCCTTACTCCTTGCTTCGATTCAGGGGCTCGACAGAAAGATCGAAGATTTCAATAATAGAATGGCCCTGCTGGAACAAAAAGCTGAGACAGCAACTGCCAAAGCATCGATGGCAGATGAAGCAGATGAGAAAGCTCTTGTAACCTGCAAGGGGCTTGTTAGGGAAAATACTACCCTACGAGCACACCTCAAACAACTGGGTAATTTTACAAGGGCTGGCAATGTTCGCATTATTAGATTACCCTATACGCGTTCACCAATATCCTTTCCCTTGAGGAAAGACTATTATACCCGACCTCTCTCTCCAAGAAAAAATTCCTCTTGGGTTTAACCCTAATCGGTGTCTTGGCTTCTCTTCAGACAGCCACCATCTCAGCGTCCATCCACATGAGCTGCCCCAAAAACTATCTGGAAGGTGCCTAGGGTCAGGACCACCCTGGCCCAGCGATCCTTCCCCCTTAGAGCTCCATCCTGGTACAATGCCCTCCCACTGACTGTCACATCCATCGTCAATCTAGGTCCTTTTAAAGCTGCCTTAAGGGCCCATATCCTCTGCTCTCCTCACGTCAATGCCAGTGTTACCGGTAACCTGTAGATACTGCACCAGGTCGCCAGGCCACATACCCACCCTTGGCCAGGCAGCGGAAAGCCCTCACTACTTCTAGCCTACAGGCTCCTTCACCTCCCTTGGTTACCATACAGTTGCACTGGACTATGAATTCCTTGTATTATGTATAAGACAAGGCCTCCCTGAGGCCGCTTACTACCAACTCATATCATGCATTGCTTTAACTACCAATTGTATAGGTATTAACCGCTCATTAGGTAAATACGTTGATAGCATTGCCCTATTTTAGCTACCAAATATGTAGGCATTAACCCGTGCTCACTGTATTTATACTCTGTATGATTGCTCACCCACATTTATTCTACGTATGTACTGTATGAATGTCTATGTTTTATTCTGACGTGGAGCCTTTGGAAACGAGACTATGACTCAAAGGGTTGTAATTCCGATTTCCTAAATAAATAAATGTAGAAGGGGACAGTTTGAAAGTGTTCCTGGCTGGATGGCTATCAGAGGGTCTTTCTCTCAAGGGGAATATCTCTATCAAGCAGGCATACCGAATAACTCCTCGGAGACCACTGTAGGATGACTCCTCTCCCCGTATCATCCTTCTGGTAACAGGCGGCCCTGAGGAGTGAGATGATCTTCTTTTGGCTGAGAAATGATCTAAAGGAGCCAGTTTAGGAGCTGCAAAAAGCATTTTTTCCCCAGATTTAAGCTTTAGCACCAGAACACGACGAAAGAGCTTTGATGGCGTTTGGTCGGCTTTATGCGAGTTGGGGATTAACCACTACCTTCTGCTGCCTGCCAGCCTGAAAATTCACTATGGAGGCAAGATATATTTGTTTTCTAATCTGGCAGATGCAGGTAAGCTGACGGAAAAATCAGGCGGGAATTTACTGCTTGAGTGGCTGAATTGGACACCTGAAATTGAACTGCCGCCATTGAGTTTTACTGGACAGATTAAAATGTATATTACAGCAGCTCTAATAGCATGAAGTATAAGTTTGAAATGTAAATATTTAACCTGTTCTGTTAGAGGGAGGGTATGTACTGGGTTGTGGAACCAGGGAAACTGAAATGAGCATTTAAAGTCTTTCTGATCAATAATGTGGTAGCATGATCATATGGCCACAATGGTGATGTCTGCACCTGGGGTTCTCGCCATGTGGTTCTTTTCTAAATGTCAGTCTCTTTCGGCAACAGATCTTTTGTACGCTTGGCTTATCTGTTTCGTCCCAGTTTATGAAGGTAACCTTGAAAAAAAAAAAAGGCACTGTGGGGTTAGCAGATAGAGATTCATGTCGGAGCATGACATCATGATTAAACCTGCTATGCCTTAAATGTTAGAGTATATTTGCCCTGTAGATTCAGGGTCTCTAAATTTCTAGCCATCATAGTTAACTAAAGTTATTTGTATACTTTAACAGTTCCTTGCAATAATATTTTGCTGCTTTTCTTTTCTGTGGATTATGGGCACTACACCAGTGTTAATATGGTGGGAGTCTTTGCTGTAACACTTTTTGGAATATGAGTGACCCTTGCCTTGTGCGATCATAAGGCTTCCTGGACTTTGTTGGACTATTACAAAAATACTGAAGATAAGTGTCTCCTGTGCTGTAACATAGTGGGAGAGGTGCTACTAGACCCCTTCAGTTGCATCATTCACATTATTGTAAGCGCTCTGTCATATAAGTTTGTATTTCAATTCTACATGTATTGTATGGCTGGTCTATTGCCAAAAAATGCAATAAAGAAAGTTAAAAAAACAAAAAACAAAAAAAAAAACATTCACGTACTTCAAGGGTATAAACAAGATACGGGGGAAGACATTTTCCAATACAGAAGAAGCACAAGAACAAGGGGACATGACATGAAATTGGAAGGTGGGAGGTTAACAGGGAAAGAGAGGAAGTTCTCCTTCACAGAGAGGGTTGTGGACGCATGGAATGGTCTGCCTCAGGAGGTGTTGGGAGCGAGCACTGTGGATGGATTTAAGCATGCTTGGGATAGGCATAGGGGAACCAGAGAGGTACAGTAGAGGGTGGGACGGGAAGCAGTAGCCCAGTACAAGGGCATATAGGCAGACTAGATGAGCCACGTGGTCTTTATCTGACAACAATTTCTATGTTTCCATGTTAAACTCACAGATTCTATTTTTTCAACCTTCAGAATTCTCAATTCCTGATCTGTATCTTGACAGAAAATCAGCAATGACATTCTCTTTCCCAGATGTGGGAATCACTTTAAATTTAAATGGCTATAGAGCCAGGTACCACAGTGCGAGTCTGGAATTTGTATCCTTCATTTGGTTAAGCCATCTGAAAGGACTGTAATCTGTTATAAACACAAAGCCAGCTCCTACCAAGTAAAACGTAAGGGACTCGATGGCCCACACTGCCTCAAGGCATTCCTTTTCAATGGTGGAGTACCTCTTCTCTCTGTGTGCAACTTCCTATTATACAATGGGCACAAAAAAATAGAATCCTGCATTTTCATTGGCTGGCTGGCACCTTTTCAGTGCTGTAAATCCTCCAGTGTACCCACTGGAAAAGGTGCCAGCCAGCCTCATGTCTAAAAAATAACTCCGAGCACCCAACAAAACTCCCAAATCTGCCATGTTGGATCCCCGCTAAACACCAGTGTCCCAACTGGCCTGACTCTAACTCTCCAAACAAAACTTTAAAGGAAAACAGTCAAAAACAGTGGGGGCAATCACCAGGGCTGCAAAAATGCCTGATTAAAACAACCTTTATGGTTTAAAAAAAAATGCAGCTAACCTTTCTTGAGTTATTTAGCGTTTTAATGTTGCTCCTGGATGCGCCATGTCAAAACTGCCGCCGTATCGGAAGACTGAGTGTGCCCCAGGCATCCTGTCCTGTGCTGGAAGGCTCGTAAAAATGACAAGCGAGGCGTATCTATACGGGAAGAAAAACACTGAGGCATTTAGAGGTATGTGACCTGAACCTCTACTACCAATTCCCGGTGAAAACGGAGCAGTCTAATGTATTTAAAATCATTATGAAAGTTGCAGCTCCGAGTTCGGTCATGCGCAGTAGCACCTAGCGCTCAGAGTTCGGGCATGCGCAGTAGCGCTAGGTGCTACTGCGCATGTCCGAACTCAAAGCTGCAACTTTCATAATTATTTTAAATACATTAGACTGCTCCATTTTCACCGGGAATTTGTTGTAGAGGTTCAGGTAACATACCTCTAAATGCCTCAGTGTTTCTTTTCCTCCCATATAGATATGCCTCGCTCGTCATTTTTACGAGCCTTCCGGCACATGACAGGATGCCAGGGGCACACTCCATCTTCCAGTGCAGCGGCAGTTTTGACATGACGCATCCAGGAGCAACATTAAAATGCTAAATAACTCGAGAAATGTTAGCTGCATTTTTTTAAACCATAAAGATTGTTTTAATCAGGCATTTTTGCAGCCCTGGTGATTGCCCCCACTGTTTTGGACTGTTTTCCTTTAAAGCCACAACCCACAGCTAAAAATACATTTCCAACACTTCTACTTTTTTAAAACGCTAAGTGTGGACCTGCCCATTCCTTTCAACACAGTGTTGTCCCTCCAATCCTGCGACAACATCCGATAGTCCATCACCATGCTGCAAAATTAAAACTAGAAGCCGTCGCCATTTGGCACACGCTAAAGGTGACCCATCGATAGTCTCCACCATTCTCGAAAACTGAGCCAAAGCAGAACAAAAATAAATATAATAAGAATGGACTGCATTCTCTCAGCCCAAAACGGAAAAACTTAGGAACACACCTAACAGTAACCGCGGCAAGTACCAATGCTGCCACACATGCACACAACTAGCCAAAAATGGAGCAGTATATCCGTACTGAAAAAAACAAACAAGCAACAAATTTGAATTCTGTTCTGACTCATACATCAAAAAGCAGTCAGGACACAACAGAAAAAAAAACAATCTAGGTCCAGATTCAAACACTTTTTAGTCTCCCCCCAAAAAACACTGCCCTACGAAGCACAAAGCAATACACCACAGCCCCAGAACCAAGCACCACTTCTTCTGGCAGAGCAATAAAATCCCCCCAAAATTGCATAACAATAAAAAACAAACTTTCTTTACCATTTTTTTTTTCAGTATAAAAAAAAACAGAGCTTTGTATAATAGCAATATACCACTCAAGGGAGTGGGTACAATGGTGGATTTACCACTTCTGGTGTGGTTAAGTCACTCAGCTGCGTCGGCCCCTTGGCGCAGCAGTTGGATTTCCGCTTACGGCACCAGTGACCCGGAGTTCGAAGCGGACCTGGGTCGTCGGAGGACCAGCCGGGATGGGATGGATTGAGCGCCCTATGGGCGGCTCTCCTTCCTGGGGAGGGCAGGCAGCGTATGTACGAAGCTGCACCCTTAGTGGAGACTGGGTGCACGCTTCCACGCCAGGGCTTAACAGAGCTCTCAGGGTGGGCGGACGCTGGTCATTATTGCATGTCCCCATCCTGCTTAAAAGGGGGGGGGAACAAAGATCCCACGCCTTGCGTCTCGGTGATGCTCTGACCCAGGAAGCCCTGACTGACCGTCGGAGCCGTTCCCCCAACCAGTTACAGTTCCGCAGTCCGATATCGGGGGTCGGAGCCGCGGACCCACTCTCTGGGGTAAGCCTGGGATGACCGGGGAAACGGCAATATCCGTGGTCGGGCTCTGGGTCTGTGGACAGAGTCGATGGTCGACGGGAGGCGCGGGGAAAATTAAAAAAGTCACTCAGCTGCGCCTTGGGACTGAACCACACCAGGCGTTGTAAATCCACCAGCATACCCACACACTGTCGGGGCATACTGCTTAACTGACAATAGAATGTAATGTTCCTTCCCATCTATATACTGACTCAAGACTGCACCTAGGCCTACCTCTGATGTATCTCCTCTTTCTCTGCTTCTTGATTGCTGCATTTGTTCTTTTCTTTGTGCCTCTAAACGTTGAATCCTTTTTTCCTCTCCACTTTTCCATCTCTTTTTGTTGTATAGCCCACCATTTGAAAAAGGCAGTCAGGCTTTCAGGTTCTGTCACTGGCTGTTCTTTTTCCATCACTTGTGCTGGCTGCACAGTCTCATCTTGGGACTTCTGTCTCTGCTAGTTTGACTGCAATTCTTCTGGTAATCACTCCTGGGCTTGCTACTGCACAATCCATACCTTTCTTCTATGCTTCCCTGGTACCAGGTCTAGTATCCGTGCACAAAACTCCTGGCTTAGAGTATGCATGGCGTAAATCCCACTGCTACCAACATCTGTCGTCGAGGCACACGTCAGGAAGCATAGGGAAACCAGGAGCAGTTATCAAATTCACAACTTGCATTTTGTTATTACCAATATCAGTAAAATTAAAAATAAAAATTATTCAGTATACTATTTATAATGGCAGTACAAAGAAAACAAAGTCCTTCATCTGAGGGTATTTCTAATTCCAAGTTTCAGTCTCTTCCCAGCAAAGACTGATGCTCTTTTTTATAATAAGTCTTTGCCTGGCAATTTTCTTCTGTAACCTCAGCTCGTTAACAGACATCCTGTTTCTATGCTGCATCTGAAGGTTAACCCCTTGAGTTCCACATAACTTTTTGTAATCATTTTTTTTTTATATTCACAATCCCCCCCCCAAAAAAAACTATCACCACTGCCTCACCCCTCCCTCAAGGTTCTCCAAAGTATCCAGAGTTGGGCTAGGCCTACTCCCAGACCTCTTCCTGGTGCCTACCCTCCACACTCCCTAGGCTTACCCCCTTGGCAGGGAAGGAGAGAGCAGCTCCCCTTTCCACCCCCCCCCCAGACAGGGTTGAATAAAGGACCCTCTCCCAGTTTTTATGGAGAGTTTGAATTCAGGGATCTGTTCTTTTCTTTCCTTTCTTGTCTCTCGTCTGTCTGGTTGCACAACCAAATTTTCCTGAGGGACCTAGGATTTGATCACTCCAACAGTCTCGCAATTCTCTGCCTCTCGCTGTCTCAGTCTTCACTTGCTATTCTGTCTTTTCCTCCCTTGTATATCTGCTGGTATAAAAATATATGCAAATCATCATGTGGAAATGTAACTGATATTGGGATCCCTTTGTTTAGAAATGATTTAGTGTTACTGTTGAAATGTATATAATTATAGTTTCAGATGATTGCAAAAAGCTATTGAAAACTCAAGGGGATAACCTGAAGTGTAATGTTTAAGCCTTTTGCAGAAGCTGTGGTAAAGGGGCCTCAGTTCTGGGACATTGTGTTCTAGCTGCACATGCCTGATATTTACAAGAACACTTTAGAAAAAAAACAGGATGATTGTTAAGCAGGGGGCTTGCAAGGACTTATAAAAACAAAGCTGCAATTGCTTGCCAGACACACAGAGATTGAAGGAAAACTCTGATGGATCCTCTCTATTTATTCTGTCTTTGTAAATAGTTTTACGGGACAAGTTCATGTTTTTATGTTACTGCTAGTACAAATAAACACTTTTTGCGAATTCTACAACTGCTCCTGGTTTTTCTATGCTTCCTGAGCTGTGCCTCGACGACACCCCCTACCTATATTTGTCTTTGTCAGGTGACATCCAGGATTGTCCTGTTTCGGTCTTCCCAAGGGCAAGGTACCAGAGGCCGTCGTCAGGGTTGCCTGCAGGGCTATTCCTTCTTTTTAGTTACGTCCTGTCCCCCAAGGAAGCCGGCTCGCTGGAAGGACCAAGGAGCGTGAGCACCCAGAGTGTGTGGCTGCTCAGGAATTTGGCCAGCTTCCTCCCCATCCATAGCATCCCCGAGCTGAACCTCCACCCATGGTCACCCAGGTGGCGGTGTTGCAGCAGGGATGGCATCCCTCCCGCCTCAGAGGAGGAGAGTGATCCCTGGGACACTCCATCCTCCTCCTCCCCCTGGCCGGCCCCCAATGACCCAAGTTTGTACCTGAACCTGGGTTGCTGGCGCTGCAAGCGGCAGCACTACTGCTGCACAGACGGGTCAGCCCCTGCAATCATTTCAACAGTATAACTATATACATTGGCAAACACGGCGATCCCAGTTTCACAAAAAAATTCACATATATTTTTATAACCACAGATACGCAAGGGAGAAGAAGACAAGACAGCAACAGCAAGTGAAGGCAGAGAGACAGCGAGAGGGGGAGAATCGCGAGACCGTCAGAGTGATCAGTTCTTAGGTCTCACAAGAACATTTGGTTGTGCAACCAGTCAGACAAAAGACATAAAGGAGAGAATAGAACAGATCCTTGCGTTTAACTGTTTCTGCATAACAAATGGGACAGGGCCTTATGCAACCCTGTCACAATGACAACTAAAAATAATGCTTTCCATGATAGAAAGTGCAGCACGCATGTCGCGGCCTGTTCAAAGGAGCCAAAGTAAGTTTCTCTAAAGTCTCAAGGCACGGCTGGATTGCGAATGTGAGGCTTCAAATGAAGAATGCCTCTCAAAAACATATGGGACATTGTGCCACTGTATGGGCATCAGTGGGCACATGGAATGCTGAAATGGCAGCCTGGTGCACTTTAATGGAACAGTATTGCAGTCCAGTGTCTGAGAGGGATAGAAATTACTCTAGAATCTGAGTCACTGGACAAGTGAAAGGATTCAAGTAATGGGAGGCAGCCCACAGGGCAAAGCGCTTCCACTTCATGGAATAAGGTGGAGGGCTTCGTAGCAGCCATCAGGAAGTCAACCACCTTTTGGGATACCCCAAATCCAGCCATGGCCATGTCTTCTGGAGCCAGGCATGAAGATGGAGTGACTTGAGGTCCAGATGGACCAGGGTGCCCTGCTCCTGTGATAGCAAGCCTTTGCACAAAGGCAGGTTTGCTTGAGGTTTCACCACCAACTGCTGCAGTAAGAGGAACCAGATCTGATGAGACCAGAAGGGAGCAACAAGTATCAGAGTCACTCCTTCCATCCGAAGCTTGATTAGCACCCCAAGAATTAGAGAGAAGGAGGAAAGGTGTAGAGGAACCTTGCTTTCCAAGAGAGGGACAACGCGTCTCACCAGAAAATTCCAGGCTCTGGAGCATTTCAGCAGAAAAGTGGCAGTTTTGCATTGAGTGGGGACACAAGAAGTCCAAACTCTGGATGACTCCATCTATCAAACAGGTCGTCCACTACCGAGGTCAGCAGCTCCCACTCGTGCATTCTAGACTGCGACCTGCTTAGTCTGTCTGCTCAGATGTTCTGGGTGCCTGGAACATAGACTGCCGGGAGTGCTAGACTGTGGTCTAGAACCCAGTAACAAACCCTCATCGCGTCCCTGCACAGGGGGTATGAATGTGTTCCCCCTTGCTTGCTTATGTAGTGCACCACACTGATATTGCCCATCTGCACCAGCAGAGGCTTCCAGGCCATTCAGAATGGCCCTCATCTCTAGGACGTTTATGTGGAGGAACTCTCCACCGCGGCCCATGTACCTTGGGTCTAATGAGGTACTAGATGCACCACCAGCCCATTCCTGAAGTGTCCGTGAGGATCTGAGGAGGGGAGGGAGCTCAGGAAGCTAGCCCCTTTGAGCAAATTGCTGGGTTCCATCCACTACTGAAGCACTTTCTTTACTGGCGAAGTTACTAGAACCATCTGGTTCTAGATTGGCAGTGTACTGATCCCACTGGACTCAATGTCCACTGGAGAATCCACATGTGTAGCCTTACCGGGGAACCGTGACAACGGCTGCTGCCATCAGGCCCAGCAGCCGTAGGAATGTCCTGGTTGTGACATACCGGGTGCTGTAAAGAAGCTGGGTCTGCGCAATCAGGTGGTCTGCCCTATCCTGGGGCAGAAAGGTTGCTCCCTGGGCAGTGTCCAGTAAAGCTCCGCAGTACTGGAGGTGCTAGCAAGGAGTCAAAATCTGACTTGGGTAGACTGATTGTGATCCCTACAGCGCTGAACAGTTGTCTGGTATACGTCAGGGTGTGAGACTTTCTTCTTGGACTGAGCTTTGAGCAACCAGTTGTCCCGAAAGGGGAAGACGTATAGTCCCTCCCTCCCTTCTGAGGGTTGCTGCCACCACCGCTAAGCATCTGGTAAAGCTCCGTGGCGCGCAGATAAGCCAATGGGCAGCACCCTGAACTAGCAGTGCTCCCCCTGAACCAGGAACCTGCGGTATTTCCTGTGGGGAGTGCAAACCTTTATGTGCAAGTATGCATCCTGCATGTCTATTGAGCATATCCAATCTCCCTGTTGCAGTAGGGGCAGCAGGATTTGCAGGGTTAATATCCTGAACTTTTTGTACTGGATATATACAGTAAGTTCAGATTTCTCAGATCCAGGATGGGCCTCAAATCCTCTGTGGAGTTGGGGACTAGAAAAAAGGTGGGAACAGAACCCTCTGATCCCCGGGAACTGACTCTATAGCCCTCTTTTGCAGCAGAGGCAAACTTCCTCCAGTAACACTTGTATGCGGTCTGGAGGGTAGCTTGAATGAACTGGACGTAGGTCTGGTGGCCATCCAGAAGTTCTAGAGTGTGACCCTGCTTCATGAGTTGCAGATCCCAAGCATGTGTTGTGATCTTCCTCTACCTGTCCAGGTGGAGGGAGAAGCGACCCCCTACTGCCACCTTCTGGAGTACTGCAGGTCTAGCAAGGAGTCATGCTAAAGCAGAATCAGTGGTCGGGGCTGCACCATCACCTCTCAAGGGGCTTTTTCTGTGGTGGAGGTAAGGGCAGGCAAGGCTGCCCCCATTCTGTGCTTGCCGGGCTCCCGACTTGGGTCTGTAAGTGGCACGATGAAAGGGCACCCTCTGCTTACTCTTTGGCGGAGTGTGGTAAAGAGAGTAGACTAACTGCAGAGTCCTTCCTGAGGCTTGCAAGTCAGACAAGATATCCTGCACATCTGCCCCAAAGAGTTTGTAACCTCTAATGGGGGCATTTAAAAGGGACTGCTGGACATCACTAGTGAATCCAGACACCCAAAGCCAAGAATGCCTTCTGAGCCAGATGCCAACCGTGACTGCCCTGGCTGAAGCATCTGAAGTATGACAGGTCGGCCTCAAGAGGTGCTTATCTATGTCAACCCCAGTCTGGATGGCCTTAAGCATCTCCTGCTTCTCGGGACCCTCTGGCAGTGCCTGGGCTGCTGATTTGGACTTTTTCCAGAGAGTGTTCGGGAATTTTACCATGTAGGCCTGGTAAAGTACAGTTAAGTAAGAACATACCATAACCGTAGATCTTCAAGAGGAGCTCTTGCAGCAGGCTATACCATAAGGACTATGCAGTCAGGCATTAGGACCCCACAGAAAAATTCTTAGCTAGCAGTAACCAGCGGGGACCACCCCTGACATGTGACTGCCTCCGACATCCGCCAATGGTATAAAAGGAATAGTCCCCGGCCACACCTCAGTTCTCCCACCAGACACCCAGCTAAACAAACAATAGCAGAATAGCCCACCATGGGTAAGGAGAAAAGGACCAGGGGGGAAATAGGGAGGGAAATAACCCCTGCGGCAAGAGCGCCTCTCGAAGATCTACTGTTAAGGTAAGTTCTTGCACAACTGTACTATCTTACTTCGAGTGGGAGCTCTTGCAGTAGGCTACACCATAAGGACTAGGTACCAAGCAGTACTATCTGGATCCCGAACAGACTAGGAGGTGGAAACTTCAGCAGCAGGAAGCTTCAAGACAAAAGACCCTGAAGCACCACCAGACCAAACCCAGCTCTCTGACGGGAAGCAACATCCAGGCTGTAGTGCGTCACAAATGTGTGCACCAAGCCCCAAGAAGCTGCTGCACAGATATCTGCTGCAGAAACATTATGAAGAGCCGCAAAGGAGGCGGAAACACCCCTGGTGGAATGACCTTCAACTGAGCTAAGGGCTTGTCGTATTTGTTGTAGCAGAAGGCGACAAAATGGACAGAGTCTGCTTTGCCACAGATGCCCCTAGTGTTCTCGGGGCAAAGGAAACGAAAAGCTGGTCAGAATTTCTGAAAGTTCGAGAAACACAGAATTTGATGGCAGATAAGGATCACTTGGCCCATCTAGTCTGCCCACTTCCCTACCTAATGGATAAGCTGCAGATCCTAGTTAACCAACAGCCTACATCCTCCTACCCCCACTAAAATTGCCTTATGTCTGTCCCATGCATTCTTGAATTCCCCCACAGTTTTTGACTCAACAGCCTCCTCAGGAAGGCTGTTCCATGCATCCACAACCCTCTACGTGAAAAAAATACGTCCACCTTCCACCTTCAAATTGTGTCCCCTTGTTCGCGCACATCTCTTTTTCTGAAAGAAGCTACCCTCCTGGACTTTGTTGATACCCTTGAAAGTTTCTATCATGTTCCCCCTCTCCCTCCTTTCCGTGAGGGTATACATATTAAGCTCCTTTAGTCTCTCTTCATGTCTTTTGGTGCAGACTCTGCACCATTTTGGTTGCCCTCCTCTGGACAGCCTCCACCCTGTCTATGTCTTTGTGGAGATGGGGTCTCCAGAACTGCACCCAGTACTCCAGATGGGGTCTCACCAACTGTCTGTACAGAGGGATAACAACTTCCTGTTTTCTACTGGTGATGCCTCTCCCTATGCATCCCAGTATCCCCCCCAGCCCTCCTTACTGCCTTCTCACATTGCTTGCCCACCTTTAGGTCATCTGATATAACTACCCCCAGGTCCCTTTCTATATTTTTTGTTGTCTGTATCTCACCCCTCATTGTGTACTCTTCCCCAGGGTTTTTGTTTCCCAGGTACATTACTTTGCACTGAATCTAAGCTGCCATACATTTGACCATTTCTCGAACACTGCCAAGTCCCTTTTCATCTTTTCCACCCCAACTTGTGTATACACCCTGTTGCAGATCTTTGTGTCATCTGCAAAGATACATATTTTTCCTTCCAGTCCCTCTGCAATGTCACTTATAAAGACATCAAAAAGGACTGAACCCTGCGGTACCCCGCTAGTAACCCCCCTTTCTTTGGAGTGGACTCCATTTACTATTACCCTCTGCATCCTGTTGTTCGGCCAATGTTTTACTAGGCTCCCACCCTGGGACCCACTCCCAGGCTGGCTAATTTGTTTATTAATCTTTTGTATGGGACTGTGTCAAATGCTTTGCTAAAGTCTAGGCAGGCCATATCCACAGCCCCTCCCTGGTCTACTACTTTGGTCACCCAGTCAAAGAAATCGATTAGATTCAACTGACATGACCTTCGCGCTATGAATCCATGCTGCCTTGGGTCCTGTGCCCCACTGGCCTCTAGGTACACAACACTTCTTTCCTTCAGAAGTGATTCCATCATTTTCCCTACCACTGAGGTCAAACTGACAGGTCTGTAGTTTCCTGCCTCTGTTTTGCTCCCACTTTTGTGAAGGGGAATCACAGCCACCCTCCTCCAGTCCTCAGGTACCACACCACCCTCCCATGACTTGTTAAAAAAGGTAGTCAGTGGTGTAACTAGTTCTCCCCATAGTTCTTTTAGAATTATGGGGTGAATCCCATCAGGCCCCATTGCTTTGTCCACCTTCAGTTTTAGGAGTTCTTTCAGAACCCTTTCTTCTGTGAAAGGACTGATATTCCCCACCCCCCCCCAAAAAAAAAAACAGTGCTTCTATTGATTGGATTTGGTACCTTTATTGTTCTCTGATTCTAACTGCTGCTGCAGGGTATACTTTCTGCTGAATTATTACAGGACGTGCCTACAGGCTTGTTACTGTTTTGTGCTTACAGATTACTGCTGTAATCTTCTCTAATTCAAATTGCTTTTTGCAAGGTATATCCTCTGTCACTGCTTTCTTTTTCTCTGTAGCAAAGTGTTTTTTGCAGGGGACATCTTCTGTGAAATTGTTACAGGTGGTGCCTACAGGTTTTACAGATTTATCTATCATTAGGCTAACCTTTCAGGGCTACTACATTTGCTGTTGGTTGACTGTTTCTGCTCTTACCTCCTTGTTTCTTTTGTCCGTGGTTACTCTTTTTTGGCGGGGAGAGGTCCAACCACCCAACCCCACCCCATGCTGCACTCCTTTTATAGAGTAGCACAGTCGTGACATTTCCTGTAGCAAAGCAGGAAGGGGAGGATCAAAGGGGTATCCACACAGTGACCTCACTTACAGAGACACAATTAATTTAACTTGTTATAAAAAGTTACACAAAAACAAAAAAAAAATATATATATAAAAAAACTTTCGCTTTCATTTTCTTTCTAACTACTTGGACTAGGTTATAAACTCGGCAGCTCAACTGGAATGGATATTATTAACTGCAGGTACCATAGGGCACTTTTCAAACAGGCAGTTATACAGGATTTAGGACGCTGTGCTACATGCTGGACCATCGGAGATCTAAGGGCTCAGCTCCGGGCAGCATGGGCAGAGACTGTGCACCTCAAACTGCATATTCAGGAAGAAATATATTACAAGAACCACCCACCATTTCCCCAACATCAAAATGAAGCACCTTGACCACAGAGGGTAGTTGGTCTGGGAGGTTGGCAAGTAGTTAGGGGGGGCAAATCGGGTGCCCCATCACTCAATGTTCACCAATGTATCACCGCCACAAATCATATAAAAACTACAAACAGGTATCCGCCTCTATCTCCGAAATCAATCAAAGTGGTAGAGGACACTGCAGAGTAGCACACTGCAGCACAGGAGCTAGCACTACAAAACTCACCCAAAACGGGGACCAAAACAAAAAAAGCAAAAAGGAAATCCCAAACACTTCTGATCATAGGAGACTCCATGATTCGGGAAGTTGATACCTACCTCCGGCCAGGGGTGATGGTCAGATGTCTCCCAGGTACATCAGCATGGACAGACACTGACTGCATTGCTAAAATCATGCAGGAAGCAGGAGAAAACATTGATGTCCTGGTACAGATAGGGACTAATGATCTCACCAGCCGGTCAGTTGTGGAGACCAAGGAACACCTGACCAGGCTGAGAGACAAACTGTTATCCATTTCGTCTGGCATCTCCTTCTCTGAGATCCTGCCGGTCTGCGAAAGGGGGGCAGTCAGACGGAAGGTCAGAGAAGGGGAGATAGGGGCGCTAAACATGTGGCTCAAAGGCTGGTGCCAGGAAAAAGGACACAAATTTGCAGGTAACTGGCAACAATTTTGGGAGCAAAATTTCTTTAAATTCGATGGACTGCATCTGACCAAGGAGGAAGCCAGTGCATTGGGGCAGAAGTTTGATGTCTTTGCAGAATATTTAAAATAGCAAATAGGGAGAGGGGAGCAGCACACAATACATCGAACAGGAAGAACACCCCTCCCCCCCCCCTCAGCTAGTGATCAAACAGGAGTTCAGCATATTTGTAGTTCATTTGCATCACCAAGTAAGGAAAAAGGTCAGGCTCCCCATGCGATCTGCATCACCAAGTAAGGAAAAAGGTCAGGCTCCCCATGCGATGCGCAGGGGAAACGCTGGACCACGCCCAACAACTAACGCACCAAAATCTGCCCAATGGAAAATCATGTACACAAATGCCCGCAGTCTGGGAAACAAAATCCAAGACCTGGAAGCAACAATGACAGAGGCTAAACTAGACATAGTAGCCATTAGCGAGACATGGTTCACCAGTAACCACACTTGGGAGACTTCAGCACCCGGCTATGAACTGTTCAGAGAGACCGAGGTGCAAAAACAAGGGGGGGGGGGGGTAGCCCTTTATGTCAATGAAAATATCACAGCTACAGAAATTCGCGACTTCTGGTGACGTCATGCCTGCAGCTGCTGCTTAAGCTTTCAGCTCTGTCTTCTCCAGGGCATAAAACCACTATTTTCAACTGAACTAACACTATTTCAGGGCTAATCTGAAACAGGACATTGCAGGGATGCCCTGACAAAAACCGGACACCCAAAAATCACCACCAGACCCCTCGAACATGAAGGAGTGCAGACGGATAGCGATAGTTTGCAGATCGCGGGCCACAGCGACCCCTCTGTTGCCGATCCTCCTGGTTCCCACTGTACTGACAGACAAATGGACATAGTGCTGACAGAACTTCGGGACTTCGGAAAGGAAACAAGATCTACTTTCTCTGCCCTTAGAACAGACATGGGTAAAATCGAGAAGAGATTTGATGGCCTTGAAGAACAGGCCACAGCCACCGACTCCCGCATGGACTGTACTGGGTGGGCTATTCTCCAGCTGTACCAGATGGTGAAAGGCCTTCCAAGAACGGGCAGATGATGTGGAGGCCTGGAGCAGGAGGAATAATTTACGGATCTCGGGCTTCCCTGAAGGTGTGGAAGGAAGCAACCCTATTCAGTTCCTACAACAATATTTTAGATCAAAGCTGGATCTACCGGAGGATTGCTGTCTTGAGATGGATCGGGTTCACCACACACTGGGCCCCAACAGCCAAACCACCCGTGCTCGATCCCAGTTCGCTTCCTGAGGTACCAGGAGAAAGAATTGGTGCTACACAGATCATGGCAACAGGCGAGGTTAACCTACCAAGAACACTGAATATACATTGATAATGATTATCCCACCACTATTGCCATGAGATGTAGAGCTTATGCCCCTATTCTGAGGAAGCTGAAGGAGGCAGGGACTAAATTCAGAACCCCATATCCTGCGAAGCTTGTGGTACACCTTGCTGAGGTCCCCAAAAGCTTTGAGACTGCAGAAGAAGCTGCCCAAGGACACACTAAAATGGGACTCGAAGTTATAATGGGCCAGAAAGCCCCCCAACTTGTCACTAGCAGCAAAACTGGCACAGAAAGGACGAAACAGAGTGCCACAGAGGGATCAGCGTCATAAGGAGGGAGCATCGGTGATCCAAAAAATCGTGGCCACACTGAAGAGACAAGCAGAGGCTGATTCTGAGAAGGGACACTTGGACTGAATAACCATTCACCACCTTCCTTTTTTTTTTTGCAGGTAAGCTGGCTTTGTTCTCTCCCTGCCGCCTTGATTCCCCCAACACCTCCTGGACTTTCTGCCCTCCCCCAAGTACTCTCCCTTCCTCGCTTCTAAATTGGAGGGGGTCCCATGGGGGACCTTTCCCCTGAGGAGGATCCTCCGTTAAAACATTTTTTTGGGGGTGGAGGTCCAAGGTTGATGAGGAAGACCGGGTAGGTCACAGGGCTGGGAGAGTAAGAGCTGGTTTTCCCTTTGGCCGCCTCGTGGCCTTGACAAAAACGATGATTGGAGCCAGGTCGATGGCACCTAATGGAGCACTAACCGTGCAGTTACTTAAACAGGTTCAATCTCCTCTCCCTGACAGGGGCCGCCACAAGTTGTCTGCTTGGGGGAACCGGGAGAGGCCAATACTTAATTCCTTTGAGGGGGGACGCTGACCATGGTCTTACTGGGTCAGGCGGTGGGGATCTCTGCCCCCTCCTTTCCCTCCCCTTACAGCTTTTGGGTGGGGGGTGGTCAATAGCGGAACTCTAGACCTCTGGGAGGGGCAGATCAGGTGGTGTTTGTTGCCTCCGCTCAGATACACTCCTTTAAAGCTGTCGAGAGGGTCGGGGGTGGGTCCCCAGTTCTTCTTCCTCTGGTCCCCTCTTCCACTATGGGCACAAAATTTAGTCTGGCCCCTGAGGCACAACTGAACCGAATGGCCTCCATGATGAATTATTGGTTAGCCCGGATGTGAACTGGAAGTGTACTCATCAGTTGAAAAGACATTATAGCTATGGCTATTTCTACCCATAGCCCTGGGGAAGGCTAGGTATGACTATAACTTTCTTCCCCCACCCCTCGTTCACTTCCCCTTTTCCACCGCCATCCTTCCTGAGACGTTTACGTCTGGTCCCCATAAAGTAGAACCAAGCCAAATCTGGCACATTTAGGGGTTTGGGCACTTTAGCCCCCACCCCCTATGGAAGCCCTTTGTAGTTTGGTAGTACCTGCCTAGTTGGCGGACTCTAACCCTTTGCTGTTTTACCAGTTTGTTAATGTTTTTTTGTCTACTGAGAGTTTAAAGTTAGAGGGTGTTTCTCCTCCCTCACATCCCCACAGGCAGTCACCTTCATACATGACAGGTTTTAATTTCAGTAGAGTCACAGGACCGGGGCCCAGTAGTGGGACCTCGCAGAATACCACATGCCTACAGAGATTAAAAATGGCTAATAAACCATTACAGATTTTCTAATTAAATGTGAATGGGCTGGGCAATCCGATTAAACACTCCAGAATGACTTCTCAATTTAAGAAAAGTCAGGCGGGGATTGTCTATATAAAGGATACGTATATGAATGTTAATGAACATAAAAAAGTTGGCAGGTAAGGGAGTTATTCAGGTCTTATCTTCTTATGCTGGAGGTGGGGGTGGGGGGGGGTCACCATACTTATGTCAGGCTAAACCCCATTCCAGGCTACCCAAGAATGGGAAGATGCAGAGGGCCAACTAGTGATTGTCCAAGGGGGTGTTGCAAGATAACAAGGTAACCCTGGCTAATGCTTACTTCCCCCTTGGGGTCGAGTATACCGTCAATTAGATACCTACTGAGGAAGGTGGTGGAACTGACTGGGGGACCCTGATTTTAGCAGGAAATTCCAATATTGCCCCAAGCCCTAATCTGGACTCCACTAGTTCTGGCAGGGACAGACAACCTGCTTCACACAAATTGTTTAAATGATCTATCCAGGAGGTGGGCTGGCTGGATGTATGGTGTACCCTCCACCCCAGATGCCGTAGATATTCATTTTACTCTGCTGTACATGGTACACACACCAGGACAGATCATTGTTATACACAAAAGAAAAGCCTGGGGGTGCTTAAAGAGGCTGCCATGGGGGATAGCGCCCTTGTGATTACAGCCTGGGAGTTGGGTATTGAGAGGGGTAACACCATGAAGACATTTAACCTCACTTATCTTAAGAGTGAACCTTTCAGGGAATTCTTAGGTGATAAGATACAGGAAATCTTGGATGATAATTCTGATCCCGAGACTACCCCAGCAATCCGGTGGGACACACTGAAGGCCGTCCTCCGGGGCCATCTAATACAACACACTGCCGCTCTAGTGAAACAGCGTAGGGGAAGACAATCGCGTTTGCAGCAAACCCTTAAATTCCTCCAAGAAGCCCACCAACAGGGGGACCTGTCAGTCTTAGCTCAGCTTAAACAAACCAAACAGGAATTGGATAAGCTGTGCATGCAGCGCACAGAAATAGCACTTGCATTTTTAAGGTAGAGGTATGGGGGAGATGGGTCCCAGGGCATCCCGCTTATTAGCTTTCTGCCTCCACAAACAGAGACAGTTGTCCATCATAGCTACCATTAAAGACCTGGGGACTGGTACCTTGCACACAAGGATGGGAGATGTCTCACAGGCACTCTGTGACTACTATAAAAAAATTGCACACTCCTGATCATCCATCAGATTCTCCAGTTATTGACACGTTCCTCTCCTCCCTGGACCTCACTAAACTTAATAAAGACCAGCAGATGGGTCTGACCTCCCCATAACTCAGATGAAGCTATGAACAATCATCTCCCACTTAAAAACCCCTGAAAGCCCCTGGCCCGTATGGCTATGGCACAGAGTTTTATAAGCGCACAGAGCACTTGGTCAGCCTGCTTCTGCTGCAGGTCTATGAGGTACTGCAGGGCTTTAGTGATCCTCCCCCAAGTTGGTCATATGCTGTCACCTCAGTCATCCTTAAACATGATAAAGATCCCCAATTATGTAATTCCTATCGTCCCATCTCAGTACTAAACGTAGATTCTAAAATCCTTATGTCCATTATAGCCAAGGATTTGGACAATGTCCTCTCTTCCCTGATTGGACAGGACCAGACAGGCTTTGTAAGCTCTAGATTTACAACAGAGAATACTAGGGGGGCCTTGCACTTGGTCCAAAAGATGCAGTCCCATGGTGCCCCATCAGTCCTTCTCAGCCTAGATGCTGAGAAGGCATTCGATAGGATCTCTTGGCCCTTTCTATTCGCCACTATGCATAAGATGAGATTCCCTGCCCCCCCCCCTCATTTCCATGATCAGGGTGCTGTACCACTCCCCCAAAGCCTGTGTCAAGGTTTCAAGTCATCACTCTGCATATTTCCCCTTGCACAGGGGCACTCGCCAGGGCTGCCCCTTGTCCCCGGGACTTTTTGGCATCTTTACTGAGCCCCTGGCCCAAGCCATCAGGCACTCCCCTTGAATCACCGGGCTCCAGCTGGAAGGGAGAGAGCATCGCATTGCCTTATATGCAGACAATGTCTTGCTCTTCCTTGCCAACCCCACGCAGTCCGTCCTGGCCATGTTTAAAATATTAAATGACTTTGGGTTATGTTCTGGGTACAAATTAAATACCTCCAAAATGGATCCATTAACATTTCACTTTGCCCCTCCACCACTGTTCAGGCAGACCTACCCTTTCCGCTGGGATCTTGAAAAGTTGAAGTACCTTGGCATTTACCTCTCGCATCGCGCCAGGAGTGCTGCACGAAACAATTATGATCCATTCTACACCAGGCTTCAGGCAGATTTAGCTAGGTGGAGCGTCTTACCTCTTAACCTGCTCCAAAGGCTGGAGGCACTCAGGATGGTGCTCCTTCCCCGGGCCCTCTGCCTCTTTCAAAATGTACCAATTTATATCCCAGTTAAGACATTTCAGGCATGGAACAAGGCCATAACGAAGTTTATATGGCCTGGCAAGCGTCCAAGAATACGGTCTTCAGTCCTCTTCCTCCCCAGAAGGGCGAAAGGGTTGGCCCTCCCGAAACTTAAACTATACAACCGGGCCTCGCATCTCTCATTTACTGTAATTTGCTTTATGCGGATCAGCCCTGCCATTTGGAGGGAGACCGAAGAGGGCCTACTCCCTTTTAATGACCTGGTTAGGACAATCCTATACCAATCCCAGCCTACATTCCCCCAGTTGAACCCTGGCCCTTGGACTGTACATCAGATAAAAACCTGGAATACGATTCACAGACAACTTGCCTTGTCCCTTTACCTGATTTACTTATGCCCGCTTGCCCTACTGGAGAATTTCCTGCCAGCTCAAATGGACCTCATATTCACTCAATGGGAATGTCTCCATCTCTCTTCCTTATCGCAGCTATTAAATGGGAAAGAGTTTAAGTCATTCCAGGAGCTAAGACAGTCTCATGGTCTAAGGCTGGTGGATTTTTATAGGTACGTACAATTGAGACATTTTTTTACTCCCTCCCACCAGAGGCACATAAGCTGGAAGACCTTCCCCCACTAATAACCTTATTGCAAGCTTCCATGGGTGCCACTGAGATACCCAACCTTATTTCTACCCTTTATAAGGTATTTCAAGAAACCACTGGGGCTAACACATTGGGAACACTTGAGAAGTGGAATATGGAATTGGGACTGGACATTACCACTCAACAATGGTTCAGGGGTTGTCTCCTATCCTCCAAACTCATATAGCTGGAGACTATTCTCCTGGCAGTTATTGATTCAATATTTTCAAACCCCTGCAATAACAGCTCACTATTCGATTACAAGAACTGCTGAGTGCTGACGCCAGTGTGGGGAACCAAGGGCACATCACACCCATGTGTTTTGGTTATGCCCCACCATACATCCCTTTTTCTCTTCCCTGCAGCCAGAGTTAACCGTCCTATTAGGTTATCCAATCACCATAACAGCAGAACTCTTTCTATTGCAAATTATTCCCGAGAGTTTAGGGACTCACATACAAGCTATCTACTGGGGCTAGCCCTCATGGCAGCAAAGAAAGCCATGACTAGGCACTGGCTTTCAGCTCAGCCTACTACCATACCTGAAATGAGAGAAATAATGACTCATATTTACAGAACAAAGAGAATCTCATTTTACTTGAATGATAGCTCTGACCTATGTACACTGAAGTGGACCAAATGGATCATTTTATATTATGGCAAGATACCCCGGTTTTGTGCCTGGGGGGTTAACTTGAATATAAAAAATAAAACCCCGCAGGGTCCTTCACTAGACTGGATTCCTATGAGCCTAACAGAAAGAAATAATGTGTCCTGTGAATTCTGTATGTTATTAACCTGCTGATTTTATGCAATATAATTGTTTAACTATGTGTATCAAGATAAATTTGTGACGGTCGATCCCCTGCAACCTGTGGAAAATTTCAATAAAAATTATCTTAACAAAAAAAAAAAGGCTACAGAAATTCAGAATACACATAAGGAGCAAGAACTACTGTGGGTCACCCTGGAAACAGGAAAAGGAACAGCCATACGAACTGGGGTTGACTACAGGCCTCCAGACCAGGGGGAGGACACAGACAGATTAATGTCAGAAGATATGCAAAACATGACAGCTAAAGGTGAGGTTCTGATAATGGGAAACTTCAACATGCCAGATACAGATTGGTCAGTACCAACAGGAACATTCACCAGAACTAGACACATAGTGGATTCCCTGCAGAGGGAGGGCCTCCAACAACTGGTACAACAACCCACAGGGCTATCCTGGATCTAGTACTGATTAACGGGGAAAAGATCACAGATCTCCAGGCAGAAGGTTACCTGGGGGCCAGAGACCATCACATGGTGTGGTTCAGTTTGGCCACTAGAACTAAATCATCCCAGTCCAAAGCAAAAATATGGGACTTCAGAGGAGCTGACTTTGGTCAGATGGCCAAAAGAGTTAAGCTAGCCTTGGCAAGAAGAAATACAGGTGAGGGGGGTACAGGCAAAGTGGGCAAGCATTAAAGATTCAACACTTGAAGCAACATCCCATTGTGTTAGGGAGAAAAGTAAAATCAAAAGAAGGAAGAAATCACTTTGGTTATCAAAAACAGTAGCAGAAAAAAAATCAGAGCCAAAAGGCTGGCCTTAAGGAAATAAGGGAACGCAGCAGGATGAAGATAAGGAGGCATACCAAACTTCCCTAAGGGAAACAGGGAAGGCAGTGAGGCAGGCAAAGGCCCAAACCGAGGAAACACTAACACAAACAGTAAAAGAAGGGGACAAGACTTTCTACAGATACATTAGTGAAAGGAAAAAGTCCAGAGGGGGTATTGTTAAGATCAAAGGGGATAAGGGGGAGTGTGTGGAGGAAGACAAAGGAAAAGCATCTATCCTAAATAGACAATTCTGCTCAGTATTTACTGAGGAGAAGGTAGGGCAGGGCCCACAGCTCAGCACCATGGACACAGGGGGGAAGGGAGGTGTGCACAAGTCCCTTCACAAAAGAAAGGGTCCTACAACAGTTCGCTAACCGCAGGGTGCACAAGGCAATAGGACCCGATGGCATACATGGGCTGGCAGTATAGCCTAGAGGTTAGAGTAATGAGCTGTGAACGAGCTTGGTACATCCAGCAGACAAGACCTAGGTTTGATTCTCACAACCTCCACTTGCATACTGTGTGACTCTGAGCAAGTCACTTAATTGCCCAGTGCTCCCAGGTCGCCCCTGAAAACAGGCCCTTGTGCCTAGTGGGCCTTACCCAGTTACCAAAGATTAAATTAAATAAATAAATACATCTCAGGGTACTAAAGCAGCTAAGGGTAGAACTAGCAGAGCCATTAGCAGAACTGTTTAGTGAGTCTCTGAGCACAGGAGGGGTCCTAGAAGACTGAAGAAGGGCTCATGTGATCCCAACTCCACAAGAGTGGCAGCAAGGAGGAGGCAGGGAATTACAGACCAGTCAGTCTTACCTCAGTAGTGGGCAAGATTATGGAGACACTCCTTAAGGAAAGGATAGTGCAACACCTGGAATCCACAGGAGCACAGAATCCAAGACAGCATGAGTTTACAACAGGAAGGTCCTGTCAAACTAAGCTCATAGATTTCTATGACCGGGTAACCAGAGTGGTGGACCAAGGGGGTGCAGCTGATGTCGCCTACCTTGACTTCAGCAAAGCTTTCGATACTGTTCCACATAGAAGATTGCTTAATAAAGCTGGATAGGCTCAGGGTGGGTCAGAGGTTGGTCAACTGGGTGGCAAACTGGTTGGTCGGCAGAAAACAGAGAGTGGCGGTAACTGGTATACAGTCAGAAGAGATGCAAGTCACAAGGGGGGGTATCTCAGGGATCAGTCCTGGGGCCAGTCCTCTTCAATATCATCATCAGTGACACTGCAAATGGACTGGAGGGTAAGGTTTGCCTGTTCACAGATGACACCAAGATCTGCAAAACAGTAGATGATCCAGACGGGGTGGGCAGAATGAAAAGAGATCTGGATGAACTGGCAAAATGGTCAGAAGAGTGGCAACTGGGGTTTAACACAAAGAAGTGCAAGATCATGCACACGGGGAAGAGAAACCCTGAAGCTACCTATAGGTTGGGAGGGGAGTTGCTGGCAATCACAAGGGAAGAAAAAGACTTGGGCATCATCACAGATGACCTGAAATCATCCAAGTAGACCACTAAAGCAGTAGGTAAGGTTAGAGGGATGTTGGGGTGCATTAGTAGGGGTATCGCAAGTCGTAAGAGGGAGGTAATAATCCCTCTTTACAAGACACTGGTTAGGCCCCATCTGGAGTACTGCATGTGTTCTGGAGGCCGCACCTGCACAAGGACATTAACAAAATGTCTAAAGAAGGGCAACCAAAATGGTGCAGGAACTGCATCAGAAAACATATGAGGACAGATTATTGGAGCCCAATATGTATACCCTAGAGCAAAGGAGGGAGAGAGGTGATATGATCGAAACATTCAAACATCTTAAGGGCATTAACAAGGTGAAAGAGGCTAACATGTTTCAATATAAGAAAGACAGCAGGACAAGAGGACACAGCATGAGATTAGAGGGAGGCCAATTAAGGGCTAATGAGTGCAGGGCTTCAAACAGGCATGAGATAGGCATAAGGGAGCAATACAGATGAGTATGAATAAATAGGCCATTGACAAAGTAAAGGCCTAAAGCACGTTCATAAGGTAGACAAAATGGGCAGACTGGATGGGCCTTGAGTCATATCTGCAAAATCCCAGCTTTCATGTTTCTCAAATGCGTTTCCTTGACGTCCGCCACAGAGACCATAGCTGGAGCCGATGGGCCTGGCATCTCTGACGTGTCGTCAGGCCCCTCAGGCGGCAGACCTAATGGCTTGTCGGGAGCTGATGAATGCTCGGGCGATTTAGGCTTCACCAGTGTCTGGTTCTGGGGTGGTGACTGCGCCAGTCGACTGGCTGACCTGGCGTCTGGCTACCTGAAGTCAGAGAGTCAGGGGAGGCAACCCCTTCGGCAGCAGCTGAGCTCCTCCTGAAGGCATCTTGGAGAGTGCAGGTGGCAGGGGAGTAGAGGTGAGAATCCCCAAAGGTGAGGACGTTGAAGACGCTGCGTCCAAGTGCCGGGAGTCGCCCGATGCTTTGGAGAGTGGGCGTCAGGGTGAGACTCGCATTGCAAATGCCGCTTCCTGTCGTCGGATCCAGCCAGACAATCCGACGTGGAGGAGAAAGCCCTAGCCTGGTGAGGGGCGGCAATGAGGCTTTCGTCCACCCCTTGACCAGCTTAGTCCTTGGACTTAGACCTGGAGGCATGGCTGTAGGGTCTAAGACTAAGGGAGGGGGACAAAGGCCCTTGCCCTGAAGAAACTCCACCTGGCATACGCACCAATGCCGGGGATTTCAAAGTTGGCAACCCAGAGGAGTCTAGGGTTGAGCCCCCCCCCACCCGAGAGGAAGGACTGAAGTTGGCCGTTTTCTTAAGCGGAGACCTGGATCGGAAGTCTGAACGGGTCCTGTCCTTCTTGCAGTGATGGTGCTTTTCACTAGACTTTTTCTCCTTGGATTTGTGAGAAGTCTCTGACCCCGAAGAAGGGGGATCCTAGGCCTGACAGGGTCTTTTGTATGGCGGCCAGCTGCTGTTCTAGAAGGTAGGTCTTCATCTTTTTCAGTCGATGAATGAACCCTTGGCAGTGAGGGCAGGAGTCTGCTTCGTGGTTGGGCCCCAGGCAGATGAGGCAGGCCGAGTGACCATCTCGGGCCGGGATCTGCTTTCCGCACACGCACTTGGATTTCTGTCGCTGGCCTGGAGAAGACATACATCGATTTGGCAGTAAAAAAACAAAAGGAAACTCTGACAAAGAAAGTTGTTTTAGTGAAAAACAAGAAAATGGCGGTCGACTGGTTAGCAGTAGATGTCCGTGGAGCCGATGTGAACGAGTCGACGGTGGGAAAATACAGGTTACTCACCTGTAACAGGAGTTCTAGGAATGGTATATGTTGTTCATCCACACTGTCTGGCAGGTACCCTTGCCGCTTTAAATCTTGCCGGAAGGTCTTCAAGCTGGCTCCTCCCACCCACCCGGGTGGTAAAACTCGCGGCTCCGCCCCATGACGCCAGATCTGGCCTGCTGGAAGCTCAGGTTGTGCGTCGAAGCCGGGGAGGTCGGGTGGGTCGTGTGGATGAACAACATATACCATTCCTAGAACTCCTGTTACAGGTGAGTAACCTGTATTTCTAGGGACATGGATATGTTGTTCGTCCACACTGTCTGGCAGACTCCTAGCAGTTCTCCGGGAGGAGGGAGGCAAGGCGCACACCCCCTACTTAGGGAATAGAGACTGGAGAACTGAGGCCCCAAAACCAGCATCCCGGCGTGACTCAAGGTCGATGTGGTAACGGGTGATGAAGGTGTGTGCTGACTTCCAGGTAGCAGCCCCTGCAGATTTCCTGGATAGGGACGTCCCTGGAAGCAGCCACCGATGCAGCAGTATGGCGGGTAGAATGAGCTCTTATCCCTCTGGGAGGCTCCATGCCCGCCAACATATAGCAGAGATCTATGCTGCCTATCGTCCGCTTGGCTGCAGGTCTGCCAGGTGTGGCTTCAGCGTAGGTGACAAACAGCTGGCGAACCTATCCTCGAATTTCAGCCATGCGCTCCTGATAGTAAGTGAGCGCCCTTCTAGGGTCCAGAGTATGGAGCCTACATTCGGCCTCTGAGGTGTGATTGGGGTAGAACACCGGCAGAGTCAACACCTGGTTAAGGTGAAACTCCGACACCACTTTCGGAAGGAATTTCGGGTGGGGGCGCAGGACAACCTTGTCCCTATGGAAGACCAGGTAGGAGACTCGATGCAGAGCGCCTGGAGCTCTCCCATCCTTCTGGCTGACGTGATAGCCACCAAGAAGGCGGTCTTCCACGACAGGTGAGAGAGTTCACACCTGTGCATTGGTTCGAATGGCTTGCCCATGAGCTTTGCCAGTACCAGCAATAGATCCCACGGAGGTGGAGGTTCTCGCACCAGACGGGAAATGTGATCAAGGCCTTGGAAAAAGCGCCAGACCACCTTCTCCTGCGCCACCGACTGCTTCCTGGCCCGCGCCCGGTAAGCAGAGATGGCTGCCAGGTGCACCTTAAGGGTCGTCGACCTAAGCCCTTGCTGAGAAAGGGACCAAAGGTAGTCCAATATGCTCGCCAAGGAACAGGAGGAAGGGTCCAGACCCTTGCCCTGACACCAAATGGAAAATCTTTTCCATTTGAAGGCGTAGCATTTTCTGGTTGACCTTATGGGACGCCTCAACTACGCTGAGGACCCTCATCGAAAGACCCAAGGCCTGGAACCTAGCCTCAGGAACCATGCCGTCAGGTGCAGGGATTGAAGGTCCAGATGGAATACCTTCCCTGACTGACTGAGAGCAGGTCCAGGTGAGCTGGAAGCTGCCTCGGGAGCCTGGAGCTGAGGCTGAGGAGATCTGGGTACCAGTACTGGCGGGGCCAGTCTGGGGCTATCAGAATCACCTGCGCCTTGTCCCTCCTTGCTTTAAGCAGCACCTTGTGCATCAAGGGGAATGGGGGAAAGGTGGAGAAGAGGCCCGGGGTCCACGGCCTTGAGAAGGCATTCCCCTGCAGCGAACCCTGCTGAGGGGGGCGGGCATGAAACAGCCTCAGTTTCACATTCTCCCTGGAGGCAAACAGGTCCACTTGAGGTGTGCCCCAATGGGAGAATAGATCTTGTACTACCTCCGGCAGGAGAGACCACTCGTGGGATGCAGCCCCTATCTGGCTTAGGGCATCGGCCAGGGTGTTGGAGGCTCCTGCCACGTGAGTGGCTAGGAGATCCGCCTCCAGGCTGCGCACGAGTGACCAGATGCGGAGAGCTTCCTTGCATAGAAGCATGAAGCGCGTCCTGCCCTGGCGGTTTAGATAGTACATGGTCGTGGTATTGTCCGCCTGGACCCAGACCACTTGACCCTCAAGAAACGGAGCTGAAGGCGGTGAGCTAGGCGGACCGCCGGAGCTCCAGCAGGCTGATGTGGCATCGGACTCCGCGGGACCAGAGGCCGCGGCGCCGGTGTTCCCCAGATGGGCACCCCAACCCATCAGAGAGGCATCGGTCGAGAGAGAGACCGCCGGCTCGGGCGGACAAACGGGATGCCCTCCTGCAGATGAACTGGAACAGTCCACCACTGGAGAGCGCTCCACATCCCCTGGGTCACCGTCACCGCTGGTCCAATGGATCGCAGCTGTTGGGACCAGTGGCTGGCCAGCCCCCACTGAAGGGGGCGCATGTTCCAGCGGGCCCAACGGACCACGCTGGTACAGGCCGCCATGAGACACAGGAGGCGCAGGAAGTCCCGGGCAGGGCGCAATTGCCCAACCAGAAATGACTGGGCAAAGGAGGAAAGAACCTCGGCCCTGTCTGCTGGTAGCCGTGCTCTGGTTCGAAGAGAGTCTAGCTCTGCCCCGATGAAAAGAATCACCTGTTTTGGCTCGAGTTCCGACTTGGCCTCGTTGATGAGGAGGCCAACCTGAGAGCAAACCTGGAGGGCCAGATCTCTGGACCGCACCACCTCCTGTCTGGAGGGGGCTGCTATCAGCCAATCATCCAGGTAAGGATAAACCCGGACCCCTCGGTGCCGCAGGAATGCTGTCACCACTGCCATGCATTTGGTGAAGACCCTGGGAGTTGGAGATAAGCCAAAGGGCATGGCTTGGACGGACGGATAGGGACGTGAAAGAACGCGTCCTGCAGGTCCAGAGAGCAGAACCACACGCCGTGTTCCAAGGATGGCATTATCTGAGCCAGAGTGACCATCCTGAAGGTTCGAGACCTTAGGAACTTGTTTAGGTCGTGTAGGTCGAGAATGGGGTGCCAGCCCCCCGTCCGTTTCGGAACCAGGAAGTACTTGGACACGAACCCCGGGTCTGAGGGAGGGTCCGCCACCTCTCTTATCACCTCCTTCTCGAGGAGGAGAGCGATGTCGGCTCGGCGAGCTGACAGCGAGGCTTCGGACCCCGAGACCCCTGAGGTGCGACGGCTCTGAAGGGTGGGGCCTGCTCGAACTCCAGAGGCAGGCCCTTTCCCATCACCTCCAACACCCACCAGTCTGTGGTGATAACGGACCAGGCAGAAAGAAGTGGAAGCCGCCCCCATGGGGGCACTGCTGAGAGCACGGGTTGGGGCGACACCCCTCAACCCTGCCACTGGGCAGGCTTGGAGGAAGGACCGGCCGAGGGACCTCCAGGGCCTTTACCTCCCTGCTTCCTGGAGGAGGAAGCCTAGGGCTTGGGTTTGGGATGCTAAGCCCAAGCCTGCTGGCCCTGACGTTGCTGGGCCGGACGTGCCACGGGCGCAGAGGGACGAAAGGGCTTAGGCTGCAGCCTTTGTCCTGTGCGGATGAGACCAAGTCCAAGGTAGCACTGGACTTCTCGATCCTCTGCGGGTGACCTTCCACCCCAGGGCCGAAGAGGTCGGTCCCCAGGAAGGAGACATCCGCCAACCTGTGCTGGGTATCCGAAGTGAAGGTGGATATCCTCAGCCATGCCCGATGGCGCATAGCCACTGCGGTTGCTACTGACCTGGCACATGAGTCCCCAATGTCCAGAGCAGTCTGAAGCTGCTGTTTGGCCACTGCCCTGCCCTGGTCCTGCACCTGCCTGACCATGGTCTGCAGGTCCGCCGGAAGATGAGGAACTACCTCGTCCAGGGAGCCCAACAGGGCATGAGAGAAATGTGCCATGAATACGGCCGAACTGGCCTGACGAAGGCTGAGGGAGGATGCAGCGTAGACTTTGCGCCCGGCATAGTTCAATTTCTTGGACTCCTTATCGGGAGGTTTGTCCACGTCCCTAGCGTTCCCGGCGCGCCGGAAAAAGCTGTCGGTAACTAGCCCCTCGGCTGAGGGGTGTTCCGAAAAACCGGACAAGGAACCGGTAGGGACCGCATACTTCCTGGCCATCCTGGCCGAGGGCGCAGGACAGGAAGCAGGGCGCTGCCAGAGCTCCAAGGCCGGACCCACTAAGGCCTCGGCCACCGGAAAGGCCTCCGTAGGGGAATCCCCTCGGTCCAGCAACTCCGTGAGGGGATACCTGGCCCGCTTAGACACAGGTTTGAGCTTCATCCCGGTGGACACTGAGATGAGCCAAAGCAATCCCAGATAGGACAAAGGGCTATCGTCCATCGACTGACCTCCAGAGGACTCCAAGTCTACTCGCCTGGAGAAAAGGGACTAATCGCCGTCGGACTCTGAAGAGTCCGCAAAGAGCTGCCTCGGGCCTGAGCCACCCTCCACCTGCCGAGGTCGATCGGGAGTGAGGGTAACAGACAGCCTATGGGGCAGTCCCTGAGCCGACCGAGAGTTCTTGGTCGGAGCCCCAGATAACGGCTGTGTAGGTAGAGGTTCCACCAGAATCAGTGGAGCAGCTGGTTTTGGCCGAACAACCGGCCTGGGAACAGGCCTCGGGTAAAACGAGAGGTTGTTTCGGCCGCTCCAGTGACAGCCACTTAATGGCCGGGGAAGGCGACGACGTTGGCTTGTTCCCGGTCAGAAGGAGCTGTTGCCACATAAGGTCCTCGTACTCATCGACATAACTTACGCCGAAGCCTCCCTCGTCCGAGGAGGAGGACGAAAGGCAGCTAGAAGCATCATGGTGCCGAGATCGAGACCGCCATGACGCGTGGGATCGGCTGGACCGCCAAGAAGTCTGAGACCAAGAACTCGGCTTTTCCGAGGGCGGAAAGGGAGGGGATGGGAGGAACCGGCTCTCCCCTCGGCTCGGAGGGTTCACCCAAGGGCTCCGAAACCGGAGGCACTGGCAAGCCCACAGGATCCTCAACTCCCACCGGGACAAACGGGGAGAGAGGATTCTCGGCTTCGCCTGGCGACAACCCGTCCAACGGGTCAAGAAAAATCTCGACTGCGTCGAAGGGAGTCTCGGTCAACTGGCTTGACAGGGACACTGTGAGACCAGTGGCCGAAGCCAAACGATCGACCGAAGTCGATGGCCGACAACTCGGGGAGAGGGACCTGTCCTGCTCTCAAGAGCGGCGACAGAGGGACTTACCCTTGTCTTTCTTTTTGGACCGGGAAGAAGGTCCAGCAGATGTTGGTCCCTCTCCCTTAGTGGAGAGGGACAGACAAAGCTCCTTAAAGGAAGCTGTGTAAGAGGAACCCAGGGAGAGCGGGATAAATGCCGCGGCCGAGGAAGATGCGGCCCACGCCGCCTCCTCTTCGAGGGCGATCATCTGCTCTAGCTGATCCGCCGAGCCCGCCGGCCAGAGACCGCCGACCGGGCCTCTTTACTTTACCAGAGGAAAACGCCGGACGTTTCCAGTTGTAAACGGGCAGCACAGTCTTCGAGGACGAGGCTGAGAAGGAAGAGCACAGGTCGCTAAGCTCATGGGTCGCGTTTCAAGGCCTAAAACAGTAGACACACGTGAGTGCGGATTCGTCCAAGACATCTTCTGACCGCAAGGGCATCTCCAAAACCGAGTCGACGGTCCATCGCAGCCGCGAGGGATAGAAGACCAAGTATAGAAGTGCAAAACTTTTTAAATTGCAAACCAAGAATTAGGAACCAGTCTTATACACAGAGCGCTAAGTAGGGAACCTGAGCTTCCAAGCGTGAGGAAGATCAGGCATTGCTTGAGCTAAGAGTTTTAATTTGGTGGGTGGGAGGAGTTAGCTGAAGATCTTCCGCAAGATTTAAAGTGGCAAGGATACCTGCCAGACAGTGTGGATGAACAACATATCCATGTCCCTAGAAAAACAGGTTACTCACTTGTAACAGTAGTTCTAGGAGTGGTATATATTGTTCATCCACACTGTTTGGCATGTCCTTTTCCTCTTTAATTCTTGTCGGATGGTCTAAAAGCTAGCTCCTCCCACCCACCTGGGTGGTATATCCCTCGGCTCTGCTCCTTGATGGGAGATCTTGCCCGCTGGAGGGTGAGCGTCGGGCAGCTTCTCCTTAGTCTGCCTACCAAACTGCAGAATGCCGTTTGTTTGAGAGGAAACAGTCTGAAAGGGCACAGTCATCCCCTGGATGAGAATGGAGGCCAGTTTCATCTGAAGCTGAGGAATCCAGATACAGCGGTCGATCAGGCACACCGATCATGGGGCAAGGTCAGTGACAGTGACCGAGAGATGCTGGAAGACAGGTCCGCCTTAGCTTCCTCAGAAGGAGCCCTCCCCACAGGCTGCTTGGGCGCAGTTCCAACAAAGTCAATGGAGAGACCGGTTTAGGCCGAACTGGAGGTTTGGTCGGCTCCTCGGCACAGGAACCGACTTAATCGGCTCCAGAGAAGTCAGCTTTGGTCTGAGAGGCGAAAGCCAAGTAATGGCCAGGGTAGGAGCCGGGGAAGGCTTGTGCTTAGTCAAAATCAGCTGTTGCCACATGAGGTCCTTGTAGTGCTGACGGAGATTCCGCTGGAGCCTCTCCTCATCAGAGGTCGATCGATGGCATCGCCTCTTTTTACAGTGCTTATGGCCCTTACTTGGCCTTTCGGTCGAGGGCGTCCGAGACTTCGACAGAGATCGGACGGGTCGGACCCGGCCGCCTGGGGAGACACCGGCAGGACCAGTGACTTCCCAGGATCAGTCAGGGACCATTTAATTGACGGGATTCCCATAAGGCTGGGTCTCCTCATCGGGGAAAGCGAGGACCAAAGTCCGAGAGAGACAGTCAGTGACAAAGGGTCAATCGGGTTGAGAATTACATCAATGTTGTCGACTGACACTTCGGTCGACTGGCCAGATGGCAAGGCCGAGAAGCCAGTGGCCGAAGAGACAATTTCGACCAAGGTCGAAATGGCCGGTTCCAGGGAATGAGATCTCTCCCAATCCCAAGAGCGTCTCTGTCGAGATGAAGACGGTCCAGGGGTCCTCCTCCCGCCTACGGGACCGAGAGGAGTGTATGCCCGTAGGACTCTCACCCCTAGTCGGTAGAGAGTGGCACAGCTCTCTGAAGGAACCCGAGAAGGTGGAGCCCAGGTTAAGCGGAATGAAGAAGCTCTGAGAGGAAGATTCTGCGGCACGAGCCACTTCCTCCTTGAAGGCTTGCATGCATGTCAACTGCCTGGCAGAAACCACCCACCGGGCCTCCTTGGATTTCACCGGCAGGTTTCATTTTTCAGGCCTCCTCAGCTTAAGGTGTGCGAGATGGTCGTCGAGGATGTTGGGTTGGAATGTGAGGCAGAACTCACACGTCGTGGTGTCATGGCTGACAGCCAAACAATAAATGCACGCGAGTCGGTGTGCGACATCTTCTGGCCGCACGAACACCAGTGAAGTCTGGGGGAAGACGTGTCTTCCATTATCGAAGTGAAGTAATCACAATCGCTAATGTGAACAAGGCGAATTTTCAGAATAACCAAAGTTTCTGAAGCCAGGGCCTACAAAATGTGAAAGCATGAAGGAGGCAACCTGAATCTTTCAGCGGAAAGGAAGATCTGCTGCCATGGGGCAGAGCCGAGGGTTATACCACCCGAGTGGGTGGGAGGAGCCAGCTTGAAGACTTTCTGGCTGATTTAAAGGGAAAGGAACTCTGCTAGTAAGTGTGGATGAACAACATGTCCACGATCCTAGAACTGCTGTTTGGATTTTTGGACCCAAAATGTATAACTGTACATTTGTCAATGTTAAAAGTCATTTTGTTATTAACTGCCCAGTCTTCTATTCTCTTAAAGTTCTGTTTGAACTTTTTGATTTTGTCCTCTCTATCTACATCAGATGAGATTTTGGTATCATCTGCAAATTTACTAACTTGATTGATAACACCCTTATGCAAATCATGGATATGCACACATGTTTATATTTTCCAAGAAGTGCTGGTCCCAAGACAGAACCTTGGGGGACACCGCTAGTGACCTCTATATTGTTTGAGATGGTGTCTACTATCTTTACACTTTGGGATCCATTATTTAACCATCTTTCTACCCACTTAACCATACAGCTGTTAAGATAGCACAGTTACGTAAGAACTTACTGTAACAGTAGATCTTCGAGAGGAGCTCTTGCAGCAGGTAATACCATTAGGACTCAGGCTGCCTGGCATTAGGACCCCATGGAAAAATGTTTTAGCTAGCAGTCTGTGGTGGGGGACCGCCCCAGATGTCGGCTCCACCAGATGTGGTATAAAGGGGGCGGGTCCCCCGCTGCCATCTCGGTTCTCCCACCGGAGAACGGCTGAAAATACAGATGAAGAACCGAGGAGGATCTCCCATCCACAAAGACGAGATGTAATGTGATGTCCCTGGGGGCAGGTAGGTGGGAATGCCAACTGCTACAAGAGCTCCTCTCGAAGATCTACTATCACGGTAAGTTCTTATGTAACTACTATCTCACTTCGAGGGGGAGCTCTTGCAGCAGGTAATATCATTAAGACTGAGTCCCAAGCAATGCCCAAGGAAAGACCCAGATCAAAGAGGGCGGAGGACAATAAACACTGTGGTAAATTAGGAGAGGAGTCCCTGGAGGACCGCTAGGCCGAAACCTGTTCTCCTTCTGGAAGCAATGTCCAGACTGTAGTGCCTCACGAAGGTATGCACTGAACTCCAAGTAGTGGCTGCAGAGAGGTCCGCTGAAGAAACATTTTGCAGGGAAGCGAAAGATGTTGCCACCCCTGTGGTACAATGACCCCTCACCGGTCCCGGCAGGGGTTTGTTGTGGTGCTGGTAGCAAAAAGTGACACAGTGCACTAGCCACTTAGGGTTTGTTTTGTGACTGGTGCTCCAAGTTTCCTGGGGGCAAAGGAAACAAACAACTGGTGTCTGTCTGGCGGATCTAGTCCTAGCCAGATAGTAAAGTACAGTTACGTAAGAACTTACCGTAACAGTAGATCTTTGAGAACAGCTCTTGCAGCAGGTTACACCATTAGGACTGAAGCCGGCAGGCGTCAGGACCCCACGGAAAAATTCTAGCTAGCTATCTTCAGCGGGGACCGCGCCTCCGACATTGGTCCCGCCTCCGACGTCAGACGTAGTACATGAGGGGGGCGGTCCCGCCCGATTCCCCAGTTCTCCCGCTGGAGACTTCCGGCCACAGGCCGACATCGAAAATGGGAGACCGAGGATCCACCGTCAGAAGACAAACGGGAAAAAATTCCCTGTTAACAAAGGCTTAAGCCATGCCTCCTCCAAGGGGGAAGGTGGGCGGGAAGGTACCTGCTACAAGAGCTGTTCTCGAAGATCTACTGTTACGGTAAGTTCTTACGTAACTGTACTATGTTACTTCGAGACACAGCTCTTGCAGCAGGTTACACCATTAGACTGATTCCCAAGCAGTAACGCCTAACATTCTGGGAGGAGGAACTAGGAAATACATTCCAGGTCCTGAATCTAGGACAGGAGACCCCAGAAACGCCAGGTCAGCCGCTCTTGCCGAGGCGCGATGTCCAGGCCACAATGCCTGATAAATGTATGCACAGAGCTCCAAGTGGCTGCAGCACATATGGTAGAGGTGGAGACGTTCCGGAGTGCTGCAAAAGAGGTGGCCACACCCCTAGTAGAATGACCCCAGACTGTACCCGGGAGGGGCTTTTGTTTGATATCATAACAGAATGAAATACACTGGACAAGCCAGTGAGACAGGGACTGTTTGGATACTGGTTGGTCCATCATCCTTTCAGAAAAGGAAACGAAAAGTTGCTCTGAACTACGAAGTTGTTTAGTTCTGTTGAGGTAATACCACAAGCTGCGGTGAACATCCAGGGTGTGGAGCAGTGCCTCTCCTCTATTAGAGTAGTTCGGGAAGTAGACCGGCAGGTCAATATCCTGATTGAGAGTGAGTATAGAAACTACCTTAGGCAAAAATTTAGGATTCGTCCTCAGGGATACTCTGTCCCGGTGGAAAACTAAATAAGGCTCTTTGCACCTGAGAGCGTGAAGCTCAGAAACTCTTCTCGCTGAAGTAACAGCAACCAAAACAGCTTTCATCGACAGAGAACGCAGCTCAACCGCGGCAGGTTCAAGGGGGGGGAAGCGTGAGAGTTCCAGGACAAAGAGCAAATCCTATGGAGGCACAGGGTCCTTAATGGGTGGCCTAAGATGCAACACCCTCTCAAAAATTCCCGAGAGGCGCTCTAATTGTGCCATTGTGCTGGTCCCACCGGAAGGTGGTAGGCAGAGATGGCACAGAGGTGCACCTTGATAGAGGAGTAGGCTAGGCCCAACGGAAAAGGGAGAGCAGGTAGTCCAAACACCACTCTCACCGGCAACCTAAAGGGGAAAAACAGCGGCTCGCACCATAAACAAAAACGGTGCCATTTCATGGCGTACGTCGCATGTGTTGCCGGCTTTCTGGCTGCAGAAAGAACTTCTGCAACCTCTTGCGAGACCCCGTGACGCAAGATGGCTATGTCTCTAGGAGCCATGCATGCAGGTTCAGTGAGCGTAAGTCCGGTTGGACCAGTGAACCTTTCTCCTGAGACAAGAGATGAGAGCTGAACGGCAACGTGAGCGGAGGTTCCCGGGATAGCTGAATCAGTAAACGGAACCATATCTGTCTGGGCCAAAAGGGGGCCACAAGGATCATGGTTGCTTGCTCCCTGCGCAGTTTGAGAAGAACTCTCTGGATCAACGGGAAGGGAGGGAAAGCGAGAGGAATCTGTCCGCCCAGGAGAGGGACACCGCCTCGCCAGAAAACACCAGGCCCTGGATCTAGCGAGCAAAAATTGGGCAGTTTTATGCTGGATGGGGATGCTAATAAGTCCAACTCTGAGTTCCCATCAAGAAACAGATTCTCTGCTACCTCTTGAAGAAGTTCCCACTCGTGGACTCTGGCCTGGGAGCGACTCAGGCCATCTGCAATCATGTTGTCCACCCCGGGAACATGTACAGTGATCAGATTTGTGCCATGTTGAATTACCCAATCCCACACCCTCATGGCCTCCCTGCAAAGGGGGTAAGAGTGTGTGCCTCCTTGTTTGTTGAGGTAATACATCACCGCCGTGATGTCTGTCTGAAGCAGGAGAGTACTCGTTGGGATATCTGACTGAAAGGCCTGCAGGGCATAAAGGACCGCCTCATCTCTAGGACATTGACATGGAGATGAGTCTTCAGAGGGGTCCACGTACCCTGGGACTTCACCCCGTCCAGGTGTGCTCCCCACCCTAGACCTGAGGCATCTGTGATGAGGATTACCTCCGGGGACGGCGCTATAAATGGGACGCCCGTGGAGAGAGACCCTGGGTCTAGCCACCACTGCCAGTCTCGAATCACGGTGTTCGTGATTCTGACCGGATGCTGCATGTGGTCTTGCCTTTGATCCCATTGCACCTTGAGCATCCACTGAGTTACCCGCATATGGAGCCTTGCGAAAGAGACGGTAGGAATGGCGCAGCCATGTGTCCAAGCAAGCAAAGGACCGACCTGGCAGGGACGATCTTGTTCGACAACTCCCTGATGAGGGATCTGATGCGCTCTGCTCTGTCATCTGGAAGAAAAGCTCTTCCCTGAACGGTGTCCAGTACTGCGCCTATAAATTGCAGCTTCTGCGACGGTACCAGGAGAGACTTCTCATGGTTGATTAGGATGCCCAGAGATCGGAACAGGTCCTGGGTGCTCTGGATCGCTCGTAACAACGCCTCTCTGGAGGCGGCCATGAGAAGCCAATCGTCCAGGTACGGGAACACATAATGGCCCTGTCTCCTTAAAGACGCTGCCATGACTGCCATGCACTTGGTAAAGACCATGGGTGCGGATGACAGTCTGAATGGAAGGGCTCAGAACTGAAGGTGGTGGACGAGAAACTCGAAGCGCAGGAACCTCTTGTGCGCCTGAGCTATAGGGATGTGCATGTATGCGTCCTGCATGTCTAGAGACGCTAAGAAGATGTCTTGCTTCAGCATGGGAATGAGACCCGGAAGAGTCACCATGAGGAATCTCTTGTATGCGACAGACACGCTGAGGTTGCTGAGGTCCAGAATCGGACGGAGGTCCCCTGTTTTCTTTGGAACCAGGAAGAAGTGGGAATAGTATGCTTGTCCTCTCTGGTTCTCCAGGACGTACTCTATCGCTCCCTTTTGCAAGAGCGTGAGTACTTCTTGCCAGATCAGTGACTTGTGCTGACCCGGGTACCGGGAGAGCAAAGGAGGCCTCGAGGGTGGCGAATTCTATAAAGTGGCCTCTTCCGACCAACTGAAGAACCCACCTGTCGGTGGTTACAGCCTGCCATCCCGGCAGGAAGTTCGCAATGCGACCCCGACCATGATTTCCCGTTGATCCTGAGGGGCGGGGGCCGGAAAGGAGTCAGGCTGTGGCGCTGAGGGTCCCGCTGGCTGGACCGCTTGAAGTACGCTGGCTTCGCCCGCGGTTGTTTCTGCCTGCGAGAAGCCGGAGTCCCTCTGTTGTAGAGCGGGCGGACTGTTGCCTCTGATGCCCATCCACGAAATCGGCTTTGGTTCCTACGAAAGGAACTAAGCTTGGGTCGGTACATGGCCTGAACCGACCTCACCGCCTTTCCAGCCTCTTGGAGTTTGGTAATAATCTTCTCTGAGGGCTTACCAAACAGGACTTCTCCCTCGAATGGGGCGTCCATGATGTTTTTCTGGACGTCTGGGGTTAAAACCGGAGGCACGGAGCCAAGAGTGTCTCCGGAGGCATACACCTGAAGCTGCTGCTCGGGCCGAGGAGTCCGCGGAGTCATACGCGGCTCGTAGCACTTGGGTTCCCACGTCCGAACCCGTACGAAGGAGCTGAAGCATCTCCTCCTTCTGCTCACCTTCCGGCAGTTTTTCAGCCGCTTCCAGACCCTGTTCCCAACACAGCGTTTTGGAACTGCACCATGTGGGTCAAGTAATTCAGGATTTGATGGCGCAGGTAGTGAAGCATACGCGCGCCTACCCATGGCATCCAGCTGTTTGGACTCTGGTCCGTGGCAGGGTGTTCAGATGTTGCGTCTCCTGGGACCGTCATGTGAGGCTGTTATGACCAGAGAGTCGGCCTGAGGATGCTGAGAGTCAGCACTGGTCCTCCTGGCAGCCTTGTGCCAGTTTATCAGCTTTTCGCATCGCTGGAGCGAATGTGGATGCTTCCACGCTGCCTTGGTGACTCCACGAAAGTGTTCTACCAAGGGTGGCACCACCACAGGCTTGGGGTCCTTCTGCCGAAGATACTTTGCAAGGCGAGCTTCGGGTCTAGCTCTTCTGCATCCCATCCCATGTTCTCTTGGATGTGTCTCATAATATCTGAGAACGGCGGTCATCCGAGGAGACTTTGGCATCTCGCGGTGATCCGGAGAAGGGATGAAGAGAGGAGATGGGGATCTAGATGTTGAGAACTCTGATCCCGTGTCCTCTGGCCGGGCGATCGCCGGCGCGCCTTCTGGGTCTCTTTAGGCTGGGTGACCTGGAAGAGGTGGACGAGGCCCCGCTGTCTGGTCTCCTTGAGGTGTTTTGTGTCCCGGGAGGAGGTAGTTGGTCGTCGACTTCCGATGGGGGCCCTGAGGAATCGGAGGAGTAACGTGTAGAGGAAGGAGGAGGTGGAGAGGAACCATGTCCTTCTTTATGGTGTCCCACCAGTAAGTGAAGAGCCTTCACTTCTACCATGGAAAGCCAGACCACGGTCTGGGCGCCGTGGACGGTCGCGGGCCCGCCGGCTCCACAGGGTCTCGGTACGGCGAGGGTTCCTGGGCGCTCAACAGGACCGGGTCGCCTGCCTGGTCCTCGGGCTGAGTCAATTCTCCTCGGTGATGGTCTCTGACCGACATCGGTCGGAGGCGCTGGCTCTCTTCTCAATAGGAGCGCGGGCGCCGGTCCCTACCGCGCCAGTAATGATGCGCGCTTGGCTTGGCCGGGCGACGGTCTGGCCGACGGACGGCCCGGGATCTGTGGCGCAGATGATTTACCACGGGCGACCAGCCGCCGGGTCCGGGCGGTCTCTTCAAAGGTAGGCCCAAGGTTTTGCGAGGAGGCAAAGAGCCGACCTGACGCCGGGTTCAAGAAGGCGGGAACCCGACTTATGATGAGATGGCGATCCCCAGACTTGACCAGGGCCTTGGAGGACAAGGAAGGTCTAGCAGTCTTGGCCTGAGAAGAGGAAGAAGACTTCTTGACCGCAGCAGGGGGAGGCTGAGAGCTGGCCTGGGAAGGAGAGCGGTCGGATCTGTAACCAGAGCTGCGTGAGTCTGAGGCCCTAGACGGGAACCTGGAACGGGCCTTTCACCACGCTTTTTCAGCTTAGTGGGCCTTCTTCAAGAGTCCCCTGGAAGACATGGTCTTAAGCTTTTCTTCCAGGAAAAAAGCCTGAAGGGCCTTCTGGCGATGGATCCGGGTTCTGCTATTAAACTCCTGGCAGAAGGAGCAGGCCCGGTGTCGTGGTCTGGGCCTAGGCACCGACGAGGCCGCGGGAGGGTCCTTTGAAGGGATCTGTTTCCACAGCACACTTAGGAGGAGGACCGGAGGTCGGGAGGACATCAGAGAAAACTTGATTGAAGAAATTCAATTTCCTGTAGGAAAGAACTTAACCACGCCACGCGCGCCACAGACTGGAACCAAAGGGTCGGGACATGCAAGTCGACGGCAGGAAAGAACTGAATCGGGCGGACCGCCTTATAGTAGCCACGCCTGACGCCGGAAGCAGGACCGACGCCGGGGGGTGGTCCCCGCTGAAGATAGCTAGCTAGAATTTTTCCGTGGGGTCCTGACGCCTGCCGGCTTCAGTCCTAATGGTGTAACCTGCTGCAAGAGCTGTGTCTCGAAGTAAGATCATAAAATTCTATGTACATCTAGAGTATGTAACAATGCCTCCCCGCTGTTCGAGTACTCTATGTAGTAAACTGGTATGTGAATGTCCTGGTTCAACATGAACTCAGACACTACCTTTGGTAAAAACTTAGGGTTTGTACGCAGGGCTACTCTGTCTCTGTGGAAAACTAAATAAGGCTCTTTACACATCAGAGCCTGCAGCTCGGACATCCTCCGTGCTGAAGTTATGGCAACTGAAAATACTGCCTTCCAAGGAAGAAGGCGGAACGCGCAGCTTGCTGCTGGTTCAAAGGGTGGTAAGGTGAGCTTCTCTAAAACGAACAGGAGATCACAGGATGATACTGGGTCTCTCCTGTACTGCGCAAAGCGCGAGGAAAAAGGTGGCTGACTGCAACAATGGCATCTGTAGATCTGATGTTCGCAGGCTGACGGCGGGAAAAGAACTGAGGTGGAGCAGATGTTTGAGGCGGTACCCCCGCCAGATTGCTAGCTAAACATTTTTTCCGTGGGGTCCTAACGCCCGACGGCCTTATTCCTAATGGTATTATCTGCTGTAAGAGCTCCCCCTCAAAGTGAAATCTAGATTTATCATTTTTTTTTTTTTAACTAGCTGTGGGACACCTTATCAAACTCTGTTTGGAAGTCTAGGTAGATGATATCTATGGAGCAGTTCTTGTCTAAACTATTGCAGACACCTTCGTAAAGAGAGACCAAACTGGTAGTGCATGACCTGTTTTTTTTGAAAGCCATGTTGTGCATGGACTATAAGTTCTTTATTTTTCAGCTCTGCATCAGTCTTCAGTTTTAATATTTTTTCCATGATCTTACAGATAGTTGAGGTTTCAGGAACCACACCTTATAAGGTGTATTGAACATAATTTTTAAGGGGCATAACAGCTCATTCATAGTTTGTTTAATAAAATATGCATTTAAGTTATCTGGACCTGGTGATGAGCTGCTTTTGAGGGATAGCACTGCAGATTTGATTTCCTCAGTGTTATTTGATTATAGTTATGAGTATGAGAAATGTTTATGCTAGTTTTATATTTTTTTAAGAAAACTGACCCAAAATATTCTTTGAAGTTGTTACCTGTTTCGTACCTGTCACTGATTTCATCCCCATTCTTAACTATTGATGTAATCATGTGATCACTGTTTTTGTTTGAGTTAATGTATGCATAAAATGCTTTAGTATTACTTTTGGATACTGATCATGTGAATTCAATGTTTCTCCTTTTTCTTTTTTATGAATTCTTTTTTTTCCCAATTCATTCTTATATTTGGTCATATTTTCTTCCGTTTATGATTGTTTCAGTTTTTTAAAAGCCCTTTCCTTTTTTTTTTATTTGGCTCATTATTCTTGGGGTTAGCCATGTTGGTACTTTCCCCTCACTGTTTCTAGTTTTCAGGGGAATGTATAACTGTTCAAGTTCATAAATAATACCTTTCAACAGCATCCGGCACTCATTGGTTGGAAGATCTAAAAAGAGTTTTCCAATCATATTTATCTACAGCCTTTTTGATTTTAATATAGTCCCCTTATTACAGTTACATTTACATGTATTATACTTAATGTTATTTATTTGCTTGTTGATCGTAAAAAGAACAGTATTACGGTCACTATTACCTATGGGTTCTGCTATTTCGATGTTAGCTATTGCCATTGGTAAGTTAGTTAGGATAAGGTCCAAAATATTTTTATCCCTGTTAGGGTCGTACACCATTTGCACAAGACCCAATGTTAAAAATGCATTTAGATATCTGTGTTCAGATTGAGTAGCAGCTGCCAGATTTTGCCAATCAATACCCGGTAGGTTGAAATCAACCGTTAAGAACTACATCTGACTTATTTGCTAGATCAGTAATTATGTTGATAAGTTGTATGTCACAGGATGTACCCGCTGTGGGTGGTCTATAAAAATTGGCTACTATTAATTTTTTTTCCATTTCTATATTCAAGTTGTACACAGCAGCCTTCTATATTGGGGACTTCGCCCAGTTGAATAGGTATCTCAAGAATCCTAATTAAATTTTTGGCATATAAACAAACAACTCCACCTTTCTTACAGTCTCTGTTTTTGTGATACAGTGTATATCCTGGCAGGGCGTTGTGCCATGAAGAGGCTTCATCCCATCACATTTCAGTAATAGCAGCTATAGCAATGTTTTTTTTGTTTCATTACTACTTCCAGTTCACTTGTTTTTGTAACATTAAGGCTTCTGGTATTGCCCATAAGAAATTTAAAGCCGTCACTAGTTACTGGTGGATCAGTTATGTTCTGTCCTGTTTGCCCGTGTATCTAGTTTAAATGTTTTTCAATTACTGATGCAAAGTTTTTCCCCACCAAGATGTGAATGCCTTTTTTTTTTTTTTTTTTTAAACAGTGGTGCAAACTGTCCCAGCTAAATAGGCTACTGTCATTGCTAAATCTCTCCCAATGCGTAATACATGTTATTTTGTTCTTTAACGTCCATTTCCTTAACCATTCATTAATTTTTTAAATTTTGTTCAACTTAACCATGGTATCACGTGGTACTGGCAAAATTTCTGATATGCAAATTTCACACTCCTTTGACCTGAGTGTGTCTACCAATGAAATATAACTATTTTGGATGTCCTCTATTGTAAATTTGTTAATATTATTGGTACCTGCATGTACTGTTTTTCAACATATTTGGGATCTTTCTTTTTATGTCCCTAATAATCCACGTCCCCCCCCTCCCCCAAAAACTAGAACAGATCCTGTTTAGTTTATCTTGTTTGCAGATCTGGCCATCTGCATACTTTATGATGGAGTTCCCTAACACCCATTACATTAGCATCCCCTGCAGGTTGTTCCGTTTCCATTGCCTGGAGGTCTCCATTGTCTACGTTATTCTGTTCTGAGGCCATGACATTACTCACTTGTTCCTTATTTGTAGTCACAGGGCTCAAGGAGCCTATGCTAGTTGAGGCAACTTCAGTAGTTTGGGAGGGCAGAAATCACCATGATTTTCTTATTTCCTGCTATTTCGTTTTGTTGTTTGGTTAAATTCGAGGAATCATTTGATGTACTTTTATCATTGCAGATTATTGGTTCTGGGTTACTAGTTCCCTCAGTATGATTTTCCAGGGGTTGATATGAATTGTGAAGTGGAATGCTGAAGTCCATTGTCCTGCATCCCTTTTTATTTTTAATAATTACTGGACTCCATTCATTACTATCATCACTGTCATCCTCCCTTCCTCTTTTTAGGGAGTCATCATGATGTCTGTTTGGAGCACTGCATATATATGTTACGTCATTTTTGGGTATGGGTAATTAACACTTCAGTTGTTCACTGGCAGATAATAGTTTTTTTTTAACTTTATTTTTTTAGTTTATAAATGTGCATACACATTGATGTTCGTATCCAGAACAGACCATATACATTAATTAGAATCCCTTCTGGGGAACATACATTTCCCCTTAATATACAGGTTATTATATGCATTCTAGATATAGAGATACCACTTGGAGAGATAACTAAACAAGCACCTCAAAAATATAAACTACATTTTAAACTGTTTTTATAAGTCCATGAGCAGTATGACATTTCCTCTATAGCTTAAGTCCATGAAAGTCCCGAAAATCCAGACCCTACCAGAGGGTATTTGGTGTCATACTTTAAAACTAAAAGTTCAAAATAAACTCTAAGTATTTACCCAGGATAGCAAAGTCTTAGCATTTGTACTAATACCTTAAAACACATTATTATCCATCAGAATAAGCAATCATTAACCCTAACTGAAGGTCCCAATATTTTAGACTATTTTACACAGTAATAAACTCTGACCCCCCCCCCCCCCAATTAACATTTTAGGCAGAAATCCTTCAATTTACTATAACCACTCTTTAATAAATCCCCAATCATATGTTTAGATAATAGTTCTTTAATGGTATTCTCCAACTCTTTCATCTTAGTCCTTAGTATCTCATTCTCTAAACATTGTGTACATTTAAGTCCTTCAAACCCCTTGCTTGATTCTAGTCAGAAATGATTACAAAGAATACAAGTCACGGCTACTTCACCAGTTAACAGCGTAACAATTCTCTCATTAATCTCCATTTCTGTTTATACTGCCGCAGAGTTGCAATGAATTGAACGTTAATACCTTTCTGGCCAGATGTTTATGCAGTTACCCAGTCGTCATAATGACAGGGAGTCACTGTGATCCACTGATCAAAAGCTATTTTTGGTGATGCTTGAGAAGAGATATAGATGAAGAATAGTATTTTAAAAGCATGTGGGAGGCAGTATAGTGCAGTGATTTAAGGCTTTGAGCTGCAAATCTGGTGACATCCAGAAGACCAGACGTGGGTTTGAATCCCACAGCTTCTACTTGCATACTGTGTGACCCTCAGCAAGTCACTTAACTTTCCTGTGCTCCCAGGTAGCTCCTGTGCTACTCCTGGTTAAACGACTAAAAAAAAAAAAAAGCACTGGATTTTTGCTGCGGCAAGTTCTTCCTGTTTGGACAGGAGGCAGGTACTGTAAAGATGGATGAATTTCTAAGTCTAAGTACTGTATTCTCTGTTTAGAGGGAACAAATCATATTGTATACATTTTTTAATAGAACTGTAAATTTGGGCAATTGTAAAGTCTGTTTTATCACCCAGGAGTATTGTTTTATGTGCTTGTTTTGAAATACTCTTATTTAGTCCTTATTTCAGGCCCCATATTAATGCAGCCTTTTTCCCACCCATTTTTCTTTGATTACTTAGCAGTTCCAGAGTCCAGTAACATCAGCTGAATTGAAGACTATAATGAAATGGAACACTGTGACATCAGCTGAGTCAATGTCACTGGGTCCTGCTTCGCTGTAGTCTTCAGCTCAACTTATGTCACTGGGTTCTGAAACTGGTAAGTAATTAAAAAATTAATACTGTGTGGGATAAGGCTGCATTAATATGGTGTCCTAAAATAAGTAAAAAACAGGACTATTTCAAAACAGGCACAGGGAGCAATACACTAGTGTGACACAACAGACTTCATGCATGCCAAACTTGACAGCTACAGTAAAACATGTAAACAACATTGTTTATGTTCCCTTTAACCCTGGAAACATTACTTGCTCCTTACCTTTATAAACAGGTGGTTTCTCTACTTTCTCTTCTGATTCCCCTTCTGTTTTCTCTTCCGATTTCTCCCTGTTAGCCAGTTCTAAAAAATCTTCAATTAAATCCAGTGATATGAGTGACTGACTAAACACAAGACTGCAATAAAGAGAAACATGAATAAATGATGTTTGTCAGGCATTCACTTTGTTACAGTCAGCTTGCTTTCACAATGATGGTCTACAATTTCCCTCTTTATTGGTGGTGATGTCACTCTGTGAGTCAGTAACTACACTGATTACAAGTTTATCAATGAAAGCAAGTTTCTTATCAAATATGCGATTATAACATTGACCAGAAGGTTATTAAATAACAAGGCAATAATTGCAGGCTAATGCCATTCTACCTATTCCTATATATCAAAAATATGAAAATTGTATTTATTTATTGAAATGTTTCACCAAGAAAAGTACAATGAACAACAAGTTGCTCGTCTCACGGAATGTCCTGGGGGGAGGGGGTACAGATAGGGAATATAGACATGTAAGCATACAATCAGTGACAGTTACAGCAATGAAACAAACAATTACAGGTATCCAAAGGCTATTACAGGGGAACATAGCACAGTACAGCATAGCAAACATTGACAATTACAGCAATGAAAACTAGGACAGCAATTTACAGGTGTACCTAGGTTATTTACCGCAAGTGCGATTTAACAGTACAAGTACAGGTTGGATGCAAGTAGTCTACGCTACATGTATTACAATAACAAAAGAGCATTAAGTAATTGAATGATAAAACCATAACAACTGAGTCAAGAAAAGAAGATAGGGCAGAAGGAGGGGTGAGGAAGTTAGAGAGACAGTATTCAAGGTGGCATTAGCAAGAGCAGTTGATAGGTAGTTGTGTAGGGAGGCAATTAGGGATGATGTGGAGGATAAGTTATGAATCCGGGGGTGGGGTGGGGATGGAGTGAGTTCCACAGCTTAGGGAGGCGGTGGGAGAAGCCATTTTGTCCTGCTTTAGTTTTACAGCGAGGGACTGCAAGGGACCTTGTGTCACCTCATCTGAGAGAGTAGGGGGTAGGGGTAGGAATAGACACACTGATAGCTAGGTAGGGAGGGAGAGAACCAAGCCAGAATTTAGAGGTGAATTTTGCACAGTGGAAGGTACACCTGTTAGTGAGGGAAAGGACAAGGCACGATAGAGGTCACAGTGGTGGTGGTGGAGGTAGTCAAGAGCGAAGCAACAGAAAGAGTTAAAGAGGGTGTCCAGTCTGGTTAGGGCAGACAATGGAGCAGCAATGTAGACTATGTCGCAGTAGTCAAAAAATAGGAAGGTTCATCTGTATAATCTCATGCCTTGCCATAAGTGGGATGCACTTACGGTTTCTGTACAATGCACCTAGAATGGCACTGATATGAACAAAGAAGCTGAGGTGCTGGTCTAGCCGTACCCCAAGGTATCGAAATGAGGAGGTGTCAAGAGTAGTCCAATCAAAGGTGTGGAAGGTGGGCATGACAGTTAACCTTGAGCCTCTCTGCCTAGTGCCAAAGGTCATGGAGACAGTCTTCTTGGCATTCAGAAAAAGCTGGTGTGACCTAATCCAGAGCTGGATCTTACCGAAGTCTTGCTGGAGTCTGGTAGTCACATCACTAATGATTTGCCAGATGTGTATATAACAGTATCATCCGCATACATATGTATGCATGCAGATGAGCAAACCTTTGGGTGTTGTTCAGAAAAACAGAAAAAAGGAGGGGCCAAAACACTGACCCTGTGAGACTCCAGTGCTGATGGGGAGAGGAGCTGGAGTCAGTTATGCAAACTGATTGCAACCTGCCAGTCAGATAGGCCTTGAACCAATTAGTGGCTGCAGGAGTGAGGCCAGCTGGGGAGAGACTAATCAGCAGGAGGGTGTGGGAGACTGTGTCGAAAGCTTTTGCTATGTCGACAAATATGGCAGATGTGACCGGGCCACTATCCATTCCAGAGGTAATGGATTCAGTGAGCCTCAATAGGGAGGTGGCAGTAGAGTGTTTTTTCCTAAAACCAGACTGGAAAGGAGTGAAGGAGGAGGCGTCATCAAGAACGGAGAAGAGTTGGGATAGGACAAGGTGTTCCTGCAACTTAGCCACGGTTGGGAGCAAGGAAATAGGACGATAGTTGCCCATGGAGGTAGAGTCACCGCCCTTGGGTAGGGGAGGACAGTCGCATGCTTCCAGGTTGAAGGGACAGTAACAGTCACAAAAGATAGATTTAAGAGGACGGGGGTATGAAATAGCAGGAGCAAAGAGGTAGAGCAGCTTAAGATCAAGGTCGTTGGGAGAGCTGCTGCCCTTGGAGTGGTTGATAGCAAGGACAGCATTTAGGGTGTCTGCAGGAGTAAATGGAGAGAAGAAAAAGGAGGAGGAGGAGGATGGGGTTGGAGAAGGGGCAGACAGTGGAGGAGAAGGGGAGCAGGGTGTAGTTGGAGGGATGGATGTTAAAAGGCCAGAGGCACAATTAGTAAATTGGGTGTTAAAGCATTCAGCTACTGACATATGGTCAGAGATGAGTATGTTATTTTGCTTGATCATAGGGGTAGGTAGATGGGTGAGCTGAGGGAGAGAAGAGTGCATGTACCACCTTCCAGAATTTCGAAGGGTTGTTTATACTGACTTGGAAGTTGGTCTGAAACCGTGCAGATAGCCTTTGTGCATGTATTACGAAATATGTGGTAGTGTTGGTAGTTGTGCAGGAGCTTAGCGGATTTGTGTTTACGCTAGGCATGGTCACGTGCTCTTTGGCAAGCCAAGAGTTCCGGAGTAACCCATGGCAGTCGATTCCTTCTTGCTCCGGTCTTACGCAGCAGGGCATGGCAATTCCAAGTGTCAAGAAAGTGGGCATTGAAGGAATTCAGGGCTTCGTCTATATTGGTGGCTGAGATAGCTGGCATCCGGTCTGTGTGTGAGAGGTCATGGAGCGGGGGCAGGTCAAGTGAATTATAGGAACGAGTGAGCAGAATTTTATGGGGTACTTTTAGTGAATGGATCTTACATATCAGGTAAATCAAATGGTGATCACTTAGGGCGTCTGGCAGTAATCCAGACTTAGCAATTCTATGTGTGTGCGTAGTGACGGCCAGGTCTAGACGGGAGTGGTTGTTAGTTTTGGTGTTCAAGCGGGTTGGCTCCTGTATCAGCTGAGTGAGGTTAAGGGCTGTTATATCAGAACGGGCTTTGCAATGGGCCACAGATAGCCAATTTAGATTAAAATCATCCATGATGTACAATTCACCAGAGTGGGCATGGGAGACTAGCATGGAAATTAGGTCAGTAGCAGTTCTGGGTGGGAGTCTAGGACTACAGTAGGTGCCTGCTATATAAATAGGAGCTGTGAATGGCACAGAGATGTTTATAATGATAGCCTCATATGAGGAGGAAAGGGGTAATGGATAACATGGTAGTAAATTGTAAGGAGGCGGAGGCGTATATGGCCAATCTGCCTCCTCTACCGTCTCAATCACCATAATTCTTGATCTTCTTGGACACGTCTTTGCCATTTATTCATACTGCTGGGTTACAAACCGGAGGTGCTGGGACTCTGCAGGAGCCAGAAATCTTCAGGAAGGCCAGTGCTGAAGTAGGACTGTGTATGCATGGCACTGCTAGGCTGGTCTGTGCCTGTGTAGGCTACTTCTGCGTCAACCCTCCAACCACCTCAGTACTTTTTTTTTTTTTTTTTTTTAATACAGAGTAGGTGCAGCGTAATACAATCCAAGAACACCTAACCTAACAAGGGCATAAGATAGCCTGACTGACCTGTATAAGCAGGGTTAATTTAAACAATGTCATCACAGTCCAAACCAAACGAGGGAGTGAAGACCAGGACCAGATTTAGTGAGTTCAGGGGATAGTAAGTGGGTATATGAATAAATGGTGAAGATTTGTCCAAGAAGATCAAGAATTACGGTGAGTACGTAATTTTCGTATCTTCCTGGACTTTAAGTCTTCACCATTTATTCATACTGCTGGCTTAAAGTACCAAGCTAATACCAAATACCCTGAGCAGGGCGGTAGGAGACAGAGCTCACTCGGGACAGAAGTCCATTAAGGATTGTCCTGCCAAAGGAAGCATGCTGCCTGGCATGGACATCCAGAGTGTAGTGCTTTACAAAAGTGTTCACTAAGCTCCAAGTAGCCGGTTTGTAAATGTCATCAATGGGAACAAAATGGATCTCCACCAGAGACGCAGCAACAGCTCTGGTAGAGTGGGCACGCACCTGGCCCTCCAACTTGACCTGCGCCATGGAGTAACAATGACAGAGGCATGCCACTATCCAAGCAGAGATACATTTGATGGACACTGGCTGACCCAGCCGGGCTGCATTGAAGGACAAAAAGAGCTGCTTGGCCTGACAGGATCCCTGGTTCTATCGATGTAGAACCATAGGGCTCTTTTAACATCCAGGGAATGAATGGTGCACTCCCCTACATTTTGAAAGTTAGAGAAATAAGTGGGAAGAACCAAAGGCTGGTTGAGGTGGAAATCCGAAACCACTTTGGACAGGAACTTAAGGTGAGTACAGAGGACCATCTTGTCTTTATGAAAGACAGTATATGGAGGGTCTGTGACCAAAGCATGTATTTCAGAGACCCTGCGAGCAGAAGTGATGGCCACTAGGAAAGGCAGCCTCCCAGGTCAGAAACTTCAGATCACATGTAACTAGAGGCTCACAGGGTTTACAAGTAAGCATATCCAGCATGAGATTAATATCCCAGGGAGCAACTGGCTTCCTAACTGGGGGCCTTGTATGAAGGATACCTTTAAGGAATCTTTTGAACAGCCGTAATTGAGCCAGGGACAGGTTTTGAACTGGCTCATGATAGGCAGAAAGCACATAGAGGTGCACCTTTATAGACGAGTATTGCAGGCCTGCGTCTGAAAGGTCTAGTAGGTACTCCCAACACTTTATCTGGAGGGCACTGAAATGGATCTAAGTAGATCTTAGCGCACCATTCCGAGAAATGCTTCCATTTAGCCATTTAAGTCTTCCTGGTGGAAGGCTTACAAGCTACCAGGAGGATCTGCGAGATTCTCTGAGAAGCTTTAAACCTGCAGACTTCTATAGCCTCAGGGGCTGAGATGAAGGGAGCACAGGTTGGGGTGGACCAGGGGTCCCTGTGTCAGGAGATCCGTTCGAAGAGGCAACTGTCTCAGGGGGACCTTTGACAACATGTTGATTAAAGGAAACTAGATCTGCCGAGGCCAGTACAGTGCAATAAGAATAATTTTGTCCCCCGTGCGCCTCCAGTCTCAGCAGTAGTGGAAGAGGAGTAAAAGCATACAAAAAACGACTTGTCCACCAAAGCCTGACTGTATCCTGACAGAAAAGTGGGAGGTTCTGGATTTCTGGAGTAGAATAGAGGCAGTTTTGCATTGAGTGGGGACGCCAAAAAGGTCCAGATCTGGACTGTCCCACTCATCAAAGAGCAACTGCATGATGTCCGGTGCAAGTGCCCACTCATGAGGATCTGCTTCTGTCCTGCTCAGATGGTCTGCCAGATCGTTTTGAATTGCTGGCAGGTAAACTGCCTGAATCAGGACATTGTGGTCAAGGTATCACTCCCATACCCTCATGACTTCCCTGTACAGAAACTAGTAGTCTGCCCCACCTTGTTTGTTGATATAGTACATCACAGACTTGTTGTATGTCTGAAGAAGAATTACTTTGTGATTGACAACTTCTAGGACTCTGAGGGCGTACAGGACTGCCTCATCTCCAGAACACTGATATGAAGATGAGACTCTTTCCTGGGTCCACACTCCCTGAATGTGAAGATCTTGGCAGTGAGCCCCCAAGCCGAGCAGAGATGCATCTGTGGTGATGGTGAGCTGAGATTCTGGTGGGGCAAAGGTCAGACCATGTAGAAGGTTGTCCTCTTGTATCCACCATATTAAGGGACTGACGCAGGGGTCAGATGTCCAAGTAGGGAAAGATGTAAAACCCCTGTCACATCAAGGCCATGGCTACCACTGCCAGGCACTGGGGATAAGGACAAGCCAAAGGACAGAGCCCGAAACTGGTAATGCTCTCCCTGAAAGTGGAAGCGTAGGAAGCCCTGGTGGGATGCAAAAACCTTGATGTGCAGGTAAGCATCCTGCATATCCAAAGAGCAGAGCCAGTTCCCCTGGTGAAATGAGGCAGCAATCTTTGGAGGGTGACAATCCAGAACCATCTGTATCCCATGTACAGATTGAGACAGCTGAAGTCCAGGGTGGGCCGGAGATCCCCTGTCTGCTTGGGGATCAGGAAGAAGTGGGAGCAGAATCCCCTTCCCCTGTTCGGATCGGAGAACGGGCTCTATAGCCTCCTTTTGCAGTAGGGCTTGAATTTCTGCCCATATGAGGAACATGGCCTGGAGGATATATGGACAGTCCTGGAGGATTTTCTGGAGGCCACTTTAAGAACTCTAGAGTGTGGCCATGCTCAATGAGCTGCAGCACCCAATTAGGTGTTGTGACCTCCCTCCAACTGTCATGGTGGAGGGAGAAATTACCCCTGACCACCACTTCCTGAAGCCCTACGGGGGAGGTTGGCAAGGAGTCAGGAGGTAGGAGCAGCACCTGACTGGGCTGTGGTCACTCCTCTACCAGTCAGGGAAAGAGCTGGGATGGCGCAGGGAGAGCAGCACCAGCCTTGCATTTGCCCTGGGCCTTGGAAGGTGGTTGACCTGTCTACATGAGGAGCGATGAAAGGGGAACCTGTGGCCTGACTTCAGCTTGGTATGGTACATGAATGGGCCAACTTAAAGGCCCTCCCAAAAGTTTGGAGCTCAGAGATGTCTTGCACATCTCCCCCAGACAGCTTGGGACCTCGAAAGAGAGCCTCCATAATGCTAAACTGGACATCTGGAGCGAAGCCCGAGACTCTGAGCAAGGCATGACGCCTCATACTGATGCCAGCGGTCACTACACGGCCTGAAGCATCCATGACATCATAAGACACCCTAAGGATGTGGGTGCCGATGTCAGACCTAGTCTTCAGGGCCTAAAGGGTTTGCTGCTTTGTGGGGTCATCTGGTATAGCCATAACTGCCTCCCTGGCCTGATCCCACAAGAGGGTCTGGGATTGCACCATATGGGTCAAGTAGTTGAGGGCCCGCATGTCAGATGTAAAGGTACACTTGTCTGTTTGGTCCAGCTGCCGAGACTCGCTGTCTGGAGGGAGGATACTGAGGTGATTCGGCCTCTTGGTACGGTTGTGGACCGTTTTAATGATGACAGAGCATGCTTTAGTATGATCACCAAAGTAGGATTTACCAGATGGAGCATGGTAAAGCTGGTGAGCCTTTTCAGAGTCCGCTGGAACTGTATGAGGGTGCTGCCATGCGGCCTTGGAAAAAATCGTCGTAAGACTCGATGAATGGGGGGACCACCAAGGTTGGAGCGTCGCACTGACGAAAGCAGACTGCCATGTAGCGACACTCCGGGTCCTATTCTTCAGTCTCGCACCCCATAGTGGCTTGGTTATGCCTCATGACATCCATGAAAATGGGGTCATCATGATCAGGAGGCGAGTTGGGAACTGTGCTGGGCTCTTCTTCCTCCTCCGAGTCTGCCAAAATGGAAGAAGACATCATCGTCAGTGGCTGAGTCATCATCCTCACTGTCGTGCGACTGGCGATCGACTGGGCGAACAGGAGTGCTCACGTCAGTGGGGCTCCTGAGAGTATGTGGAGAGCTCGAGACCGGGCGGATTGGAGCTGGAGGTGGGGGTTCCCTAGGAGGCCCTTGAGGGTGCAGCTGAAGCGACCCACCTGGAGAGGAACCTGCAACTGCATAAACGTCCACAACATTGAGATCACGGTGTGGTAGTCCACCAGCGCCGGCACTGGCCCAAGGGATACAGGATATAGATCGGCTGGGGTCAGACCAGCGGAGGATAACGGTAAGCCGGCATCAGTCCCCAGGCACTGGGTAGGGATAAGCATTGGACCCCCAGGAGTGGAAGCTGGACACCCAGGCTGTGGTCCCACAAGAGCTGGAGGCAGCACAGGTGCTGGTCCCTGGGGCATCAGTAGGGGAGGGCCAGCAAAGGCCCTGCTGGCGCCAGAGACGGCAAGGACCCGTGGACTGTGAGAGAAAAGGTGTGGGCCCAGCAGGCGTCGGCCTGGGAAGACACCTGGGGGTGGGCGGAGAAGGGCCCCACTGGCACTAGCTGTGGGGAGACGGGGCTCTGGGAGGTGCCAGTGCTCTGCAGTGCAGAAGAAGGTCCCAGGGCTCGAGACCGACATCAGGGGCACAGGTGATGGGGAGGCAGAGATGGAGCTGGAACCAGCAGCATCCATGCCGGCCGAGCCATCTGCTAAGGATCCTACAGAAAACAAGGGCTAGAAGAGCAGGGGCAGGATACGGAAGACTCTGCCCTGAAGAGCCGCTGGTGGTCACAGATATTTGAGTGGGCAGCGGGGCCGAAGAGGCTGACCCCCCCCAAAAGGGAAGAAGATACTAACATGGTCATTTTAGGAGCTTTGTGTGGAGACCTCAAGTGGAAGGCAGACCAGGGTAGGTCCCGGTCCTTGTTCCAAAGTTTGTGCTTCCCCGAGAATTTGTCCTTGGACTTAAGACGAGGAAGAGCCCGAGGACTGGGCCAGGGAGGTGGAGGAGCTCTGGACCTGCAGCTCCCGTTCCATCAGGGGGACCTTCTGCTGGAGATGACTTTCCAGGGTCTCCTGGTGGCTGGGTTAAACTTCTGGCAGACCTTGGAGGTTTGCACGATATGGTTTGGGCCTAAGCAGATGAGGCAAGCAGAGTGGCTGTACTTGTCTGGGATCTGCTTACCGCAGGCACACACTGTGGAGCGGTCAGAAGCTGAAGATGGTTGAGAAGACATAAAAGAACGAGAAGAAGACCAAAAAAGGACGATGTTTAACTGAAGAAATCAGAAAATAAGAAAACACAGTAAATGTGGGAAAACAGCAGTCAAGTACAGCTGTGGTGGTGTCAGTGGTCCGATGTGTGCTGGTCAACGGCGGGAAATAACTGGGGAGGGTGTGGGGGCTGCCCACCTTATATAGGATAGGTTGACGTCAGCTGCTGGGCAGACCCCTCTGGCGGATTGCTAGCTAGAAAGGTTTCCATGTGGCTGTGGTGCCTGACGGCTTAGTCCTACTGGTGATGTCCAGCTGCAAAAGATACCCTCAAAGCAAGATCTGCCCTTCCCTGAGCAGGGCAGGGGCTCCAGCAGCACTGGAGTCTGCGAAATAAAGGATCTTTCTCCCTTGGCAAAATCATCACCAACTGGGCCTAACTGATCAACCAACCAGTATCATGCCCTTCAGCTGTCTAGAGGAAAGATCTAACGACAGATCAAAAAGCTCACATGAGGTTCGACCTCTTTAGAGGGAGATGGACCTCAAGGGCCCTTTGGGATCTCATTCCACAATGCCTCCATGACTGGTGTTGACTGTTCCACTTCTTGCTCCTGTGGCATATGGGGAGGAGTGCGGGCTGAACAACTGCAGGGTCAACAATCCATTCTTGTCCTCACAAGGCTTGGGACTGTCCACCCTCCACTTTTTTAGACAGTCAGAAGATCAAACGCTGAGTCCTCCTTGAAGGTCTGTGACACATCAGCCTTCAGGGCCAATAACTGTGTAGCTCAGCCTGCCACAGCTGACAGCCTATGCAAGGACCCCCGACCTTACCCTAAGGACCCTTCATCTTATAACCTTCAATCCTCTGTGGGTTCACTGCCTTACACCACAAGCAGCTGACCACCTCTGGGGTGATGCCCAAACAGTAAACGCATACATCATGGCCACTGTTAACCAAGTTGGTGAACCTGCAAATCAGACACCTTTTAAATCCTGGCTCTCTCTACTATTTTACTGTTGCAGTGGACTGAGCAGTGAGCCAGAATCGAGGTAAAAAACAAATTGACAGGTGTTCATAAATTTTCAAAAAATTAACCAAAAAATAAAAAATAAATAAAAAAACCTGTTCACAAGCACGATCTCTGTAAAGGAGGAGACCTGTTCCTTCAATTAGGAAAAAAGATCAAAATGCAGTGGAAGCAGAGTTAAAGGACCACATGATTGCGTGGTAGGACGCATCCAGCTAGAAGACTACTTCCCGTGACTGGAGCATGCTCAGTGGAAGACTGCCTATGCATGTAAAGTTAATTGATTGCATGTAGTTAGAAGAAAAAATTACTCACCTTAGTAATTGCTTTTCTTCTCATGGAGTCTTGCTATATTAGGACCATTGCAGTCATTCCCCACACTTGAACTGCCCCGGAGAGGAAACAGTTAACTCCAGAGTGATCTGGAGTTCCACAGCACGAGGGCGCTGTTCAAAGCTCTATCTGGCTAGTTTCAAATGAAACTGTCAGGTTCTTTACGGAGCTAAACTAACATAGCAAGTCTGTGTGGAAAAGCTCTACACTAGCCATTGGCTACCTACCATTAGTAGAATAAGAACAATCACAGAATAATAACAATATTTATTGTTAGGATCACCTCACAAGCACTAATAGGCCCCTCTCCCCAAAAGACTCAAGTCCAGAGAGGGACCATCTACCACTTAACAAAAACAGAAATACCTAGTTCCTAACCCAAAGGAAACAAGGGGGAACTAGAGAGACTAAATGGCATGACACAGTGCTTGCACTAATTTGCCAACCCCATACCCAAGTAGGAGTTCTGAGAGTGGTAGAGGGTTGTTCTAATATAGCAAGACTCCATGAGAAGAAAAGCAATTACTAAGGTGAGTAATTTTTCTTCAAACACCATGAAGTCTTGCTATATTAGGACCATTGCAGATTACACAGCAGTACCTCCATGGAGGAGGGTCAGAACCTACTTAGGAAATAGGCTCTGAAGTACAGCTGTGCCAAAGCGAAATCTCTCCTGGACTGGACGTCCAGGGAATAATGCTTGGTAAAGGTGTGAACTGTTTTCCAGGTAGCAGCTTGACAAATTTCCAAAATGGGAATATCTCCAGCAGCCGCTAGAGATGCAGCTGTACCCCTGGTGGAGTGAGCCCTCAGTCCTGAGGGGTTCCCTACCTGCTTTTGGTAACAGAACTGGATACAAGAGACAATCCACCTTGCAATTGTCCTCTTAGTGGCAGGTCTCCCTTGCCAACCTCTCCATAGGTAAGGAAGAGTTGAGGGATTTGAACCTGTGACACTTGGTACTGCCCACATAGTAGCTTAGGGCCTTTTTGACGTCCAAGCTGTGTAGTCTCCTTCACCCGAGGAAGAATGCTCAGTGAAAAATACTGGAGAGAAATGGACTGGTTCAGATGAAAATCTGAAACCACTTTGGTAAAAACTTTCTGTTAGTCCTGAGGACTACCTTATCCCTGTGAAAAGAAATAAAATCCTTTTCCACTGAAAGGGCTTGCAATTCACTTATACGTCTGGCAGAAGTGATAGCCACTAGAAAAACAGTTTTCCATGTTAAATACTTGAGATCTGCAGAAGAAAGGGTCTCAAAGGGAGGTTGCATTAACTGAGCAATGCAAACATCCAGGTCCCAGGCAGGGGCTGGTTCCCGAAAGGGAGGGTTAGTGTGAAGTAACCCCTTAAAAAACTTGGAAAACACAGGGTGAGAGGAAAGAGAAACAGGCTTCCCTGCGGAAACAAAGGCAGAAACAGCTGCCAGATGAACCTTCAAGGTAGCTAGTCTAAGGCCTAGGGGAATTTAGATGGGCCAAATAGTCCAGTAAAGTGGCCAAGTCAGCAGATTCTGGCACAATTTGTTTCTCCAACACCAGAAGGAAAACCTCTTCCACTTAGAATTGTAAGTGTCCTAGTGGAAGGCTTCCTAGAAGCCTTTAAAATATCCAGGACCCCTTGAGAAAGGTGCAAATCAGCAATTCTAATTCCTCAAGAACCAAGCCTTGAGGTGGAGGGATTTGAGGTCCGGTACCACACTCTCCCTGTGCACAGGTCAGCAAGTCGTGGGTCCTGGGCAAGGTCAGGGGAGGGTGGATTGTCAGGGACAGGAGGAGAGGATACCAGGGCTGTCTGGCCCAGTCTTGAGTAATCAGAACCACTTTGCAGGGCTGAGTTCTGATTTTTACCAATACCCTGAAGAGGAGAGGGAAGGGGGGAAAAGCATATAGGAATTTCCCTTTCCAATCCAGCAGAAAGGCGTCCAGGGGGACTGAGCCCAGCACTGGAGGCCTGCAACAAAATAGAGGAAGTTGATGGTTGTCTGGGGCTGCGAAGAGATCTATCTGAGGGGTGCCCCATCTGGCAAAGACCGACCCCAATACCTGAGGATTCAGAGACCATTCGTGATGGCCCTGGGAAATCCTGCTGAGAGCATCCGCCAGGACATTGTCCTTTCCTGGAAGGTGAATTGCGATCAGGGAGTAAGCCAGAGACCACAACTTCATTGCTTCGGTGCACAAGGCTGATGACCGAGTGCCTCCTTGCTTGTTGATGTACCACATTGTTGTGGTGTTGTCTGTCCTGATTTGAACTACTTTGTTCTGGACAAGAGTTGAAAAAGCCTGAAGAGCTAAAAGAACAGCTCTGAGTTCCAAAAGATTGATGTGGAGCAGAGATTCCTGAGGGGACCACACTCCTTGAGTGGAAAGGTCGCTCAAGTGAGCCCCCCACCCTAACAGGGAGGCATCCGTGGTGAGGGTGAGGGAGTGTGAAACGGGTATAAAGGGAACCCCTTGAGTAAGATTGCTTTGATCCTGCCACCACTGAAGGGCCAGGATCAGGGTTTTGGTCACCGGGACTAATTTGGTAAGGGGTCCTCTTTTGAGACCAATAGGACCTCAAGTGGAACTGGATGTCCCTCATCTGAAATCTTGCTCCTGCACGACAGCTGTGGAAGCAGCCATGTGCCCTAGGAGTTGCAGAGTGCCTTGCTGGTCGAGAGACCCGCGAGGGTAAAGGAGGATGCCAGGGCAATGAGCCTGTCCACTCTTTCCGAGGGGAGAAATGCCCTGGCTAACTTTGTGTTCAATTCTGCACCTATGAAAGTTAGAACCTGAACAGGTTCCAGAACTGACTTTGGTAAGTTCAGCAGGAATCCCAGGGAAGTGAGAAGCTGCTGGGTGACTTGCAAGTGGGATTTTTCCTGATCTGGAGACTGACCCACTATGAGCCAGTCGTCCAGGTAGGGAAACACAGCAATCCCTTGCCTTCTTAAATGAGCCACTACCACAGCTAGACATTTTGTGAATACCCTTGGAGCCGAGGTTAGGCGAAGGGCATTGCTCTGAACTGGTAGTGGCCAGAGAGCAGTTCGAACCTGAGGTACTTTCGGTGAGAAGGCCTGATCATGACATGAAGAAGGCGTCCTGAGGTCCAGGGAAGCTAACCAGTCCCTGGCCTCAGGGAAGGCAAAATCATTGCTAGAGTTAACATTTTGAACTTTGGTTTCAATAGATGTTTGTTCAGGTACCTTAAGTCTAAGATGGGCCGCCATTCTCCTGTCTTTTTTGGGGTAAGAAAATATCTTGAGTACAGTCCCTTGCCCTGATGGCAAGGGGGGATCCTTTCCACTGCTTTGCAATCCAGAAGGGAAGAAACCTCTGCTTCCAAAGCAAGGGCTTCTGAAGAGTTTGCAGGTGGAAATTGCCTGGCTCTCATCTTTGGGAACTGTTTGAAGCTGAGAACCAGGCCGTGGCTTACTACTTCCAGAACCCACCTGTCCGAAGTTAGGGACAGCCAGTTCTGGCTGAAATAAGCCAACCTGCCCCCCACTGGTACAGGAGAATCGGCCCTGGGCACCCCATCAGGGTGCCTGCTTGGCAGCAGCTTTAGGCTGAGGGAGGGCGACTGTCTACCTGTGCCCGCCTACCTCTGCCTCTGAAAAACCTCTGTGAAAAAGCAGAGGAGGCTTGAGATTGGTAAAGGGCCTGTGGAAAGGCCTACCCCTACCCTGGGGCATGCCTTGTGGAGTGGCATGCCTCTCCTTAGCTTGGGCACTTTTGTAGGTAGTTCTATAGTCATCCATCTTTTCATATAATTTTCCGCTTGATCACCAAACAGAGAATTTCCGTTACAGGAAAATCCATAGCCTTTGACTGAGTATCTTGGGACAGATTAGTGCATCTGAGCCATGCCAACCTACGGAAAGCTACAGAAGTGGCCATGACCCTAGAGGAAACATCATTAACATCAACAGCAGTATGAAATTGAACTTTAGAGGCTTCAATGCCATCAGCAGCCACTTGTTCCAACTCACTAGCCAGCTGGCCCTGGGCCTGCTTGGCTAACTGCAATATAGTGTCCCATCTAGATTTCTGATATCTAGCCACATAAACCATATAATTAGCCTGCCTGAGTCCCAAAGAAGCTGCTATATTGTTTTTCGCTTTGGCATCAATCTTCCTGGAATCCTTATCAGGAGGATGTGAGGCCAGGAATATTAGCCTTGTCACAGGCTGCAGCTTGCACCACACCTACATGACTACACTGCTCAGAGAGGAAGTCTGTATCAGGGCCTGATAAGGTATACCTTCTGTCCATTTTTTATCTACAGGAGGGACAGAATGAGGATTTTTAAAATCTTTGTTGTTTGCTTCCTAAATGACTTATGCAAAGGAATAGACAACCTCCTAGACTCTGGAATATCCATCATTTCAACATAATCAGGCTCCTCTTGCTCATCCACAGCCTCTTCTAAAGGAAGCTGGAGGTTTCTGCAACCTTTTGTAAAACAAAAGAGAAGGGACTCAGACAGCATAGGGGAGATTCTAAAGGTCTATCTGGAGAAATGTCCGGTTCAATGGGCACGTCCAGACCTTCCCAGTCACAAACATACTGATCAAATTCCTCCTCCCTCATGTGGTTCATAAAATCCTCAACATCATAATCCTGAACCACTGGGACTGAACGAGCCACCCTTTTCCCAGATGCAGGGGGTTCATCAGATCCCTGAGACAAAGATTGGACAATCTGAATGGCTTTAGCTATCTCTGCAGCAGTTGGAGAGACAATTTTGTACTCCAGACCTGCTGATTTCTTTGTCTTTTGCTGGGACTGGTTCCTCTGAACCAGCCTTCCTTTGCTCGAGAAGTCTCGCCTGGTCAGAGGGCACTCCTCTGGTCCAGTGGGTACTGGACCGGGCTGGCCATCCGGTCAGCGGACTTTTGGCCTCTCGTTCCCTGAGCCGCCCAATCTCTTTCCAGGGTGGCTGCAGGAAATTTTTACACACCTGGCAGTCTGACAGGAGGTGGTCAGCCCCAGACAATAAACACAGGTGGTGTGTGGGTCAGCCTTGGCAAAGGCTTCCCACAGACATCACAGTGTTGAAACCCAGTGGGCCCGGTTTTCTTTTGGGTTTCTCAGACATAATGCCAGCCTAACCAAAACTTGCCTTTAGATGGCAGTGCCAGGCAAGACACCCTTATCGGTTCCTAACTGTGTCACGGGTATTTGAAAAAACCCCAAATAAAAGTTAGGTTTTTTTAGAACCGATAAGAACCGGGAACCGCACTCTAAAAGCCCAACCAAACAGTTTGACACATATATTTTAACAAACCGATCGGTTCAAAACCGAACCGATAATGAATTTCCACACAGACTTAATTTCTGTACTTACGGTTGACCAGATAGAGCTTTTAACCGAAATGCGGTAAAATAAATACTTTTTGCCGGTTCCAATGAACCGAAAATACTCGCTTGAACCGAGAAATGAACCGAGCTGAAGGAGCTGATCTCCGGAGCGACTGTTCAGTGAAGCGGAGTAAAGAATCTGGCAGTTTCATTTGAAACTAGCCAGATAGAGCTTTGAACAGCGCCCTCGCGCTGTGGAACTCCAGATCACTCTGGAGTTAACTGTTTCCTCTCCGGGGCAGTTCAAGTGTGGGGAATGACTGCAATGGTCCTAATATAGCAAGACTTCATGGTGTTTGAAGCTCTATTTTTTTTTTATAAAAGGAAACATACGCTGCCTGCAGCTATGCAGGTGGTCCCAGTTTTGAGGGCAAACTCAGGTTCTTATGCCAGAAGGTAAGGCAGGCTGCTGGCAGCTGCCAAGATGCAGCATGCCTCAGCTGTGGGAGAGTAAGAACATGTTACTCACCTGTAACAGTAGTTCCAGGAGTGGTATACGTTGTTCATCCACACATATTGGCACAGCCCCTTTCCCTTTAAGGATCCATCAGAAGTCTTCAAGCTGGCTCCTCCCACCCACCCGGGTGGTATATACCTCGGCTCCGCCCCATGACGCCAGATCTTAGCCCGCTGGAAGCCAGGTGTGGTGCGTCTGCAGCCGGGGAGTTCGGGTGGTTCCATGTGGATGAACAACATATACCACTCCTAAAACTACTGCTACAGTGAGTATCCTGTTCTTCTAGGATCGTGGATATGTTGTTCATCCACACTTATAGGCAGACTCCTAGCAATTCTCCGGGAGGAGGGAGGAAAGGCACACAACCCCTACTTAGGAAACAGGGACTGGAGAACTGAGGCCCCAAAACCAGCATTCCGGCGTGGCTCAAGGTCGATGTGGTAATGGGTAATGAAGGCGTGTGCTGACTTCCAGGTAGCAGCCTGACAGATTTCCTGTATAGAGATGTCCCTGGAAGCAGCCACCGATGCAGCAGTATGGCGGGTAGAATGAGCTCTTATCCCTCTGGGAGGCTCCATGCCCGCCAACTCATAGCATATACCTATGCATGATGTAATCCATCTTGCTATGGTCTGTTTGGCTGCAGGTCTGCCAGAAGCGGCTTCAGCATAGGAGACAAACAGCTGGTGAACCTCTCCATGAATTCCTGCCATCCTCTCCTTGTGATAGGAGAGAGCATGTCTCGGGTCCAAAGTATGGAGCCTGTACTTGGCCTCCGAGGTGTAATTAGGGAAGTATGTATACTGGCAGAGTCAACACCTGGTTAAGGTGAAAATTTGACACCACCTCCGGAAGGAATTTTGGGTGGGGGCGCAGGACAACTTTGTCCCTGTGGAAGACCAGATAAGGGGAGTCCACCGAAAGCACCTGGAGCTCCCCTGTCCTTCTGGCAGACGTGATAGCCACCAGGAAGGTCGTTTTCCAAGACAAGTGTGACAGCTCACACTTGTGCATTGGTTCGAATGGCTTGCCCATGAGCTTTGCCAATACCAGCAGTAGATCCCACAGAGGTGGAGGTTCACGCACCGGAGGGGTATGTGATCCAGGCCTTTGAAAAAGCACCTGACCACTGGCTGTTAGGTGCACCCTAAGGGTCGATGACCGTAGATCCCCTTTGGAGAGAAACCAAAGGTAGTAGAGAATGTTAGCCACAGAACAGAATAAAGGGTCCAGACCCTTACCCTGACACCAAATGGAAAATCTTTTCCATTTGAAGGCATAACATTTCCTGGTCGATTCCTTTCTAGATGCCTCCACCATGGTGTAGACATCTTCAGAAAGACCCAAAGCCTGGAACTCTAGCCGCTCAGGTACCAGGCTGTGAGGTGCAGGGAATGAAAGTCCGGATGGAAGACCTTCCCCTGGTTCAGAGATATCAGGTCCGGGCGTGTATAAAGCTGCTCTGGGGGCCTGCAGCTGAGGCTGAGGAGATCTGGATATCAGAACTGGCACGGCCAGTCTGTGGCTACCAGAATCACCTTCGACTTGTCCCTTGTCACCTTGAGTAACACCTTGTGGATCAAAGAAAATGGAGGGAAGGCATAAAGGAGGCCTGGGGCCCACGGCCTCAAGAAGGCATCCCCCTGCAGCAAGCCCTGCTGAGGGGGGCAGGCATGATACAACCTCAGCTTGGTGTTTTCCCTGGAGGCAAACAGGTCCACCATCGGTTTGCCCTCTCTGGATGGACAGACCACTGACGGGATGTCTGGCCTATGCGGCTGAAAGCATCCGCCGGATGGTTTGAGACTCCTGCCACATGGATGGCTAAGAGAGCTGCCTCCAACTGGCTTACAAGGGTCCAGATGCGGAGCGCCTCCTTGCACAGCAGACGGGAGTGCATGCCGCCCTGTTTGTTGAGGTAGTACGTGGTTGTGGTATTGTCTGTCTGGAATTGAACCACTTGACCCCGGAGCTGAGGAACGAAAGCCGACAGTGCCAGTTTAACTGCTCTGAGCTCCAACAGGCTGATGTGGCATCGGGACTCCTTGGGGTCCAGAGTCCGTGGGCCCTATTGTCCCCCATGTGGGCTCCCCAGCCCATAAGAGAGGCATCAATCGTGAGAACGGCAGTCGGCTCGGGGCGGACAAACGGGATCCCTTCCTGCAACCGGTCTGGGGCGGTCCACCAATGGGGAGCATCCCACATCTTCTGGGTTACAGTGATCAGCTGGTCGAAATGACCATGACGCTGAGTCCACAGGGCGGCCAGCTCCCATTAGAGGGGTCACATGTGCAACCAGGCCCAATGGACCACTGAGGTGCACGCCGCCATGTAGCCCAGAAGGCGCAAGTGCCCAACCAGAAATAATTGGGCAAAGGAGGAGAGAACCTCTGCCCTCTCCGCCAGGAGCGGAGCTCTGGCTTGACAAGAGTCAAGCTCTGCCCCAATGAAGCCCATCACCTGAGAAGGCACAAGTTCAGACTTGGCCTCGTTGATCAGAAGGCCGAGCTGGGAGTAGGTCTGGAGGGTGAGATCCCTGGACCTCTCCACCTCCTGTTGGGTGGAACCCACGAGGAGCCAATCGCCGAGGTAGGGGGAAATTCTGCCCCCCCCCCGATGCCGGAGATGGGCCGCCACCACTGCAATGCATTTGGTGAACACCCGTGGGGCCGATGACAGGCCGAACGGCATGGCTCAGAACTCGTACAGGGTCCCTTCGACCCTGAAGTGGAGGAACCACTGATGGGACGGACGGATTGGGACGTGAAAGAATGCGTCCTGTAGATCCGGTGAACAGAACCACATGTTTCGCTCCAGGGATGGTATGGTCTGGTTCAGAGTGACCATCCGAAAGGTGCGAGACCTGAGATATTGATTCAGGTCATGGAGATTGAGGATGATGCGCCAACCCCCCGTCCGCTTGGGCACCAGGAAGTACCTGGAAACAAAATCTGGGTCTGGCGGAGGATCCGGCAGTGTAGCTACTGCCTCCTTGCAGAGAAGCTAACCCACATTGTCTCGAAGAGCCGACTGGGTGCATGCGGAGATTCGTTCTTCCCGAGGGACGCGGGCTCGGCTGGGTGGGTACTGCTCGAATTCCAGAGGCAGTCCCTGACCGACCACTTCGAGAACCCACCAGTCCAAAGTGACAGCAGACCAGGCAGAAAGGAAGTGGCGGAGCCGACCCCCCACAGGAGGACCCAGAGCTGGCATGAAGGGTATAGGAGTGGTGACCCCCAACCCGTCACTAAGCAGACTTAGAGGAGGAGAAGGCTCCGGGACCTGCGCCTAGGCCTCCTTTACGGGGTTGCTGAGGACCCTGCTTGGGCCGCAGGTGCCAAGCTTGAGCCTGCTGCTGCTGCTGACCTCCTTGATAAGACGGCTGCCTGACCGCAGGGGAAGAATGCTGAAATGGCTTCTTCTTTCTCTTCAGCTGGTTCTTGCCCGAAGAATTCTTGGCAGAAGTGGCATCCAAGGTGGCGCTGGACTGCTCTATGCACTGTAGGTGACCGGCCACTCCTGGGCTGAACAAGTCGGTCCCAAGGAATTGTGCATCAGCTAACTTGTGCTGAATATCCGCTGGGAAGGAGGACAGCCTCAGCCAAGCCTTGCGGCAAGAGGCAACTGCAGCGACCGTCGAGCGGGCACGAGAGTCCCCGATGTCCAGAGCCATCTGGAGCTGCTGTTTGGCAACAGCACGGTCCTGATCTCGGACCTGCTTAACCGTGGTCTGCATGTTGGCGGGGAGATGAGGGAGGACTTTGTCCAATGACCCGAGAAGGGCATGGGAGAAGTGTGCCATGATGACAGCCGAACTTGCCTGCCGAAGGCCCAAGGAAGATGCCACATAGACCTTCCACCCCGAATGGTCCAAATACTTGGACTCCTTGTTGGGAGGTCAGTTAGTGTCGGCAGAACTGCCAGTACGCCTGAACACAGAGGCGGTCACCAGGCTCTTGGCCGAAGGGTGCTCTGTGAACCCTGCAAGGGACCCCCATGGGCACCGCATACTTGCGGGTCATGTGGGCAGACGGTGCTGGACATGAAGCAGGACACTGCCACAGTTCAAGAGCCGAAGCCACAATGGCCTTGGCCACAGGAAAGGGCTCTGTCGGGGTATCCTCTCTCTTGAGGATGTCCGTGAGAGGGTACTCCGCCTTTTTCTGGATGGGTTCCAGGGGCATTCCTGTAGAATCAGAGATGAGATGAAGGATCTCTTGGAAGGACCTTCCTCCAATCCTGTGCCAATGGACGACTCACCATCGCCAGGATGAGAATGGAGCCCAGTGACATCCAAGTCCAAAGAGTCAGGGTACAGCGGCCTGCTGCCCAAATCACCCTCGACCCGCTGAGGGCGGTCCGGGTGACAGCGACCAACAGACGTCAGGGAAGCCTGGTATCTGGTCGGTCCTCCTTGGAAGGAGCCCCTCCCACAGGCAGCTTAGGCGACGGCTCCACCACTATCGATGGAGAGACCGGTATAGGCCAAACCCGAGGACGGGCCAGCCCCACTGGCAGGGGAACCAAAGGCTTCAGTTCTGAGGCGGTCGGTTTCAGCCTGGGAGGCGAAAGCCAAGTAATGGCCGGGGTAGGAGTCGAAGTCGACTTGTGCCCGGACAAAATCAGCTGCTGCCACATGAGGTCCTCGAAGTGCCGGAGTTTCCATTAGAGTCTCTCCTCATCCAAAGAGGATGAAAGGTGGTGTCGCCTCTTTTTGGAGCTCTAGTGGCTCTTCCTCGGCTGCCCGGACGAGGGGTTCCTAGATCTCGACCAAGATCGGACGGGCCGACTCGGTCGCTCGGGAGACACCGGTGATACTCTGGGATCAGGAACTGGGTCCTCGATGGGGACACCAGCAGGCTGGGTCTCCTCATCGGGGAAAACAAGGACCAGAGTCCTTTCCAAAGAGTCTTCGACCGAGGCCGGCGACAGTGGGTCGAGGACAATCTCAACCTCATCTGCCAAGCCCTCAGTCAGCTGGCTCAATGGAAGGTCTATGAACCCTGCGGCTGAGGAAGTGATCTTGACCAAGGTCGAGACCGTATGCTCCTGGGACTGAGACCTTTCTCGGTCCCAAGAGCATCTTCACTGAGATGAAGACGAAATTGGTTCCTTAACTCTTTTACGAGATCGGGAGAGTGAGAGCCCGCGGGCGCCTCTCCCCGAGTGGGAGAGACTGGCACAACTTTGAAGGAACCTGTGAAGGTGGAGCCCAGGTTGAGTGGAACAAAAAAGCTTCAATTGCCCGAAGTGCGGGAAGTTGCTTCTTTGAATGCCTTCATGCGTTCCAGCTCCTCGGCGGAACCCGCGGCTGTGGAAACCACCCAACTAGCCTCCTTGGACTTCACCGGAGGATTCCTTTTCTCCGGTCTCCCCAACTTCAAGTGTGCCAGGCGGTCATCCAGGACGTTGGGTTGGAAGGCCAAGCAACAGCTGCAGGATGAGGTGTCATGGCCGACACCTAGGCAATAGACGCACGTGAGATGGGGATCAGTGCGTGGCATCTTCTGGCCGCAAGGACACAGGCAAAATCCCAGAGAAAATTTCTCTTCCATGATAGAAGATGCAAAAGCACGATTGCTAACTCAGACGAGTTTTAATTTCAGTAAAAGCAAAGTACTGAAAGCCAGGACCTATGAAATGCGAAAGCACAAGGGAGGCAACCTGTATCTTCCAGCGGAAAGGAAAATCTAGCCTCATGGGGCGAAGCCGAGGTATATACTACCTGGGTGGGTGGGAGTGGCCAGCTTGAAGACTTCCGGCAAGATTTAAAGGGGATAGGGACATGCCAATAAGTGTGGATTAACAACATAACCACGATCCTAGAACAAAATGCTTCCTAAATTAATTTGACGGATGAGTCCCTAAGGACAAGAACGGAGGAGATTAGAGGAAGAGAAGAGAAGAGAAGAGAAGAGAAGAGAGGGCAATCACCAACTCCCACACCAAAGGGGTAGAGCCGAGGCATTGAGGAGAGAAGTGCCCTCTCCCCCGATCCCTCTCCCCTACTGTCAGAAGGTAAATCCCCCGTGTGCCCAAGGTCACCCGTCTCCTGACCAGCGGAAAGGAAGGGGGAGGGCACATAGAGGAGGAGGACCCAGAGACTGAGGCCCCAGGGGGATGGAGGGTGGGATTGTGATGAATGATGAAGATACACAGAAAGATCAGAAATTACGGTAGGTACGTAATTTTCATGTTATCTGTGTCAATCTTCACCATTCATCACCTTTGGGTGAGTACCGAGCCCCCCCGAAGGGGGCCCAAGACCCTAAAGGACTAAGTCTCTTAGCTCTCGGTGGGTGACACACAAGAGGGAGAACCCTCACGGGCCTGAGAGGCCTGAGAGTGGAAAAGTGAGACGACCCCCGGAGAGAGTAGGAAGTTTCCCGACAGACGCCGTCTCACCCTACGGGAGAAAAGATAGGTTCTCTGGTGAGCGGAGTTAATCACCCTACACCAGGCCAAGGGTGACAACCGGGAGAGATGCAGCCACGCCGCCCGCCTAGTGCAGATCGCTGTCCCTACGGCCCTGGTAATTACCTCACTGGTGTCATATGATGCCCTTGCTTGGTGCCTTGCTAGCTCCAGGCCACGTGCAGAGCGTGCAATGGCTTGTCTGGTTTCCTCCGTGTCAGGCATCAAAGCTAGGAGTTGACCTAGCCTGGACCACAGGAACCTGTCATAGGTTGCATAGTGGGCCTGATGTGCTGCAATAGAAAGCAGCAACTGTGCCGAATAGAATGTCCTCCTCCCCCAAAAGTCAAAATCCAAGGAATCTTGATCTGAGAGCTGGTAACAGTACAGGGCGCGAAGCCCGTCGGGAGTATTCAATTGCGTCAATCCTGAGCTAGGATGAGGCAAGGAACCTGGAGACTGCAGGGGAGCACAAAACTGCTGGCAGAGATCCCTAGGGGATGGGACTCTGGAAAAGAGTCTCTGCCAAGAACGCAATGACGCCTACCGAAAGGGAGCAGGCCGGGGGGCACCAAAAGGGTATCCGCAATGAAATCACCTAGGAAGGCGTGTGTCAAGTTCTCTGGATTGTGTTGAGTGGGTGGGGTAATGTGCAGGTCCTCCAACATCCTGATGAGGAATCGCTGATACTCTGCGAGATCAGCAGCTGGGGAGATGTGGACAGACGACTCCTCTCCCCCAGAAGAGGGGGATGAGTAGTTAGCGAGGACCTCAAGAGTTCAGAGGTTGGCTGCTCAGCGGGGAGGTTGAAAATCTGTCTGTCGATAGCCCTAACATAAGAGGGAAATTGAGCAGCCACCGCTCTGAACTGCTCCCAGGAGAGAAAACCGGTAGGAAAAAGAATACCTGGGAGCGCAGGAGAATGTGGCAGAGGAGTGGGGACAGAGCCGACAACAGGAATCGTCTGACCTCCGCCTGGGCTAGGGAGTGCACCAGGAGCCCTAAGGGAAGGAGGAGCTCCGGAAAACTCCACAGTCGACAGCTGAACAACCAAACTGGAACTGCTTAGACTGTGCCCTGAAGAATCCCCCCTGTGAGGTGACCGGGGTCGCAAATGTCCAGAAGGATGGTCCTCTACCTCAAAAAAAAACGGGGCCCTCTCAAGGAAACCGAAAGGGAAGGACGGAGATCCGCTCTATGGCTTCTCCCCGAAAAAGGCCACCGCACGGACCCCATACCCCTCGGAATCAGAGAGTGCCCTCCTCCTCGAGAGAGAGCCAACTTAGGCAGCTGGCAGCGCTGGTCAGCCCCTGAAGGAGCTATCCAGGGAGCAGCACCCTCCCCTTCCATGGGTGCTCCAATCGGCCCCAAAGTTGGGCGATCCAGGCACACCACATGAGGGGATACCACCACTGAGGGATCAGAGAACCCTCAAAGACCAGGTTGCAGAGCAATGCTGGCCTGCACCACTGTCTGCTGGTCAGCACCCCTGACCCTGGTCCCAGCCTGTCGAGGACAATGCCAAGGTGTCCACGTGAGCAGACAACTCCGAAGAGTCAGGCTGCCTGTCTGACTCAGAGTCTGTCCCCCCTCCGAAGAGGTGGAGATCAAGGTTCTGTGCCAAACAGTGCGTGGATGCCCGCTACCATCCCGACTGAAAGGGGCACCAGAATCAGAGGCTGCACCAGAGTCGGTGCAGACGTTCCCAGCAGCACCGCGAATGGTGCCAGAAGAAGACACAGCTCCAACGATGGCAGCAGCCTCAGAGCCGGAGCCTGTCACGGCACCGTCCCGGCCCACGGTGCTGCCGAGAGCAGAATTGGCACTGACGACAGCTCCGACCATACTGTCGGCGCTAAGGTCGGAAACCCCACGGGGCCGCGAGTGGTACCAAGGACAGAGATGGTGCCGCTGATGCCCCCCGCCACGCTCTCGACGCCGAGCTCAGACCCCCAATCATGTGCTGTGTCCTCGCCAGAGCTGCTCCAGAGCTGGACACAGCGCCGCGCTCAACCACGGCGCCGGCAGATGGCACCAGGGCGAGAGACAGTCAGGACGGCACATGAGAGCCTCCAACAGCGCTTAGCACCATCGCACAACGGAGCCGACAGCAGCAATGGCGCCAAGCAATGGACTGGCGGCCGACGACAGCCCTGGTCAGGCGTAATGGGCTGGTGCCCAAGACGGGTGCCGACAGACGGCGCTAAGAATAGCGCTGACCCAGGTCTTCTGAGCCTATGGTATGACACTGGGGAGCTCGCCTCCAAAGGGGTGATTGCCAAGGCGGTGCCTCCCGCCCGTCCCCGGGGGGGGGGGGACGACGACAGACTGGGCCTCCTGCACCACAGAAGAATCCATGTTGTGTAGTGGGTTAACACACGCAAGGCAGTGGTCATGCTGGTAGGAGACAGAGAACTTACGGCCGCATGGGCACCGACACATGGGGGGGGACGTCCCGTCTTCAAAGTTTTCTTGCCCCCCAACTGAGACATGGCCTACGTAAAAAGAACACCAAGCAAGACCAGACGTCACAAAACAAAATGAGGAAGAGTCTTACCAGGCGACGTCGAATGGAGCGAATAGAACATGCAGGATAAATTCGGGGTCGATAAACTGCGACACAGAGTCGAAGGCTTAGAGACAAATGTAGGCCTCTCAAGTTTTTCTTTCAGCTACCCACGAGGTGACCTTGAAGGCAGGAGATGAAGAACTGGCACAGGAGGCGGAGTCGGACAACACCTAACGGACAACCTACAGCGCCAAGCGCAGCAGGGCCGGCTCTGGCAGGCCAACCTCCATCCAAAGAAAAAAAAAAGAAAAAGTTCTGAGGGGTCATGACCTCCAGCCAAGTACCCAAAGGTGATGAATGGTGAAGACTGACATAGATAAAAATCAAGAAATGGAGTCCTTGCTAAGGAGTCATTGACCGGAGCTGGCGACAGTAGGTCGATAACAATTTCAGCCTCGACCGCATCCTCGGTCGGCTGGCCTGATGGGAGGTCCAAGAAGTCACCGGCCAAAGAAGTGATCTCGACAGAGGTAGAGACCACATGCTCCTGGGACCGAGACCGCTCACGGTCCCAAGAGCACCTTCGTCAAGATGAAGACTTGCTCAGTTCTTTCTTCCGCTTATGGGATCGGGAGGAGTAAGAGCCCGCAGGCGCCTCTGCCCTGGTGGGAAGAGACTGGCACAACTCCCAGAAGGAGCCCGAGAAGGTGGAGCCCAGGTTGAGCGGAACGAAGAAGCTCCCGAGAGTCTGCAGCGTGAGCTGCTTCTTCCTCGAACGCTTGCAAGCATTCCAATTGCTTGGCGGATCCTGCAGCCATGAAAACCGCCCACCTAACCTCTTTGGACTTCACCAGATGGTTCCTCTTCTCCGGTCTCCCCAGTTTCAAACGTGCAAGACGGTCATCCAGGACGTTGGGATGGAAGGCCAAGCAAAAACTACAGGATGAGGTGTCATGGCCGACACCGAGGCAGTAGCCGCATGTGAAGTGGGGATCGGTAAGCGACATCTTTTGGCTGCAGGGGCACCGGCGAAATCCGGGGGAAGATTTTTCTTCTGTAACTGAAGATGAGAAGAAATGATCGCTAACTCTAATGATACAGAGTTTCGGTAAAACCGAACGTTTGAAAGCCAGGGCCTACGAAATGCGTGGGCATAAGGGAGGCAACCTGAATCTTCCAGCAGAAAGGAAGATCTGGCATCATGGGGCGGAGCCGAGGTATACACCACGTGGGTGGGAGGAGCCAGCTTGAAGACTTCTGGTGATCCTTAAAGGGGAACGGGACATGCCAAAGAGTGTGGATGAACAACATATCCACGATCCCAGAAAAGCTTTTGTACTCCTGGGGGCATTTTGTCTCAGTTTACTTTATTGGACAGTAAACATGTTTGGTACAGGAGTTTACCTTTGAATTGGAGCCAGTTAGCCTGAGCGTTACATGTTGCAGGTATGGGACAGACAGGCTGAGCCAGCATGCTTTGTTGAGTGCAACTATGATGCAGCGAAGAGTTGTTTCAGTAGCTGATCCATAGATTGGTAAGCCACAATCAATAAGCGAGACAAGAGAGCTTTGAATGGCCAGGTTAAGAGCCTCTGGGGTCAAACACTGCTTATGCCTATAAAGTAGCCCAATGCGGGTGTTAACAGCCTAAGCAATATTGTCAATGTGATAGGCACAGGTCACTGTACTGTCAATAACAATTCCCACATATTTAAAGAGCTCAACTAGCTCCAGGGGAGAGCCCCCCTCTTCGTTGGTGATAGAAAGACAGTAAGTTCTGTGCATATTTTGGGAGCTGGAGAACGGCATAGTTTTAGTCTTGTAATTCATAACTAACTTGTGCTTATGGAACCATCTTTCTACAACTACGAAATTACTCTGTAGCCTAGATTCAAGAACCTCAGAGTCTGGATCACTGGTAAACAGAAAAGCATCATCAGCATATAAAAGGATGTGACCCTGACAGGAGTAAGGAAGGTTGTTAAGGAAAATGCTAAATAAAAGAGGGCCCAAGATGGACCCTTGAGGAACTCCAGATAGGACAGGTCTGCTATCCGAGAAGGTGTTATCAGTCTTCAACTGCTGTGTACGGTTGTGCAGGTAACTTTCAAACCAGGCTATGCTGTCACGAGCTAGGCCAATGGTGGTAAGCTGTTCGACCAGGAGGACATGAATCACTGCGTCGAAAGATTTGGTTAATCAATGAAAGCAGCACCGACCAGGTGTCCTTGATTTAAGGAGTGGTGAATAAAGCCTGTGAACTCCAGAAGGGCAGTAGTGGTACTATGACCATTTCTGAACCCATGCTGTTGCAGGCATTGTAGCTGATATTTTTCCAAGTATTCAACCAGTTGGTCAGTCACTATACGCTGAAGAACTTTCGAGAGTAGGGTCAGGATAGAGATAGGCCTGTAGTTTCCAGTAATTGTGCGATCCCCAGACTTATGAACTGGTGTCACAGTGGCAGATTTCCATTTCTGAGGGAATTGAGAGTAATTAAGTGACATGTTAAAAATATGTGTTAGAGGTGACATAATTTCATCCAGCATAAGGGCTACAAACCTAAGATCCAGGGTGTCACCACTAAATCTTGATTTCCCGAATACCTTGAGCATGTAATTCCTGGCTTCATGGGCTGAGAGGCTTTTGAAGTAGAAAGGAGGATGAGATGGGTGCTGTGTCTCTTTCCCAGAGTAGTCACTTGTGAGGTGGGTGAGAGAAGTAGCCAGGTGGCAGGACACCACTCAGGTCCGTGAAAGCATTATTAAAAATGTTAGCAATAAGTTTGGGGTCGAGTGAGGGTACACCATCAGTGTTAAACATGGTAGTGGCAGATCTGAGGTCTCTCCTAGTGACCTCTTTAAGGTTAGTCCAAAATGTTCTGCCATCATTCCAGGTCCGAGAGAGCACTTCCTTATTATATTGATTTTTAGCTCCATGAATAGCCCTTGTGCAGTTGTTTTTAGCCACTTTGTACCTCTGGATGTTGGCCTGGTTACACAGGGACCTAGACCTGTGCCATAGATGGTCGCCCTGGCATTCAGAAGCTCAAGGAGGTCTGGAGAAAACCAGGGATTACAGCGGCCTTTGATTTTACGCTTTTTATGAGGGGTGTGCCTATCACCTATTGCGTTGAAATGAAGAATGAATTGGTTGAGAGCAATGTCAATGTTGTTAGTTGTGTAAACCATTGACCAGTCCTGATTACGCAGGTCAGCTTTTAGTGATTCAAGGTGCCTACGGATGAGTACTGACTAACAGGGAAGGGATCACAGATCTCCAGGTAAAAGGTCACCTGGGGGCCAGTGACCATCACATGGTATGGTTCAATTTGGCCACTACATCTAAATCATCCCATTCCAAGGCAAAAATATGGGACTTCAGAGGAGCTGACTTTGATAAGATGGCCAACAGAGTTAAGCTAGCCCTGGCAAAAAGAAACACAGGGAAGGGGGTACAGGCAAAGTGGGCAAGCATTAAGGATGCAATACTTGAAGCAACATCCCATTGCGTTAGACAGAAAAGGAAGTGCAAAAGAAAAAGGAAACCACTTTGGTTCTCAAATACAGTAGCAAATAAGGTCAGAGCAAAAAGGCTGGCCTTCAGGAAATATAAGGGGACACAGCGGGATGAAGATAGGGAGGCATACAGAACTGCCCTAAGAGAAGCAGGGAAGGCAGTAAGGCAGACAAAGTCCCAAAATGAAGAAACACTAGCACAAACAGTAAAAGAAGGTGACAAGACTTTCTATAGATACATTAGTGAAAGGAGAAAGTCCAGAGGGGGTATTGCTAAGCTCAAAGGAGAAAAGGGGGCATGTGAGGAGGAGGAGGACCCTGTAAAAGCATCTATCCTAAATAGATACTTTTGCTCAGTATTTACTGAAGAGAAGGTAGGGCAGGGCCCACAGCTCAGCACCATGGACACGGGGCAGGGAGGTGAGCACTACTCCTTTCACAAAAGAAAAGGTCCTACAAGAGCTCGCTAAGCTCAGGGTGGACAAGGCAATGGGACCAGATGGCATACATCCCAGGGTACTTAAGGAGCTACGGGTGGAACTAGCAGAGCCATTAGCAGAACTGTTTAGTGAGTCTCTGCGCATAGGAGAGGTCCCAGAAGACTGGAGAAGGGCTCATGTTATCCCGCTCCACAAGAGTGGTAGCAGGGAGGAGGCAGGGAACTACAGACCACTCAGTCTTACCTCAGTAGTGGGTAGATTATGGAGGCACTCCTGAAGCAAAGGTGGTGCAACACCTGGAATCCATAGGGGCACAGGATCCAAGACAGCATGGGTTTACAAAACGAAGGTCCTGTCAAACTAATCTCATAGCTTTCTTTGACTGGGTAACCAGAGTGGTGGACCAAGGGGGAGCAGTTGATGTCGCCTACCTTGACTTCAGCAAAGCTTTTGACACTGTTCCACATAGAAGATTGATAAATAAGCTGGGTAGGCTCGGGGTGGGTCAGAAGTTGGTCAACTGGGTGATAAACTGGTTGACGGGCAGAAAACAGAGAGTGATGGTAAATGGTATACTGTCAGAAGAGATGCAAGTCACAAGTGGGGTACCTCAGGGATCAGTCCTGGGGCCAGTGCTCTTCAATATCTTCATTAGTGACACTGCAGAGGGACTAGAGGGTAAGGTTTGTCTGTCTGCAGATGACACCAAGATCTGCAACAGAGTAGATGATCCAGAAGGGGTGGGCAAAAAGAGAAGAGATCTGGATAAATTAGCAAAATGGTCAGAAGAGTGGCAACTGGGATTAAATGCAAAGAAGTGCAAGATCATGCACATAGGGAAGAGAAACCCTGAAGCCACCTATAGGCTGGGAGGGGAGTTGCTGGCAGTTACAAAGGAAGAAAGAGACTTGGGTATCATAATCACCGATGACCTGAAATCATCCAAACAGACCTCTAAAGCAGTAGGTAAGGCTAGGGGGATGTTAGGGTGTATTAGTAGGGGTTATCAAGTTGTAAGAGGGAGGTAATAATCCCTCTTTACAAGACACTGGTTAGGCCCCATCTGGAGTGCTGCATGCAGTACTGGAGGCCACACCTTCACAAGGACATTAACCAAATTGAGGCAGTACAGAGAAGGGCAACCAAGATGGTTCAGGGACTGCATCAGAAGACATATGAGGACAGATTAACGGAGCTCAATATGTATACCCTTGAGCAAAGGAGGGAGAGAGGTGATATGATCGAAACATTCAAACACCTTAAGGGCATTAACAAGGTGAAAGAGTCCAACATGTTTAAATATAAGAAAAATAGCAGGACAAGAGGACACAGCACGAGACTAGAGGGAGGCCAATTAAGGGGGAATGTGAGGAAATTATTTTCCACAGAAAGGGTGGTGGATGCATGGAACGGCCTACCTCAGGAAGTGGTGGCTATGAATACAGTGCAGGGCTTCAAACAGGCATGGGATAGGCATAAGGGAGCAATACAGACGAGTATGAGTATGAGGAATAGGCAAGTCCTGCCTCATAGAGGGAAAGGAGGTAGTCAAACAGACCTTACGGAACACTCCAGTGGGGTCAATGCTCGAGCCTGAGCCCAAATACAAAATCTACGCCACTTCATGGCCTAAGTAGCATGAGTAGAGGGTTTTCTGGCTGCCGCCAGAACGTCCGCAACTTCCTGAGAGACCCCATTATCTCAGGACTGCTATGTCCTTAGGAGCCAGGCATGCAGGTTCAGAGACCGAAGATCTGGAAGGACTAAGGAGCCTGTCTCCTGGGAAAGAAGATGAGAGCAAAACGGCAGAGGCACCGGAGGTTCCTGGGCCAGCTGATGAGGGAACCAAATCTGCCTGGGCCAAAAGGGTGCTACTAGAATAAGGCATGCTTGCTCTTGATGGAGCTTCAACAGAACCCTCTGGATCAAAGGAAAGGGCGGGAAAGCATAGAGGAACCTGCCCATCCAAGAGAGGGACAATGCGTCTCGCCAGAAAACACCAGGCCCTGGATCTAGCGAGCAGAAATTGAGCAGCTTTGTGTTGAATGGGGACGCGAAGAGGTCTAATTCTGGTGTCCCTCATCTGTGGAACAGGTCCTCTGCGACTTCCTGAAGCAGTTCCCATTCGTGGACCCTGGCCTGTGATCGGCTAAGGCTGTCCGCGATAGTGTTGTCCACACCGGGAACATATACTGCAATGATGTGTGTGCCATGTTGCAATACCCAGTTCCAAACCCTCTGAGCCTCCCTGCAAAGGGGGTAGGAATGAGAGCCTCCTTGTTTGTTGAGATAGTACATCACCACAGTACTGACTGTTTGAACCAGAAGAATACCCAGCGGAATCTCCATCTGGAATGCCTGTAGGGCGTATAGAACGGCTCTCATCTCCAGAATATTTATGTGAAGATGGGACTCCAGAGATGTCCAGGAGCCTTGAGTCCTGACCCCGTTGAGGTGAGCTCCCCATGCGGACCCCAAGGCGTCCATGGAGAGAGTCGCTGAAGGAAGTGGCACAGTGAAGGGGACTCCTGTCAAGAGGTGGCCTGGGACGAGCCACCAATGCCAGTCTCGGATATCTGCATTCGTGTTCTGGACTGGATGTTGCAGATCCTGCTTTTGGTACCATTGTGTTCTCAACATCCATTGGGTAATCCGCATATGGAGTCGAGCTAGAGGAACCGTCGCAATGGCAGCCGCCATGTGTCCGAGCAGGCAAATGACGGTACGAGCTGGTACCATCTTCTTTTCCTTTATGTCCCTTATGAGGGATCTGATGCGTTCTGCCCTTCCCTTAATTGTGTCCAGAACCGCACCTATAAAGTGCAAGTTCTGAGACGGAACAAGGTACAACTTCTCCTGATTGATGGTGATGCCCAGCATTAGAAAGAGGGAATAGGTATTCTGTATTGCGGACATCAGGGCCTCCCGTGAGGGTGCCATGAGGAACCAGTTGTCTAGGTACGGGAACACGTAGTGGCCTCTTCTCCTGAGAGCTGCTGCCACGACTGCCATGCACGTCATGAACACCGGAGGTGCTGAAGACAGTCCAAAGGGAAGGGCTCGAAACTGGTAGTGGCGTCCCAGAAACTCAAAGCACAGAAATCTTTGGTGCGCTCGAGCGATCGGGAGATGTAGGTAAGTGTCCTGTATGTCCAGCAACGCCAGCCATGTGCCCTCTTTGAGCATGGGAATGAGACCCAGCAGGGTCACCATGTGGAAATGCCTGCACAGCACAAAATTGTTGAGATCGCTGACATCCAAAATCGGGCACAAGTCCCCTGATTTCTTTGGAACCAGGAACAAGTGTGAATAGTAACTGCTTCCTCTCTGGTTCAGTGGAACATGTTCTATGGCCTCCCTGTGTAGGAGGGCCAAGATCTCTTGCTGAATAAGAACAGCATGCCGACCAGAGTAATGGGAGAGCAGGGGAGGTTTGGATGATGGTTGATCGAGGAACTCTACAGAGTGGCCTCGTTTGACCAACTGCAACACCCACCGGTCAGAGGTGATCCTCTGCCATCCTGAAAGGTGATGAGAGATGCGAGTCCCAACCCTTTGATCCAGAGGAGGAACGAGGGCCGGGAAGGAGTCATGCTGTGGTGGTGCTGGCCCCCACGGGCTGGGCTGCTTTTGAGTGCTTCGGGCCCTGGCCTGAGGGGAACCTGGCTTGATTCTTACGGCCGAAGTTGCCACTGGGTTGTTGGCCAGAACGAGGCTGTTGCCTTTGTTGGCGGCCGCGAAAGCGATTCTGATTCCTACGAAAGGAACCAGACTTTGGGCTATACATAGCTTGTACAGTCCTGGCTGCCTTCCCAGCGTCCCGCAATTTGGTGATGACCTTCTCGGACTCTTCACCAAAGAGGACCACTCCATTATAAGGGACATCCAGGGTAAATCCGAAGACCCTTACCCACGAGTGTCTCCGGAGACAAACACCTGTAGCTGCTCCCCGGCTGCCAAGTCCGCTGAGTCGTAAGTGGCTCGGAGAACCTGGGTCACCACTTCAGACCCAGTTTGGAGGCGGTTTAGCAGCTCCTCCTTCTTTTCGCCATCCGGTAGATCTTTAAGAAGGTCTTGGCCCAGATCCCAAAGGGCGTTCTGAAACTGCACCATGTGTGTCAGATAGTTCAAAGACCTAATAGAGCATGTAGCAGCCACATACACGCGTCTTCCCATCGAATCTAACTGCTTAGATTCTTGGTCCGGAGGCTGGGTGCTCAAATGTTGAGGCCGCTGGGACCTGTCATGAGATGCAGTAATGACCAGAAAGTCGGCCAGGGGTTGTTGCGCCAAATACTGGTCCTCTGTAGGAGACCTGTAAAGGTGGTCAGCCTTTGTTGGAACAGCCGGTGTGGAATGCGGATGCTTCCAAGCTGCCTTGGTGACGTCCATAAAGGTGTCCACCAAAGGTGGGACCACCACAGGCTTCGGGCCTTTCTGCCTGAGGTAACGAGCAAGGCATTGTCTCTCTGGGTCTAGCTCTTCGGTCTCCCATCCCATATTGTCCTGGATGTGCCTCATGATTTCCGAGAAGGAGGGATCTTAGGAGGTCCTGTGGGTCTGGTGATGGGGGACTGAAAGGAGATGGAGACCTGGAGATGTCGGACGTATCCGGTCTGGAGTCATCTCCTGATGATCGACGTCCACCCCTGGGTCGCTTCAGGCTCAGGGACCCTGAGGGAGAACGTGAAGGGCGTTTCCTTCTCTCGATCGGCCCCAAGGAGGCGGAGTAGACTCCTTGGGGGTCGGGGGTCTGTCACCTGCTGCACCCCTAGGAGGAGGTGGAGGAGGAGGCTGAGACTTTGAGGGAACCACGTCCTTCTTGATGGTTTTCCACCAGAAGGTGGACAAATCCTTCACCTCCTGGATGTTCATGCCTGACGACGGACCCGGCGTCTGTATGCACCTGCTGTCGGGCGTCGGTGTGGGCCTGTCACCGGGCTCGGGCGTCGGGTCCTGGGGAAGCATTGGATCTGGCTCCCTGGGCAAGCCGGTGTCCTCCGTGTCACCCGTCTGGCAGCACGGTAGCCTCTTCGCCTGAGGACCCCTGACGTCTGGTGTCCACCGGCATCGGTGTAGTAGTCTGTCGTATTTCGGGTGCCAGGTCGGACACCCTCTTGGACTCCGTTATCTGCTTAAGGGACATCAGCTCGGAGGTCTTCTTTGGAGGTTGGGAGTCGGACCTGAAGTCGGAGTCCCGGCGTCGGTCAGATGCACCTCTTGATTTAAAGGAAGACTTTTTATGCCTGTCTGAAGGAGCAGGCTTAGAGGCATCTGTTGCCCGAAAGGTCTTGAGTGGGTGCAGGGAGGTGGAGGAGCCCCCTGAAGACCTTACCTTTACCGGGGGAGGCTGGGAGCGAGCCCGGGAGGGAGATCTATCGGACCGGGCAGAGCTGGAGCTGGTCCTGGACTCTGAGGCCCTGCTTGGAGATTTTGCTCTGTTAAGAGTCCCGATGCTTGTCCCAGTGCTTCTCAGACTTATGAGAAGATTCCCCTCTGGAGGAAGGTCTTTTCTCCATCTTTTTTAGTATCTCCGAGGAGGAATCCCTGAAGGGCCTTTTAGCGGCGGATCTGGGTCCTGCTATTGAACTGCTGGCAAATAGAGCAGGCCTGGGTGTCGTGCTCCGGGCCCAGGTACCTGACACAGGCAGAATGATGGTCTGCAAAGGGGATCTGCTTGCGGCAGGTGCACTTAGAGGGACGTCCGTTGTGAGTAGTAGTAGTAGAAGAAGCAGATATGGAGTAAAGTTTTTAAATGGAGATTGAAGATTTCACGCGTCGTAGAGTAGAGCAGGTTTCCGTGAGGCAGATGCTGGCGAGTCGACAGCGGGAAAAGAACTGGGGGGACCGCCCACTTTTATGTGATGCTTGACATAGGGGAGGGGCCGTCGGGGGTGGTCCCCCGCTGGATATTGCTAGCTAGAATTTTTCTGTGGGGTCCTGGCGCCTGCCGGTTTCAGTCCTAATGGTGTAACCTGCTGCAAGAGCTGTTTCTCGAAGTAAGATCCAATTGATACTGAAATCTCCTAACATGATAATTTCCGAATTAAGACAGAGAGCCAAAACACTCCAGGAGTGAATCAAAGCAGGAGGCCGTCTGTCTGAGAGGAATATAAATTGAAAACACAGTAAGGGTTTTATTGTGTGCACCTAGAAGCACTGTTATGGCAAGGACTTGCATATGGTCATCAGGTTTGGGCAGAGTTAGGACGAGACCTTGAAGGCTGTTGCGGAGGTAGATCGCACAACCGCCCCCATGCCTGGAGAGACGATCCTGTCTAAAGACTGTGTACCTGGGATCTAGGGAGGAAAGTACAGCAGTTTTGGACTCAGCTTTGTTTAGTAGGTTTTCCCTGTGGAATGCGGCTCCTCGTCGACGGAGTAGCTGGGGAAAGAGTGCTATGCTGAAAGAATTATGGTCCAGTCGATGGAACCCATAAAGGGCTCCTTATAAACTGACGTCAATGTGCTAGATAGCGCCGTCGACTAGAAGGTATAACCCCCTGTCGATGAAGAGGCAGGCTGAGAATGCGTCGTCAATAGTGGGACACCAGTGACGGTGGCCGTCGACAAGTGCTTAGGCATGGAGTGTGAGGAAGAATTCTCCTTTTCGTGCCATCGGTCGGGGTGGGGGTGGGGGGACTCTTGGGGCGAGTCCCCTGATTCTCCATGAGAGACAATTTCTGTTCCAATAAATGTTATTTAATTTCAAGCAACTGTCGACAACTGGTTGCTTGGATAAAATCCTGACAATGAATGCAGGAACTGGTGTCATGAGTGGGTCCCAGACACCATACACAAATAGTATGGTCGCCGAAGCAACAGTAGAAATGAAATAGCGCTTTCTTACTTGAAGTTACTTTGGACATTTGTTTGGTTACTCAAATTCTTGTCGATGACTGATATCTGAAGTTGCTCTAGCTGCTGCGTGCGAGCTGAAGACGGCAGGAAAATGAACTGAGGATACCAGGGACCGCCCACACTTATATAGGAAACAGGAAGCTGATGTCATGTGGAGACGAGCTGAGGTGTTTGGGTTGAACTGACCGGCCATGAGCGGCGCTAATCACAACCGAGTCAGCTCGAGGGTAGGAGTCTAGAAAGTAGACACCCTCAGAAGCCTGGTATAGCCTCTTCGACTTCCTGGGAAGTGGGGCTAAGGCCGACGGTTGTTTCCATATGGTGGTAATAAGGTCGGCATGAGGCTCGATCCAGGGTGGCACCAAAGTGGGAGCTGTCACGGGCAGATCCAGATGCTTAGTGAGTTTTTTACGCTGGGGGTCTGGCTCCAAGGATTGCCACTTATGTACTTTCTGGATCTTCCTTAGCAACTCCGTAAAGGAAGGATCCTCCGGAGGAGACTTTGGAGGAGTCCTTGGCCTGGGCTTGGACGGAGAGCGTGGCTCATCATCTTGCTCCGAGCAACTGTCGGAAGCTTCTGAGGTGTCAGGGAAGAAGATGAGGAAGACTGCCTCTCCTGATGAGAGGGAGGAACAGACCCCTTGGGAATCCCTCGGGAAAGCATGTCCTGCCCCTCTCTGGACTCAGAGGGTTTAGCCCTGGTGTCCGGAAGTGGGGAGGGAGTGTGTCATCGTGGACGTACACGAACCAACACCACCATCGGAAGATGACTCTCCACCTCTCTGGTGAGCTGAGCCTTGGCCTCAGCCCACCAGGAGGCCAGAGTCTCCTGCAGGTCCACCGGCGGCTGAGGGGGTGGTGGATATGGGTATGGACTATCCCCAAAAGGCACGTATCCATAACCTGACGGCGGGAAGCCCGGTGTCGGGTACTGAGGAGCCGGGTACTGTGGCGTCGGATATGTCAGCTCCGGGTACTGAGGAGCCGGATACTCTGGTCCCGGGTATGGCGGCGTCGGATACGACTGGGTCAGGTACCCGGGAGCCGGAGCAGATGGCCTGGCCAGAGGCCCCATGGGCAGTTCTGGAGCGGAAGGCCCGGAAGGGGGGGCTGGTGTCAGGGCGACATTGGGGAGTGGGATGTCGCACGTCGTTGGCAACACCTGCGACACAGCTGACGGCCGGAGTGCCAGCGGCCGAGGAACCGACATCAGATCGGTCGGACCAGAAGGTGGATGGTCTGACGGAGGTGGAACAAGAACCTCAGCATTGCCCGGGGATTGGGGGAAGAAATCCTCGGGGTCAGGCTGAGGAGAGTCAGGGTCCTCGGACGGCAGCGAAGACTGCAGGGAGCTGGGAACGACGGACGTGGGGTGGAGGGGTCTGGTGTCGGCTCATCCGCTGTGCGGACGTCGGGTGAACCGACGTGCGGCTTAGCAGCGGGATCCGGGTGGGCGCCGGAGGGGCCGACATCCGACTTAATGGACCCTTCACTGGAGGCAGATCGCGATGGAGGGGCTGCCTGGTCAGGCGGAATGGGGGCCGCGTGCCACCCCGAAGGATCGGGCGACTTACTGACCTTCTCCGTGCAGAGAGAGGAGCCGATGTCCGGCTTGTCGGAGCCGCTCGCACCAGTAGGCCACAAAACCACGGCTTTACTGGGAGCGGAGGCCTCCACAAGCCCGGAGGGCCCGACAGCGAGCCAGACGGATAGCGCCGCTGCCTAGAAGCCTCTAAGGCAGCTGCTAGGGAGCGGTCGGGGACTTACTTTTTCATTGCGACTTAGAAGACGCAGTGAGAGGAGCCCTGTCCCTGTGCTTTTATCCTTTTCTTGCGATGGACTTCAGGGGAAGCTGACACCTGCTCAAGCTTTTTCAGTTCTTTCTCCATGGAGCTCATCTTTTTCAAAATATGGGCCTCCAGGGACTGCTACCGCTTTCTCCGGGTGGCCGCGTTAAAGCTGAGGCAGTGCTGGCACTTCTCTACCAGATGATTGGGGCCTAGGCAAAAAAGGCACAGGGAATGGCTGTCCTTGTGCGGGAGTTAGGCGCCATACGAGTTGCACTTGTTTTGTGCTCGGAGGGTGTGAGGGACGACATGCACCAGATACCTGGCCGAAGATAGGAAAAAATTGAAAATACTCAGTTAAAATACAGCCAGAAAAGCCTGACGAGGGGAAATTTTCCATGAGGCGCTGCATAAGTTAACGCAGGAAAGAACTGAAGGCGGAGTGAGGACCGCCTTTATACCGATCGCCTCCTGACGCCGTCACCTGATGGGTGGACCTCGCCAGAGACGGCTAGCTAGAAATTTTTCCAGGTTCCTGCCGCCGACGCCAGTCCTATATGTAATTACCTACTGCAAGAGCCCTCTCAAAGTAAGATTTGGTGTGGAGCACATGGTTTTGTTTTCATTGGGGACTGGGGGTCCACCTGGAGGGATACAAGCCTATACTGGCACAATGGTCTGCATCTGTCCGGAAGGGGAACCAGGATCCTAGGTGATAGGTTTAAATTCTTCACTGGCAAGCTTTTAAACTAGCTAAGGGGGGAGGCACTGAAAAGGAGCAGGGAATTCCCAGCCTCCCACCAGGTCAACAGGGGGCAGGGCAAGGGTAAATGGAGAAAAAGGCAGTAAGTACTGGGATGGGGCTAAAAGTGGTAAGGCCATCAAGGTACACAGAGAACCATGACTGGGATGTCAACATACCAGGGTACACAATCTACAGGAGGGACAGGGAAGGTAAAAGGAGAGAAGCATCTCTCTACATAAGGGAACAGATCAAAGCAATGGAACTAAAGGGTAAACAGGGAGGAGAGGAGGCACTGTGGGTCACCTTGGAGACAGGAAAGGCACCACAATCCGCACAATGGTTGCATATCGACCCCCGTCTCAGGGAGAGGAGATGGACAAGGAAATGATAGGAGGCATCCTTAGAATGGCAGAAAAAGGGGATATATTGTTGATGGGGTACCTGAATATATGCCAGATATTAACTGAAGCACATTTGCTGCAGCCACATCCAAGAGCAGAGTCATTCTTGATGCCCTACAGGGGAAACGCCTCAGGCAGCTAGTGCTGACACCCACTCGGGAGGGAGCAGTATTGGACCTGGTACTCTCAAACGGGGACAGTGAGAGGATCTTGGATTTAGAAGTGGGTAGCCATCTGGGAACAAGCGACCACCAGACAGTGTGGTGCACAATAAATACAGTCATAGAGTCAAGCCATACAAAAGCAAGGGTACTGGACTTTCAGAGAGCTGACTATGGCAGAATGGGAGAGTGCCTAAGGAATGCACTAGCAAAAGGGCAGGAAGGAGGGGTGGAGGAACAATGGGGCAAAATCAAAACTGCCATCACAGAAGCAACAAGCCTTTGTGTGAAGCATATAAAAGAAAACAAAGGAAAAAACCACTATGGTTCTTAAAAGAGGTGTCGGAGAAGGTTAGGGAGAAAAATAACAGCACTCAAAGTGTAAGTAAACACAGAAGGAGCAAGAAAGAGAACTCTATCAGTTAAAGCAGTGAGAAGCAGGGAAGGCAGTCAGAATAGCAAAGGCACAAACCAAGGAAAAGATAGCCAACTCCGATAAGAAGGGGGATAAAACCTTTTATAGGTACATTAGTGAGCGAAGAAACACCAAGGAGGGATAGTGAGGCTTAATGGGGGTGGGGGTGGGCAGAGGGCAACAATGAAAAGGCAGAGATACTGAACAAATATTTTGTTCAGTATTCACAAAAGGGGTGGGTACCTAAACCAAACAATAGAAGTACTTAGATAGAGGGGGTAGATACCAGTCCATTCACAGAAGAAAAGGTCCTGAAATAACTCCTAAAACTCAAGGTGGACAAGGTAATGGAGCCTGATGGGATTCACCCTAGAATTCTGAAAGAACTAAGGGGAGAACTAGTGACACCGCTGACTACCCTTTTTAACAAATCATGGGAGGATGTTGTGGTATCTGAGAACTGGAGGAAGGCGGATGTGACTACCCTTCACAAAAGTGGGAACAAGGCAGAGGCAGGAAACTACAGACCTACCAGTTTGACCTCAGTGGTAGGGAAAATGATGGATTCACTTCTGAAGGAAAGAATTGTTAAGTACATATAGGCAGGACCCAAGGCACCATGGACTCACAGCAGGAAGGTCATGTCAGACAAATTTAATAGATTTCTTTGACTGGGTGGCCAAAGTAGTAGACCAGGGAGGGGCTGTGAACATGGCTGACCTAGACTTTAGCAAGGCATTTGACACAGTCCCACACAAAAGATTAATAAACAAGTTAGCCACCCTGAGAGTGGGTCCCAGGGTTGTAGCCTGGGTAAAAAACTGGCTGGACAACAGGATGCAGAGAGTAATAGTAAATGGTGTCCACTCCAAAGAAAGGAGGTTACTAGTGGGGTACCGCATGGTTCACTATTGGGGCCGGTCCTCTTTAATGTCTTTATAAGTGACATTGCAGAGGGACTGGAAGGAAAAGTATGCCTCTTTGCAGATGACACAAAGATCTGCAACAAGTTTGATACACAAAGGTGTGTGGAAAGGATGAGAAAAGACTTGGCAACGCTGGATGAATGGTCAAAAGTATGGCAGCTTAAATTCAATGCAAAGAAGTGCAAAGTAATGCACCAGGGAAACAAAAACCCAGGGGACGAGTACACAATTTGGGGTACTAAGAACAATGGAAAGGGACCTAGGGGTAGTCATATCAGACAACCTAAAGGTAGGCAGCCAATGTGAGAAGGCAGTAAGAAGGGCTGTGGGGATACTGGGATGCATAGGAACAGGTATCACCAGTAGAAAACAGGAAGTTGTCATCCCTCTGTTCAGACAGTTGGTGAAAACTCATCTGGAGTAGTGCGTGCAGTTCTGAAGACCCTGTCTCTGCAAGGACATTAGCAGGATGGAGGCAGCCCAGAGGAGGGCAAATAAAACGGTGCAGGGTCTGCACCAGAAACCATACGGAGAGAGAGAGAGAGACTAAAGAAGCTTAATATATATACCCATGAGAAAAGGAGGGAGAGGGGGGACAAGATAGAAACTTTCAAGTACCTCAAGGGAATCAACAAAGTCCAAGAGGGTAGCATCTTTCAGAAAAAGATGTGCAAGAACAAGGGGCACAGTTTGAAGACAGAGCGTCGGGGGCACTCAGGGGCAACATAAGGAGGTGGTAGACACATAGAATGGCCTTCCTGAGGAGTCCATGGGATCAAAAACAGTGGGGGAATTCAAGAATGCAAGACATAAGGCAATTATAGTGCGGGGGGGGGTAGGAGGAAGTAGGCTGTTGGTTAACTAGGGGCTGCAGCTTATCCAGTAGGTAGGGACATGGACAGACTGGGTGGGCCAAGTGGTCCTTATCTGCTGTCAAAGACTATGTTTCTATGTGGTGGTTTACGCACCGGAGGGGAAATGTGGTCAAAGCCCTAGAAAAAGCACCCTACCACCTTCTCCTGTGCCACTGACTGCTGACCAGCCCGCGCCCGGTAAACAGGGATGGCTGCCAGCTGCACCTTAAGGGTCATAGACCGAAGGCCCGACTTAGAGAAGGATCACAGGTAGTCAAGGATGCTAGCCACTGGACAGGACAAGAGGTCCAATTCCTTGCTCTGGCACCAAATGGAGAACCTCTTCCACTTGAAGGCATAGCATTTCCTGCTTGATTTCTTCCTAGATCATTCCACAGCAGTGAGGACATCTTTGGAGAGACCCAAAGCTTGTAACTCATGCCGCTCAGTAACCAGAGTACCTTCCCCTGATTGACAGAGAGCAGGTCCAGGTGGCGAAGACGACGCCTCGGGATCCTGCTGCTGAGGCTGAGGAGACCGGGGTACCAAAACTGGCATGGCCAGTCCGGAGCCACCAGTATCACCTTGTGCCTTGTCCCTCCTGGCCTTGAGAAGCACCTTGTGGATAAAGGGAAGAGGAGGGAAGCCACCGAAGAAGCCTGGGGTCCAGGGCCTTGAGAGGGCATCCCCTTGCAGCATTCCCTGCTGAGGGGGGTGGACATAACATAGCCTCAGCTTTGTTTTCTCCCGGGAGGCAAAAAGATCCACCTGAGGGGTGCCCCACTGGGACAAGAGACTGTGTACTACCTCTGGGTGGAGAGTACCACTCGTGAGACACCTCGCCCACATGGCTAAGAGCCACTGCCAGCTGGTTGCAGGCCCCCTGCCACATGGATGGCTAGGAGATTGGCCTCCAGGCTGCGCACGAGGGTCCACACACAGACAGCTTCTTTGCACAGTGGCAGGGAGTGTGTCTGCCCTGTTTGATGAGGTAGTACATGGTCGTGGTGTTGTCCATCTGGGCCTGAACCACTTGACCCCAAATGTGAGGAGCAAAGGCAGTCAGCGCCAGCTGAACTGCTCAGAGCACCAACAGGTTGATGTGGCACTGGGATTCCTTGGGGGTTCAGAGCCTGTGGACTCTGTGTTCCCCCCACGTGGGCACAGACTCGGCAAGGAGGGTACTGCTCGAATTCCAACGGCAGACCCTGATCCACCACATCGAGGGCCCACCTGTCTGTGGTGACAGCGGACCAGGTGGAAAAGAAGTAGCAAAGCTGGCCCCCCATGGGAGGACACAGTGGAGGTGTGATGGGCATGAGGGAGGCACCCCTCATCCCGTCACTGAGCAGCCTTGGAGGAGGACAGAATCCGGCTAAGGAGCCACAGAGCCCCCGGCCCATGGACAACAAAGGCCACTGACTTTGCTTGGTCACAGGCCTGGGCCTGCTCACTAGCCTGGGGCTGGGCTGGTTTGGCCGTGGGAGTAGAGGTGGACCCAAAGGGCTTCCTTTTTTGCTGCTGCTTAGAGCCCCTGGGGTCCTTTTGGGCAGATGTCACAGAGTCCAAAGTAGCACTGGACTTCTTGATGTGGGTGAGGTGGCCCTTGACCCCGGGCCTGAACAAGTCGGTGCCCAGGAAAGGAACATCTGACAGCTTGTGCTGAGTATCTACTGTAAAGGTCGAGATCCTCAGCCAAGCTCTGTGGCGGATGGCTACTGCGGCCATCATGGAGAGGGCACAGGAGTCCCCAATGTCCATGGCTGCCTGGAGCTGTTGCTTAGCTACAGTCCAGCCCTAGTCCCAGACCTGTTTGACTGTGGTTTGGAGGTCCGTCGGCAGATGAGGTAGCACCTCATCCAGGGTGCCCAAAAGGGCATGGGAGAAGTGGGCCATGAGGGCCGAGCTGCCTGGCGAAGATCAAGTGAGGAGGCAGCGTAGACCTTCTTAGATGCATGGTCCAACTTCTTGGACTCTTTGACAGGCAGCTTGTCAACATCCCCAGTGTTGCCAGAGTGCCTAAACACAGAATTGTGCACCAGCCCCTCGGCTGAGGGGTGTTCTGTGAATTCTGACACTGAACCAGTAGGTACCGCATACTTGCGACCATCTGGGCAAAAGGCGCAGAGCAGGAAGCGGGGCGCTGCCAAAACTCTAAGGCAGGGCCAAGGATGGCCTCTGCCACCTGGAAGGCCTCCCCAGGAGTATCTCCCTGGTCCAGGATCTCAGTCAAAGGGTATAGAGCCAGTTTCTGGACAGGCTCCATTTTCATACCTGTGGACTCAGAGATCAGCCAGAGAAGGCCCATAAAGGAAGTAGGGCCTTCGTCCGTCGAGAGACCCCCAACTGACTCCATGTTGATTGGAAGGGAGTGCAAGGAGGAACCTTCTGACTCTGAGGAGTCAATGGGGGGGGGGGGTTGACATCCAGAGTCCCCACTGACTCTCCGCGGACAGTCACGGGTGATAGTGACCGGCAGCCGATGGGGAAGCCCCTTGGCTGGAACGCCGGTTTTGGGCTGTACAGGTGGCGATTTCACGGAATTTGTGGAGACGCCGGGAGTAGCTGAGCCAAGACCGTCTTGGTCAGCTACTGAGGCGGAGAAGGCATCAGCTGTTGAGGTGAGAGCCAAGTAATGGCCGGTATAGAAGCCGGAGTCGGCTTCACATCGGAGAACACCAGCTGTTGCCACATAAGATCCTCCTAGTGTTAACGCAGCCTGCGCCGAAGCCTCTCCTCACCCCAGGAGGACAAGAATGAAGAGTAGCGGCGGCACTGCTTCCCATGGTGTCGAGAGTGGGAGCGCAGACTTTGGTGGGAACCGCTTGACCACCGGGTAGTATGACCAAGACCTGGACTTTGACCGCCAGCAGGAATCGGAGGGAGCCAGCAAGAGCCGAGGCACCTCCGGGTCTTGGTCAATGACCAGAGGTGGCGGGTCAGAGGACTGATCTGTCCCTCCAACAGTCTGAGTCATGACCTGAGTCTGGAAAGTGAAGTGTCGGCCTCCTCAGTCACAACTGTTCGACCGGCTTTAGAAAAATCTCGTCCGGAAGATCTACCAGCGTCTTAGCCAACTGGCCTGATGGGGGTACTGTGGAGCCAGAAGCCAGGGCCAAAGATTCGAACGAAGTCAGATCAGGAGAAACTTGGGAATCAGAAACCCTTGACCGAGAGCGTTCCCAATGCTATGATCAACGGCGAGACTGTTTTATGGGCTCTTTTTTTAGACTTGTACTTGCACCCGAGGACGGGCTCTCACCGTGTGTTGGCAAGGGCTGGCACAACTCCTTGAAAAATCCTGAGAAGGAAGTGCCCAGCGAAAGCGAAATGAAGGCCTAAGCCGAGAAGGTGTGCGTCGCGACCTGGGCTGCTGCCTCCTCAAACTCCGGAGGTTGGTTGGTGGATCCTGCTATTGCGGAGAACACCCGGCAGACTTTAGATTTGACCGGTGGGTCCCGTTTGTCCAGTCAGCCGAGAACAAGGCGGGTGCAGTGGTCCTCAAGAACGGAGGGATGGAAGGAACATGTAGCAAGTCCTGAGGATCGTGCTTGTGACCTAAACAGTAGATGTACATGGTGTGCAGATCCGTTTGGGACATCCTCTGCCCACAATGGCACCCACGGAACCCCGGAGTGGACCTGTCTTCGCTCATCACGGTCGCGATCGAAGACCGAACTTGAAGTCAAAGTTTTTAAAGGTTTGGAAGTAAATCAGAAGATTTCAAGCAAAAGGGCCTACTCAGCGCTGAAAGCGATAACGAGGAAACCTGCTTCTTCCAGTGGAAAGAAGATTTGGTGTCATGGGGCAGAGCCGAGGGAGTTACCACCCGGGTGGGTGAGAGAAGCCCGGTTGAAGACGTTCCGGCCAGAATTAAAGGGAAAGGCAACGGCCAGAAAGTGTGGATAGAACATCATATCCACGTCCCTGGAAATAAGAAATTTTTTCTTCTTTTTTTGGGACTCCTGCAGGGTCTTGGCACCTCTGATTTGAACCCAGCAGTATGAATAAATGGTGAAGACTAAATCCAGGAAGATCAAGCCATTTCTTTTTGTGTTTATAGGAAGGCTGTCCTCCCTCCTGAACACAGGACTGCCCGTCGTCAGAACCCTCCCTCGCTGAGAGAAGTGGACTGGACCCGGTGCCACTGCAGAAGCAGCATGCCTAAAAAGGCTACCTACCATCACCATCGCTGTCCATGGTCCTCGACTGTTGTTCAGTAGGGTTGAGAGAAACAGACGGAAAACCGTTTTATTCTTATTTTACTAAACTAACAGAAAATAACAAACAGTAGTTTTAAGCACTAAAACTGAGAAGAACTGAATGCTGCTGTCATGCAGACGTGAAGTTCTGACTCCTGGTGGGTGAGTGACGTTTTCACTGAATAGCACTCAATGGCGAGAAAAAAGGAACTGAGGTGGTTGAGGGCCAGTGGTGAGGTAAGCCATGCAGCACAAGCTATTCTTGTGGTGCCAAATATGTGCACAGCCTACCTCAGCGCCAGCCTTCCTGAAAGTTCTGCCTCCCATAGGGTCCTAGTGCCTCCGGCTCAGAACCCATTGGTATGAATCAATGGTGAAGATTGGTTCCCGGAACATCAGGCAGTGTAGTCACCCATCATCTGACAAGGGAGGAAGGTGGAAAGGAGAACTGTGTCTCAATGGAGGAGATTCTCTCGAAGATCTACTGTTATATCAAGTAAGAACAGGTTACTCACCTGTAACAGTAGTTCTAGGAGTGGTATATGTTGTTCATCCACACTCTCTGGTATGTCCCTTTCCCCTTTAAATCTCGCCGGAAAGTCTTCAAACTAGCTCCTCCCACCCACTCGGGTGGTAAATACCTCGGTTCCACTCCACAACACCAGATCTTAGCCTGCTGGAAGCAAGGTGGTGTGCCTAAAGCCGGGGAGGCCGGGTGTGTGTGTGTGGATGAACAACATATACCACTCCTAGAACTACTGTTACAGGTGAGTAACCTGTTCTAGGAGCGTAGATATGTTGTTCATCCACACTCTCTGGCAGACTCCAAGCAGTGCTCTGGGAGGAGGGAGGCAAGGCTCACACCCCCTATTTAGGGAACAGAGACTGGAGAACTAAGGCCCCAAAGCCAGCATCCCGGTGTGACTCAAGGTCGATGTGGTAGTGGGTAATGAAGGTGTTTGCTGACTTCCAGGTAGCAGCCCGACAGATGATCTGGATAGGGATGTCCCTGGAAGCAGCCACCGATGCAGCAGTATGGCGGGTAGAATGAGCTCTTATCCCTCTGGGAGGCTCTTTTCCCGTCAACTCATAGCACAGACCTATGCATGATGTAATCCATCTCGCAATGGTCTGTTTAGCTGCAGGTCTGCCAGAAGTGGCTTCAGCGTAGGTGACAAACAGCTGGCGAACCTCTCCCCGAATTTCTGCCGTCCTCTCTTTATAATAAGAGAGAGCACGTCTCAGGTCCAGAGTATGGAGCCTGTACTCGGTATACGAGGTGTAGTTAGGGTAGTATACCAGCAGAGTCAACACCTGGTTAAGGTGAAACTCTGAAACCACCTTCGGAAGGAATTTTGGGTGGGAGCACAGGACAACTTTGTCCCTGTGGAAGACCAGATAAGGGGAATCTACCAACAGCGCCTGGAGCTCCCCTGTCCTTCTCTCTGACGTGATAGCCAACAGGAAGGCCATCTTCCACGACAAGTGTGAGAGCTCACACTTGTGCATGGCTTTGAATGGCTTGCCCATGAGCTTTGCTAAAACCAGCAAGAGATCCCTCAGTGGTCATTCACGCACCGGAGGGGATATGTGATCCAGGCCTTTGAAAAAGTGCCTGACCATTGTCTCTTGTGCCAATGTCGGCTGACCGGTCCACGCCCGGTAAGCACAGATGGCTGCCAGGTGCACCCAAAGGGTCGATGACTGTAGACCCCCCTTTGGAGAGAGACCAAAGGTAGTTGAGAATGTTAGCCACAGAGCAGGATAAGGGGTCCAGACTCTTACCCTGACACCAAATGGAAAACCTTTTCCATTTGAAGGCATAACATTTCCTGGTCGATTCTTTACGAGATGCCTCCACCACGGTGTAGACATCCTTGTAAAGACCCAGAGCCTGGAACTCTAGCCGCTCAGGTACCAGGCTGTGAGGTGCAGGGATTGAAGGTCAGGATGTAATACCGTCCTCTGGTTCAGTGATATCAGGTCCGGGTGTGTACAAAGCCGCTCCGGGGCCCTGCAGCTGAGGCTGAGGAGATCTGGATACCAGAACTGGCAGGGCCAATCTGGGGCTACCAGGATCACCTTCGCCTTGTCCCTGCTCACCTTGAGTAACACCTTGTGGATCAAGGGAAATGGAGGGAAGACGAAGAGGAGGCCTGGGGTCCACGGCCTCCAGAAGGCATCCCCTTACAGCGAGCCCTGCTGAGGTGGGGGGCGGGCATGGCACAAACTCAGCTTGGTGCTCTCCCTGGAGGCAAACAGATCCACCACCGGTTTGCCCCAATGGGAGAACAGATTGTAAGCTACCTCTGGATGGAGAGACCACTCATGGGATATCTGGCCTAAGCGGCTGAGAGCATCCGCCAGTTGGTTCAAGACTCCTGCCACATGGATGGCAAGAAGATCCACCTCCACTGGCTGACGAGGGTCCAGATTCGGAGCGCCGCCTTGCACAGCAGATGGAAGTGTGTGCCGCCCTGTTTGTTGAGGTAGTACATGGTCGTGGTATTGTCTGTCTGAACTTGAACCACCTGACCCCGGAATTGAGAAGCGAAAGCTGACAGGGCCAGTCTGACTGCTCTGAGCTCCAACAGGTTGATGTGGCATCGGGACTCCTCGGGGTCCAGAACCCGTGGGCCCTGTTGTCTCCCATGTGGGCTCCCCAGCTCATGAGAGAGGCATCGGTCTTCAGGCCGACCGTTGGCTCAGGGCGGACAAACGGGATTCCTTCCTGCAACCGGTATGGGACAGTACACCACTGGAGAGCGTCCCACATCTTCTGGGTTGCAGTGATCAGATGGTCGAAGTAATCATATCGCTGAGTCCACTGGGTGGCCAGCTCCCATTGGCATGTGCCATCTGGCCCAATGGACCACCAAGGTGCACACCGCCAGGCAGCCCAGAAGGCGTAGAAGGTCCCAGGCAGGGCGCAAGTGCCGAACCAGAAATGATTGGGCAAAGAAGGAGAGAACTTCCACCCTGTCCACCGGGAGCCGAGCTCTGGCTTGACGAGAGTCGAGCTCTGCCCCGATGAAGCCCATCTCCTGACAGGCACAAGTTCGGACTTGGCCTCGATGATAAGGAGGCCGAGTTGAGAGCAGGTTCGGAGGGCCAGATCCCTGGACCTCTCCACCTCCTGAAGGGAGGAACCTGCCAAGAGCCAGTCGTTGAGATAAGGGTATATCCGAACTCCTCGACGGTGAAGATGGGCTGTCACCACTGCAATGCACTTGGTGAAGATCAGTGGGGCCTATGACAGGCCGAACAGCATGGCTCGGAACTCGTACAGGGTCCCCTTGACCCTGAAGCGGAGGAACCGCTGGTGGGACGGACGGATCGGACATGAAAGAACGCATCCTGCAGATCCAGTGAACAGAACCACATGTTTCGCTCCAGAGATGGTATAATCTGGTTCAGAGTTACCATCCGGAAGGTGCGAGACCTGAGATACTGATTCAGGTCGTGGAGATCTAGGATGGGCGCAACTCCCATCCACTTGGGCACCAGGAAGTACCTGGACACAAAGCCTGGGTCTGTAGGAGGATCCGGCACTGGAGCTACTGCCTCCTTGCGGAGGAGCTGAACAATGTCGTCCCGAAGGCCGACTGAGTGCAAGCTGAGATCCTTTCCTCCAAAAGGACGCGGGCTCGGCTGGGAGGGTACTGCTCGAATTCCAGAGGCAGTTCCTGGCCGACCACTTCCAGAACCCATCTGTCCGAAGTGATACCGGACCAGGCGGAATGAAAGTGATGGAGCTGGCCCCACACGGGAGGACCCAGAGATGGCGTGAGGGGTGTAGGGGTGGCAACCCCCGACCCGTCACTGAGCAGGCTTAGAGGAGTAGGAGGCTCCTGGACCAGCACCTCAGCCTCCTTTATGGGGCTGTTGGGGACCCTGCTTGGGCCTGGGGTGACAAGCTTGAGCCTGCTGCTGGCCTCCTTGAAAGGAGGGCTACCTAACCACAGGGGAAGCATGCCGAAAAGGCTTCTTCTTGCACTTCTGCTGGTTCTTGCCCGAAGAACCCATCGCAGAGGTAGCATCCAAGGTGGCACTGGACTGCTCTATGCACTGGAGGTGACCAGCCACTCCCAGACCGAAGAGGACGGTGCCTAGGAAGGGCACGTCAGCTAACTTGCGCCGAGTATCCGCCGGAAAGGAGCATAACCTCAGCCAGGCCCTGTGGCGAGGAGCCACTGCGGCTGCTAAGGAGCAGGCACAGGAATCTCCAATGTGCAGGGCCGTCTGGAGCTGCTGTTTCGCAACAGCACCGCCCTGGTCACGGACTTGCTTCACCGTGGTCTGCATGTCCACTGAGAGATGAGGGAAGACTTCATCTAATGACCCTAAGAGGGCATGAGAGAAGTGTGCCATGATCACAGCCGAGCTGGCCTGACGAAGGCCTAAGGATGAGGCTGCACAGACCTTCCTGGGCAGAATGGTCCATATTCTTGGACTCCTTGTCCGGAGGGCGGTCAGTGTCCATTGAGCTACCAGTGCGTCTGAACACAGAAGCAGTCACAATGTTTTCGGCCGAGAGATACTCTGTGAACCCCGCCAGGGACCCTATGGGTACCGTATACTTGCGGGCCATGCGGGCAGACGGAGCTGGACAGGAGGTGGCAGGACGCTGCCATAGCTCAAGGGCCGGGCCAACAATGGCTTCAGCCACTGGAAAGGCCTCTGTCGGGGTATACCCCCTTTTGAGGATATCCCGTAAGGGGGTATTCCGCCTTCTTCTGGATAGGCACCAAGGGCATTCCGGCAGATTCAGAAATCAGGTGGAGGATGCCCTGAAAAGAGGAAGGACCTTCCTCCAAACCTGCCACTGATGACTTGTTATCCCCCGGATGTGAGTGCAAACCAATGGCATCCGAGTCCGAAGAGTCAGGATATAACTGTCTCCCGCCTATGTCTCCCTCGATGCGCTGAGGATGATCGGGGACATCAGTGATGGACAGACGATGGGACAGTCCGGTGTCTGTCCTGTCCTTTTTCGTGGGAGCCCCTCTCTGAGTCTGCTTAGGCGGTGGCTCCACCAAAATCAGTGGGGAGACCGAAACAGGCTGAGCAGGAATACGTGCCGGCCCCACAGTGGAGGAACCGAAGCCTTCGGTTCCGGAGGGGTCAGCGTCGGCCTGGGCCAAGTAATGGCCAGTGCTGCCGGCAGAGCTGGCTTTTGACTGGTCAGAATCAGATGTTGCCACATGAGATCCTCATAACGTCGACAGAGTTTCCATCGAAGTCTCTCCTTGTCCGAGGAGGATAAGGATCGATGGCGACGCATCTTTCTGGAGTGCTTGTGACCTTTCTTCGGTTTTTCGACGGAAGGGTCCTGGTCCTTGATCAAGACCAACAGGGTCGGCTTGTTCAATCGAGAGACGTCGAAGTCAACGAGAACAGAGGTTCCGGCACCTTTCCCTCGATCGGGACACCCAAGGGCAGGGTCTCCTTGTCAGGAGAGGGAAGGAAAGTACAGGCGTCCTTTCTATGGAGTCGTCGACAAGAGTCAGCGACAAAGGCTCAATTGGGTCGAGAGTGATCTCGGCCGGTTTAGCAGTTTCCTCGGTCCCGGTGCCTTGGCTGGATGGAAGGTCCAAAAAGTCGGCGGCTGAGGAAGCGATCTCCACCGAAGTCTAGACTGCATGTTCCTGAGACTCGGACCTCTCTCGGTCCCAGGAACGTCTCCTTCTGGAGGAAGATGACTTGGAGTCCTTGTCCCTATTCCAAAGGCGGGAGGAGTGCGAGCCCGAGGGCGCCTCACCCCTAGTGAGGAGAGACTGGCACAGCTCCCAAAGAACCAGTAAAGTAGAGCCAAGGTTGAGGAGAGTGCAGAAAAAGCTTTGTCTGGCGAGATTGAGCAGCTTCCTCCTCGAAAGCCACCATCTGTTCCAGCTGTTCGGCGGATCCCTCGGCTGCGGAAACCGCCCACCTTGCCTCCTTCGATTTCACCGGCGGATTGTGAAGCTCCGGTCTCCCCAATTTTAGGCACGTGTTGCGGTCATCCAGGACGCTGGGATGGAAGGCCAGACACACGAGAGGTGGTGTCATGTATGACACCTAAGCAACAGACACACGAGAGGTGGCAATTGGTGCGCGACATTTTCTGGCCGCAGGGACACCGGCGAAATCCAGGGGACGATTTGTCCTCCATGTCCGATGCGCTAGGATCGGAGTCGTAAACTCTAATGAGTTTTAAAGAAATTGGTGGTGAAAACCGACGTTGAGAATCCAGGGCCTACGAACTGCTAAGGTAGCACGAGGGAACCTGAATCTTCCAGCGGAAAGGAAGATCTGGTGTCATGGGGCTCAGCCAAGTTATTTACCACCCAGATGGGTGGGAGGAGCCAGCTTGAAGGCTTTCCGGCGAGATTTAAAGGGGAAAGGGACATGCCAGAGAGTGTGGATGAACAACATATCCATGCTCCTAGAACTATTCTATCTTCTTTGAGGATATGTCTCTGCACTGAGCCACATCATGAAACGATTCCCAAAGAATACCAAGCACTGAGGGAGGACGGCAGGACCTAGTGATCCTGAGTAAGGAGGCCTTGCAGAACACTGAGGCCAAAGCCAGCACATCTATGAGAGACAACGTCCAGACTGTACTGCTTAGTGAAGGTATGAACAGTACTCCAAGTGGCAGCAGCACATGTCAGCAATGGACACATTCTGAAAACAAGCCACTGTGGTAGCCGCCCCGTGAGTGTAATGAACATGACTAGGAAGTTGCTTACCGTGCTTCTGATAACAAAACATAATGCAAATGGCCAGCCATGTGGACAGACCTCGTTTACAAATCAGTGAGCCCACCATTTGGTGGAAGGGGCAAAAACAAACAGTTGAGAGGATTTTCTACAATCCTGTGCACGATCCAGGTACCAATGCAGAATCCTACAGACATACAATGTACTGTATCTAAACTATGCTTCTCATTGTCCATAGAAGAGGGAAAGTAAACAGGAAGGACTACGGACTGATTTAGTGTTCTTTCAGCAACAACCTTCAGGTGGAAATGAAGATTGCTATGTAAGAAAAAATTACTCACCTTAGTAATCTTGTTTCTTCCAAAGTAATCTTCAATATTCATAACTCTTGCAGTCAGCCTTCTGAGTAGAACTGCCCAGAGAATGGAATGTATGTAAATGATGGAACCGATCACTGGCTCGTGCCACTATTCAAATGCTGCCCTTACTAACTGCTGCATTTTATAACATATCAGATTTCAGAGAGCCTGCAAGGAAAGGCCCATCCTAAATCTATTCTAACAACTTGCACTTAGAGCCCTATATTCCTTGATAAAGAAATTAGCAATAATAATAATTATAACAAACATTAATCTTGACTAGCCCCCTAACAGAGAAAAACTCTTCAAAATGTCAGAATAACTTGAAGAAGGGAAACAATGCCCAACGGGGCTCAGAAAATATAACTAGGTCAGTGTGCGGCACTCTTTCATACAGTTATATAGTTTGAGATGCAGAGGCCACTGGTTCTGGAAGGGGAGGCAGGGTGGGAGAGTTATGAATACTGAGGAATACCTTGGAAGAAACAAGATTATTAAAGTGAGTAATTTTTTCTTCTAACCCCAGGTATTCTTCAATATTCCTAACTCTTGCAGACTACAAAGCAGTACCTTTGGAGGAGGGCACAGAACCTATTTTGGAAACAGACTCTACAGAACTGCTGTGCCAAACCTGACATCACTCCTGGACTGGGTGTCCAAACAGTAATGCTTTGTTAAAGTGCGTACTGCTCTTCATGTATCTGCTTTGCATATTTCCTGTAATGGGACATCCCTGGCAGCTGCTATAGTAGCGGCCACCCCCTTGTGGAATGAGCCCTTAGTTCTACTGGGGGCTCCTTTCCAGCTTTTGAGTAACAGAACTGAATGCATTGTACTATCCAACGAGAGACAGTTCTTTTAGATGCTGGTTTACCACCTTTACCCACATCCCCATAAGTCAGCAACAGTTGCTGTCTGTCCTGTTTGTGTTCCTTAGTGTGAATCATGTAGGAGCTCAAAGCCCTCTTGACATTGAGTCTATGAAGTCTGCATTCACCAGAGCTAGAGAGCTCAGTGAAAAAGACCAGTAAAGTAATGGACTGGGTTCAGGTGAAAATCAGAGACTACTTTAGGAAGGAATTTCCTATTCGTTCTAAGAACTACCTTGTCCCTTTGAAAAGAAATGTAGTCCTGCTCAATGCACAAGGCCTGAAGCTCACTAATCCTTCTGGCTGAAGTGATGGCCACCAAGAGCATGGTTTTCCAGGTAAAACATTTCAGGTGGGCAGAAACCACTGGCTCAAATGGGGGTCCCATGAGCTTGGCAATGCATACATGAAGGTCCCATGCAGACGGGTCAATCCCTTTAAAAACACTTTTTAAAAATGGGATTAGAAGCTATGGATACACCCTTGCCAGCTGAGATATATGCTGAAACAGAAGTCAAATGTACCTTTAGAGTAGTGGGCTGTAAACCCAAAGAATGCAAGTGAATAAGGTAGTCCAGCAAGGCTGGTACCCCTGCCTGTGAGGGTACTACATCATTAGTAGAACAGCATGTAGAAAATCTTTCCCACTTAGAAGCATAGGTCTTTTTAATGGAGGGTTTCCTGTACCCCCTCAAGACATTTAGGACACTTTCGGAAAGATGCAAACCTGCACACTCTAAGCCCCCAGGCCTTGAACCTGAGGGATCTGAGATTTGGGTATAGAATCCTCCCCTGGGAGGATGTTAAATTGTGCCTCCGAGGGAGGTGTACTGGTGGTGCCACAGACATGGAGAGCAGTAGAGAGTACCATGGCTACCTGGCCCAGTCTGGTGCTATCAGTATCATTAATGCTGGCTGAGATCGGAGTTTGATTAGAACTCTGGGAATCAGGGGAAAAGGAGGGAAGGCATACAGCTGTTTTCCTGACCAATCCAGGGTCAGTGCATCCAGGGGCATTGTGCCCCTGGCTGGTGGTCTGCAAAAGAGCTGTGGCAGCTGATGGTTTTCATGGGACACAAAGAGATCTACCTCTGGGGTGCCCCACCTTCTGAACACCACCTCCAGTACCTGCCTGTTGACAGTCCATTCATGATGATCCTGGTTGATTCGACTTTGGGCATCTGTCAAGGTGTTATGAATGGCCACCAGTGAAGCCTGAAGTGAGTAGACTAGGCTCCAAACCTTCACTGTCTCTGTGCACAGAGGACTGGACCATGTTCCTCCTTGCCTGTTTATGTAGTGGTATTGTCTGTTCTGACCTGAACCACCTTGCCTTGTATCATGGTTGCGAAAGCCCGCAGGGCTAGGAACACTGCTCTCAATTCCAGCAGGTTTATGTGCTAGACTAAGTGACTATGCAGCTGACCAGGTGCCGTGTACTTTATGATTTCCCCAGATGAGCTCCCCAACCTAGGAGGGATGCAACTGTTGTGAGAACCACTGATGGGAACACCTTCTGGAAGGGAACTCCCTCTCTCGAGGTTTTCCTTTACTTGCCACCATTTGGAAGGCTTGCAGTAATGTCCCTGTTACTGGAATCAATTTTGACAGTGGGTCCTTCCTTTGGCACCAATGTGCCCTGAGTTGGAACTGTATGTCTCTCATTTGGAACCTGGAACCCAAGACTGTACCTGTTGCTGCAGCCATATGTCCCAGGAACTCCAGGAATTGCCTTGCTGGCTTTGGTCTGTTCAGCCTGAAAGACCCAGCAATTTGTAAAATGCTGTTTACTCTGTCCTGAAGTAGGTAAGCCCTTCCCCTTAGTGTGTCCAGTTCTGCTCCTATGAAGTGCAGCACTTGCTCTGGTTGTAGGACGGATTTCTTGAGATTTACCAGAAACCCTAGGGACTCCAGGAGGTCCCAAGTTGTCCTTCAGTAATCTCTTACCTGTTGTGGTGACTTTCCCACCACCAACCAATCGTCCATGTAGGGAAATACTGTGACTCCCTTCCTTCTTAGGTGTGTCACCACCACTCCCAAGCACTTTGTGAACACTCTTGGAGCTGAAGTGAGGCCGAGTGGTAGTGCTGAAAACTGGTAGTGACCTGATGGGGAGTCTGAACATGAGATATTTTCTGAGAGACTCCCTTATGGGAATGTGGAAGTAAGCATCTTTCAAATCCAGGGATGCCAACCAGTCTCCTTTTTGGAGGGTTGGTAGAATCATGGCTAAATTTATCATTTTGAATTTTGGCTTTGCCCAATGCCTGCTCAATAACCTTAGGTCAAGAACAGGCCGCCACTCCCCATTTTTCTTTGTGGTGAGGAAGTATCTTGAGTAGAAACCTGTTCCTCTTTGCTGTAGAGGAACTGGTTCGACTGCCCTTGACAGTAGAACATTTGCCACTTCCTCTTCTAGCAGCTTCTTTACTGAGTTTGAAGCTGGTCCGAATACTCTTGTTCTTAGTGATGGGAAGGATTTGAAACTGAAGGATAAACACTGACCTCACTACCTCCAGGACCCACTTGTCCGTGGTGATGTTCTTCCATGGCTGGAAGTAATGAGCTAGTCTGCCCCCTACTGAAATATGGGAGGCAGCCTTGGCAACTAAGTCAAGAGTTCTACCTAGACTGCGGCTGAGACTAACTACTCTTGACCACCTTCTGCCTTCACCCCAGAAGTACCCTGTCTGCTGGGGGTACTGCTGAACAGCCTGAGCTTGAAAGAAAGGTCTGGTATAGCCAGACCCACTCCTGCCCCCCTTCCATAAGGCCTGTTGGATGGTAAAGGTTCCTCCTTGGCTGAATTGCTCTTGTAGGTGGTTTTATACTCATCCACCTTCTTCATGTACGCCTCTGTCTTGTCCCCAAACAGAGAATTACTCTCGCAAGGGAAATCCATGGCCTTCATCTGGGTATCCTGTGTGAAACTGGTGGCTCTGAGCCATGCACACCTCCTGAGGGCCACTGTAAGAGTCATCCATCTGGCAGCAGTCTCCACCCAAGTCCATCTTGTAAATGAGTTGTCTCAATGGTGTTTCGCCTGGATACATAAAGATTGATTGATTGAGCAGTATCATTGGCATTAACTGCCATCTGAAATTGGTATTTAGAAGCCTCCAAGCCAAACCTAGCAGTTTCAGCCAGATCAGCTGATAGGCCAGATGGTGCCTTATCAGCCATGACTAAAGCTGACTGTCACAGAGATTTCTGATATTGGGCAAAATAGGCCAGATAATTAGCTTACCTAATAGACAAAGAAGCTGACAGCCCTTCTTAGCCATGCTGTCAATCTTTCTGGAATCCTTGTCTGGAGAGTGAGATGCCAAGGGTACCCTCGCCCTATCACAGGCTACATCTGCACAACACCCTGATAAGGGTGGGAGAATAAGAATTCTGCCCCTTCCCTGTCCAACTAATATTTTTTATCAGCCCTTTTGTCAAGGGGTGGTACAATGTTAGAGGCTTGTAATATCTCCAAAATATCCTTTTTGAAGAATTTAATTATGGGAAGCAACAGCTTCTTTGTTGGTACAAGACCCATATGTTTGAGGTATTCCACTTCCTCCTCATCTTCTACCAGTTCATTAGTGGCAATAACTAGAGCATCCACCATTTTCCTCACAAAAGTAAACTGTGAGGAGAAATCGCTCAGATACCCTAGGTGAAGACTTAAATTCTTGCTCAGGGGATACCTCAGGCTCAGTGGGTTCTTCCCCCTCATCTTCGTCATATTCCTCGACCTCTTGTATTTCAGGGAGGAAGGAACCATTGCTACCAGCTGCGGAACCAAGGATTGAACTGGTATCTGTGGAACCGGAACCATCTCCTGGAGAGCCTGGACTACCTTGAATGCCCGAGCAATGGCCTCAGGTGTAGGCATCTCACTTTTCTCACCAGAAGTCCCCTTGTGCTTTCCAGGAGGGGGTTCTGTGTGTTTAGTTTTCTTCAGTTTTTTTGGCTGGTACCGGCGTCTCAACCGGTTCACCGGTTCATTTACCTTGCTAAGTTTCACCCTTATCAGGGGTGGCTGGTTCTGATCTGGCAGTTTCACCCGCATTCTTAGAGGGAGTAGGCTGGATACAGCCGTTATCTCCCTGACCAGTTTCATAGGACAACTTCTTCTTTAGTCTTTCCATCCTTTCCTCAGCAGTTTTTGATGGAAAAGACTTACAAATCTCACAATCAGTTGGGAAGTGTGATTCACCAAGACGGACAAGACACAGATCATGTTTGTCTGCCTTAGCAAACACCTCTCCACACTGAGTGCAATATCTGAAACAAGAAGGCCTAGTTTTCCTCTTTGGTTTTTCTGACATTTTTGATTAAAGAGCAACTATCGTGCTCTTTACATCCCCCCCACCCCGAGAAGTACAAAGAACCCTTACCTGCCCCCAAATCCAAACGATGTAGAAATAAATTTTTTCGGTGCCCTGGTTTAGGTTGGGAAATGATTGTATTTTTGCTCCAAGGAGCTTCGCGACGTGGAGCCCTTCCACTTCCCTGTAGCTCTGCAGAGTGCACTCTGCCCACGCGCTACCAGGTTTTGTGACTTCAGTATATTGAGGAGTGCGGGGGCGAGTGACTATAGACATGAATGGGGGCTGCTTTTTAAAGTTAAATTTCGGTACTTTAAATGACCATTCAGAATAAATAATGGCCACTGCTTAACAAACAAGGATCTTTACTGATGTCACAAAATGTGGTAGCGCGGGGGTGGAGTGCACTCTGCAGAGCTACAAGGAAGTGGAAGGGATCCGCGCCACGGGGCTCCTTGGAGCATAAATACGATCCTTTCTCTTCCTAAACCGGGGCACTGAAAAAAAATACATTTCTATATGGTTTGGATTTGGGGGCAGGCATGGGTTCTTTTTGCTTCTCGGTGGGGGTGCAATATAACAGTTGCTCTCTAAATGGCAAACCAACAGTAACCGCAATACCATTTTTTTTTTTTTTTTTACGGTTTAGCTTGGTTTCAGAACCGTGGTTAATTCTAGTCAGGAACTGCATGAACACAAAAAGAACAGAAGATATCGGTTCTAACAAAAAAAGACTAGGCAATAATCTAGGCTAAACTAAATAAAAAAGATAGCAGAAAGCCTAAAAGCTAACGGAAATGTTGGTTCCTTAGCAGTTACCAAAAACTGACAGGAACTGCTAAGACCAAGTCAATTTAAACTAAATAACTAGTGCTAACTCTAAAAACAGAAAATAAAGGCAGCAAATGAAATAAACTTAAGTACTTCTTATTTTTTTGAAGTAACCACGAAAACACACTGTGAAAATCGCGAATGTGAGGAAAGATCTCCGGGACGTCTTGACTTTGCAGGCAGAGAATGAAATCTGGGTGTTATAGAATGCAGCAGTTAGTAATGGCAGCATCTGAATAGTGGCACGAGCAAATGATGAGTTCCATCTTTGACATACATTCCATTCTCAGGGCAGTTCTACTCTGAAGGCTGACTGCAAGAGTTAGGAATATTGGAGAATACCTGGGGTTAGAAAGTAACCTTATCCTTGTGAAAAAACAATAAGCGGAGGATCTGCAACTCTGAGATGCATCTAGCAGACATCATTGCCACTTGATACAGTGTCTTCCAAGAGAGGAAGTGCGGTTCTCCAAAGTAGCTGCAGGCTCAAGGGTAGATACAAAGAGGGTCTCTAGGGCCAAATTAAAGTCCCACACCAGAACTGGACCTCGGACCGGGGGTGCAGGAGGAGGATACCCCTTAGGAATCTATAGGAAACCTCTGACTAGGCCAAAGTCTTGCCCTCTGTCAGGGCATGAAAAGCCGACAGAGCAGCCTTGTGGACCTTTATTGAGGAATATCCTAGTCCTGAGTCTTTAAGGGACAAGAAGTGGTCTAACACCGTAAAAACTGGACAAATAAAGGGATTCGCTGCATGTCTTGTACATCATATAGTAAAATGTTTCTAGTTTTGTGAATAAGTGTACTGGGTAGATGCCTTTCTAGCTGCCAAAAGTGCATCAGCCACTGCCGGAAAACCAAGAAGCAGGAGAGCACTAAAGATCCAGGTGCACCAGAGCACCCTGCTCCTTTGTCAGAAGTCCTGCTTGCAAGAGGAGCAGGACAGGATGGTCCACTGCCAATTACCGCAGTACTAATGGTAGGTGCTTAAATAGTAAAATGAGTGGAGACCTGGCTCAGTGATAGGAGCCAAAGAGTGGTGATAAATGGGGTATACTCTGGGGAGGGTAAAGTGACTAGCGGGGTGCGGCAGGGGTCAGTATTAGGCCCGGTCCTCTTCAATCTCTTTATCAGTGACATTGCAGACAGACTGGAGAAGAAGGTGTGCCTATCTGTGGATGACACACTGGGTGGGATGGGGTGGTTGAGAGAATGAGGGAGAATCTAAAGAAGTTAAAAGAATGGTCATGAGTTTGACAGCTAAGATTCAATGCAAAAATGTGCAAAATCATGCACCTGAAGCACAAAAACCGAGAACAGCGTACCAACTTTGGGGAGTATTAGCAGTCACAAAACAGGAAAGAGACCTGGGAGTTATTTCTGATGACCTGAAGGTAGCTAAACAGTATGACAAGGCAGTGGGAAAGGCAAGCGGAATGCTCAGAAGCATAGGGAGGTAATAATACCCCTGTATAGATCACTGGTGACACCCCGCCTCAAGTACTGTGTACAGTTCTAGAGGCCCCATTCTGAAAGGACATAGATAGGGTGGAGGCAGTGCAAAGGAGGGCAACCAAAATGGCACAGGGCCTGTATCAGAAGCCCTATGAAGAAAGGCTTAAGGATTTAAATATGTACTCCCTAGAAGACAGGAGAGAACAGGGGGATATGACAGACACATGCAAGTACCTAACAGGAATAAACAAGGTACAGGAAGGGAGCATTTTCCAAAGAAAAAATGTTCAAGGACAAGGGGTCACAATATGAAGCCGGGCTGGGGGCGGGCTAAGAGGAAACGTGAGAAGTACTTCTTCACGGAGAGGGCAGTGGATGCCTGGAACAGCCTCCCAGAGGAAATCAATCAAAATCTTTATTTATCCAGGCAGGCACCATTGAGCAAGGCTCATTTGCAAGGTGGACCTGGCAGGTATACAAAAAGCAATAATATACAAGGAAAAAAAGTATGTATAGCGTATACAGTACAGTACAAGGTTGAAATAAATAAAAAAAAAACAGCATTATTTTACAATTGAAGAAGTCAGCAGATGTACAATCAACCATAGGCATACAGGGGTTATAAGCAGAGATCTTTTGAGTGAGGCAGCCAGCCAGCAACTACACATATAGGGAAAAGAGGCCATGTATGGGGTGGCAGGTTAGAGAGGTAAAGAAGAGGAGGGATATATTACTGATGACGGGGAAAAATTGGGCTAAAACCACATAAAGTGACGATGGCTGTCGTGTGCTTGTTTATTATAATGACGGAGGAGGGGTAGATAATTGGGACACTACTATGGATGAGGTGGGACTTTAGCCAGGCTGGAGCTGACAGGGAAGGTTGGGTGCAGCAGGAAGAGTTAATAGGGAAAGAGTGACAGCCAGGGGTAGAAACATGGCGAGCATCAGGACGGAAAGGGGGAGTTGCGGAATTAGTGGGCTAGTGGTGATGAAAACATCTGCAAGGTGCTTTCATGTAACGATCGTAGAGCATCTTGAAGATATTCGGGCTAACAGGGCAGCTCAGCTTCAAGTTCCTTTGTAAACCGTTCCACAATGTGGGTAAAGAGAAGCTTAGAGCAGCTTTGCCGAAATGAGTTTTGACCCTTGGAACTTGGAGGGCAATTAGGGAATAGCTCCTTATAGCATAGGTGGGGGTTAGAATGGTCACAGGATTTAAGAATGCATGGGCTAGAACACAAGTGAATCTTAGAAGCAAGAGAGGGGCAAAACCCGGAGTCCAAGTAGGGTCCCTGGTGGCACTACAGATAGGGAATTTAGGGCAGACTAGGTGGGCTAAGTAGTTCTCATCTGCCGACAACTTCTATGTTTCTACAGAGAAGTGGACACCAAATTTGTCTGGGCAAACAAGAAGCCACCAGAAATGGAAATTTACGTACCTACTGTAATTTTTGATCTTCTTGGACAGGTTTTCACTGTTTATTCACACTTCTAGGTTCTAGCTGGAGGTGCTAGGACCTTGTGGAAGTGAAAAATCTTCAGGAGGACCAGTGCCGTGGTAGGACTGCGCATGCACCACCGTGAGATCAGCTTGCGCCTGTACAGGCTACCTCAGCGTCGACTCTCCAAATGCCTCAGTACCTTTTTCTACTGAGGAGGTGCAGCGTAAATAAAAACTAGATAAATACCTAGCCTAACCAGGGCATAAGATAGCTCTGTTTGATTAGTATAAGAAGGGTCAATAAACAATGTCTTCACAGCCCAGACCAGCGAGGGAGTGAAGACTGGGAACAGAATGAGTGAGCCTGGGGAATGGTGGGTGGGTGTGTGATGAAACGGTGAAGATCTATGCAAGAAGATCAAGAATTACGGTAGGTGCATAATTTCCATATCTTCTTGGACTTAAGTCTTCACCATTTATTCACACTTCTGGGTTGGAGTACCAAGCTAAACCAATCCAAGCAGGGCAGCAGGAGACAGAGCTCACTCAGGACAGAATTCCATTAAGGACTGCCCTGCCTAAGAAAGCATGCTGTCTGGCATGGATATCTAGAATGCAGTGTTTCACAAAAGTGTGCACTGAGCTCTAAGTCACCGCTATGCAAAGCTCAGTAAGGGGAACCAAGCGTATCTCTGCCAGGGATGCGGCAACTGCTCTAGTTGAGTGGGCATGAAGAAAAAATTACTCACCTTAGTAATGTTGTTTCTTCTAATGGAGTCTTGCTGTATTCTGACATATGCAGTGATGTCCAACCTTTGAACTGCCCCGGAGAGGAAAGAGTTAACTTTCCATGCAAGGCATGGAATGCTGAGCTCGAGCTCGGTTGAGACTCTGTCTGTTGTTGTTTGAACTCCCAACAACTGTTGTTGTTGGACCCCCTTCTCATGGGGAGGAAATGGACAAGGAAATGATAGAAAGTATACTTAGTATGGCAGAAAAATACAGGTTACTCACCTGTAACAGGAGTTCTAGGAATGGTATATGTTGTTCATCCACACTCATTGGCAGTATCCTTGCCGCTTTAAATCTTGCCGGAAGGTCTTCAAGCTTGCTCCTCCCACCCACCCGGGTGGTATAACTCTCGGCTCCGCCCCATGACCTGAGATCTGGCCCGCTGGAAGCTCAGGTTGTGCGTCGGCCGGGAGGTCAGGGAGTGTGGTGGATGAACAACTATACCATTCCTAGAACTCCTGTTACAGGTGAGTAACCTGTATTTCTAGGGACATGGATAAGGTGTTGTTCATCCACACTCATTGGCAGACTCCTAGCAGTTCTCCGGGAGGAGGGAGGCAAGACGACACCCCCATATACTTACTTGGGAAAGAGAGACTGAGAACCGAGGCCCCAAAACCAGCATCCCGGCGTGACTCAAGGTCGATGTGGTAGTGGGTAATGAAGGTGTTTGCTGACTTCTAGGTAGCAGCCTGCAGTTTCCTGGATAGACGCCCTCGGAAGTAGCCACCTGCAGCAGTATGGCGGGTGAATGAGCTTTATCCCTCTGGGAGGCTCCATGCCCGCCAACTTATAGCAGAGATCTATGCAGGAGGTTACCCACCTGCTTATCGTCCGCTTGGCTGCAGGTCTGCCAGATGCGGCTTCAGCGTAGGTGACAAACAGCTGGCGAACCTCTCCCGAATTTCAGCCGTAACGCCTTATAATAAGCGAGCGCCTTCTAGGTCCAGAGTATGGAGCCATATTCGGCCTCCGAGGTGTGATTGGGGTAGAACACCGCAGAGTCAACACCTGGTTAAGGTGAAACTCCGACACCACCTTCGGAAGGAATTTCGGTGGGGCGAGGACAACCTTGTCCCTGTGGAAGACCAGGTAAGGAGACTCGATGGAGCGCCTGGAGCTCTCCCATCCTTCTGGCTGACGGATAGCCACCAAGAAGGCGGTCTTCCACGACAGGTGAGAGAAAGCACACCTGTGCATAGGTTCGAATGGCTTGCCCATGAGCTTTGCCAGTACCAGCAGTAGATCCCACGGAGGTGGGGTTCCCGCACTGGAGGAAATGTGATCAAGGCCTTTGAAAAGCGCCCAGACCACTTCTCCCACGCATCGACTGTGCTTCCCGGCCACGCCGTAAGCAGAGATGGCTGCCAGGTGCACCCTTAGGGTCGCCGACCTAAGCCCTTGACTAGAAAGGGACCATAAATAGTCCAAGATGCTTGCCAAGGAACAGGAGGAAGGGTCCAAGCCCTTGCCCTGACACCAAATGGAAAACCTTTTCCATTTGAAGGCATAGCATTTTCTGGTCGACTCCTTAGGGACGCCTCAACTCATTGAGGACCTCGTCGGAAGACCCAAGGCCTGGAACTCTAGCAGCTCAGGAACCAGGCGTCAGGTGCAGGGATTGAAGGTCCGGATGGAACACCTTCCCCTGATTGACTGAGAGCAGGTCCGGCGAGCTGGAAGCTGCCGCGAGTCCTGGAGCTGAGACTGAGGAGATCTGGTACCAGAACTGGCGAGGCCAGTCTGGGGCTATCAGAATCACCGCCTTGTCCTCCTCGCCTTGAGAAGCACCTTGTGGATCAAGGGAAATGGGGAAAGGCATAAAGAGGCCCGGGTCCACTGCCTCGAGAAGGCATCCCCTGGCGAGCCCCTGCTGAGGGCGGGCATGGAACAGACTCAGCCTGCGTTCTCCATGGAGGCAAACAGGTCCACCTGAGGTGTGCCCCAAAGGGAGAACAGATGCTGTACTACCTCCGGCAGGAGAGACCACTCGTGGGATGCAGCCCCTATCCGGCTCAGGGCATCGGCCAGGGTGTTGGAGGCTCCTGCCACGTGAATGGCTAGGAGATCCGCCTCCAGGCTGCGCACGAGCGTGACCAAATGCGGAGAGCTTCCTTGCATAGAAGCATGGAGCGTCTCCCGCCCTGGCGGTTTAGATAGTACATGGTCGTGGTATTGTCCGTCTGGACTCGGACCACTTGACCCCGGAGGAGCGGAGCAAAGGCGGTGAGAGCTGGCGGACCGCTCGGGCTCAGCAGGTTGATGTGGCATGGGACTCCCCAGGGGACCAGAGGCCATGAGCCCGGTAGCCCCCAGATGGGCACCCCAACCCATCAGAGAGGCATCGGTCGACAGAGAGACCGTCGGCTCGGGCGGACGAACGGATGCCCTCCTGCAAATGATCTGGAACGGTCCACCACTGGAGAGCGCTCCACATCCCCTGTGTCACCGCCACAAGCTGGTCCAAGGGATCGCAGCGCCAGGACCACTGGCTGGCCAGTCCTCACTGAAGGGACGATGTTCCAGCGGCCCAACGGACCACGCTGGTGCAGGCCGCCATGAGACCCAGGGCGCAGGAAGTCCCGGCAGGCGCAATTGCCCAACCAGAAATGATCGGGCAAAGGAGGAAAGAACCTCGGCCCTGTCCACGGGCAGCTCTGGCTCGAAGAGAGTCGAAGCTGCGCCCGATGAATAGAATCACCTGCTTCGGCTCGAGTTCGACTTGGCCTCGTTGATAAGGAGGCCCAGTTGAGAGCAGACCTGGAGGGCCAGATCTCTGACCACTCCGCCTCCTTCCTGGAGGGAGCTGCTATCAGCCAGTCGTCCAGGTAAGGGTACACCCGGACCCTCGGCGCCAGAGGAATGCTGTCACCACTGCCATGCATTTGGTGAAGACCCTGGGAGCTGGAGACAAGCGAAGGGCATGGCTTGAACTGAAGAGAGATCCTTCCGCTCGAAGCGAAGGAATCTCTGGTGAGACGGACGGATAGGGACGTGAAAAACGGGCCCTGCAAGTCCAGAGAGCAGAACCACACGCCGCTCCAAGGATGGTATTATCTGAGCCAGAGTGACCATCCTGAAGGTTCGAGACCTTAGGAACTTGTTTAGGTCGTGGTAGGTGAGAATGGGGCGCCAGCCCCGTCCGCTTCTGAACCAGGAAGTACCTGGACACAAACCCTGGGTCTGAAGGAGGGTCCACCACCTCTCTTACCACCTCCTTCTGGAGGAGGCGGCGATGTCGGCTCGACGAGCCGCCAGTGAGGCTGGGGATCCCGAAGCCCGAGCGGCGGCTCTGAAGGTGGTGCCTGCTCGATTCCAGAGGCAGGCCTCTTCCCACCACCTCCAAGACCCACCTGTCCCGTGGTAACAGCGGACCAGGTGGAACAGTGCGGAGCCGTCCCCCACGGGGACCAGGGGTAAGGTGGCCGGGATGGGGCGACACCCCTCAGCCCGTCACTGGGCAGGCTTGGAGGAGGAGGGACCGCCGAGGGACCTCCTGGGCCCTTCCTCCTGCCTCCTGTTAGAGGAAGCCGCGGCTTGGGTTTGGGATGCCAGGCCGAGCCTGCTGGCCCTGACGTTGCTGGGCCGGGCGCGCCGGGGGCACAGAAGGACGAAAGGGCTTAGGCTGTGGTTTGGGGCCTTTGTCCTTCTGAGCGGAAGAGACCGAGTCCAAGGTGGCATTGGACTTCTCGATCCTCTGCAGGTGACCTTCCACCCCAGGGTCGAAGAGGTCAGTCCCAAAAAGGAACATCCGCCAACTTGTGCTGGGTATCCGAGGTAAAGGTGGATATCCTCAGCCAAGCTCCGCCGACGCGCATAGCCACCGCGGCCGCCACCGATCTGGCACATGAGTCCCCTATATCCAAAGCAGTCTGAGCTGCTGTTTGGCCACTGCCCTGCCCTGGTCCCGCACCTGCTTAACCGTAGTCTGCAGATCGGGGGAAGATGAGGGATGACCTCATCCAGGGAGCCCAACAGGGCATGAGAAAAATGTGCCATGAGGACGGCTGAACTGGCCTGACGAAGGCCGAGAGAGGACGCAGCGTAGACTTTTCGCCCGACATAGTCCAATTTCTTGGACTCCTTGTCAGGAGGTTTGTCCACATCCCTGGCGCTGCCGGGTTACCGAAAACGCTGTCGGTAACCAACCCTCAGCAGAGGGTGTTCCAAACCGGACAAGGAACCGGTGGGACCGCATACTTCCTGGCCATCCGGGCCGAAGGCGCAGGGCAGGAAGCAGGGCGCTGCCAAAGTTCCAGTGCCGACCCACTATGGCCTCGGCCACGGAAAGGCCTCCGTCGGAGAACCCTCGGTCCAGAATCTCCGTGAGGGGATACCTGGCCCGTTGGAAGCGGGTTCGAGCTCCATCCCGGTAGACTCGAGATGAGCGAAGCAGTCCTAGGAAGACGACGGGCTATCGTCCATTGACTGACCTCCTGAAGACTCCAAGTCCAGTCGCTTGGAGAAGAAGGAGGAATCATCTTCGGACTCGGAAGAGTCCTCGAAGAGCTGCCTCTGGCCTGAGCCACCTTCACCTGCCGAGGTCGGTCGGGAGTGAGGGTAACTGACAGCCGATGGGGTGAAACCTTAGCCGACCGAGAATCCTTGGTCGGAGCCCCAATTGGTGGCTGTGGAGGCGGAGGTTCCACCGGAATCGGTGGAGCAGCTGGTTTGGCGAACAACCGGCCTGGTATAGGCTCCTCGGGACAAAGTCGAGGGTTGTGTGTCGGCCGTTCGGTGACAGCCACTTAATGGCGGGAAGGCGCGGAGTCGGCTTATTCCCGGCCAGGAGGAGCTGTTGCAACATAAGGTCCTCATCACCGTCGACGTAATTTCGCGAAGCCTCCTCATCCGAGGAGGAGGGCGAGGGCAGCGGCCGCCGCTTACCTCATGTGCCGAGACCGAGACCGCCTATGACGGTGGGAACGGCTGGACCGCGAAGAGGTCCGAGACCGAGACCGAGAGTCCCGGAATTTCCGGGGTCGGTGCGGGGAGGTGTCGGCCGGAACCGGCACTCCCTTAGGCTCGGAAGGTCCATCCGAGGGCTCCGGAACCGGAGGCACAGACGAGCCCACGGGATCCACAACTCCTCCCGGGGGAACCGGGGAGAGGGGAATCTCGGCTGCTAAAGGCGACAGCCCGTCCAATGGGTCGAGAAAAATCTCGACTTCATCAGTGGGAGTCTCGGTCAACTGACCTGACGGGGACACCGTGAGGCCAGTGGCCGAAGCCGAGCGGTCGACCGAAGCCGACGGACGACGGCCCGGGGAGAGGGACCTTTCCCGCTCCCAAGAGCGTCGACGGAGGGACTTACCCTTGTCCCTCTTTTTGGACCGAGAATAAGGTCCAGCAGACGCAGGCCCTTCTCCTTTAGTGGAGAGGGACAGACAAAGCTCCTTAAAAGAAGCCGTGTAGGAAGAACCCAGAGAGAGCGGGATAAATGCCGCGGCCGAGGAAGATACGGCCCGCGCCGCCTCCTCTTCGAGGGCGACCATCCGCTCGAGCTGATCCGCCGAGCCCGCCGCCGCGGACACCGCCAACCGGGCCTCCTTGACTTCACCGAGGGAAACGCCTCGGGACGCCCAGTTGCAATCGGGCAGCACGGTTCTCGAGGACGAGGCCGAGAAAGATGAGCACAGGCTCGCAAGCCCGCGGGTCGTGCTCAAGGCCTAAGCAGTAGACACACGTGAGTGTGGATCCGTCCGAGACATCTTCTGCCCGCATGGGCATCTCTAAATCTGAGTCGATTTGTCCATCGCGAGCCGCGAGGGATAGAAGACTTTTGCAAATTTTATTTTTAAATCCGCAAACGGAGAAATAGGAACTAGTCGAAACGCAAGCTGCTAGGAGGGAACCTGAGCTTCCAAGCGGTAAGGAAGATCTGGCGTCATGGGGCGGAGCCGAGAGTTATACCACCCGGGTGGGTGGGAGGAGCAAGCTTGAAGACCTTCCGGCAAGATTTAAAGCGGCAAGGATACTGCCAATGAGTGTGGATGAACAACATATCCATGTCCCTAGAAAGGGGTGATATTGCTGATGAGCGATCTGGGCTGATGGGCGATCTGAATATGCCAGATGTTAACTGGAGTGCAGTTGCAGCAGCCACTTCGAAGAGTGGGGTTATTCTAGATGCCCTACAGGGGGCATGCCTTAGACAACTAGTATTTGAGCCCACTCGAGAGGGAGCAATCTTAGACCTGGTTCTCTCAAATGGAGATGAAGAGACGATCACAGATGTAGAAGTGGGTAGCCATCTGGGAACTAGTGACCATCGAACAGTATGGTTCACAATAAACACAGCAATAGAGTCAAGCCATACAAAGGCAAAGGTACTGGACTTTAGGAGGGCTGACTTTGTCAAAATGGGTGAGTGCCTAAGGAATGCACTAGCAAATGGGCAGGAAGGAGGGGTGGAAGAACAATGGGGAATAATAAAAACTGCCATCACAGAGATAACAAGCTTTTGTGTGAAGCAAATAAACAAAACTAAACGATGTAAGAAACCACTATGGTTCTCAAAGGAAGTGGCAGTGAAGGTTCAAGAGAAAACGAAAGCTTTCAGGAAGTACAAGGAATCACAGAAGGAGCAGGACAGAGAACTATATCAGTTAAAGCAAAAGGAAGCTGGGAAGGCAGTCAGAACAGCAAAGGCCCAAACCGAGGAAAAGACAGCCAACTCAGTTAAGAAGGGGTATAAAACCTTTTATAGGTACATCAGGGAGCGAAGGAAGACCAAGGTAGGGATAGTGAGGCTTAATAAGGGGGGGGCAGAGGGTGACTGTGAAAAGGCAGAGATACTAAACAAATATTTTTGCTCAGTATTTACAAAGGAAGAGGGGGAGGTACCTAAAACAAACAGTAGAAACACTCTGGATACAGAAGTTGATACCAGCCCATTTACAGAAGAAAGGGTTCTGAAAGAACTCTTAAAACTGAAGGTGGACAAAGCAATGGGGCCTGATGGGATTTATCCCAGAATTCTAAAAGAACTAAGGGTAGAATTAGTGACACCACTGACTACTCTGTTTAACAAATCATGGGAGGATGGGGTGGTACCCGAGGACTGGAGGAGGGCAGATGTGATTCCCCTTCACAAAAGTGGGAGCAAGGCAGAAGCAGGAAACTACAGACCTGTTAGTTTAACCTCAGTGGTAGGGAAAATGAAGGAACCACTTCTGAAGGAAAGAATTGTAGAGTATCTAGAGGCCAGAGGGGCACAGGACACAAGGCAGCATGGATTCACAGCAGGAAGGTCATGTCAGACAAATCTGATAGATTTCTTTGACTGGGTGACCAAAGTAGTAGATCAGGAAGGGCTGTGGACATGACCTACCTAGACTTTAGCAAGGCATTTGACACAGTCCCACACAAAAGATTAATATACAAGTTAGCTAGCCTGGGAGTGGGTCCCAAGATGACAGCCTGGGTAAAAACTGGCTAGAGAATAGGACACCAGAGTAATAGTAAATGGAGTCCACTCTGAAGAAAGGGGGTTACTAGTTGGGTACACGTGAGGTTCAGTATTAGACGGTCCTCTTCAATGTCTTTTATAAGCTGACATGCAGAGGGACTGAAGGAAAAGTATGTCTCTTTGCAGATGACACAAAGATCTGCAACAGAGTTGATGCACAAGGTGGGGTGGAAAGGATGAAAAGGGACTTGGCAAGGTTAGAGGAATGGTCAAATGTATGGCAGCTTAGATTCAATGCTAAGAAGTGCAAGGTAATGCACCTGGGAAACAAAAACCCAGGGGAAGAGTACACAATGGGGGGTGAGATACTAACAACAACAAAAATGGAAAGGGACCTGGGGGGGTAGTCATATCAGATGACCTAAAGGTGGGCAAGCAATGTGAGAGGGAGCAAGGAGGGCTGGGGGGATACTGGGATGCATAGGGAGAGGCATCACCAGTAGAAAACAGGAAGTTATTATCCCTCTGTACAGACAGCTGGTCAGACCCCATCTGGAGTACTGCGTGCAGTTCTGGAGACCCAGTCTTCGCAAAAGACATAGACAGGATGGAAGCTGTCCAGAGGAGGGCAACTAAAATGGTGCAGGGTCTGCACGGAAGACATATGAAGAGAAACTTAAGGAGCTTAATATGTATAGCCTTGAGGAAAGGAGGGAGGGGGACAGGATAGAAACTTTCAAGTATCTCAAGGGAATCAACAAAGTCAAAGGCAGTAGCATCTTTCAAAAAGAGGTGTGCAAGAACAAGGGGCACAATTTGAAGATGGGGGAAGCGGCTCAGAGGTAATTTAAGGAAGTATTTTTTCACAGAGGGTTGTGGATGCATGGAACGTCCTCCGGAGGAGGTCGTGGAGTCAAAACAGCGTGGAATTCAAACATGCATGGGACAGTCATAAGGCAATTCTAGGGGTTGGGGGTAGGAAGAAGTAGGCTGCTGGTTAACTAGGATCTGCAGCTTATCCAGTAGGCAGGGAAATGGGCAGACTGGGTGGGCCAAGCGGTCCTTATCTACCATCAAATTCTATGTTTCTATGTAACTCAAACCGCCAGATCTTTACGAGCTATACTCACTGGGTGTCCTGTGTGGAAACTAAACTTACACTAGCCAACTGGCTACTAAATATAATAAAAAGATTTTGTGGTTCCAAGGCAAAGACTCAAGTCAGGAAACCCAAAAAATAAAACAAAACACAACACACCCCCCCAAATTAAGAGGGTGAGAAAAAGGGGGCACTTCCAGAGTGCCAACACTGTTGCTGCCCACCCACATCCCAAAACCCCAGGTTCTGAGAGGGGAGGTGCGGGGGGGGGGAGGTCAGAATACAGCAAGACTCCATTAGAAGAAACAACATTACTAAGGTGAGTAATTTTTTCTTCAAACAACATGAAGTCTTGCTGTATTCTGACATATGCAGACTACAAGCAGTACCTCCATGGAGGAGGGACAGAACCTACTTTGGGAATAGGCTCTGAAGCACTGCTGTAGCCAAACCGAGCATCACTCCTAGCCTGGATATCCAAAGAGTAATGCTTGGTAAAAGTATGTACTGTTTTCCAGGCTGGCTGCTTGACAAATCTCTAAGATAGGAATATCCCTGGCAGCAGCCAGGGAAGCAGCTGTACCTCTGGTAGAGTGAGCCTCAGGCCTGAGGGTGGGATCCTACCTAATTTTTCATAGCAAAATTGTATGCAGAGACAATCCACCTGGCAATAGATCTCTTAGTGGCAGGTTTTCCTTACCAACCTCACCATAAGTGAGGAACAGTTGAAGGGAGTCAAACCTGTGACCCTTGGTGCGCTCTATGTAGTAGCTAAGGGCCCTTTTCACATCCAAGCTGTGCAGCCTCCTCTCCCTAGAGGAGGAGGAATGGTCAGTGAAGAAAACAGGAAGAGACATAGACTGGTTAAGGTGGAAATCTGAAACCACCTTAGGCAAAAACTTCCTATTAGTCCTGAGGACCACCTTATCTCTACGGAAAGAGATAAAATCAGGCTCCACTGACAGGGCCAGTAACTCAATTATGCGTCTGGCAGAAGTAATGGCTACCAAAAACACAGTTTTCCAAGTCAAGTACTTAAGCTCTGCTGAGGACAAAGGCTCAAAAGGGGGTTGCATAAGCTGAGCAATGCAAACATTAAGGTCCCAAGCAGGGGCAGGGTCCTTGAAGGGAGGACTGGTATGCAGCAATCCCTTGAAGAACTTACAGAATATAGGATGAGCTGAAAGGGAAGAGTGCTTGCCTGCTGACAAGAAGGCAGAGACAGCTGCCAGATGCACTCTAAATGTAGCTGGTCTGAGTCCCAAGCTATTGAGATGAACCATATAGTCAAGGACTACAAGCAAACCAGCAGACTCTGGAGAAATAGGCTTCCCAGAGCACCAAATAGTAAACCTTTTCCATTTTGAGTTGTAAGTCTTTCTGGTGGAAGGCTTTCGAGAAGCCTTTAAAATATTCAGAACACCTTGAGAGAGATGCAAATCCGCAAATTCTAACTCCTCAAGAGCCAGGCCTTCAGAATGAGGGATTTGAGATTCGGATACCAGACCCTCCCCTGATAACACGTTAACAGGCTGTAATTCCTGGGAAGAGACAGGGGAAGGTGGACTGCTAAGGACAGCAAGAGAGGGTACCAGGGCTATCTGTCCCAGTCTGGAGCAATCAGAATCACTTTGCAGGGTTGAGACCTGATTTTGACTAGTACCTTGAACAGGAAAGGGAAGGGGGTCGGGGGGGCATATAGGAACTTCCCTTCCCAATTGAGAACTAGGGCATCCAGGGGGACTGAGCCCAACACTGGGGGCCTGCAGCAAGAAAGAGGAAGTTGGTGATTGTCTGGGGCTGCAAAAAGATCTATCTGTGGGGTGCCCCATCTGGAGAAGATCACCTCCAAAATCAGGGGATCTAGGGACCATTCGTGATGGCCCTGAGATATCCTGCTGAGAGCATCTGCCAGAACATTGTCCTTCCCTGGGAGGTGCACTGCTAAGAGAGAGGTATTCAGGGAATAGGCCAGAGACCACAACTTCATTGCCTCTGTGCACAAGGCCGTAGACAGAGTGCCCCCTTGCTTGTTGATGTACCACATTGTGGTGGTATTGCCTGTCCTGATCTGAACTACTTTGTTTTGAACAGACTTGGAAAAAGAGTGAAGTGCTAGAAACACTGCTCTGAGTTCTAAGAGATTGATGTGAAGCAGAAATTCTTGAGGTGACCACAACCCTTGGGTGGTCAGGTCCCCCAAATGGGCTCCCCAGCCCAAGAGGGAGGCATCTGTGGTAAGGATTAGAGAATGAGATTGAGTGACAAAGGGAACTCCTTGCCTTAGGTTGTCCTGATCCTGCCACCACTGCAAAGCCTGGATCAGGGTTTGAGTCACTGGGATTAGTTTGGTCAGAGGATCCTTTCTCTGAGACCAGAAGGCTCTCAAGTGGAACTGAATGTCCCTCATCTGAAATATTGCTCCTTGGACCACTGCTGTAGAGGCAGCCATGTGGCCCAGGAGCTGCAGAAAATGCCTTGCTGGTCGAGACACCTGGAGGGTGAATGAAGAGGCCAGTGTAACAAGGGTCATTGCCCTGTCAAGGGGAAGGAAGGCTCTTGCCTTTAATGTATCCAGCTCTGCTCCTATGAAGGTGAGGAACTGCACAGGCTCCAGAACTGACTTTGAAAGATTCAGAAGGAATCCAAGAGAAGTGAGCAGCTGCTGAGTTATCTGTAGGTGTGACCTGACTTGGTCTGGAGACTGACCTACTATGAGACAGTCGTCCAGGTATGGAAAGATGGAGATCTTTTTTCTCCTTAGGAAAGCAACCACTACTGCCAGGCATTTTGTGAACACCCTTGGAGCTGAAGTTAGGTCAAAGGGCATTGCTCTGAATTGATAGTGATCTGAGGGCAACTCGAACCTGAGGTACTTTTGGTGGGAGCTTCTGATGAGAATGTGGAAATAGGCATCCTTGAGGTCCAGGGAAACTAGCCAGTCTCCTGGCCTTAGAGAGGGTAGAATTATTCCCAGAGTCACCATTTTGAACTTTGGCTTTAAAAGGTGCTTGTTTAAATATCTGAGATCCAGGATGGGCTGCCATTCTCCTGTCTTTTTGGGAGTTAGAAAGTACCTGGAGTACAATCCTTTTCCCTTGTGTAGGGGTGGAACCATTTCTATGGCTCTCAGAGCCAAGAGGGAAGAGACCTCTGCCTCTAGGGCAAGTGCCTCTGAGGGATCTGCAGGTGGAAAGGATCTGGTTCTCATCTTGGGAAATTTTTTGACGCTGAGAACCAGTCCCTGGCTCACTACTTCCAGGACCCATTTGTCTGATGTTAAAGACATCCAGTCCTGGACAAAGTAAGCCAGCCTGCCCCCTACAGGTGGTGGAGAATCGGCCCTGGCAAACCCATCAGGGTGCCTGTTTGGCAGGGGCTTTAGGCTGAGGGGTGGTAGCAGGCCTGCTTGTACCCCGTCTGCCTCTCCCTCTGAAGACCCCTCTGGGCAAAGGCGGAAGAGGAGGCCTGGGCTTGGTAGAAAGGCTTATGAAAAGGCCTGCCCCTGCCCCTGGAATGCTGCCTCTGGGGAGTGGCTTGCCTTTCCTTGGCTTGAGCACTCCTATAGGTGGTCCTGTATTCATCCATTTTCTTCATGTAGTTCTCTGTTTGCTCCCCAAACAGAGAATTACCCACAACAGGAAAATCCATGGCCTTAGTCTGGGTATCCTGAGACAGGCTAGTACATCTGAGCCAAGCAATCCTACAAAGGGCCACAGATGTAGCCATGACTCTAGATGAAACATCATTGGAGTCTACTGCAGCATGAAATTGCACCTTGGATGCCTCAATACCATCTGCAACCACCTGCTCCAGCTCCTTGGCAAGCTGGTCAGGGACCTGTTTAGCTAGAGCCATCACAGTGTCCCATCTAGACTTCTGGTATCTAGCTGTGTAGGCCATATAATTAGCCTGCTTGAGTCCCAAAGATGCTGCCATGTACTGTTTCTTTGCCATGGCATCAGTCCTCCTGGAGTCCTTATAGGGGGGGTGTGAAGCCAAGGGTATATTTGCCTTGTCACAGGCAGCAGCCTGCACTACCCCAACATGGCTGCATTGCTGGGTAAGGAACTCCGTGTCTGAGCCTGAGAGAGTATACCTCTTGTCCATTCTCTTGTCCACAGGAGGTATAGAATTAGAAGTCTAAAATTTTTATTGTCTGTTTCCCAAAAGACTTATGGAGGGGAATAAACAGCCTCCTGGACTCTGGGATGTCCATCATTTCAACGTAATCAGGCTCCTCCTGATCCTCTAGTGCTTCCTCCATAGGAAGCTGAAGAGTTTCAGCCACTTTTTTGTAAAACATAAAATGGGAAGAGGGCTCAGAAAGCCTAGGAGGAGAAACCCCTGAAGGTCTGTCTGGGGAGATGTCCGGGTCAATGGGCACATCCAGACTTTCATAATCACCATCACTATCCTCATACTCTCCCTCCTCCTCCGGTTCATAAAAATCCTCTAAATTATAATCTGGAACCGGAGGAACCGACCGAACCGAGCCCCTAAACGATGGTGCCGGTTCGGTCGGAACCGAGGTTAGCGACTGAACAATCCTTATCGCTTTGGCTATTTCATCAGCGGTTGGAGAAAGAACTTGTAGATCCGAACCGGCTGATTTATCCCTTCTTTTTCTTTTAACCGGAACCGACTCCTCAGAGTCGGTTCACCTATTACCCGAAGAAGTCTCACCCTGGTCAGAGGGCACTCCTTCTGGGTTCGGTTGGAACCAACCGGCTGCTGAAACCGAGGAAAACGACACTTTAACTGACTAAATTGAACCGAGCAAAGGAGAAATTTCCAGAGCGACTGTTCAGTGAGGCGGAGTAAAGAATCTGGCGGTTTGAGTTCAAACAGCAGCAGACAGAGTCTCAACCGAGCTTGAGCTCAGCGTTCCATGTCTTGCATGGAAAGTTAACTCTTTCCTCTCCGGGGCAGTTCAAAGGTTGGACATCACTGCATATGTCAGAATACAGCAAGACTTCATGTTGTTTGAACTTGGCCTTCCAACCTGACCTACACCATAGAATAACAATGGCGAAGGCATGCCACTACCCACGCAGAAATACAACTGATAGATATCGGCTGACCCAGCCGGGCCACACCGAAAGACAAAAAGAGTTGCTTCGCTTCACTGATGTTCCTAGTCCTATCTATGTAGAATCGGAGGGCACTCTTGCCATCCAGGGAAGGAAGGTGCGCATTACCATTCATCTTGGTAGTTAGCGAAGTAGGCAAAACTAAAGGCTGGTTGAGGTGAACTCCAAAACAACCTTGGGTAGGAACTTAGGGTGAGTATGGAGAACCACCCTCTTTTGTGAAAGACAGTGTATGGAGAGTCTGTGACTAGGGCATGTATCTCAGAGGCCCTGTGAGCTGAAGTGATAGCCACCAGAAAGACAGTCTTCCAGGTCAGGAACTTCAACTCACACGTAGCTAGAGGCTCAAAAAGGCTTGCAAGTGAGTATATTCAGCACAAGATTAATACTCCAGGCAGCCACTGGCTTCCTAACCAGAGGCCTTTGTGTGTAAAATGCCTTTGAGGAATCTCTTGAACAAGCGCAATTGAGCCAGAGACATATTGTGGACCAGCTCATGATAGGCAGAAAGCGCGCATAGGTGTACTTTGACAGTAGAATACTGCAGTCCTGCGTCTGAAAGGTCTAACAGGGTATTCCAACACCTTATTCGGTGGGCATCGGAATGAATCAAGAGGGATCTTAGTACACCAAATCGAGAAACGCTTCCATTTAGCAATATAAATCTTCCTGGTGGAGGGCTTACAGGCTGCAAAGAGAATCTGCGAGATTCTCTGGGAAACCTTGAACCATCTCACTTCTGTCTCCTCAGGAGCCAGGCATGGAGATGAAGGGGAATGCAGATTGGGATGAACCAGACATCCCTGTGTCAGGAGGTCCGTCCGTAGAAGCAGTTGCCTCGAAGTCTCTGACAACTTGTTGATTAATGGAAAACAGATCTGTCAAGGCCAGTATGGTGCAATCAGAATCATTTTGCCTTTGCCCCCCTCCCCCCCAGTTTGAATAGCACCCTCTGAACTACGGGTAGCGGGGAAATGCATTCAGAAAGCATCTTGTCCACCGCAGTCTGAATGCATCCAGACAGAACACACCAGGTTCTGGATTTCTGGAGCAGAAGAGAGGCAGTTTTACACTGAGTGGGGATGCAAAAATGTCCAAGTCCGGACATCCCCACTCGTCAAAGAGCGACTGAACGACGTCTTGTGCAAGAGACAATCGTGAGGGTTCACCTCTGTTCTGCTGAGGCGATCCATCAGGTTGCTATGGACTCCCAGCAGGTAAACTGCCTGAACCAGAGCGCTGTGCTCAAGGCACCATTCCCCTCATGGCTTCTCTGCACAAGGGGTAGGAGTGGGCTCCTCCCTGTTTGTTGATGTAATACATCACAGCTTTGTTGTCTGTCTGAAGAAGGATTACTTTGTGACAGAGGACATCCTTTAGGGCTTGAACAGCGTACAGGACCGCCCTCATCTCCAGAACGCTGATGTGAAGGTGAGACTCGTCCTGGTTCCACGCTCCTTGAATGTGGAACTCCTGGCAGTGAGCCCCCACAACCATTCAGAGATGCATCTGTGGTGATAGTAATCTGAGACTCTGGAGGGGCAAAGGGCAAACCTTGCTGAAGGTTGTCCTCCTGAATCCACCAAGAAAGTGACCTCCTCAGAGACTCAGTCACCTTGATGTGGCAAGACTGTGGGTGCATCATAGGAGACCACTGTGTGGTGAGCATCCACTGAGTGGTCCTCACGTGTGATCGAGCCAGAGGCACCGTGAAAACGGATGAGGCCATGAGACCCCGCATCCGTTACATGGAATGAGCTCTCACAGGGTTGTTCTCCTCGATGAAGTGAACCATCTGGAGAATGTTGGCTCTCCTGTCCTCTGAAAGGAAGGCTCTCGCCCTGGACGAGTCGAGGAGAGCCCCTATGAAGAGAAGCAGCTGAGAGGCTCGAAGCTGCGATTTCTCCAGGTGCAGCAGAACCCCTATGGAGGTTAGGAACTGGGATGACGTGGAGACAGCCTCCTGTGTCTCTTGCCTTGATGGGCTAGCTAGGAGTCAGTCATCCCTGCAGGGAAAGATCTGAATGCAGAGCTTTCGAAGGTGTGCAGCGAGAACTGTGAAAACATTCTGTAAAGACTCGAGGCACCGAGGAGAGCCCAAAGGGCAGGACTCTGAACTGATCATGCCGACCCAAGGCCACAAAGCGGAGGTACCTGCTGTGGCTTGGGTGCACTGGAATGTGCTGGTAGGCATCCTGCATATCCAGGGAAGCCAGGCAAATGTACTGATGAAGAAGTAGAAGTAGTGTCCCTAGCTGAAGACCTTATTCAACTTTCTGAGGTCTAGAATAGGGCGCATGCCACCTGTTTTCTTTGGAACGAGAAAGTAATGGGAGTAAAAACCCATGTTACTTTCTGTCTAAGGAACCACTTCTACTGCCCTGTTTTTGAGAAGGCCCTGTATCTCGGAGGTGAGAAGGTCTGACTGAGTGACGGAAAGGCTGTGCTGTCACTTGGGTAAGAGATACGGCGGGATCTCCGCAAAATTCAGGGAATAACCCTCACGAACACTCTGGAGGACCAATTTGTCAGAGGTGATGAGTTTCCACTGATCACAGAACTGAGTCAGATGACTTCCCACTGCCCCCGAGATACCCCCCCGGGCAGCTGAGGTGGGACTGGGGCCAGACTTTCAGAGGGTGGCACTGGGCGCTTTCGGGCCTGTGCCTTGTGCTGCATTTTCTTTTGCGACTGAGGAGTCTAATTTTTGTTAAAGGCTCCCTGGCCTCTACTGTGAAAGGGCTGCCTGTTACGAAACTGTTGATGGTTCCCGCCCCTTTGCGGGGCAGAAGGAGCTGGCCTAGCTGTTTTAATGGCAGTCCTGGTCTTCTGAGTGGCCTCTAGTGCTTGCTCCACTTGAGAGCTGAACAGATAAGAACCATCAAATGGGACATTCATGACCTGCTGTTACATATTAGAAGAAAAATCTGATGTTCTGAGCCAAGAGTGCCGCCTGATGCATATCCCAGAGGCGGCAGCTATAGCAGCAGTGTCATAGGCATCCATAGAAGCTTTCGACTGATGGATTCTATGCCCCTTGTAATAGTCCGAAGAAGCTCCACAGTACAGTCAGATTCTGGGAGTTCCTCAACTAGAGACTTAAGGGTGTTCCAAAGCATACATTCATATTGAGAGAAGTGTCCCTGATACCTGGCAATACGCATGCCCAGAGTAGTGGATGTGAAAGCCCATTTCCCCATGGTATCAATTTTGTGAGATTTATTATTTATGGGGTGATCCGAAGCCTCCTGAGGGAGAACAGCCTTGTTGTTCTCTGCAAGGACCTCCAAGGCATCTGCAACAGGTTGAGACGCTAAGAAAAGTCTGTCCTTGAGAGGGGGTTATACATCTTGTCTATGGGCTTGACCACTGAGGGATCAGAGCCGGCCTCTCCCACACCGCTGGAGACAAGGTCTCAAAGGAAGGCGGGGAACAGGGGGCATAAGACTCATCAGGACATTAGAAATATGAAGGAACTCTAGGCGCAACAGCCTACCTGGATACACAGCAAAATTCTGTAGGGCCAGGGTTGTCTCCATGTTCTTGAGGAGAGATTGGAAAGAAAGATCTTCCACTACTGTCTCACCTGAGACAGAAGGCTTCTCACCAAGACATGAGTCATCCTCGTCATCGACAGATAAGATAAGGTCAGGATCTGATGACTCATCCTCCACCTCAACCCGGAGAAATGAAGCACTGAAAGGCCAAAGCCTGGCCTGGGGGTAGACTGGAGACACTGGCAACAGCATCAATGACCTCAGCACCATGTGTGGCATTGGAGCCGGCACCGCACCGCGTGTAGTGCCACAGGTCCCAGCACCGCCGGATGTGGAACCGGAGTCCTGCAACCATCACCAGGCCTAGAAAAAGAAAGGAAAGGAAGCCTGTGCCAGCCCCTGAGAAGAGTCAAAGTGAGGGGGCAAGGCACGTGAGACAGAAATCAATGGTATCGGCGAGGTGAGAGTACCCGCCGCCGGCACCGGGCAGGCGTGATGTCCTGAATGACCCGCCCACGGCCCGAAGGCCCCAGAGCCGGGTCCACTGGAAGAGGCAACCAAGACAGGGGCCGAACCCACAGCTCCGTAAGAGAGGCCCAATGATCGAACTGCTCACTAGAAACCCCACAAGACAGAGAGGGGCTCCGGTGTAGAGTCCTGGTTGGCAAGGGTGGAGGCCACTAGGGATCCAGGAGGGGTCGGGGTGGGCCTACCACTCTCCACAACAAAAGACTCCCTCACAGACATACCACAGGGTGACCTCGAGTGGTAAAGTCTCTTCTTTCTCCATCAGGAAGACCAACTTGAGGTAGAGTGGTGTCAGTTCCCCGATCGAGACCGGGTCCGCTTCTTTTTGTGTTTATAAGAGGACTGCCATCCCTCTTGAGCACTGGACTGCCCGTAGTCAGACCCCCCCCTCCGAAAAGGGTGGCAGACCGGACACAGCCCCACCGACACAGCTTTCCAGCGAAGTTTCCCTACCATCACCTAGATTATCTATGGTCGACTCCATCGATGACAGGCTGATAGAAAAACTTTTTTTTTTTTTTTAACATAACAAAGAATAATAAATACTAAAACTGAAGAATCGACTCCTGGCAGGTGAGCAACATCGTCACTGAAGCGCACTCAACGGCGGGGAAAAAAAGGAACTGAGGTGGTAGGAAGGTCAACACCGAGGTAGCGCATACAGGCGCGAGCTGATATTGCGGTGCTTCCATGATGCCGGGACTCCTGAAGATTTTTGGCTCCCACAGGGTCCTAGCACCTCTGGCTAGAACCCAGAAGTGTGAATAAATGTTGAAGATCCAAGTCCAGGAAGATTCAGGCAGGCATGCTCGTCCAGCAGCTTGACCAGAACCCTCTGTATTAGAGGTAACTGAAGGGTGGGGTGGGGTGGGGTGGAGTATACAGAAACACCCCTTTCCAAGAGAGGGATGGTGTGTCTTACCAAAAAACTCCAGGCCCTGGAGCAAGTGAGTTGAAACTTGGCAGTTTTGTGTCATATGGAGACAAACAGGTGTATGTCCAGATTACCCTATTTTTCAAAGAGGTCGGCCACAACAGAGTCCATGAGTTCCCATTCATGACCGAGTGCACTGGATCGACTCAGGTAATCCGCCAGTGCATCCAGGGTCCCATGGAGGAACACTGTTGACAGAAATACGTCATGTTCCACCACCCAGTGCCTGACTCTCATCGCCTCTTTACAGAGAATGTACAAATAAACCTTGTCTTGACAAATGATGTAGCACGTCACTGACATACTGTCTGTGCGAATCAACAGCTGGTTCCCTAGAAGGAGGGCAGTGAAGTCCTGTAGGCCACACAGAACAGCCCTCATCTCCAGAGTGTTGCTGGAAAGCACTATATCTAGAGGGCTCCACTGGACCAGGGTTCTGAAGGTTCAGTTCAGTTTATTGTAAGGGATAAATTCCATTGAGCAAGCTCATTTACAAGGAGGTACCTAATGCAAAATAACTAATCATCACACGCAATCAGACAAGAAATACAAAAAAAAAAAAAATGAGCACCCCAACCTCTCCTTGAGGCACCCGTGGTCATTATCTGCAGGGAGGGAATGGCCTCAGGAATGGGGACCCTTTCTTTAGGTTGGAGTGGTCCAACCACCAGAGCAACTGAGAGGATGAGTGACCTGTATAAGACCCTCCAGCTCATCTGAGAACTGAGCCTATTGTGTTCTGAGGAACCACTGTGGGATCCTCATATGGAGGCGGGTCAGCGAACTGTCAGGATGGCAGCCACCATCAGTTTGATCATTCTTAAAAGACATCAGGCTGACACAAATTCACTGGAGGTAACCAGCTCTTCCTAAGCCACTAGTGCTATGACATGGTCTGAGGGCAGGGACTCCTGACTGAGACTCGTATCCAGCACAGCTCCTATATATTGGATCCTCTGGCAGGGGGTAAAGACCAACTTTGGCTCGCTGACCAGTATGCCTGCTTGGTCGAACTACCACCAGGTTCAAAACCATGTGTATAGTGGCATCCTGAGATGGGGTCTTTAACGGCCCATCATCTATGTAAGGGAAGACACACAGACTCTTACAGTGGAGGGCCGCTGCTACTACGCCAAATACTTTGGCAAAGACACGCAGTGCAGAATACAAACCAAATGGCAAAACACAGAACTGACAGTGTGAGCCCTGGAGCGTAAACGGCAGGTATTTCTGTGCAACTTAAGGACTGTCATCGAGGCACAGGTCAGGAAGCATAGGGAAAACCAGGAGCAGTTATAGAATTCAACAGAACTGATTATCTGCAGTTGCAGTAACATAAAAAAAAAAACTTGTTCAGAATAACTATGTACAGAGAGATACAAAAAATAAACCTTTCTTGTAAAACTCTCTTGTTTTTCCAAAAGGAAAAACTCTCCCTGCAATTGCAGCTTAGCTATTTTATAAGGCTTTTCAACCCCCATCCTTAGAAAGCATCCTGTTCTAGCAAAACATTCTGTTCTCGTCAATTTCGGGCAGATCCGCTAGAACAGCGAGCTCCCTGAAGTCCCCACAGCAGCTGCAAAAGGCTGAGACATTTGTACTCAAGTAACCTCTACTTTTCTACAATCATCTTAAATATAAATATATATACACACACATTTCAACAGTAACACCATATTTGCTAAACAAAAATGATCCCATTATCAGTTTCATTTCCATATATTGATTTGCACATATTCTTATATTACCAGACGTAGATATGCAAGGGAGGAAAACCAACAGCAAGAGAAAACAGAGACAGGCAAAGAATTGCGAGACTGTTCGTTTTGATCAAGTCCGAAGTCTTACAGGAAAATCTTGTTGCGCAACCAGACAGAGAAGAGAGAAAAGGAAAGAATACAGATCCTTGCATTTGCATACTTTCTCCAAAACAAATGGGACAGGGTGCTATTCTATCTACCCTGTCACATGGATGTTGACATGAAGGCAAGCATCCTTCATATCTACAGCAACTATCCAATCCCACTGTAAAAGCAGGGTCAGTAGGGTCTGCAGAGAGGCCATTCGGAACTTGTATTCTATGAAGAGGTTCAGACCTCATAGGTTGAGTACATGCCTTAAATCCAAAGTCCATTCTGGAACCAGAAAGTACCTGGGGTAGTAGCCTTTTTTTTTTTTCTTCCTGAAACAGGCCAATTCTACAGCTCTTTTAAGGAGGAGGGACTGAACCTCCACCAGCAAAAGTCCAAGGTGTCCTGGAGGATAATGGTTTGGCAACGGAGGAGTAACTGGAGAAACAGGAAGGAGCTCCAAGGCATGTCCATGATAAACCACCTCCAGTGCCCAAGCATCCATAGTAGTCTCCCTTCACTTTGGTAGTGGAGGCAGATACTGCCCCTACCAGAAATTCCTGAAGCAGTGAGGCCAAAGAAGGGGTGCCAGTAACTGTTTGACCTTTTGTATCTCTTGCATGGGAACCTGGGGACAAATCTATAACCTGGGAAGAGGAAGGCTGAGGCCTTTGGGATTCATGACTGGGACCTCTGGAATAACCATGACCAGGAACAGCACAGGACCTATAAATAGCACCACAACCCCGAACCTGGGGCTTTGGGTTGAGAGTATTAAGGGATCTAAGAGTCATTCCTGTAGATTGCAGGTCCCGTAAAGCATTTTCAACATCACTGCTGAATAATTATTTACCCCTGAAAGGGGCATTCATAACATGTTACTGCACATCAGAGAAGAAACCAACCACATTTTAGCCAAGAGTGGCGATGGGAGGCAAATCCCAGGGGAAGCAACCCTGGTTGCATCAGAGGCATTACAGGCCAATCTAAGCAGGTGCCTACTGGCATCATGTCCACTAGCTATGGTTTGCTGATCCAGTGTTTCATCTGGGCCACCCGGCAATTTTTCACCCAGGGTGGCCAGTGTCTCCCAAAGGCAAGACTGAAATTGAATCAGGGGGGCGCTGTGGAGCACACCTACAGACTAGATGCACTTTAACTGGGCTCCGAGTTTCTAGAACTTTAAAGTGAAATTTTACTGTCCTGGCGTCAACTGATCTTGATTCCAAGAGCACAGCTGGAAAGAAGGCTCTCTTCTGAGGAGAACGGTGCCGAATATTATAATGGGGTGTACGCAGAAGGCAGGTGGGAGCGGTAATAAAAATTCCCCACAAGCGGACACGCAGGCTGCTGCCTTACCCACGTTGCCGGCAGCTGGGCCTGAACCCCCGTGGAGAGCAATACAAATCTCGATCCAAGCAATCGACCTGAAAGTCGAGTCAATTTTACAACGTTTCGCTGATCAAGATGTAAAATTAGAAGCAACATCTCAAACAGCCGCTTCAGCAGAAAAGGTTGCCACACAAGCCTTGAATACCACAACGAAGCTGGTGCAGGAGAACTCACAGTTAAGGTATCGACTGGAGGCCTTGGAGAATGCGAACAGGGCCTCTCATGTTCGGGTAGTTGGACTTCCAGAGGGGAGTGAAGAAGATAATTTGTTGGGGTTTTTACAATCTTGGCTTCCTGCTGTATTACAGATCAGCCCCGAGGCAATAGCCGGTCAACTGCATAAAGCATATAGAATTACCCCACGTGCAGCAGGGCCCCAGACAGAAGCCCCGGAACGGTTTTGTCAGTAACCGCCAGTGCAGTTACCAGGGATCTACTTCTTCAAGCAGCCAGATCTGCTGAATGCCTGAATTACGATGGGGCTACCATTCGTTTCCCGACCTTTCATACACAACGAGGGCGCGCAGGAAAAAATTTGATGCGGTTCGCGCTAAACTCAGGTCTCTTGGAATGACACACTCCTTATTGATGCCGGCTCGTCTCTGCATCTATTATGGGGGTAAAACTTTTCAATACACAGACCCCCTCGAAGCTGGTAGAAAGACCGAAGCAATAGCCAAGGAATTTGATGCCTGAGAAGAATCTGAGGAAGAAACCTGAACTTGGAACGGATAGCAGTAATGTTTTGCTTACATTTTTGTTCTCTAAAGACACTAGTACCCATTTAGCATTTTGCCCATTAAGGGAATAAAACCCCACACGTTGAACACTTTTTCTAGGCTATTATGGAGTGGATTAATAGTGTAAAGTTCTGGAATTTGTGTACTACAGTTATAAGTGTTACAAAACAGTGTTTATTTTTTTTGGTTATGGGGTCATATCAACACTTTGTGTTGTGATGCATGTATAGATTTAATTATTATGGGTCTGACTACCAAAAGCCTATGTGGGGTGCAGCTTATACTACACTAAATCGCTTAAATGCATGCTTAATAGCAAGGTATACCCCCTCTTCCTTAAACCAGATTGTATAGGCTAACAAAACCTGTTGCATTGGATGTATAACAAACTAATTTTTTTTTTTATTTTTCTCTATGCCTTGCAAGAGAGTACTATATGATATTGCTTATGTTAATATGCAATAAACAAAGTTTAAAAAAAAGAAATTGAATCATATAAGCCTGATAGTCAGCAACTCTGAGGTCCAGGGAAGCAACAGTAAAAGTTCTCTTCCTCATCACATCCGTCTTCCTCGGCTCCTTATCCGGAGAAAGACAGCTCATGTGCTTGGGTGTCTATCTGTCATGAGCGGCCATAATCGCCATAAAAAAGGCAAATAAAGTAATGTGAGACATCTTTAGAACCATCAAAAACAGAAGTAGAGAAGTTATGTTGCCACATTATAGGACACTGGTGAAACCAATCCTGGAATACGGGGCTCCATTGACAACTCCACAAAAAGTTGGGATTATTAAAATGAGAGAAGAGGTACAAAGGAAATATTCAATAAGAATAAAGGGAATGAAACAACAAAATTATGGAGACAGATTGGAGAAATGGGGCAGGGTCTCACTCTCCTATAGGAGTATTAGAGGAGATCTGTGCTTTATATACAGAGCCTGTGAAACCAGAGTGTTATGGGAATCAGCTGGACTACAATTAAAAATGAACCTAGGAAGAGCAACAAGACTACATAATAAACAGTTAAAAGGGGAGGAGTATAGGACCACCAAAAGAGCATGTTGGTTCAGTCAAAGGGTAGTAAAAACATGGAACGCATTGCCTCCAAGTATAGTAGAGGCTCCAAATACACTAATGTTTAAAAATCTACTAGATAGATACATGGGTGAGCAGTCAAAAAGTACAGTTACGTAAGAACTCACCGTAACAGCAGATCTTCGAGAGAGGTTCCTGCAGTAGGTCATAGCAAATAGGTCTGAATCCCAAGCAGTCCCTCCAAAGAGAGACCGAGAGAAAACCGGGAGGAGGAACAAATAAAGTCCAGAATGGAACTGGCCTAGGACAGAAGGCCCTGCAGAACAGCTAGGCTGAACCCAGCTCTTCGCCTAGGAGCCATGTCCAGACTGTAATGTTTGGTAAAGGTATGGACAGAACTCCGGGCTGCTGCCGCTCAAATCTCCACTGCAGAAACATTACAGAGAAAGGCTGCTGATGCAGCCACGCCCCTAGTGGAATGAGCTTTGACAGATCCCGGCAAGGGTTTTTCATGCTTCTGGTAACAGAAGCAAATGCGTTTGCTAGCCACTTAGGAAGGCACTGCTTCGAGACAGCTTTTCCCAAAATTCTGGGAGCAAAGAGCTGGTCGTCCTTGCGCACATCTTTGGTCTGGAAAGTGTAACACCGAAGAATACGGTGTATGTTTAGGGTATGCAAAACAACCTCACCTCTGTTCACTGAAGACGGATAACAGACTGGAAGCTCGACTGACTGGTTCAGAGTCAGCTCTGATACCACCTTAGGAAGAAACCTAGGATGAGTTCTGAGGACCACCTGGTCCTTGAGAAAAATAAGGCATGGCCTCCTTACAAACTAGAGCCTGAAGCTTGGAAATTCTTCGAGCGGAAGTAATAGCAACTAAAAACAGCGCTTTCCAAGACAGATAGTGCATATCACAGCTCATCGCTGGTTCAAAAGAAGGGAAAGTGAGCTTCTCCAACACAAAGTTAAAGTCCCAAGGTGGTGTGGGGCTGCAGATGGGGCGTTTCAGATGAAGAATCCCTTTCAGAAAGGTTTTCAAGATCTCCAACTGGACCACGGGTTTACCATCCACCAGCATGTGGGTATGCTGAAATGGCAGACAGGTGCACTTTCAGAGAAGAAAAAGACAGCCCTGAATCTGAGAAGTGAAGGAAGTATTCCATGAGCTGTGCGGCTGAACAAGTAAAGGGGTTCCAATCCTCGGAAGCCGCCCAAACAGAAAAGTGTTTCCACTTCATGGCATAAGTGGATCTCGTGGAAGGTTTCCTGGCTTCCACAATCACTTGGGCAACTCTGGAGGAGACCTCAAAGCAGGAAATTGCTATGTCTGCAGGAGCCACGCATGAAGATGCAGGGTACTGAGCCTCAGGTGCAGCAGCTGATCCTCATCCTGGGTTAGAAGGCTATGCCTCAATGGAAGTGGAATTGGGGGTTCCCTCGACAACTGAAGAAGTGGGAACCAAATTTGTCTGAGCCAGACAGAAGCAATCAGGATAATCCGTTCTCACTCTGCCTGAGGCTTGATGAGCACCGTCTGAAGAAAGCGAAATGGGGGGAAGGCGTACAAGAATCTCCCTGTCCAGGAGAGAGACAATGCGTTGAGCCAGAAAGCACCATGCTCTGGAACAAGTGAGCAAAAGCTGGGAAGCTCTGCGTTGGATGGGGAGGGGAAGAGGTCGAGTTCCGGTCACCCCCATCTCTGGAATAGTGACTCTGCCACTTCCTGATCTAGTTCCCATTCGTGAGTAAGGGTGAACGATCTGCTTAGGCTGTCTGCCAGGACGTTTTCCACTCCTGGAACATGCACTGCTGTGAGATACAGACCGTACTGGACTGTCCAGTCCCACATTCTCATTGCTTCCCTGCAAAGGGGATATGAGCGAGTGCCTCTCTGCTTGCTGAGGTACCATACTATGGACATGCTGTCCGTCTTGATAATCAGTAATCCCTTGGGGAGGACAGACAAATGCTTGCAAAGTGTACAGTATTGCCCCATCTCCAGAATGCTGATGTGCAAAGACATCTCCAGTTGGGACCAAAGTCCCTGAATCTGGTGGTTCCCCCAGATGGGCCCCCCAACCCATACTGGAGGCATCAGTGGTCAGAGTTTCGAGGGGTACTGGGCCTCGAAACCAGAGACCCAAGGAGAGGTTTGAGGGATCCTTCCACCAAAGTAAATCTCTCTGAAGAGCAGAGGAAATTAGGACTGGCTGGTCCAAGTCGTCCTGGAGCTGATCCCACTGAACCCGCAAGGACCACTGAGTGATTCTCATGTGAAGCCTCGCCATGGGAACCGTGGAGATAGAGGCCACCATCGAACCCAGTAACCAAATAATCTCTCGGGCTGGGAGAGATCTGGAAGAGGTCACCATAGTTGCCTGCTTGATCAGAGTTTCCCTCTGGTCTGGAGGAAGAAAGGCTTTACCCTGGGTTGTATCCAGTACTGCTCCAATAAACTGAAGCCGTTGAGAAGGGGTCAAAGAGGACTTGGGGACACTGACCATGATCCCAGTCTGGAGAACAAACCCAGGGTAACTAAAAGGGCCTCTGAAAGGGTTTCCTTGGACGGGGCCAAAATCAGCCAATCGTCCAGGTAGGGAAAAACCACTATGCCCTGCCATCTCAGGGCAGCAGCCACTACCACTAGGCACTTGTTAAAAACCCGGGGTGCCAAAGACAGACCAAAGGAGAGGGCTCTGAACTGGAAGTGCTCCCCCAGAAAGTAAACCCCAGGAAGCGGCTGTGGCTGGGGAAGAGTGGGATGTGCAGGTAAGCATCCTGCATATCCAGAGCGCACAACCATTGATTCTCCTGTAGAAGAGGTAGAAGACTCTGGCGGGTAAGCATCCTGAACCTTTTGTACTTGATGAACAGGTTTAGCCTGCTGAGGTCGAGCATGGGTCGTAGGTCGCATGTCTTTTTTGAAACCAGAAAAAAGTGGGAGTAAAACCTCTGCCCTCTGTGCCAAAGAGGGACCGGCTCTATTGCTTCTTTTGACAATAGAACCTGTATCTCCCCCCCCCCCCACTAAAAAGATCTGGTCCTGAGAGTATGACGACTGTCGCAGTGGAGACTCCAGAGGAGGTTCCAGGAATTCCAAGGTGTGTCACTGGGACACTAACTACAGGATCCACTTGTCAGAAGTGATGCTCTGCCACTCCTACACATGACGAGCAAACCTCCCCCAACCGGTTCCTCGCACTGGGGCTGAGGGGGGTGGGGCCAGGGAGTCAGGTCGGGCTCGGGGAGGACCTCCGGTCTGGCGCTGGTTTTTGGAGGCAGGAGGGTTGGAAAGAGTCCCAGTGGCCTTGTGTTTACCCTGACTTTTGCACTTACACTGCCTCCAGGTCGTTTTCTGACAGGGCTGCTGCACTTGAGTGCCCGATTGGTACGCGGACCTCATAGACCTAAGAGCCTATCCTCATTCCTGAAGGTCTGTAATGATGTCTTTGGTGTCCCCACCAAAAAGCACTGAGCCTCTAAAGGGGGCGTCGTGGATCGCAGACTAGACCTCATTGGCAAGACCAGAGATGTGGAGCCAAGCATGATGCCGAAGGGGAGACGGCGGTTGCCGAGGTCTGAGCCACTGCATTGACAGAGTCGTAAGTGGCTCAAAGAACATGCCTAGAATAAATCTTGGCTAGGCGAATGTCCCTGGCAAGCTCCTCTTTAAGATCCAAATCTGCCATAGATTGGATACAGCCCTTGAGCTTGGCTAAGGTGGCCTTCTGGTGAGACACCATATGGGTTAAATAGTTCAGAGACTGTAACGCACATGTAGCCAAGGAAAAAAATTTCTTCCCAAGCTGGTCAAACTGCCGCGACTCTGTCTGGAAGAGTAGTGCTTTTGTGCAGTGGAGCGGTCCTGAGCAGCCGAGATGACAACAGAGTCTGCCTTATGATGTGCAGTCTAAAAAAGGTCATCCTTAGGCACCTGGTTAGTTCTGTCCGCTCTCTTTGGGACGGCCAGGATGGAGTGGGGCAGTTGCCAGATGGCCGTGGTGAGGTCTAGATGAGGCCCAATCCAAGGAGGAACCAGGATGGGAGACAAAGACTCCAGATCCAGATCCAGGTGTTCGGCAAGTCTTTGTCTCATTGGATCCTGATCCTCAGACTCCCAGTCAGAAAAAGCCTGAATGGACCTCAAAAGGTCCGAAAAGGAAGGCTCCTTAGGTGAGGATTTAGGAGACTCCTTACCCTTAGGGACCGTGGATTCGCGACCAAACAAATCCTCCAAAGAGTCCTCCCCAAGTCCGAATCACCTCCTTCAAAATCCGGAAGAGAAACAGTTACAGGATCTTGTCCCCTGACGTGAACCATAGAGGGATGGAAGCTCTCAAGGGACAAGGACCTGTCAACAGAGCAAGGAAGTGGGAGTCTGCTCTCTAGGTCCATCATCAAATCGGACCGCGCCTCCTTCCACCAAGACAGGATAAAAGTCTTGAGGTCCGGCTGTGGAGTCGGAGGGGGAGGAGGAGGAGGAGGGGAAAATGCACGGGATGGTGAGTAGTGAAACCAGTGGTATTCCTGTGAAGAGTACCCTGGGTACAGCGTGTAACCGAGAAAATAATGCCCCGCAGAATGCCATTCAGGTGACGGGCCAGCTGGGGAATAGCCCAAGGGGTACCCAGAAGGGTAGTGTGGGACCTGAAGGGGTCTCGAAAAAATCCCCGTTAGGGGGAGCTCCCGTTGGACCTGCCGTCGTATAGATAAGAGGCTGACCTCTTGGGTCAGGAGAACGGTTGGGAGAACTGACGTCAGAATCGCTGTCGACAGGACCAGCGGGTCCGGCATCAGATGCGGATCTGGCGTCAGATTAGCTGGTGGCGGAACCCATCGCAGGGTATCCGGCGAGGGACCCGAGTCTGCCGATGGGCCCTGTGGCGGAGGCAGGCGACTGGGCCCCTGAAAGGAGATTGGCGCTGGGAGGGTCCGTCGTCAGAAGATTTTTTGCCAGATCCGACAAAGAAGGAAGGTCTGGCCGGCTGGGAAGGACTCCTCAGAGGGAAAGCAGGCATCTCCATAACAGGTCCAGATGAAGGAGGAGAGGCCTCTTGTCCAGAGACCCCTGAAAGGGAGCACGGATCAGAACCTAGAGTGTGCTCCACGTCCAGGACACCGGCGCTGTTTCCGCTCAGGGTAGCTGGATTTGAAGGCTGAGTTACCTGTGAGGGAGAAGGGAGAAAAGGACCAGTCTTACCTGGGCTCATCTGGATGTCGGGTGTGCTGACTGAAGTCCCCGAAGGGGAAGACACATCTATGCGACCGCCAGAGGAGGTCATCTTAGAAGGCGCTGAAGCTGTGCGGGAGGGGGAGGAGCCCCCCACAACTTAGCAGCTGAGGCTCTGCGGGTCCCTGAGGAGTGGGGAGCCGACTTATCGGTGGCTAGGCGGTCCCCGGAGGAGCCGGAGGTTGACTTACCTGCCAAAACTGGGAGTAAGGTGGTGGTGGTGGTTCTGCTGGAAGCCCCGGACGCGGCCTGGACAATCTTGACAGGCAGCAGCGGGAGTGAGGCCTTGCTGGAAGCTGACCTAGAGAACTCAGCCTTGGAACCTTCCGACTGGTGTTCCCAGTCCCAGTGCTTCGCTTTCTTTTTATGTTTAGAAGGAGAGCTAGAAGAAGGCGATGTAGAATCCCTGATTCTTTCCATTTGCTTTTCTAAAAAGGATAAATGTGTCTTCAATAAATGGGCCTCCAGAGCCTGCTGCCTCTGTTTCCAGGTGGCCTGGTCGAACGGCTGGCAATCTGGGCAGGTGACTGCTGGATGGTCCAGGCCTAAGCAAATGATGCACTTTCGATGCCCGTTTCTGTGCAGAATCTGGGTGCCACAAGATTCATACTTCTTCTTTGAAGAAGGTGAAGACATAGGAGCGCTAATGCTACCGAAAACTCGAAAATGTAGTAAGAAACTACTAGGAAAAAACAGCGATCGCTTGAAGAAGCTTACCGCTAGGTGACTGCACGAGGCAATGGCGGGAAAGAACTGGAGGGTAGGCGGGAGGACCGCCCACTATATAGGGTCATGCTGATGTCATCACGTGACATCGGGTGGGCAGTCCCCCGTTGGGCATTGCTGGAAAAGTCTCCCGTGAGGTCTAGATGCCAGATGGCGCTAGTCCTATTTGTTATGACCTACTGCAGGAACCCTCTTGAAGTAAGATCATTATCTCCACTGATATGTGGCAAGTCTCCTATGGCCAACTGGCTACCAGACTTGTATCCCATTTCCTATCTTTCAGGCTGTGAAGAATAATATGGCTTTGCAGAAAGGGCTGGATATTGTCTATATGCCTTCCTTGGGACTACAGATAATTGAGTAGGCCTGTGCAAGGCTGCCAAAGATGCATCCAAGTGCAGAATGTATGGGAGGTATAATCACAGCTGGAGAGAAAACAACCTCCAGGAACTTGAACAGTCATCTTAAAAGAATCTTCCTCTTCAGCCTGGAACCCAAGCTGTGCCTGAACCTCTCAGAGTAAAGCCTGAAAAGAGATGTCCTTAGGTACAGCTCTAGGCATGTTTTTCACACTGTCTTCCAAGCAAGAGCATAGAGTGGAGCATGAACCAATCACACTGATAACCTCTTCCTCCATGAATTCTGGACTGTAATCCAGTTTGTCACTGACCATCACTGGCTGAAGGTTGACAAGACGGAGAGAGAGACGTGAAGAGGATCTAACAGTGGGAATCCCATCAACGGCAGCCTGTCTGAAGCCGGCATACAGGCTGGGACAAAAAACAGAAACATCGACAATAATGTCAATAATGGGCTAGCCGGAGGTGCTGATGTCAATGACTATGTCGGCAGCAGGTGCTGAAACAGCTCTGACATTGTTGGGTACAATACCTGTGCACTGACGGAGCAGAAGGGGTTGATAGCAGAGGCGGTGACAACACAATGCCTGATGGCAGAATAGGCTGCGAGTTTCCAGGTTGCAAGGAGGACAAGCTGATGCTGGACTCTGGCCTGTGGTGAGCGATAGGCCCCAAGGCTGGAGTCTGGCACATCTTGATCTGTAAACTTGCACTGTTCTAGCGGTGAATGGGAACGATCTGGAGAAGCGTCCTTTTCTTTTATTGCACTCATCCTTCTCAGAATGGTGGTATTTTTCCTGCTGATTTCAAAGTCTTATCCTTTTTCTTTGACGAGTCAGCGACTGCCACCATCGACCGAGAAGATTGACAGATGACTGAGAACTGGGAGCAGAAGCAACTGATGACAGTGAAGCCACCTTCAACACAACCTGTCTCCCCATTCTTGAATCAAAAGAAAGGTTTCTAAAGCTTTCTTGCAATGTTTCCTAGCTGCCTGGTTAAAGCCCTGACAAACCGTGCAGGCTTTAACATCATCAGTTGTAGTGAGGCAATGGATAGAAACAGAGTAGTCGTCGTCTTTATAAATATGCCTTAAAGGAGCACTGCAAGAAGTAATAATATTAGTGGATTCCTGGCGTTAGAAATTGATAAAAGTCTTAATATTTTTTGCGAACACAGGTAGTGTAATTTACAAGAACAGGATGCAGCAATTAACTGCCAGCGAAAAACATCTTATAAAAGATAGCAATGTTTTGTTTAGAGAGAAAGAGCTGGAGATTTTAAAGAGACTCTCAGATGAAGGACTTCTGGTTTCGTTTGAACTGCCTGTAACAAGAGCTATCCTGCATAATTTTATTTTTTTATTGTTATTGATAATAAAACGCTACTTGCGAATTTTATAACTTTTCGTGCTTTGTCTATGCTTCCTGACCTATGCCTCTGTGACAATCTGCTAATGTCAACTGACCAAGGAACTTCCAGCATTCTGCTACTGCTGGACATCACATCAGTTGTTGTCACTATACACATTATACCATAATTAATCATCTGAAAACTCTTTGGCCTTAACCTCACTGAACTAGACTTGATCCCATTTATCTGGTATGACACTGTGTATGAAATCTAATAACCTGTCTCCTCGCTCAGGCCCGTCAAGTCTGCTGTCCCCAAAGCTCAATTCTAGGATACAGTATTCATTCTTTATATGGCTCAGCTTGCCAGTATAATTTCTTCCCATGGACTATCCTACCACTCATATACAGATGATGCACAGCTTTATGCCCCAGGCACCGAATCCCTTCGAGCAACTCTCGTATGTGTTTCACTCTGTCTGACATTCAGGCCTTGATATCCGCAAATTCTCTTTGCCTCAACATTGATTTATTTAGATTTTATTTACCAGATATGTGCACTAGACAAACAGCTACCTATATTCAGGCACAACCAGGGAGGTTACAACAGGGACAGTAGTACAAAAACTGATAGCACCATTACATAGATATACTTCAGGCATATACAATGTGCAAGCTATAGAGTACTGTACAAAGTAGATAATGTACAGAAGTAAAGAAAAAGTACAAAGCAAGATACAAACTATACAACAAGTGCCCAAATTAAAAACTGCAGTGAACAAAGGGAAACAAAACATTATGATCACAGTATTCCAGAGAAAACAGTATAGACGGAAACCAGCTTTGGCAAAAACAAGCTGCTCATCTGCGACTCGGAAGTTAAACTCTCTTCCTCATCACTGTTCAGGCTTGGTCAGCAGGTTGCCTTCCTCTTCATCTGCCCCTCTGGACCTGCATACAACCTTGGAGTCTCACTGGACAAAACTTTACCTCTGGGTTTTCATATTAAGATTTGTGTTTTTCCATCTTGCGTAACTTTGCAAAAATCTACCCTTCTTAAAGCCAGGAAACTGCAGTCATCCTCATGCATGTGTGTTCTTCTTGCACAGTGACGACTATTGTAACTCCATCCTAGCCAGCCTAACTGCAAAGAAGTTCCCACAACTTCAGCTTGAACAAATTGCTGCTGCCACACCAATCTACTAATAGGCACAAAGAAATCGGATCACATCTCTCCTATTTTGGCAAATCACCAGTGGCTGCCAGTACCGCAAAACATTTACTTTAAAATCCTGTTACTCTTTTTTGAATGTTGCCACAGGAACGCTACCTATTGGAGCATAATGCTTCCAGAACAATCTTCCACTTGTTTCCTATGCTCCTCTGCTCAGAACACTTCCAGACTGGTACTGTATGGCAACAAAGCCTTCTAAGGCTATAGTCCCCGGCTGTGGAATCGGTTCCTGCCCGTTATTCAGGCCTCTATGGACTATGAGATATTTAAACTGACAGTAAAAATGTTTTTATTTTGCCTGGTCGATTATAGTAACTGAATGACTGCTTTTTGACTTTCCTGCTTTTAAAACTCTGCTCTGACACTGCATGTCCACGGGCTTATGTATAACCCCAGTGTTTTAAAACTACTCTGTTAGCTACTTTATCATGGTCTCTTGTTTAATCATAGTAACATTACTTCCAACAGCTCTGTATGAAGTTTGAACAATTCACTGCTTAACCTGACACAAAATGACCATGCAGGTCAGAAAGGACCCAAGGTCCATCATGTCTGCCCCACTTTAGAAGCAGGAATAATAATAATGCTATGCAAATATGTGCTAATTTATCCCACCCTACTACCCCGGATACCAGGTGGTTCCCTTGGTAAGAAGAAATTGTCCAGGCTTACCTTGAAGGCCTGTGCTATCTGCATACTCACCCTTTCCACTGGTAGGCTGGGCCACAGGTTCACCACCCTTTGGGGAAGAAGTATTTCCTTAAGTTACCCCTGAATTTACCACATTCAAGTTTCAGGGTGTCTCCCCCACACACACACACACCATATCAGACATCTTCATCTGTTCAAACCTGCTGATATTCTCCCCCCCCCATAGGTAATTTGCATTTTTTTTTGTTTTTCTCCCCAGTCCCTGAGCCCTTACATCCCCGACATGACGCATGTGTGGGGAGGCATGCGCACATCACACCCTACAGGACGCCCCACCCTACTTGTCACTCCATTGCCACCTGCACCCGGACACCGGACAGCCATCTAGTGACGGTGGGACTACAGGTGGGTGACCACCCACTGGGAGAGGACAGCCAATGCTCAGTCCTGCTCCCACCCTCATCCCCCATGCAGGCACCCCAAGGTAGTTCCTGAACCTGGGTCGCCGGTGTAGCACAAGGAAAGGCATCCAGCTCCTCAGCGCCACTGGGCTGGCCTCAAACTTGTCAATATTCTTCAGTACAGGGGAGACTAAGGTCATACTTCCCGCCGTCTCCCCACCCATCTTCTCCTCATAGCTTTTGTCCTCCCTATCCGAGATCATTTTGGTGACCCTGCGTTGCACCTTCATGACTGCCTAAATTTCCTTTTTGCAATGGAAGCCTAGACCTACACATAGTGCTCCAGGCTGGTCCTGACCAAGGTCTTTTACAGTGGCAGGATGACTTTTCCTGCTCTGCAGGTCACATCCTTTTTAATACACCCCAGCATTCTTCCAGCCTTCTAAGCTGTAGCTACTCACTGCTTGTCATGATTTAGGCCCATGTCTCTTATGACACCCATATCCTTTTTCTCCTCCACCATAGCAAGAGGAGCCCCACACAGAGTGTAGATCTTACCTCAGTTTTTGCACAGCAGGGGTGTAATGCTACAACTTTACTGGTCAGGCTCCACTATGAGTACAGTATGCAGTTCCGGGCTCCCCAATACAAAAAGAACATAAAAAGGCAAATGAGAAGGTGCAGTGTAGTGTCACCAAAATGATCAGGGGTATGGAAGTTATAAGCACAGAAGGAAGGGAAGGGAAAATTGTTTAATCAGCAAAGGCACACCAAGCGGGGTAATTTCCAGGTGCAACCTGGGAGCACATGGAAGTTAAGTGACATGCTCAGGGTCACACAGTATGCAAGTGGGATCTGATGGGATTCAAACCCAGGTCTCAGGTTTGCAGCTCACTGCCCTTAACCAATACACTACACTGCTACGTAGACTGCAAGCTCTTAAAATGTTCACTCTGGAGAAAAGAGGCAAGATGAGAGAACACGCCCTGAAGTATAAAGGTGGTAAATTCAGGGGTAATGTTAAAAGGCACTTCTTACAGAGGGAGGTAAGACTATAGAGCAGCCTACCAGGGAGACCCTGGAGGTGAGAAAAGTAGAGACCTTCAAGTTAAGTAAGAGCAAATTTCTGCTTACCAAGTGGAATCCCAGGGGACCCTGGGTCAGAGTGTGAGCGGGTGGGGAATCCCAATAAATCAGTACATGTTTCCACTGCTTACTTGTCACTCACTGCTAATGAAACAAGGATCAGGGGAACTTATTCTGTTTCTCACCTGCTCCAGTCAGCCCTCTTTCAGGAGGGCGTCTCAGTCCCGTCCCCTTGGCGGGGTCAGCAGATCCAGTTCGGGCTGGAAGCACAGCTGGTCGGAAGTGGGACCTGCGAGAGCGCGCCATCATCCAGCTGCCAGCACTTTTTCCTCCTCAGTTTTTCTTTTTTCCCCTCAGAGTAAGGCCATGCAGTGATGCCAGTGGCGATCCCATGCACGCTCCTGCAGGTGTCTGTCCCACTTCTGCTCCCATTCTGCAGTGTCGGTGTGCCAAACCCCAGCCTCCGCTAAGGGCCAGGCCAGTAGCAGTCGCTGAGACCCTTCCCTCCCCAGAGGAGGAGAGCAGTCCTGGGATGCTTAATCCTCCTCTCCCCATCCAACCCCCCGTCGTTCCCAACTCCAGGTCACCGGCAGGTGAGGCTGATGCCTCAGCCCTCCACGCCACCAGGCCAGCCCAGGGCAGGTGGTACTTGATGAATCTAATGTCCCTTCTGATCTTAAATTACTATGTTTCAGGCTGGGAAGCCAGGTGCCAAGGTTGGCAATTGCTCGCTATCCAATTCTGAAGTTGGAAAGCCACCCTATGGGGCATGAGGCTTGGGTGAAAACAGAGTTCAGACCACCTAAGTAAAACATTTTATGAGCTCAACATTAAAAAAAACAATGTGGCACATATAAAGTTTTATTTTCCTATCATGGAAGACTTACACTTTTTCTCCAACTTCCTCTGCCAAACGTAAAATTTCAAACAGAAGGACCATTTTCGAAGAATGTTCCAAAATCTCAGCATCCGCATCTGTGACAAAATCTTTATACCAGTCTGCAGTTGGGCTGCTGGGACGCGAGCCACTTTTCCCTTGAGAGAGAGAAAGAGAAGCACATTTAAATTAATCCAGATTTGAAAGTACTGTATCTCATATCTTATTTTTTAAACTCGGTGTTCTAGCCCTGGGAGGTGATGCCTACTTCAACCCCTCTGAATGGAACACACCCCAACAACCCACGCAGCGCCCTTCCACTCTCTGGCACTCAAATTCCCCATCCGAAGGATGGGCTCAAGCAATGAGGTAAGCGGATCACTCCCTGGGGACTGAGGTGCTGCTTGAATTGTGCACCCTAGACTTCACCAGTCCGGTGTGGGAGTCTTGCCAAGAGGGCATGCAAACCTAGGTTTCCTGTAAGAGTGCAATTAGTTACTCCTAAAACCACTGGGCCAGGTTCTTTTCATATTCTGTTCATATTTCTATACAACTAACAGGGCGCTGTGGCAGAAGAATTAAAACATCCCAGATTAGACATTAGTATGGAGATCAGACAATGCCTTAGCTGCATTACCAGCATTGCAACTTATGTACTTTGGTGCGCATGTGGCATGCTATACATTAGTTGTGCGATCAGGCCACTGAAGGAATGAATTCAACAGCATGTACATTCCAAAATCAATGAGAAAAGGGTCACATCAGTGGGTTCATTTTTATGTTCTCCTTTCTGCAAAGCAAACATACTGCTATGAGTGGGTTTTGAGAGGTGTGTCACTGTTGCTCTAATGCAGGGCAGTCTCCAAGGGGCTTGCCAGTGTCAGACCAATCATCAGCCAGCCTTATCGTGACATTGTTCTGGTCTTGCTGGGTGGAAACTTAGTGTAGTTCAAATGAAAGAGCTGGCCCAACTACAGGACGACTCTTTCCTTTGATGTGTATAATGCTGCCCAGCCAGCAGAGCTGATCACGTCATGGATCAGGCTGCTGTTATCCTCCCCTCCCAATGTAAAAACAATCCCTCCCACCCTCTGCCAAGTATCCTTCCCACCTCACATTGCTTACCCCTTCTTAAGTTTCTGACACCGAGGTGTCCAATCCCCAATGCCAGCTAGTACCCCCACCCGTTTTCAGTGTGCAACACCAGGGAGCCCACCCCTAGTGCTGCCAAAGAAAAAACTACTCACCATAGTAATGTTGTTTCTTCTAATGGAGTCTTGCTGTATTCAGACATAATGCAGTTAGCCCCAGCACTTGAACTGCCCTGGAGAGGAAAGAGTTAACTCTATGCGGAAGCATAGAAAACTGAGCTCGAACTCGGTTTTCAAACCTCTGCCTGTGGTACTTCCCAGTGTAACCATCAGATTCTTACGAGCACACTGACATACTATAGTATGGAAATTCTTCAACATATAGCCAAAAGGTAAAAAATTATTTTTGGGCCCAAAAGACTCAAGTCGAGAACCCAAGAAGGAAAGGTAGTGACAAAATTCAAGTATAAAACACCAGAAAAATAACAACATAACATCCACCCCGCCCGGGGGGGGTACAAGGTACACTCCTGAGGTGCAACACTGTACCTGACGGCCCACTTCCTAAAACAAAACAGGTTCTAAGAGGGGAAGTCGGGAGGGGGGGGGTCTGAATACAGAAAGACTCCATTAGAAGAAACAACATTACTATGGTGAGTAATTTTTTCTTCAAACAACATGAAGTCTTGCTGTATTCAGACATGATGCAGACTACCAAGCAGTTCCCTATGGAGGCTGGAATGCAGAACCTACTTTGGGAAGAGGCTCTGCAGTACTGCTGTGCCAAACCTAGCATCACTCCTAGCCTGGATGTCCAGGGAGAAATGCTTGGTAAAAGTATGTACCGTTTTACTGACAACAGTAAAAATGGAAAGGGACCCGGGGGTAGTTATATCAGATGACCTAAAGGTGGGCAAACAATGTGAGAAGGCAGTAAGGAAGGCTGGGGGGATACTGGGATGCATAGAAGAGGCATCAATAGTAGAAAACAGGAAGTTGTTATCCCTCTGTACAGACAGTTGGTGAGACCCCATCTGGAGTACTGTGTGCAGTTCTGGAGACCCCATCTCCATAAGACATAGATAGAGTGGAGGCTGTCAGAGGAGGGCAACCAAAATGGTGGGGTCTCCACCAGAAACATACTGAAGAAAGACTAAAGGAGCTTAATATGTATACCCTTGAGGAAAGAAGGGAGAGAGGGGACATGATAGAAACTTTCAAGTACCTCAAGGGAATCAACAAAGTCCAAGAGGGTAGCATCATTCAGAAAAAGAGATGTGCAAGAACAAGGGACACAATTTGAAGATAGAGGGGGGACGGCTCAGAGGTAATGTGAGGAAGTATTTTTTCACAGAGAGGGTTGTGGATGCATGGAACAGCCTCCCTGAGGAGGTCGTGGAGTCAAGAACAGTGGGGGAATTCAGGAATGCATGAGACAGACATAAGGTAGTCCTAGTCGGGGGTAGGAGGAAGTAAGCTGTTGGTTAACTAGGATCTGCAGCTTATCTGTTAGGTAGGAAAATGGGCAGACTAGGTGGGCCAAGCGGTCCTTATCTGCCGTCAAATTCTCTGTTTCCAGGTGGCTGCTTTACAGATCTCTAACAAAGGTATATCTCTGGCTGCAGCTAGAGAAGCAGCTGTACCCCTAGTCGAATGAGCCCTCAGGCCTGAAGGGGACATTCTACCCAACTTGTCATAACAGAATTGTATACAAGAAACAGTCCACCTGGCAATAGTACTTTCAGTGGCAGGCTTACCTTTATCCACTTCACCATAAGTGAGAAACAATTGAAGACAGTCATTTCTATGTACCTTAGTATGCTCAATGTAGTACCTAAGGGCCCTCTTAACGTCCAGACTGTGTAACCTTCTTCCACCTGAAGAAGAATGATCAGTGAAAAACAGGGAGATACACAGACTGGTTCCGATGAAAATCTGATACCACTTTGGGCAAGAACCTCCTATTGGTTCTTAGGACCACTTTGTCCCTATGGAAGGAGATGAAGTCAGGTTCAACTGACAGAGCCTGTAACTCACTAATCCGCCTGGCAGAAGTAATAGCTACCAGGAACACCGTTTTCCAGGTCAAGTACTTCAATTCGGCGGAAGTTAGAGGTTCAAAGGGTGGCTGCATAAGCTGAGCTATGCAGATATTAAGATCCCAAGGCAGAGTGGGCTCCCTAAAGGGAGGGTTAATGTGAACCAGTCCTTTGTAAAACTTTCTGAAAACAGGATGAGATGCCAGGGCAGAACCCTTCCCTGCTGAGAGGAATGCAGAGACAGCTGTTAGATGAACCTTCAGAGTGGCAGGCCTAAGGCCTAGACCATTCAGATGAACTAGACAGTCTAAGGTTGTGGAAATGTCTGCAGAATCAAGCAGGATGCCTTTCTGAGAGCACCAAATACTGAACCTTTTCCATTTGGAGTTGTAGGTATTTCTAGTGAAGGCTTCCTAGAGACCTTCAGAATATCCAGAACTCCCTGAGAAAGATGTAGTACTGCATATTCTAGCTCTTCAAGAGCCAGGCCTTGAGATTGAGAGACTGGAGACTGGGGTACCAGATCCGCCCCTGGGAGGAGGACAGGAGATTTTATGTCCTGGGCAGAGACAGGGGACGTGACACTGACAAGGACAGCAGTAGAGGATACCACGGCTGTCTGGCCCAATCTGGAGCCACCCGTATCACTGTGCAGGGTTGAGTACTGATCTTGATCACAACTCTGAACAGCAGAGGGAAGGGAGGGAAGGCATAGAGAAACCTGCCCTTCCAGTCCAAAATGAGAGCATCCTGGGGACCCGTCCCCAGGACTGGAGGTCTGCAACAAAGAGGAAGTTGATGACTGTCCGGTGTTGCAAAGAGATCCATCTCTGGAGTGCCCCACCTGGAGAATATGACCTTCTTTATGTGAGGATCCAGGGACCATTCGTGGTGTCCCTGTGAAATTCTGCTCAGAGCATCTGCTAGTATGTTGTCCTTTCCAGGAAGGTGAACTGCTATCAGAGAAGTCTGAAAAGAATAGACCAGAGACCACAGCTTTATGGCTTCTGTGCACAAGGCCGAGGGCCTCATTGCGCATTGATGTACCACATTGTGTTGGTGTTGTCCATTCTGACTTGGACCACCTTGCCCTTGACTGAATCCGAGAAGCTCTGCAGGGCTAGGAAAACTGTCCCGAGTTCCAGGAGATTGATATGAAGGAGAGACTCTATTGGGGACCAGACTCCTTGAGCTGTCAGGGCTCCCAGGTGGGCTCCCCACGCTAAGAGAGAAGCATCCATAGTTAGAACTACTGATGGGACTTGAGGGAGAAATGGAACCCCTTGTCTGAGGTTGTCCTGGTCCAGTCACCACTGGAGAGCTTGGACCAGAGTCTGAGTCAATGGGATCAGTTTGGTAAGTGAATCCTTCTTTTGAGACCAAAAAGACCTTAGATGAAACTGAATGTCCCTCATCTGGAACCTTGCTCCCTACACCATTGCCGTGGAAGCTGCCATGTGGCCCAGGAGCTGGAGGAACTGTCTTGCTGGGCGGGAGACCTGAAGTCGAAAGGAGGAATCAAGATCCACTAGGGACTTCACCCTTGCCAGGAGAAGGAAGGCTTTTGCTTGTACAGTGTCCAGCTCTATGCCTATAAAGGTGAGAAGTTGAACTGGTTCGAGGACAGACTTTGGATGATTGCAAAGAAACCCCAAGGAGCTGAATAGGTCCTGGGTAGTTTGAAGAGCTGACTTGACCTGTAAAGGTGACTGACCCACTAAGAGCCAATCGTCCAGATACGGGAAGATGGTGATACCCTGTCTTCTGAGGTAAGCCACAACTACTGCAAGGCACTTTGTGAACACCCTTGGAGCTGATGTTAGGCTGAATGGCATAGCTCTGAATTGGTTAGGGCCTGAAGGCAACTCGAACCTGAGGTATTTTTTGTGGGAGCACCTGATAGGAATATGGAAGTAAGCATCCTTGAGGTCCAGAGATGCTAGCCAATCCCCTGGCCTTAGAGTGGGAAGGATCATTCTCAGAGTTACCATTTTGAATTTGGGCTTTGAAATGTGTTTGTTCAAATACCTTAGGTCTAGGATGGGTGGCCACTCCCCTGTTTTCTCTGGGGGAAGAAAGTACCTGGGGTACAGTCCTTTTCCCCTGTCCTGAGTAGGAACCGTCTCTATAGCTCTGAGAGCTAGAAGAGAGGAAACATCTGTCTCTAGGGCAATAGTTTCTGAGAGTGATGCAGGTGGAAAAGACCTGGCCCTCTTTTTTGGAAATTTTTTGAAGCTGAGGGCCAGTCCCTGGCTTACAACTTCCAGGACCAACTTGTCTGAGGTCACGGACTTCCAGGCCTGGAAGTAGTAAGCCAGCCAGCCTGCCTCCTACTGGAAATGGGGAGTCGACCTGGGCTGACACATCAGGGTGTCTGCTTGGCAAAAGCCTTAGACTGAGAGGAGGAGGGAGCAGCTCTGCTCATCCCCCTCCTGCCCCTCCCTCTGAAGAACCCCCTCTGTGGTAAGGGAGAGGAGGCCTGGGCTTAGTAAAAAAGGCCTTTGAAAGGGCCTGCCCGTATAGACTGCTACTTGTCTTGGAGTGGCCTGCCTTTCTTTGGCCTGTGCACTCCTGTACGTGGTTGTTTAGTCATCCATTTTCTTCACGTAAGCCTCTGTCTGCTCCCCAAACAGAGAGTTACCTACTGCAGGAAAATCTATAGCCTTAGTCTGGGTATCCTGTGAAAGGCTAGTACATCTGAGCCAAGCATGTCTTCTGAGAGACACAGATGTAGCCACGACTCTAGAAGCCACATCACTGGAGTCCACAGCAGCATGAAATTGCATTTTGGATGCCTCAGTTAAATCAGCAGCCACCTCCTCCAGCTCCTTGGCTAGCTAGGGAGAGGCCTGTTTAGCCAGTTCCAGAACCGTATCCCATCTGGATTTCTGGTACCTGGCTGTGTAGACATATAAGTAGCCTGCCTGAGTCCCAAAGAGGATGCCAAATACTGTTTTTTGGCCATGGCATCCACTTTCCTGGAGTACTTATGCGGGGGTGAAGCCAAAGGAATGTTAGCCCTGTCACAGGCTGAAGCCTGCGCTACCCCAACATGGCTGCAATGACTATAAAGGAACTCCGCAGGTGAGCCTGATAACAAATACCTCCTGTCCATTCACTTATCCACAGGAGGTGTTGAGTTAGCGGTTTGTAAAATTGTGTGTGTCTGTTTCCCCAAGGATTTATGAAGAGGGATAGACAGTCTTTTGGACGCTGGGATGTCCATCATTTCCACAAAATCAGGCTCTTCATCCTCCTCTGCAGCTTCAACCAAGGGAAGCTGCAAGGTTTCTACCACCTTTCTGTAGAACAAAAAATATGAAGGGGACTCAGAAAGCCTGGGAGGGGGGAGGGCCTGTCTGGGGAGCTGTCCGGTTCAATGGGCACATCCAGACACCCTGGTCATCGTCATCATCATCTTTGGGATAGTCTTCGTCTCCCTCCCACTCCTCTTAAAAAGCATCTGGATCATAATCCGGAGGAGACGGATCCGACCGAACCAACCGCCTAACCGGCGGTACTGGTTCGGATGGCTATTTCATCCGCGGTTGGAGAGTGCGATACCTGATCCGAACCGGCAGACTTGTGCTTCTTTTTTTATGGAACCGACCCCTCTGGGTTGGCTCTCCTTTTGCCCGAGGAGGTATCGCCTAGGTCAGTAGGCACCTCCTCAGGTTCGGCCGCAACCGAACCAGGCTGGCCATCCGAATCTAGGGACTTCTCGGCCTCTCTTTCCTTCAGCCTACTCGGTCTTTTGTCTAGAGTGGATTTAGGAAGGTTTTTACAGATTTGGCAGTCTGACTTGAGGTGGTCAAACCCCAGACAATAAACACAGATGAGGTGGGGGTCAGCCTTAGCAAAGGACTCCCCACACTCAGTACAGTGTTGAAACCCAGTGGGACCGGTTTTCTTCTTGGGTTTCTCAGACACGGCCAACCTAACAAATTACCCTATTGCAGCTTTCAAGCCAGGTAATATAATAACCAAGTTTTTACAAACCGTGTCACGGGCTCTTTAAAAGAACCAGCAAAAAACCTTGGTTCTTTTGAAACCTATCGGTACTGGAATACCACTCTAATCCCAGAAATAAATCCAAATAGAATGGGTGGGTTCCAAACCGGACCGACCGGAAAGAAACCGAAGAAAAGAACACTTTCCAACTTTTTCACAGAATAAAACACAGTCACTACCTATCTGCACACTACCTGTACCGTAGACAGAGGCTGGAAATCCGAAAATAACAAAAAAATTAAACGGTTTAAACCGAATGCTTTACTTTTACCGAACCGAGCAGAGGAAATCTCCAGAGCGACTTCACTGTTAGGCCGAGTAAAGAATCTTTGAAAACCAAGCTCAACGTTCTATGCTTCTGCATAGAGTTAACTCTTTACTCTCCAGGGCAGTTCAAGAGCTGGGGCTAACTGCATTATATCTGAATACAGCAAGACTTCATGTTGTTTGAATATAACACCAACACTGGGGTGCCCAATCCCCAGTGTCTGGATGGTATCTGAAATAAAGAAAACTGTCCTCGTAGTTGCTTATAATTTTATAGATCCTGTACAAAAAGAAAACTGTCCACTGATATCTGTTACCCCTGCCATTTCTCTCCTCCACCTGACCTTCCTACTCATCACCCACCATCACACCACTTTTAATTTTCCAACATTAAGATGCCCAATCCCTGGTGCAAGCTAGTACCCTCCCAACCCCACCAGTTTTCAGTATGTGACACCACGGAGCCCACCCCTAGTGCTGCCAAACATAATACCGACACTGGGGTGCCATATCACCAGTGTCGGGATGGCACCTGAAATAAACAAACCGTCTCTTGTAGTCTTTTTTACTTTCATAGATCCTGTAAAAAAGAAAACTGTCCACTGATGTTTGTTGCTAATGCTGTTTCTCTCCCTCAACTCGACCCTCCGACTCAGCACCCTCCACCCCATACTCTCCCACTCCTTTTAATTTTTTGACACTGGGGTGCCCAATCCCTGGTGCTGGCTACTACCCCGCCACCCTGCCAGTTTTCACTGTGTGACACCAGCCCCCCCCCCCGTGCTGCCAAATATAACATGACGCTTGCTAGGGTGCCCAATCTCCAGTGTCGGTACCTGAAATAAAGAAAAACATCCCTCATAGTCGTTTCTTTTTTCTGATATATTCTGTAAAAAAAGAAAACCGCTCCACTGATGTCTGTTGTCGCCGCTGGCCCACCACCGCATTACTCTCCCTCCACCCAACCCTACCACTCAGCACCAACCACACCCACCACCCTTTACTTGCCTACTGGGGTCCAAAGCTGTCATCCTCTCTGGATTGGAGACACATCTTCACTCTTCAATGTCAGACAGCAAATTGAGTAAATCAGGTATGTGGTTTAATGTATTTCAAAGGGTTTTGAACTTGTCCTCATAACTTGGTCATTTTTTAAGATTTTTCTCCCCAAATTTTCAACAAGGACTTTTTGGGACCCCACCTCATGAACAATGATGGCGAAACTGTGTAAATTCATCCGGAAAGGTAATTTCGCAGTTGCTGTGCGAAATCACCTTTCAGGCAGGCTTTGAAAACTTTCTCCCCTTTTTTTCTTTCATTTTTCAGTATGCTTTTTCATTGCCTCTGCCCCTGTATCTCACCCCTGACTTCCCCAGTCCCCATTCACCCCATAGGACTTACCTCTAGCTGTCAATCTGCCAGGTAGGCTTGCCCCCGGAGACTGACTTCAAGGTGTATGGCAGGCCAGGTATTGCTGGTGTTCTTCCCTGACTTACCCCCAGGGTGGGGCCTCAGGGTTGGGCAGTTCCCAATGGAGGACTGATGACGGTCGGCAGCCGAGGGTTGCGGCAGATGCAGAGGGCCCAGGAAGTGGGGCACCATCAGCAGGGCTGGCAGTTTTTTGTGCGTTTGTCACCTGGGAGGCGTGGCGTGCAATGACATAGAGGGGGGCATCAAAGCGCTGCTCCCCCTGGCCTCCACCAGAGGTCGGTGAAGTGGCGATCAGTAACCCACCCTCACCCCCGGAGAGCAGTCCCTGGGACACTCAGTCCTTCTCCCCTCAGCTGGCCCTCCGACTCCTCGGGTCCGTTCCCAAACCCGGGGCGTCAGCATCGCAAACGGAAGCCCAAATGCTGTGCCAGAGGGCTGGCTTTCTCCACCCTTGTTCATGAGGTGGAGTCATAAGAAGGCTATGTTGAAAATCTGAGGTAAAAATATTAAAAAATAATTAAGTTACAAGTGTACGCTGACATTTTTCTATGCATGCTCGTAACTCTGGTAATTTTCAGTATTTTTAACCCCAGATTTTCAACATAGTCATTTTTTCACACAACCTCAAGAACATAACTGTCATTTTTCAAATCCTGGCCAAAACATGTTTTCATACTTTTGGCGTATAATGATGTTTCGACTCCTATTTTATTAATGACTCCTGCCACCTTCAGAAGGAGTTGTCATAAAAAACTGTTGAAAATTTGTAGTCAAAATGTGAAAAAAACAACTAAGTTATGAGGAAACGTTTAATTGTTTCAACATTTACTTATAACCTTATTTTTGCAGATTTTGGCCCATAATGTTCAGCATATCCCTTGTGTTACCCCACCAGTTAACCATAACAGGTGTCATTTTTCAAATCCCCTCCGAAACCTGTTTTCATAGTTGCACTGCAAAATCACCTTTCGGATGGGATTTAAAAATTCCTACCTGTCTTGGTCATAACGTTAGATCATAAAAAAAACTGTTAGAAATTTGGGGTCAAAATGTGAAAATCCACTGAAAATTCAATGCTGTTTCTCAGCTGCCCTGGGTAAATATAATCTAAAAATATGTAAAAGCAGGAAACCACTGCAAATCAGATGCATTTTCTACCAACACATGACACTAAACTTGAAGCTCCGGGATGGCTTCGCTTCCTCTGATTCCATTTTCTCTCAACGAAAGCAGAGCTGGAACAGAGAGGAGAAACAGTCGAGGAATAAGGTGAAAATTCTGGAAAAAAAAATCTAAGAAATGGCCAAATGCACTCACTGGTAGCCTACACCCTGCAAAGGAGGAGACCCGACTTTTCCAGTAGAAAGGAAGATACGAACATATGAAATAGCCAGCAGATAAAGATCATATGGTCTATCGAGTCTGCTTGATTGTGCAGCTAACATCTCCTTATACTGCAGCTGCCCCTCCCTTCCCTCCCATCTGATGTCACGGGGTGGAGACGGAGTATATACTGCCCAGGTGGTAGCAGGAGCTAACCTTAAAGATGTCCAAAGAATCAGCACTTCCAGTAGAACTGCCAGTGTGTGGAAAAATGGAAACTACATACCTACCGTAATTCTTAATCTTCTTGGATGAAGTCTCCACCACTCATTCACACTGATGGGATCTACGCCGGAGGCGAAAGGATCCAGCGGGAGCAAACTTTTTGCAAGAGGGTCGGCGCCAGAGATGGAGCCACGAGGAGCGGTGCCGCAAGCCTCGGCTCGTGCGGCAATGACTATCTCGGCATCGACCCTCTGACCGCCTCAGTATCTTTTTTACCTAGGAGGTGCAGCATAACTAACCTAGAAGGATAGCCTAACAAAAACTGGACATAAGATAGTCTGGATGACCCGTATAAGAAGGGTAAACAAAGAAGTCTTCACAGCCTAAAGATTGAGAGAGTGAAGACCAACAACAGAGGTGAGCTTGTGGGATTGTGGGTGGACATGTGAATGAGTGGTGGAGACTCGTCCAATAAGATCAAGAATTGCAGTAGTTAAGTAATTTCCATATCTTCCTGGACATAAAGTCTCCACCACTCATTCACACTGATGGGAGAGTACCGAGCTAATAATCCCCCGAGAGGGTGGCAGAAGAGTCCAAGAGCTCACAATTTAGGACAGAAGTCCGTTAAGGATGGTCCTGCTGAACGAAAGATGTCACCTGGCATGGACATCCAGGGCACAGTGCTGGACGAAAGTATGCACTGAGCTCCAGGTAGCCGCACTGCAAATGTCTGCAATGGGCACGTTGCGGATTTCCGCCAGGGATGCTGCGACTGCTCTAGTAGAGTGAGCATACACTCTGCCCTCCAGCTTAACCTGCGCCATGGAATAGCAGTGGCGAAGGCATGCCACCAGCCATGCTGAAATGCCTCTAATAGCGAAAGGTTGACCCAGCCGGGTCTCGCTGAAGGAAACAAATAGTTGTTGAGTTTTGTGAATTTGTTTTATTCTATCTAAATAGAAATGCAGAGCTCTTTTAACATCTAAAGAATGAAGGGTACGCTCTCCTTCATTTTGGAAGTTCGTGAAGTAAGTAGGAAGGACTAAGGGTTGGTTTAGACGGAATTCTGAAACAACCTTACGGAGAAACTTAGGATGGGTCCTAAGAACTACTTTTTCCTAATGAAAGACAGTATACGGAGGGTCTGTGACCAAGGCATGCATTTCAGAGACCCTGCGGGCTGAGGTAATGGCCACCAGGAAAGCCGTTTTCCAAGTGAGAAATTTCAGCTCACAGGTAGCTAGAGGCTCGAAAGGCTTTCAAGTGAGCATGTCTAGTACAAGATTAATGTCCCAGGCTGCGACTGGACATCTGATAGGTCGTCTGGTATGCAGAATTCCCTTAAGAAACCTCTTCACTACAAGTAACTGAGCCAGTGACAAGGAAAGTACTGGCTCATGAAAAGCTGATATGGCACAAAGGTGAACTTTGACTGTAGAGTATTGTAGACCTGAATTTGAGAGGTCTAAAAGGTACTCTAGAACTTTATTTGGTGGACAGGAAAAAGGATTCAAAGAGGATTTTGCACATCAGAGAGAGAAACGCTTCCATTTGACTGTGTAAGTTTTTCTAGTGGCTGGCTTGCGTGCAGCCAAAAGAATATCTGAAACTTTGCGAGAGACATTGAACCTGTTCACTTTTATCTCTTCAGGAGACAAGCATGAAGGTGAAGCGAGCTCAGATTGGGATGGACCACAGGCCCCTGAATCAGAAGGTTCATCTGAAGGGGAAGTGCTTTCAGAGGGGTTTCCGACATACTGTTGAGTAACGGAACCCATATCTGTCGAGGCCAGAAGGGAGCAATGAGGATCATTTTGTCCTCCTGGGACTCGAACTTGAGAAGTACCCTCTGAATTAGAGAAAGAGGAAAAAAGGCATATAGAAAGCGTTTTGTCCACTGCAGCCTGAACACATCCTGACAGAAAATGCCAGGCCCTGGATTTCTGGAGCAGAAGAGAGGCAGTTTTGTGTTGCGTGGGAATGCAAAAAGGTCCAGGTCTGGAGTTCCCCACTCTGCAAATAGTGACTGAACTATGGTTGAGTCAAGGGACCATTCATGAGGATCTGTCTCCGTTCTGCTGAGACGGTCTGCCAGTTCATTCTGCACTCCCGGAAGGTAGACCGCCTGGATTAGAGCCTTGTGCTCCAAGCACCATTCCCACACTCATCGCTTCCCTACATAAGGGGTAAGAGTGTGCACCGCCCTGCTTGTTGATGTAATACATCACTGCTTTGTTGTCCATTTGAAGGAGAATGTTCTTGTGACAGAGAATGTCCTTCAAAGCCCGGACTGCATATAAGACGACTTAACATTTCTAGGACATTTATATGAAGCTAGGACTTGTCTCGAGTCCACGTACCTTGGGTGTGGAGATTCTGGCAGTGAGCTCCCCACCCCATCAGGGACGTGTCCGTGGGAATGAAGATCTGGTGATCCAGGGAAGCAAAGGGATACCCTTCCAAAAGGTTGTCCTCTTGCGACCACCAGGTCAGCGACCTTTTCAGAGGTTCTGTCACCTTGATGAGAAAGGACTGAGGGTGAGTGGTTGGGGACCACCGAGTGCTGAGCAGCCAATGAGAGGTTCTCATGTGGAGGCGGACTAGGGGTACAGTGAACACTGAGGCTGCCATGAGACCCGGCATCCACTGCATCGAGATAGCTCGAACCGAGCTGTTCTCTCTGATGTATCGGGCCATCTGTAGGATATCGCTCCTTCTGTCCTCTGGCAGAAAGGCTTTCGCACAGGAGGTGTCCAGAAGAGTTCCTATAAAAAGGAACTTCTGGGAGGGCTGCAACTGCGACTTCTTGAGATTTAGCAGAACTCCCATGGATGTGAGAGAAAGTCTGAGGCCGTGGATACGGCGTCAAGAGTTCCTTGCTTGGAAGGACTTGCTAGAAGCAAGTCTTCCAGATATGGGAACACTTGTATTCCGATCTTTCTGAGGTGCGCTGCTAGAATTACACGACACTTTTTAAAAACTTGTGGCGCTGAGGACAGCCCAAAGGGCAGGACTCTGAACTGATAATGTTGGCCCAAAGTCATGAACCTTGGGTATTTGTGATGCTTTGGGTGAATAGGAATATGTTGGTAAGCATCCTGCATGTCCAGGGAGGCTAGCCAGTCGTGCTGATGAAGCAGAGGTAACAGGGTGCCTAGTGATATCATTTTGAACTTCTCCTTGGGAAGAAATTTGTTCAAATTTCTGAGGTCCAAAATGGGGCGTATGACACTGTTTTTTTTTGTTTTGTTTTTTAGAACTAGAAAGTAATGGGAGTAGAACCTTGTGCTCCGTTGATCCAGCGGAACTATTTCTACTGCCCTGTTGTTCAGAATGCCTTGTATCTCGGAAGCGAGAAGTTCTGACTGAAGTACTGACAGCCTGGGCTGTCATTTGGGGGGACGATCCAGAAGGGACTCTAAAAGATTGAGGGAGTACCCCTCGCGGATAATCTGGAGGACCCATTTGTCCAATGTTATGGACCTCCACCGGCAGTAGAATTGAGTCAGATGACCTCCCACCACTGAGGAAGAGTCCCCCTCGAGCAGCTGAGGTGGGACTTGGGCCTCAAACTCAGAAGGTGGCACTGGGCGCATTGGGCCCTTGTGCTTTCTGTTGCATTTTCTTTTGAGGCTGGGGGGCTTGGTTTTTATTAAAACCTCCCCTGCCTTTGCCTCAAAAGGACTGACGGTTGTGAAACTGGCGCTTATTAGCAACCCCTGAAAAGGGGCGGGAGCAGGTCAAGCCAATTTAATGGCAGACCTAGTCCTTTGTGTGGCCTCTACAGCTTGTTCTACTTGAGGACCAAAGAGATGCACGCCGTCGAAAGGTAACGCCATGACCTGTTGCTGGGCATCATTCGTGAATCCAGAAGTGCGCAGCCAGGAGTGAAGGCGTGTACAAAATGCCCACCGCTGCTGCTCAGGAGGCAGTATCGAAAGCATCCATAGCTGCTTTAACCTGTTGGTTGCTGGACTCGATACCTCCGGTTATGGTTTGAAGAAGCTCTGAATTAGTGTCCAACTCTGGTAGAGCTTCTACAATTTGTCTGAGTGAATGCCACAGAATATACTCATATTGAGAGAAATAGCCCTGGTAGCTGGCAATACGCATATCCAGGGTGGATGCAGCAAAGACTCTCTTTACCTAAAGTATCTATCTATCTTACGAGATTCTTTGTTTACAGGTCAGGCTGTAGTAGCCTGAGGGACGATGACCTTATCATTCTCTGCCAAGATTACAATAGGGTCCTCAAAGGCTTGGGAGGCCAAAATGGGTCGATCCTTGGGAGCAACATACTTTCTATCTATGGACTTAGCCACAGAAGGAATGAGAGCAGGATTATTCCATACCATTTCAGAAAGCATCTCAAAGGAAGGCTTTACCGGGGGAGCTAAATCCATAAGGATGTCTGGGACATGAAGGTACTGGAGTCTTAAAAGCTTCCCAGGATCGATATCCGTAGTCTGGAGAGAAAGAGTGGAATTCAAATTTTTCAGCAGGGACTTAAATGACAGGTCCTCAACCACAGGCTCTGCAATAGGATTAGATCCTGTTCCTTCCACGTCATCACCCAACCTAAGGTCTGGGTCAGGCTCAATATCATCTCCTGACAGCCCAGGAGGGACTGTATGGACAGGAAAGAAGTTTAAATCAGAATGAAAATGGGAAGGAAAAAGGTTCGAAGTCGAGAAGACCTGAAGACTGGAAGACATCACACCAAGTCTCAGAGCAGAAGAGCACGGCGTCGCCTGATCCAGCGTAGCGTACGGTACCGACAGAGCCCCCGGCGCCAACAAGCCGAACAGCACAGAGGATGGCGCTGAAAGGCTGCACGGCACCGAGGACGGTGTCGATAAGCCTAACGTGCCGAGGATGATTTGATGAAATGATCGAAAGCAGAGGACGTGCCAAGCGACCCATCAACGCAGACGGCACCGAAACCAATGCAGGGCTCCGAAAACTAAGATTTGAGAAGAAAGAAGGAAGAATACCAGGAGATAAAGGCATCAGTGTAGCCCCCTGCGCCGCAGCCATGTGAGGGGAGAAAACACCTGAGCACGGAGTTGACGGCACCGAAAGGGCCACGCGACCAGGGAAGCCCAACCGCCCTACCCGATCCCCCTAAGGGTCCGAGGGCCCCTGACTGACCGGGCCAGGCAGCTGGACCATCCTCCGAGCCCATTGCTCCATCAGAGCGGCCCACTGATGAAACTGCTCATCTGAAGCCCTGCCAGAAGGCAGGGAAGGGCTCCGATGTCGAAGAGGTCAGTGACAGGAAACAGAAACCGGCGACTTTGGAGGAGGGGACCGGCAACTGACCCCAATGGCCGACCTCGAATGATGCTTTTTCTTTTTTGACCTGTGGGCTGAAGAAAAGCTTGAGGCTGAACGGTGCCGAGAATGCGACCATTTTCTTTTATGCTTCCGGGGGGACCGTCCTGTGTCAGACCCCATCTCCGGAGAGGGTGGCGAACCGGACCCAGCCCAGCTGACTGAACAGCTTTGATACCAAGTCTCCCTACCGTCACCTGACCCGCTCATGGTCGACTCCGTCAATGTAGGCTGAGACTACTTTCTTGTAGTAAGAATAAATTATAGTAAGCGGCATTTATTTGAGAAATGCTACAAAATAATACACTAAAAAATGAAAATTATGTACCTACCATAATTATTGATCTTTCTGTGTATCTTCACCATTCATAACTACTTGGGTATAGCTCACCGGAGCTAGGACCCCGCGGGAGAATCCCCCCCCCCCCCATGGGTGGAGTTGACATAGGGCTGGCGCCGCCCTCGAGGCCGACGTTCTACATGACGCTCGAGAGTTGGCAGTTAGCCACTGTCGACACTGCCCCAGCCCCAGTTCTGACACGCCGGAGAGTGTATGGAAGGGAGGATGGGATGAAGCAAGAGAGCCTAAGGGATAGATAAAAGGAAAGGAAGAATAAACCAAAAGGAGAAATAAATGACACAGGCGACAGAGGGAGGAGACTTAGAAAAGGAAACTGGGGAGAGGGGGCCCCAATCTCTGGAAGGAGAAGGGTGAGGAAGGAAAAATAAGGGGGGGGGGGAGTAGCACACCCGCAGAAACGGAGATGCACCAAATGATTTCAGGGAACAAGGTCCAGACCTGGAGTATAAAGGACGACTGCTGGACGAAAGTCACAGCGTGAGTCAGAAGACCACCCAAAAAGAGTGCAGGCTGAGGGTGCATCTCAGTTTTCCCCCTCCCCTCCAGAATAAAGGAGGGAAAAAGGTTTTAACAGCCAGAGGCTTCAAAGAAACAATGTGGCCTCAAACTGAGGTCTCTAATAATCAAAATACAGAACAGGGAGAAGAAAGGAGAATGCCCCTCCCTGCACTCTGAGACCCTCTGGAAGGGAGGGGAGGTGAGAGGAGCCCTTCCAAACTCAAAAAGCTGAAGGGCTTACCCCTGTGTGTCTCCACAGTCCCCTCCCACCTACACACAAGGGAGAGTAGAGCGAGGAAAAGAAGACACACAGGAAGGGGAGGTGTCCAGAGACTGAGGCCCGGGGGAAGGAGGGTGGGATTTAGTGATGAATGGTGAAGATACACAGAAAGATCAATAATTCGGTAGGTACATAATTTTCATATCTTATCTGTGTCAATCTTCACCATTCATCACTACTTGGGTGAGTACCGAGCCCCCCAAGGAGGGGTACCCAGGACACCCTAAGGGACGAGGTCCCTTAGCCTCCAGTGGGTGAGACACTGAAGGAGAGAACCCTTACAGGCCTGGGGAGGCCTGAGACTGGTCTGGGTAAGACGGGGATCCCCTCCCCCAGAAAGGCGCCCCGAAAGTCACCTTCTCACTCGTCGGGAGAAGAGATGGGTTCTCCGAAGGGCGGAGTAAATCACCCTATACCGAGCCAGGGGTGACAACCTGGATAGGCAAAGCCATGCTGTCCGCCAAAGGCAGATCGCTGTCCCTACCACTCTGGAAGCTACCTCACTGGCATCATTAGATGCCCTTGCTTGGTGCCCTGCTAGCTCCAGGCCCCGCGCAGAGAGGTCGATGGCTTGCCTGGTTTCCTCCGAATCAGGCACTGAAGCTAGGAGTTGTCCTAGTCGGGACCACAAGAACCTGTCATAGGCTCCAAAGTGGGCCTGATGTGCTACAATTGACAGGGAGATCCGTGCCGAGTAGAACACTCGTCTCCCCCAGAAGTCGAAGTCCGCATAGTCCGAATCTGGACAGCGGTCACGGTAGGGGGGCACGAGGCCCTGAGGGGGTGTCCAGGGAGGTCAAACCCAAAAAGAGATGAGGTAGAGAACCTGGAAACCCCGGGGGAGCGCAATACCACTGGCTTAAGTCCCTTGGGGCTGGAACAGTGGAGAAGGGACGAAGCCGGAGCCAATGTGATGCTTCCTGAAAAGGAATCGGCCAGGTGGGCAGCACTGAATTCACCCCAAAAGGCACGCATCACATGCTCAGGACTGCTGACAGGTACGGGGGTCAGGTGGAGCTCGTCCAACATCCTCCCACGGAAGCGCTGATAGGAGGACAGATCAGATGCTGTGGATATGTGGACCGAGGGTTCCTCCCCTTCATTACAGGGAGAAGAGGAGGAAGACGAGCTCCCCAGTTCAGGGGCCGGCTGCACAGGGGGCATGGTGAAACACCTGCTGGTCCAGGGCATGGAGGAAGGTGGGAAAAAATGCAGCCGATCCTCTGAATTGTTCCCAAGTAAGAGGCCAGCAAGGACCCGGAATACCTGGGACTACCGGGGATGGAGACAGAGGCTCAGAGGGCAGGCTCCTGGCAACAGGAGAACGGTTTCTGTCGGGGCAGGGAGGCCAACAGGAAAGCCTTCGAAAGGAGGGGGAACCCAAAGCCGCTGCAGCTAACAGCTGTTCAACTGGGTTGGAACAATCAGAGCTGTGTCCCAAAGAAAAAATTCCCCCCATGAGGTGATCGGGACCATGCGAGTCCAAAAGGATGACCCCTGACCTCAAAAGTAGAAGTCCCCCTCGCAGACTCCGTCAGGGAAAGGCGAGGGTCTGCACCACAGCTCTACCAGGACCCGGTCTGGGACCTTAGAAGGCCCGCGCCACACCTCTCCCTCTCAACCCTTCAGAATCAGAGAGGGACCTCGTCCTCCTAGCCACTAACCTAGGCAGCTGGCATACCCGAGTAGACTCCAAGGAGTCCACCTAGGGAACTGTATGCTCCCTTTCCTGATGTGCCCCAGGCTGCCCCAAACTTGGACTGTCCAAACACAACAAGGAGGGGGGTACCTCAACTGAAGAAACAGCCTCACTAGTGACCTTAGGCTGCTCAGCAGTAGCCACAGGGGCCACCGCTGGCTGGTCAGACCCCCTGACCCTGAGGTCTATCGATGAGAGCTGAATTCCAGAAGGAAGGAGGGTGGGGGCCGAGGTGCTGGAGACAGAAGGATCCGAAATTCCCGAAGAATCCGGAAGCCAGTCCAGATCAGATCCAGAATCCGCCTCCGTAGAGGTAGACACCGAGGTCCGATGCCAGACCACCCCACGGGCTCCTCCACTTCCCAGGCCCCGAGGTCGGGCACCTGAGACTCAAAGACCCTAGTAGCAGCAGAGGACAGCACAGCCCCATGTCGACATCCTCCTCGACGCTGTGAACAGCGCCAGAGTCGGGTGTGACCCCGAGCCCGACTCCACACTCCTCCCCGGTGCCGCTGAAGCAGGATAGACACCAACACCGGCGCCGACTCTGTCCCCAGAACCAGGCCCAGAAAGCTCCAAACTACCAACCCCGACACCACCGACACCACAAGCAGAATCAGGGTGACGCGTGCGAGGAGCCCGGCGCCCGACCCGGTGTCGCCTCAGAGTCCACGGCACTGCGAACGGCATAGAGATTCTAAAGCGACACCGAGGATTGCCGCCCGGTCCCGAGGGACCGGAACGCCGAAACAGAGGGAGCCTCCGCCATCAAGTAGTGACTGCCAGGGACGGTGCCCTTCCGACTGACCCCAAGAGAGTCAGCCTGGGCCTCCAGCATCATGGAAGAAACCCCCACTGTGGCAAGGCTAGATGAGGCAGAGGTTCCCTCCTCCATGGGCCGTAAGGGATGCGGACGAAGGACCGAGAGTCCTGACCTTGGCTTGATGACTGCGAATCCGTCCCCCAAAAGTCGTTGCACGTCCGACTTTCCACACGCGAATCTCAACAACATGGCAGTCCACGGAGAAGCAGATATTGCAGTTATCCATATCGTGTCCGGGGCAAAGGCAGGAGAGGCAACGGTCATGTTGGTCTGTTACTGAGTAAAGGCAGCCACAGGGGCACCGACAAATGGGGGGGCCGCCCCGCTTTTAACGCCTTCTTGCCCCCCTGGACGAGACATGACTGGATGAAAAATTAAACAAACTACAGTACTCGACGCTGCTTTACAAAAAGGAAAGATCTTACCGAGTCGAAGAAGCGACGCCGAGCAGACGGTCAGAAACGAGGCAACACTAACAACGATGGACTTAGACCGCAGAAAATTCTTCAGTCTCGCACGCAGGATCCTCACTGTTGGCTCCACCCATGGAAAAAAAAAAAAAAGTCTCCCGTGGGGTCCTAGCTCCGGTGAGCTATACCCAAGTAGTGATGAATGGTGAAGACTGACATAGATAAGATCTATGCTGCTAGTTTGAAGTTTGACTCCTGGTGGGCGAGTGACGTTGTCACTGTAGCGCACTCGACGGTGGGGAAAAAAGGATCTGAGGCGGCTGGAGGGTTGACGCTGAGATAGTCACTACCGCACGAGCCGAGGCTTGTGGCACCGCTCCTCACGGCTCTATCTCTGGTGCAGACTCTCTTGCAAAAAGTTTGCTCCTGCTGGGTCCTAGAGTCTCCGGCATAGATCCCATCAGTGTGAATGAGCGGTGAAGACTTTATGGCCAGGAAGATCAAACTGTATCCCTGGCACAAGAATAGAATTTATGATTTTTTTTTTCAGTTGGTTCTTTTTCTCCCTTTTGGCATGGCTCCCATCATGCTGGCCCCCCATCACCCTGGTCTCTCTCAGGAGTGACTGGACCTTGCTCAAGCAGCTTACCCCCCCCCCACATCAGGGTGGCAGGGAGCAAGGATCTAGCGGCCACACCTGAGACACCAGGTATGGGACCGGGAGGGGGCAATCATCCTGATAGTGAGGATATTTTCCCCGTTTTCTTGTCCACTACTCCTTCTCTTGTGGTATGGGGTAATGGTGTGCAGTGGTGTCAATGGCAGCACTAAGCATGCTCCCATGTGTGGGCTGCCAGACACCTGTCACTCCTCTGCTGCTCAGTGGACTTGCCCCCAGCCTCTGCTAGGGGACAGTGCTCGCTGCTCTGAGCACTATGCCACTCCATCCCCTGGATGCTCAATCCTCCTCCACTGCCCGATCTGATGAGGACTTGAGCTTGTTTCCGAACTCAGGCCATCGGCATCGCAAGTGGTAGTGCTACAGCTGCACTGGTGGGATGGCCAGAATAAACAGGTTACTCACCTGTAACAGTAGTTCTAGGAGTGGTATATGTTGTTCATTCACACTGTTTGGCATGTCCTTTCCCTTTAAGAATCTTACCGGAAGGTCTTGAAGCTTGCTCCTCCCACCCACCCGAGTGGTATAACCCTCTGTTCCGCCCCATGACACCAGATCTTTGCCCACTGGAAGCTCAGGATGTGCGTTGAAGCTGGGGACGCTGTTGGGTTTGTGTGGATGAACAACATATACCACTCCTAGAACTACTGTTACAGGTTAGTAACCTGTTTTTCTAGGATTGTGGATATGTTGTTCTATCCACACTGTTTAGCAGACTCCAAGCTGTTCTCCGGGAGGAGGGAGGTAAGGCAAGGCGCACATCCCCTCTGATATACTTACTTGGGGAACAGGAGAACTGAGGCCTCAAAACCAGCATCCTGGCATGACTCGAGGTCGATGTGGTAGTGAGTAATGAAGGTGTTTGCTGTCTTCCAGGTGGCAGCCCTGCAGATTTCCTGGATAGGGATGTCCCTGGAAGCAGCCACCAATGCAGCAGTATGGCGGGTAGAATGAGCTCTTTTCTCTCTCGAAGGCTCCTTGCCCGCCAACCTTTAGCAGAGATCAATGCAGGATGTGATCCATCTGCCAATCGTCCGAATGCTGCAGGTGTCCCAGGTTTGGCATCAGTGTAGGGGACAAACAGCTGGCGAACCTCTCCCCGAACTTCCGCCGTCCGCTCCTTATAATAAGAGAGCGCTATCTCATGTCCAGAGTATGGAGCATGTACTCGACCTCCGAGGTGTAGTTCAGGTAGAACACAGGCAGAGTCAACACCTGGTTAAGATGGAACTCCAACGCCACCTTTGGAAGGAATTTCGGGTGGGGGTGCAGGACAACTTTGTCCCTGTGGAAGAGCAGGTAAGGAGACGACTCCGAGAGTGCCTGGAGCTCCCCAGTCCTTCTGGCTGACGTGACAGCCACCAGGAAGGTGGTCTTCCACGACAAATGTGACATCTCACACTTGTGCATCAGTTTGAATAGCTTGCCTATGAGCTTTGCCAGTACCAGCAGTAGATCCCACGGAGGTGGAGGTTCAAGTACCGGAGGGGATATGTGGTTGAGGCTTTTAAAGAAACGCCAGACCACCTTCTCCTGTGCCACTGTCTGCTGATCAGTCCGCGCCCGGTAAGCAGAGATGGCTGCCAGGTGCACCTTAAGGGTTGCAGACCGAAGACCCCCTTTGGACAGAGACCAAAGGTAGTCTAGGATACTAGTCATTGGACAGGTTAAATGGAAAACCTTTTCCATTTGAAGGCATAACACCTGGTCAACTCCTTCCTGGATGCTTCCACTACTGTGAGTACTTTCTCAGAGAGACCCAGAGCATGTAGATGGAAATTACGTATCTACTGTAATTCTTGATCTTCCTGGACGAAGCCTCCACCACTCATTCACACTAACTGGATCTACGCCGGAGATGCTAGGACCCAGCAGGAGCAAACCTTTCAAGAGGGTCGGCACCAGAGATAGAGCCGCGAGGAAGCAGCACCACGAGCCGAGGCTCGTGCAGTAAAGACTATCTCGGCATTGACCCTCCAGCCGCCTCAGTACCTTTTTATCTGAGGAGGTGCAGTGTTACTAACCTAGAGGTCTAACCTTAAAAAAATCGGACACATGATAGTCCGAATGACCCATGTAAGAAGGGTTAACAATAGTCTCTTCACAGCTCAGCCACTGAGGGAGTGAAAACCAAAAACAGAAACGTGAGCTTGGAGATGGTGGGCGGGCGTGTGAATGAGTGGTCTACGTTCCCCCTAGGGTTTCAAAATTATTAGCCACCGTGGCTAAACAGACCCCAAAATATTTTTTAGCCACAAGAAGAGACCCTTAGTCACACGTCAATAATGGTAAAAAAGTTGGGAGTTTTTATTTTAGTGCAGATCACGTTATTTTTAAGTAGTTAACATCTTTACAGCACTTTTTTGTGGTTGAACACAATTATGCACATAAGTAAGCTAAATAAATATTTGTTTAGTAAATTATAAAACTTCTTGAAAATAAATATGTTGAGAGAGTTTTGTTTGGAGACTGAAGTTCTTCAATCCTGCACAAAAGAGACATGCACTAATCTGACATTAATTAGATGAAGGATAAGATGCACAAATGCTTTTTTTAATTTGTGTAAATAAAGTTCCTGAAAAAGTACTTTGAGTCAGAGTTTTATTTTGCAGTAGAATTTCTACACACCACGACTTGCATCTACACATTTTCATGGACCACTGTAGTGTGTGCGGGGGTGGGTTATCACCCATTTATTAAATGCACAAGAAGGTATTTGTGTTTCAGTATGTGCTTAGCACATATTTAGTTACGCTTCTCACAACACAGGTACATAAAGCAGCTTGATGCCAGTGTGAGAGTTAATAAAATTGCTTTAGTTTTACACACAGCAGTTGTTAATTACATACAAGTCTTGAGACCTAGCTGCCTTGTTTTGGCTTAGTTTCTTTCTGGATTCAATGATCTGACACTTTGCTTTCAGTTAAAAACTGCTCTCACCCTGTCTCTTAAGTAGTCTCCTGCTTTCCTGCCTGTCCTTGCTACCAAACTTATTCTATAAAGTTACCAGCCCCTCCACTTGTCTTATTTACCTTGCCTTCTGCTTTTCTTCTGCATTCACGTGTCACTCTCTGAGATCATTCTCCCACTGTGCTTTATTCACACTAATATGTCCGTGTGCTATCCCACTCAGACATCCTCTCTGACTCTCCTGCTTCTATTGTTTTTTTTAATCAAATTTCTTTTGTGCAGTCAGTTACTGCTTTCTTCTGTCACAGTGACACAAAACATATTGTACCATAAGAAAGCTGTGCCCTTATATCCCCTGATGTGCCATGAAGTATTGCCTTTTATTCTCCTTTATTCAGGAGCCTGCTGTTTCTCTTGGTGACTTAGTTTTACTTGTTGATGCACACAGCAAGTACTGTGCCCAGATCCACTCTTATCCTAGTTGTCTTTGCTCTGTTTCCTTCTATCTTCTTTTCTTTCAGTACAGAATGAACAGATATCTGCCCTTTTTTTAATCCCCCACTTCTTTCCTTAAAAATTAAAAAAACACTTAGCTGTTGCTTCACAGAATCTTGCTTCTCTCACATTCATATAGTTTTAAATTCAGTGTCTGCTGCACAATAAATAAACGCGCCTTTTCTAAATCCCCCTGCTGCTGCTTTAGTCTGTTTTATTTTGATAATGCGTTTCAAGCCACCCTCACATGCTTGCACATTGAATCTGTGTCTGCTAGTCCCCCTTTCTCCTTTTATCCTGAACTCATTTAGTTTTTAATGACCATCCAGCCTGTACATCACATACTTTCAGCGTCTCTCGAGAAAACTGCTTTTTTCTCCCACTGCGTTCTGAATCATTCACTTTCACTTAGTTGTTTTTCAGCGCCCTCCCGCCATATCTTTCTCTCCACACTTTTGCCTTACTGTCTACCTAACTACACTACTTTTACAGGAACGATGTGTATATTTTGTAGTAGTTTGCTTCATGCTTAACGAAACTGCACAGAGATGCGCTCCCTATCACCGGCGTAGCCTGAGTGACTCGCTTTCCACTGCGAGCCCTCCCAAGACCAGAGAACAGCCACTCTGATTGGCCAGAGGAGACGTGTCTATCTAAATGCTCTAATCAGGCACAACTCTCCTCCGTGCCAAGACTCTGATCATGAGGGTACTTTCTCACGCAGTTCTGCGATATGATGGCCAGATAAATTACATCCCAGAGTGCTGAAGGAACTTGCGGATGTCCTGGCGAAACCCCTGGCGGAGCTTTTCACCATCTCTCTGAGGACAGGGTGGGTGCCCCAAGACTGGAAGGCGCCGCATATAGTGCCTATCCACAAGGGGGGATCAAGGGAGGTGGCAGGGAACTACAGGCCTGTCAACCTGACATCGGTGGTGGGCAAGGTGATGGAGGGCATTGTCAAGGAGAGGCTGGGGGGGGGGGACCTGGATAAATCAGGGTGCCTGGACGATAGACAGCATGGATTCATCCCGGGAAATCGTGTCAGACAAACCTGGTGGAGTTCTATGACTGGGTGACAAGTGCCTTGGACCTGGGTGAGACCAGTGGGCGTCCCTCTTTCTAGACTTCAGCAAGGCATTTGACTCTGTTCCTCACGTGTGCCTGTTGGATAAGCTGGGAGAAATGGGGGTGGGGAACCAGATGATCAGTTGGATAGGCAATTGGCTCCAGGACCGGACCCAGAGGGTCGTAGTTGGTGGGATAGTCTCATCCCCAAGGAGGGTCATTAGTGGGGTCCCACAGGGATCAGTCCTTGGGCCCCTTCTGTTCACGCCTCACGATCTGACATAAGGACAGGAATCAGGGTGAGATGAGTCTCTTTGCAGATGACTCGAAACTGGGGCGGTGGTGGATGGGGAGGAGGGAGGGTGGCCCTACAGGGGACCTGGAGGCTCTGGAAAGATGGTCTGAAAGTGGAAGCTGAGGTTCAATGCAGGGAAATGCAAGGTACTCCACCTGGGGCCAGAAACCCAGGCCAAGTGTACACCCTGGGGGAATGCTACAAGTCTCGATGGCTGAGAGGGACCAGGGGTGGTGGTGGATGTCAAGATGAACAACTCTGAGACTTGTAGGAGGGCAGCCAAGACCAACAGGATGCTGGGATGCATCGCTAGGGGAATCACCTCAGAAGGAGGAAGTGATACTCTCTGTATAACTGCTTGGTGAGGCCGCACCTTGAGTACTGCGTGCAGTTTTGGAGGCCACACTTAAGGAGGGACATTAACCTCCTGGAGAGGGTCCAGAGGAGGGCAACCGAAATGATTTGGGGCTTGGGGGACAGGACCTATGAGGAGAGGCTCGAAGAGCTAAATATGTACACATTGGAAGAGAGAAGGGACCGGGGACATGATAGAGGTCTTCAGGTACATGAAGAGGGTAAATAGGGGAGGAACAGTCAGGGTGCTTCGAAGGAAGGAGGAGGGGGCCACTAGAGGGCATGGGTGGAAGCTGGAGGGGGGAAGATTCAGGGGAGAAAGGAAGAGGTGCTACTTCACTGAGAGGGTGGTGGAGCCATGGAATGCATTGCCTAGGGGGCTGGTGGAGGCAGAGACAGTGGAGGGGTTCAAGAGGGGGTGGGACAGGTACAGGGGAAGGGTTCTGGAAGCAAAATCCAATGCAGCAAGAATATCCGGAACTGGGAAGGCGAGGGGGACAGCAAGGTCAGCACCCAGGGTGGGGGCTGACCAAACGAGCAGACATGAAAGACCGTTAGGCCTATTCTGCTGGCATTTTAGTATGTTAGTATGGCTGCATCAGTAGTTTTTCAGCCGCTCTCCTAGTAGTTCTTTTCTACCATGCTGAGAGAAGTGGCAAAATGTCAATCTGCTTTTTGTTTCGCCTCTGTGGCGTGGCGGGACTTAAATCTTTTAGCCACATGGACTGCGGCTTCGCCAGTGGCGATGTGGCAAGTGGCAAGCGGGAACATAGGTTGTGGAGACTTAGTCCAAGAAGATCAAGAATTATGGCAGGTACGTAATTTCCATATCTTCCCGGACATAAAGTCTCCACCACTCATTCACACTAATGGGAGAGTACCAAACTAATTAACCCCCCCCCCCCCCAAGATGGGCAGCAGGAGAAACTAAGAGCTCACATACTTAGGACAGAAGTCTGTTAAGAATAGCCCTACGAAATGACAGATGTCATCTGGCATGGACATCTAAAGCGTAGTACTTAATGAAAGGAAGTACTGAGCACTATGTAGCCACACTGCAAATATCTGCAATGAGCACGTTGTGGACTTCCGCCAGAGATGCCGTGACTGCTCTAGTAGAGTGAGCGTACACTCCGACTTCTAACTTAACCTGTGCCACAGAACAGCAGTGGTGGAGGCATGCTACCAGCCATGCTGAAATGCACCGAATAGAGACAGGTTGACCCAGCCAGGTCTCACTGAAGGAAACAAACAGTTGTTGAGCCTTGCAAATTTCTTTTGTTCTATCAAGATAAAAATCGCAGTGCTCTCTAAACATCCAAAGAATGAAGGGTACGTTCTCCTTCATTCTGAAATTTAGCAAAGTAGGTAGGTAAGACTAAAGGTTGGTTTAGATGGAATTCCAAGACAACCTTAGGAAGAAATTTAGGGTGAGTCCTAAGAACTACTTTGTCCTTGTGAAACACAGTGTATGTGGGGGGGGGGTCTGTGACCAGAACATGTATTTCAGAAACTCTACAGGCCGAAGTGATGGCCACCAGGAAGGCTGTTTTCCAAGTGAGGAACTTCAACTCGCAGGTAGCTAGAGGCTCAAAAGGTTTCCAAGTGAGCACGTCTAGCACAAGGTTAATGTCCCAGGCTGCGACTGGACGTCTGGTATGCAGAACACCCTTAAGAAACCTCTTAGCAACAGGAAGCTGAGCCAGAGACAAGGAGAAAACATTGATGTCCTAGTACACATAGGGACTAATGATCTCGCCAGCCGGTCAGTTGTGGAGACCAAGGAACACTTGACTAGGCTGGGTGACAAACTATCATCTATTTCGTCCGGCATCTCCTTCTCTGAGATCCTGCCAGTCTGGGAGAGGGGAGCAGATGGACGGAAGGTCAGAGAAGGGGAGATAGGGGAGCTAAACACGTGGCTCAAGGACTGGTGCCAGGAAAAAGGACACAGATTTGTAGGGAACTGGCAACAGTTCTGGGAGCGAAAGTTCTTTAAATTTGATGGACTGCATCTGACTAAAGAGGAGTCAGTGCATTGGGGCAGAAGTTTGGACGTCTTTGCAGAATATTTAAACTAGCAAATGGGGAGAGGTGCAGCACCCCACGTCGATGGGAAGAACACCTCCCCTCAGCTAGTGGTCAAACAGGAATTCAGCATGTTTGCCGCTCATTTGCATCACCAGGTAAGAAAAAGGTTTGTCTCCCCATACGACGCACAGGACTAATGCCAAACTTCACCCAACAACCAACACACCAAAATCTGGCCAATGGAAAATCATGTACACAAATGCTCACAGCCTGGGAAATAAGATCCCAGACCTGCAGGCAATAATGTCAGAGGCTAAACTGGACATAGTAGCAATTAGTGAGCGGGTTTACCAGTAACCACACTTGGGAGACTTCAGTACCTGGCTATGTATTGTTCAGAAGAGACCGAGGTGCAAAAGGGGGGAGGAGGCCTGTATGTTAATGAAAATATCAAAGCTACAGAAATTCAGAATACACATAAGGAGCCAGAAGAACTGTGGGTCACCCTGAAACAGGAAATGGACAGCCACAAGAACTGGGGTTGTCTACAGGCCCCAGACCAGAGGGAGGACATAGACACATTACTGTTAGAAGATATACAAAACATGACAGCTAAAGGGAGGTTCTGATAATGGGAGACTTCAACATGCCAGATACAGATTGGTCAATACCAGCAGGAACATCTGCCAGAACTAGACTCATAGTGGATTCCTGCAGGAAGGCCTCAAAGAACTGGTACAGCAACCCACAAGAGACAGGGCTATCCTAGATCTAGTACTGACTAACAAAGAAGGGATCACAGATCTCCAGGTAGAAGGTCACCTGGGGCCAGTGACCATCACATGGTATGGTTCAATTTGGCTACTACATCTAAATCATCCCATTCAAGGCAAAAATATGGGACTTCAGAGGAGCTGACTTTGATAAGATGGCCAACAGAGTTAAGCTAGCCTGGCAAAAAGAAACACAGGTGAGGGTCACAGGCAAGTGGGCAACATTAAGGATGCAATACTTGAAGCAACATCCCATTGTGTTAGACAGAAAAGGAAGTGCAAAAGAAGAAGGAAACCACTTTGGTTCTCAAATACAGTAGCAGAAAAGGTCAGAGCCAAAAGGCTGGCCTTCAGGAAATATAAGGGAACACAGCGGGATGAAGATAGGGAGGCATACCAAACTGCCCTAAGGGAAGCAGGTAAGGCAGTAAGGCAGGCAAAGTCCCAAACTGAGGAAACACTAGCAAACAGTAAAAGAAGGTGACAAGACTTTCTATAGATACATTAGTGAAAGGAGAAAGTCCAGAGGGGGTATTGCTAAGCTTAATGGAGAAAAGGGAGCATGTGAGGAGGAGGACCCTGTAAAGGCATCTATCCTAAATAGATACTTTTGCTCAGTATTTACTGAAGAGAAGGTAGGGCAGGGCCCACAGCTCAGCATCATGGACACAGGGGGGAGGGAGGTGAGCACTACTCCCTTCAAAAAAGAAAGGGTCCTACAAGAGCTTGCCAAGCTCAGGGTGGATAAGACAATGGGACCTGATGGCATACATCCCAGGGTACTTAAGGAGCTAAAGGAGGAACTAGCAGATCCATTAGCAGAATTGTTTAGTGAGTCTCTGAGCACAGGAGAGGTCCCAGAAGACTGGAGAAGGGCTCATGTGATCCCGCTCCACAAGAGTGGTAGCAGGGAGGAGGCGGGGAACTACAGACCGGTCAGTCTTACCTCAGTAGTGGGCAAGATTATGAGGCACTCTAAGGAAAGGATAGTGCAACACCTGGAACCATAGGGGCACAGGATCCAAGACAGCATGGGTTTACAAAGGAAGGTCCTGTCAAACTAATCTCATAGATTTCTTTGACTGGGCAACCAGAGTGGTGGACCAAGGGGAGCTAGTTGATGTCGCCACCTTGACTTCAGCAAAGCTTTTGACACTGTTCCACATAGAAGATTGATAAATAAGCTGGGTAGGCTCGGGTGGGTCGAAGTTGGTCAACTGGGTGGCAAACTGGTTGACGGGCAGAAAACAGAGAGTGGTAAATGGTATACAGTCAGAAGAGATGCAAGTCACAAGTGGGTACCTCAGGGATCAGTCCTGGGGCCAGTCCTCTTCAACATCTTCATTAGTGACCTTGCAGATGGACTAGAGGAAGGCTTGTCTGTTTGCAGATGACACCAAGATCTGCAACAGAGTAGATGATCCAGATGGGGTGGGCAGAATGAGAAGAGATCTGGATAAACTAGCAGAATGGTCAGAAGAGTGGCAACTGGGATTTAATGCAAAGAAGTGCAAAATCATGCATATAGGGAAGAGAAACCCTGAAGCCACCTATAGGCTGGGAGGAGTTGCTAGCAGTCACAAAGGAAGAAAGAGACTTGGGCATCATCATCACTGATGACCTAAAATCATCCAAGCAGACCTCTAAAGCAGTAGGTAAGGCTAGGGGTGTTAGGGTGTATTAGTAGGGGTATCACAAGTCGCTAAGAGGAGGTAATAATCCTCTGTACAAGACACTGGTTAGGCCCCATCTGGAGATGCTGACTGCAGTATTGGAGGCCACACCTTCACAAGGACATTAACCAAATTGAGGCAGTCCAGAGAAGGGCAACCAAAATGGTGCAGGGACTGCATCAGAAGACATATGAGGACAGATTAACGGAGCTCAATATGTATACCCTTGAGCAAAGGAGGAGAGGGTGATATGATCGAGGCATTCAAACACCTTAAGGGCATAAACAAGGTGAAAGAGTCTAACATGTTTAAATATAAGAAAAATAGCAGGACAAGAGGACACAACATGAGATTAGAGGAGGCCGATTAAGGGGAATGTGAGGAAATTCTTTTTCACAGAAAGGGTGGTGGATGCATGGAATAGCTTCACAAGAAGTGGTGGCTATGAATACAGTGCAGGGCTTCAAACAGGCATGGGATAGGCATAAGGGAGCAATACAAATGACTATGAATAGATAGGCCACTGACAGAGCAAAGGCCAATGGCACATTTATAAGGTAGAAAAAGAAATGGGCAGACTGGATGGGCCTTGCGGTCCTTATCTGCCGTCAACTTCTCTGTTTCTATGTTTCTATGACTGTACCGGCTCATGATAAGCTGAGATGGCACAGAGATGAACTTTGACAGTAGAGTACTGCAGACCTGAATTTGAGAGGTCTAAAAGGTACTCCAAGACTTTATTTGGTGGGCAGGGAAAAAGGGTTTGAAGAGGATTTTGCACACCAGAGAGAGAGAGAGAAACGCTTCCATTTGGCTGTGTAGGTCTTTCTAGTGGCTGGCTTATGCGCAGCCAAGAGAATATCTAAACCCTTACGGGAAACATTGAACCTATTCACCTCTCTCTCTTCAGGAGCCAAGCATGAAGGTGAAACACCTTCAGATTTGGATGGACCACAGGCCCCCGGGTCAGAAGGTTCGTCTGAAGGGGAAGTGCCTTCGGGAGGGTTGCTGACAGACTGTTGAGCAGCGGGAACCATATTTGTCGAGGCCAGAAGGGAGCAATGAGAATCATTCTGTCTCCCTGAGATTCGAATTTGAGAAGCACCCTCTGAATTAGAGGAAGAGGAGGAAAGACGTATAGAAAGTGTTTTGTCCACTACAGCCTGAACGCATCCTGACAGAAAATGCCAGGTCCTGAATTTCTGGAGCAGAGGTGGTTTTGCGTTGAGTGGGGATGCAAAAAGGTCCAGGTCTGGAGTTCCCCACTCTTTGAAGAGTGACTGAGTGACGGCTGAGTCGAGAGACCACTCGTGTGGATCTGTCTCCGTTCTGCTGAGACGGTCTGCCAGTTCGTTCTGTACACCTGGTAAGTAAACCACGTGGATTAGAGCCTTGTGCTCCAGGCACCATTCCCACACACTTATAGCTTCCCTGCATAATGGGTAAGAGTGTGCACCGCCCTGTTTGTTGATGTAATACATCACTGCTTTGTTGTCCGTTTGAAGGAGAATGTTCTTGTGACAGAGTATGTCCTTCAAGGTCCAGACTGCATAGAGGATGGCTCTCATTTCCAGGATGTTTTTGTGAAACCAGGACTCGTCCCGAGTCCATGTACCTTGGGTGTGGAGATTCTGGCAGTGAGCTCCCCACCCCATCAGGGATGCGTCTGTGGTAATTGGTAATTGAGATCTGATGATCCAGAGGGGCAAAGGGATACCCTTCCAGAAAGTTGATCTCCTGCGACCACCAGGTGAGTGACCTCTTTAGAGATTATGCCACCTTGATGGAAAAGGACTGAGGGTGAGTGGTTCTGGACCACTGGGTACTGAGCATCCACTGATAAGTTCTCATGTGGAGACATGTTAGAGGTACAGTGAACACCGAGGATGCCATGAGACCCAGCATCCACTGCCATCGAGATAGCTTGAACCGAGCTGTTTTTTCTGATGTATCGGGCCATCTGTAGGATATCACTCCTTCTGTCCTCTGGGAGAAAAGCTTTCGCACAGGAGGCATCCAGAAGAGTTCCTATGAAAAGGAGTTTCTGGGAGGCTTGCAACTGCGATTTGTTGCGATTTAACAGGATTCCCATGGATGTGAGGAAGTCTGAAGCTTTGGCTACGGCGTCCAGAGTTTCCTGCCTAGAAGGGCTTGCTAGAAGCCAGTCGTCCAGATATGGAAACACTTGGATTCCGTTTTCCTGACATGTGCTGTGAGAATTGCACAACACTTTGTAAAAACTCGAGGCGGTGAGGATAGCCCAAAGGGCAGGACTCTGAACTGATAATGTTGACCCAACGCCACAAACCTCAGGTATTTGTGGTGCTTTGTGTGTATAAGAATGCGTTGGTAGGCATCCTGCATGTCCAGGGAAGCTAGCCAATTGTGTTGATGAATCAAAAGTAGAAGGGTACCTAGAGATATCATCTTGAACTTTTCCTTGTGAAGGAATCTGTTTAACTTTCTGAGATCCAGAATGGGACGCATGCCTCCAGTTTTCTTCGAGACTAGAAAGTAATGGGAGTAGAAACCTGTGTTTCATTGGTCCAGCGGGACTACTTCTACTACCCTATTGTTCAGAAGGCCTTGCACCTCAGAAGCAAGAAGGTCTGACTGTACTGCCGCAGCCTGGGCTGTTGTTTGAGGGGATGATCCAGGGGGAAGGGGGTTCTGAAAGAGTGAGTGAATACCCCTCACGGATTATCCGGAAGACCCATTTGTCTGATGTTATAGACTTCCACCGGTCGTAGAACTTAGTCAGACGTCCTCCCACTGCTGAAGAAGAGTTCCCCTCGGGCAGTTGAGGTGGGACCTGCGCCAAGAATTCAGAAGGTGGCACCGGGCGCTTTGGGGCCTTGTGCCTTCTGCTGCATTTTCTTCTGTGGTTGCGGGGTGTGGCTTTGTTAAGCCCCCATATACATGAAAGGACTGACAGTTGTGAAACTGGCGGCTTAAGGCAGCCCCAGAAGGTGCAGGTTGAGCCATCTTAATGTTGACCTAGTCTTCTGTGTGGCTTCCAGAGCTTGTTCCACCTGGGGTCCGAACAGATACATACCGTCGAATGGTAAAGCCATGACCTGCTGCTGGGCATCATTCGTGAAGCCCGATGTACGTAGCAAAGAGTGGCGATGGGTACAAATGCCTGCCGCCGCTGCTCGAGAAGTAGTATCGAAAACGTCTACTGCAACTTTAACCTGATGGTTACTGGACACGATGCCCCTGGTTATGGTGTGAAGTAGCTATGAATTAGTTTCCGACTCAGGCAGAGCTTCTACCATTTGCTTGAGCGAATACCAAAGGACATACTCATATTGAGAAAAATAGCCCTGGTAGCTGGCAATACGCATACCCAGGATGGAGGCAGCAAAGACTCTGTTACTTAAGGTGTCTATCTTATGAGATTCTTTATTGATAGGCCAGGCTGAGGATGCCTGAGGGAGGACGGCCTTGTCATTCTCTGCTAAGACTACAATGGGATCAGCAAAAGCTTGTGAGGTCAGTATGGGTCGATCCTTGGGAGCAGTGTACTTCCTATCTATGGACTTAGCCACAGAAGGGATGAGAGCAGGATTGCTCCATACCATCTAAGAAAGGGTCTCAAAAGATGGTTGTACCGGAGGAGTTAAATCCATAGGGATCTCCGGGACATGTAGGTACTGGAGTCTTAAAGGCTTCCCAGGATCGATTTCTGTAGTCTGGAGAGAAAGAGTGGAATTTAAATTTTTCAGCAGAGACTTAAAGGAAAGGTCTTCGATCACAGGCTCTGCAGCAGGCTTAATTCCTGCTCCTTCAACATCATTACCCAGATGAAGATCTGGGTCAGGCTCAAAAATCACCTCCTGTCAGTCCAGGAGGGACTGTATGAACAGGAAAGAAGCGAAAATCAGAATGGAAATTAGAAGAGGAAAGAATCTGAGTCATAAATCCCTGGAGGCTGGACAGCGCCGCACCAAGAATCGGCGATGATGAAGAACATGGCGCCGAACACAAGGAAGTCGGCGGCATCGAAAACCGCCCAGCACACAGCGCTGACAAAGGCCACGGCACCGATAGAGCTCTCGGCACCACAGACAGCTCCGAGAGTGTCCCAAGGTTCCGAAAACTGTGATTTGAAGGAAAATTAACAGGAGATAGAGGCATTGGTGTGGACCCCTGCGCCGCAGCCATGTGAGGGGGAGAAAACACCTGAGCACTGAGTCGGCGGCACCGAAGAAGGCGCCACGTGACCAGGAAGGTCCTACCCGGTCCCTCGAGCGACCCGAAGACCGTTAAGTGCCCGGACCAGGCAGCTGGACCAACCTCAGAGCCCACTGCTCCATTAGAGCAGCCCACTGGTGAAACAGCACATCGAAGGTGCATCCAATAGGCGGGGACGGGCTCTGATGTCGAATAGGTCGGGCACCGGAGCTAGAAACCGGCAACTCCGAGAGGGGAGGAGACCGGGGCCTAGTCCCAGTGACCGACTGTCGACGTGCAGACATACCAGAAGGCGATCTCGAGTGACGCCTTCTCTTTCTCGACTTGTGCGTCGAAGAAGAACTCAAGGCCGAACGATGCCATGAATGGGACAGTTTCCTTTTACGCTTCCGGGGCACCGCCCATCTCCCTGAGCACTGGACCGTCTGTTGTCAGACCCACCCTCCAGGTAGGGCGGCGGACCAGACCCAGCCCGGCTGACTGAACAGCTTTCATATGAAGTCTCTCTACTGTTGCCTGACCCGATCATGGTCGACTCAGTCAATGGAGGGCTGAAGACTTCTTTATTAATGAATACATTTAAATTTACTCTGTACTTTCGAAGATAAATTACAAAACAATAAACTAAGCACTATGCTGCTAGTTTGAAGTTTGACTCGCAGTGGGCAAGCATCATCGTCACTGAAGCGCACTTGACGGCGGGAAAAAAGGAACTGAGATGGTTGGAGGGTCGACACCGAGGTAATCTTTACTGCACGAGCCATGGCTCGTGGTGCCGCTTCCTCGCGGCTCCACCTCTGGTGCTGACCCTCTTGAAAAGCTTGCTCCCGCTGTGTCCTAGTGCCTCCGCATAGATCCTATTAGTGTGAATAAGTGGTGGAGACTTATGTCCAGGAAGATCTCCAGCCACTTAGGAACCAGGCAATCAGGTGCAGGGATTGAAGGTCCCGATGGAATACCTTCCCCTGATTGACAGATGACAAGTCCAGGCATACTGGAAGACGTCACGGAGGCCTACAGCTGAGGCTGAGGAGATCTGGATACCAGAACTGGCACGGCCAGTCTGGGGGAACCAGGATCACCTGTGCCTTGTCCCTCCTGAACTTGAGGATCACCTTGTGAACCAAGGCAAGTGGAGGGAAGACATCGAAGAGGCCTGGGGTCCACGGCCTCGAGAAGGCATCCCCCTGCAGCGAGTTCTGCTGGGGGGGGGGGGCGGACACTGAACAGCCTCAGCTTGGAGTTCTCCCTTGAGGCGAACAGATCCACCTGAGATTTGCCCCAGTGGGAGAACAGGCTATCTACTACCTCTGGATGGAGAGACCACTCGTGGGCATCTCGCCCACATGGCTGACAGGGTCCGCCAGTTGTCGCCAGTTGTTCTGAGGCTCCTGTCACATGGATGGCTAGGAGATCTGCCTCCAGTCAGCTCATGAGGGTCCAGATGCAGAGCGCTTCCCTGCACAGCAGCCGGGAGTGCGTGTCATCCTGTTTGTTGAGGTAGTACACGGTCGTGGTATTGTCCATCTGGACTTGCACCACTTGACCCCGAAGGAGCGGATCGAATGCTAACAGTGCCAGTCTGACTGCTCTGAGCTCCAGCAGGTTGATATGCTATCGGGATTCCTCGGTGGTCCAGAACCCATGGGCTCTGTGGTTCCCCACGTGGGCTCCCTAGCCCACGAGAGAGGCATCGGTCGTGAGAACAACAGTCGGCTCAGACAAATGGGATCCCTTCCTGCAAGTGATCCAGGACAGTCCACCATTAGAGAGCAACCCACATCTTCTGGGTCATAGTGACCAGCTGGTTGAAATGACCAAGACGCCGAGTCCACTGGCTGGCCAGCCCCCACTGGAGGGGGCACCTATGCCACCGGGTCCTTTGGACCACGGTGATGCAGGCCGCCATATACCCCAGACGGCGCACAACGTCCCAGGCAGGATGTAAGTGCCCAACCAGAATTCACTGGAGTCGAGCTCTGCCCCAATGAAACATATCACCTGTGAGGGTACAAGTTCCGACTTGGCCTCGTTGATCAGGAGACCAAGGTCAATGCAGGTCTGGGGAGCCAGGTCCCTGGACCTTCCCACCTCTGGCTTGGTGGAACCCGCAGTCCAGATATGGGTAAACCCTGACCTCTCGATGCTGAACATGAGCCGCCACCACTGCAAAGCATGTGGTGAAGACCCATGAGGCCAATGACAGGCTTAACAGCATGGCTCAGAACTCGATTAGGGCTCCTTCTGCTTGGAAGCAAAGGAACCTTTGGAGAGATGGACTATCAGGACGTGAAAGAATGCATCCTGGAGATCCAAAGAGCAAAACCACATGTTCTGCTCTAGGGATGGTATGATCTGAGACAGAACCATCCTGAAGGTGCGTGACCTGAGGAATTGGTTCAGGTCGTAGAGATCTAGAACAGGGCGCCAGCCCCCTGTCCACTTTGGCACCAGGAAGTACCTGGATACGAACCCTGGGTTGACAGGGGGGTCTGTGACTCTGGCCACCACCTCCTTGCGGAGAAGATGGGCAATGTCGTCCTGAAGAGCCCACTGAGTGTGTACGGATACCATATCCTCTCGTGGGGCTTAGCTTAGAGGGTACTGTTTGAATTGCAGAGGTAGTCCCTGGTCTACCACTTCTAGAACCCACCTGTCCATGGTAACAGCAGAACAGGCAGAAAGGAAGTGGTAGAGCTGGCCTCCCACTGGAGGACCCAAAGATTGCAAGACAGGTATGGGGGTTGCCACACCATCTCATCACTGGGCAGACTTGGAGGAAGAGGGTCCTGACTGGGGACCACCGGAACCACGACCTCCAGGCTTACGGGCCGCCACAGGCCTGGACTTGGGACGAGGGCACCAAGATTGTGTCTGCTGCTGCTGCCCTGTTGGGAAGTGGGGCTGCTTGGCCACAGGGGCAAAGTGCCAAAATGTTTTTTTTTCATCTGCTTTTTGGAACCCTGGGATTCCTTCAGTGCAGAAGTTACAGAGTCCAAGGTGGCACTGGACTTCTCAATGCGTTGGTGGTGACCGTCGACACCTGGGCCAAAGAGGTCAGTACCCAAGAAAGGGACGTCCGTTAGCTTGTGTTGGGTGAAGGCGGAGACCCTTAGCCAAGCCCTGCGGTGCATGGCAATTGCGGCTGCCACCGAATAGGTGCATGAATCCTCGAGGTCCTGAGCCGTCTGGATTTGCTGATTCGCAACAGCCCGATCCTGGTCCCGGATCTGCTTGACCGTGGTCTGGAGGGAGGTGAGAAAGAACCTCATCAAGAGAGCCCAGAAGGGCGTGAGAGAAATGCGCCATGATGACGGCTGAGCTTGCACAGGCAGAATGGTCCAGTTTTTTGGACTCCTTGTCCAGAGGTCTATCTGTACCTGCCAAACTACCCATCGTCTGAACACAGATTCTGTCACCAGACCCTCGGCAGAGGGGTGCTCTGTGAACCTCGAAAGAGACCCAATGGGCACTGCCTATTTGCGGGCCATACGGGCACAAGGTGCAGGGCAGGAGGCAGGATGCTGCCATAGCTCCAAAGCTGGACCAACAATGGCCTCGGCCACTGGAAAGGCTTCAGTCGGTGAATCCCCCCATTTGAGGATATCCATGAGGGGATATTCAGCCCATTTCTGGATGAGTTCGAGAGGCACCTCCGTGGATTTGGAGAGAAGATGGAGGATGCCCATAAAGGAAGAGGGACCTTCCTCCGTCGGGAAACTACCGACAGATTCCTCGTCCAAGGGATGGGAGTGAAGGTCCGAGTTCTCGGACTCCAAGGAGGCTGGTAAATCAGCCAGCCACCTGAGTCTCCCTCCACCCGCCTAGGACAGTCAGGAGTGAGGGTAAAAAACAGCCTACTTGGGAGGTCTGGAACAGGCCTAGACTCTTTGGCAGGTAGTCTCACTGGGGGATGTTTAGGTGGCGGCTCCACCAAGATTGGTGGAGAGGTCGATTTTGGCCAAACTGGAACGGTTTTGACTGGCTCCATGGGAGGACGAATGGTATGGGCTGGCTCCAGAGGAGACTGCTTTGGCTTGGGAGGCAATAACCAAGTAATTGCCCGGATAGAAGCCAGAATCGGCTTTCGATCGGACAAGATCAGTTGTTGCCACATTAGATCTTAGTAGCGTAGACTGAGTTTCTTACGAAGCATCGCCTCATCCAAGGAGGATGAAAATGAATGTCGATGATGCCTCTTCTTAGAGTGCTTGTGTGCCTTCTTCGGCTTGTCTGTCGAAGGGGTCAGAGACCTCGACCATCAGGGTGACAGACAGGGTCGATCAGAAGGCACTGGGGAGACCAGTGGTTCTTCTTGGTCAGGGACTGGTTCCCCGATGGGTTTCCCAGTGCTGCTGGGTCACCTCATCCGGGAGAGGCAGGACTGGGGTCCTGAATAAGGGGCTGTCAGCCTTGTTGGGCGATAATGGGTCAAGAATTATCTCAATAGGATTGTCGTCCAGTGTCTGGTCCGGCTGGCCTGATGGCGGAACCATGAAATCAGCAGCCAAGACTGCAACCTCAACCGAAGTCGAGACAGGTGATTCCTGGGACAGAGATCTCTCAAGATCCCAGGAACGTCGTTGGTGAGATGAAGATTCTCTCAGTTCCTTGTCCTTTTTACGGGACCAAGAAACATGCATGCCCGAAGGCCCCTCGCCACTGGTGGGAAGGGATTGGCACATCTCCATCCAGAGAAAGTGGAGCCCACGTTGAGTGGTATGGAAAAAAGGACTTTGACAACCGATTAGCGGCCCAAGCTGCCTCCTCCTCGAAGGCCTTCATTTGTTCAAGCTGCTCAGAGGACACAGCAGCCACAGAGACCACCCATCGAGCTGCCTTAGATTTGACCAGCGGATTCTGTTTCTCTGGTCTGCCCAATTTTAGCCGTGCCAGACGATCGTCCCAAGACGTTTGGGTGAAATACGCAAAACATCTCACAGGCCTGGATGTCACGACCGACACCCAGGCAATACACACATGTGGCAGGCGGGTCTGTGCGAGACATCTTTTGCCCGCACGGGCAGCGGAGGAAATCGGAAGAAGATTTATCTTCCCTAATGGTCGAGATCGCAAAGTGATTTTCATTAACTCTGACGAGTTCAAGTTTAAGCAAATCTGAGGATTTTGAAGCTAGGGCCTACTGAATGTGAGAGCGGTAAGGAGGGAACCTTTATCTTCCAGCGGAAAGGAAGATATGGCGTCATGGGGCAGAGCCGAGGGTTATACCACCCAGGGGGGTGGGAGGAGCCAGCTTCAAGACCGTCTGGCAAGATTCTTAAAGGAAAAGGACATACCAAACAGTGTGGCTAGAACAACATATCCACCATCCTAGAAAAATACGTTACTTGCCTGTAACCGTAGTGCTAGGAGTGGCATATAGTTCGTATAATTTCACATCCACACTTCCACAGTTCCAATAGAACCATCCGATTTGCTGGACTGCTTTAAGTTAAGCTCCTCCCACCATCCAGGTGGTATATCCCCCAACTCTGCTCCGCGATGTCAGATCTTGCAAGCTGGAGGTAGAAGTCCATGTGCCATCAGCCAGGTGAGTAGCATTGTGTGGATTTAACTATATACCACTCACAGAAAGTACAGTTACGTAAGAACTTACCGTAACAGTAGATCTTCGAGAGAGGCTCTTGCAGTAGGTAATTACACATAGGACTGACATCGGCAGGCGGCAGGACCCCACGGAAAACTTTCTAGCTAGCAGTCTCTGCCGAGGGACAACCCCCATGTCAGGTGACCAGCGTCAGGAGATGTCGGTATAAATGGGCAGTCCCTCACGCCCGCCTTCCAGTTCTTTCCCGCCACAGGCCACAAGAGGCGGACGAGAGTAGCGGATGTTTCCCTCACTGGAAAAGGAGCTGAAAAAGCTTAGGGCATGGAGCGGAAGGTATATCAATGAAGAGTCTCCAAGATCTACTGTTTTAAGTTCTTACATAACTGTACTATCTTACTTCGAGAGGGCTCTTTCAGTAGGTAATTACATATAAGACTGAGTCCCAAGCAGTCTGGAACAAGAAGAAGCACACGGGAGAAGGAAAGCTACTCAAAGCAGATCCTCTAGCTGTGAAGGCCTTAAGAAAGGAGGCCCTGCAGAACAGTGAGCCCAAAGCCTGCTCTATGGCGAGAGGCAATATCCAAACTGTAATGTTTTGTAAATCTATGGACAGAAGTCCAAGTGGCGTCAGCACAGATGTCTGCCGCTGACACGTTCTTGAAACATGCCTCCGAGGCAGCGACCCCTCTGGTGGAGTGTCCTCTTACTTGACCCGGAATGGTCTTGTTCTACTTGTCATAACAGAAGGTGATGCAATGAGCCAACCATTTAGACAGGCATTGCGTAGAAACAGCATTGCCTTCTCTTCTGGGTGCAAGAGACAAACAGTTGATCAGTCTTTCTGAGATCCTTTGTTCTGTTAGTGTAGTATCTCAGGATCTAGTGAACGTCCATAGTGTGAAGCAGATACTCCCCCGATTGGAGTACTGCGCAAAGAAAGCGGGTAACTCTATGGACTGGTTCAATGTAGATTCTGCTACAACCTTGGGAAGAAATTTAGGATTAGTGCGCAGAGCCACTCATTCCTTGTGAAAAATCAAATACGGGATTTTACACATCAGGGCCTGGAGCTCGGAAATCCTCCGAGCAGAAGTAATGGCCACTAGAAAAAGCATCTTCCACGAAAGGAACTTCATGTCTGCTGAGGTCACCAGTTCAAAAGGAGGCAAAGTAAGTTTCTCAAGAACGAAGATCAAATCCCAAGGAGGGCCGGGAACTCGGATAGGGGGTCTCCAGTGAAGAACCCCTCTGAGGAAAGTCTTATCATGGTAGGCCAAAATGGCCACCATGTGTACCTTCAGAGACGAGTGACTAAGACTCAGGTCAAAGAGATGGTGCAGGTACTCCAGCAGTCGCCCAACCGAGCAGGAGAAAGGCTCGAAGCATTTTGAAGCACCCCAGATTGAAAACAGTTTCCACTTCATGGCATAAGCAGACCTAGCGGAGGGTTTCCAAGCCTCCACCAAGATCTCAGCCACCTAGGAAGAAACCCCAAAGCGGGCTTGAGCTATGTCTGCAGGAGCCACGCATGTAGTTGAAGGAACTTGAGACCTGGATGGACCAGGGTCCCCTGATCCTGGGTGAGTAAAATTCGTGACAACGGAAGAGGAGGTTCCTCTGAGTATTGTTGCAGAAGAGAGAACCAAACTTGCCTGGGCCAGAAAGGAGCGATCAGAATCATTCGTGCTCCTTCTGAGCCGAGTTTCTGCAAGACACGTGGGATCAGAGGAATTGGGGGGGGGGGCATAGACAAATCTGTTCTTCCAATCTAGAGACAGAGCGTCTCTCCAGAAAATGCCTCGTTCTTGAACGAGTGAGCAGAAGTCGGGAAGCTTTACGTTTAAAGGTGAAGCGAACAGGTCCACCTGAGGTGTTCCCCAACGTAGGAAGTTATCGTCTAGGACCCCCTGATCCAGTTCCCACTCGTGAGCTTGAGCAGACGAGCCACTTAGTTTGTCTGCTAAGGAGTTCTCGACTCCCAGAACATGAATTGCCGTGGGGTGAAGGTCGTGTTGTGCTGCCCAATCCCAAACTCTCATTGCTTTTCTGCAAAGAGGGTAGTACCACGTCCCGCCCTGTTTGTTGATGTACCATACCACACACACATTGTCCGTCTGGACGGCTAGGTCCGCCTGAAGCTCCAGCGCACTGATGTGCAGGGATTGTTCCAGCTTGGACCAAGAGCCCTGGGTCTGATGTGGATCGAGATGGGCTCCCCAACCTTTGCCCGAGGCGTCTGTGGTCAGAGTCTGGGAGGGAGGAGGAAGGAAGAATGGAACTTCCCGAGGAAGGTTCCCTCGAACCATCCACCACTGCAAGTCTCGAATCATGGGAGAGGAGACTAGGACCAACTGGTCCAAGTCGTCTACCAACTGATCCCATTGACAGTGAAGCGTCCACTGAGAGACCCTCATGTGGAGCCGAGCGCAAGGGACTGTTGGGATAGCAGCCACCATAAGCCCGAGGAGGCGAAGAACTGACCTTGCACTGACCCACCTGCGGCCGGACAATAGGCTTACCTGAGTCTGGAGAGTGGCCGCCCTGTACGGTGGCAGGAAGGCCCCATCTAGGGTCGTGTCCAGTATCGCTTTGGGCCGATTCCGTCTGCGAAAGGGACGGCGCTGCAATTGATGGGGATGATGCACTGAGTTCACAGACGTTAGTGCCATCCCCTTCTCCTGCAGGTCGGTGATGAGGTCCTTGACATCACCCCCGAACAGCACCGAACCCCGGAAGGGCGCTTCCTGGATGGCGGACTGCACTTCCGGGACCAACCCTGACACTCGGAGCCAAGCATGATGCCATAGGTCTATGGTGAAAGCTGAGCTCCTACCAGCAGTGCCCACTGCATCGTAGGTAGCATGAAGGATGTGCCGACTGGCCGAACGTGCAGAGCGGACAAGGTCAGCCACTTCCTGCTTGACCTGAGAGTCCAGAAGGGAGTCCAATTTAGATTCCACCTCACTGAGAATCACCTTTTGGCAATCCCCCATGTGGCCGACATAGTTCAGGGCTCTAATACCCAGAGTGGAAGAAGAAAAAATCTTCTTGCCATACTGGTCCAGAAGGCGGGACTCCTTGTCAGGTGGAGACGAACTAAGGTGTTTGGGTTGAGCTGACCAGCCATGAGCGGCACTAATCACAACAGAGTCAGCTCGAGGGTGGGAGTCTAAAAAGTCGACACCTTCGGGAGCCTGGTATAGCCTCTTCGACTTCCTGGGAAGTGGGGCTAAGGCCGACGGCTGTTTCCATATAGTGGTAACAAGGTCGGCATGAGGCTCGATCCAGGGTGGCACATCCAGATGCTCAGCGAGTTTTTTTTATGCTGGGGGTCTGGCTCTAAGGATTGCCACTTATGTACTTCCTGGATCTTTCATAGCAACTCTGTGAAGGAAGGATCCTCCGGAAGAGACTTCGGAGGAGTCCTTGGCCGGGGCTTGGATGGAGAGCGTGGCTCGTCGTCTTGCTCGGAACTGTCGGAAGTATCCGAGGTGTCCGAGGAAGAAGATGAGGAAGAGGTAGACTCCCCCTCGGAAGCGTGTCCAGCCCCTCTCTGGACCCAGAGGGTTTAGCCCTGGTGTTCGGAAGTGGGAAGGGAGTTTGTCGTCGTGGACGTACGGGAACCGGCATCATCATCGGAAGATGACTCTCCACCTCTCTGGTGAGCTGAGCCTTGGCCTCAGCCCACCAGGAGGCCAGAGTCTCCTGCAGGTCCACCGGCGGCTGGGGCGGTGGAGGAGGATAGGGTATGGACTATACCCATAAGGCTCATATCCATAACCGGACAGTGGGAAGCCTGGCGCCGGGTACTGCAGGAGTCGGATAGGTCAGTGCCGGATACTACGGTCCCGGGTATGACAGTGTTGGATACGCACGGGTCGGGGGGGGGGCTGCCGGAGCAGATGGCTCAGTCAGAGGCCCCATGGGCGGTTCTGGAGTAGAAGGCATGGGGAGGAGGGCCCAGTGTCGGGGCGGCATCTGGGAGCGGGATGTCGCCTGGAGTCAGCAACACCGGCGTCGGAGCAAGTGCCCGGGAAGCCGATGTCAGATCGGTCAGACCAACAGGTGGACGGTTTGATGGAGGTGGAACAGGAACCTCAGCGTCGCCCAAGGATGGGGAGGGAGAAATCCTCGGGGACGGGGTGAGGAGATTCAGGGTCCCTGGAGGGCAGCAAAGGCTGCGGGGAGCCAAGAACAACGGACATCTTTTTTTGGGGGGGGGGTCCAGCGTCGGTTCTTCCGCTGTGCGGACGTCGGGCGAACCGACGTGCGGCTTAGCAGCGGGACCTGGGCGGGCGCTGGAGGGGCCGGCGTCCGACTTAACGAACCCATCACCAGAGACAGGCCGCGACGGGGGGGGGCGCGGCCTGGTTGGGCGGAATAGAGGCCATGTACCACCCCGAAGAGTCGGGCGACTTTCCGACCTTCTCCGTGCGGGCGTCGGAGGAACCGACGTCCGGCTTATCGGAGCCGCTCGCACCAGTAGGCCGCAAAACCACGACTTTACCGGGAGCAGAGACCTCCAAAAGCCCAGAGGCGCCCAAAGGGCCAGAGCCAGACAGGCAGGTCGACGACATTAGAAGCCTCTAAGGCGGCCGTCAGACAGCAGTCCCCGGGGGTGGGGGAGACACGACACATGCTATTTTAGCACGGCGATCCCGAGGAAGTCGCGTGGGAGAGGAGCCTTGTCCCGTGCTTTTTTGTCCTTTTTCTCGCGATGGCCTTCAGGGGAAGTTGACGCCTGCCGAACCTTTCTCAATTCTTTCTCCATGGAGCTCATTTTCTTTTTCAAAATATGGGCCTTCAGGGACTGCTGCCGCCTTCTCTTGGTGGCCATGTTAAAACTAAGGCAGTGCTGGCACTTCTCTACCGGATGGTCGGGGCCTAGGCAAAAAAGGCACAGGGAATGGACATCCTTATGCGGAGTGGGGCGCTGCACGAGTCACACTTGTTTTTGTGCTCAGAGGGTGTAGGGGATGACATACACTGACGAATACCTGCTGGATGATAAGAAAAAAATTGAAAATACTCGGATAAAATACAGACGAAAGAGCCTGATGAGCAGGGAACTTTTCCGCGAGGCGCTGGCATGAGCTAACAGCGGGAAAGAACTGGAAGGCAGGCGTGAGGGACTGCCCCTTTATACCGACGTCTCCTGACACTGGTCACCTGACATGGGGCCGGTCCCTCGCCAGAGACTGCTACCTAGAAATTTTTCCGTGGGGTCCTGCCACCTGCCGACGTCAGTCCTATATGTAATTACCTACTGCAAGAGCCTTCTCGAAGTAAGATCTACGGTTACAAATGAGTAAACAATTTTTCTACAGGCAGTTACAGCTCACTATCCACGCACTGGCAAACTCCTAGCAGTTCTCTGGGAGGAGGGGGCAAGGCGCGCACCCCTAACTTGGCGAACAGAGACTGGAGGACTGAGATGCCAAAAACCAGCATCCTGAAATTAACTCAAGGTTGATGCCGTAGTGGGAAATGAAGGTATGTGCTGACTTCCAGGTAGCAGCCCTGCAGATTTTCTGGGTAGGGAAATCCCTGGAAGCAGCCACCGCGGCACTGGTATGACTGCTGGAATGAGCTCTAAATCCCTCAGGAGGCTTCCTACCAGCCAACCTAAAGCAGAGGTCGATGTCTATGCAGGATGTGATCCCCCTTCCAATCATTTCCTTTGTTGCTGGTCTGCCAGATGCGGCTTCAGCGTGAGAAACAGCTAGTGGGCCTCTCCCCAAACTCCAGCCATGTGCTCTACATAATAAGAAAGCACCCTCTACAGGTCTAGGGTATGGAGGCTATGGTCAGCCTTCAAAGATGGGTTAATAATGTATATAGCTAAGTTAATCACTTGGTTAAGGCAAAACACCAATAGAATGTTCAGGAGGAACTTAGGGTTGGGGCAAAGGACAACTTTGTCCCTATGGAAGACCAAGTAGGGAGACTCCACTGAGAGCACTTGGAGTTTCCAATCCTTCTGACTGACATGATGGCCACCAGGAAGGCCGTCTTCCACGATAGGGGTGACACCTCACACCCGTGCATAGGCTCAAATGGCTTGCCCATGAGCATAGCCAACACCAGCAGTAAGTCCCACGGTGGAGGTGGTCAATGCACTAGAGGGGACAGGTGGTCCAAGCCCTTGAAAACCCTACCCAACCTCCTTCTCCTGGGTCACCTTCAGCTTACCAGCCTGCTTCTACTAAGCAGAGATGGCTGCCAGGTGCACCTTAAGGTTTTCTCTTGTAGTCCCAGCTGAGAGAGGTACCAGAGGTAGTCCTAGATGCTCATCACAGGGCAAAGGGCTCAAAGCTCATTGCCCTGTCACCAAATGGAGAACCTCTTCCATTTAATGGCACAACACCGTTGAGTTGACTCTTTCCGGGAGGCCTCCACCATGTGGAGCACTTCATCCGATAGACCCAAGGCTTGAGACACTATTCACTCAGGAACTGGGCTGTGAGGTTCAGGGACTGCAGGTCCAAGTGTAGGACCTTCCCTTGTTGTTTGGTCAAGAGATCCAGATGGAGAGGCAGCTGCCAAGGAGGCCTGCAAATTGAGGAGACTTGGGTATGAGAACTGCCAAGGCCATTTTGGAACTGTCTGGATCATCTGCACCTTGTCTTTCCTGGCCTTAACCACTACCTTGTGGAGTCAACAGGAAGTCGGTGTGGGGGGGGGGGGTACATGAGACCTACGGTCCAGGACCACATGAAAGCATCCCCAACAGAGTTCCAGACTGTGGGGGACAGGTGCAAACAGCCTCAGATTGGCGTTCTCCAAGGAGGCAAACAAGTCCACTAGAGGAGTGCGCCACAGGGAGAACAGGTGGCTCACCAACTCCTGATTCAAGGACCACTTGTACGACATCTCTCCAACCTGGCTGAGAGCATTTGCCAGCTGACTATTCTCTCCTGTGACACAGATCACCAGAAGATCTGCACCTAGGTTGTGCACAAGGGTCCAGGTGCACATAGCCTCCCGATACTTGGGAAGGGAGTGCGGTCCGCCCTGCCTCTTCAGGTAGAACATGGTTGTGATGGTGTCCCACATGACCTGACCCCTGACAAGAGCAGCAAATTCTATCAGTGCAAACCGCACTACAGAGCTCCAGCAGGTTTATGTAGTGATGGAACTCCCAGGGTGATCAGAACCTGTAGGCTCTGGGATCTTCCAGGTGCACTCCCCACCTCACCAGAGATACAGTCACCTTCTGGGTGGACAAATGGGATTCCTTCCTCCAGGTATTCATGCATCAGCCACCACTGGATGGCATCCCACATCAGCTGGGTCACCATGACCGGCTGCTCCAAGTGGTCTAGGCAATGCAACCACTGACAGCCCAACTCCCACTGGAGGTGGCGCATCTGCCAGAGTTCACAACAGACCACACTGCTGCAGGATGCCATGTACCCCGGCAGCATCAGGAAATCCCAGGAAAGGCGTGGGAGCCCAACCTGAAACAATCGGGCACAGAAGGTAAGATCCAGTGCCTGATCCACAAGAAAGCAGGCCCTGGAGGTAGGGAGTCTAGTTCTGCCCCAATGAACTTGATCACCTGCATGGGTACGAGTTCAGACATGTCCAGGTTGACCAAAAGGCCCAAGTCTTGGCAGGTCTGGAAAGACAGATCTCTGGAGCTCTCTGGAGGAACCAGCTAGCAGCCAATCATCCAGGTACGGATACACACCCTGACACCTAGACACCACAGGTATGCTGCCACCACTGCTTTGGACTTGGTGAAGACACTGGTGGCTGAGGAGAAGCCGAAGGGCATGACCTGGAACTAGTACAGGACCCTTTCCGCTTGGAACCAGAGGTACAGGCGGTGGGGCAGATGGACTGAGATGTGGAAAACTGCATCCTGGAGGTCTAGGAAGCAGAACCAGGAGTTTTGCTCCAGTGACAGAATGATTTGATTCAGAGTGATCATGAGGAGCTTGCATTTCCGCATGAACTGGTTGAGATTGTAGATCCAGTATGGGGCGCCAGCCCTCCATTCTGTTTTCGGATCAAGTACCTGGACATGTAACCCGACTGGCCAGAGTGTCTGGAAACAAGGGCTATTTTGCCACTTTTGCAAGGAGCTGAGCAACGTCCTGTGACACCCTGGAGTCCCAAGGTGTGTGAAAGAGATAAGGCAGGACAGCCTCGAAGTCCAGAGGCAACCCTCTGCCCACTATGTCCAGCACCCATTAGTCCATTGTGATAGCGAACTAACATAGCAAGAAGTGAAGTAGCTGACCTCCAATGGGGATTGCAGACTGGGACAGGACTGGTGGAGGGCTGACCCCCTCCACAACTCATCACTGTGCAGCTTCTGCGGGGAACCAGCAGCCAGAAGGGCACCACCACCTCTGCCCCTGGACTTGGGGCGCCAGACTTGGTACTGTCCCCGCTGGGGCTGCTGCCGAGGAGTCTGTGGCTTAAAGGACCAGTACCTGAAAGCCTGTTTCTAGGCTTCTTTTTTTCTGGTCCACCTGGGACGATGCCACGAATCCAGGGTAGCACTGGACTTCACAATATGATTGAGGCGAGATGTCCTTCCACCCCAGGGCCAAATAGGTCAGTGTCCAAGAAAAGGATGTTGGCCAGCTTGTGCTGAGTGTCTGATGTGATGGTGGACAGATGTAGACAGGCCCTGTGACACATGGAGATGGTATTACCATGGCACAGACACACAAATCGCCCATGTTCAAGGCAGTCTGGAGCTCATGTTTAACTAACGATTGACCCGTGTCTCTGGTGACCGTCACCAATGACTGTTGCTCAGCCAGAAAGTGAGGAAGGATGGAAATCAAATGTTCTCATCAGGAAGTGACCCAAGGATGCAGCAGCGTATACCTTTTTTGCGGCAGGGTCAATCTTACAGGACTCCTTGTCCAGAGGCTTGTCTACATCCCCCTGGTTTCCCACCTTATGAAAACTTGAGTTAGTAACCAGCCCCTCTGCGGAGGGGTGGTCCAAGAACCCCGAAAGGGACCCTGTTGGGACCCCATACCTGTGAACCATATGGGTAGGGGGTGCTGGGCAGGAAACTGGTTGCTGCCAAAACTCCAGGGCCAGTCCCAAAATGGCCTCAGCCACAGGAAAGACAATTCCTGGGGATTCATCCCAATCCAGTACGTCAGTAAGAAAAAATTACTCACCTTAGTAATTATGTTTATTCTAATGGAGTCTTGCTGCATTCTGACAATTGCAGTGATTCCCAACCTTTGAACTGCCTCAGAGAACAGAGAGTTAACTTTCTATGCAGCATAGAATGCTGAGCTCGAGCTCGGTTGAAGTCTCTGCCTGGAGTGATTCAAACCTAAACCGTCAGATTCTTACGAGCCCAACTAAACTAAAAATTCTATGTGGAAATTGTAAAAATTCTTACTAGCCAACTGGGTGAAAAAGTTTTGGATTCCCAAGGAAGACAAGTCAGGAAAGCCAAAAACCAAAAAAAAAAAAAATCTACTATAAATAATAAGAAATCAGCACCCAAACAAAAAGGAAGAGGGTGCAAGCAAAAAACACCCTTGGGGTGCAACACTGCACCTGCCCACCCACTTCCCAAAAACAGGTTCTGAGAGGGGAGGCAGGGAGGGAGGTCAGAATACAGCAAGATTCCATTAGAAGAAACATAATTACTAAGGTGAGTAATTTTTTCTTTAAACAACGTGAAGTCTTGCTGTATTCTGACAATTGCAGACTACCAAGCAGTACCTCCAAGGAGGAGGGACAGAACCTACTTTGGGACTAGGCTCTGAAGTACTGCTGTGCCAAACCGAGCATCACACCTAGCCTGGATATCCAGAGAGTAATGCTTGGTAAAGGTATGGACTGTTATCCAGGTGGCTGCTTGACAAATTTCTAAAAGAGGGATATCCCTGGCAGCAGCCAGGGAAGCAGCTGTACCTCTTGTGGAATGAGCCCTCAGGCCCGAGGGTGGAGTTTTTCCCAGTTTTTCATAGTAGAATTGTATACAAGACACAATCCACCTGGCAATAGATCTTTTGGTGGCAGATTTGCCCTTTCCCACTTCTCCATAAGTGAGGAACAACTAGAGGGAGTCAAACCTGTGACCCTTGGTACGCTCTATGTAGTAACTAAGGGCTCTTTTGACATCTAAACTGTGTAGCCTCCTCTCTCTTGAGGAAGAATGATCAGTGAAGAAAACAGGGAGACACACAGACTGGTTTAAATGGAAGTCTGAAACCACTTTGGGCAAAAACCTTCTATTGGTTCTAAGGACCACTTAATCCCTATGAAATGAGATAAAATCAGGTTCCACTGACAGGGCTTGCAATTCATTGATACGTCTGGCAGAGGTAATGGCTACCAGAAACTCCATTTTCCAAGTCAAGTACTTAAGCTCTGCTGAAGACATAGACTCAAAGGGGGGGTTGCATAAATTGAGCAAGACAAACATTCAAATCCCAGGCAGGGGCAGGATCTCTAAAAGGAGGATTGGTGTGAAGCAATCCTTTAAAAAATTTACAGAACACAGGATGGGAAGATAGTGAGGAAGACTTCCCCAAAGACAAAAACTCAGAAACAGCTGACAAGTGTACTTTGATAGTAGCTGGTCTGTGGCCTAGGCCATTAAGATGGACCATATAACCCAGAACTGTAGGCAATCCAGCAGCGTCTGGAGAAATATGCTTCTTAGAACACCAAATGCTGAATCTTTTCCATTTGGAGTTGTAAGTCTTTCTGGTGGAGGGCTTTCGAGAAGCCTTGAGGATATCCAGAACCCCTTGGGAAAGATGCAGATCTGCAAACTCTTCAAGAGCCATGCTTTGAGATTGAGAGACTGAAGACTGGGGTACCAAATCCTTCCCTGAGAGAATGTTAACAGTTTGTAATTCCTAGGAAGAGACAGGGGAAGATGGACTACTAGGGACAGCAACAGGGGGTACCAGGGCTGTATGGCCCAATCTGGAGCAATCAGAATCACCTTGCAAGGTTGAGACCTTATTTTTACCAAAACTTTGAACAGGAGTGAGAAGGGGGAAAGACATACAGAAACTTCCCTTCCCAATTCAGGATCAGGGAGTCCAGAGGGACTGAGCCCAAGACTGGAGGTCTTCAACAAAAGAGAGGGAGATGGTGATTGTCTGGGGCTGCAAAGAGATCTATCCCTGGAGTGCCCCACCTTGAAAAAATCACTTTCAACACCTGAGGGTCCAGGGACCATTCGTGACGGCCCTGAGAAATCCTGCTCAGAGCATCTGCTAGCACGTTGTCCTTGCCTGGAAGGTGAACTGCTACAAGAGAGGTTTGCAGGGAATAAGCCAGGGACCACAACTTCATGGCTTCTGTGCACAAGGCCGTGGACTGAGTGCCTCCCTGCTTGTTGATGTACCACATGGTGGTGGTGTTGCCAGTTCTGACTTGAACCACCTTGTTCTGTACTGACTGTGAGAAAGCTTTTAGAGCCAGAAAAACTGCTCTGAACTCTAGAAGATTGATGTGGAGAAGGGATTCTTTGGGGGACCACAGCCCCTGGGCAGTAAGGGACCCCAGATGGGCTCCCCAGCCCAGGAGAGAAGCATCCGTGGTAAGGACCACTGAAGAAGGCTGAGTAACAAAAGGAACACCTTGTCTTAAATTGTCCTGATCCTGCTATCACTGGAGGGCATGGATCAAGGTCAGAGTCACTGGGATCAGTTTGGTAAGGGAATCCTTCCTCCAAGACCAGAAAGCTCTCAGTCGGAACTGAATATCCCTCATCTGGAATCTTGCCCCTTGGACCACTGCTGTTGAAGCTGCCATGTGGCCCAAGAGCTGGAGGAAATGCCTTGCTGGTTGAGATACCCGAAGGCTGAAGGAAGAAGCTAGTTCCACAAGAACCCTTGTCCTTTCTAGAGGAAGAAAGGCTCTTGCTCAGAGTGTGTCCAGTTTTGCCCCTATAAAGGTAAGAAGCTGGACTGGTTCGAGAACGGACTTGGGAAGGTTGAGAAGAAATCCTAGAGAAGTGATCACTTGCTGGGTCACTTGCAGGTGAGACTTGACTTGGTCTGGAGACTGACCCACTATTAGCCAATTGTCCAGATATGGAAAAATGGAAATCTTTTGCCTTCTTAGAAAGGCAACTACTACTGCCAGGCACTTTGTGAAAACCCTTGGGGCTGAGGTTAGGCCAAAGGGCATTGTTCTGAACTGATACAGGCCTGAGGGCAACTCGAACCTGAGGTACTTTCTGTGGGAGCACCTGATAGGAATGTGAAAGTAGGCATCTTTGAGGTCCAGGGAGGCTAGCCAGTCCCCTGGCCTTAGAGAGGGAAGGATTATTCCCAGAGTTATCATCTTGAACTTTGGTTTTAGAAGATATTTGTTTAGATATCTTAGGTCTAGGATGGGTCGCCACTCCCGTTTTTTGGGGGGTCAGGAAGTACCTGGAGTACAGTCCTTTGCCCCAGTGTAGGGTAGGTGCTCTCTCTATGGCTCTTAAAGCTAGGAGAGAAGAAACCTCTGCCTCTAGGACAAGGGTTTCCGAGAGATTTGCAAATGGAAAAGATCTGGCTCCCATCTTTGGAAATTTTTTGAAGCTGAGAACCAGTCCCTGGCTTACTACTTCCAGGACTCATTTGTCTGATATAATAGACATCCAGTCCTGGACGAAGTAAGCCAGCCTCCCCCCTACTGGAATAGGAGAGTCGACCCGGGCAGGCCCATCAAGGTGTCTGCTTGGCAGGGGCTTTAGGCTGAGGAGTGGATGCAGCCCTGCTCATCCCCTTTCTGCCTCTCCCTCTGAATAACCCCCTCTGAGAAAAGGAAGAAGAGGCCTGTGCTTGGTAAAAAGGCCTTTGAAAAGGCCTGCCCCTGCCCCTAGACTGCTGCCTTTGAGGAGTTGCCTGCCTTTCCTTGGCCTGAGCACTCCTGCAAGTGGTCCTGTACTCATCCATTTTCTTCATGTAATGCTCTGTCTGCTCCCCAAACAGAGAATTACCCACTACAGGAAAATCCATGGCCTTAGCCTGGGTGTCCTGCGAGAAGCTAGTACTTCTGAGCCAAGCCATCCTCCGAAGAGCCACAGATGTAGCCATGACTCTTGATGACACATCATTAGAGTCCACAGCAGCATGAAACTGAAATTTTTAGATGCCTCAATCCCATCTGCAGGCACTGCCTCCAGCTCCTTGGCTAGCTGGGGGGAGGCCTGTTCAGCCAGCGCCAGTACAGTGTCCCACCTGGACTTCTGGTACCTGGCTGTATAGGCCATGTAATTTGCCTGCCTGAGTCCCAAAAAAGATGCCATGTACTGTTTCTTTGCCATGGCATCAATCCTCCTGGAGTCCTTGTCAGGGGGTGTGTGAAGCCAAGGGAATATTTGCCTTGTCACAGGCAGCAGCTTGCACTACCCCAACATGGCTACATTGCTGATATAAGAACTCCGTGTCTGAGCCTGAAAGTGTATACCTCTTGTCCATTCTTCTATCCACAGGAGGTATAGTGTTAGGAGACTAAGATTTTTTGTGTCCATTTCCCAAAAGATTTATGGAGGGGAACAGACAGTCTCCTGGACTCTGGGATGTCCATCATCTCTACATAATCAGGCTCCTCTTGATCTTCCACAGCCTCCTCCATAGGAAGCTGGAGGGTTACAGCCACCTTTCTGTAAAACATAAAGTGAGAAGGGGACTCAGAAAGCCTAGAAGGGGAAACACCTGAAGGTCTGTCTGGGGAGATGTCTGGTTCCACAGGCACATCCAGACCCTCACTTACATCATTATCCTCAAATTCCCCTTCCTCTTCAAATTCTGGTTCATAAAAATCTTCAAGGGTATAATCTTGAACTGGGGGAACCAACTGAACTGAACCTCTGCCAGAAGGAGCCGGATCAGTTGAAACCGGACGGAGCGATTCCACAATCTTCGGCGGTCGGAACATGAACATCTGGATCTGAACCAGTCGATTTATCTTTGTGTTTTCTTTTTGTCAGAACCGATCCCTCGGAATCGGCTCTCCTTTTGTCCTAAGAAGTATCGCCCTGGTCAGAGGGCACTCCTTCTGGTTCGGTCGAAACTGAACCGGGCTGGCCATCCGGGTCAGCGGACTTCTCGGGCTCCTTTTCCCTCAGACTACCTAATCTCTTCTCAAGGGTAGATTTGGGAAAGTTTTTATCTATTTGGCAGTCTGAATCGAGGTGGTCAAACCCCAGACAATAAACACAGGTGGTGTGAGGATCGGACTTAGCAAAGACCTCCCCACACTCACTGCAGTATTGAAACCCAGTGGGCCGGTTTTTTTTCTTGGGTTTCTCAGACATGGCCAACCTAACCAAACTTATCCTTTTTTCGGCAACCGCCCGGTAAGACTCCTTTATCGGTTCCTAACCGTGTCACGGGTGCTGGAAAAAAACGTTTAAAACACGTTTTTTTTTTTAGAACCGATAAGAAACGGTAACCACACACTAAATAAAAAACACAAATTTCACTATCAAATGGCCGGTTCAGCCGAACCGAGCCACACTTTTATAAGTTCCAGACAGAAAAAACAGAACAATTCCTATCTAGTACTCACGGCACCACAGACAGAGACTGAACCAACTATGCTGATACTTTTTCGGTTTAAAAACCAGACGAAAACAAACTTTAACCGACTTTCGAACCGAGCTGAAGCAGAAATCTCCGGAGCGACCGTTCAGTGAGATGGAATAAAGAATCTGACGGTTTAGGTTTTAATCACTCCAGGCAGAGACTTCAACCGAGCTCGAGCTCAGCATTCTATGTCCTGCATAGAAAGTTAACTCTTTGTTCTCCAGGGCAGTTTAAAGGTTGGGAATCGCTGCAATTGTCAGACTACAGCAAGATTTCATGTCGTTTGAAAGGGATACTAGGCCATTTCCTGATCTGGCTCCAATGGAACTGACACAGACTCCGAAATACATTGGAGAATCGTTTCAAAAGACATCGGGCCTTGCTCAGTGGAGTAACTCTTCAACCGATCCCCAGCCAAGAAGGAAAGTCCCAGAAGAGGCCATGGACTCGTGGTGTGAGTCATCCAAGGATGCCTTGAAAATGGCCCGTTACAGTTTCTTACCATGGACCACTCGGGTATCCTCCCCTTGGATGATCTGCACCGACACCCTGGCTGACTGGGCCTCGTTGGTCGGAGCACCCACCTTCAGCTGTGGTGGTGGTGGCTATACTTGAAGTGGTGGAGAAGCAGTTACAGGGAGCACCTGCATAGTGTAGATTGCCTGGGGCACCACTAGCAACTTCCAGGTAACCGGAAGCCCAGGGGAGGAGTCTTACCCTGCCCTGTGATGGTCCACTATTGCTAGAGGAACTCCTGGAAGCACCTGTGTAACTTGCAATGGTGCTGTCCTCGCCTGAGGATGAGGAGGTCAAGGGGTGGAGTCACCTTAGGTCCAAGGGGTGGTGATGTGGATTCCCTTTTAGCTAAGATGGAGTCTTTTTTTATTTTTAAACCGAAATCCTTTCTTCACCCTGGTTTAAATTACTGTATGGAGGTTTCAGCTATCTTCCAGATACTCAGTGATGCTCTTTAAAGATTCAAACAATGATTTAAAATTGTGTGACTTGTTCTAAAAAGTTTACAAACTATACCATGAACTTATAAGTTTATTATCCAATTGATAAAACGTTTTAGATGTGCTAACAGTTATTATGGGCATATGTTTCCAAGCCGGATAGGAGACGATAAGCCATTAGTGTTTTCAACTTACTTTTCTTTTGTTTATCACTATATCTGACTGTGTATAGAATGGTACACCCTTCAGATTTCTCAAATACTATGTGCTCCTTCAAAATATGATGACGTATATTGCAGGCTGAATTTTTTTGTTTTTTTTTTGGGGTGGGGTGGATGCCATTATATAACTCAATTTACATACAAATACCAAAGTCTGAAGCAGTCTGTTTTTTTTTTTTAACATTATCACACTGTCTGAAATACTTAAGCACTAATGAATGTTCTGAAAAACTGTCCCTGTCACTTTAAGAACCTTCTTTAAAAGTTTTAATGTTTGGGGCAGTTTGACAATCTCTCGTTAAAGTGCACATGCACGAAACGTCGGAATGTCACTGCACACCTCTCATTATATCCTGTCTTATTTTTGCTGTGCATCCATATTCTTACCCATTTTCTGTGACTAAAACTAAGGCAACTGCAGATTTTCAGCTTAGTGTGGTCCTTTCCTGCACTGGTGAGTAGTGCCAGTTGTTTGTTCTCCACTGTTGTGGTTTTACTGGTTGCACCACCATCACCTTTGTTGCGGACTTTAGTTGCCTTGTTGTCCTGACTTTTTCATTTAACATAGCTCTTTTCAGAGGAGACCGGGATGAGGCTAGAAAGGCATTCTTTTTCTTATGCCTCTTCTCCTTGTCTGCATGGCAGTGTTTGTCCACTGACTTAGTAGACTTGTCCTTTTTTGCTGAATCAGTGGCGGATACCATTAACCGTGGAGAAAGGTGCACTGACGGTGAACCCACGAGAGAGGGAGCCGTGGACAACAGTGAGCAGCCTTTGACCCGGCTTGCTTCTCCCCGCCCTCCTTGATTTAAAAAAAAAAACTCCAAGGCCTAGCGACGTCTCCTAGTAGCCTGGTTAAAAGCCTGGCAAATGTTGCAGGTCTTCACGTTGTGGGCAAGGCCTAAACAGTGAATGCACATGGAGTGGTCGTTTTCCTTGTATATCTTAATGTCATCGCATGAACAATAACAAACAGTTCCTTTTTTTTTTTTCTTTGACGGCGGTATAAACAGATCACATTTTAAAATAAAAAACAAAGCAGCAGTGTTAGCAATACTTGCAAAGTTTGACGTCATTCCTCAGCAACAGTGAACTGACGAGTGGCTGATGGTGGTAGAAAGAAATGAAGCATGATGGGGCGGCTCATTTTATAAAGGCAGAGACGAAGCACATCGACATGAGAAACCTCAGCTAGAGACATTTTCTGGGTGGTCCTGATGGCGACAGCTTGCAGTTCTATGATGTGGCTCAATGGAAGTAGATAATCCTTTTCTTGCACTACCACATGGACTTGTTCAGACTGTGCAAGTCCAGCATGGGTCGCCACCCCCCCCCCCAGTCCATCTCAGAACCTGTATGTATCTGGACACATATCCCTGAGGGCCAGGGCGTCTGGGGCATGGGCTAGAGCCCTATTTTCTAGGAGCTGGGCTATGTCAGTCCTTAGTGTACATGTGTCTTCCAGCACACTGGACTTCCGAGGAGCTCAGAGTCGGTATGGAGGGAGAACCTCGAAGTCTGGTGGCAACCTTTTACCAACCACTTCCAGAGCCCACTTGTCCAAGGTAACAGCGGATAATTGTGGAAAGAAGTGGTGCAATGGATCCCAACCAGGAGTTGGGACAGTGACTGGATGGGAGGGGGAATGGCACTCCCACAACCCATCACATACCAGCCTTGAAGGGGCCTCCAGCAGATGGGGGTCTAGGAGGCACCGCCACTTCCCCCTCTTTTGTGCCCCTGGCCACCAAACTTAGATTTTGGACACCTGTATTGCCCCTGTTGGGGCTGCTGCTGAGACTGCTAAAACTGAAAGGCCTTTTTAAGCTTGAAAGGTTTAGGATCCTTCTGGGGAAAAAGCCAGAGAGCCAAGGGTGGCACATGACTTCTTTGAGATGTCTTTCCACCCCAGGGCCAAAGAGATCAGTGCCTAGGAATGGGACATTGGCCAACTTGTGCTGGGTGTCAGCAGTGAAGTTAGGCAGCTGCAGCCAGGCTCTATGATGCATAATGATGGCGAGGAGTCACCCATGTCCAAGGCTGTCTTGTAGCTGGTGTTTAGTCAGAGTACTCCCCTGGTCTCAGAGCAGCTGGGCTGTCTGCTATTTGTCGGTGGCAAGCAAGGGGAGGAAAAGCCCAATGATCCCAAAAAGGGAGCGGCCAAAGTTGGTCATCATTACTGAGTAGCTGGCCTGCTGAAGACTTAGGGATGCAGCCACGTACACCTTTTTGGTTGTGTGGTCCAGCTTCTTGGACTTGTCAGGAGGTTTGTCCACATCTCCCTGGTCCTTTGGCTTGCAGAAAGCTGCATCTGAGACCAAATCCTTAGCAGAGGGGTGGGCCAAGAAAATAGAAAGGGTGCCCATGGGTACTGCATATTTGCGGAACATCTTGGTTGCAGTTGCCAGATGCTGCTAAAGCTCCACGACTGGTTCCACAATGGTTTCTGCCAAAGGAAAGGCAATCCCTTGGGACTCATCCCTATCCAGGATATGACTGACTAAGTATTTAGTCGGTTTCTGCACTGGCTCCAAATGGCACATTCATGATCGCTGACATAAGGTGGAGCAATGCTCCAAAAGAGGTCAGCCCTGATGCAGCAGATGGACCATCTACGGAGTCCTGGTCAAATTGCTCAGTTCTGATTGAGGCCATTGCCGACTTGGCATCATATTCCAATGATTCCTTGAAGACTGCTCTGGTCCTCTTTTTGCTGTGAACCACCTAAGGACACTCTTCCTTGGTGATCTCCACTGACAAACAGCCTGGCAAGCTGAAGGTAGAGCGAGACTCCTTGGTGGGCACCCCAAAATGCAGTGGAGGGAGCTTCACTCGAAGTGGAGAAGAAGCACACCCCTTAGTCTGCTGAGTCTGGTGGGCCAACAGGGGAGTGGCTGGAGGGGGTCAGGGAACCATCAGCCTCATGGGCAGAGCCCTGCTACTCCCTGAAGTGGTCCATTAATGCCAAAGGAGCTCCTCATAACACCAATGCATGCGCTGTCAATGCCTCTCCTCACTCGAGTATGAGAAATCAAGAACCATTGATAACGACACCTCCCGGTTGAGAGAGATAAAGGCTCGACTGGCACCGTGACCCCAAGAATCGATGCTGACAGGTGTCTTCCAGGGGTTCCGAATAAACAACATGCTTGGCAGCGTGACCAACAATGGTCTAGGAGGCACGACCACTGGTGCAGGCAACTCCTGAGGTAACTCAGCCAGGCATACTGACTGGTCCTCATCCTCCTGAGTGAGGACAGGGAGTACCGAGGTCTGTGAGATCGAGTCCTTGTTGACCTCCTCCAACAGCAGGTTGATCGGTTCGAGAAACATCTTGACTGGCTGGTCGACTGGCATTGAAATCGAAAGGTCCGGCGAGGCCACTGCGGAAGCCTGGACGGTCTGGACCTGGCCCTTGACTGAAGTTCAACCAAGGGGGAGCAGTCAGGAGAGCTGTTGGAACAGCAAGATCATTCCTGGTCCACTGACCTGTGACAGTGATGATTTTTGTGCTTATTACTGCAGAAGGAAGGGTTCTCCCTGAAGGTCTGGAGGGCCATACATATCTCCTGGAATTCCTCAGAGAATGACCCTCTGACGCTTGAACAGTGGTGAGACCAACAAACTCCAAGCCGCAGTCATCTTCTGTTCGAGAACCGCTAGAAGAGCAGCCAACCCAGCAGCCGCCGAGACTGTTTTGTCATCCTTTGGCCTACTTATGAGGAACCTGGCCTTCCATTCCTCGACAGACACTGGCAGCATTGTGCAGCATTGAAGGCAGTTGCTAACATGCTATTCACTAAGGCAGCAGACGCATGTGTCATGTGGATTTGTGGCCGACATTTTCTACCTGCACTGAGCGCAGAACTTTAAACCCAGTTTCTGCTTTTGCAATGCGATCGCCGGTTGACGGAACAAAACTGAGAGACACAGGAGAAACTGTGAAATCGAAAGACTAAATTTAAAATTCACCAAATAAAACCACTTGAAACATTAAATCCTACTGTACATGCAGAGCTGAGAAGGAAGAGACCTGTCTGCCAGCAGAAAGATTTGAGGTCACTGGGCAGAGCCGGAGAATATACCACCTGGGTGGTAGGAGAGACTTGGCTTGAAGATTTTTGAAGACTGTTGTCTTCAGTAGAATTTCCTGTGTGCGTACAGTCCAATGAATCCACGTTTCTAGAAATTTTTATTTGGTATGTATGTGTGCACGCATGTCAATGACATTCATTATCAAGGAGTAAACAGCTTTAGCAATGGTTGATATCAGAAAGACTTGGCTGCTTTCAAAGCTTTCAGCAGCTGAACCCAGACAGAAACAATTAAATCTTTTTAAATAGTTAATTTAAAATCAATACTTCTAAGATGTCATTCTAAAAATAGCATATGTAACGGGACTGCATTGGGATAATCACATTTATTCCCCTCTTTTAAGGATAAGACCTCAACCGTGGTGCCTTATTTAGGAACCGTAGCTGCATCCCTCCTACGGCGCGAAATGAACTAGTCCAGAAGATGTTCATCCCCATTTCTGACTACTGCGATGTAGTCTATGGTGCTGCTCCCAAATCCTCCCTAACCAGACTGGACAAACTCCTTCTGTCACTTTGCCCTTGATGCTCCATCACGCACTCATGATTGTGACCTCTACCATGCCCTGTCCTTTTCCCCACTTGCCAACAGGTGTCTCATTCATTGTGCCAAACTCACTTCTACATTTTGGCTAGGAGAACCTCCCCCCTACCTCTCATGTTTCCTCTCTTCCCCACTCCCTCAGATCCACAAACACTCGTACTCTGTTGGTCCCTCACTGAACCACTCTCATCAGTCAGTCAGGTTTCACCCATCGATTCCTGAAAATCTGGACCCCCCCCCACACACACACGGCATTCCTCCTCTTCCTACTCCCTAGCCTCTGCCTTACATACCTTTCTCTCGTCTAATTGCTCCTGCTTTAATCCTCCCTAACTAGTTCCCCTATGAGCCTGCTCCGCTGCACGTCTCACCATCCCCTACTAAATCCACTTTCCCCGTTTGAGCCTGTTCCCCAGTATGCTCACTTTTCTCCCTACCACTTATCCCCCCGCTTCTACCTCCTCCCTTCATCTACCCCCATTACCAACTTGCCCGTGCTTAGCCTTGCCCCCGGCAGGGTTCTCAGCATTCTGGAGGGGTCTAGTACTGGGCAAGTCTCTTCCTTCCCTCCTCCACTACTACCACCCACCCACCCACTAATCTACACCCCCCTACCAAATCTGACGTTCCCTCAGACTTTCCCCTGCCCTTCACCCTCTCCCCCCCATTCCAAGTCACCGCCTCATTCTGCCCCTGGCAAGGTTCTCTGCATCCTGGAGGGTCTAGGTGCTAGGCTCGACTCGTCCTACCCTACCCAATTCCCTCATCCTCATCTCGCTCCTGTCCCTCCTCCGTACCCGTCTGCACTTAAATAGGAATTAGTTCACTCAAACTAATTACTTGCACTTTTTGTTCTGTGTTTTTTGTGTCTGGGCTGCTTCCAGCTTGCACTAGCCATGTGGTAACTTGCCTCTCACAACTGAATTTTGCTTCATTGTTCCTGGCAATGCTACCTCTGTTTTATTAATCTCTCCTTTCCCCCATCTAGCATCGCCTGACCTTCCCTCAACGCTCTTGGCTGTCCTTCCCACTGCACCTTATTTGTAAATTGCACGGAATCGTGTCTCTTAACTGTAACGCACTCAAGCAAGGAGCTGACTACAGTGCTGTATAAATTTCCGTACAATAATCCTCAGGTACACCTACTGTAAATGTCTGTATACTCCTCAGGCATGTTAAATGTTAACCGTATGTCTAATTTTACATCCAATTGTACCTCAGTTGCAATGGGAGACAAGCAACTGTTGTTCAATGTGCCCTTCCTGGTGAAACATTTCAATAAATAAATTAAATAAATAAAACCTCTTAACTGGGAAGAACAGGAAACTCCCTTTCCCATGATTGATGGTGGCTGCTCTTCTTTTTCTCATTGTTGAAAGAGGGAGAGGAAAATTACCTAAATTCCTAGTGGTTATGAAGAGTCACTGCTCCACAGTGTGTTCTTGGGCAAGAAGAATCTACAGCCACAGCTTCCTCCATGACCTTCAACAGCACCGCCAACCACACAGCCATGGAGGCCTTCAGTTTCCAAGGCATACCTTGGAGAAGTGTACCCTATGCTCGTCATATGAAGAAGAGCGTACAGACTGTCACCACGTACACAGTTCCCCACATAGTGTTATGGCCCATAATAGTAGACACAACATGTGTCTGTGATGGAAATATCTGGCCTGCTTAACAGGCATATCCCGTGCCATGGTTTCTTTTTTTTTTTTCCCCAATTGTTTAACCAGGTGAGACACACTAAGCTGAAAGCTTTTTTACAGTTGCAACCTCGGAGCACAGGGAAGTTAAGTGACTTGCTCAGGGTCACATAGTATATGCAAGTGGGGGCTGTGGGATTCAAACCCAGGTCTCCAGATTTGCAGCTCAGAGCCTTAAACCACTGCACTATACTGCCTCCCTTCTCATGTTCCATTGCAAACATCTCTGACAGAGTGGGAACCAGAAGAGCAGGTGACATGTCGAAAAATGGACTTGGTGCCAAAAAAATTGCAAAAAAGTCCTTTGAAACTATAGAATCCTCTATCACTAGCAGAAGCTGTACAGAGAGGAGGCCTGTTCTTTCCAGCAGAGAAAAAGATGTGACAGCAGCTGTGGAGGAGCTGGAGGATGACATCACAGGTGTTAAAAGGAGCTAGCTTGAACAATTTCTGGTGACTGAGCATGCTTAATGAAAAGCTGCCCAAGTGTGGACAGCGAATTGAACCAAGGTGGTTAAAAATATTTTTCTATATTCTTTAGTGCATTTTTCATACCTCTAAAGAGTCTCTGGAGGGAGTTCGGTATTGAAGCTGCCGTTGCAAAGGTTACAGTCCCCCCTTAAATTATTCTTTATGTTCCCACTCTGGATCTGTCCCCTCCCTGTGTTGGGCCCAGCGCTATCCCCCTGCATCTTTGGCACTTACCTCCCTCGTTTTCAACCTCACGGGCTTCCACTGTAGCAGGGCCTGGCTGACCCAGACACAAACTTCCCATGTCCTACAGGATACAGAGGCAGGAGAATATGGGGCGTGGGCAGTGGCCAGCGGCTGAATCCAAGCCCACCTAAAGTCACCCTGCACAAGCCATTGCTTTTCCACTTTTTCACTGCTCCCCTCCCCTCAGGATATTGGCAGTGTAGGTGCTCCAACGGAGTGGAGCACAGCTGATGTCCGTTTCCCAACAGGTGAGCGGTAGCGCTACTGCTGCACAGAAGCTATGTTTGTTAAAGTCAGAGCCACTATCAGTGACATAGAGCTAGCTGAGTACTGCTACACAGCTCCACAAGGCAGTGGCTGTTATTCTATTAAATGTTTCAGTTAACCTTGGTATAGTTGTGTTGTTGTATGGCTCTGAAAGATTTAGGACTGATGACTCAATGCCAACTGCCTCAAGATGGGTAGAAGCTGGAGTTCTATGATGATGTCACAGCTTTTGGAGTGTGTAAGCCCCTAGTAGGCGAGTACGTGTAACCCAGCAGTAAATGAATGTCTAGTGACAATATTGGAAAATAAAATAAAAATAAATTATGGTAAGTCTAATACAATTTCTTCTCTTTCTTTCACTGGAGAAACCTCTCCATATACATCCCAGCATCCTTTTTGCCTTCCAAAGAGACTAGCAGCACTGAGCAACTGACCTCATCAGTAATTATAACCCCAAAAACCATTTCCTCAGTAGTCAGACTGATTTTTCCACCCCCCACCGAACATCCCATTTTCATGTTCCCCCTATATATGTTCGTAACTTTGTACTTCTTAGAATTAAATTTCAGATGTCATACCTTAGAGCACCGCTCCTGCTTTTCTAGGTCTCACTACCCATACTGTGTTTTCTTTGCCATAGAATTTACTGTCATCTGCAAAGAGGCAGATCTTCCTTTGACCCCTTCCTCTATGTCACAGATAAAAACATTGAAAAGTACTGACCCCGGCACAGACTCCCGTGGTACACCATGTGCGACTTCCATGACCTCAGAGTTTCTCCATCCACTACTTCACTGTGGATCCTCCTTACCAACCAATCAGCTACCACTTGGTTAGCTTCACACCCACTCCAAGATCCCCAAGTTTGTTTAGGAAGCTTTCCATGAAGTACCTAGTTGAAAGCCTTCCTGAAATCCAGGTAAAGCACATCAACTGCCAGACCTTGTCCACGGCACTCGTTACTGAGCTAATGAACACAAAAAGGTTAGTCTAGTACAAACCTTCCCTTCACAAAGCCATTCTTCTGCCTGTTTCAGAGGCCATTTGCTTCTAGAAATTCCATCAGTTGCTGCCCGAGGATAGCCTCCAGGAGCCCAACTATAAAGGTCAAGCTAACCGGCTTGTAGTTTCCCAGGTCTACCCTGCTCCCACTCTTGTGGAGGGGGGTCACATCCACCCTCCTCCAATCTGCTGAGATTATCCCCCGTCTCCAGGAAGTGGTAAAACAAATCTGCAAGATACCCTGCAAGTTTCTGCCCCAATTCCCTCATCATCTGATCCAGATTTATCTACCCCGAGTGCTCTTCATCCCTTAAGTATCTGATACCCTAGCACCAGGACTAATTCCAGTTCCCACTTTCAACCTCCTTGAGCTTGAACTCTACAATCAGGGGAGAGCAGGTCTCGCCTCTACTGTGAAGACTGAGCAAACGTGCTCTTTGTGGATGTCTACCTTTTTTCCATCCTCCCCTACCCACGAGTCCAACCTCACAATACCCTCCTTGGTTTTCATCTGTCTGATACAGCTAAGCAAGACCTTCTCATTTTCCTTCACACCCACAACTACCCTCAATTCTGTCTGCCTTTTCCTTCCTCATGACTCTTGTTTGCGTCCTTCTGTTTCTACAAATGCATCTCTCAGCTACCCTTAGACTAATTCTCCTAATACCTTTTCAAGAACTACTAGCAAGCACTGTACATACCCAATTTGATTCTAATTGGATAAGCTGTCTTCAAGATATAGCCCAAAACACTGCAGAAGATTTAACAGTCACTCACTATCCAGAATAATTACTGACAACTTCAAAAATTACTAACAGTATGTGAAGAATCGCAAAACCCTTTTCATATCCTTTGTGCAAAAATGAAAATTACGTACCTACCATAATTCTTGATGATCTTGGACGAAGTTTCCACCATGCAATGACACTAGTGGGACTACGCTGGAGGTGCTTGGACCTAGCAAGAGCCAAAAATCTTCAGGATGGTCGGCGCTGAGCTAGGACAGCGCATGCGCGGCACCGTCAGGCCAGCTCATGCCATATAGGCTATCTTGGCATCGATCCTCCAACCGCCTCAGTATCTCTTTTACCGAGGAGGTGTAGTGTAAACTAATCTAACATGGACATAAGATAGTCCATATGACCCGTGTAAGAAGGCCCAATTCAACAGTGTCTTCACAGCCTAGGCCAACGAGGGAGCGAAGACGAGAACAGAGTGAGTAAGCCTATGGGATGGTGGGCGGGCGTGTGAATGAGTGGTGGAGACCCTGTCCAAGAATATCAAGAATTACGATAGGTACGCAATTTTCTTATCTTCCTAGACTTAAAGTCTCCACCACACAGTCACACTAGTGGGAGAGTACTGAGCTGAAAACAATCCCCAAGAAAGGAGAAAGGAGCTCACTTAGGACAGATGTCCATTAAGAATTGTCCTGCTAAAAGAAGGATGCTGTCTGACATGGACATCCAGGGCGTAGTGCCTCACGAAAATGTGCACAGAGCTCCAAGTGGCCGAGCTGCAGATGTCTGCAATGGGCACGTTCCAAATCTCCGTCAGGGATGCCGCAACTGCTCTGGTAGAGTGGGCGTACACCCTGCCTTTCAGCTTGACCTACGCCATCGAGTAGCAATGGTGAAGACACGCTACTAGACAGGCTGAAATGCATCTGACGGCAATGAGCTGACCAAGCCGGGCCATGTTGAATGAGACAAAGAGTTGCTTGGATTTGCAAAATCTCTTTCATTCTGTTGATGTAGAATCGCAAAACCCTTTTCACATCCAGAGAGTGAAGGGCACACTCCCCTTCATTCTGGAAATTTGCAAAGTAGGTCGGAAGGACCAAGGGCTGGCTCAGGTGGAATTCTGAGACTACTCTGGGAAGGAAGTTAAGGCGAGTTCCAAGAACCACCTTGTCCCTTGTGAAATACTGTGTATGGGGTCCTGTGACAAGGGCATGTATACAGACACCCTAGGCGGATGTAATGGCCACAAGGAAGGCTGCCTTCCAGGTCACAAACTTCAAGTTGCACATTGTTAGGGCTCAGTTGGTTTTCGGATGAGTACGTCTCGCACAAGACTGATCTCCCATGCGACCACCAGTCTCCTGACTGGTCATCTAGTGTGTAGGATACCTTTAAGGAATCTCTTGACCAAGGGTAATTGAGCCACTGACATATTGTGTACTGGCTTGTGATAGGCAGAAATCATGCAAAGGTGCACCTTTACTGTAGAGTATTGCAGTCCTGCATTTGCCAGGTCCAGGAGGTACTCTTAACACCTTGCTTGGTAAGCAAGCAAAGGGTTCCAGGGCGGACTTTGCACACCAAATGGAAGATTGTTTCCACTTTGCTGTGCAAGTCTTCCTAGTGGATAGCTTATGTGCGGCTAAGAGGATTTCTGAGATTCTCTGAGACACATTAAACCTACCCACTTCTATCTCCTCAGGAGCCAGGCATGGAGATGTAGGGATTGCAGGTTGGGCTAGACCACCGGATCCTGTGTCAGGAGGTCTGTCTGAAGTGGAAGTTGTCTAGGAGGAACTTCCGATAATCTGCTGATTAACGGAAACCATATCTGATGAGGCCAGTATGGGGCGATGAGAATCATGCAACCCCCCTGCGCCTCTAACTTGAGCAGCACCTTCTGAATTAAGGGAAGAGGAGGAAATGCATACTGAAAATGTTTTGTCCACTGCAGTCTGAATGCATCCTGACAGAAAGTGCCAAGTTCTGGATGTCTGGAGCAGAACAGAGGCAGTTTTGCGTTGAGTGTGGACTCAAAAAAGTCCAGGTCCGTAGTGCCCCACTCTTCGAATAACGATTGCACAATGTTTGCGTCAAGAGACCACTCGTGTGGACCCGCCTCCATTCTGCTGAGGTGGTCGGCCAGATCGTTCTGGATTCCCGGCAGGTAGACAGCCTGGATCAGGGCTTCATGTTCGAGACACCACTCCCACACACTCATGAACTCTCTCCACAGAGGGTAAGAGCGCTCCATCCTGTTTGTTGATGTAGTACATCACCGCCTTGTTGTCTGTCTGTCTGAAGGAGTATTACTTTGTGACAGAGGACATCCTTCAGGACTTGGACAGCGTACAGGACAGCTCTCATCTCCAGGACATTTATGTGCAGCTGGGACTCATCCTGGCCCCACAAGCCCTGGGTGTGGAGGTCCTGACAGTGAGCTCCCCAACCGGTCAGAGATGCATCTGTGGTGGTGATAATCTGGGTCTCCAGTGGGGCAAAGGGGAAACCCTGGAGAAGGTTGTCCTTCTGGGTCCACCGCGTGAGCAACCTCACTAAAGGCTCTGTTACCTTGCTGCGGAAGGACTGTGAGTGTGTGGTCGGGGACCACTGAGTGCTGAGCATCCACTGTGTGGTTCTTGTGTGTAAGCGGGCTAGGGGTACCGTAAATACAGACGCTGCCATGAGACTTAGCATCCACTGCATTGAGAGAGCTGGGATCGAGTCATTCTCCTTGCTGAAGCAAGCCATCTGGAGAATGTCATTTCTCCTGTCTTCTGGAAGGAAGGCTCTTGCTCTGGAGGTGTCCAGGAGAGCCCCTATAAAGAGAAGTTGCTGTGAGGATTGAAGCTGTGATTTTTCCAGGTTCCGTAGCACTCCCATGGATGTGAGGAACTTGGAGGCTGTGGAAACCGCATTCTGTGTCCCCCCATTGGAGGGGCTTGCCAGGAGCCAATTGTCCAGGTACTGGTATCACAGGGTAGAATAAGACCCTGTCCCAGCTGTTAGAGAAAGTGTTTAAAATGCAAGGATCTGTCCTTTCCTGTGTATTTGTCTGTCTGGTTGCGCAACCAAATTTTCCTGTGAAACTTTTGACTTGATCAGCCCGACAGGCTTGCAGTTCTTTGTTTCTCACTGTCTCTCAGTTTTCTCTTGCTGTTTTCCTCCCTTGCATAGCTAGATCTGCCGATATAAAAATATATGCAAATCACTGTATGGAAATTACAGTGGCGTGAAAAAGTATTTGCCCCCTTCCTGGTTTTCTCTATTATTGCATATTTGTCACACTGGATGTTTTCAGGTCTTTAGACAAAATGTAATATTAGATAAAGGGAACCTGAGTGAACAAATAACACTTTTTTTTTTTATTTACTTATTTCATTTATTTAATGAAAACAGTTAACCAACACCAACTGGCACTGTGTGAAAAAGTAATTGCCCCCTTACATTTAATAGCTGGTTACGCCACCTTTAGCTGCAATGACAGCAACCAAACGCTTCCTATAATTCAATATCAGTCTTTCACATCACTGTGGAGGAATTTTAGCCCACTCTTCCTCGCAGAACTGCTTTACTTCAGTAACATTGGTAGGTTTTCGAGCATGAACTGCTCGTTTCAGGTCCTGCCACAGCACCTCTATTGGGTTTAGGTCTGGACTTTGACTAGGCCACTCCACACTTTAATTTTACTTCTTTTCAGCCATTCTGATGTGGACTTGCTTTTGTGTTTTGGATCACTGTCTTGCTGCATGACCCAACTATGCTTCAGCTTCAGCTGACGGACGGACGACCGGACATTCTCCTTAAGAATGTTCTAGTACAGAGCAGAATTCATGGTTCCTTCAATTATGGCAAGTCGTCCAGGTCCTGAGGCAGCAAAGCATCCCCACACCATCACACTACCACCACCACCATGTTTGACTGTTGGTGTGATGTTCTTACTGTGGAATGCTGTGTTTGCTTTACGCCAGACATAATGGGATCCATGTCGTCCAAAAAGTTCCATTTTGGACTCATCTGTCCATAGAACATTTTCCCAAAAGGCTTGTGGATCATCCAGGTGCTTCTTGGCAAATGAGAGACGAGCATTTATGTTCTTCTTGGTTAGCAGTGGTTTCCGCCTTGCTACTCTCCCATGAAGCCCATTTTTGCCCAGTCTCTCTCTGATTGTGGAGTCATGAACACTGACCTTAGCTGAGGCAAGAGAAGCCTGCAGTTCTTTGGATGTTGTTTTAGGATCCTTTGAGACATCCTGGATGATTTTACGCTGCACCCTTGAAGTAATTTTGGCAGGCCGCCCACTCCTGGGAAGAATCACTACTGTTCCAAGTGTTCTCCATTTGGAGATTATGGCTCTCACTGTGGTTCGATGGAGTCCCAGAGCCTTAGAAATAGCTTTGTAACCCTTTCCAGACTGACAGATAGCAACAACCTTTTTTCTGATCTTTTCAGGAACGTCCTTTGATCGTGGCATAATGTGCTTGTTGAATCTTTGTGCTGGCAACGTGACTCTGATGGTAAGGGTCAAAATAAGTGAGGTTTATATTGAACAGGGCTGGCTGTAAGCAAGCCTGGCTGTGTTCAATCAGCTGACTCTAATTATCCCTTTAATTCGGTTGATTTAACTAGGGGGCAATTACTTTATCACACAGTGCCAGTTGGTGTTGGTTAACTGTTTTCATTAAATAAATGAAATAAGTAAAAAAAAAAAAAAACAAGTAGTGTTATTTGTTCACTCAGGTTCCCTTTATCTAATATTACATTTTGTCTAAAGACTTGAAAACATTCAGTGTGACAAATATGCAATAATACAGAAAATCAGGAAGGGGGCAAATACATTTTCACGCCACTGTAACTGATATTGGGATCCCTCGTGTTTGGAAAATATATAGCATTACAGTTGAAATGTATATAATTATAATTTAAGATGACTGCAAAAAGCTGTTGGAAACTACAGGTTACTATAGTGCAAATCTTTGAGCCTTTTGCAAAAAGGGGCCGCTCAGCAAGCACACTGTATTCTAGCAGCCCTGTCTGATATTTACAAAAACAGGATGCTTGCTAAGAATGGGTGTTGAAAAGACTTACAAAGAGATAAGCTGCAACTGCAGATCAGAAGAAAAGGGACACGCAGAGACTGAAAGAAGATTTTATTTCTCCTTTGTACATAGTTACACAGAACAAGTTTATTTTTTATGTTACTGATACTGTAAATAAGTATTTTTGGTCAATTCTACAACTGCTCCTGGTTTTCCCTGTGCTTCCTGACCTGTGCCTTGACGACATATGATGTCCACCCAAGTGGGATTTAAGCCGTGCATACCCTAAGACAGGAGTTTTGTGCGTGGGTACTGGACCGAGTACCAGGGAAGCACAGAGGAAGGTATGGATCCTGCAGCAGCAAGTTCAGGAGCGGTTACCAGGAGAATGGCAGCCAAACTAGCAGACACTGAAGTCCAGTCTGAAATAGTTCAGCCAGCACAAGATATGGAAAAAGAACAGGCAGTGACAGAACCTGAAAGCCTGATGGACTTTATCAAATGGTGGGCTATACAACAAAAAGAGATGGAGAAGCAGAGAGAAAGAGATTCAACGTTTAGAAGCATAGAGCAGAGAAGAGATACAGCGGAGAGGAGCAGCAGAGGAGAGAAGAAATGCAGCGACAGGAACAGTGATGGCTGGATGCCTTGCACGCTATCAAGGGCAGAGGATCCAGCACAGATCCAGACTATCAACAAAATGCAAGCAACTTAAAAGCCATTAAACTTACAAAGTTGTGTCCCTTGGATGATATTGAAGCATACCTGACAACTTTTGAAAGAGTTGCCACAGCCTGCCAGTGGCCAAAGCAGCAATGGACAATCAGACTGGTACCCCACATGACAGGGAAAGCCCAACTTTCCTACAGCAGTATGGACACTGCACACTCAGAAAACTATGACCTGGTAAAAAGCAAAATCCTGAAAAGGTATGACATCTCTGGAGAAACATACAGGCAGAGATTTCGATCTCTTAGGTACAAATCGGTCGAAACAATCCTCGAGAAGCCTTCACCCAGACTCAGAAAACTTCTGATAAAATGGAATCAACCAGAGAGCAAAACAGTCCCACAGATAGACACATTTGCCATGGAGCAATACATCAACATCTTCCCTACATATGTGCAGCTGTGGGTAAAGGAGCACTGACCAGAGAGTGGGGAAGGCTGTTTTGTTGGCCGAGGACTATCAAATGGCCATACAGACGCCACAGCAACGAGGTAACAGCCAAGCACCGGTAAGACACTCTTTTACCTATTTAAACTCTAAGCCTGATAAGAACTCCAGTGGGGGGTAACAAATCTAGGCCCAAAGACATTATCTGCTATAACTGTAATAAGCCAGGCCATTTTGCAAGAAACTGCTGTAGTAAGGAGAGTGGGATTGGAGCAGATTTGTCCTTGGCAAGTTGGGGCAAGTACTTAACAGACATGAAGGTGGGGGATAAGACTGTGAAAGGACTCATTGATTCGGGAAGCAGACAGACCCTAGTGCATGTTAAAGTGCTGGGAAAACACTGTGCACAGGGACCAGGTACTGGTGTCATTTGCATCCATGGGGACGCGCGATACTACCCCACCAGCCAAGTGACTCTGACCGTTAAGGGTGTGTCGCACCAAGTGAAAGTGGGGGTAGTGCCAAAGTTACCTGTACCTGTGATTCTTGGAAATGACGTTCCAGGATTTACTGAATTAATCATGGAGGGAGTAAATCCTAATGTTTCAGCAGTTGTGGTGACAAGCGCTCAGGCAAAGAAAATTTCAGACGGTGGAGTCACTTTTCCTTTCAAAGATTTTAATTTGGACTTGTTTGAACACAGCTCCAAGATCCAGAAATCCAGGAAAGAAAGAATGAAGCCTAAAGAAACTATGGCAACAAATGACTGATGGACATAAGGGGTTAAAATGTAAAAATGCTGATGCTGTAAAGGTGAATGTTTCTTTAACCTCAGAACAAATTGCAGAAATTTGTAATGTGCTAAATACATTTAACAGTACTTTTACCATGTTACCAGGCCGAGGAAAAGGGGTTGAGCATGTAATAGTGACAAGGAATACTCGTCCTATTAAGCAAAAAACATACAGGTTGCCAAAGCAGTTAAGAGTTGATGGGGTTAAAGAAATACAAAAAATGAAAGAACTGGGAATCATAGAGGAGTCGAGGAGTGCTTGGTCATCTCCCATGATAATTGTAAACGAAAAAGAAGGGGGTGTTAGAATCTGCTTTGATTTTAGGAAACTTGAGTGACAGCATTTGACAGTTATCCTATGCCCAGAATAGATGATTTGGTGGACAGACTAGGGAGTGAAAAGTATATCAGTACTCTCAAACTCACCAAGAGTTACTGGCAAATACCTTTGGCTAAAGAATCCAGAGATAAAACTGCATTTGCCACCCCTATAGGATTCTATCAGTTCACCACCATGCCATTTGGTTTACATGGTGCACCAGCTATATTCCCAGCGGTACATGGATGAAATTTTATCCCCTCACACTGGTTATTGTGCTGCGTACCTGGATGATGTTGTGGTGAACAGTCCAGACTGGAAAAGCCACCTGGAACACCTACGAGCAGTTATCCAAGCTATCAAAAATGGAGGTCTGACTATTAATCCTACCAAATGTGCATTGGGCATGCAGGAAAATACAGGTTACTCACCTGTAACAGGAGTTCTAGGAATGGTATATGTTGTTCATCCACACTCATTGGCAGGTATCCTTGCCGCTTTAAATCTTGCCGGAAGGTCTTCAAGCTTGCTCCTCCCACCCACCCGGGTGGTATAACTCTGACTCCGCCCCATGGCCGTAGATCTGGCCGCTGGAAGCTCAGGTGTCTTGTCCGAGGCGGAGAGGTCGGGTGGTCGTGTGGATGAACAACATATACCATTCCTAGAACTCCTGTTACAGGTGAGTAACCTGTATTTCTAGGGACATGGATATGTTGTTCATCCACACTCACTGCAGACTCTAGCAGTTCTCCGGGAGGAGGGAGGCAAGACGCACACCCCAATACTTACTTGGGAAAGAGAGACTGGAGAACGAGGCCCCAAAACCAGCATCCCGGCGTGACTCAAGGTCGATGTGGTAATGGGTAATGAAGGTGTTTGCTGACTTCCAGGTAGCAGCCCTGCAGATTTCCTGGATAGGGCGTCCTGGAAGCAGCCACCGTTGCAGCAGTATGGCGGGTAGAATGAGCTCTTATCCCTCTGGGAGGCTCCATGCCCGCCAACTTATAGCGAGATCTATGCAGGAGGTTACCCACCTGCTTATCGTCCGCTTGGCTGCAGGTCTGCCAGATGCGGCTTCAGCGTAGGTGACAAACAGCTGTGAACCTCTCCCGAATTTCAGCCGTGCGCTCCTTATAATAAGCGGCGCCCTTCTAGGGTCAGAGTATGGAGCCTATGTTCAGCCTCGAGGTGTGATTGGGGTAGAACACCGGCAGAGTCAACACCTGGTTAAGGTGAAACTCCGACACCACCTTGGGAAGGAATTTGGTGGGGCGCAGGACAACTCTTGTCCCTGTGGAAGACCAGGTAAGGAGACTCGATGGAAGCGCCTGGAGCTCTCCCATCCTTCTGACTGGCGTGATAGCCACCAAGAAGGCAGTCTTCCACGACAGGTGAGAGAGAGCACACCTGTGCATAGGTTCGAATGGCTTGCCCATGAGCTTTGCCAATACCAGCAGTAGATCCCACGGAGGTGGGGGTTCCCGACTGGAGGAAATGTGATCAAGGCCTTTGAAAAAGTGCCAGACCACCTTCTCCTGCATACCGACTGCTTCCGGCCGCACCGGTGGCAGAGATGGCTGCCAGGTGCACCATCAGGGTCGTCGACCTAAGCCCTTGACTAGAAAGGGACCATAAATAGTCCAAGATGCTTGCCAAGGAACAGGAGGAAGGGTCAAGCCCTTGCCTGTACCAAATGGAAAACCTTTTCCATTTGAAGGCATAACATTTTCTGATGGACTCTATGCAGGGCGCTCAACTACATTGAGGACCTCGTCGGAAAGACCCAAGGCCTGGAACTCTGGCAGCTCAGGAACCAGGCCGTCAGGTGCAGGATTGAAGGTCCGGATGGAACACCTTCCCTGATTGACTGAGAGCAGGTCGGCTGAGCTGGAAGCTGCTTGAGTCCTGGAGCTGAGACTGAGGAGATCTGGGTACCAGAACTGGCGAGGCCAGTCTGGGGCTATCAGAATCACCTGCGCCTTGTCCCTCCTCGCCTTGAGAAGCACCTTGTGGATCAAGGAAATGGGAAACGTAAAAGAGGCCGGGGTCCACTGCCTCGAGAAGGCATCCTGCAGCGAGCCCTGCTGAGGGCGGGCATGGAACAGACTCAGCTGCGTTCTCCTGGAGGCAAACAGGTCCACCTGAGGGTGCCCCAATGGGAGAACAGATGCTGCACTACCTCCGGCAGGAGAGACCACTCGTGGGATGCAGCCCCTATCCGGCTCAGGGCATCGGCCAGGGTGTTGGAGGCTCCTGCCCACGTGAATGGCTAGGAGATCCGCCTCCAGGCTGCATGCAGTGACCAAATGCGGAGAGCTTCCTTGCATAGAAGCATGGGTCGCGTCCCGCCCTGGCGGTTTAGATAGTACATGGTGGTGGTATTGTCCGTCTGGACTTGGACCACTTGACCCGGAGGAGCGGACAAAGGCGGTGAGAGCTAGGCGGACCGCTCGGAGCTCCAGCAGGTTGATGTGGCATCGGGACTCCCGCGGGGACCAGAGGCCATGCACTCGGTGTTCCCCCAGATGGGCACCCCAACCTATCAGAGAGGCATCGGTCGATAGAGAGACCGTCGGCTCGGGGCGGACCCGAGCAGGATGCCCTCCTGCAAATGATCTGGAGCGGTCCACCACTGGAGGCGTTCCACATCCCTATCACCGACACAAGCTGGTCAAGGATGCATGGCGTTGTGACCACTGGCTGGCCAGTCCCACTGAAGGGGCGCATGTTCCAGCAGGCCCAGCGGACCACGCTGGTGCAGGCCGCCATGAGACCCAGGAGCGCAGGAAGTCGGGCAGGCGCGGTGCCCAACCAGAAATGATCGGGCAAGGAGGAAAGAACCTCGGCCCTGTCACGCGGAGCAGCTCTGGCTCAAGAGGTCGAGCTGCCCGATGAACAGAATCACCTGCTCGGCTCAAGTTCGACTTGGCCTCGTTGATAAGGAGGCCCAGTTGAGAGCAGACCTGGAGGGCCAGATCTCGACCACTCCGCCTCCTTCCTGGAGGGAGCTGCTATCAAGCCATGCGTCCAGGTAGGTACACCCGGACCCCTCGGCGCGCAGGGAATGCTGTCACACTGCCATGCATTTGGTGAAGACCCTGGGAGGCGGGGACAAGCCGAAGGGCATGGCTGGAACTTGAAGAGGGATCCTTCACGCTCGAGGCGAAGGAATCTCTGGTGAGGCAGACGGATGGGGCGGTGAAAAAGCGTCCTACTGGGAGTCAGAGAGCAGAACCACAGCGCGCGTTCCAAGGATGGTATTATCTGAGCCAGAGTGACCATCCTGAAGGTTCGGACCGAGGGAACTTGTTTAGGTCGTGTGGAGTCGAGAATGGCGCCAGCCCCGTCCGTTCGAACCAGGAAGTACCTGGACACAAACCCTGGGTCTGAAGGAGGGTCCACCTCTCTTATCACCTCCTTCTGGAGGAGGAGAGCGATGTCGGCTCGACGAGCCGCCAGTGAGCTGGGGATCCCAAGGCCCCCGAGGCGGCGGCTCTGAAGGGTGGTGCCTGCTCGAATTCCAGAGGCAGGCCTCTTCCCACCACCTCCAAGACCCACCTGTCCGTGGAAACAGCGGACCAGGCGGAGCAATGCGGGCCGTCCCCCCGGGGGACCCAGGAATGAGTGATGGGAATGGGGGCGACACCCTCAGCCCGTCACTGGGCAGGCTTGGAGGAGGGCGACGAGGGACCTCCTGGGCCTTTTCCTCCCTGCCTCCTGTTAGAGGAAGCCGGTGGCTTGGGTTTGGGATGCCAGGCCGAGCCTGCTGGCCCTGGCGTTGCTGGGCCGGCGCGCCGAGGGCACAGAAGGACCCAGGGCTTGGCTGTGGTTTAGGCCTTTGTCCTTCTGTAGCGGAAGGGAGCCGAGTCCAAGGTAGCATTGGACTTCCGATTCCCTGCAGGTGACCTTCCACCCCAGGGCCGAAGAGGTCAGTCCCAAAAGGAACATCCGCCAACTTGTGCTGGGTATCCGAAGTAAAGGTGGATATCCTCAGCCAAGCCCTCCGACGCACTAGCCACTGCGCGCCATCCGATCTGGCACATGGGTCCCCTATATCCAAAGCAGTCTGGAGCTGCTGTTTGGCCACTGCCCTGCCCTGGTCCCGCACCTGCTTAACCGTAGTCTGCAGATCGGCGGGAAGATGAGGGATGACCTCATCCAGGGAGCCCAACAGGGCATGGAAAAATGTGCCATGAGGGCCGGCCGAACTGGCCTGGCGAAGGCCGAGAGAGGGCATAGCGTAGACTTTCCGCCCGACATAGTCCATTTCTTGGACTCCTTGTCAGGAGGTTTGTCCACATCCTGGCGTTGCGTCGGCAGCTGAAAACGCTGTCGGTAACCAACCCCTCAGCAGAGGGGTGTTCCGAAAAACCGGACAAGGAACCGGTAGGGACCGCATACTTCCTGGCCATCCTGGCCGAAGGCGCAGGGCAGGAAGCAGGGCGCTGCCAAAGCTCCAGTGCCGGACCCACTATGGCCTCGGCCACCGGAAAGGCCTCCGTCGGAGAATCCCCTCGGTCCAGAATCTCCGTGAGGGGATACCTGGCCCGTTTGGAAACGGGTTTGAGCTCCATCCCGTGGACCTCGAGATGAGCGAAGCAGTCTAGGAAGGCGGCGGGCTATCGTCCATTGACTGACCTCCTGAAGACTCCAAGTCCAGTCGCTTGGAGAAAAGGAGGAATCATCTTCGGACTCGGAAGAGTCCTCGAAAACTGCCTCTGGCCTGAGCCACCCTTCACCTGCAGGTCGGTGGGAGTGAGGGTAACTGACAGCCGATGGGGTAGACCCTTGGCCGACCCGAGAATCCTTGGTCGGAGCTCCCAATGGTGGCTGTGAGGCGGAGGTTCCACGGAATCGATTGGAGCAGCTGGTTTTGCGAACAACCGCCTGGTATGAGCTCCTCGGATAAGTCGGGGGTTGTGTCGGCTCGGGTGACAGCCACTTAATGGCGGGAAGCGGCGGGGTCGGCTTACTCCCAGTCAGGAGGAGCTGTTGCAACATAAGGTCCTCGTGCCGTCGGCGTAATTCTGCCGGGAGTCTCCCTCATCCGAGGAGGAGAACGAGGACGAGCGGCGCGATGCCGCTTATCATGATGCCGGACCAGACCGCCTGACGGTGGGATCGGCTGGACCGCGAAGAGGTCCGAGACCGAGTCCCGGAATTTCCGAGGTCGGTGCGGGGAGGTGTCGGCCGGAACCGGCACTCCCTTCGGCTCGGATGGTCCATCCGAGGGCTCCGGAACCGGAGGCACAGGCGAGCCCACGGGATCCTCAACTCCTCCGGGAACCGGGAGAGGGAATCTCGGCTGCTAAAGGCGACAGCCCGTCCAATGGGTCGAGAAAAATCTCGACTTCATCGGTGGGAGTCTCGGTCAACTGACCTGACGGGGACACCGTGAGGCCAGTGGCCGAAGCCGAGCGGTCGACGGCCCGGGGAGAGGGACCTTTCCCGCTCCCAAGAGCGTCGACGGAGGGACTTACCCCTGTCCCTCTTTTTGGACCGAGAATAAGGTCCAGCAGACGCAGGCCCTTCTCCCTTAGTGGAGAGGGACAGACAAAGCTCCTTAAAAGAAGCCGTGTAGGAAGAACCCAGAGAGAGCGGGATAAATGCCGCGGCCGAGGAAGATACGGCCCGCGCCGCCTCCTCTTCGAGGGCAACCAACCTGGCCGAGCTGATCCGCCGAAGCCGTTACCGGATACCGCGCTAACCGGCCTCCCTTGGACTTTCACCGAGGGAAACGTTTGGACGGCCCAGTTGCAATCGGGCAGCATAGTCTTCGAGGACGTGGGCCGAGAAAGATGAGCACAGGTCGCAAGCCCTGCGGGTCGGTGCTCAAGGCCTAAGCAGTAGACACCGTGGGTGTGGATCCGTCCGAGACATCTTCTGCCCATGGGCATCTCCGAAATCCGGGTCGATTTGTCCATCGCGGCCGCGAGGGATCAAGACTGAAGTCTTTTTCATAATTTATTTTAAATCCGCAAACGGAGAAATAGGAACCAGTCTCAAACGCAGAGCGTTAAGGAGGGAACCTGAGCTTCCAAGCGGTAAGGAAGATCTGACGTCATGGGGCGGAGCCGAGAGTTATACCACCCGGGTGGGTGGGAGGAGCAAGCTTGAAGACCTTCCGGCAAGATTTAAAGCGGCAAGGATACCTGCCAATCAGTGTGGATGAACAACATATCCATGTCCCTAGAACCAGATATTTGGGCTATGTGTTGGGAAATAGAAAAATTAAGCCAGAGGTTTCTAAAATATAAGCTGTAGCTAACAGCCCTGCTCCTAAAACAGAGAAACATGTCAGGTCATTTTTAGGGCTGGCTGTTTATTATCAGAGATTTGTTCCCAACTTTGCTGAGTTAGCTACTCCCCTCACTGAACCTCATGAAAAAACGGTATCCAAACAATGTGAAATGTATCCCAGAGTGTGATGAAGCTTTTCGAGCCATAAAGGCTACATTATGTTCAGCACCTGTTTTAAGAAGTGCAGACTTTGAGAAACGATTTTGCTACAAACAGATGCATCCGAGGTAGGCCCAGGTGCAGTACTGAGTCAAAATATAGATGGGAAAGAACATCTTATTCTATACATAAGTAGGAAGTTGTATGACAGAGAGAAAAGGTACTCCACTATTGAAAAGGAATGTTTATCAGCAAAGTGGACCATGGAGTCCCTTAAGTTTTATTTGCTAGGAATTGACTTTGTACTTATAACAGATCACAATCCTCTCTGTTGGATTAACCAGATGAAATATAAAAATTCCATAATCACAACGTGGTACCTGGCACTACAGCCATATAAATTCAAGGTGCCACACAAATCTGGTAAAGAGAATAGCAATGCTGATTTTCTGTCATGATATGGATCAGGAATTGAGGGTTCTAAAGGTTGAAAACAAATGCATGTGTCTGAACTTTACTGTCTGCTGTATTGTTATAAAAAAAACTGAATGTACATGTGCTTAATTTCTGAAAGCAGCAACTGTTAGTAGAGAATTAATAAAAAGTTTTGGAAACCTGTTTAATAAAACAGGTTCCCTCTTAAGGAGGGGAATGTATGTGACAGGATAGAATAGGACCCTGTCCCAGTTGTTAGAGAAAAGTGCTTAAAATGCAAGGATCTGTCCTTTCCTGTGTATTTGTCTGTCTGGTTGGGCAACCAAATTTTTCTGAGTGACTTCGGACTTGATCAGCCTGACAAGCTTGCAGTTCTTTGCCTCTCACGGTCACTCAGTTTTCTCTTGCTGTGTGTTTTCCTCCCTTGCATATCTAGATCGGCTGATATAAAAATATGTGCAAATCGTTGTATGGAAATGTAACTGATATTGGGGCCCCTTGTGTTTGGAAAATATATAGCATTACTGTTGAAATGTATATAATTACAATTTGAGATGACCACAAAAAGCTTTTGTAAACTAGAGGTTATCTTAGTGCAAATCTTTGAGCCTTTTGCAAAAGGAGCCTCTCAGCAAGCACACTGTTATCCAGCAGCCCTGCCTGATATTTACAAAAAACAGGATGCTTGCTAAGAATGGGGGCTCAAAAGACTTGTAAGAGCTAAGTTGCAACTGCAGATTAGAAGAAAAAGGGACATACAGAGACTGAAGGAAGATTTTATTTTATTTCTCCTTTGTAAATAGTTACACCGAACTAGTTTATTTTTAATGTTACCGATACTGTAAATAAATATTTTTGGTGAACTCTACAACTGCCCCTGGTTTTCCTTATGCTTCCTGACCTGTGCCTCAACAACAACAGGTACACCTGAATTCTGAGTTTTCTGAGATGCGCTGCGAGTACCACGAAGCACTTCGTAAAACCTCGTGGCGCGGAGGAGAGCCCAAAGGGCAGGACTCTAAATTGGTAATGCTGACCCAGAGCCACAAAACGTAGGTACTTATGGTGGCTTGGATGTACCGTGACGTGCTGGTAGGCGTCCTGCATGTCTAGAGATGCCAATCATTCATTTTGAAGAATGAGAGGCAGTAGAGCGCTCAGCGAGGTCATCTTTAATTTTTCCTTGAACAGATATTTGATTAGCTTCCTTAGGTCTAGAACAGGGTGCATACCGCCAATTTTCTTTGGAACCAGGAAGCAATGGGAGTAGAAACTTGTGCTCCATTCTGCCTGCAGAACAACTTCTACTGCTCTGTTGTTCAGAAGGCCTTGAATCTTGGCAGCAAGGAGGTCTGACTGAGTGGCAGACAGCTTGGGTGGACGATCGGGGGAGGCGGGGGATCTCCAAGAAATTTAGAGAGCACCCTTCTCGAATTGTCCTGAGCACACATCTGTCCAATGTGATGGACTTCCACTGGTTGTAAAATTGAGTCAGATGCCCCCCTTACCACTGGAGAGGAGTCCCCCTCAGGCAGCTGAGGTGGGACATAAGCCGGGTTTTCAGAGGGTGGCACTGGGCGCTTTTCGGGGCCTGTGCCTTCTGCTGCATTTTCTTCTGAGGCTCAGGGGTTTGGCTCTCATTTAAAGCCCCCTCAGCCCTTACCTCGAAAGGACTACCGGTTATGAAATTGTTGGCAGTTGCCAACACTCTGAGGGGTGGCAGGGTCCGGCCTTGCAGTCTTAATGGCAGTCCTGGTTCTCTGAGTGACCTCCAGTGCCTGCTCCACTTGTGGGACAAACAGATAAACACCATCCAAGGGGAAATTCATGACTCGCTGCTGAGCACCATTAGTGAAGCCTGAAGTCCTTAGCCATGAGTGACACCGGGTACAGATCCCGGTTGCTGCTATTCTAGAGGCAGTGTCAAATGTGTCCATAGCAGCCTTAAGTTGCTGATTGTCACACTCAATGCTCCTGGTGATGGTCTGAAGAAGCTCCGAGTTAGCATCCGACTCCGGAAGAGCCTCAACCGCTTCTTTGAGCGAATGCCAGTGGGTATGCATGCCCATAGTAGCAGCAGCGAATACTCGCCTCCCCAGAGTGTTTATTTTACGGGATTCTTTATTCATCGGGTGAGCCGTGGATTCCTGGGGGAGCACGGATTTGTCATTTTCTGCCAGAACCACTAGGGCGTCTGCAAAGGCTTGAGAAGAAAGGATTGGTCTGTCCTGAGGACAGCACACTTCCTGTCTATGGACTTCGCTACGGAAGGAATGAGTGCTGGTCTGTCCCACACCATTTGTGAAAGAGACTCAAAAGAGGGTTGCACAGGTGGTGTCAGTTCCACAGGAATTTCAGGAACATACAGATACTGAAGGCGCAAAAGGTTCCCAGGGTCCACCTCACAAGTCTGAAGAGCGAGGGTGGAATTCATATTCTTCAGCAGAGACTTACAAGAGAGTTTTGTTTTTTTTTACCACAGACTCTGATGAAGCAGAGGGCTTACTCTCCACTCCAAAAAACAAGTCCTCATCCATAGTCTGTTAGGCGTAGATCAGGATCAGACTCAACATAGTTTCCCACTACCCCAAAAGGGATAGTACAGACAGTAAAGGTAGGAAGAAAGGCTGGAGAAGCCACTCCCTGAATCAGAGAAGAAAACCCCGGCACCCAAGATGGGGCCAAAAATTGCACTACCAAGGCCGGAGCAACCAGTGGTGCTGCAACCGACACTGACCAAGTGCCTGGGGTCCCCAAGCTGGAGATCTGAAAGTATGAAGAGCAGTAGGAGGAGAAAGCAGTACCTGTGCCGGCCCCTGTGCCGCAGCTATGTGAGGGGGAAAGGCAAAAGGGAGCAACATCAACAGCACCAAAGAAGGTGTTGTGCCACCAGGCTGACCCAACCGCCCCATCCGCAGGCTCACGGCACCTAGGCCTGAAGGCCCTGGGGTTGGCTCCGTAGACAAGGGCAGTCAGGACAACCGCCAGAACCACTGCTCCATAAGAGCGGACCAACGATGAAACTGCTCACCGGAAGAACCCCTCCCCAGGGGCGGGAGGGACTCCAGAGCAGAGGACCATAGCTGCTAGGGACTGAGGCCGCAGGAAACCCAGACGGAGCCGGGGTTGGCCTCTCATCCCCTGCTACTGACGATCTCCATGCAGACGTACCAGAGGATGACCTCGAGCGGTACTGCTTCTTCTTCAACTGGTGGGAGGAAGAAGAGCTTGAGGCCGAGAGGTGCCAAGCCCCCAAAAATGATCGGGCTGGCTTCATTTTGTGCTTTTGGGAGAACTGCCCTTCCTCCCGAGCACCGGACTGCCCATGGTCAGACCCCCCGCTCCAAAGAGGGCAGTAGACCAGACCCAACCTTGCTGCTAAAACAGCTTTCAAGCAAAGTCTCCCCTACCCTCACCGGCACCGTTCATGGTCGACTCAGTCGATGGCGGGCTGAAGAAGACGTCCTTTGTTCTTTACTTCGCTTAAAATGAAAATGAAAATTTTTTTACAAGAAAATAAATATTACAAAAGAACTAAACTAAATCAATACTGAACGACTATGCTGCTGTAGTACAGACGTGAAGATTCGACTCCCGGTAGGCGAGTGACGTCACTGAAGCGCACTCGATGGTAGGGGAAAAAAAGAACTGAGGCGGTTGGAGGGTCGATGCCGAGATAGCATATATGGCGCGAGCCAGCCTCGCGGTGCCGCGCATGCGCGGTCCTAACTCGGCGCTGGCCCTCCTGAAGATTTTTGGCTCCCACTGGGTCCTAGCACCTCCAGCGTAGTCCCACTAGTGTGAATGAGTGGTGGAGACTAAGTCCAGGAAGATCATGATGACAAATGCATAAGCTGTCATCATGAAACAGCCAGAAATGGAACTTTAAAACCAAGCACTCCGGACTTTTTCCTGAAGGCTGGATCACTGATGACATAAGCAACACTGACACTGTGCAGAAGGGCAGCTACACTTGATTATGACAGAGTAAGCCATCAAAAAACAGTGTACAAATGGAGTTAAAGTGTTACCAAAATGAAACACTTACATAATTAGGTGACAAAGGGTGATGTGCTAATAGCTTCAAAAATTAGCAACAAAGAGTGTCCATATTGAGCTTGATAGCACATATGCATATGTACACATACCTACATCCCTCTCCCACCAGACTGTTTTTTTCATTTCCCTGTTTAACTGAAATTTGAAATTTAACTCAAACACATATGTATGTCATACACCTTTGTGAGGGTGACTGAATCACCCCCCCCCCCCAGTTTATTACCTTTCCAGTCTAGAAATGCAATCCTTTTTTCAAGCGATACAAGATATTTGTATTTACGGATAGAAATTCAACTGTGAATGCAATTATTTCTCATTTCTATCTTTGTGTTCTCTGTTGCTGTAGTGTACCAAGCTCTGGTAACACGATAAAGTTCTACTCCCCAATATGCTGTAACATTATTTTTTCTGCCCATTTACTTAAATCCATGTTTATTTATTTGGGAATGTGCTCCTAATGTTACCTTCATCCCTCTTTCCTCCACCATGGGTCTCAATGACTGATTGAAAAACTGATTCGGAGCTCAGGGATTTGGCTTCACTGGGGACTGGGGGTCCACCTGGACGGATGAAGGCCTATACTGGCATGATGGTCTGCATCTGTCCAGGAGGGGAACCAGGATCCTAGGTGATAGGTTTAAATGCTTTGTTGGCAAGCATTTAAACTAGTCGGGGGGGGGGGGCACTGAAGAGAAGCAGGGAAATTCAAGGCCCCCCCAAATAAAACAGGGTAGTTAGTGAAGTAGACACAAAGGTAGAGTAGTTGATAGGCAGCAGGACAGGGGTAAATCCAGAAAAAGGCAAAGGCAGTAAGGACAGGGATGGATCAAAGAGGGGTAAGATCATGAAAACATGGAGGGCGATGAGTACCGATGCCCAGTCTGTAACAAGCTCCCTGAACTAATGTCCTTGATGGAAGAGGAACGCCTGGATATCATGGCAGTCTCAGAAGCATGGTACACAGAGAACCATGACTGGGATGTCAACATACCAGGGTACACAATCTACAGGAGGGACAGGTAGGGTAAAAGGAGGAGGAGGAGTAGCTCTGTACATAAGGGAAGGAATCAAGGCAACAGAACTAAAGGGTAAACAGGGAGGGGAGGAGGCACTGTGGGTCAGGCTGGAGACAGGAAATGGCACTGCAATCCGCACAGGGGTTGTTTAGAGATCCCTGTCTCAGGGAAGGCAATGGACAAGGAAATGATAGAAGGAATGCTTAGAATGGCAGAAAAAGGAGACATATTGTTGATCGGGGACCTGAATATGCCGGATGTTAACTGACGCACCTTTGCTGCTGCCACATCCAAGAGCAGAGTCATTCTCGATGCCCTACAGGGGGCATGCCTCAGACAGCTAGTGTTGGAACCTACTTAGGAGGGAGCAATTTTAGACATGGTACTCTCAAATGGGGATGAAGACAGGATCTCAGATTTAGAAGTGGGTAGCCATCAGGAAACAAGCGACTACCAAACAGTGTTGTTCACAATAAACACAGCTGTAGGGGGCCAACTTTGGCCTCAGAAAAGCAGTAGCAAACAGGCAAGAAGTAGGGGTGGAAGAACAATGGGGAAAATCAAAACTGCAATCACAACGGCAGCAAGTCTTTGTGTAAAGCAAATCAACAAAAACGAAGGAAAAAGGCACTATGGTTCTCAGAAGAGGTGGCAGGGAAAGTTAAGGAGAAAAAAGGCAACATTCAGGAAATATAAGGGGAAACAGAAGGAGCATGACAGAAAACTATATGTTAAAACAGGAGGAGGCAGGGAAGGCAAGCAGAATAGCAAAGGCCCAAACCGAGGGAAAAGATAGCTAACTCTGTTAACTCATTACCTCCAATAGCTGCATATGAAGTCCGAACTATCCATTGTGTACCCGACACAAAATGAATGTCCAGGAGTTAATGAGCTAAGAAGGGGGATAAAATCTTTTATAGGTACATTAGGGAGCGAAGAAAGACCAAGGGAGGGATACTGAGACTTAATAAAGGGGAGGGAATGTGGGCAGAGGGTGACAGTGAAAAAGCAGGGATACTGAACGAATACTTCTGCTCAGTATTCAAAAAAGAAGGGGAGGGTACTTAAACTAAACAACAGAAACACTCTGGATAGGAGAGCTGATACCTGTCCATTCACAGAAGAAAGGGTTCTGAAATAACTCTTAAAACTGATGGTGGACAAAACAATGGGGCCTGATGGGATTCAACCCAGAATTCTGAAAGAAATAAGGGGAGCACTAGTGACACCACTGCCTACCCGCTTTAACAAATCATGGGAGGATGGGGTGGTAACCAGAGGACTGGAGGAGGACGGATGTGATTCCACTTCACAAAAGTGGGAGCAAGGCAGAGGCAGGAAACTACAGACCTGTTAGTTTGACCACAGTGGTAGGTAAAATGATTGAATCACTTCTGAAGGAAAGAACTGTTCAGTCCCTAGAGGCCAGCGGGGCACAGGACCCAAGGCAGCAAGGACGCACAGCGGGAAGGTTGTGTCAGACGAAGCTAATAGATTTCCTTGACTGGGTGACCAAAGAGTAGACCAGGGAGGGGCAGTGGACCTGGCCTACCTAGACTTTAGAAAGGCATTCGACACAGTCCCACACAGAAGATTAATAAACAAGTTAGCCAGCCTTGGAGTGGGGCCCAAGGTGGTAGCCTGGAAAAAAAAAATTGGCTGGACAACAGAACGCAGAGGGTAACAGTAAACGGAGTCCACTCTGAAGAAAGGGGGCGTCAGTAGCGGGGCACCGCAGGGTTCAGTACTGGGACCGGTCCTCTTTAAAATCTTTATAAGTGACATAGCAGAGGGATTGGAAGGAAAAGTATGTCTCTCTGCAGACGACACAAACATCTGCAACATGGTTGATACACAAGGTGGGGTGGAAAGGATGAGAAGGGACTTGGCAAGGTTAGAGGAATGGTCAAATATATGGCAGCTTAGATTCAACACAAAGAAATCCAAAGTAACGTATCTGGAAACAAAATTCCAGGGGAAGAGTACACAATGGGGGGTGAGATACTAACAACAACAAAAATGGAAAGGGACCTGGAGGTGATCATATCAGACGACCTAAAGGTTGGCAAGCAATGTGAGAAAGCAGTAAAGAGGGCTGGTGGGGATACTGGGATGAAAAGGGAGAGGCACCACCAGTAGAAAACAAAAGTTATCTCTCTGTACAGACAGGTGGTGAGACCCCATCTGGAGTACTGCGAACAGTTCTGCAGACCCCATCTCTGCAAGGACATAAGACAGGATGGAGGCTGTCCAGAGGAGGGCAACTAAAATGGTGCAGGGTCTGTACCAGAAGCCATACGAAGAGAGAATAATGGATCTTAATATATATACCCTTGAGGAAAGGAGGGAGAGGGAGGACATGATAGAAACTTTCAAGTAACTCAATGGAATCAACAAAATCCAAGAGGGTAGCATCTTTCAGAAAAAGAGATATGCAAGAACAAGGGGGAACAATTTGAAGATAGAGGAGGGGGGATGGCTCAGAGGAAATGTGAAAAAATGCAGGTTACTCACCTGTAACAGGAGTTCTAGGAATGGTATATGTTGTTCATCCACACTGTCTGGCAGGTTACTTGCCGCTTTAAATCTTGCCGAAGGTCTTCAAGCTGGCTCCTCCCACCCACCAGGGTGGTAAAACTCTTGGCTCCGCCCATGATGCCATATCTAGCCGCTGGAAGCCAGGTTGTGCATCGAGCCGGGAGGCCAGGTAAGATCGTGTGGATGAACAACATATCCATTCCTAGAACTCCTGTTACAGGTGAGTAACCTGTATTTCTAGGGACATGGATATGTTGTTCATCCACACTGTCTGGCAGACTCCAGCAGTTCTCCGGAGGAGGGAGGCAAGGTGCACACCCCTACTTAGGAATAAGGACTGGAGAACTGAGGTCCCAAACCAGCATCCCGGTGTGACCCAAGGTCAACGTGGTAATGGGTATTGGGGGGTGTGCTGACTTCCAGGTAGCAGCCCTGCAGATTTCCTGGATAGGGATGTCCCTGGAAGCAGCCACCGAAGCAGCGGTATGGCGGGTAGAATGAGCTCTTATCCCCCCTGGGAGGCTCCATGCCTGCCAACCTGTAGCAGAGATCTATACAGGAGGTGACCCACCTGCCTATCGTCTGCTTGGCAGCAGGTCTGCCAGGAGCGGCTTCAGCGTAGGTGACAAAAAGCTGGCGAACCTCTCCCCAAACTTCAGCCATCTGCTCCTTATAATAAGAGAGCGCTCTTCTAGGGTCCAAAGTATGGAGCCTACATTCGGCCTCCGAGGTGTGATTGGGGTAGAACACCGGCACAGTCAACACCTGGTTAAGGTGAAACTCCGACACCACCTTCGGAAGGAATTTCGGGTGGGGGCGCAGGACAACCTTGTCCCTGTGGAAGACCAGATAAGGAGACTCGATGGAAAGCACCTGGAGCTCTCCCATCCTTCCGGCTCACGTGATAGCCACCAAGGCAGCGGTCTTCCACGACAGGTGAGAGATGTCACACCTGTGCATCGGTTCGAATGGCTTGCCCATGAGCTTAGCCAGTACCAGAAGTAGACCCCACGGAGGTGGAGGGTCTCACACTGGAGGGGTATGTGATCAAGGCCTTTGAAAAGGCGCCAGACCACCTTCTCCTGTGCCACTGACGGTTTCCCGGCCCAAGTCCAGTAAGCAGAGATGGCTGCCAGGTGCACCTTAAGGGTCGTCGACCGAAGCCCAAGCTGAGAAAGGGATCACAGGTAGTCCAGAATGCTTGCCAAGGAACAGGAGGAAGGGTCCAGCCCCTTGCCCTGACACCAAATGGAGAATTTCTTCCATTTAAAGGCACAGCATTTCCTGGTTGACTCCTTACGGGATGTCTCAACGACGTTGAGGACCTCGTCGGAAAGACTCAAGGCCTGGAACTCTAGCCGCTCAGGAACCAGGCCGTCAGGTGCAGGGATTGAAGGTCCGGATGGAATACCTTCCCCTGGTTGACTGAGATCAGGTCCAGGTGGGCTGGAAGCTGCCTTGGGAGCCTGGAGCTGAGGCTGAGGAGATCTGGATACCAGAAGTGGCGGGGCCAGTCTGGGGCTACCAGAATCACCTGCGCCTTGTCCCTCCTCACCTTGAGAAACACCTTGTGGATCAAGGGAAATGGGGGGAAAGGCACAGAAGAGGCCCGGGGTCTACGGCCTCGAGAAGGCAACCCCCTGCAGCGAGCCCTGCTGAGGTGTGTGGACATGAAACAGCCTCAGCTTTGCATTCTCCCTGGAGGCAAACAGGTCCACCTGAGGCATGCCCCAGTGGGAGAACAGATCTTGTACTACCTCCGGCAGGAGAGACCACTCGTAGGATGCAGCTCCTATCCGGCTTAGGGCATCTGCCAGAATGCTGGAGGCTCCTGCCACATGGATGGCAAGGAGATCTGCCTCCAGACTGCGCATGAGGGACCAAGTGCAGAGAGCTTCCTTGTACAGAGGCATGGAGCGCGTCCTACCCTGGCGGTTCAGGTAGTACATGGTCATGGTATTGTCCGTCTGGACCTAAACCACTTGATCCCGTACAAACGGAGCGAAGGTGGTGAGGGCTAGACGAACCGCTCTAAGCTCCAGTAGGTTGATGTGGCATCAGGACTCCTGAGGGGACCAGAAGCCATGCGCTCTGCGCTCCCCCAGATGGGCATCCCAAACCATCAGAGAGGCATCGGTCGATAGAGAGACCGTCGGCTTTGGGCGGACAAACGGGATGCTCTCCTGCAGATGAGCTGGAATGATCCACCACTGGAGAGCGTTCCACATCTCCTGGGTCATCGCCACTGCCTGGTCCAGTGGACCAGAGCGCTGTGACCACTGGCTGACCAGTCCTCACTGCAGGTGACACATGTGCCAAACGGGCACAATGGACCAAGCTGGTGCAGGCCGCCAGGAGGCCCAAGAAGTCCCAGGCAGGGTGCAACTGCCCAACTTGAAATGATTGGGCAAAGGAGGAAAGAACCTCGGCCCTGTCCGCCGGGAGCCGTGCTCTGCCCCGATGAACTGGATCACCTGCTTTGGCACGATTTCTGACTTGGCCTCATTGATGAGGAGGCCAACCTGAGAGCAAACCTGGAGGGCCAGATCCCTGGACCGCTCCACCTCCAGTCTTGAGGAGGCCGCAATCAGCCAGTCATCCAGGTAAGGGTACACCCGGACCCTTCGGCACCGCAGGAATGCTGTCACCACTGCCATGCATCTGGTGAAGACCCTGGAAGCTAGAGAAAGGCCGAAGGGCATGGCCCGGAACTCGTGAAGGGACCCTCTGTTCAAGCGGAGGAATCGCGAGGGACGGACGGATTGGGACGTGAAAGAACGTGTCCTGGAGGTCCAGAGAACAGAACCACATGCCTCGTTCCAAGGATGGAATGATCTGAGCCAGAGTGACTATCCTGAAGGTTCGAGACCTTAGGAACCTGTTCAGGTCGTGCAGGTCTAGAATGGGGCGCCAACCCCCCGTCCGTTTCGGGACCAGGAAATACCTGGACACAAACCCTGGGTCTGGTGGAGGATTCGCCACCTTCCTGATCACCTCCTTCTGGAGAAGCAGGGCAATGTCGGCTCGACGGGCCGAAAGAGAGGCTGCGGACCCCATAGCCCCCCACAAGGGGCGAAGGCTCGGAAGGGCGGGGCCTGCTCGAACTCCAGAGGCAGACCCTTTCCTACCACTTCCAACACCTAGAGGTCCGTGGTGATAGCGGACCAGGTGGAAAGAAAGTGGTGGAGCCGTGCCCCCACGGGGGGAACCCAGGGGGGAGCGACGCGGCCAGGGGCGACACCCCTCAACCCGTCACTGTGCAGGCTTCGAGGAAGGACTGGCCGAGGGACCTCCTGGGCCTTTTCCTCCTGGCTTTCTGCTGGAGGAAGTTGCAGGCTTGGCTTTGGGGTACCAAGTGTTTGCCTGCTGGCCCTGATGCTGGTGTTGCTGGGCCGGACGTGCCACAGGGGCAGAAGGCCGAAAGGGCTTATGCTGCTGCCGGCGGCCTCTGTCCTTCTGGGCAGACGTGACCGAGTCCAAGGTGGCATTGGACTTCTCAATTCTCTGGAGGTGGCCTTCCACCCCAGGCCTGAACAAGTTGGTACCTAGGAAGGGGACGTCTGCCAGCTTGTGCTGGGTATCCGCCGTGAAGGTGGAGATCCACAGCCAAACTCTGCGGCGCATGGCCACTGTGGCCGCTACTGACCAGGCACAGGAGTCTCCAATATCAAGAGCCGTTTGGAGCTGCTGTTTCGCCACTGCCCTTCCCAGATCCCGCACCTGCTTGACTGTATTCTGGAGGTCAGCCGGGAGATGAGAGATCACCTCATCCAGGGAGCCCATAAGGACGTGGGAGAAGTGCGCCATCAGTACGGCCGAACTGGCCTGACGGAGGCAGAGGGAGGATGCAGCGTAAACTTTACGCTCGGCATAGTCCAGCTTTTTGGACTCTGTCAGGGGGCTCGTCCACGTCCCTGGTGTTCCCGGAACGCCGTAAAACACTATCAGTAACCAAACCCTCCGCAGAGGGGTGCTCCGATAAACCGGACAGTGACCCGGTGGGGACCACGTACTTCCTGGCCGAAGGAGCAGGACAAGAAGCCGGCCGCTGCCATAACTCCAAGGCTGGGCCAACAATGGCTTCAGCCACTGGAAAGGCCTACGTGGGAGAATCCCCTTGGTCCAGTATCTCCGTGAGGGGTACTTGGCCCACTTGGACACGGGCTCTAGCTACATCCCAGTGGACTCTGAGATGAGCCGAAGCAAACCCATGAACGAGGATGGGCTCTCGTCCATTGACTGTCCCCCGGAGGACTCCAGGTCAAGGGGCCTGGAGAACAGGGAAGAGTCGTCATCCGACTCCAAGGAGTCTGCGAATAGCTGCCTAGGGCCTGAGCCACCCTCCACCTGCCGAGGATGGTCGGGAGTGAGGGTGACCAACAACCAGTGGGGCAGTCCCTGACCGGACTGAGAATCCTTGGTCAGAGCCCCAGATTTAAGTTGTGGAGGTGGGGGTTCCACCACAATCGGTGGGGCAACTGGTTCTGGCCGAACAACCAGCGCCGGTTTGGGCTCCTCGACCACCGTGAGGGGTTGTTTCGGCCTTTCAGGTGACAGCCACTTAATGGCCGGGGAAGGCGTCGGCTTGTTCTCGGTCAGAAGGAGCTGCTGCCACATTAAGTCCTCGTAGGGCCGATGCAATGGCTTGAAGCCTTTCCTCCGCAGAGGAAGAAGACGGATGAGCGGGCGCCGCTCGCGTGCAGAGACGACCGTGTTTCCTGCAGGTCTGGGAGGGAGCAGGGGAAACCCATTCCTCCCTCAGCTCAGGAACCTCAACTGGGGACTCTGGCACAGGAGGCGCAGGCAAGTCCTCGGTTTCCACCGGGGGAACCGGTGAAGAAGGGTTGTCGGCTTCTCCAGTCGACAGCCCGTCCGACAGGTCGAGAAAAATCTCGACCACGTCGATGGGTGTCTCGGCAGACTGACCTGACGGGGACGCCGTGAAGCCAGCAGCCTTAGCCGCAACCTCGACCAAAGTCGAAAGTCGACTGTCCAGGAAGGGGACCTCTCCAGCTCCCACAAACGCCGATGGTGGGACTTACCCTTCGCGTCCTTCTTCTTGGACTGAGAGGAGTGTCCCGATGGACCCTCACCTTTCACGGACAGGGACTGGCAAAGCTCCTTAAAAGAAGCCATATAGGAGGAGCCCAAGGAGAACAGGATAAATGGCGTGACCGAGGAAGACGAAGATGCGGCCTGGGCCGCCTCCTCCTCGAGGGCGATCATCTGTCCAAGTGCTCAGCCGAGCCTGCCGTCGCGGAAACCACCCAACGGGCCTCCTTTGACTTCACCGGCAGTATACGTCTCTCGGGGTGCCCAAGTTGGAGCCTGGCAGCACAGTCTTCGAGGACATTTGCCAAGAAGGACTTGCACAAATTGCAGGCCTGCAGATCGTGGTCAAGCCCGAGGCAGTAGACGCACGTGGAGTGCGGATCGGTCCGAGACATCTTCTGCCCGCATGGGCACCGCTGAAAACCGGGAGTCGATTTATCCATCGTAGCCGTGAAGGAAGAAACAGACCGAAGTCTTGTAAACTTTAAAATTAGTTTCGGGATAACCGAAGAGTCTGGATCCAGTCTAAACGCAGAGCGCTAAGGAGGGAACCTAAGCTTCCAAGCAGTAAGGAAGATCTGGCGTCATGGGGCAGAGCCAAGAGTCTTACCACCCGGGTGGGTGGGAGGAGCCAGCTTGAAGACCTTCCGGCAAGATTTAAAGCAGCAAGGAACCCGTCAGACAGTGTGGATGAACAACATATCCATGTCCCTAGAAGTATTTTTTCATGAGGAGGGTTGTGGATGCATGGAACGGCCTTCCTGAGGAGGTCGTGGAGTCAAAAACAGTGGGGAAATCCAAGAATGCATGGAACAGACATGAGGCTATTCTAGTGGGGTGTAGGAGCAAGCAAGCTGTTGGTTAACTAGGATCTGCAACTTATTCATTAGGTAGGGAAATGAACAGACTAGGTGGGCCAAGCGGTCCTTATCTGCCATCAAATTCTATGTTTCTTCAGGATGCACCTGGAAACAAGCTGTTTCCAAGCGCAGCATGCTCAACTGTCCATATAGTTTAAATAAGTAAAATACTGCCCAAACTATGTCTGTCAAATGTTCACATTCTATGTGCAGCACGAGAGACCCTTTTCTAGAATCACTCATAGTGCTTGCACTAAATACTGACCACCACTTGTCAGCCATCATTTTATTTGCTTTAAACTGTTTTACCAGGAAGTGAACTGGGTAATGAAGACCTGTTTTTAGTCATGCTTCAGTTCACAGTCATACAGATAAGATCAGAAATTAAATGTAGCTATGCCAGCCCATCGGCGCAGCGGCAGAGCTACCGCTCACGATGCTGGCGACCCAGGAGGGCCGTCCGGGGGCGAAGTATTGAGTGCCCGATGGGCTCTTCTCTTCTGGGAGGGGTGGGTTGCACTCCTCGCCAGAATACTGCCACCACCTGGGTGACCACAGGTGGTGCTGGTGTGGTCGAGGAGGCATGTGAGGGGAGGGTGAACGTCAGCCGAGGACCAGACGGGAGGCGCGTTTCTGCATGCCTCCGTCTCCTTGGTCCTCCTTAAGCGCTGATGTCAGCAGCGGAGGACCAGAACAAGGAAAACATCCCCATGATGGATCTAGGTGAAGGTCCCCGGCATCAATAAATGACCGTGGAGGGACCGGGGAGAGGACTTCAGCTGCATGCTCACTTGAGGACTCTGAGGTAAGGGCCGCCTCCGCCCCACCCGGGAGGTTACCTGGGTCTCTAGAAACATTGGAGCAGGGCACTACAGGAGTCCCCGTGGTTCTCTCGGCGGCGTAACCCGACAGGTGCATTGGGGGAATGGAGAGAGGGATCCGCTGTGGGAGAGAGAAGGGGCAGAAAAAGAAAGTTAAAAAAAAAAAAATAAAAAATGAAATGTAGCTCACTTATGATTAAGCTCCAATTTGTACTAAAAACATTCCCATAACAAAAAGTATAGTTCCCACAACTGTGCAGATTTTCCCAGTTCCTTCTTTTTGATCTTTAATGTATGTCTGTCAAAGCTATATAACTAGAATGCATTATCCTCCCCCCTCCAAATGTTAAAAGGGCACATATGTGGGCTAAACAACAAAGGCACAAGGTATACCGCTGCCCTCCAGCCTGTTATCAGAGTACCTTCCTTTTTGCTCCATGTTCTTATCCTCTCTTTACTTTTCCTTTTCACACCATCACCGCCACCCCCAAAAAAAAAACCTTAATAGAACATTAAGAAAATGAGCACCAGGTCTCTGTAAAAGCACGGGTCCAAAACAGAGGAATGGGGCACAACCCTCGCCTCATGCAAAAATGCTTTATAGGAAACAGTAGACTACTGTTCTTGTGTATGACAAACATTTGTTGAGAGCTTTGTCATAATCATTGCTGGTCGGAAAGGCAACTTACCATCCTCCTGTTTAATAGGCTGAGCAACAGTGGTGCTTGGAGTCTCTTCATTTTTTCCCTCCCCATCTTTTCCTCCTCGAGACCTTGAGTTCCAGACCTTAATCACCTCCACATCATTATCACTGCCTTTCTCGCTGGAGCTGCTGCTGCTACTACTGTCACTGCTGTTCTTCTTCTTCCCTTTTCTACTCCTGGATTGCCTTTTCCTGAAAAGATGACAATACTAAAGCTGACATTTTCCTTTCTGTCATCAATACATTCACAACAGGGGTTGTCTGTAAGCTTTTCTTGCAATGACCAGTAGGTTGAGTTGACTCAAAGCTGCACTAACCCACAGATGGCTGAACTTGTCCATTATTATAATGGAGTATTTGTATGTTAATACTGCCACCCAAAACACTCTTTTTTTCTTTCATTTTTTAACTCTGCTTTATTAGAAGATACAGTGTATCAAGACACAATTCAGTAGGTACATATGTAGATTCATTAGTGTTACACACTGTCCCATACATCAAGAAAGTACAGTTACGTAAGAACTTACCATAACAGTAGATCTTCGAGAAGAGCTCCTGCAGCAGGCTACACCATAAAGACAATGCCTCCAGGCACTAGGACCCCACGGAAAACTTTCTAGCTAGCAGTACCCAGCGGGGACTGCCCCAATGTCGGACCGCCTCCGACATCTGCCAATGGTATAAAGGGGGTGGTCCGCAGCCACTCCTCAGTTCTCCTGCCGGAGACCTGGCTGACAAATCGTAGAGGACCGAGGTTAGTGGAAAACCCTGCCAAGGATAAGTAAGGCAAGGAGAAAAAGGACCAGGGGGAAGGAGGGTGGAAAAGAACGCCTGCTGCAAGAGCTCCTCTCTAAGATCTATTGTTATGGTAAGTTCTTACGTAATTGTACTATCTTACTTCGAGTGGGAGCTCTTGCAGCAGGCTACACCATAAGGACTGAGTACCACGCAGTACCAAAAGGATCCTGAATGGGCCGAGAGCTGAAAAAATAGAAATTACATACCTACTGTAATTCTTGATCTTCATGGACGAAATCTCCACCACTCATTCACATTAATGGGATCTACGCCGGAGGCACTAGGACCCAGCGGGAGCAAACTTTTCAAGAGGGCCGGTGCCAGAGATGGTGCCATGAGGAGTGGCAGTGCAAGTTCCGGCTCATACGGTAGAGACTATCTTGGCGTCGACCCTCCAACCACCTCAGTACCATTTTTCCGAGGAGGTGCAGTGTAACTAACCTAGAAGGACTAACCTAAAAATCGGACATAAGTTAGTCCGAATGGCCCGTGTAAGAAGGGTCAAGGATGAAGTCTTCACAGCCCAGGACTGAGGGAGTGAAGACCAAAAACAGAGAAGTGAGCTCGGGGATGGTGGGCGGGGGTGTGAAATGAGTGGTGGAGACTTCGTCCAAGAAGATCAAGAATTACGGTAGGTAAGTAAATACAGGTTACTCACCTGTAACAGGAGTTCTAGGAATGGTATATGTTGTTCATCCACACTCATTGGCAGTATCCTTGCCGCTTAAATCTTGCCGGAAGGTCTTCAGCTTGCTCCTCCCACCCACCCGGTGGTATAACTCCGGCTCCGCCCCATGACGCCAGATCTGCCCGCTGGAAGCTCAGGTTGTGCGTCAAGCCGGGAGGTCGGGTGGGTAGGTGGATGAACAATATATACCATTCCTAGAACTCCTGTTACAGGTGAGTAACCTGTATTTCTAGGGACATGGATATGTTGTTCATCCACACTCATTGGCAGACTCCTAGCAGTCTCTCGGGAGGAGGGAGGCAAGACGACACCCCATATACTTACTTGGGAAGAGAGACTGAGAACCGAGGCCCCAAACCAGCATCCCGGCGTGACTCAAGGTCGATGTGGTAGTGGGTAATGAAGGTGTTTGCTGACTTCCAGGTAGCAGCCCTGCAGATTTCCTGGATAGGGACGTCCCTGAAGCAGCCACCGCTGCAGCAGTATGGCGGGTAGAATGAGCTCTTATCCCTCTGGGAGGCTCCATGCCCGCTAACTTATAGAGGATCTATGCAGGAGGTTACCCACCTGCTTATCGTCCGCTTGGCTGCAGGTCTGCCAGATGCGGCTTCAGCGTAGGTGACAAACAGCTGGCCAACCTCTCCCCTCGAATTTCAGCCGCAGCCCTTATAATAAGCGTGTGCTCTCTAGGGGTCCAGAGTATGGAGCCTATATTCGCCTCCCGAGGTGATTGGGGTAGAACACCGCAGAGTCAACACTTGGTTAAGGTGAAACTCCGACACCACCTTCGGAAGGAATTTCGGTGGGGCAGGACAACCTTGTCCCTGTGGAAGACCAGGTAAGGAGACTCAATGGAAAGCGCCTGAGCTCTCCCATCCTTCTGGCTGACGGATAGCCACCAAGAAGGCGGTCTCTCCACGACAGGTGAGAGAGAGCACACCAGCATAGGTTCGAATGGCTTGCCCATGAGCTTTGCCAGTACCAGCAGTAGATCCACTGAGGTGGGGGTTCCTGCACTGGAGGGAAATGTGATCAAGGCCTTGAAAAGGCTGCCAGACCACCTTTCTCCTGCGCCGACTGTTTCCCGCCCGCGCCTGCAAGCAGAGATGGCTGCCAGGTGCACCCCAGGGTCGCCGACCCAAGCCCTTGACTAGAAAGGGACCATAAATAGTCCAAGATGCTTGCCAAGGAACAGGAGGAAGGGTCCAAGCCTGCTCCTGACACCAAATGGAAAACCTTTTCCATTTGAAGGCATAGCATTTTCTGGTCGACTTACGGACGCCTCAACTACATTGAGGACCTCCTCGAAAGACCCAAAGCCTGGAACTCTGAGCCAGGAACCAGGCCGCCAGGTGCAGGGATTGAAGGTCCGGATGGAACACCTTCCCTGAATGACTGAGAGCAGGTCCGGGCGAGCTGGAAGCTGCCGCGAGTCCTGGAGCTGAGACTGAGGAGATCTGGTACCAGAACTGGCAGGCCAGTCTGGGGCTATCAGAATCACCTGCGCCTTTGTCCCTCCTCGCCTTGAGAAGCACCTTGTGGATCAAGGGAAATGGGGAAAGGCGAAAGAGGCCCGGGGTCCATTGCCTCGAGAGGCATCCCCTGCAGCAAGCCCTGCTGAGGGGGCGGGCATGGAACAGACTCAGCTTCGCTCTCCATGGAGGCAAACAGGTCCACCTGAGGTGTGCCCCAAAGGGAGAACAGATGCTGTACTACCTCCGCAGGAGAGACCACTCGGGGATGCAGCCCCATCCGCCCAGGCATCGGCCAGGTGTTGGAGGCCCTGCCACGTGAATGGCTAGGAGATCCGCCCCAGGCTGCGCAGAGTGACCAAATGCGGAGAGCCTTTGCATAAGCATGGAGCGCGCCCCGCCCTGGCGGTTTAGATAGTACATGGTCGGTATTGTCCGCCTGACTCGACCACTTGACCCCGGAGGAACGGAGCAAAGGCGGTGAGAGAGGGCGGACCGCCGAGCTCCAGCAGGTTGATGTGGCATCGGACTCCGCTGGGACCAGAGGCCATGAGTCTGTGTTCCCCAGATGGGCACCCCAACCCATCAGAGAGGCATCGGTCGACAGAGAGACCGCTGCTCGGGCGGACGAACGGGATGCCCTCCTGCAAATGATCTGGAACGTCCACCACTGGAGAGCATTCCACATCCCCTGTGTCACCGGCTGGTAGCTGGTCCAAGGGATCGCAGCGCAGACCACTGGCTGGCCAGTCCCCACTGAAGGGGACGATGTTCCAGCGGCCCAACGGACCACGCTGGTACAGGCCGCCATGAGACCCAGGAGGCGGAGAAGTCCCGGCAGGCGCAATTGCCCAACCAGAAATGATCGGGCAAAGGAGGAAAGAACCTCGGCCCTGTCCGCCGCCGAGCCGCCTGGTTCAAGAGAGTCGAAGGCGCCTCGATGAATAAAATCACCTGCTTCGCTCGAGTTCGACTTGGCCTCGCTTGATAAGGAGGCCCAGTTGAGAGCAGACCTGAGGGCCAGATCTCTGACCACTCCCCGCCTCCTTCCTGGAGGGAGCTGCTATCAGCCAGTCGTCCAGGTAAGGGTACACCCGACCCCTCGGCCGAGGGAATGCTGTCACCACTGCCATGCATTTGGTGAAGACCCTGGGAGCTGGAGACAAGCCAAGGGCATGGCTTGAATCAAGAGAGATCCTTCTGCTCGAAGCGAAGGAATCTTGGTGAGACGGACGGATAGGACGTGAAAAACGCGTCCTGCAAATCCAGAGAGCAGAACCACACGCCGCGTTCCAAGGATGGTATTATCTGAGCCAGAGTGACCATCCTGAAGGTTCGAGACCTTAGGAACTTGTTTAGGTCGTGTAGGTCGAGAATGGGGCGCCAGCCCCCCGTCCGTTTCGGAACCAGGAAGTACCTGGACACAAACCCTGGGTCTGAAGGAGGGTCCACCACCTCTCTTACCACCTCCTTCTGGAGGAGGAGAGTGATGTCGGCTCGACGAGCCGCCAGTGAGGCTGGGGATCCCGAAGCCCCCCGAGGGGCGACGGCTCTGAAGGGTGGTGCCTGCTCGAATTCCAGAGGCAGGCCTCTTCCACCACCTCTCAAGACCCACCTGTCCGTGGTAACAGCGGACCAGGCGGAACGGAAGTGCTGGAGCCGCCCCACGGGGACCCAGGGTGGGGTGACGGGATGGGGCGACACCCTCAGCCTGTCACTGGGCAGGCTTGGAGGAGGGACCGCCGAGGGACCTCCTGGGCCCTTTCCTCCCTGCCTCCTGTTAGAGGAAGCCGCGGCTTGGGTTTGGGATGCCAAGGCGAGCCTGCTGGCCCTGACGCTGCTGGGCGGGCGCTACTGGGGCACAGAAGGACGAAAGGGCTTAGGCTGTGGTTTGCGGCCTTGTCCTTCTGAGCGGAAGAGACCGAGTCCAAGGTGGCATTGGACTTCTCGATCCTCTGCAGGTGACCTTCCACCCCAGGGTCAAGAGGTCGTCCTCAAAAAAGGGAACATCCGGCCAACTTGTGCTGGGTATCCGGGCAAAGGTGGATATCCTCAGCTAAGCCCGCCGACGACAGCCACCGCGGCCGCCACCGATCTAGCACATGAGTCCCCACATCCAAAGCAGTCTGGAGCTGCTGTTTGGCCACTGCTCCTGCTCCTGGTCCCGCACCTGCTAACCGTAGTCTGCAGATCGGGCGGAAGATGAGGGATGACCTCATCCAGGAGCCCAACAGGGCATGAGAGAAAATGTGCCATGAGGACGGGCCGAACTGGCCTGACGAAGGCCGAGAGGACGAGCGAGACTTTTCGCCCGACATAGTCCACTCTCTTGACTCCTTGTCAGGAGGTTTGTCACATCCTTGGCGTTGCGCCGGAAAACGCTGTCGGTAACCAACCCTCAGCAGAGGGGTGTTCAAAACCGGACAAGGAACCGTAGACCGGATACTTTCCTGGCCATCCTGGCCAAGGCGCAGGGCAGGAAGCAGGGCGCTGCTAAAGTTCCAGTGCCGGACCCACTATGGCCTCGCCACCGAAAGGCCTCCGCCGGAGAATCCCTCGTCCAGAATCTCCGTGAGGGATACCTGGCCCACTTGGAACGGGTTCGAGCTCCATCCCGGTAGACTCGAGATGAGCCGAAGCAGTCCTAGGAAGGACGACGGCTATCGCCCATTGACTGACCTTCCTGAAGACCCAAGTCCAGTCGCTGGAGAAGAAGGAGGAATCGCCTTCGGACTCGGAAGAGTCCTCAAGAGCTGCCTTGGCCTGAGCCACCTTTCACCTGCCGAGGTCGGTCGAGTGAGGGTAACTGACAGCCGATGGGGTAAACCCTTAGCCGACCGAGAATCTTGGTCGGAGCCCATTGGGGCTGTGGAGGCGGAGGTTCCACCGAATCGGTGGGCAGGAGTGGTTTGCCGACAACCGCCTGGGTATAGGCCTCGGACAAGTCGAGGGTTGTGTCGGCTGCCCGTGACAGCGATTAATGGCCGGGAAGGCGCCGGAGTCGGCTTATTCTCGCCAGGAGGAGTTGTTGCAACATAAGGTTCTCGTACCGTCGACGTAATTTACGCCGAAGCCTCCCCTCATCCGAGGAGGAGGACGAGGACGAGCGGCGACGCCGCTTACCGCGGTGCCGAGACCGCCTATGACGGTGGGATCGGCTGGACCGCGAAGAGGTCCGGAGACCGAGTCCCGGAATTCCGGGTCGGTGCGGGAGGTGTCGGTTGAACCGCACTCTTCCGCTCGGAAGATCCATCCGAGGGCTCCGAACCGAGGCACAGGCGAGCCTGCTGATCCTCAACCTCCCGGGAACCGGGAGAGGGAATCTGCTGCTAAAGGCGACAGTCCGTCTCAATGGGTCGAGAAAATCTCGACTTCATCAGTGGGAGTCTCGGTCAACTGACCTGACGGGACACCGTGAGGCCAGTGGTCGGCCGAGCGGTCGACATGACGCCGACGGTCGACGGCCCGGGAGAGGGACCTTTCCCGCCCCCAAGAGCGCCGACGGAGGGACTTACCCTTGTCCTCTTTTGACCGAGAAAAGGTCCAGCAGACGCAGGCCTTCTCCTTTAGTGGAGAGGGACAGACAAAGCTCCTTAAAGAAGCCGTAGGAAGAACCCAGAGAGACGGGATAAATGCCGCGCCGAGGAAGATACGGCCCGCGCCGCTTCTTCGAGGGCTTACCATCCGCCGAGCTGATCCGCCTGAGAGCACCGCCGCGGACACCGCCAACCGGGCCTCCTTGGACTTCACCGGAGGGAAACGCTTCTCGGGACGGCCCAGTTGCAATCGGGCAGCACGGTCTTCGAGGACGTAGGCCGAGAAAGATGAGCACAGGTCGCAAGCCTGCGGGTCGTGCTCAAGGCCTAAGCAGTAGACACGCGTGGAGTGTGGATCCGTCCGAGACATCTTCTGCCCGCATGGGCATCTCCGAAATCCGGGAGTCGATTTGTCCATCGCAGCCGCGAGGGATCGAAGACTGAAGTCTTTTGCAAAATATTATTTTAAAATCCGCAAACGGAGAAATAGGAACTAGTCGAAACGCAGAGCGCTAAGGAGGAACCTGAGCTCAAGCTGTAAGGAAGATCTAGCGTCATGGGGCGGAGCCGAGAGTTATACCACCCGGGTGGGTGGGAGGAGCAAGCTTGAAGACCTTCCGGCAAGATTTAAAGCGGCAAGGATACTGCCAATGAGTGTGGATGAACAACATATCCATGTCCCTAGAATTTCCATATTTTCCTGGACATAAAGTCTCCACCATTCATTCACACTAATGGGAGAGTATCGAGCTAATAATCCCATGATATGGGCAGCAGGAAATAAAAAGCTCACATATTTAGGACAGAAGTCCGTTAAGAATAGACTTCCCAAACAACAGATGTCGTCTGGCATGGACATCCAAGGCATAGTGCTAAACGAAAGTATGCACTGAGCTCCAGGTAGCTGCACTGCAGATATCTGCAATGGGCACGCTGCGGATTTCTGGCAGAGATGCTGCGACTGCTCTGGTAGAGTGAGTGTGTACACTGCCTTCCAGCTTGACCTGTGCCGCAGAATAGCAGTGGCGAAGGCATGCCACCAAACACGCTGAAATGCATCTAACGGTGACAGGCTGACCCAGCCAGGTCTCGCTGAAGGAAACAAACAGTTGTTGAGGCTTGCAAATTTCTTTTGTTCTATCTAAACAGAATCGCAGCGCTTTCTTAACATCCAGAGAATGAAGGGTACGCTCCCCTTCATTCTGGAAGTTCACAAAATAGGTAGGCAGGACTAAAGGTTGGTTTAGATGGAATTCTGAGACGACCTTAGGAAGAAACTTAGGATGAGTCCTAAGAACTACTTTGTCCTTGTGAAATACAGTGTACGGGAGGTCTGTGACTATTGCATGTATTTCAGAAACTCTATGGGCCGAAGTGATGGCCACCATGAAGGCTGTTTTCCAAGTGAGGAATTTCAGGTCGCAAGTAGCTAGAGGCTCGGAAGGTTTACGAGTGAGCATGTCTAGCACAAAGTTAATGTCCCAGACTGCGACTGGACGCCTGATAGGGGGTCTAGCATGCAGAATACCTCTAAGAAACCCCTCAACTACAGGTAACTGAGCCAGTGACATGGAAAATACCAGCTCATGATATGCTGAAATGGCACAAAGATTAACTTTGACTGTGGAGTACTGTAGACCTGAATTTGAGAGTTCTAAAAGGTACTCCAAGACTTTATTCGGTGGACAGGAAAAAGGGTTCAATGAGGATTTTGCACACCAGATAGAGAAACGCTTCCATTTGGCTGTGTAGATTTTTCTAGTGGCCGGCTTACGCGCAGGCAAACGAATATCTGAAAGCCTATGAAAAACATTGAACCTATTCACCTCTATCTCTTCAGGAGCCAAGCGTGAAGGTGAAGCGATCTCAAATGAGATGGATCACAGGATCCTGGGTCCGAAGGTTCATCTGAAGGGGAAGAGTGTTCGGAAGGGTTTCCGACAGACTGTTGAGCAGCTGAAACCATATCTGCCGAGGCCAGACGGGAGCAATGAGAATCATTCTGCCCCCGAGACTCGAGTTTGAGAAGTACTCTCTGAATTAGGGGAAGAGGAGGAAAGGTGAATAGAAAGTGTCTTGTCCACCGCAGCCTGAATGCATCCTGACAGAAGAAAAAATTACTCACCTTAGTAATGTTGTTTCTTCTAATGGAGTCTTGCTATATTATGACTATTGCAGTTTGCCCCAGCCTTAGAACTGCTCCGGAGGTGAAAGAGTTAACTTCCATGCAGAGCATGGAGCTTAGAGCGCGAGCTCGGTATAGAAGCTCTGTTTGGCTGGTTTCAAACCGAAACTGTCGGATCTTTACGAGCAAAAACTCACTAAGGTTCTGTGTGGAAGCTGTAACCTACACTAGCCAACTGGCTACTAATATATTAACACATTTTCACTGGTCCCAACACAAAGACTCAAGTCAGTGGACCAGAAATTTAAGATAAAATAACTAAATAAACACAACACCCAAACATGAAAGAGGGCATCAATAAATGCCAACAGAGGACTACCACCCCATTCCCCAAAGTAGGAGTTCTGAGAGGGGCAGGCTGGGGGTAATATAGCAAGACTCCATTAGAAGAAACAACATTACTAAGGTGAGCAATTTTTCTTCAGACAACATGAAGTCTTGCTATATTATGACTATTGCAGACTACACAGCAGTACCTCCATGGAGGAGGGACAGAACCTACTTAGGGAATAGGCTCTGAAGCACGGCTGTGCCAAACCGAGCATCCCTCCTGGCCTGAATATCCAGGGAGTAATGCTTGGTGAAAGTGTGTACTGTCTTCCAAGTAGCTGCCTGACATATCTCCAAGATAGGGATGTCTCTAGCAGCAGCTAGAGATGCAGCTGTACCTCTGGTAGAGTGAGCCCTCAGGCCTGAGGGGGGAATCTTACCCAGCTTTTGATAGCAAAATTGGATACAAGAAACGATTCACCTGGCAATGGATCTTTTAGTGGCAGGTCTCCCTTTCCCAAACTCACCATAAGTGAGAAACAGTTGGAGGGAGTCAAACCTGTGACCCTTGGTACGCTCTATGTAGTAACTTAGGGCCCTTAACATCTGTTGTGCAGCCTCCTCTCACCAGAGGAGGAATGGTCAGTGAAGAACACTGGAGTGAATAGATTGGTTAGGTGGAAATCTGAAACCACCTTAGGCAAAACTTCCTGTTAGTCCTGAGGACCACTTTATCCCTGTGAAAGGAAATAAAGTCAGTTTCTACTGATAAAGCCTGTAACTCACTTATACGCCTGGCAGAAGTGATGGCTACCAGAAATACAGTTTTCCAAGTCAATACTTAAGCTCTGTCAAGACAGAGGCTCAAAGGGGGTTGCATTAGCTGAGCAATGCATACATTAAGATCCCAAGCGGGCAGGGTCCCTGAATGGAGGATTGTGTGAAGCAATCCTTTAAAAACTTGGAAAATACAGGATGAGCAGAGAGAAGAGGGCTTCCTGCTGAATGAAGGCAGAGACAGCAGCCAAGTGCACTTTCAGGGTGGCTGGTCTCAGTCCCAAAGAATTAAGATGGACCATGTAGTCCAATACAGTAGGTAGATCAGCAGATTCTGGGAAACATGCTTCCCAGAACACCATATGGAAAACCTTTTCCACTTGGAGTTATAGGTAGTCCTGGTGGAAGGCTTCCTAGCAGCCTTCAGGATTTCGAGAACACTTTGAGAAAGTTGCAAATCGGCAACTCTAACTGCTCAAGAGCCAAGCCTTGAGGTTGAGGGATTTGAGATTCGATACCAAACTCCCTGAGCACAGGTTAACAGATTGTGGTTCCTGGGGAGACACAGGGAAGATGGACTGCTAAGGACAGAAGGTAGGGTACCAGGGCTGCCTGGCCCAGTCTGGTGACTTCAGGATCATTTTGCAGGGCTGAGACCTGACTTTGACTAGTACTTTGAACAGGAGAGGGAAGGGGAAGGCATAAAGAAACTTCCTTCCCAATCGAGGAGAAAGGCATCCAGGGAACTGAGCCCAACACTGGGGCCTGCAACAAAACAGTGGAAGTTGATAATTGTCTGGGGCTGCAAAAGATCTATCTGAGGAGTGCCCCATCTGGCAAACACTATCCCCAGTACTAGGGGATCCAGTGACCATTCGTGATGGCCCTGGAAATCCTGCTGAGGGCATCTGCCAGGACACTGTCCTTGCCTGGGAGGTGAACTGCTGTGAGGGAAGTGTTCAGGAGTAAGCCAGAGACCACAACTTCATTGCCTCGGTGCACAAGGCCAAGACCGAGTGCCCCTTGTTTGTTGATGTACCACATTGTAGTGGTGTTGTCTGTTCTGACCTGTACTACCTTGTTCTGAACAGATGCAGAGAAAACCTGAAGTGCTAGAAAACAGCTCTGAGTTCCAACAGATTAATGTGGAGCAGAGATTCCTGAGGGGACCATAATCCCTGGGTGGGAGGTCTCCATGTGAGCCCCCATCCTAAAAGGGATGCATCTGTAGTAAGGGTCAAGGAATGGGACAGAGGGATGAAAGGCACCCCTGTCTCAGATTGCTCTGATCCTGCCACCACTGAAGGGCCTGGATCACGGTTCGAGTCACTGGGATTAACTTGATAGAGGATCTCTCTTTGAGACCAGAAAGCTCTCAAATGGAACTGAATGTCCTCATCTGAAATCTTGCTCCTTGCACCACAGCTGTGGAGGCAGCCATATGCCCTAGGAGCTGCAGGAAATGCCTTGCTGGTCGAGAAACCTGCAGAGGAAGGAGGCGGCCAGGGCCACTAAGGTCCTTACCCTTTCCAAGGGAAGGAAGGCTCTGGCCTGCTTTTGTATCCAGTTCTGTGCCTATAAAGGTGAGTACCTGGACAGGTTCCAAAACTGACTTTGGAAGATTGAGAAGAAATCCCAGAGGCAAGCAGCTGCTGGGTAACTAGCAGGTGTGATCTGACCTGGTCTGGAGACTGACCCACAATGAGCCAGTCGTCCAGGTAGGAAAAATGGCAATCTTTGCCTTCTTAGGTGAGCGACTGCTACTGCCAGACACTTTGTGAACACCCTTGGGGCAGAAGGAGGTCAAGGGCATTGCTCTGAACTGATAATGGCCTGAGGGCAGTTCGAATCTGAGGTACTTCGATGGGGAGCTTTGATAAGAACATGAAAGTAGGCATCTTTGAGGTCCAGGGAGGCTAGCCAGTCCCCTGGCCTTAGGGAGGGTAAAATCATTCCCAGTGTCACCATTTTGAACTTTGGCTTTAAAAGGTGCTTGTTTAGATATCTTAGATCCAGGATAGGCCGCCACTCTCCTGTCTTTTTGGGGTAAGGAAGTACCTGGAGTACAGACCTGCCCTGGTGAAGGAGAAACCTTTTACAGCTCTGAGAGCCAGGAGGGTTGGGACTTGCTTTCAAAGCAAGAGTCTCTAAAGGGTTTGTAGGTGGAAGATCTGGCTCTCACCTTTGGAAATTTTGAAGCTGAGAACAGGACCCTGGCTCACTACTTCCAGGACCCACCTGTCTGAAGTTAGACTGCCAGTCCTGGACGAAGTGAGCCAACCTGCCCCCTACAGGTAGTGGAGAGCCGACCCTGGGCATCCCATCAGGGTGCCTGTTTGGCAGGGCCTTTAGGCTGAGGGGTGAGCAGGCCTGCTCGAACCCCGCCTGCCTCTCCTCTGAAGAACCCCTCTTACATAGGGCTGAAGAGGAGGGGGCCTGAGTCTGGTAAAAGGCCGTGAAAGGCTCACCTCACCCCTGGGGGTGCCTCTGAGGAGTGGCTTGCCGCTCCTTGGCTTGTGCACTCCTGTAAGTGGTTCTATATTCATCCATTTTCTTTATATAATTCTCTGTCTGCCCCCAAACAGAGAATTTCCCCACCACAGGAAAATCCATAGCCTTAGACTGGGTATCCTGTGACAAAGAAGTACACCTGAGCCAGGCCAATCTGCGAAAAGCCACAGATGTAGCCATGACTCTGAGGATACATCATTAGAATCCACTGCAGCATGGAACTGCACCTTAGATGCCTTAATACCTATCAGTACACCTGCTCCAGCTCCTTTGCGAGCTGGCCAGGACCTGTTTGGCTAAGGCCATGACAGTATCCCATCTAGATTTCTGGTATCTTGCAACATAAGCCATATAGTTAGCTTGTCTGAGTCCCAAGGATGCTGCCATGTATTGTTTTGGCCATGGCATCAATCTTCCTGGAATCCTTGTCAGGAGGATGTGAAGCCAGTGGAATATTAGCTTTTATCACAGGCTGCAGCCTGAACTACCCCAACATGACTGCATTGCTGTGAAAGAAAATCTGTATCAGGACCGATAAAGTGTACCTCCTGTCCATCTTTTATCCACAGGAGGTACAGAATTAGAGCTTTAAAATTTTTATTGTTTGTTTTCTAAAGGATTTATGTAAAGGGACGGACAACCTCCTGGACTCTGGGATATCCATCATCTCCACATAGTCAGGCTCCTCTTGCTCATCCAAAGCCTCCTCTAAGGGAAGCTGGAGGGTCTCAGCAACTTTTTTATAAAACAAAAAATGAGAAGGGGACTCAGAAAGCCTAGGGGGAGACTCACCTGAAGGTCTGTCTGGGGAGATGTCCGGTTCAATGGGCACATCCAGACTTTCAAAGTCACATTCACACTGATCATATTCCTCATCCCCCTCCTCTGGTTCATAGAACTCTTCTATATCATAATCCTGAACCACTGGAACCGACCGAAACGACCTTTTGCCAGACAGTGGCAGTTCGGAGGGAACCGGGGACAGGGACTGGACAATCTGTATTGCCCTGGCTATCTCAGCAGCAGTTGGAGAAGGAATTTTGGACTCCAAACCTGCTGATTTTTTAGATTTCTTTGCTGAACTGGCTCTCAAAGCCAGCTTTAGCTTGACTTCGAGGAAGTCTCGCCTGGTCAGAGGCACTCCTCTCCGGTTCGGCTGGCACCGAACCGGGCTGGCCATCTGGGTCAGCGGACTTTTGGCCCTCGTTCCCTGAGCCTGCCCACTCTCTTGTTCAGGGTGGCTGCAGGGAAATTTTACAAATCTGGCAGTCTGAATTGAGGTGGTCAAACCTCAGACAATAACACATGTGTGGGTCAGCCTTGCAAAGGCTTCCCACAGACACTACAGTGTTGAAACCCAGTGGGCCCGGTTTTCTTTTGGGTTTCTCAGACATGATGCCAGCCTAACCAACCAACTTGCCCTTTTGATGGCAGTGCCAGGCAAGACACTTGTCGGTTCCAAACCGTATCATGTACCTGGAAAAACGTAATGAAACTGCTTTTTTAGAACCGATAAGAACGGAACCGCGACTCTAAAAAGCCTTAATAGGCTTTAAACTTATATTCAACATAACTCGATCGGTTCAACCGAACTGATAATACTTTTACAAGTTCCACACAGAAAAACCCTATCTATTACTTACGATTACTATAGACAGAGCCTGAACCGATCGGTTTTATGTTAAAATAATGAAATCGCTGGTTAAATTCAACCGAGAAATAGCGCTTAAACCAAGAAATGAACCAAGCAACAGGAGGAATCTCCGGAGTGACTGTTCAGTGAGGCGGAGTAAAGAATCTGACGGTTTCGGTTTGAAACCAGCCAAGCAGAGCTTCTGAACTGAGCTTGCGCTCTAAGCTCCATGCTCTGCATGGAAGTTAACTCTTTCACCTCCGGAGCAGTTCTAAGGCTGGGGCAAACTGCAATAGTCATAATATAGCAAGACTTCATGTTGTCTGAAAATGCCAGGTCATGGATTTCTGGAGCTAAAGAGGCAGTTTTGTGTTGAGCGGGGACGCAAAAAGGTCCAGGTTTGGAGTTCCCCATTCTTTGAAGAGTGACTGAACGATGGTTCTGCTGAGATGGTCTGCCGGCTTGTTTTGTACTCCTGGGAGGTAAACCATGTGGATTAGAGCCTTGCGCTCCAGGCACCATTCCCACACTCTCATAGCTTCCCTGCATAATGGGTAAGAGTGTGTGCCGCCCTGCTTGTTGATGTAATACATCACTGCTTTGTCATCTGTTTGAAAAAGAATATTCTTGTGACAGAGTACATCCTTCAAGGCTCGGACTGCACAGAGGACGGCTCTCATTTCCAGGGCGTGTATGTGAAGCTGGGACTCGTCCTGAGTCCACGTACCATGGGTGTAGAGATTCTGGCAATGAGCTCCCTACCCCATCAGGGACACGTCCGTGGTAATGGAGAGCTGATGATCCAGAGGATCAAAGGTATATCATTCCAGAAGGTTGTCTTCCTGCGACCACCAGGCGAGTGACCTCTTCACCTTGATAGGAAAGGACTGAAGGTGAGTGGTAGGGGACCACTGAGTACTGAGCATCCACTGAGAGGTTCTCATGTGGAGACGTGCTAAGGGTACAGTAAACACCGAGGATGCTATGAGACCCAGCATCCGTTGCATCGAGATAGCTCAAACCGGGCTGTTTTCTCTGATGTATTGGGCCATCTGTAAGATATAGCTCTTTCTGTCCTCTGGGAGAAAAGCCTTCGCAGAGGAGGTATCCAGAAGAGTTCTTATAAAGAGGAGCTTCTGGGAGGGCTGCAACTGCGACTTGTTGAGATTTAGCAGGACTCCCATTGACATGAGGAAGTCTGAGCCATGGCTACAGCGTTCCAGAGATACTTGTCTGGAGGGACTTGCTAAGAGCCAGTCTTCCAGATACGGGAACACTTGTATTCCAAATTTTCTGAAATGCGCCGCGAGAACTGCACAACACTTAGTAAAAACTTGCGGTGCCGAGGATAGCCCAAAGGGCAGGATTCTGAACTGATGGTGTTGACCCAATGACACAAACCCTAGGTATCTGTGGTGCTTTGGATGTATAGGGATGTGTTGGTATGCATCCTGCATGTTCAGGGAGGCTAGCCAATCGTGTTGATGAAGCAAAGCTAGAAGGGTACCTAGTGATATCATCTTGAACTTTTCCTTGTGAAGGAACTTGTTTAACTTTCTGAGATCCAGAACGGGGCACATGCCACCAGTTTTCTTTGGGACAAGGAAGTAATGGGAGTAGAAACCTGTGTTTCATTGATCTAGTGGAACTACTTCTACTGCCCTGTTGTTCAGAAGGCCTTGTAACTTGGAAGCAAGGTCTGACTGTAGTGTCGACAGCCTGGGCTGTCATTTGGGAGGATGATCCGGAGGGGTTTCTGAAAGACTGAGCGTGTAATCTTCACAGATTATCCGGAGGAACCATTTGTCTGATGTTATGGATTTCCACTGGTTGTAGAACTGAATCAGATGTCCTCCCACCGCTGAGAAGGAGTCCCCCTCGGACAGCTGAGGTGGGACCTGGGCCAGAAACTCAGAAGGTGGCACTGTGTGCTTTAGGCGCTTGTGGCTTCTGCTGTGTTTTCTTTTGTGGTTGAGGGTTGTGATTTTTGTTAAAACCTCCTCTACCTCTGCCGCAAAAGGACTGACGGTTGTGAAATTGATTCTTGTTGGCACCCCCCCCAAGAGGGGGCAGGTGCAGGTCCAGCTGTCTTATTATCAGACTTAGTCTTCTCTGTGGCCTCCAGAGCTTGCTCCACTTGGGACCCGAACAGATGCATACCGTTAAAAGGTAAAGTCATGACCTGCTGTTGAGCATTATTTGTGAAGCCCGTAGTACGTAGCCAAGAGTGGTGACAGGCGCAGATGCTGGCTGCTGCCACTCGGGAAGCAGTATCGAAAGCATCTATTACAGCTTTAACCTGCTGGTTGTTGAACTTGATACCTCTAGTTATGGCCTGAAGTAGCTCTGAATTAGCTTCTGATTCGGGCAGAGCTTATACCATTTGTTTGAGCGAATGCCAAAAAACATACTCGTACTGAGAAAAATAGCCCTGGTATCTGGCAATACACATACCCAGGGTGGATGCAGCAAAGACTCTCTTACCTAAGGCATCTATCTTGCGAGATTCTTTATTTATAGGCCGGGCTGAAGGTGCCTGAGGAAGGGCGGCCTTGTGTCTCTGCCAAGACTACAATGGGATCAGCAAAGGCTTGAGAGGCCAAAATGGGGTGATCCATGGGAGGGGCATATTACCTATGGACTTAGCCATTAAAGGAATGAGAGCCAGATTATTCCATACCATCTGAGACAGAGTCTCGAAAGAGGGTTGTACTGGAGGAGCTAAATCCATATGGATCTCCGGGACATGGGGGTACTGGAGTCTTAAAAGCTTCCCAGGATTGATTTCTGTAATCTGGAGAGAAAAGCAGAATTAAAATTTTTAAGCAGAGACTTAAAGGAAAGGACTTCGACCAGAGGCTCTGCAGAAGGTTTGACTCCCTGCTCCCAAGGCAGTGTCATCAACATCACCACCCAGTCGAAGATGAGGGTCAGGCTCAAAGTCATATCCTGACAGTCGGGGGGACTGTATGGACAGGAAAGAAGTGAAAATCAGGAGGAAAAACAGAAGAGGAAAGAATCGGAGTAGGGAACCCCTGGAGGCCGGACGCCGCTGTACCAAGCCTCGGTGCCGACGAAGAACACGGTGTCGAACACAAGGGAGTCGGAGCCATCGTAAACAGCCCAGCACATGGTGCCGCAGATGGCACCAACAGAGCCCCCCGATGCTGCAAACAGACCCCTCGGTGCCATGGGCGGTGGCGAGAGTCTCCCAAGGGTCCAAAAACTGCGATTTGAGGAAAAAGAAGGAAAATTAGCAGGAGATGGAGGTATCGGCGAACCACTGCGCTTTGGGAGATATCGATGCTAACCACTGCGCTTGCAGCTATGTTGGGGGGAGACATCCAGCGCAGAGTCGACAGCACGTTGGGCGAAGGCGCGCCATGAGACTAGGAAGACCCAACCGCCTACCCATCCCTCTGAATCCAAATGGCTCAAGGCCTCAGTCTCAGGGTGACCGAATCAGGCAGCTGGACTAACCTCAGAGACCACTGCTCCATAAGAGCAGCCCACTGGTGAAACTGCTCATCGGAATCCCCTCTTATAGGCAGGGAAGGGCTCCGGTGTTGAGGAGGTCGGCCACCGGAAACAGAAACCGATGACTCCAACAGAGGTGGAGACTGGCGCCTGGCCCCAATAACCGACCGTCTACTCACAGACATACCAGGAGGCGATCTCGAGTGATGCCTTCTCTTTCTTTTTTGACTTGTGTGCCAAAGAAAAACTCGAGGCCGAACGGTGCCGAAAATGGGACCATTTCCTTTTATGATTCCGGGGAGACCGTCCATCTCCCAGAGCACAGGACCGCCCATTGTCAGACCCTCTCTCCAGAGAGGGCGGTGGACCGGACCTGGCCCGGCTGACTGAACAGCTTTCATACGAAGTTTCCCTACTGTCACCTGACCTGCTCATGGTCGACTCCGTCAATGGAGGGCTGAAGACTTTTTTGTTATAATATGTAAAATTTAAATAATCGGTACTTATCGCAAATAAATTACAAAACGATAAAACTGAAAAGCTGCTAGTTTGAAGTTTGACTCCCAGTGGGCAAGCAACGTCTCACTGAAGTGCACGCGACAGCAGGAAAAAAGGAACTGAGGCGGTTGGAGGGTCAACGCCAAGACAGTCTTTGGCGCACGAGCCGGAGCTCGCGCTGCTGCTCCTCACGGCACCATCTCTGGCGCCGGCCCTCTTGACAAGTTTGCTCCAGCTTGGTCCTAGTGCCTCCGGCGTAGATCCCATTAGTGTGAATGAGTGGTGGAGACTTTATGTCAAGGAAGATCTGAAAAGCAGAGGAAGCTTCAAGACAAAAGGCCCTGAAGCACCACTAGACCAAATCCAGCTCTCTGACAGGAAGCAATGTCCAAATTATAGTGCTTCACAAAGGTGTGCCTTGAGCTCCAAGTAGCTGCTGTGCTGCACAGATATCTGCTGCAGACACATTACGGAATGCCACAAAGGAGGCTGAAATGCCCCTGGTGGAGTAACCCTTAACTGAGCCCGGTAAAGGCTCACTGTACTTACTGTAACAGAATGTGATGCAATGGACTAGCTATCTGGACAAAGTCTGTTTTGCCACAGGTGACCCCAGGATTCTCTGGGCAAAGGAAACAAAAAGTTGGTCAGATATTCTGAGTACGATTAATGTAGTATCTGAGCACTCTGTGAACATCCAGAGTGTGAAGCAGATCCTCCCCACTATTGGTATGCTCCGGGTAATAAACCGGAAGGTTGATGTCCTGATTAAGGGTAAACTGTGACACCACCTTAGGCAGAAACATAGGATTTGTCCTCAAGGACACACTGTCCTTGTGGAAAACTAAATGCGACTCTTTTGCCATCAGAGCCTGAAGCTCAGAAATCCTTCAAGCAGAAGTAATGGCAACTACAAACAATGCTTTCCAGGATAGAAAACATAGCTTGCAATCCACAGCTGGTTTGAAGGGAGGCAACATAAGTTTTTCTAACAAAAACAAAAGATCCCAAGGGGGTTGGGGGGTCCCTAATGGGAGATTTGAGATGAAGTATTCCCCTCAAAACTGTTCGGGCCAGATCCATCTGGGCAACGTATTTGCCATCCACCGGTACATGATAGGCAGAAATTGCACAGGTGTGTACCTTAATGAATGAATAATGAAGGCCAGAGTCCGACAAGGAAAGGAGATACTCAAGGACAGCGTTTAGAGTGCACAGAAGAGGATCCAGACCCCAAGTGGTGGTTCACAAACAAAAGCGCATCCACTTCATAGAGTAGGTGACTCTAGTGGAAGGTTTTCTAGCTGTGACCGAGACCTTGGCCACTCTGGGAGATACCACATAACGCACCGTGTCTATGTCTGCAGGTGCCAAGCATGCAGGTGTAGGGACTGGAGGTCTCGGTAAACCAATCTACCCTACTCTTGTGACAGTAAGCGGGAGGATAAGGGCAGTGGGACCAGAGGTTCCACTGTTAGCTGCTGCAGTAAAGGGAACCATATCTGATTAGGCCAAAGCGGAGCCAAAAGGATAATTTCTGCTCCTTCCGCTTGGAGTTTGAGCAGAGCCCTCTGCAGAAGAGGAAAGGGAAGGAAGGCATACAGAAACCTCCCTATCCAACAGACAGACAATGCGTCTCACCAGAAAACACCAGGCCCGTGATCTAGTGAGCAGAAACTGGACAGTTTTGCATTGTACGGGGACACAAAGAGCTCCAGTTCTAGATGGCCCAATCTTTGGAAGAGGTCATCCGCCACCGACTGCAGGAGTTCCCATTTGTGCGTCTTCGACCGAGACCGACATAGGGAGTTGGCCAAGACATTTTGGACCCCTGGAACATTCACAGCAATGAGCGACAGGCTGTGATCCAGGGCCCAGAACAATACTCTCATAGCCTCTCGACAAAAGGGTAGGAGTGAGTCCCCCCTGGTTTGTTGATGTACCAACAGGGACCTGGATAAAGATCCAGGCGAAACGCCTGCAAGGTGTACAGAACTGAAAGGTGCTTCTCTACTGCTGTCCTTTAGGCTTCTGCCCTTCCTGGTGACAAAACTGACAACATTTGCCAGGGGTCTGTTCAGACCTGTACAATTGGTGTACCGACTGAATGGCCTTACCAAATCCTGGAGATCCGTGATCATCTGCATGATGTCTGGACCAAAAAGCACGGACCCATGGAATGGGCCATCAAAGATGGCAACCTGGAGGTCCTGCCTAAACCCACAGGGTCGGAGCCAGGAGTATTTCATACAAACCCCTGTGGCTGCCCTGGCCGCCATGTCAGCAGAATCATACGACGATCTGAGGACGTGTTTTCCTACATCCAGACCAGACTGTAGTACGTCCAAAAGCTCCATTTTGAGCTCAGAATCGTGCTGCTTTTTAGCGAGCTTGACTGCTTTGCTCCAGGGGGATTTCTGGTACTGCACCATGTGCGCTAAAAAACTGAGCGAACGAATGGTACATGTAACCGTGGAATAAACCTTCCTGCCGAACTGATCCAAGAGTCTGGATTTTTTGTCCAGTGGCTGGGAGCTCATGTGTTGGGTCTGTCTGGTTCTGCCGTAGGCACACGACAGAGTTAGCCTTGGGCTGTTCTCAGAGGAATGGCTTATTGGGGTGCAGTACAGCCCCTCCACTTTCTTGGGTATAGTGGGAGCTATCGCCGAGTGCCTCCAGGCCAACCTGGTAGCGTCTTGGAATGCAGCTACCAGGGGCGGAACCACTAAGGGTTTGGTCTCATTCATGCCTAAGAAATGGGCCAATCTCTTCTTTTCTGGATCAAGATCCTCGGTTTCCCACTGATTTAAAAATTGGATGTAACGCATCATGTCCAAGAAGGTGGGATCATCCGTGAGGAATGAGGAGGTTCCTGGAGGGTCCGGATTGGGGAGTACTCCCAAGGATCTGGAGGAGGCAGAGGACTTGGAGTAAAATGACCCCTGAGGATGACCTGGAGCAAGAATGAGGGTCCCTTTTTGTGTAATGCCTGTAAGCAGACCTGGAACAGCGCCTACTCCAGTCAGGAGATCTATCATCCAGCAGAAGTGGTGATTTGTCTTTGTGTGAAGGTGGGGCCCACGGGCTCCGTGGGGTAACTGCAGGAATTGGTTGTGGTGGGGGAGCCGGTGGTTCCTGAGGCAGGATATCCTTCCTGACAGTGTTCCACCAGAAACTGAAAAGGTCCTTTACTTTGGTTATTGAGACCACAGCAGGAGCCAATGGACCCGGCGTTCTGGATCTGTCGTTGGGTTCCCCAGGCGGCTGCCCTGATGGTTTGTTAGGGGTTGGAGTACGCTCCAGCGACTTCGGCTTCTCTGGCGTCAGGACTTGAAGTGGTGTCGGAGCTGACGGCAGGTCTGCCAGCATTTGAGCGCCTGCTGTCGGCGGATCAGGCGCCGGGTGGCTGTATCTGGGCTAGTATACATGACAGCCACTTATGAGGTGCTAGTGGAGAAGAGAGGACCCCGGCCGAGGAGTTAGAAGATGTCGGGTGGCATCTGGAGTCTGATGCCCGAGCACTGGAGAGCTGGCGCCAGGGTGTGACCCTGATTCCAGGCGCCACTTTCTGTCACTGGGTCCAGCCGGACGATCAGACGAGGAAGAGAAAGCCTCCACCTGGGATGGGCGGCAGATAGGGTGTCGCCCGCCTCCTTAACGGCGGAATCCTTGGTCTCAGACCCTGAGGTATAGCTGTAGGGTCGTACACTAAGGGAAGGGGCCCAAAGGCCCTTTCACAGAAGAAACACCACCTGACGTCTGCGCCGTTGGGGGTTTCAAAACTGACAACCCGGTAGGAGCCTGGGTTGACCAGGGTGTTGGGGGTGGGGCGGGGCCAGCGTCCAATTTCTGACTGAAGCTGTCTGACTTCCAATGCGGAAACCTGGATCGGAAGTAAGAGCAGTCCTTTTCTTGGTGACGGTGCCTTTTCTCCTTCTTGTGGGAACTTCCCGACCCTGAAGAAGAGGATCCTAGGCCTGATGGAGCCTTTTGCATGGTGGCCAGCTGTTGCTCCAGCAGGAAAGTCTTCAAAGTCTTTAGACGACGGATGTGCGGTTGTCGGTTGACGTTTTATTTATTTAGTTGTTTAACCAGGTATAGCACACTAAGCTGAAAGCTTTTTTACAGGAGCGACCTGGGAGCACAAGGAGGTTAAGTGACTTGCTCAGGGTCACACAGTATGCAAGTGGAAGCTGTGGGATTCAAACCCAGGTCTGGTCTGCTGGACGTCACCAGATTTGCAGTTCAGAGCCTTAGACCACTGCGCTATACTGCCTCCAAACGTTCTTGCAGTGATGGCAGGATTCAGTATCGTGACTGGGCCCTAGGCAGAGGAGGCAGGCCGAATGGCCGTCGCATGCCAGTATCTGGTTCCCAAACGTGCACTTAGATTTAGGGCAGTAAGCAGATGACGGTGAAGACATGCACTGAGCGATATTATTTAAACTATGTGAGATTCTTTTCAAAATGGCGATCGACTGGTAACATACAGGCGTCTGTGGAGCCGATGTGAATGGGTTGACGGCGGGAAAAGAACTGGGAAGTAGCTGGTAGCTGGGGACTGCCCCCTTTGTACCACTGGCGGATGCCAGAGACAGTCCCTGCTGGGTACTGCTAGCTAGAAAGTTTTCCGTGGGGTCCTAGTATCTGGCGGCATAGTCCTTATGGTGTAGTCTGCTGCAAGAGCTCCCACTCGAAGTAAGATCTATAAATTGCTTCTAAGATGTCTTTTTATGATCTTAAAATACAGTCAACATGAGCTACATGAAATGGTTTAGAAATAAAGTCCATTCAGAAGGTAAAAGTTTCCAATGCAGTTTGCTTGCTTAACAATATAACTGCAGAGCAACTCAAGCCTGTGAACAGAACAACTGTCATTCCTACCTTAATTTAGATTTCTAGTGCATATTACATGTTTCTGGCTGTGAGAATTGGGGGCGAGGTCCTAAAATCCCATGGGCCTCAGTTAATCATGGTTCTCCCGCTCTTGCATGTATGACAAGGCAAGCCTTCCCAACTTTGCCATAGGGCTATTTGTTGGTCTAAGGTCAGTCGTAGTGTGGTCATCAATCATTCAATCATACATAGTTCCTCCACCCTACTTCTGCAGCCAGAGGGACATTTTCTCTTCAGAGCCAGCATGCATAACACTCTGAAAAAGCATTGCTGTACCTGATACTCCAGCCTGGGGACAGGAACACAGAGTACCTGCTCGAGGAAGGAAAGTGGGATAGCGGTTTCCCACATCTGCTGCAAAACCCCATGTACTTACTTCCATTAGGGCTTCAGGTCTGGGCAAGCCCAAAAAATGTGGAAATGGGAGTCCACCTCTGCACATCCCCAGAAGCACAAAATTGGTAATCTCCTCGTGGAAGAGACAGGTGATGGTAAGGGTGTGGAAGAATTGGGCCTTGCACATCCTGCAGAATTTCTACCATCCCGGTGAGAATATAATTTTCCAGCCTACTCCCAAGGTGGCCTCCCAATCTGCATCAGTTATCTGGGCTCCGGATTCCTTATCCCATTGTTCCTTCATTCTGCCTAGTTTGGGGTGGGTGTCTCCAATAAGGGCTTTATACCCCCTACTGATCACACCTCCTGTTCTCAGCATTTCCGCCCAGTAAAGAAAATTCTCTAGGGCTGTGGTTCCCTATTCCACCTCCCCCCCCCCGGCTACTAAGTTATTACAGACCAATTAGTGCCAGATCCGTAAATACCTGTAGAAGTCCTGCCTCGGCAGTCATATTTTTGCTGTAGTTCAAGGAATGACACACAGTGCACATTCTGTATGAAGTGGTGGTATCTAGTCAACGCCAGGCAGTTCCAACTGCAGAAGCCCAGATTCAATCAATGCAGAGGGAACTGCGCATCCCCCACAATGCTAGGCAGGGGCCCAATTGCACTGGGAGTTTTCGTCAAGGTTTTTGCCTTAAGGAGTACTCAGAATTTGTCTGGTCCAGTGGTTGGCTATACTGGATATCAGTCTGGGTGTAAGGGAGATACAAGATGGTGCAAACAACTGGGCTGGTGGCCTTTGATTGGCCTCCAGACCCAGCCAGCCAGAGTCTTTGTTCTGCTTCATCTGGTTGACAGCTGGTGCTAGTTGAGCTACTAGGTCATACAGCCAGAAATCAGACACTGCCAGGCCTCTTCTTCTGTGGGAGTGATAGCAGCTGCTTGCTAACGTGGTGGCACCCACTCCCCAAATGAATCAGAGGGTAATTTTTTGTAACTTCCTCCAGTACTCATTGGAGTCATGGAGAGGCACTGCGGAGAGAGATATCTTGGGAGGACAGTCATTTTTTGGGTTGCAATATGTCCCCACACACTTAGGAAGAGCAATCCCCGCATCTCCCACTGATATCCACCTTCACTTCCTGAAAGAGCTTCTCATAACTGATCAAGAGTAACTTGGCCAAGTTTGGAGGAACCCTCACCCCAAGGTACCTTACCATGCCCTATGTAGCCCATTTAAAGGTACATTGTACTTTAAAGCATGAAGGGCACTGACCCCCCTCCCCCAAAATGCGGATGACGTCTCACTTTTTAAAATTTATTTTATAGCCCACAGGGCTCCATACTCCTCTAGTTCTTCTACCAAAACGGGGACCAATCTCTCAGAAGATGAGAGGTAAAACACAGTCTCCTTTACATATTTGCATATAAATATATTTTCTGCTATTGGTCACCCACTTGGAATCCTTTTATATTTTTATTCTTACGGACAGCCACTACCAGGGGCTCGATGCACAAGGCAAAGAGCACAAGGGATAGAGGGTATCCCTGCCTCTCTCACTGCGTCAGTCTGAACCGTCCGAGAGCAACCCATTAACTTTACTTGTGCCGGGGTATACAGAGATTTGATACTGGTTCTAAAAACGGGCCAACACCCTCTTCTCCAATGTTTTATAAAGACACCTCCAGTTCACTCTGTCAAATGCTTTCTCGGTGCCCACAAACATTGCCATTGTAAAATCAGGGGAGGCTGCCTGGGCCCCAGACCACTCTTATGGTTGTAAGAGTGCTTTTACATGCATTCTCATGGTATGATAACTGTGTACTAAAGGTCAGCAGTTCTGATACCCTAAGGATGTAACCGAGACCACTCTTACAACCGTATGAGTAGTCTCAGTGACGGTATTAATATATTGTTGATCAAGATCAATCAATAAACATAAAAAAAAGTCCCCAAATGTGCCCATTAACTGGGCAGCTAAGCATGAGACACTCATCACAGCATAACAGTTTCTTATGCGCACAGGAATGGAGTGCTCTGATTGGTCGGAGGTGCTGCCTCAATCTACAATGTGCACTTATATAGTAAGTAAAGAAATATTCCATGATTACTGCACATCTATCCAGCTCCTGCTCCATTCGCCAGCACCACAAGATGTGCATGCATGCTCACACAGTCAGCACCCCCACCCCACTGCTTTTCTGTGCCAGAGCTGCTTTTCTCTGATCCTATGGCAGAGACTTTTCAGCCAAGCAACCCTGGTCCAGCACACACACTAGCCGACGAAGTTCTGTCTGCATCATTTATTCACTGGCCTTTATTGATCAGGTGAGTACATCAGATGCCATGTGCGCGTAGCCTCAGGTATGACCAGGGCAGTTACATGAGAGGTAATTCTATAGATGGAACTGTGTAACCCGTAAGCAAATATGAATACAGAGACGATAAAAAAAGCATTACAACCAAGGGAAACACAAACTGAAGTCAAGTATTTAACAAGTAACACAGTTCAAGCAAATGACAGTGCAAATAATCCCCAAAAAGTACAGGAAGAATTATTTACATGTACAGCTGAACTAAACCATCACATGAGCCAAAAGGGACCTCCTGAACGTGGAGTGTGAGCAGGAACTACGAACAGAGGGCGACAGGGAATTCCAGAGTTTAGGGGCAGTAATACTGAAGACCTGGTCTCCCATGTTGCTGGAGGTGTTTGGAACAAAAAGTAGGGATTGCTATTTGGATCTCAGGGGGTAGGAGGGGCGGGACGCATCTCACCACATTCTTGTCCACCCTCCCAGGAAATTAATAGTTAGGCAGAGAAAGAAACGCTTAGTACACTTGCTGCGACCAAACAGAGAGCTGCACCTCTGGAAGTGACCACATAATACTAACTGAGCAGCAGTGGGTCGCTGCTGCAGCTTCAGTGGTGGCCACAGAAGACCTGCACTAGCCAAGACAGACAAGCAGAGGGGTCAGCTGCACTAGTCTGGGACAATATTAACTATAGCCTGGACAAGTCAAACAAATATAAAATCGCCTGAAACAGTGCTATCTTCTACTCCACTATACTATACTTGTGACCGTCGATCCAGTACATATAGTAGACAGTGTAATTACTATTAATGTTGCATAGCTTGTCTAAAATGGTTAACCCATTCAGCAGAGACAACATACTACACATAAAAGGCCTGTGATTATGTGTCATGAAGATGATGAACACACCTTATATTCAACCTGCAGAACCCCGAAAGGCGCAAACTCAGTTTTTGTTGCGGGTGGGAGTGTGGGGGTTGTTAAAAAAAAAAAAAAGTATTAATGCAAATTATAAAATAGATTTCAGAATTCCATGAAAATCTCAGCAATCTCATTGGTAGAAACATCACATGACCAGTCGTTAATGCTCAGTAAATACACAGTTTGTCACCAATATACCTTAGTCTACGCAGCAACAGCCTAACTACACACAAAAAAAAGTTACTCACCTGTAATCATAGTTCTAGAAGTGGTATATACTTTTTATTTAGTTTTTGTTAACCGGGTAAGTGCACTAGCCAGCAGATGACTATTTTCAGGCACGACCCGGGAGGTACAGTTACAGTACAAAGTAAGACAGTTCAGATTTACACAGTACAAGTGAGATTCATTGGAACAAGTACAGGTTTGCAAACATTCTAAAGATAAAGGGGGGAGGAGGGGCAAAAGGGGACTGGAAGGAGCACAGGTTTGTAAGGAGAAGGGCGCGGTATAGGAAAAGGAGGGAAAAGAAGTGAAGAAGGAAGGAGAGGTGTAATTCAGAGCTCTGAGGGTGGTATGGGCAAGACAGGGGAGGAAAATCTAATGCGGAAAGGTGACGGCCAATATGGCTTTAGCGGTACGAGGTTACAACCTGCATCCAGGCTGGTGGAACCGAGGGACGGCAGGGGGAGAAGGGCGAGGTCAGTAAGTGGGAGAGTGATACGACTAAATGCGAAAGGAGGGGTAAGCGATAGGCAGGGGAAGGGGGAGGGCAGTACATACAGGTAGAAAATAATCACAGGGAGGACAGAGGGTAATGGAGGGGTGACTAGAAGGGGAAGAAGGGGGAAGAGAGGTGTGAGTAGGGTAGATGATCAGGGGACAACGGCCTATGGGAGCGTGGGCCAGCAGGGAAGGCTGAGGGCATGGCCTCCGAGGAGGGGAAAAAGGCTTGTCAGGGGAACGCTCCTGGGATAGCGGCGCCAAGAACTAGTTCGGACAAGAAGGGAATAAGGCCAACCAGAGAGCGATTTACGGCTTTGACAGGAGAAGGCGCGAATAAGATCCGAATCTAAGGAGCCGAAATGGCAAGGCATTAGAAGAGGTAGGGGAGCATGCGGGAAAGAGAGGGGAGGAGTCATGGGCAAAATACGGCAATTAACGGGAGACGTGTGGAAAGACCGGTGCTATGGAACTGAATCAGCCAGGCGAGGAGAGGTAGGGGAGCATACGAGAGTGGGAAAGGGGAGCCAGACAGCTAATACGGCTTTAGCGGGAAGAGGCGCAGATGGAAACCGAAGCTATGGAGATGATAAGTGGCAAGGCACAGATGGGGTAGGGGAGCGTGAGGAAGTGGGAGAGGGAGAACCAGAGAGAGTTTACGGTTTAGCGGAAAAGGCTTAGTTAAACCACAGAAGCTATGGAACTGAAAACGGGTAAGGCAGAGGAGGTGGGGAGCATACGAGTGGAAGGGCGAAAGGCGCAAGTTGAACCGGGAGGCTATGAGACTGAGACAGCATGGTACAGAGAGGTAGTGAGACGGGCAAGGTACAGAGAGGTAGGGGAGTGTGAGGGAGTGGGATGGGGGAGCCAGAGAGCGTTGTAATTGCTCAAGTGGGAAGAGGTGCAAGTAAAACCGGAAACTAAGGAGCAATAGTCAGCAGGGCACATAGGAGGTAGGGAAGCTTGCGAGAGACAGGGAGTCAGAGAGCATTTTTATGACTATAGCGGGAGAAAGGCATAAGTAGAACCCGGAGCTATAGAACAAAGGGTTGGGAGTGGAAGGGGGAGGTAGGGAGGACCAGTAATCACTTACATTCAGTAACATCATTGGTTTTCAGTGCAACACAAGGGGGACAACAATGGTAACAATTGAGTAATACATATTACATATACAATACAAGAGAAAGTACAGCAAGTTGCTAGGCAAGCACATCATAACAAAAAACAATCAGTATACCCATTATAAGTGGAGTACCTACTACACTCATTTATAAGAGTCACAGTGACTAGGCATTATAGAGATATTAGACATATCATCTTATGACAGAGTGTCTGTACAGGATGCATTTGTAAAACATGTAAACTTAAAGTGCAGGCAGACAGGAAAGGAAAATTACGTACCTACCGTAATTCTTGATCTTCTTGGACGAGTCTCCACCACTCATTCACACTAGTGGGATTGGCGCCGGAGGCACTAAGACCCATCGGAGCAAACTTTGCTGGAGGTTGGTAGGGAGGCGACGCATGAGACACGGGCGCCATAGAGCAGCGTCGAGCGGTAATGACCATCTCGGCGACGACCTCCAACCGCCCTGTACTTTTACCAAGGAGGTAGCGTTAACTAACGAAAAGGGTAAACCTAACATTAAAACGGACATAAGATAGTCCGTGATGACCCGTAAGAAGGGTCAGCAAAGAAGTCCTCACGGCCTAAAGATTTGAGGGAGGAAGACCAATACAGCGTGAGCTCTGGGGATGGAGGGGGTAGATGAGTGGTGGAGACTCGTCCAAGAAGATCAAGAATTACGGTAGGCAATGAACTTTTCCCATCTTCCTGGACATAAGTCTCCACCACTCATTCACACTAGTGGAGAGTACAAGCTGATAATCCCCAAAAGGGCGGCAGGAAAGCCAGAGCTCACGCGTCTAAGATAGAAGCCCATTAAGGATAAGTTCTGCCGAATGCGAATGCCGCCTGGCATGAACATCCAGTGCATAGTGCTTAAAAGTATGCACTGAGCTCCAGGTAGCGGCGTTGTATATATCTGCAATTGAACATTGCGACTTGCTAGGGATGTTGCATGACCGCTAGTAGAGGAGCGACACTCTACCTTCTAATTTAACTTGAGCCATGGAATAGCAATGACGAAGGCATGCCACTAACCATGAAGAGATACATCTAATAGCGACAGGTTGACCCAGCCGGGTGTCGCTGAAAGAAACGAACAGTTGCTGAGTCTTATGAACATCCTTGGTTCTATCTAAATAGAACCAAGAAGGCTCTCTTAACATCCAAGGAATGAACAGCCTGCTCCTTCATTTTGGAAATTAGCTAAGTAAGCGGGAGTACCAGAGGTTGGTTCAGATGGAATTTGACACAACCTGGGAAGAAATTTAGGATGAGTACGGAGAACTACCTTGTCCTTATGGAATACAGTATACGGAGGGTCCGGAATCAGTGCATGTATCTCAGAGACCCATGGGCTGAGGTAATGGCCACCAGGAAGGCAGTCTTCCAGGTAAGAAATTTTAGCTCACAGGTAGCTAAGGGTCTGAAAGGCTTCCCAGTGAGCATGTCCAGCACCAGGTTAATGTCCCAGGCTGCAACTGACGCTTAACAGGGGTCTGGTATGGAGAATCCCCTTAAGAAATCTCTTCACCATAGGTAACTGAGCCAGAGTTAAGGAAGAAACCGGCTCATGGAACGCTGAGATGGCACTAAGGTGAACTTTAACTGTGGAGTATTGAAGACCTAAGCTTGATAGGTCCAAAAGATACTCCAGAACCTTGCCAGGAGGACAGGAAAAGGATTCCAAGAGGATTTTGTACACCAGAGAGAAAACGTTTCCATTTGGAAGCGTGACGTTGGGTGGCTGGCTTCCAGCAGCCAGAAGGATGTCTGAGACTCTACGAGAGACGTTGAACCGATTCACTTCTATCTCTTCAGGAGCCAAGCATGAAGGTGAAGTGATTTCAGGTTGGATGGACCAACGAACCCTGAGTCAGAAGACTGATTTGCAAAGGAAGTGGTCTCGAGAGGCTGACAACATACTGTTGAGTAGAGGAAACCATAGTTGCCGAGGCCAGGAAGGAGAATGAGAATCATCTTGGTCCCCTGAGACTCGAACTTGAGGAGTACTTCTGGATTAGAGGAAGTGGTGGGCGAAGAAAGCGTTTTGTCCACCGCAGCCTGAACGATCCTGACAGAAAATGCCAGGCCCTGGATTTCTGGAGCAGAAGAGAGGCAGTTTTGCTGAGTGGGATGCAAAAGGTCCAGGTCTGAGTCCCCACTCTTGAACAGGGACCGAGCTACTGCTGGATCGAGAGACCACTGTGAGGGTCTGCCTCGCTCTGCTGAGGTGATCTCTAGGTCGCTTTGTATACCTGGCAGATAAACCGCTTGAATCAGAGACTTGTGCTCCAAGCACCACTCCCACACCCTCATTGCTTCCCTGCAAAGGGGATAAGAATGAGCACCGCCTTGCTTGTTGATGTAATACATCACTGCTTTGTTGTCCGCTTGAAGGAGAATGTTCTTAGACAAAGGACATCCTTCAGAGCTCGGATTGCATAGAGGACCGCCTCATCTCCAGGACATTTATGTGGAGATGAGTTTCAACTGAGTCCATACACCTTGAGTGTGGAGGAGACAGTGAGCTCCCATCCATTAGCGATGCATCTGTGGTGATGGAGATCTGATGATCCGGGGAGCAAAGGGAAGCCTTCCAGGAGATTGTTTCTTGAGACCACCAGGTGAGAGACCTCAAGGGGCTCCGTCACCTTGATGGGATAAGACTGGGGTGAGAGGTCGGGGACCACTGAGTGAGAGCATCCACTGGGTGGTTCTCATGTGCAGTCGGGCCAGAGGGACAGTGAAGACCGAGGACGCCATGAGACCTCAACATGCGTTGCATCGAGAGCTGTAACCGATTGGTTCTCCCTGATGTAACGGGCTACACGGGGATGTCGGTAGTCTTCTGTCCTCTGGAAGGAAAGCCTCGCTGAAGAGGTGTCTAGAAGCCGCCCATGAAAAGGAGCCTCTGGGAGGTTGCAGTTGAGATTTTCAAATTCAGCAGAACTCCCATGGACGGAGAAGACGGTAGTCGCTTGTGCATCGCTTCCAAAGTCCCTTGGCCGGAAGGGCTTGCTAGAAGCCAATCGTCTAGGTAGGGAAACACTGAGTTCCGACTTTCCTGAGATGCGCCACGAGAACTGCACAACACTTTGTAAAAACTCATGCGCCGAGGATAGCCCAAAGGGCAGGACTCTGAACTGATAATGCTGACCCAAAGCTACAAACCTGAGGAATTTGCGGGTCGGTGGACGGGATATGCTGGTAAGCATCCTGCATATCCAGAGAGGCCAGCCAGTCGTGTTGATGCAGCAAGGGTAACAGGGTACCTAGGGAAATCATCTTGAATTTCTCCCTGGGAGGAATTTGTTTAACTTTCTGAGGTCTAGAATGGGCGATCCCCCAGATTTCTTTGGAACCAGAAAGTAATGGGAGAACCTGTGTTTCGGAGATGCGGGGCACCAGTTCTATTGCCCTGTTGTTCAGAAGGCCCTGGATCTCCGGTGAGGAGATCTGATTGAGAGGCCGACAACCTGGGTTGTCGTATGGGAGGACACTTCGGGGGGGGTTCCAAGAAATTGAGAGAGTAACCCTCGCGAATTATCCGAAGAACCCATTTGTCTGAGGTTATGGACTTCCACTGGTTGTAGAAGTACATCAGACGACCTCCCACCGGAGGAGAAAGTTCCACCTCGGGCAGAGTGGATGGAACTTGGGCCAACGACTATAAGGTAGCGCTGGGAGCTTTAGGTCCCTGCGCTTCGCGCCTTCTTTGAGGTTGGGCAGGTTGGCTTTATGGAAGCTTCCCTGCCTCTGCCTCGAAAGGACTGACGCACTATGAAACTGACGCCTGTTCACATGCCCCGAGAGGGGCAGGCGGAGGTCTGTCCAACTTAATGGCCGATCTAGTCTTCTGAGTGGCCTCTAAGGCTTGCTCCACCTGAGGGCCAAAAGAAAGGAGCCATCAAAGGCAGCGCCATCACCTGCTGCTGAGCATCATTCGTGAAGCCAGGAAGCACGCAGCCAGGAATGGCGCCGAGTACAAATCGCTCGCTGCTTGAGCGAGAAGCAGTGTCGAAAGCATCCATGGCGGCTTTGACCTGTTGGTTATTGACTCAATACTTAATAACGGTCAGAAGAAGCTCTGACTTGAATCAATCTGGAAGAGCTTCAACCATTCTTTTCATAGAGTGCCACAGGATATACTCATACTGAGAAAATAGCCTTGATAACTGGCAATACGCATACTTAGAGTGGAGGCAGCAAAGACTCTCTTACCTAATGTATCAATCTTACCAGACTCTTTGTTAATAGGTCGAGCTGTAGTAGTTTGAGGAAGAACGACCTTGTCATTCTCCAGGACTACAATAGGATCCGCAAAGGCTTGGGATGCCAAATGGGACGATCCTTGGGAGCTGAAATACTTTATCAATGGATTTAGCCACTGAGGGAATAAGCAGGGTTATTCCATACCATTTGAGACAGCTGCTCAAGGAAGGCTGAATCGGAGGAGTCAAACCAGGGATCTCCAAGCATGAAGATACTGGAGTCTTAATATCTTCCCAGGATCGATGTCTGTAGTCTGGAGAGAAAGAGTGGATCCCAGGTTCTTCAACAGAGACTTAAAGGACAGGTCCTCACCACAGGCTCTGTAGCAAAGAAAGATCCTGTTTCTCCACTTCATCACCCAACCGGGGTCTGGGTCAGGCTCAACATCATCTCCTGATGGTCCAGAAAGGACTGTTTGACAGGAAAGGAGTGAAAATTAGAGAGGAGGAAATGGCAGAAAACAAGGAGAGTCCTCGAGGGCTGCCGGCGAGACGGCAAAACGGGCTGAAGACGGCATCAGGGAGGCGACGGCGCCAAGAGGTACGCGCCTCGGAACGCCGGCGGCGCCATGGCGATTTGTACGCGCGACGGAAGCGCTAACGCGCGCCACGGATTATGCGCTTAACGGGCGCCATGACGACGCCACAACGGGTATCGAGACGACGCCAGCGAACGGCGCCGCCGATCTAAGTGACATTAGCCGGGGCGGCGCTACGAGATAACGCGGGCGCCACCAACGCGCCGCCGCTAGATTACGCTGGCGCCGCCAACGGCGCCGCAAGCCCGCGGTTCTTTAAAATGGCGCCTGACACGGCCACAGACCCTGCAGAAGGCGCCGGAAAGCCCGGAACCTGGAAAACAAGAGAAGGAAATACCAGGAGATAAGGGCATCGGTGAGGGCCCCTGCGCCCGCAGAGCTATGTGAGGGGGGAAAACACCTAAGCACGGAGTCGCTAGCACCGAAGAAGGCGCTCACCAGGGAAGGTCCAACCGCTCACCTGATCGCCGAGGAGCCCGAGGGCCCGAGGTAACCGAGCCAGGCAGAAGAACCAACCTCCGAGCCCATCGCCCATAAGAGCGCCCACTGATGAAACTGCTCATCTGGAGCCCTACCTATAGGCGGAGGGGCTCGATGTCGAGGACGACGATTATCGGAAGCTGGCGACTCCAAGAAGGAGACCGCAATCAGTAACGATAACCGACCGCGACGCGAGACATACCAGAGGGCGACCGAATGATGCCTTCTTTTTGACCTGTGGGCCGTAAGAAGGCTCGAAATAATACCGGTAGAATGCGACTGCTTATTTTTATGCGGTGGGGACCGCCATCCCCGGCATCGGACTGACCGTAGTCGGAACCCCGCTGAGGAGAAGGAGGCTGACCGACCCAGCCCGCTGGACTGAACAGCTTTCTACGAAGTCTCCTACCGTCACCTGACTCTGCTCATGGTCGACCCGCCCAGTAGGCCGAGACTTCTTCAAGTAAGTTAAATTTAAATATTAGAAAATTTTACGAAAAATAGAATAAAACTAAGCGATACTACTATCGATAATGTACAAAAAACAAACTGAAAACTATGCGCTAGTTTGAAGTTTGACTCTGACAGGCGAGCGACGCCGCCACTGAAGCGCACTCGACGGCGGAAAAGGAACTGAGGCGGTTGGAGGGTCGCGCCGAGATGGTCATTACTCGCTGAAAGCCGCTGCTCGCGCGGCGCCTGTGTCTCGCGGGCGCTGGCCTCGCTACCACCTCCAGCAAAAAGTTTGCTCCCGATGGGTCTTAGTGCCTCCGGCGCCAATCCCACTAGTGTGAATGAGTGGTGGAGACTTATGTCCAGGAAGATCTAGTAACTATATAGGGCATAAAACTTAGTTGAGGGATAGCAGGTAGACATTTGTAAGGGAACACAGAGGTTGTCTAGATAGGGGGAGAACAGAGGCTAAGTATTTTAAGTGGGATCAAAACACGTGCATTGGTCCACAGAGGCAAGGTGTGATAGTAGTTTTTGTTTGAAAGCAGGGTGTGAGAAGGCATTCCTTAGGTCCATAGACAGCAAGTTCCATGAGTGGGGGGCAGCATATCTGAATGCCCCAGTGCCCTTGGTAGTCCGGCAAAGGGGAAGAGTTAGCAGAGATTTGTTGGACGATCTCAGTTCCCGTAATGGTATCGTCGGCTGGAGCAGTTCCGATAGAGTAGCTGGTTTCGCCAGTCGATAGAGTCTGAGAGGCAGCAGAGATAATATTGCCTGGTGGAGGAGGGGCACAGCCAGCCTAGATCTTTATAAAGCTGACAGTGGTGTTTCAGGCGTGGCGCTTTTGATGCATATCTACAGACACTGTTAAAGGTAGTGTCCCATTTTTGTAGTACTGTTTTGTTAGCCATAGTTAGGATGGGAGCACAATAGGACAGGGTAGGTAATAGGATTCCCTGGCAATGGCAAGTTTGGGTGGGGAGTGAGCAAGTAGTTTGTCCTGTAGGCGGCCTCAGTCTGCAGCTGACAGCTTTACAAGTTTCCTGGACGTGTTGATTCAAGTTAAGGTTTTGTCAAGCTTATATACCCAGATAACGGAACGAACTTACAGTCTCCAGTGGGGGACCGCTTATATCAAGAATATTGAGTGAAGATGAGCAGGTTCTTAGTTTATGGAGTGACCCAAAGAGCATAGCTTTAGTTTTATTAGAATTGAGTAATGAGTATGAGCATTTAGCCAGTGTTGAACCAAGTGGAAATCTGACATCAGAGCGGCATCAAGGTTGGTAGCATTGTCAGAGTGGGCATAGATAACTAGGTCATCCGCATAAAGGAGAGAGTTACCAGACGTTATGACGTTGGGGAGGTTATTTATGAATAATGAGAAGAGGAGAGGTCCAAGTATGGAGCCCTGCGGAACCCCAATATTGATCACGGTACTGTCAGAGATAGCAGAGTTAAATTTGACTACTTGTGACCTGTTGGTAAGGAAACTACTGAACCACGTAGTTACAGGGGATGAGAAGCCCAGGTTTCTGAGGGTGGCAAGCAGTAATGGGTGATCAACGAGGTCAAAAGCCTTTGTAAGGTCAATGAACACAGCCCCTGTTAGCTGCCCTTTATCCATATTAGTGAGTACATCAGAGGTGAATTTCGCCAGTGCAGTCATGGTGCTGTGGTGCTTCCTAAAGCCATGTTGTGCTTCACAAAGCGCATTAGAGGATTCAATAAATTCAATGACCTGTGTGGATACTATTTTTTCAAGAATTTTGCTAAGGACTGATAGGATGGCAATTAGTCTATAGTTCGATGTATCATTCTTGCTCCCTTTTTTGAACATGGGAGTGATTCTGGCAGCCTTCCAGATTTCAGGGACAGTGCCAGTGGAGAGGGATAGAGTGAAGATCCTGGCTATCGGACGGGATAGGAAGTGAGCTGCCATTTTTAGTAGACGAGGTTCCAGTGTATCAGAGCCAGGACTAGTGTTATCCGAGATGGTATTGAGGAGTTTGAAAACTTGATTCCAAGTAACCGCCTTAAAATAAAATGATTTAGCTGAAGCTGGTTGAGAATCAGTGCTAATTACAGTTGAGTGATGCTGAGAAGCAGAAGATTTAAGGGAGGATGTAAAGGCAGACAGGTCAGAAAATTGCTGATTAAAGGCGTTGGCTATGGTGAGGGAGTCATTGCAGTGGACCCCTTGGAGTATCATTTCCGATGGGGTGACAGATTGGGTGGTTCCTAGGAAGGTTTTAATATGACTCCAGAATTTCCGTGGATCATTAGAGGAGCCAGTCAACAGGTTTTGGCAATATTTGCTTTTGGCAAGTCTTATATGCTTTTTGCAGTCACTTCTATGTTGTTTATTTATGAGATGATCTCGGGGTAGTCCAGTTATTTTGTATTGTTTCCAGAGCTTGTCCCTGGTTTTAAGTTTGCATAGAAGTTCTTTGTCCAACCATCTGGATTGCTGACCTCTGACCCTTCTCATTGTCTTTGGTACATGCCTCCTTTGTACTTCTCCAAACTTGGTGAGGAACGTATCCAGGGCAGCTTCAGTATTGGTTGCAAGAAAGATTTCAGACCAGTCGATGCCAGAGATGTCAGAGAGAAAGGCTTGTACATCCAGAGCAGCATAGTTAGTGAAGGTAATCAGGATCGAGGAGCAGTCGGTGGGCAGGAACGCCAGTGACAGACCGTGGGCGCAGTGGTCCACTTAGGAGTCAGCTAGTACTGCTGTTTTAGATACATGACCCGGTCTGTTGGTGAGGATCCAGTCCAATAGCGTACCTGATTGTGAATTAGACATTCTAGTGCACTCAGTTATTAGTTGATGAAAATTGTGCTTTTGGATCAGTGATGCAAGGAGACTGTGGTGTGGTCCTAGCCAGCTCAAATTAATGTCCCCTAGTAGGATGGTTTCATTCATGTTCACAGTTAGAGATACATGCTGAAGTAGGTTCTGGAGACCATCCATCCCACCAGTGGGAGGGCTGTATACACATAAGATGTGCAGGTATTTCGCCTCAAGTGTCAATGTCACATGCAGTGATTCACATCGCATATGAGGACCAGAGTTAGGAACAATACTAAGAGAAAGGTGATTTTGTAGTATATGGCAACACCTCCCCTTTTAGAACCAAACCGGTCTTGTCGAAGCGATAGTATACCCAGGCAGGGAGCAATGTGCATCCGAGACATTAGGTTTTAACCACGCTCGGTGAGGCATAGGATGTCAGGATTTACCAACCTTGCCCAGACTTCAAGCTCAGTCAAGTGACTCAAGAGGCTTCTAATATTCATATGGGCTAGTACTAGGCCTTTATTTGTTTTAGTTGTGGCTGTCAGTGGAGTGTTAGGTTGTGGACCAAGGTTAGATTCAATGTCACCGGCCAGTATGAGTAGTCTTTGGGCAAGGAATTCAAGCATGGCTCTAGGGAACAAAACATGTTTTTTTTGTTTTTCACTGTGCTGCAAGTAGAAAAAGAGTGACAGGTAGGTACATCCTTTTTTCAAGAGTACGCAGTGAGTAATAGGTAGACTGGTATGGCAGGAGAGGAGGAGATTAGAATAGCTGAAGTCATTAGTTGATGGTGTACAATGTTCTTCAGTAATAGGTAGAGACTGAGTAATACTGTTAAGACCAAGCAGGAGAAACAGGCAGATGAGGGGAGCTAAGTTAGAGTGACAGGTGTACTAATACAGGGTCATTTTAGCAGAGCAGGAGCAGGGGTGCATAGGCACCAAGAAGAAGGAGAAATGCCAAAAAGGATTATACCAAGCGTCAGGGTTGAGGATTCACGGAGGCCAGGGAACACACGTACAGAGGGATTCTATGTTATAGCACAGCTCAAGAAGGCGGGCTGGCTAGGGAGTTGTCAGAGTCGCTGCCTAGTGGAGATAGGATGCTGCCCCTAGTGGGAGAGGAGTAGAAGGAGCCAATGGAAAAGTAGACAGTCATATGACCCACAGTAGCCTATATAGCTAAAGGGTTGACCAGGGTGGGTGAGGAGCTAGTGCGAAGCTTACCAGTGGACCTTAAAACAAAGAGAGCAGTAATATTTTACAATCTACAAACCTGCAGCTTAAATGAACTTGCACTTCAAACTACCCTTAGAGTGCAAAATTGCTGTAAACAGGCTTAGGTTCACATTTAAGTTAGGATTTACAAGACAATTTGGAGAGACTTAACAAGTACCACAATCAGAATATAACATTAGCTTAAGGTCCAGAGAGGAAACAGCAGTAGCAAAGAATTAAAAAACTGCAGCAGCCCGTCAGCAGGCAGAGTCGATAGTTCTGGACAGTCAAGTTTCTGCAGCGTACCTTCAGTCTGGTGATCAGCGGCAGTGCAGCGAGAAGGCAGCCGGCGGACAGAAGGTCCGCCCGCTGCTGGAAGCAGCAGACGCACCCGTGCTGGCGGTGAAGCTTCAGTCTGGTGATCAGCGGCAGTGCAGCGAGAAGGCAGCCGGGCGGATAGAAGGGGTCTCGCCCAGCTGTTTGAAGCAGCAGATGCACCCGCGTCAGGCGGTGAAGCTTTCAGTCTGGTGATCAGCGGGCAGTGCAGCGAGGAAGGCAGCCGGGCGGACAGAAGGTCCGCCCAGCTGCTTGAAGCAGCAGACGCACCTGCTGGCGGGTGAAGCTTCAGTCTGGTGATCAGCGAGGAAGGCAGCCGGCAGACAGAAGGGGTCGGCCCGGCTGCTTGAAGCAGCAGACGCACCCGTGTCAAGGGTGAAGCTTCAGTCTGGTGATCTGCGGGCAGTGCAGCGAGGAAGGCAGCTGGCGGACAGAAGGGGTCCGCCCGGCTGCTTGAAGCAGCAGAAGCACCCGTGTCAAGGGTGAAGCTTCAGTCTGGTGATCATCGGGCAGTGCAGCGAGGGAAGGGCAGTCGGACAGAAGGTCTCGCCTCGATGCTTGACAGCAGACGCACCCGGCGTCAAGGGTGAAGCTTCAGTCTGGTGATCAGCGGGCAGTGCAGCGAGGAAGGCAGCAGACGCACCCGTGTCAAGGGTGAAGCTTCAGTCTGGTGATCAGCGGGCAGTGCAGCGAGGAAGGCAGCCGGCAGACAGAAGGGGTCCGCCCGGCTGCTTGAAGCAGCAGACGCACCCGTGTCAAGGGTGAAGCTAATATACTTCACATCCATACGTTGGCAGTTTCCTTGGAAGAGGTGATTTACCAGACTGTCTTTAACAGAAGCTCCTCCCACTACCCCAGTAGAACATTCCATGGCTCCACCTTGTGATGTCAGATCTTGCATGCTAGAAGCAAGGATCCGTGTGCACCTTGCCAAGGGACGTCAGGTGAGTTGTCTGGATGTGAACCATGTACGAGATGTGAATCATGTACCACTCCTAGAAAGAACAATTACATAAGAACTTACTGTAAAAGTAGATCTTTGAGGGGATCTCTGCCATCAGGTAACACTAGGAACTTCAAGGTCAATGAAGGGGAATCCACATGGAAGATTTTCAGCAGTACAACTGGGGCTGTATACACCGTCGACGTCATCAACCCTATAAAGGTGTGAGCAGCCCCACTCCCTCCAGAGTTCCTTCCCTTGGAGCCAGACTCGTGCCATGGGGGACCGAGGCGAGAAAAAGGTGCCCAGGCATATAAGAAAGGCTGGATACACCAGACAGCCAGTTCCTAGAAAGAAGTCCAAGAAGAGGGATGGTGGGAGGGAAGCATACCTGATGACTCAGATCCCCTAGAAGATCTACTGTTACTGTAAGTTCTTACACAACTGTTCTGTCTTCTTTGGGGGTATCTCAGTCATCAGGTAACAACATATGAATAAGTCCCAAGCAGTTTCAGGTGCTCACCATAAACTTAAGACAGGAGGCCCTGCAGCACAGCCCTGCCAAATCCTGCAAGGGCTCTTGAGGCAATGTCCAGACTGTAGTGCTTGGTGGAAGTATGGTCAGTACTCCAGGAGGCAGCTGCATAGATGTCAGCGGCTTTGACCCCTTGGAAAAAAGTCACAGAGGTAGCCATGACTCTTGTGGAAAGAGCTTTGACAGTACCAGGCAAATCCTTACCATACTTGTGGCAGAACACAATGCAATTTGATAACCATCTGGATAAACATTGCTTAGAAACTGAAGTGCCCTTTCTACCTGGGGTGAAGGAAACAACTGCTTTAACTTTCTGTATTCCTTGGTGCGAAGCAAGTAGTACTTCAATGTTTTGCACACATCTAACGTGTGGAGCAGTGCTTCCCCTGGACTGGCACACGCGTAAAATAAACAGGAAGGTGGATAGATTGAATGTAAACTCAGATACCACCTTAGGGAGAAACTTAGGATTTGTGCACAAAGACACTGTCTTTGTGAAAAATCAAATAAGGCTCCTAGCACCAGAGGGCCTGAAGCTCTGAGATTCTTCGACCAGAAGTAATGGCAACCAAAAATACAGGTTACTCACCTGTAACAGGAGTTCTAGGAATGGTATATTTTGTTCATCCACACTTACTGGCAGGTTCCTTGCCACTTTAAATCTTGCCGGAAGGTCTTCAAGCTGGCTCCTCCCACCCACCCGGGTGGTAAAACTCGGTCCGCACCGTGGACGCCAGACCTAGCCCGCTGCAAGCCAGGTTGTGCTCCGGTCGAGGGGTTGTGGATGAACAACATATCATTCCTAGAACCCCTGTTACAGGTGAGTAACCTGTATTTCTAGAGACATGGATATGCTGTTCTATCCACACTTACTGGCAGACTACTAGCAGTTCTCCGGGAGGCAAGGCGCACACCCCCTACTTGGGAAATAAGGACTGGAGAACCGAGGTCCCAAAACCAGCATCCCGGCGTGACTCAAGGTCGATGTGGTAGTGGGTAATGAAGGTGTGTGCTGACTTCCAGGTAGCAGCCCTGCAGATTTCCTGGATAAGGACGTCCCTGGAAGCAGCCACCGATGCAGCAGTATGGCGGGTAGAATGAGCTCTTATCTCCCCTGGGAGGCTCCATGCCCGCCAACCTATAGCAGAGATCTATGGGAGGTGACCCACCTGCCTTATCGTCCGCTTGGCAGCAGGTCTGCCAGGTGCGGCTTCAGTGCAGGTGACAAACAGCTGGCGAACCTCTCCCCGAACTTCAGCCATCCGCTCCTTATAATAAGAGAGCGGTCTTCTAGGGTCCAAAGTATGGAGCCTATATTTGGCCTCCGAGGTGTGACTGAGGTAGAACACTGGCAGAGTCAACACCCAGTTAAGGTGAAACTCCAACACCACCTTCGGAAGGAATTTCAGGTGGGGACGCAGGACAACCTTGTCCCTGTGGAAGACCAAATAAGGACACTTGATGGAAAGCACCTAGAGCTCTCCCATCCTTCTGGCTGACATGATAACCACCAAGAAGGCAGTCTTCCACGACAGGTGAGAGATGTCACACCTGTGCATCGGTTCGAATGGCTTGCCCATGGGCTCAGCCAAAACCAGCAGTAGATCCCACGGAGGTGGAGGTTCTCGCAACGGAGGGGATATGTGATCAAGGCCTTTGAAAAAGCGCCCGACCACCTTCTCCTGGGCCACCGACTGCTTCCCGGCCCATGCCCGGTAAGCAGAGATGGCTGCCAGGTGCACCTTGAGGGTCATCGACTGAAGCCCTTGCCGAGGAAGGGATCATAGGTAGTCCAGAACGCTGGCCAAGGAGCAGGAGGAAGGGTCCAACCCCTTATCCTGACACCAAATGGAGAATCTCTTCCATTTGAAGGCATAGCATTTTCAGGTCAACTCCTTACGGGATGCCTCAACAACGTAGAGGACCTCGTCGGAAAGACCCAAGGCCTGGAACTCTAGCTGCTCAGGAACCAGGCCGTCAGGTGCAGGGACTGAAGGTCCGGGTGGAGTACCTTCCCCTGGTTGACTGAGATCAGGTAAATGCTGGCTGGAAGCCGCCTCGGGAGCCTGGAGCTGAGGCTGAGGAGATCTGGATACCAGAACTGGCAGGGCCAGTCTGGGGCTATCAGAATCACCTGCACCTTGTCCTTCCTTGCCTTGAGAAGCACTTTGTGGATTAAGTGAAATGGGGAAAAAGTGTAGAAGAGGACCAGGGTCCACCGCCTCGAGAAGGCATCCCCCTGCAGTGAGCCCTGCTGAGGGGGCCGGGCATGAAACAGCCTCAGCTTCGCATTCTCCATGGAGGCAAACAGGTCCACTTGAGGTGTGCCCCAGTGGGAGAACAGATTGTGTACTACCTCTGGCATGAGAGACCACTCGTGAGATGCAGCACCTATCCGGCTTAAGGCATCGGCCTGAGTGTTGAAGGCTCCCGCCACATGGATGGCTAAGAGATCCGCCACCAGTCTGCTCACGAGGGACCAAGTGCAGAGAGCTTCCTTGCACAGGAGCAAGGAGCGCGTCCCGCCCTGGCAGTTTAGGTAGTACATGGTCGTGGTATTGTCCATCTGGACCTGGACCACTTGACCCCGTACAAACGGAACGAAGGCGGTGAGGGCTAGTCGGACCGCTCGAAGCTCCAGCAGGGTGATGTAGCATCGAGACTCCTGAGGGGACCAGAGGCCATGCGCTCTGTGCTCCCCTAGATGGGCACCCCAACCCATCAGAGAGGCGGTCGTTAGAATGACCGTCAGCCCAGGACGGACAAACGGGATGCCCTCCTGCAGATGAGCTAGAACGATTCACCACTGGAGAGCGTTCCACATCTCCTGGGTCACCGCCACTGGCTGGTCCAGAGGACCGGAGCGCTGTTACCATTGGCGGGCCAGCCCCCACTGAAGGAGACGCATGTGCCAGCGGGCCCAACGGACCACGATGGTGCAGGCCGCCATGAGGCCCAGGAGGCGCAGGAAGTCCCGGGCAGGGCGCAACTGCCCAACCAGAAATGACTGGGCAGAGGAAGAAAGAACCTCGGCCCTGTCCGCTGGGAGCCATGCTCTGGCTCGAAGAGAGTCGAGCTGTGCCCCGATGAATTCAATCACCTGCGCTGGCACGAGTTCCGATTTGGACTTGTTGATGAGGAGGCCAATCTGAGAGCAGACCTGGAGGGATCCCTGGACCGCTCCACCTCCAGTCTGGAGGGGGCTGCAATCAGCCAGTCGTCCAGGTAAGGGTACACCCGGACACTTCGGCGCCGCAGGAATGCTGTCACCACTGCCATGCATTTGGTGAAGACCCTGTGAGTTGGAAAGAGGCTGAAGGGCATGGCCCGGAACTTGTAAAGGGACCCCTCCGCTCTGAAGCAAAGGAATCACTGGTGGGACGGATGGATTGGGACGTGAAAGAACGTCTCCTGGAGGTCCAGAGAACAGAATCACATGCCTCGTTCCAAGGATGGAATGATCTGTGCCACAGTGACCATCCTGAAGGTTCGAGACCTTAGGAACTTGTTCAGGTCGTGTAGGTCTAGAATGGGGCGCCAGCCCCCCATCCGTTTCGGGACCAGGAAATACCTGGACACAAACCCTGGGTCTGGTGGAGGATCCGCCACCTCCCTGATCACCTCCTTTTGGAGGAGCAGAGCAATGTCGGCTCAACGAGCCGAAAGAGAGGCTGTGGACCTCATAGCCCCCAGTGGGGAGACGGCTCGATAGGGTGGGGCCTGCCCGAATTCCAGAGGCAGACCCTTCCCTACCACTTCCAACACCCAGCAGTCCGCGGTGATAGTGGACCAGGCAGAAAGAAAGTGGCGGAGCCGTCCTCCCACGGGGGGAATGACGAAGCTGGGGGCGACACCCCTCAACCCATCACTGGGCAGGCTTGGAGGAAGGACCGGCCGAGGGACCTCCTGGACCTTTCCTCCCGGCTTCCTGCTGGAGGAAGCTGCAGGCTTGGCTCTGGTGCCAAGGCGCAGCCTGCTCGCCCTGATGCTGGTGTTGCTGGGCCAGACGTGCCACGGGGCAGAAGGCCGAAAGGGCTTACGCTGCTGCTGGCGGCCTTTGTCCTTCTGGGCAGACGTGACAGAGTCCAAGGTAGCATTGGACTTCTCGATTCTCTGCAAGTGACCCTCCACCCCAGGACCGAACAAATCGGTACCCAGGAAGGGAACGTCTGCCAGCTTTTGCTGGGTATTCGCCATGAAGGTGGAGATCCACAGCCAAGGTCTGCGGCATATGGCCACTGCGGCCGCTACTGACCAGGCACAAGAGTCTCCAATGTCAAGAGCAGTTTGGAGCTGTTGCTTTGCCACCTCCCTTCCCTGATCCCACACTTGCTTGACCGTAGTCTGGAGGTCAGCTGGGAGCTGAGGAATCACCTCATCCAGGGAGCCCAAAAAGGCGTGGGAAAAGTGTGCCATCAGTATGGCCAAACTGGCCTGACGAAGGCCTAAGGAGGATGCAGCGTAAACTTTATGCCCGGAGTAGTCCAGTTTCTTGGACTCTTTATCAGGTGGCTTGTCCACGTCCCGAGTGTTTCCGGAGCGCTGGAAAACAGTCGGTCACCAACTCCTCCGCAGAAGGAGGGCTCCGAGAATCCGGACAGTGAGCCGGTGGGAACGGCATACTTCTTGGCCATCCTGGCTGAGGGAGCAGGAAAAGAAGCCGGCCGCTGACATAGCTCCAGGGTCAGACCAACAATGGCTTCGGCCACAGGAAAGGCCTCCGTAGGAGAATCCCCTCGGTCCAGTATCTCCATGAGGGGATACTTGGCCCGCTTTGACACGGGTTTGAGCTTCATCCCAGTAGATTCTGAGATGAGCTGAAGCAAACCCATGAAAAAGGATGGGCTCTTGTCCACCGACTGTCCCCCAGGTTGAGAGGCCTGGAGAACAGGGAAGAATCATCGTCAGACTCAGAGGAGTCTGCAAACAGCTGCCGAGGGCCTAAGCCACCCTCCACCTGCCAAGGACGATCGGGAGTGAGGGTGACCGACAACTGATGGGGCAACCCATGACCCGACCGAGAATCCTTGGTCGGAGCCCCAGTTTTTGGTTGTGGGTGCGGGGGTTCCACCACAATGGGTGGTGCAGCTGGTTTTGGCCGAACAACCAGCGCCAGCTTCGGCTCCTCGATGACCATGAGGGGTTGTTTCGGCCGCTCAGGTGACAGCCACTTAATGGCCGGGGAAGGTGACTGAGTCGGCTTGCTCCCGGTCAAAAGGAGCTGCTGCCACATCAGATCCTGGTAGTGCCGACGCAACTTGCACCGGAGCCTATCCTCCAAGGAGGAAGATGACGAGGACGAGCGGTGCCACCGCTTTCCTCCGTGCCGAGACCGCCGATGGCGGGATCAGCTGGACAGAGAGGCGGTCTGAGACTGAGACACTCGGTGTTTCCGAGGGTGGATCTGGGAGGGAGCGGGGGAAAACCCGTTCTTCCCCCGACTCAGGAACCTTAACCAGGGACTCCGGCACAGAAGGCACAGGCAAGTCCTCAGTTTCCACTGGGGGAACTGGTGAAGAAGGGTTGTTGGTTTCTCCAGTTGACAGCCCGTCCGACGGGTCAAGAAAAATCTCGACTGCATCGACAGGTATCTCGGCCGGTTGACCTGACGGGGACACCATGAAGCCAGCAGCCTTAGCCGCAACCTCGACCGAAGTTGAGTGTCGACTATCCGGGGAAGGGGGACCACTCCCGCTCCCACGAACGTCGACGGTGAGACTTACCCTTTGAGTCCTTTTTCTTGGACCGAGAGGAATGTCCTGATGGCCCCTCTCCCTTAGTAGAGAGGGACTGACAAAGCTCCTTAAATGAAGCCGAGTAGGAGGAGCCCAAGGAGAGCGGGATAAATGCTGCAATCGAGGAAGAAGAAGATGCAGCCTGGGCCGCCGCCTCCTCAAGGGCGATCATTTGCTCACATTGCTCAGCCAAGCCCGCTGCCGCAGACACCGCAAAATGGGCCTCCTTGACTTTACCAGAGGAATCCGCCTCGGGCGCCAAGTTGAAGTCTGGAGGCACGGCCGTCTTGACGAACGGACTGAGAAGGACTTGCACACCGCAGGCTCACGGATCGTGATCGAGCCATGCAGTAAACGACGTGGAGTGCGGATCGTCCGAACATCTTCTGCCCACCAGGCACCGCCAAACCGGTGTGGATTTGTCCATCGCAGCCAAGGAAGAAAAAGACCGTAGTCTAGTAAATTTAAGTATGAGCTCGAATACTGACGAGGTAGGGATCCAGGCCCAAAACGAGAGTGCTAAGGAGGGAACCTGAGCCAAGCTGTGGGAGATCTGGCGTCATGGGGCGGAGCAGAGAGTTTTACCACCCGGGTGGGTGGGAGGAGCCAGCTTGAAGACCTTCTGGCAAGATTTAAAGCGGCAAGGAACCTGCCAGCAAGTGTGGATAGAACAACATATCCATGTCCCTAGAAACAGTGCTTTCCAAGAGAGAAAGTGCAGATCACAAGTTGTGATGGGCTCAAAAAGGAGGCAAGGTTGATTTCTCCAAAACAAAACTCAAGTCCCAAGCTGGGACAGAAGAATGGATTGGGGGTTTTGGATGCAAGATGACCCTTAAAAAAGTACGGGAGACGTCCAGCTGAGCAATTGTGCAGTCACCCATGGGCTCATGAAAGGCAGAAACAGCCGGAAGGTGCACCTTGAGGGAGGAATACTGGAGACCTGAGTGGAAGAGCAAGAGATCAGATAGTCCAGGATATGGTTCACCGGGCAGGTTAAAAGGGTCCAAACTGTTTGGCAGCCAAGATGTCAAACCACTTACACTTCCAACGCATAACAAGCTTGAGTGGAAGGCTTCTCGGCGGCCACTAGGATGTCCGCCACTCTGTTAAAGACCCCGAACCTGGTGATGGCTATGTCCTCAGGAGTCAGGCATACAGATGGAGGGACCTGAGGTTGGGATGAACAAGGGTCCCATGATCCTGGGTCAGCAGGTTACCACAGAGAGGAGAGGGACCAGAGGTTCCTCTGCAAGCTGCTGAAGCAGTGGAAACCATATCTGCCGAGGCCAGAATGGAGCTACCAAGATCATGCTGGCCCCCTCCATCTGCAGCTTGATTAGCACCCTTGGAATCAGAGGAAATGGAGGGAAGGCATAAAGAAATCTCCCACTCCAGGAGAGGGACGTGTCTCGCCAGAAAACTCCAGGCCCTGGGATCTAGCAAGCAGAAATTGGGCAGTTTTGTGCTGAGTGGGGACGCAAAAAGGTACAACTCTGGGCAGCCCCATCTGTTGAACAAGTCTTCTGTGATGGATAAGAGAAGCTCCCATTCATGTATGCTGGACCGAGTCCTGCTGAGACTGTTCACCAGCGAGTTTAACACACCTGGCACGTGGACTACCAGGAGTGTCAGGCTGTGATCCAGCGCCCAGTACCACACTCTCATGGCATCAATGCATAGGAAGTATGAATGAGTCCCCTCCTGCCTGTTGATGTAGTAAACTACGTTTAGATTGTCCGACTGCACCAGCAGCTGACCCGGAGCGAGGTTTTCCTGAAAGGCATGCATGATGTAGAGCACTGCCATCATCTCCAGGACACTGATATGCAGGGAGGTTTCCCACTGGGACCAAGAGCCCTGGGTCTGGAAGGGACCCCACATGGGCCCCCCAGCCCAGACCTGAGGCATCCGTGGTTAGGATCTGCTTTGGGGAGATCTGGAATGGGACACCTTGAAGTGGATCCAAGGGATCCATCCACCACTGCAGCACCTTGCGGACTGGGAAAGAGACCAGGACGGGCGATCCAACTGGTCCTTGCGCTGGTCCCACTGCACCTGGAGGGTCTACTGGGGAATGCGCATATGAAGTCTCGCCAGTGGAACAGTGGGTATGGCAGCTGCCATCAGGCCCAGCAATCTGAGGTACACCATGGCAGGAATGTAGTGACTGAGCATGAGCAACATCCTGAGCTTGGGCTATAAGGCATTCTGCTCTGTTCTGGGGCAAGAAGGCCTTCCGCCTGTGCAGAGTCCAGGACCGCCTCTATATACTGCAGCCTTTCAGACAGTACCCGAACTGACTTGGGAAGCCTGACCATGATGCCTAGGGAGTGGAAGAGCTGGAGACATCGCTCCTGAGTCAGCAAAAGCTGTTCCCTGGACAGAGCCTTTAGAAGCCAGTCATCCAGATAAGGAAAAACATACAGTCCCTCCCTTCTGAGAGCTGCCGCTATCGCTGCTAAGCATTTGATAAAGACTCATGACGCAAAGGGCAGCACTTTGAACTGATAATGCTCGTCCTGAGAGGCAAAACGGAGAAACTTCCTGTGAGGAGGAAAGACTGAGATGTGCATGTCTAGTGAGAAGAGCCAGTCCCCTGATTTGAGAAGGGGCATCAGGTCTGGTAAAGTTACCATCCAGAACTTTTTGTACTGGACATACAGACCAAGGTCCTTTAGGTCTAGGACGGGCCTCAGATTGCCAGTCTTTCTGGTGACCAGAAGAACCTAGAATGAAACCCCTTATTTCTCTGTCACCTGAGTACTGGTTCGATGGTCTGCTTGCATGAAAGGGACTGTATTTCTTCCTGGAGAACAGACAGGTGAGCCAAGGGATAACAGGAGGGTGAGGTTTCTGGAGGTTGCTGCTGAATCCATGCATCCAAAGTTACAGTTCTCCACTGATTCAGATGAAGGGAGAACCGATCTCCGCTTCCTGATCCAGGACCAGAGGAGGGGAAGGAGATCTGGTAAGGAGTCAAGCAGTGGTAGAGACAGCTGCGGGAGCTGATCCCTTATTTCTGGGTGCTTAGCCACAGCTCCGGCACTGGGGGGAGGGGCAAGGCAGCCAAGGCTCTGCGCTTCCCTAGGGGCTGGGGAACTGTACTAGGCCTATTGTTCGTTTTATGAAAGGGAGGGCACCCTCCACTCCTTGACTGGGTGTGATAGAGGGACTGAACAGACTCGAGGGCCCTGCCCGAGGCTTGCAGATCATTAATACTGTCCTGGACATCAGGGTCAAAGAGCTTAGTGCCATTAAGCACTTTTTTTTGCACATCGGCCGCAAAACCAGATACTCTGAGCCAGGAGTGTCTACACAGCATACGCCCGTGGCCGCTACCCTGGCAATGGTGTCAGCCATGTCAAACAGGGCTCTGAGGAGATGCTTACTAACATCCACAGCAGCTTGAAGGCACCGAAGAAGCTCCTGCTTCTACGTGCCATCTGAAGGGCCTGGGGCAGTCTTGCCCTTCTTCCAATTGGCATTTTGGTACTTTACCATGTGCAACAGGTAGTTTGCAATCCTCAAACCCAGAGTAGAGGAGGCGGAACTCCAGGAGGAAGGAGCTCCTGGTATAACTAAAACTTCTCTACTGGGACTAAGAACTAGATCTCTTGTACTGGGCCCTTCAATTAAGGGTTAAAAAAAAAAAAAAAAGAAAGAGTTGGTGTGTTTGTCAGAGATAGTTGAAGTAAATTGTTATCTGTGTACTTATCTAGGTGTTTGCCACAGGTGTCAGAAGGAAATTGCTATCTGTGAAATTAACTAAGTGTAGAAAGATTTGCAAAGTAGGGGGAGTGGCTTAGCTAGAAGGAGCCAGGTTAAGACCAGATATAAACACTGCCCTAGATAGCATCTGCCAGAGGACAGACAGAACTCCAGGAGGAAGGCGCTCCTGGTAGAACTAAAACTTCTCTACTGGGACTATATTGTCCTCCTTCCTTCCCCTTCACCCCCACCCTAAACCAGTTCTACTTTTTTAGGGACAGGATTTAACTGACAACAGGGACTTCCTGTTTGGGAGCAGGAAGTGAGTGATCACAAAGCCACCAAAGACTCACCATCCTAGAAGGGCAAGAGTAGCTCTCCATCCCCCCCAGCTGCTGGAGGTCTGACTCTGAGCAAGTAAGGAGACTACTGAGAAATATAGGAACTTCTCTCAGAATAGGAAGATCAGGAGATAAAAGGGTACAGAGGCAGTAAGTAACTAGGGAGAGAAGAAAAAAAAAAAAAAAGAAACAAACAGAGGAAATAGTAAGTATTCCAAATAACAGTTAGGGGGCCAGAAAAAAGACACGATGGGAGTGGTGCAGTGCAGTGGCTGTGGAGCAGCAGCTTTCCGGGAGATGTTTTGGAGGATGCAGTGTTGTCCCATCTGCAGACACACCTCTGGGCAGAGGGAAGAGGTTGCTCATCTCCAGGCTGAGTTGGCCAGGATTTGTGGTACCTCCTTTCCCACCTAGGGACCACCAGGGTCACTGCCGTTGCCTCAGAGGTTGCCAAGAAAGAGGAGTGGTTGGACCACAGTGGGCTCAGGGAGGGTGAGGGTGGTGGAACAGAGGTTCATCCCTCCAGTTGTACCTCTCCATAATTTCTATGCCGTTCTGGAAAAGTGTGGTTCCTCTATGGAGGCACCCACAGTGGAGACCAAGGAGGATACTGGGAACCTCCACAAAGGAGACCCAAAGGAGGGTGGCATGGGACCCCACAGGGGAAGGAAACAACCTGGTGGGGGACTCCATTGTTAGGAAGGTAGAACTGGGGGAGAAAGGGGAGAGGGAGGTGAGGTGCCTGCATGGCTTGGAGAGATAGGGAGCGAATCCTAAGGATCGCAGGAGCAGCAGCACAGGGGAGGGAGCTGGATGTCATTGTCCACCTAGGGACAAATGACCTGGCTAAGAAAGGGATCAGAGCAGTGCAAGAAGTGTTTGAGGAGATGGGGAGGGGCCTTAGACAACTAGCACACACGGTATACTTCTCGGAGGTGCTGCCTGTCTATGGCATGGGTGAGGCTAGGGTGCTCCACACCATGGGATGCAATCAGTGGTTGAAAAACTGGTGCAGAGCTCAGGGATTTGGCTTCATTGGAGAATGGGGGTCCACCTGGAGGGATGCCGGCCTATACTGGCATGATGGTCTGCATCTGTCCAGGAGGGGAACCAGGATCCTAGGTGATAGGTTTAAATACTTCACTGAGAAGTATTTAAACTAGCCAAGGGGGGAGACACTGGAAAGGAGCAGGGAAATCCTAGCCTCCACCCCCCCCCCCAAAATATCAGGGTACTAAGTGAGGTAGACACCAACATAGAGATGTCAATAGGGAGAAGCGCTGGGGTAAATGGAGAAAGTGACAAATGCAGTAAGGATAGGGATGGGGCAAAAAGGGGTAAGGCCATCAAGAAATGGAGGGTAATGAGTACCAATGCCCGTAGTGTGGGCAACAAGCTCCCTGAACTGGTGGCCTTGTTGGAAGAGGGATGCTTGATATTGTAGCAGTCACAGAAACATGGTACACAGAGAACCATGATTGGGATGTTAACATACCAGGGTACACAATCTACAGGAGAGACAGGGAGGGCGGGGAGGGGTAGCTCTCTGTAAGGGAAGGATAAAGCAACTGAACAAAGAGTAAACAGGGAGGAGAGGAGGCACTGTGGGTCACCTTAGAAACTGGAAATGGCACCACAGTCCGCATAAGGGTTGTATATACACCCCATGTCAGGGGAGGGAATGGACAAGGATATGACAGAAGGCATACTTAGGATGGCAGAGAAAGGGGAGATACTGTTGATGGGGGCCTTAACATGCCACATGTTAACTGGAGCACCTTTATGGCAGCCACATCCAAAAGTAGGGCCATTCTTGATGCCCTTCAGGTGGCATGCCTCAGACAGCTAGTTTTGGAACCCACTCGTGAGGGAGCAATCTTAGACCTCGTACTCTCAAATGGGGACAGTGAGAGGATCTCAGATCTAGAAGTGGGTAGTCATTTGGGAACAAGTGACCACCAAACAGTGTGGTTCACGATAAACTCTGCTACAGAGTCAAGCCATACGAAAGTGAGGGTTCTGGACTTCAGGAGGGCTGATGTTGGCAAGATGGAAGGAGGGGTGCAGCAACAATGGGCAAATATCAAAACTGCCATCACAGAGGCAACAAGCCTTTCTGTGAAGCAAATAAATCAAAACGAAAGAAAAAGCCACTATGGTTCTCAAAAGAGGTGGTGGTGAAGGTTAGGGAGAAAAAGATAGCATTTAGGAAGTATAAGGAAACACAGAAGGAGCAGGGCAGAGAACTGTACCAGTTAAGGCAGAAGGAAGCAGGGAGGGTAGTCAGAATAGCAAAGGCACAAACTGAGGAAAAGATAGATAACTCGGTTAAGAAGGGGGATAAAACCTTTTATAGGTATATCAGAGAGCGTAGAAAGACAAAGGGAGAGATAGTGAGGCTGAACAGAATGGATGGTGGGTGGGCTGAGCGTGATAGTGATAAAGCAGGGATACTGAATGAATACTTCTGTTCAGTATTCACAAAAGAGGAAGTGGGGGAGGTGTCTAATCCAATTAACAGAAGCACTCTGGAGAGGGTGGGGTTGATCCCAGTCCTTTCACAGAAGAAAGGGTTAGGGAAGAACTCCTAAAACTGAAGGTGGACAAAGCAATGGGGCCAGATGGAATTCACCCCAGAATTCTAAAAGAATTAAGCAGAGAACTAGTGACACCAGTGACAATGCTTTTTAACAAATCATGGAAGGATAGTGTGGTACTTGAGGACTGGAAGAAGGTGGATGTGATTCCCCTTCACAAAAGTGGGACCAAGACAGAGGCAGGAAACTACAGACCTGTCAGTTTGACCTCTGTGGTAGGGAAAGTGATGGAATCACTTCTGAAGGAAAGAACTGTTGAGTACCCAGAGGCCAGTGGGGCACAGGACCCAAGGCAGCATGGGTTCACAGCGGGAAGGTCATGTCAGACGAATCTAATTGATTTCTTTGACTGGGTGACCAAGTAGTAGACCAGGGGGGGCTGTGGACATGGCCACCTAGACTTTAGCAAGGCATTTGACACAGTCCCACACAAAAGATTAGTAGTCAAATTAACCAGCCTGGGAGTGGGTTCCAGAGTGGTAGCCTGGGTAAAACATTGGCTGGACAACAGGACACAGAAGGTAATTGTAAATAGAGTCCACTCTGAAGAAAGAGGGGTTACTAGTGGGCTACCGCAGGGTTCAGTACTAGGTCCAGTCCTTTTTAAGGCCTTTATAAGTGACATTGTAGAGGGACTGGAAGGAAAAGTATGCTCTTTGCAGATGACACAAAGATCTGCAACAGGGTTGATACACAAGGAAGCGTGGAAAGGATGAGAAGGGACTTGGCAAGGTTGGAGGAATGGTCAGAAGTATGGCAGCTTGGATTCAATGCAAAGAAATGCACCTAGGAAACAAAAACCCAGGGGAAGATTACACAATGGGGGAGGTAGAACAACAACAAAATGGAAAGGGACCTAGGGTAATCATATCAGATGACCTTAAGGTTGGCAAGCAATGCGAGAAGGCGGTAGGGAGGGCTGGGAGGATACTGGGATATATAGGGAGAGGTATCACCAGCAGAAAACAGGAAGTTGTTATCCCCCTGTACAGACAGTTGGTGAGACCCCATCTGGAGTACTGCATCCAGTTCTGGAGACCCCATCTCCGCAATGACATAGACAGGATGGAAGCAGTTCAGAGGAGGGCAACTAAAATGGTGCAGGGTCTGCAAGAGAAGCCATACGAGGAGAGGCTAAAGGAGCTTAATATGTATACCCTTGAGGAAAGGAGGAAGAGGGGGACATGATAGAAATGTTTAAGTACCTCAGTGGAATCAACAAAGTCCAAGAGGGTATCATCTTTCAGAAAAAGAGATGTGCAAGAACAAGGGGACACAATTTGAAGATAGAGGGGGGACGGCTCAAGGGCAATGTGAGGAAGTATTTTTTCACAGAGAGGGTGGTGGACGCATGGAACAGCCTTCCTGAGGAGGCTGTGGGGTCTAAAACTGAGGGAGAATTCAAGAATGCATGGGACAGACATGAGGCAATTTTTGTGTGGGGAAAGAAGAAATAGGCTGTTGCTTAAATAGGACCTATAGCTTATCTTCTAGGTAGGGAAATGGGCAGACTAGGTGGGCCAAGCTGTCTTTATCTGCCATCAAAGTCTATGTTTCTATGTACCCTTTAACCCCAGAGGTCGATTCTGCGAGAGACTGTCTGGGGGAAGTGAGATCAGATGCTTAGGCACCTTAGACCTGTCATGAGCATGTCAAAATATTAATTCCAAGAATCTAATAAATAAAATAAAATAAATGAGCTGCCTTGATGACCACTGAGTCTGTCTTGGGCTGGGCAGTATAGCAGGGGAACCCGTGAGGGGCATGATAAAGTTTTTCAGCCCTGTGAGACATAGCTGGCACCATGTCTGGTCTGTGCCAGGCTTCCATGGCTGCATTCCTCAAGGCTGGCAGGATTAGAGGAAAGCTTTTTGGGGGGAGATTCTAGAATCTCCAGGAAGTCCACCAACTCTTTTCTGGTGGCATCCTCTTCCTCAGTGTGGAAGCCCATGGCTGAGGACAGCTGCCTCATCACATTAAAAAAAATGTGAGGTCCTCTTGGCCATCCCGCTGGTGCAGCAGTTGGATTTCCGTCTGCAACCCAGGTTCAGGAGCAGACTTAGGTTGCTGGAGGGCTGGCAGGGGGAAGTATGCTTGAGCGTCCCATGACGGCTCGCGTTCTCCGGGGGGAGGGTGAGGAATCAGCCCGGCATATGCAGAGCCCTAGCGGAGGCCAGAGGCTTAGCACTATGTCGGGCTCCTCAGGGTCTGATTGGCCTCAGACGAAGGTCAGGGGTTCAACACACCTCTGAGGCAGCTAGGGGAGGATTTCGGCGCTCACGCCTTGACGTCGAGGGAACTTGCAATGTCCTCAAGAAATGTGGAAAATGCCTTCCAGCTCCTAAGGAGACAGAGCTCTGGAGCTTGTCCTCGATATGCTGTCGCCTGCCTGACCACCGTCTGATCGACGAAACAAGGAAGTTCGGGGTGCTTGGGGCCCCCCCTTGTCCCCGCCCGGAGGGAACCGTGGCTCTATGGGTGAAGAAGGGTGGATGAGGTAAGGCGAACAGCAGAGGGATGACTCCTGGGGTTCCAGAGGAAGTCGGAGCTGGGAAGATGAAGGGGGAGAGAAAGTGAAGAAGAAGAAAAAAATGAACGTGAGGTCCTCAGGAAATCATTAAGGTGTGTGCTTCACCGAATCCTTGCTGACACAGGAAGCAGTGTACCTGTCAGAGACTAGGATTTTTTTCCTCCATCATCAGGAAGAATGAGGTATGGATGGGTACTCCTCCTTCACATGGACCTCCTCTAGGTTCAGGTCTGGTATAGGTTGTGTTGACAACAGCATACGGAGGGCTTCCTGTGGTTGATGAGCAAGCATCGACGACGAAGCTGCAGTCAATGGCGTCAGAGAGGAGGCTGTAAGGCACCCAGCTGCTGCATAATCACATTGGTAAATTTAACCTGAATTTCATTTAGGTTGACTGAGTTTGTTGACAGAGGAGGGATGGACAGCACAGACGTCGGCGAGCCACCAGCTGGGCCCGGAGTACCCAAAGAGCTTGTAGCCTGAGTGGGAGAAGGGGGCAGGCCTCGGCGAGAGGAAGAGTCGACAAGGGGGGGCTGCCCGATCCGAGGCTGACGCCAACTGCCTTGAGAGAATCGAGCATGGATGCTGTCTGTATGGGTCTCAGGGCACAGAGACCTGGACAGTAGATTTCTTCATGGAGCGGGTGTGCAGCCAAGACCCCCGGAAGAAGTAGCTGATGGGGAATGATATCAACGCCAGAGGGAGCTGTCACGATCTCAGTCTTTTTTATGACTTTTCCCTGAGGATTTGTCTCAGGTCTTGGGAGGCCTGAGAGCTCGAAGATCCAGTAGGTTACTGAGAGACCGGGGCCCTGGAGGACCCCTGCCTGTAACTGGTTACCTGCAGATCCATAAGGAAATTTTTGAGAGCTTTCCTGCATTGCCTGAGGGTTGTTTGATTAAACTTTTGGCAGAGCTCACAGTCAAAAGTCGTGATCAGGCCCAAGACAGCAGACCCAGAGAGAGTGCTTGTCTGTGGAGGCAATCATCTTTCTGCAGCTGCAGTGACAGAAGAGAGAAGTTGAAGGATTAACTCTCAACATAAACAACTGAAGGAACCGGTTTAGAAAGAGAGATTCAGGAAAATAATTCAAGAAAAGCCATAGACAAAAAAAGGGGTGAATTCTGCAACGGAGCTTCCGCGGTGACCCACGTGAGTGAGTTGACAGTGGGAAAGAACTAAGGAGGGAGCAGGCCACTCACGCCTTTATAGGGTTGATGACGTCAGCGGAAGTCAACAGTGTGGGCAGCCCCAGTTGTACTGCTGAACATCTTCTGTGTGGATTCCCCTTCACTGACGGTGAGGTTCCTATGGTGTTACCTGATGACTGAGGTATCCCCAAAGAAGATCTACAATTACAGGTGAGTAAAGTACAGTTACGTAAGAACTTGCCGTAACAGTAGATCTTCGAGAGAGGCTCTTGCAGTAGGTAATTACATACAGGACTGACGTCGGCAGGACCCCAGAGAAAAATTTCTAGCTAGCAGTCTCTGGCGAGGGACCACCCCCACGTCAGGTGACTGGCATCAAGAGACGTCAGTATAAAGGGGTGGTGCCTCACGCCCGCCTTCCAGTTCTTTCCAGCCAGAGGCCACAAGAGGCTGGACGAGAGAGAAGCGGATATCTCCCTCACTGGAAAAGGAGTTGAAAAAGCTTAGGGGGATGGAGGGCGGGAAGGTATTACCTACTGCAAGAGCCTCTCTTGAAGATCTACTGTTACAGTAAGTTCTTACGTAACTATACTATCTTAATTTGAGAGGGCTCTTGCAGTAGGTAATTACATATAGGACTGAGTCCCAAGCAGTCTGGAACAAGAAGAAGCACACGGGAGAAGGAAAGCTACTCAAAGCAGGTCCTCTAGCTGTGAAGGCCTTAAGAACGGAGGCCTTGCAGAACAGCGAGCCCGAAGTCTGCTCTATGGCGAGAGGCAATATCCAAACTGTAATGCTTTGTAAATCTACGGACAGAAGTCCAAGTGGCGGCAGCACAGATGTCTGCCGCTGACACGTTCTTGAAACATGCCGCCAAGGCAGAGACCCTCTGGTGGAGTGTCCTCTGACTTGACCCGAAATGGTCTTGTTGTACTTGTCATAACAGAAGGTGATGCAATGAGGCAACCATTTAGACAGGCATTACGTAGAAACAGCATTGCCTTCTCTTTTGGGTGCAAGAGACAAACAGTTGATGAGTCTTTCTGAGATCCTTTGTTCTGTTAGTGTAGTATCTCAGGATCTAGTGAACGTCCGTAGTGTGAAGCAGATACTCCCCCTGACTGGGGTACTGTGTAAAGAGAACGGGTAACTCTATGGATTGGTTCAATGTAGATTCCGCTACCACCTTGGGGAGAAACTTAAGATTGGTGCAGAGAGCCACACAATCCCTTTGTGAAAAATCAAGTACGGGATTTTACACATCAGGGCCTGGAGCTTGGAAATCCTCCGAGCAGAGGTAATGGCCACTAGGAAGGGTGTCTTCCATGAAAGGAACTTCATGTCTGCTGAGGCCGCCGGTTCATAAGGACGCAAAGCAAGTTTCTCAAGAACAAAGTTCAAATCCCAAGGAGGGGCGGGAACTCGGACAGAGGGTCTCAAGTGAAGAACCCCTCTGAGGAAAGTCTTACAGACTTCCAGTTGAGTAAACATCCTATCTGCGAAGGGAACGTGGTAGGCCGAAATGGCCACCATGTGTACCTTCAGAGACGAGTGACTAAGACCCAGGTCAAAGAGATGGCGCAGGCACTCCAGCAGTCGCCCAACTGAGTAGGAGAAAGGCTCGAAGCCTTTTGAAGCGGCTCACATTAAGAACCGTTTCCACTTCATGGCACAAGTAGACCTAGTGGAGGGTTTTCTAGCCTCCACAGAGATCTCAGCCACGTGGGGAGAAACCCCAAAGCGGCCTTGAGCCATGACTGCAGGAGCCACGCATGTAGTTGAAGGGACTTGAGACCTGGATGGACCAGGGTCCCCTGATCCTGGGTCAGTAAAATTAATGACAGAGGAAGAGGAGGTTCCACTGAGTATTGTTGCATAAGAGAGAACCAAATTTGCCTGGGCCAGAAAGGAGCGATCAGAATCATTCGTGCTCCTTCTGAGCTGAGTTTCTGAAAGACACGCGGGATCACAGGAAACGGGGGGAGGCAGAGACGAATCTGTCCTTCCAATCTAGAGACATAGCATCTCTCCAGAAAATGCCTCGCTCTTGAATGAGCGAGCAGCAGTCGGGAAGCTTTGCGTTTAGAGGTGAAGCGAACAGGTCCACCTGAGGTTCCCCAAAGTAGGAAGATATCGTCTAGGACCCCCTGATCCAGTTCCCACTTGTGAGCTTGAGCAGACGAGCCACTTAGTTTGTCTGCTAAGGAGTTCTCGACCCCTGGAACATGAATTGCCATGAGGTGAAGGTCGTGTTGTGCTGCCCAATCCCAAACTCTCATCACTTCCCTGCAAAGAGGGTAGGACAGAGTCCTGCCCTGTTTGCTGATGTACCATACCACACACATATTGTCCGCCTGGACAGCTAGGTGGCCTGGAAGAAGATGCAGGTGGAGAGCCTGAAGAGCATAGAGCACTGCCCAAAGCTTGAGCACATTGATGTGCAGGGATTGTTCAAGCTTGGACCAAGATCCCTGGGACCAATGTGGGCCGAGATGGGCTCCCCAACCTTCGCCTGAGGCGTCTGTGGTCAGATTCTGGGAGGGAGGAGGAATGGAACTCCCCAAAGAAGGTTCTCTCGAACCATCCACCACTGTAAGTCTCGAACCATGGGAGAGGAGACTAGGACCAACTGGTCCCAGTCATCTACCAACTGATCCCATGGAGAGCGAAGCGTCCACTGAGAGACCCTCATGTGGAGCCGAGCGCGAGGGACTATTGGGATAGCAGCCGCCATAAGCCCGAAGAGGCGAAGAACCAACCTTGCACTGACCCGCCTGCGGCCGCACAACAGGCTTACCTGAGTCTGGAGTGTGGCTGCCCTGTCCAGTGGCAGGAAGGCCCTGCCTAGGGTCGGGTCCAATATCACTCCAATAAACTGGGGCCTCCAGGATGGGATCAAGTGAGATTTGGAATGGTTGATGGTAATACCCAGACAGGCAAAGACCTGCTGGGTGAGGGAAAGGCAGTGCAGGAGTTCCTCCCTGGACGAGGCCGCCAGGAGCCAATCGTCCAGGTACGGGAAAACCCGTACCCCCTGGGTACGCAGGTAGGCCGCCACCACCACAAGGCATTTGCTAAATACTCAGGGAGCCGAGGACAGGCCAAATGGAAGTGCCTTGAACTGGTAGTGGTCCCTCTGGAAAGCAAAACGGAGATATCTGTGGTGAGACAGGTGGATAGATATGTGCAGGTAAGTGTCCTGCATATCCAGAGCGCACAGCCACTGGCCCGAGCGGAGGAGGGCAGAAGGCTCTGCAGTGAGAGCATCCTGAACCTCTTGTACTCCTTGAAAATGTTCAGGGAACTGAGATCTATAATAGGTCTTACATCTCCTGTCTTCTTCAGGACCAGGAAGAAGAGGTAATAGTAACCCGTTCCTTGCAGGGGAAGGGGGACAGGTTCTATTGCCTCTTTCATCAAAAGTGCTGAAATTTCTTCCTGGACCAGAAGATGTTCCAGAGAGTACGACGACCTTGGGGGAGGATGACGAGGTGGTTTCTGCAGAAACTCTATTGACTGTCCTTCTGCGATTAGCTGGAGCACCCATGAATCTGATGTTATCCTCTCCCAGCCCGGAAGGTGGAGGGAAAGCCTCCCTCCTGCCGGTTCCTCCGGAGCCAGGAGGCTGTGGGAGAGGAAGGAGTCAGGTGGTGTGGCAGCGCCGAGTTGAAGCTCCCGCTGCTTTTTGGGCGGGGACTTGGCAGCTGGGGGCCTCCACGCTTAGTGGCTCTTCCTTGTGGTTTGGCTTTGGGACGATTCCGTCTGTGACAGGGACTGCGCTGCGATTGATGGGGATGATACATAGAGTCCACAGACTTTAGTGCCATCCCCTTCTCCTGCAGGTCGGTGATGAGGTCCTTGACATCACCCCCAAACAGCACCTAACCCCAGAAGGGCGCTTCCTGGATGGCGGATTGCACTTCCACAACCAACCCTCACACTCTGAGCCACGCATGACGCCGCAGGCCTACGGCAAAAGCTGAGCTCCTACCAGCACTGTCCACTGCATTGTAGGTCGCACGAAGAATGTGCCGACTGGCCGAACGTGCAGAGCGGACAAGGTCATCCACTTCCTGCTTGACCTGAGAGTCCGGAAGGGAGTCCAATTTAGATTCCACCTCACTAAGAATCGCCTTCTGGTAATCCCCCATGTGGCCGACATAGTTCAAGGCCCTAATACCCAGAGTGGAAGAAGCAAAAATCTTCTTGCCATACTGGTCCAGAAGGTGGGATTTCTTGTCAGGTGGAAAAGAGCAAAGGTGTTTGGGGTGAGCTGACCGGCCATGAGCGGCGCCAATCACAACTGAGTCAGCTCAAGGATGGGTCCACCAGTGGCTGGGGGGGGGAGCGATGGAGAGGGGATACGGGTATGGACTATACCCATAAGGCACGTATCCGCAACCCGACTGCGGGAAGCCCGGCATCGGATAGGTCAGCGCTGGGTACTGAGGTGCCATATACTGCAGTCCCAGGTATGACAGCGTTGGATACGACGGGGTTGGGTGCCCAGGAACCGGGGGGGCTTCCGGAGCAGATGGCCCAGCCGGTGGCCCCACGGGCGGTTCTGGGGCATAAGGCCCAAGAGGCGGAGGGCCCAGCGTCGGGGAGGGGGATGTCGCCCAGAGTTGGCAACACCGGCGTCCGGGAAACCAATGTCAGATCGGTTAGACCAGCAGGTGGACGGTCTGACGGAGGTGGAACAGGAACCCTCAGCATCGTCCGATTTTGGGGGGAGAAACTTTGGGGTCGGGCTGAGGAGATTCAGGGTCCTCGAGGGCAGCGGAGGCTGCGGGAGCCGGAATGACGGACGTTAAACCGCCGCTGGCTCATCCGCTGTGTGGACATCAGGCTAACCGACGCGCGTACTTAGCAGCAGGATCCAGGCGGGCGGCGAGGGCCGGTGTCCGGACTGATTGACCCATCGCTGGAGACAGGTCCGGCGGAGGGGCTGCTGGTCAGGCGGAATGGGAGCCGCGCCGCCTCAAGGGTCGGGCGACTTCACCGACCTTCTGTGCGGGCGCCGGAGGAGCCGACGCCTGCCTTATCGAGCCGCCGTGATCAGTAAGCTGCGAAACCACAGCTTTACTGGGTGCGGAGGCTTCCAAAGCCCAGAGGCGCTCAAGGGCCCGAAGCGTGAGCCAGACGTAGGCTAACGCCACCTTAGAAGCCTCTAAGGCGCCGGTTGCGGAGCCGGTCCCCAGAGGGACGTTACTTTAGCACAGTGACCGAGGAAGTCGCTGTGGGAGAGGAGCCCTGTCCCGGTGCTTTTCTTGTCCTTTTTCTCTGGCGGCCTTTGAGGAAGTTGACGCCCGTCAGTTTTTCAATCTTTCTCCATGGGGCTCATTTTCTTTTCAAAGTATCGGCCTCCAGGACTGCTGCCGCCTCTGGTGGCGCTTTAAAACTAAGGCAGCGCTGGCACTTCTCTACTGGATGGTTGGGGCCCTAGGCAAAAAAGGCACAGGGAATGGTCGTCCTTGTGCAGGAGTTGGGCGCCGCATGAGTCGCACTTGTTTTTGCGCTCGGAGGGTGTAGGGAACGACATACTCCGATGAATACCTGACAGATGATAGGAAAAAAAACAAAAAAAAACATCGAAACTACTCGGTTAAAATACCGATGAAAGAGCCTGACAAGCAGGGAACTTTCCGTGAGGCGCTGGCATGAGCTAACGGCAGGAAAGAACTGGAAGGCGGGCGTGAGGGATCGCCCCTTTATCCCGACGTCCCGACACCGTTCACCTGACGCTGTGGCGTCCCGCGCCAGAGACTGCTAGCTAGAAATTTTTCCGTGGGGTCCTGCCACCTGCCGTCCTATATGTAATTACCTACTGCAAGAGCCCTCTTGAAGTAAGATCCCATTTTTCTAGGGATGTGGATATGGTTCACTTATCCACACACTGGCAGACTTCCAGCAGTTCTCCAGGAGGAGGGAGCAAGGTGTGCATCCCTATTTGGCGAACAGAGATTGGACAACTGAGGCCCCAAAAGCAGCATCCCAGTGTAACTCAAGGTCAGTGCTGTAATGGAAGATGAAGCTGTGTGCCGACTTCCAGGCAGCCATCCTATGGATCCCCTGTATGGGGACATCCCTGAAAGCAGTCACCGTCACAGCAATATGTCTGGTGGAATGAGTCCTAAGGGAGGCTTCCTACCAGCCAACCTGTAACAGAGGTTGATGCAGCAAACAATACAGCTGCCAATCATCCTCTAAACTGCCAGTCTGCCAGGTGCAGCTTCACTATATTTGACAAAGAGCTGGGGAGTCTCACCCCTAACTCCAGCCGTATGCTCTCTATAAAGAGAGAGCCTGCTGCAGGTCCAAGGAATGGAGCTTGCGGTCAACTTCCAAAGATGGATTGGTAAAGTATACCAGAAGATTGATCATCTGATTAAATGAGAAACTACAATACCACCTTCGGTTAGGAGTGAAAGACTACCTTGTTTTTGTGGAAGACCAGGTACGGAGACTCCCCCGATAGCGCATGGAGCTCACTGATCCTTCTGGTGGAAGTGATAGCCACCAAAAGGCAGTCTTCCATGACAGTTGTGACAGTTCACACCTGTGCAAAGGCTTCTGAGCAACACCAGAACTACTAACAGATCCCAAGGTGGTGATGTTTCACGCACTGGCGGGTTCAAGTGGTCAAGGCCCTTAAAAAAGTGCCTGACCACCTTTTCCTGCACCAGAGATGACTGCCAGGTGCACCTTGAGTGTTGCAGATCTCAGACCCAGCTGAGAGAGGGACCAGAGATAGTCAAGAATGCTAGCCAAGGGGCGGGCAAGGGGATTAAGCTTCCTGCCCTGGCACCAAATGGAAAATCTTTTCCGTTTAAAGGTGTAGCACTGACGAGTCGATGCCTGTTGGGAAGCCTCCACAAAGTTGAGCACATTTTCTGAAAAGTCCCACCGTCTGTAACTCTAGCTGCTCAGGAACCATGCTGTATGGTGCAGGGATTGAGTATCTGGGTGCAGTATCTTCCCCGATAACAGAACAGCAGATCCGGGCACATAGGCAACTGCCATGGAAGTTTGCTGCTGTGATACAGGAGAACCAGGTACCAGAACTGGCAGGGCCAGTCTAGGGCTATCAGGATCATCCACGCCTTTTCCATTCGCAGGGAAAACATGTGGTTCACCTCACCACGTCCTGATGCAGAGACCACTCACACGACATCTTGCCCATCCAGCTGAGGGCATCTACCAGCTGGCTGTCAGCTCCTGCAAAATGAATTACAGGGAGATCTGCACCCATGCTGCGCACGAGGGTCCAGGTATGGAGGGCCTTCCAAAATAAGGGAATACATGCTGTCCTGCTTCTTCAGGTACAATATGGTCGTAGTGATGACTGTCTGGAATTGAATGACCTGACCCCAGACAAAAGGAGCAAAGTCAATCAGAGCTAGGCGCACTGCACGGAGATCCAGCACGTTGATGTGGTGATGGGACTCCCTGGAGGTCCAGAGCCTGTGGGCTCTGTGGTCCTCCATGTGCACTCCCCACTCCATCAAGAGACATGCCTGTAGTCAGAAAGACTATCGGCTCTGTGCAGACAAATAGGACTCCTTCCTCCAAATGTTGTGGGGCAAGCCACCACTGGATGGCGTCCCACACTGGCTGTGTCACTGAAACTTGTTCGTCCAACTGACCTAGGCAATTGGATTAGTGACGGCACAGCTCCCACTGAAGGAGATACATCTGCCAGCAGGCCCACTGCACCACGCTGGTGCAAGATGCCATGTACCCCAGCAGACTCTGGAAGTCCTGGGCAGGGTGCGAGTGCCCAAACTGAAATGATTGGGCAAAAGGGGCAAGATCCAGTGCCCAGTCCACAGGGAGACAGGCCTTGGCGGGAAGGGAGTCTAGCTCTGCCACAGTGAAGTGAATCACCTGCAAGGGGTTCAGTTTGGACTTGGCTGGATTAACCAGAATGTCCAAGTCTCTGCAGATCTGGAAGGCCAAGTCGCTGGACCACTCCACTGCCTCCTTGGACAGCCCAGCAATCAGCCAGTCATCCAGGTAAGGGTATACCCTTACCCCCGGCACTGCAGGAAGGCTGCCACCAGTGCCATGCACTTGCTGAAGACCCTGAGCGCCGATGAGAGGCAGAATGGCATGAAACTGGTAGAGAACCCCTTCTGCATGGAACTGAAGGTACCATCAGTGGGACGGATGGACAGGAATGTGGAAAAACATGTCCTGGAGGTCCAGGGAGAAGAACAACATGATCTGTTCCAGAGACAGTATTATCTGGTTCAGCACGACCATCATGAACTAGCGCTTCTGGAGATACTGATACAGATCGTGGAGCTCCAGTATGAGATACCAACCCTCCCTGTCAGTTTTGGGACCAGGAAGTACCTGGACACGAAGCCCTGACCTGCCATGGAGTCTGGAAATGAAAATTATGTACCTACCGTAATTCTTGCTCTTTCTGTGTATCTGCACCATTCATCACTAGTGGGTATAGTCCTCTGGAGCTAGGACCCAGTGGGATACTTTTTTCCCCCCTCTATAGGCAGAGTCGACGCAGGGACGGTGCTGCCCTCGAGGCCAATGTTCTACGTGGCACTCGCGGGTTGGCCGTTAACTGCTGTCGACTCCGCTCCCAACCTCAGTTCTGAAACGCTGGAGAGAGAGAGACAGAGAGAGGAAGAAAGGGGTGGAGGAGTGGGGCAAGACAGTCCAAGGGATAGACAGAAGGAAAGGCTATAAAAACCAAAGGAGAACTAAACAACAGAGAGGACAGAATAAGAAAATAACTAAATTAGGGATTGGGAGGGGCCCCAATCTCTGGAAAGGAGGAGGGATGGGAGGGAAGAAGAAAGAGAAGAAACAACTGGGAAAAGGAGAGGACTGTGCTCCCTGACTCTTCGGACCTGGACCCCCAATTCTGAAGGAAGGAGGAAAAACTGGACACCTGGTACAATACAAAAGTATGTCTCTTTGCAGACGACACAAAGAACTGCAACAGGGTTGATACACAAGATGGAGTGGAAAGGATGAGAAGGGACTTGGCAAGGTTGGAGGAATGGTCAAATGTATGGCAGCTCAGATTCAGTGCAAAGAAGTGCAGGTAATGCACCTGGGAAACAAAACCCAGGGAAGAGTACACAATGGGGGTGAGATACTGACAACAGTAAAAATGGAAAGGGACCCGGGCAATTATATCAGATGACCTTAAAGTGGGCAAGCAATGTGAGAAGGCAGTAAGGAAGGCTGGGGGGATATTGGGACGCACAGGGAGAGGCATCAATAGTAGAAAACAGGAAGTTGTTATCCCTCTGTACAGACAGTTGATGAGACCCCATCTGGAGTACTGTGTGCAGTTCTGGAGACCCCTTCTCCACAAAGACAGAGTGGAGGCTGTCCAGAGGAGGGCAACTAAAATGGTGCAGGGTCTGCAACAGAAGACATATGAAGAAAGACTAAAGGAGCTTAATATATATATACCCTTGAGGAAAGGAGGAGACAGGGACATGATAGAAACTTTTAAGTACCTCAAGGAATCAACGAAGTCCAAGAGGTGGCATCTTTCAGAAAAAGAGATGTGCAAGAATAAGGGGCAAAATTTGAAGATGGGGGCGTGCTCAGCGTAATGTGAGGAAGTATTTTTCACCGAGAGGGTTGTGGATGCATGGAACAGCCTCTCTGAGGAGGTCGTGGAGTCAAGAACAGTGGGGAAATTCAAGAATGCATGGGACAGACATAAGGCAGTCCTAGTGGGGGGTAGGAGGAAGTAAGCTGTTGGTTAACTAGGATCTGCAGCTAATCTATTAGGTAGGAAAATGGGCAGACTAGGTGGGCCAAGCGGTCCTTATCTGCCGTCAAATTCTATGTTTCTAACCAGTCTGCCCATTAAGAGAGAGAGAGGAGACTGCCAAGGAAGCAAAGCCTGGCCAAGGCAACAGCAAGGTTTTCAAGGAGTCAACCAGTTTCGGACAAAAATCCAGGGAAACAAAAGGCAAACCCGGAGGGTTAGCGGCAAGACTTTCACACAGTCAGCAGCTTAGAATGAAGAGTTCCAGGCAGTCAAAAGCGCGTCCTCTTCCCCCTCCCAAAAGAAAAAGGCGGCACTCCAAGGAGAAAACCCCAAAATATAAATATATTTATAAAGGGGTTAGTCCCGGGGGACAGCAGAAAAGAAGCACACTAGATATCAGGAGGATAGGGGGGAAAGGAGAGGTCCCAGTCCCACCACACCACCCCCAAACAAAGGGACGGGGAGGCCGCTAAAGCGAGGAGGAAGAAGAAGGAGACCCCCCCCCCTCACCATCCAAGATACCAAGTGGATAAAGTCCTCCCTGTGTTTCTCTAGGGTCTCCTCCCTCCTGGCCGCAAGGGAAGGAGAGAGGGGAGAGCTGAAAAAGACTTGGGGAGACACAAAGGGGAGGGGGATGCCCGGAGACTGAGGCCCAAGGGGAAAGGTGGGCAGGACATAGTGATGAATGGTGAAAATACACAAAGATCAAGAATTACGGTAGGTATGTAATTTTCATATCTTATCTGTGTCAATCTTCACCATTCATCACTAGTGGGTAAGTAAAGCCCCGAGAGGCCCAATCAACCAAAGGGACTAAATCCTTAGCCTCCAGTGGGGGAAGACACTGGAGGGGAGAACCCTTATGGGCCTGGAGTGGACAGAGACTGGTCTGGGTGAGATGCAGAACCCCCAGTAGGGGAACGAAGATGCCCGGAAAGCTGCTGTCTCACCCTACGGTAGAAAAGGTGGGTTCTCCGGTAGGCAGAGAAAATCACCCTATGCTGGGCCGTGGGTGATAACCGGGATAGGTGAAGCCATGCCGTCCGCCAAATGCAAATCACTGTCCCCAAAATCCTGGAAGCCACCTCACTGGCGTCGTAGGATGCCCTTGCTTGGTGCCTTGCTAGCTCCAGGCCCTGAGCAGAGAGGGGGATGGATTGCCTGGTTTCCTCTGAATCAGGCATCAAGGCTAGCAGCTGTCCTAGCCTGGAACACAAGAACCTATCATAGGATGCATAGTGGGCCTGATAAGAAGAAATGGAAAGAAGAACACGTGTCGAGCAGAAAGTCCTCCTCCCCCAGAAGTAAAAATCCGCAGTGTCAGAGTCTGGGGGCCGGTCACAGTGAGAGGTGCGAAGCCCAGGAGTGTCCAACTGTGTCAGACCTGAAAGGGGGTGAGCCATGTGTCCTGGAGACTTCGGGGGAGCACAATACCGCTGGCACAGATCACTGGAGGCTGAAACGGCGGAGAAGGGATGCTGCCACAGCTGAAGTGACACTTTCCAGAAGAGGACAAGCCAGACAGGAACCACCAGGTTGGCCGCACTGTATTCACCTAGGAAGGCACTCTTCACATGGTCGGTATTGCCTTCAGAGGATGGGGTAAGATGAAGCACATCCAGCATCCTTGCGAGGAAGCGCTGATACACTGAGAGATCAGACGCTGGGGAGATATGGACAGAAGACTCCTCTCTCCCTGAGGAGGGGAATGAGGAGGCAGACAAATTCAGCGATTCAGGGTCAGGCTGCGTGTGAGCAAGGTGGAACACCTACTCGTCCATGGCCCTGAGGTAGGTGGGGAAATGCGCAGCTGAACCCCTGAATTGCTCCCAGGTCAGAGATTCCCTAGGTCTGGGAATACCTGGGAGAAAAGGAGATGGAGACAGAGGTACGGGGGCCAAACTCCTCGCAGGAAGAGTATGTCCTCTGCCCGAACAGGGGGGGCCTAGCGGAGGCTCCCAAATAGGAGGGAGACCCGGGGACCCCAGCAGCCAGCAACTGTTCAACCGGATCGGAACAGCTATAGCTGTGCTCGAAGGAAGAATTCCCCCCCAATGGGGTGACCGGGACCGTGTGAGCCCAGAAGGACGGTACCTGCCCTCCAAAGCATTGGTCCCTCTCGAGGAGAGAGAAAAATGGAAAGGCAAGGATCCACACTACTGCTCCTCCCTGAAACTGTGAGGGTTCCAGGGAGAGGCCGCTGCATCGAACCCAGGTCCCTTGACCCTTCAGACTCTGAAAGAGCCCTCCTCGATACCACTAGCCTAGGCAACTGGCAATGCCGGGCGGATTTTGAAGAATCTACCCAGGGTGCAGCACCCTCCCCCTCCTGGGGTGCCCTGGGCTGTCCCAAACTTGGACTGTCCAGGCACACCAAGGAAGGGGGTGCCCCAGCTTAAAGGGCAGACAACCAGATGACTCCGGGCTGCGTAGCAGCGGCCACTTGGACCACCGCTGGCTGGACAGTGCCACTGACCCCTGAATCAGCCGTAAATGGAAATTACGTACCTACCGTAATTCTTTTTTTTCAACTTTATGTTTATTATTTTGATAAACATACAGTCGAAAAAACCAAGCAATGACACTGCATGTTGGTACTATAACAATACACATGAGGGCGCCACTCCTCTTACTATATAGAACTTTTCTTTCTCTGCTTTAAGATACGTCTCTGGGGGGAATTCTAAATTAAAAATACAATGTAATAAGGAATTTTAAACTGTGTAGTTAAGTCCATGAGCACATGGTAAAGGTCCCGCTATTGTTCATCAGTTGAGTTCCGAAGTCCAATCCTTCAAAGAAGGAAGTTCAGGATACCATGATTAACCTCAGTTTTCCACATAATGTGTAATACCATTTTATAAAATAATGCAGACTCCCTATTTGACCCTCAAGCCATCCCATTGGCGTTTAACAAATTACAACTTGATTTATGTAAACACTGGCCATATAAAGTCATTCTCAACAACTGAGGAGTCTCTTAATACAGAAGAGCATAAAATAAACGTGACTTTATCTTTGGCTTGTCAGGAAACAAAACGGCTACATGAAACATGGCATTAAGTCCAGATGCAAAATAACATCCTAACTAAGTGGCATTTATATGGACAGTAGCAAGGGAAAAATATCACCCTCATGGATCTTCCTCATCAGATGACCCCTCTGCTGAAGCATGCACTTACTTCCTCGGCTCTGCGTGTTTCTGTGTAAATTTCAGTGCTTCATTGTGATCATTAAATAGAAAAATCTTCCCTTTGTATACTATATGTAGCCGAGCAGGGGAAATTAGGCCATGTGGGATAGCCGCTTCTTGGAGTAAGGCTCGTACCTCGTCAAATTTCTTCCACTTTTGTCAGGTGGCATAGCTGAAATCTGGATAGAGTTGCACTCGCTGACCATCCTGAAGTAAAGTACTCTTGTCGACGTGCCAGGGCCAAAAGAGTGTCCCATGTACCAGGTCCATCAGTCACCAATACAGTCGCTCTGGGAGCCACCACATTCTCCAATGTGCCCCTCTGCGTGACCCGATAAGCCTTCTGAAAAAGGAGGGTTGTAGATGTAATTTCCTCCCCTAACTGTTGAATGAACCACTCTTGTAGAAAAAGCATTAAATGGTCCCCTTCCGACTCCTCTGGCATACCAATGATATGCACGTTAGGAGAACGAATTTGATTTTCCAGGGTCTCTAAACGTGTTTTCAAATGGGAGCTTTTCTTAACAACTGCTCCTAAAGCTGAGTTGGCCCGCTTTCCTGCATCAAATGCTGTGGTCTGGATCGCGTCCATAGTAGTCTCCAAAACGACTACTCTGTTAGTGAGGCCATCGAATTTGTCCGACAAACTAGAGACCGATGCAATCAGCCGAGAGTGCTTCACACCAATGGTTTGTAGAGTTTCCTCTCCTGGCACCTTGGTCATTTCTTCAATTCAGGACGTTTCCGACCTCATGGCTAGAGCAGTAGCAGAACTTTTGGATCTGGCTCCCGATCCCTGCTTCTGATCTTTTCGTGGATTTCCCATTTTGCCCCAGTGAAGTTCCGATTTTGTTTGCCTGGATATAAACTTTTCTAGAAGTTGCAGAAATTACTCTTTTAAAGGAAAACGTGGCGATCAATCTGGAGTCTCATTAAATAACGCCCTTTGCTCGGGCTCCACAGCGCCCCGTAATTCTTGATCTTCTTAGACGAAGTCTCCACCACTCATTCATACTGATGGGATCTATGCCGGAGGCGCTAGGACCCAAGGGGAGCAAACGTTTTGCAGGAGGGCCAGCGCCAGAGATGGAATGGCAAGGAGAGGCACCGCGAGCCTCTGCTCGTGCAGCAATGGCTATCTTGCCGTCGACCCTCCAACCGCCTCAGTAACTTTTTTCCGAGGAGGTGCAGCGTAACTAACCTAGAAGGATAGCCTAACAAAAACCGGACATAAGACAGTCCGGAAGACCCGTATAAGAAGGGTCAAAGAAGTCTTCACAGCCTAAAGATTGAGGGAGTGAAAACTAACAACAGAAATGAGTTCGGGGGATGGTGGGTGGGCGTGTGAATGAGTGGTGGAGACTTCGTCCAAGAAGATCAAGAAGTACGGTAGGTACTTAATTTCCATATCTTCCTGGACATAAAGTCTCCACCACTCATTCACACTGATGGGAGAATATCGAGCCAATAATCCCGAGAGGGCGGCAGGAGAGACCAAGAGCTCATAAATTTAGGACAGAAGTCCATTAAGGATGGTTCTGCCAAACAAAATATGTCATCTGGCATGTACATCCAGGGCAAAGTGTTTGACAAAAGTATGCACTGAGCTCCAGGTAGCCGCATTGCAAATATCCACAATGGGCACATTGCGGATTTCCGCCATGGATGCTGCGACCGATCTAGTAGAGTGAGCGTGCACTCTGCCTTCCAGCTTATCCTGTGCCATGGAATAACAGTGGCGAAGGCATGCCACCAGCCATGCTGAAATGCATCTAATAGTGACAGGCTGACCCAGCCGGGTCTCGCTGATGGAAACAAACAATTGCTGAGCTTTGCAAAATTCTTTTGTTCTATCTAAACAGAAACGCAAAGCTCTTCTGACATCCAAAGAATGAAGAGAATGCTCCCCTTCATTTTGGAAGTTCGCAAAGTAAGTAGGAAGGACCAAAGGTTGGTTAAGATGGAATTCTGAAACAACCTTAGGGAGAAACTTAGGATGGGTCCTAAGAACTACTTTGCCTTTATGAAACACAGTATACGGAGGGCCTGTGACCAAGGCATGTATCTCAGAGACCCTGCGGGCTGAAGTAATGGCCACCAGGAAGGCAGTTTTCCAAATGAGAAATTTCAACTCACAAGCAGCTAGAGGCTCAAAAGGTTTTCAAGTGAGCATGTCTAGCACAAGATTAATGTCTCAGGCTGCGACTGGACGTCTGATAGGAGGCCTGGTATGCAGAATTCCTTTAAGAAACCTCAACCACGGGTAACTGAGCCAGTGACAAGGAATGTACTAGCTCATGATAAGCTGAAATGGCACAAAGGTGAATCTTGACTGTAGAGTATTGCAGACCTGAATTTGAGAGGTCTAAAATGTACTCCAGAACTTTATTAGGTGGGCAGGAAAAAGGATTCAAAGAGGATTTTGCACACCAGAGTGAAAAACACTTCCATTTGGCTGTGTAAGTTTTCCTAGTGTCTGGCTTGCGTGCAGCCAGAAGAATATCCAAAACTCTGTGAGAAACATTGAACCTGTTCACTTCTATCTCTTCAGGAGCCAAGCGTGACGGTGAAGCGATCTCAGATTTGGATAGATCACAGGCCCCTGAGCCAGAAGGTTCATTTGAAGGGGAAGCGCCTTCGGAGGGGTTACCGACATACTGTTGAGTAATGGAAACCACATTTGTCGAGGCCAGAAGGGAGCAATGAGGATCATTTTGTTCCCCCATGACTCGAACGTGAGAAGTACCCTCTGAATTAGAGGAAGAAGCGGAAAGGCGTATAGAAAGCATTTTGTCCATGGCAACCTGAACACATCCTGACAGAAAATGCCAAGACCTGGATTTCTGGAGCAGAAGAGAGGCAGTTTTGTGCTGAGTGGGGATGCAAAAAGGTCCAGGTCTGGAGTTCCCCACTCCGTGGATAGTGACTGAACCACGGCTGAGTCCAGAGACTATTCGTGAGGATCTGTCTCTCTTATGCTAAGATGGTCTGTCAGTTCGTTCTGCACTCCCGGCAGGTAGACCGCCTGAATTAGAACCTTGTGCTCCAAGCACCATTCCCACACCCTCACTGCTTCCTTGCATGAGAGGTAAGAGTGAGCACCGCCCTGCTCGTTGATATAACACATCACTGCTTTGTTGTCCATTTGAAGGAGAATGTTCTTGAGACAGAGAAAGTCCTTCAAAGCCCGGACTGCATAAAGGACGGCCCTCATTTCTAGGACATTTATGTGAAGCTGGGACTCTTCCTGAGTCCATGTACCTTGACTGTGGAGAGTCTGACAGTGAGCTCCTCACCCCATCAGGGATGCGTCCGTGGTAAAGGAAATTTGATGTTCGAGGGGAGCAAAGGGATACCCCTTCAGAAGGTTGTCCTCTTGCGACCACCACGTGAGTGACTTCTTCAGAGGTTCTGTCACCTTGATGAGAAAGGCCTGAGGGTGAGTGGTAGGAGACCACTGAGTACTGAGCATCCATTGAGAGGTTCTCAAGTGCAGGTGTGCTAGGGGTACAGTGAATACCGAGGATGCCATGAGACCTAGCATCCGCTAGATTGAGATAGCTCTTACTGAGCTATTCTCTCTGATGTATCGGGCCATCTGCAGAATATCGATCCTTCTGTCCTCTGAAAGAAAAGCTTTCGCACAGGAGGTGTCCAGAAGAGTCCCTATGAAAAGGAGCCTCTGGGAGGGCTGCAGCTGTGATTTCTTGAGGTTTAGCAGGACTCCCATGGACATGAGAAAGTCTGAGGCCATGGCAACGGCGTCGAGGGTTTCCTGCCTGGAAGGGCTTGCTAGAAGCCAGTCGTCCAGGTATGAGAACACTTGTATTCAGATTTTTCTGAGATGCACTGCGAGTATTGCACAACACTTTGTAAAAACTCACGGCGCCGAGGACAGCCCAAAGGGCAGGATTCTGAACTGATAATGCTGGCCCAAAGCCATGAACCTCAGGTATTTGTGATGCCTTAGGTGAATAGGGATATTCTGGTAAGCATCCTGCATATCCAGGGAGGTTAACCAGTCGTGTTGATGAAGCAAAGGTAACAGGGTTCCTATTGATATCATTTTGAATTTCTCTTTGGGAAGAAATTTGTTTAATTTTCTGAGGTCCAAAATGGGGTGCATGCCCCCAGTTTTCTTTGGAACCAGAAAGTAATGGGAGTAGAATCCTGTTGATCCAGCGGAACTACATCCACTGCCCTGTTGTTCAGAAGGTCTTGCATCTCGGAGGCGAGAAGTTCTGACTGAAGCACTGACAGCCTGGGCTGTCATTTGGGGGGGGGACGATCAGAAGGGGTCTCTAAAAGATTGAGGGAACACCCCTCGCGGATTATCCAGAGGACCCATTTGTCCGATGTTATGGACTTCCACTGGCAGTAGAATTGAGTCAGACGACCTCTCACCGCTGAGGAAGAGTCCCCCTCAGGCAGCTGAGGTGGGACTTGGGCCAACAAATTAGAAGGCGGCACTGGGTGCTTTGGGTCCTTGCGCCTTCTATTGTGTTTTCTTTTCAGGCGGAGGGACTTGGTTTTTATTGAAACCCCCCCGCCTTTGCCTCGAAAGGAGTGACGGTTATGAAATTGGCGTTTGTTAATTCCCCCTCAAGAGAGAGAGAGAGAGCGAGAGGAGGTCGAGCCAATTTATTGGCTGACCTAGTCTTCTGTGTGGCCTCTACAGCCTGTTCTACTTGAGGGCCAAAGAGATGCACACCATCGAAGGGCAACGCCATGACCTGTTGCTGGGCATCATTCGGAAAACCTTAAGTATGCAGCCAGGAATGGCGGCGGGTACAAATGCTCACCACCATCGCTCATGAGGCTGTATCGAAGGCGTCCATAGCTGCTTTAACCTGCTGGTTGTTGGACTCGATACCCCTGGTTATGGCTTGTAGAAGCTCTGAATTAGCGTCACAGTCTGGTAGAGCTTCAACCATTTGTTTGAGCGAATGCCAAAGAATATACTCATATTGAGAGAAATAGCCGTGGTAGCTGGCAATACGCATACCCAGGGTGGATGCAGCAAAAACTCTCTTACCTAAAGTATCTATCTTACGAGATTCTTTGTTTATAGGTCGAGCTGTATTAGTCTGCGGAAGGATGACCTTATCATTCTCTGCCACGACTACAACAGGATCTGCAAAGGCTTGGGAGGACAAAATAGGTCGAACCTTGGGAGCAGAATACTTCCTATCTATGGACTTAGCCACAGAAGGAATGAGAGCAGGATTATTCCATACCATTTGAGACAGCGCCTTAAAAGAGGGTTGTACCGGGGGAGATAAATCCATAGGGATAACCGGAACATGAAGGTATTGGAGTCTTAAAAGCTTCCCAGGATCGATGTCCATAATCTAGAAAGAAAGAGTGGAATTCGAATTTCTCAATAGAGACTTAAAAGACAGGTCCTCAACCACAGGCTCTGTAACAGGATTAGGTCCTGCTCCTTCCACATCATCACCCAGTCTAAGATCTGGGTCAGGCTCAATATCATCTCCTGACAGTCCAGGAGGGACTGCATAGACAAGAAAGGAATGAAAATTAGCAGGAAAATAATTCAGAGAGGAGACGCCCTGAAGATTGGCTGACGAAAAGCCCAGCCTCGGCGCTGAAGAAGAACACGGCGCCGAGAGGCTGCGTGACACTGACAAAGCAGATGGCACCAAGAGACTCTACGGCACCGAGCAACCCACCAATGCCGATGGTGCTGACACCAACCCAGGGCCCCGAAAATTCGGATTTGAAGGGAAAGAAGAAAGAATACCAGGAGATAGAGGCATCGGTGTGGCCCCCTGCGCTGCAGCCATGTGACAGGGGAAAACAACTGAGCGTGGAGTCGACGGTACCGAAGAGGGCGCCGCACAACCAGAAAGGCCCGAGTGCCCTGCCCGATCTCCTGAAGAACCCGAAGGCCCCGGAGTGACCGTGCCAGGCAGCTGGACCAACCTCCGAGCCCACTGCTCCATAAGAGCGGACCACTGATGAAACTGCTCACCGGAAGCCCTACCAGAAGGCAGGGAAGGGCTCCGATGTTGAAGAGGTCGGTGACCAGAAACAGAAACCGGCGACTCCGAATGAGGAGACCAGCAACTGACCCCAATGACCGACCGTCGATGCACAGACATATCAGAAGGCTAATTTCGAATGATGCCTTCTTTCTTGACCTACGGGCCGAAGCAGAGCTCGAGGCCGAACAGTGCCGAGAGTGCGACCGTTTTCTTTTATGCTTTTGGGGGGACCGCCCTTGTCCTTGGGCATTGGACCTTCCGTTGTCAGACCCACCCTCCGGAGAAGGCAGCGGACCGGACCCAGCCCGGCTGACTGAACAGCTTTCATATGAAGTGTCCCTACAGTCTACAGACCTGTCATGGTGACTCCTCAATGTCGCTTCAAGACTTTCTTCTTGCTTGAGAAATACTACAAAATAAAAACTGAAAACTATGCTGCTAGTTTGAAGTTTGACTCCCGGCGGCTGAGCGACGTTGTCGCTGAAGCGCACTCTGCAGCGGGGAAAAAACAAACTGAGGCGGTTGGAGGGTCGACGTCGAGGCAGTCATTGCTGCATGAGCAGAGGCTCATGGTGCCGCTCCTCATGGCTCCATCTTTGGCGCCGGCCCTTCTGCAAAAAGTTTGCTCCCACTGGGTCCTAGCGCCTCCATCGTAGATCCCATCAGTGTGAATGAGTGGTGGAGACTTTATGTCCAGGAAGAGCAATCTGCCCCACAGAGGAAGGCAGAGTGGGGACCGAAGTGGTGGACATGGAGGGGTCAGAAGACTCCAAAGAGTCTGGGAGCCAATCCGATTAAGACCCCTCCCCATCCGAAGAAGTGGATAAAGAGGTCCGGTGCTAGACCACTCTTCGACCCCTACCAGTTCCTGAGCCACGAGCGGCTCCACCCTCAGCCCCGTCACCAGGAACAGCAACGGAGCCAGGCACAGCACCGAGCCAGACGCAGTGCCAACCACGATGCCGCTCCCACCCCAGGTGCCGCAAACGGCACTGGAGTCAGAAGCCACTCTGTCCAGAGCCCCGGTGCCGCAGACGGCACCAAGACCAGGAATGGCCCCAAGAACAGAGTTGACACCTCCCACAGCACTGCTACCATCCCAAGCACCGCGAACGGCTGTGGGAGCAAGAGCAGTGCCAAAGGATGACACAGCGCCACAAGCAGCACTGGAACCAAGAATGGTGCCAAAAGACCGCATTGAGGACTGTGCCGGCCCGGACTCACAGGCCCCAGGACGCGACACCGGGGGAGCCTTCACCTCCGAAGAGGCAACTGCCAAGGCGGTGCCTCCTGCCAACTCCCAAGAGGGTCGGACTGGGACTCCTGCACCACATAAGAAGCCTCTGCCGTGGCAAGGCTAGATGAGGCGGATGCAGCCTCCTCCACGGGCCATATAGGACCGGGAGGGGACCCAGAGGAAGGGTCAAGAGTCCTGACCTTGGCCCACTGACTGCGAACTTGTCCCCAAAGTCGGCAGCATACGCCCAACTTTCAACGTGCGCCAACTCGAGAACGAGGCAGTCCATCGAGAAACAGGCGTCGCAGTTGTCCATGTCATGGGCCAGGCTGAGGCAGGAGAGGCAGCAGTCATGCTGGTCCATGACGGAATACTGGCGGCCGCAGGGGCACCGATGCATGTGAGGCTGCTCCATCTTCGACGACTTTTTGCTCCCAGGACGAGACATGACCGGATGGTAAACAAATTAAAACACAGTACTCGACGTCGCTCAGAAGGACAAAAAGAATGGTCTTACCAGTAACCCAAAGTGGCGTCGAGTAGGCGAAACAGAACTGAGGTACTAAACACAGAATACTAGGCCACAATACACTATGCAGGTTTTTTGTTGCTTGAAGCTCCTCACGGGGTCCTTTCTCGATGGCGGGAGAAGAAGAACTGAAGTTGGGGGCAAAGTCAATGGCAGTTAACGGCCAACCCGCGAGCACCACATAGAATGTCAGCCTCGAGGGCAGCAACATGCCTGCGTCGACTCCGCCCACAAAAGGAGGAAAAAAAAAAGTCTCTTACGGGGTCCTGGCTCCGGAGGGCCATACCCACTAGTGATGAATAGTGAAGATTGACACAGATAAGATCATTGGCTACGGCTCCTTTTTCTAGGAATTGAACAAACTTTCTCCCGGAGGGCAGGCAGCAGCTCCTCCGACACCACAGACTCCCTTGACACATGAAGTTAGCAAGGCAGGAGAGCCTCAAAACTGAGAGGCAACCCTCCGCCCACCACCTCTATGACCCATCTGCCTGAGGCAATTACGGACCGAGCATGCCAGAAATGGTGGAGCTGACACCTCGAAAAGAAGATGGGGCAGAGACTGGATGGGTGGTAGGTTGGCACCCCCAACCAGTCAGTGGGCAGCTTTGGAGAGGGCAGTAGCGCCTGGTGCTGGAGGAGCACCACCACCCCCACCCCCACCTTACTTTGGGGCCCTGAACAGGGAACTTGGTCTTGGGGTGTCAAGCTTGCTAAAACTCCTGCTAGGGCTGCTGCTACCTAGGCTGCTGTGAAGAAAAGGGCCGAAACTGAAAAGGATTTTTCTTCAGCTTAATCCTGGTGTGGTGGGACCTACACCCCAGGGCCAAAGAGGCTGGTGCCCAGAAAGGGGATGTTGGTCAACTTGTGTTGGATGACTGCTGTTATGATGGAAATCCTCAGCCAGGTCATGCAACGCATTGCGACGGCCGCTGACATGGCAAGGGCGCATAAATTCCCTCATCCAACGCTGTATAAAGCTGGAGTTTATACAGCACTTAATCCTGATCTCCGATCACTTTTACTGCCAGCTGCTTGTAGGCAGGGTAGTACCAGAGAATGTGATCTAGGTCTCCCATCAGGGAGTGACCAAAGTGGACCATCATCAGGACATAGCTTGCCTGATGGAGATCGAGGGAGGATGCAGCACAGATCTTTGCTGCATGGTCAATCTTTCTGAATTTCTTATCGGGGGCTTGTCCACATCTGCAGTATTCTCGGATTTACAGAAGACAGAGTAAGTGAACAGACCTTCGGCTGAGGGGTGGTCCGAAAATCCAGAAAAGGTGCCAGTAGGGACTACATACTTTCGGATCATACAAGCAGAGGGTGCTGAGCAGGAAGCTGGACGCTGCAAAAGCTTCAGTGTCGGTCCCAAGATGGCTTCGGCCATCGGAAAGACAACCCCAGGAGATTCATCCCTGTCCAGGATCTCATTAAAGGGGTATTCAGACCTTTTCTGGACTGGCTCTATGGGAACCTCCATAGACTCAGACATGAGCCTGAGAAGAGCCCCAAAGGGCACTGGTCCATGGTTAGTAGTCCATTCTTCGTCCGAATCATGGTCAAAAGCATGAGCCCTTGAAGGCAGCATCCAGGACCCATTGGAATTATCTGAAGGATCCTCAAACATGGCCCTTGTCTGTTTGCTGCCAAGACCATTCGGGGATTTGTCTGAGTGCATGATCTCCACTAGCAACCGGCCTAGCAAGCCAGTAGCCAGACAGGAATCCTTTGAGGGGGCTCCCTGCAAGGGCTGTTGTGGAGTCGGCTCCACATGAATTGATGAGACTCACGTCAGGGACAGCTGTCTTGACAGGATCAGTATGGGCAGAACAAGCGACGACCAGGAGACCACGAGGGTCGAGCCCTACCTTGCCCAACCAAGACCCACTGCTGCCAAAGGAGCACTTCACAGCACTGCTGCATATGGCGACAGAGCCTCTGGTCATCAAAGGATGAAGAGGAAGAAGAGTCTCTATGGCACCGCCTCCAAGTTGTGTGAGACCGAGAGAGCGTGAGGAATCCCTTGACCTCAAATGTGACCAGATCGATGACGCAGAGGAGATACAGCTGGAGGTGCATTAAGACTACCTGCACAGGGTTCGACCATTTGACCTCAGAGGGAGGCAACTCCTGAGAGGAGTCAGCCGGGTTCACCAACTGCTCCTGGCCTTCCTGATTGAGGCCAGACAGGACCGGGGACCTGGAGATGGAATTGTTGAGTTTCGTGCAGGTCTCAAACAGTTCTGGACTTCCGAAGTGTGTTGATAGCGCACTGTTTATATACTGAATAAGAAGTACATAATCTCTGTACATTAGCTGCTCATACTTGTATTTTATACTTATTCCCTTAAAAGGAAAAAAATCTACAAACTTCAGAATCTCACTTATTCCCTTAAAAGGAAGACAATCCGTAAACTTCAGAATCTCCCAACTGTAAGAAAAATATCTCATGCCTGCATCACCCATCTCCGAGAAGGTTTCTAATATTTAGGTTTAGACACATTACCCCTATCATAGAGCAGTTCAACAAATTAGCACACGGCAGCATTGACATAAATTTCTATCCCTATAGAACAGTCAATCCCCTCTGACCATGGGTCGACAGGTCAAGAAAAAATCTCAACCACCTGCTCAACTTTTTCGAGACTGTCAAGCTCAAAAGAGGCACAGTGGAGCTAGTGGCCAGGCCCTCAACCAAGGCAGGTTCGGCCGAAGCTGAATGCTTGACAGCTGTCAAGCAGTTGGAGGAATCAGAGGAGCAGAAGGAGGGTACCCTTTCCTATTCCCATGACCGACAGTGGGATTTCTCCATCTTAGCGTAGCGGGCAGGGCTCTCCTTGCAAGTCTGGAGGGTCTTACACATCTCATGGAAATTACCTGCAAAAACTGGGCCAATGCTGACCCCTAACAGAAGCAGCATGGAGACCATTCAGGTGCCCACTGCGGCCTTGTCCACCACCTCTTCCATAGCTACCAGCTGAGTCACAGACCCAGTAGCTGCGGGGACTGTCTTTTGAGCTTGCTTGGACTTCAGCAGAGGGTCCTGCTCACCCGGCTGGCCAAGGAGAGGACAGGCATAGCAGTCTTTTAGTGAAGTGGGAAGCATAGTCTGGCACAAGCCGCAGGCAGAGACGTCGTGCTGTTCACCGAGGCAGTATATGCATGACACATACGGATCTGTCAGTGACATTTTCTGGTTGCACTGGACGCATTGCTTGAAGCTGGGAAGTGGCGAATCTCCGTGATCCATTTAAGTTGATGTTGGAGACGAAACCAAAGATATACTCAAAAAAGCAATTAGAATGTTTTTAGAATAAAAGTTAGAGAAATTGCACACTTAACTAAAGTTAAGGCCTACACAACGCACAGTGTTGCGAAGGAGGACACCTGACTCTTCCAGTGGAAAGGAAGATCTGCTGTCATGGGGCGGAGCCGAGGGAAAAACCATCATGGTGGTGGGAGCAGCTACTTAAAGATAGTCCGGCAAATAAGCTCTTAAAGGGAAACTTCAAATATGTGGATAAGTGAATCATATCCACGTCCCTACAATAAAACATATTTCAATTTAATAAAAAGAAAAAAAAGAAAACTTTTTACATTGTATTAATGCAGTACCCAACGTCAGGACTTGGCCATTGGCTTTGTGATTTCCAATTCACCCAGGATGTCCATTAATTCTCTAGAAATGCATGCCCATGAATAGGTTATTTACTTACTTGATGACTTCCTCCTCTGAGCTTAAACTCATTGACGATTCTTCAGAATCTGAGGCGATAAACTCCTCCATGCTGTCTTCATCGAAATACCCCTGAAAAACATGTTACAATAGGAATTTTGATAGCCAAAGAAAATTATAATGTATGGGAGAGGGTTATTAAGGATGGAATTCAATGAATTCCTATCCTTGTTACGCTATCGCTGTGACGTCAAGAGGTTGTTATACCCTCTTGAGTATGTCGCAACAGCAGCATAATAATATGAACAGCTTTGTGCATGCGTGTCTCCCGAACTTCCAGACAGATGAATGGCTGTGGCACTGAGAGCTGGCCCTGAAGGCGAGTGGGGCAAAACAAACAAAAAAAAAAACAGAAAAGGACAAATTTCGTTGAACTGGTGCCCATACACTATAAAAGAAAATGGATGGGCATCAGTTGCAACAGTGCTGTGTTGCCTTTCTGAGGTTGCTATGCCAACTGTAAACCACTCGAGCTACGCTCTCGAGGCTTACTAGGTTGTCATGACAACCTCTCGAAGAGAACACAACATTGTTAACTGGTGCCCATCCATTATCCTCTGCATCTCCCACGAAGATCAGATGAATGAGCTGTTAGTGATGCATTACTAATTCAGACTTTTTTTATATATAAAAACAGTGTATCCTGAACCTTTTAAAATTCTGAACAGACGTGACATTACAGCAAACACATGCATCACACCACACACCCAAAAATTTCCATTATTTCACAACGAAATTCTACACAGCCGTTAGCAAGACTTGCGGGAAAGTTTTCAGCAAAGACAAGTGCAAGTATTACGGTGTCTTCTTTACCTTATTTTCTTTACTAATGTAGTCCAACTGCAGACACCAGGGATGAGTCCAAATTCTACTCAACATCTGGAAGTCCTGGAAAAGCCTGGCTCCTGCCCTGCCCTTTCCACCTTCAACACTGTTTCCCACACCTGAAATCCAAATTATAACCAGTGAATGTCATTGTCACATGTCTGAAATATACATAAGTGCACAGGCGTAAAACTGTAATATAGCTACAATTTTAAGCATGTCACAAGACATCTTAAAGTGTTTAAGCCTGTGTATTCTTTAGAAGTTGATTTCCAAATACTTATTCACATTCTGGTATTGCTCCATCTTAACTGGCCTTTAACAAAACACAGTGGGTATTCTGAGACACACACAGGTGCGTGTATACACACATACGTAGATATATGCACACATACACACACACGCGTGCGCGCGCATCCCAGGTACGGGACATTTTAGAACTGTGTGATGTAGTTTATTTCATTATTCAGCTCATCCATTTGGCAGAAAGGGACATAAATAGCACTATAGTTTTAAAATGGTACTGCACTTACATGTATGTAAATCAGTAGTACCCACTGTGTTTATAAGAAGGCCAGTAAATATGGAAGAAAAACAGAATGGGAACAAAAATATAACTTCTGCAGAAATAAAAGCTTACAGGTTCACCAGTTCTCCTTTACAACAGCAGGACATGACACAATACACAGAGATAAGGCAACAAGGAAGCACTTGACACAGCAGGGTTTTATTTAACTCCAAAAATTGATCAGCGTTTTACTCATAAAAGTGCTAAAACATTGTGAAAATGCATAGCACTTGCTTCCTTGTGTTGAACAAACATAACACTTCTAGAAAACCTATATAAATACTTTCTGTACAGTTAGCATTGTCCCAAGAAAAAAACTGCAAATCAATTATTTAAAACCCTGCAGTTTTTTATCTGTATGAGTTGCCATGCCCATGGCTGACCTTGAGTGGCAGAGTGAACATGGCAACGAGTGAAATGTGTTTGAGGTCAACACCACAGATTATGGATGCAAAATTTATCAAAAACACCGCCCTCTTCTTTCATATTCAGTTTATGGAACACAGTTTGTTGTATTAGGTACTGTTTGACTGATTTAAGTATATGCACTATTGATAATTTCTAAACAAAATGTTTAAACAGTGCTGCACTACTGTTTAAACCAGTTACTGAATAGAAAGAATACAGCGGTTTCTCATTGGTCTACCTTACGCTTGAAACCGATAACTGCTTCTGGACAGAGAGGGCAGTGATGTTTGGAACGAGTGAATAAATTTACACAGAGAGAATAAACTTCTTTCTCATTTAGAATGTAGATCCTGGCTGGGTAAGTCTTTATTCTGCCTGTTTTTGTCTCTAACATGCGTTTCATAAATTGAAATCGCTTAATCTGCAGTTAGAGCAAACAAAAACTAAAGGATGCCATTTAACCCACTCATTTTACTTCATTCCGAAGGCAAGAGAAGTGTTTCTGAATAGTTTCAAACATCCTGTTTTCCTTGCCAGTCCCATTTTGACAAAGCTAAGCTGGTTGGACCCATACTGTGCTGTTTATCATAATAAACATGTGCTCACATCCCCACTACAGGCCAATGATGTATGATCACTAAGTAATTTTATTCTGTTTTCAAGATTTGCAAGTCTAGGATCACAATGGTGACTGCTAGTCTTATTTCCGGATTTTACTAGAATTCTGTCAGTCTTCTTGTATGTGTATAAATAATCAGAGAAAAAGAAAGCTTAATAAACTGCAAATTAAATAAAGCAAATTGAAAATTGTACAGGAAGCAATTTAAAGAAAAATACAAGTTCTGTAGATTCCCTGATCTGGTGTAAAAATACAGGTTACTCACCTGTAACAGGAGTTCTAGGAATGGTATATGTTGGTCATCCACACTGTCTGGCAGGTATCCTTGCCGCTTTAAATCTTGCCGGAAGGTCTTCAAGCTGGCTCCTCCCACCCACCCGGGTGGTAAAACTCTCGGCTCCGCCCCATGACGCCAGATCTGGCCCGCTGGAAGCTCAGGTTGTGTGTTGAAGCCGGGGAGGTCGGGTGGGTCGTGTGTAGATGAACAACATAACATATTCCATTCCTAGAACTCCTGTTACAGGTGAGTAATCTGTATTTCTAGGGACATGGATATGTTGTTCATCCACACTGTCTGGCAGACTCCTAGCAGTTCTCCGGGAGGAGGGAGGCAAGGCGCACACCCCCTACTTAGGGAATAGAGACTGGAGAACCGAGGCCCCAAAACCAGCATCCCGGCGTGACTCAAGGTCGATGTGGTAATGGGTGATGAAGGTGTGTGCTGACTTCCAGGTAGCAGCCCTGCAGATTTCCTGGATAGGGATGTCCCTGGAAGCAGCCACCAATGCAGCAGTATGGTGGGTAGAATGAGCTCTTATCCCTCTGATAGGCTCCATGCCCGCCAACTTATAGCAGAGATCTATGCAGGAGGTGACCCACCTGCCTATCATCCGCTTGGCTGCAGGTCTGCCAGGTGCGGCTTCAGCGTAGCTGACAAACAGCTGGTGAACCTCTCCCCGAATTTCAGCCGTGCGCTCCTTATAGTAGCGAGCGCCCTTCTAGGGTCCAGAGTATGGAGCCTATATTCAGCCTCCCGAGGTGTGATTGGGGTAGAACACCGGCAGAGTCAACACCTGATTAAAGGTGAAACTCCGACACCACCTTCGAAGGAATTTCGGTGGGAGCGGGACAACCTTGTCCCTGTGGAAGACCAGGTAAGGAGACTCGATGCAGAGCGCCTGAGCTCTCCCATCCTTCTGGCTGACGAACAGCCACCAAGAAGGCGGCTTCCACGCACAGGTGAGAGAGTTCACACCTGTGCATTGGTTCGAATGGCTTGCCCATGAGCTTGCCAGTACCAGCAGTAGATCCCACGGAGGTGGAGGTTCTCGCACCAGAGGGAAATGTGATCAAGGCCTTTGAAAAAGCGCCAGACCACCTTCTCCTGTGCCACCGACTGCTTCCTGGCCCACGCCCGGTAAGCAGAGATGGCTGCCAGGTGCACCTTAAGAGTCGTCGACCTAAGCCCTTGCTGAGAAAGGGATCAAAGGTAGTCCAATATGCTCGCCAAGGAACAGCAGGAAGGGTCCAGGCCCTTGCCCTGACACCAAATGGAAAATCTTTTCCATTTGAAGGCATAGCATTTTCTGGTCGACTCCTTACGGGATGCCTCAACTACGTTGAGGACCTTGGTCGGAAAGACCCAAGGCCTGGAACTCTAGCCGCCAGGAACCAGGGCCGTCAGGTGCAGGGATTGAAGGTCCGGATGGAATACCTTCCCTGATTGACTGAGAGCAGGTCCGGGCGAGCTGGAAGCTGCTCGGAGCCTGGAGCTGAGGATGAGGAGATCTGGGTACCAGTATTGGCGGGCCAGTCTGGGGCTATCAGAATCACTCCGCGCCTTGTCCCTCCTTGCTTTGAGAAGCACCTTGTGCATCAAGGGGAACGGGGAAAGGTGTAGAGAGGCCCGGGGTCCACGGCCTCGAAGGCATCCCCTGCAGCGATCCCTGCTGAGGGGGGTGGGCATGGAACAGCCTCAGCTTCGCATTCTCCCTGGAGGCAAACAGGTCCACCTGAGGCGTGCCCCAATGGGAGAATAGATCTTGTACTACCTCCGGGAGGAGAGACCACTCGTGGGACGCAGCCCCTATCCGGCTTAGGCATCGGCCAGGTGTTGGAGGCCCTGCCACATGAATGGCTAGAGATCTGCCTCCAGGCTGCGCAACGAGTGACCAGATGTGGAGAGCTCCCTTGCATAGAAGCATGGAGCGGGCCCGCCCTGGCGGTTTAGATAGTACATGGTCGTGGTGCTTTCCGCCTGGACCCGGACCACTTGACCCCAAAGAAACGGAGCAAAGGCTGTGAGAGCTAGGCGGACCGCCGGAGCTCCAGCAGGTTGATGTGGCATCAGGACTCCGCAGGGATCAGAGGCCATGCGCCGTGTTCCCCAGATGGGCACCCCAACCCATCAGAGAGGCATCGGCTCGACAGAGAGACCGCTGCCTGGGCGGACAAACGGGATGCCCTCCTGCAGATGAACTGGAACGTCCACCACTGGAAAGGCTCCACATCCCTGGGTCACCGCTACTAGCTGGTCCAATGGATCGCAGCGCTGGGACCATTGGCTGGCCAGCCCACTGAAGGGCGCGATGTTCCAGCGGGCCCAACGGACCACGCTGGTACAGGCCGCCATGAGACCCAGGAGGCGAGAAGTCCTGGGGCATGCAATTGCCCAACCAGAAATGATTGGGCAAAGGAGGAAAGAACCCCGACCCTGTCCACCGGGAGCCGTGGCCCGGCTCGAAGAGAGTCGAGCTCTGCCCCGATGAAAAGAATCACCTGCTTCGGCTCGAGTTCCGACTTGGCCTCGTTGATGAGGAGGCCGACCTGAGAGCAGACCTGGAGGGCCAGATCTCTGGACCGCTCCACCTCCTGTCTGGAGGGGGCTGCAATCAGCCAATCGTCCAGGTAAGGGTAAACCCGGACCCCTCAGTGCTGCAGGAATGCTGTCACCACTGCTATGCATTTGGTGAAGACCCTGGAGCTGGAGATAAGCTGAAGGGCATGGCTTGAACTCAAAAGGATCCTCCGCCGAAAGTGAAGGAACCTTTGATGGGACGGACGATAGGGACGGAAAGAACGCGTCCGTAGGTCCAGAGAGCAGAACCACACGCCGTGTTCCAAGGATGGTATTATCTGAGCCAGAGTGACCATCCTGAAGGTTCGAGACCTTAGGAACTTGTGTAGGTCGTGTAGGTCGAGAATGGGGCGCCAGCCCCCCGTCCGTTTCGGAACCAGGAAGTACCTGGACACGAACCCCGGGTTTGAGGGAGGGTCCGCCACCTCACTTATCACCTCCCTCTCGAGGAGGAGAGCAATGTCAGCTCGGTGAGCTGACAGCGAGGCTTCGGACCCCGAGGCCCCCCGAGGTGCGACGGCTCTGAAGGGTGGGGCCTGCTCGAACTCCAGAGTCAGGCCCTTTCCTACCACTTCCAACACCCACTGGTCTGTGGTAATAGCAGACCAGGCGGAAAGGAAGAACCGGAGCCGTCCCCCCACGGGGGGAACTTGGGGTGAGGTGGCGAGGTTGGGGGCGACACCCCTCAACCCGTCACTGTGCAGGCTTGAAGGAGGGACCGGCCGGGGACCACCTGCCTTTACCCTGCTTCCTGGAGGAGGAAGCCGCGGCTTGGGTTTGGGATGCCAAGAGCGAGCCTGCTGGCCCTGGTGTTGCTGGGCTGATCGCGCGGGGCGAGATGGATGAAAGGCTTGGGTTGCGGTCTGCGGCCCTTGTCCCCTGAGCGATGTGAGACAGAGTCCAAGGTGGCACTGGACTTTTCGATCCTCTGGAGGTGGCCTTCCACTCCAAGGCCAAAGAGGTCGGTCCCCAGGAAGGGGACATCCACCAATTTGTGCTGAGTATCCGCCGTGACGGTGGATATCCTCAGCCATGCCCGACGGCGCATAGCCACTGCGGCCGTGACTGACCTGGCGCATGAGTCTCCAATGTCCAGAGCAGTCTGAAGTTGCTGCTTGGCCAGTGCCCTGCCCTGGTCCCACACCTGCCTAACCGTGGTCTGCAGGTCAGCAGGGAGATGAGGGACTACCTTGTCCAGGGAGCCCAACAGGGCATGGGAGAAATGTGCCATGAGCACGGCTGAGCTTGCCTGATGAAGGCCAAGAGAGGACGCAGCATAGACTTTTCGCCTGGCATAGTCCAATTTCTTGGACTCCTTGTCGGGAGGTTTGTCCACGTCCCTAGCATTTCCGGCACGCCGGAAAACGCTGTCGGTAACTAACCCCTCGGCTGAGGGATGTTCCGAAAAAACAGACAGGGAACCGGTAGAGACCGCATACTTCCTGGCCATCCTGGCCGAAGGCGCAGGGGCAGTGGAAGCAGGGTGCTGCCAGAGCTCCAAGGCCGGGCCCACAATGGCCTCAGCCACTGGAAAGGCCACCGAGGGGAATCCCCGGTCCAACTATCTCCTGAGGGGACACTGGCCTTGGATACGGGCTCGAGCTGCATCCCGTGGACTCTGGAGATGAGCCTGAGCAAACCCAGGAAGGACAAGGGCTGTCGTCCAGCGACTGACCTCCAGAGGACTCCAAGTCCACTCGCTTGGAGAAAAGGAGGAATCGGCCGGACTCAGAAGAGTCCGCAAAGAGCTGTTTTGCCTGAGCCACCTCCACCTGCCGAGGGCGATCGGGAGTGAGGGTGACTGACAGCCTATGGGCAGACCCTGAGCCGACCGAGAGTTCTGGTCGGAGCCCCAAACAGCGGCTGTGGAGGCAGAGGTTCCACCGAATCGGGTGGGCAGCTGGTTTGGCCGAACAACTGCCTGGGAACAGGCTCCTCGGTAAAACGAGGGGTTGTTTCGGCTGCCCGTGACAGCCACTTAATGGCCGGGAAGGCGACGGCTTGTTCCCCGGGTCAGAAGGAGCTACTGCCACTGAGGTCCTCGTATCGTCGATGTAACTACGCCGAAGCCTCCTCATCCGAGGAGGAGAGGACGAGCGCGGCGCCGCTTACCAATGGGTGCCGAGACGCCTATGACGGGCGGGATCGCTGACCACAAGAAGTCCGAGACCCCAGAACCTCGCCTTCCGAGGACGGTGCGCTGAGGGGATGGTGGAACCAGCTCCTCCTCGCTCGGAGGGTTCACCAAGAGCTCCGGAACCGGAGGCACTGGCAAGCCCACGGATCCTCAACTCCACCGGGGAACTGGGAGAGGGATTTCGTCAGCTGTCGACAACCATTCAACGGGTCGAGAAAGATCTCAACTGCAACGGCGGGAGTCTCGTCAACTGACCTGACGGGACACCGTGAGACCAGTGGCTGAAGCCGAACGATCGACCAGTCGATGGCCGACAACCGGGAGAGGGGATCCTTCCCCGGCCCCAAGAGCGCCGACGAGGGACTTACCCTTGTCTTTCTTCTCTGGACCGAGACGAAGGTCCAGCAGACGCTGGTCCTTCTCCTCTAGTGGAGCGGGACAGACAAAGCTCCCTAAAGGAAGCTGTGTAAGAGGAACCCAGGAGAGGGATAAATGCCGCGTCGAGGAAGATGCGCCGCTGCCGCCTCCTCTCTGAGGGCGATCATCTGCTCTAGCTGATCCGCTGAGCCCGCCCGCGGAAACCGCCGACCGGGCTCTTTGACTTTACCGTAGGAAAACGCTTCGGGTGCCCCAGTTGTAAACGGGCAGCAACGGCTCTCGAGGACGAGGGTTGGAGAAGGAAAGAGCACAGGTCGCAAGCCCGCGGTCGTGCTCAAGGCCCAAACAGTAGACACACGTGGAGTGCGGATCCATCCGAGATATCTTCTGCCCGCAAGGGCACCGCCGAAAACCGGGAGTCGATTTGTCCATCGCAGCCGCGAGGGATAGAAGACTGAAGTCTATAATGCAAAAACTTTAAATTCGGAAAACCAAGAATTAGGAACCAGTCTTATACGCAGAGCGTTAAGGCGGGAACCTGAGCTTCCAAGCGGTAAGGAAGATCTGGCGTGATGGGGCGGAGCCGACAGTTTTACCACCCGGGTGGGTGGGAGGAGCCAGCTTGAAGAACTTCTGGTAAGATTTAAAGCGGCAAAGATACCTGCCAGACAGTGTGGATGAACAACATATCCATGTCCCTAGTATATATAGGTTACTCACCTGTAACTGTAGTTCTGTTGGTGGTATTCAGTCCACATCCACACTCTGACAGTTCTGCTGGAGACAGCTGAGCCAAAGTCTTCAAGGTGAGCTCCTCCCACCACCCAGGTGATATATCCTCCGGCTCTGCACCGTGATGTCAGATCTTTGGCACACTGGAAGCACGAATCAGGGTGCAACTTGCCAGGTCGAGTGGGTTGTGTGTATGTGAACTGAATACCACTAACAGAACTACAGTTACAGGTGAGCAACTTACATTTCTAATAATATGGATCCAGTTCACTATCCGCACCCTAGCATACTTTTTAACAGTCATCCAAGAGAAGGAGCAAGGTGTGCACCCTTATTTGGTGAACAGAGACTAGAGGACTCCAAAACAGCATCCTGACAACTCACGATGTTGATGCAGTAAAGGGAGATGAAGGTGTGTGCTTTACTCCAGGCCAAAGCCCTGCATATCTATGCAATGGGGATATCTCTGGAAGCAGCCAACCAGGCAATGATATATCCGTTGGAATGAGCCTCAAGCCCCTTGGGCAACTCTCTACCAGCCAACAGCAGAGGTTGATGTAGGACGTAATCCACCTAGCAATCATCCACTTTGTTGCCGGTCTGCCAGGAGTGACTTTAGCATAAGTCACAAACAGCTGGCAAACTGCACTCCAAACTCCAGCTGTGTGCTCCTTGTAATAAGAAAGCACCCTCCACAGGTCCAGGGCATGGAGCCTGTGACTGGCCTCTGAGGCTGGGTTGGTAAAGTAAACCTGTAAGTTAAATACCTAATTAAGGTGCAACTCTGATGGTTGGGGCAAAGGACGACCCTGACCTTGTGGACCCAGCCCTGCTACTAAAACAGCCTTCAAGCACAGTCTCCGTACATCACCGTCCCCATTCATGGTTGACTCCGTCGAAGGCAGGCTGAAGAAGAATCCTTCTCTTCGTCGTTACAATGAAATAAACTTAAAAAAACCTAAATAATCAATAAATACACTAAAAACGAATCAATACTGAACGACTATGCAGCTGTCATACAGACATGAAGATATGACTCCCGGCGGGCGAGCAACCTGGTCATTGAAGCGCAATAGATGGCGGGAAAAAAAGGAACTGAGGCGGTTGGAGGGTCAATGCCAAGATAGCCTATATGATGTGAGCCAGTCTCGTAGCGCCACACATATGCGGTCCTACCTTGGCGCCGGCCCTGCTGAAGATTTTTGGCTCCCGCTGGGTGCTAGCACCTCCAGCATAGTCCCACTAGTGTGAATGAGTGGTGGAGACTTTATGTCCAGGAAGATCTTGGAATGCCAGACCCACTGCTGCCTCCAAAAGTGGGGGACAGATTATGCCACTTCATCGCTTGGATCTCTAGGGTGCAGAAGTCCATGGAGAAGCAGGCATCATAGTGGTCCATATCATGGTCAGTTTAAGGCACGTCCAACAGCAGTCATATTGATCCCGGACTAACAGTCTCCTACAGGGGCACCATTACATCGGGAGGTGCCATCCTTCTAATGCCCCTGGGAGTCGGACAGACTGGAAGTAGAAAATAAACAAAAAAAAAGGAAAAAGGCACTTGCCTCTGCAACAAAGGTAAAAAGTGCACCAAAAAATGGCTTAAAGAGACGGTGCTGGAGCAGGAAAACAAAATGGTGGCAAGAGGTGCGGACGAGCAGAAAAAGCCCTAAGCTGCAGCCCCTCATGTGTCACCTTGATGGCATGAAAAACAGAACTGAGATATGCAGGGGCTGGGCTGTCTATTACTGGCCAGCCCACGAGTGCTGTGTCATACATCTGCCTTGAGGGCAGTGCCGTCGCCGACGTAGGTCCCCTAGCACCAAGCGGTGAAAGCCTTTGCTCCTGTGGGGTCTTAGTGCCTCCGGCACAGACCTAGACGTGGTAATAAATGGTGAAGATTGATTCTTGGAAGATAAGCTGCAACCAACAGGAAATCTCAAACCGGAAGTACTCTATGTCCACAGGAGCCAAACATGAAGGTGCAGGGATCGAAGATCTTGATCCACCAGGCAAGCCTCGCCCCTGCGACAGAAGTCCCACTCATCGTGGGAGTGAGATGGGGGTTCCACTGCCAATTACTGAAACAGATGGAACCAGATTTGTCTGGGCTAGTACAGAGCCACCAGAATCAGGGTGGACGACTCAGCCCTCAACTTGACCAAAACCGAGGGAACGGAGGAAAGGTGTACATTTTTATTTATTTTAGTCTTTGGTAACCGGGTAAGACCCACTAGGCACAAGTGACTGTGTTCAGGGGCGACCTGGGAGCACTGGGCGGTTAAGTGACTTGCTCAGAGTCACACAGTATGCAAGTGGAGGTTGTGAGAATCAAACTCAGGTCTGGTCTGCTGGATGTATCAAGCTCGTTCACACCTCGTTCCTCTAACCTGTAGGCTATACCGCCAGCCCATGAACATCCCTTTCCAAGACAGCGACAATATATCTTAACCAAAAAAACTCTAGACCCTGGAAAGAGCAGACACGGCTGAGAGGAACATGTCCTGTTCTACTGCACAGTGCCAGACTCTCGTTGCCTTTCTGCAGAAGGGATACAAGTGGAGACCGCTGTGGTGGTGTACTACATCAGAGAGACGTTGTCTGTACAGATCAACAGTTGATGGCCCAGAAGGAGGACAGTGAATGCCTGTAGTCCAAGGAGAACAGCCCTCATCTCCAGAGTGCTGCTGCACAGAACCATATCCAAGGGGGACCACTGACCCTGAGCCTGGAAAGGGCCCAGATGGGCACCCCACTCAGAACCCAAGGCATCCACCGTCATCACTAGCAGAGGAGACAGATGGAGAAGGGGCGATCCAATCTCCAGGTGGGAGTGGTCCAGCCAACAGAACAGGGAGCAGAGGTGTCACTTCTATGAGACACTCCAGCTTGCCCAAAAGCTAAACCCACTGGGTGCTAAGGAACCATTGTGGAATACACATGTGCCATGCCAGAGGGACAGTTAGAATAGCAATAACAATGAGGCCTATCAGTCTGAGACATAATCAGTGGAAACGACCAGCTGAGCCTGGGCAACTAATGCCAGAGCATGGTCTAAGGGAAGAAAAACTGGACCTCGCTGTTCAGAAGCACTCCCATGTACTGGAGACACTGGCACAGAATGAGGACTGACTGGCTTGTTTACCAAAATGCCGAACTGCTCGAATAGCTGTCTGGTGTCACACACAGTGTACACTACCGGCTTCCACAATAGGGCTTTTAGAAGGCAATTATCAATGTAGGGGAAAACACAGAGACCTTCCTGCTGAAGGACGGCTGCAACCATTGCACAACATTTGGTTAAGACATGCAGTGAAGAGACAAACCAAAAAGCAAGACATGAAACTAAATGTGAGCCATGAAGCATGAACTGCAGGTTAATGCCTGTGAGATGAGGATTTAGATATGAAGGTAAGAATCCTTCAAATTGTATATATTTTTATTGCACATTTTTTTTATTACTACTGCACCTTACATTATGTATTTTCACTTGTGCATCATGTACTGCTTACTCCTCTTCCATCCATCCCCCAGGAAGCATCGGGAAATGAGCAAATACAAGCTCAGCATGCCTTCCCTGGTGAGACTTTTGAAATAAATAAATATATGGGCACACATCCAATCCCCTTGCAGCAGCAGAGGGAAAAGAACTGCAGAGAGACCATTAAGCCATTTGTATTCAATAAACAGGTTAAGGCCTTGAAGTTCTAGAATGGGCCTTAAATCCACATTCCAAATCGGCAAATGCAGCAGGCTTTCACACTGACAGAAAGGCCTAAGCAGCAAATGCACATGGAGTGCTTGTCATCCTTGTAGATGTTCACTTTACTGCAACAACGGTAATGAACAGTGGTTCCTTGTCTTTTGTTGGTGGCATAAAATGACATTAATTAAATTTAAAATAAAAAGCTCAAATAACTATACGTTACCGATACTTGCACAGTCAGACGACTTTCTTCAGCAGCGGCAGACTAACAAGCAGTTTACAGCAAGAGAAAGAACTGAGGTATGATGGGGTCACCCACGTTATAGAGCTGGCAATGACACACATCGATATTCATTTATTAGAAAGAACTGGATTAAGTTTACCTTTGAGGTAAGAGCTCGTTTACAAAGGTTCCTCGTCAGTACAGTGAATTACAGAGATAGAGACAAAAAATAATACATATTAGCAGTAATATATACAAGGAAGTAATCAGATGATACAACGCAAGATCTTAGCTAGTTACAGATTAGAGGAATAAAAAATGCGAACATGTTGAGACAGTTCTTGTCGAAAGTGCTGCAGCTAGGGAAAACAGAAGTTTAATTTTTATTGGATGGTGGGCCTATAACCAGTGCCTGTTGAGGGGGACAGGATTTAGAAAGGGAAGAATAGGAGGTGAGGGGGTGCGATCAGAGGGCGATGGGGGTGACCAACAGAGAAACATGGGTTGAGGATATGGGTAACCCCAGCTGGCAAAGTTTTCTATGTGGTCCCGACACTGATGGCTTACACTTCAATGACCTGGCTCGGTGTAGGCAGACAGCCTCGAAGAAGTGTAGCTTTTTTAGAAAAATGTTTTTCTTTGCACTGCTGCTTTAAATTATGTGTCCCATGACGTGCTCTAATTGATCAGTGGGTGCCTTAAGAAGCACCAGGCTTTCAGTCAGGCGTACCAATATGGGCAAAAGATTAATGTATTCAATGCCATCCCTTCTACTTGACTTACTAAACTGTAAATGAACCCCACAACCAAACAAAAATTATTTTATTACAAAAAGAATACATTACTTCACTCCCAGGACAGTGCTGAAGGAAAGCAAAAACAGATGGTTTGAACATCCCACCTCCACCCTACATGATCTTCCTCAGTAACGTGGTTACACTTAAAAGGACACCATTTCATGCTTCAGAAGTTAACTCAACAACTAACAATTTTTACCTTCTACAAATATGTTTTGCTCATTTACTGCTTAAAATAGTGCCCTCCCACCTTTAGTGGGCATCCTTAAGTTGCCAACAATTTTGAGTCACAGAAGAACAAATGTTGCTGCTGGTGTCTTTCATAGCCCAACACGTTTCACAGCCCACTAAATTAAGAAAAACTGAATTCAGCTACTGCTTGACCGGTGGTGGGCAACTCCTGTGCTGAGACAGGTAGCCTACCCAAAGATACACATTAGTGCCAGTTCACCCTTCAACACACAACTGGGAAAGGCTAGGACCTTAATAGCTGTACACTCCCCTGTAATGCCCAAATCCTGTGTGGCACACCATTAGCTGGGCTTGGCACGGAGGATATCTCAAAGCTGAGAAAAGGAAAGAAAAAGAAGAGAGAAAAAGTGGCGCTCTTTTCTTTATTTACAAGTTTTGGAGTGCCAGGAAGGGGGGTAGGGATATATTTGTTGCTAACTGCTGCTTCTAATGTCTTCCCTGCAAACTCTCCTTATTCCAGATCCCCCTTCCACCCCTTATATCCTCTGGCTGTATGATAACTGATCCTGTTATATTCCTTGCTGCTCCTAGCACATTGTTTACTGAGCCCCCCTTTTATTTCTTTATTGATTCTGCCGGGGGGGTGGTGGGTGTTGTAATTCAGGAAAGTACAGTTACGTAAGAACTCACCGTAACAGCAGATCTCTAGAGAGGCTCTGCAGTAGGTAATCACCTTGAGGACTGCTCTGGCACTGCGGGACCACACGGAAACTTTAGCCAGCAGTATCTGGACAGGGGACCACCCACCCACGCCACGGAATGATGTCAGCATGATCCTATATAGTGGTGGTCCCCACGCCCTTCCAGTTCTCCCTCAATAGACCCCAAAGGAGGTGCTTAGGAGAAAGGATAAGAGGTTCCTGAGCTCAGAATGAGCCCATAAACAAAGACAGTAATGATAAGGGGGATGAGGGAGGGGAGGGTAGTTACCTGTTGTGAAGAGCCTCTCGAAGATACTGCAGTTAGAAGAACCTACTAGAACAGTAGATCATCGAGAGGTTCCTGCAGTAGGTCTTCACATATAGGACTGCACCCCCTGCCATCAGGATCCAATAGCAAACTTGTAGATAGCAATTATCAACGGGGACCTCCCCTGACGTCCGGTGCCATGACGTCAACCCGACTATAAAAGTGGCGGTCTTGCGCCCGCCCTCCAGTTCTTTTCCACCGGAGACCTAGAAAAAGGTAAGTAGAGAAAATAGGAGTGAAGACTCCTAGAACCATACTTCTTCTCTAGACCCAAGGGCTAGGCAGGATGAAAATGAAGGAAACGATCCAGGAGTAGTGGGAAGGTGGTTGGGAAATGAGACCTACTGCAGGAACCTCTCTCAAAGATCTACTGTTACGGTAAGTACTTACGTAACTGCAATATCTTACTTCGAGAGGGTTCCTGCAGTAGGTGTTCACATATAGGACTGAATACCAAGCAGTCCCAAAGAAATAATATGGAGGTACATCCGGGAGGAGGAGAAGTCGCCAACTGCTAGTTATGCCAGGATGCCTTGCAGAACCGCAAGATCAAAGCCAGTTCTGCACCTAGAGGCAATGTCCAGACTGTAATGCCTAGTGAAGGTGTGGACAGACGACCACGTGGCTGCTGCACAGATCTCTACAGTGGATACATTCCTGAAAAAGGTGGTAGAAGTAGCAACACTCCTAGTGGAGTGACCCTTAACCGCCACCAGAAGGGATTTCTCATGCCTTTGGTAGGTGAAATGGATGCAGTTAGCCAACCACCAAGAAATGGTCCATTTGTAAATGGCCTTCCCCTGGCACTTGGGAGCAAAGGCCACAAAGAGCGGATTTGTCTTACGGACCTCTTTAGTCTGGTTAGTGTAATACCTCAGAATCCTGTGCACATCAAGAGTGTGCAGAAGGTATTCCCCCATTAGAATGCTGTGGATAATAGACCGTCAGTTCGACACTCTGGCTGAGAGTGGTTTCTGAGACTACCTTTGGAAGAAACTAAGGGTTTGTCCGAAGGGCTACTCTGTCCCTATGGAAAATCAAATAGGGTTCCTTACAGATAAATGCCTGAAGTTTTGAAACCCTTCGGGTGGAAGTGACAGCAACTAAAAACAGAGTCTTCCAGGAAAGGAAGCATAAGTCACAGCTAGAGGCTGGATCAAAGGGAGGCAAGGTCAGTTTTTCTAACATAAGATTCAGGTCCTGGGGGACATGGATTCCGGGCCGGAGGTTTCAAGTGGAAGGTGCCCTTTAAAAAAGTCTTAGCAACCTCCAGTTGAGCCAAAGGTTTGCCCTCCACCAGGAGGTGGTAGGCTGACACTGCAGAGAGCTGGACCTTAATAGAAGAATAGCTAAGGCCCGACTCTGATAAATGTGTGAGGTACTCTAACACCTGGGCAGCCGAACATGAAAAGGGATCCCAGCTCCTGGCTAAGGCCAGGTCGAGAATCTTTTCCACTTCATGGCGTGGCTGGATCTAGTAGATTGTTTTCTGGCTTCCACCAGGATATGGGCAACCTCTGTAGAAACCCCATAGTGGGAGGCCGCCATGTCCATAGGTGACATGCCTGAAGGTGAAGAGACCATAGGCTCGGGTGCACCAGGGTGCCCTGCTCCTGAATCAGAAGGTCATGGGATAATGGCAGGGGAACCGGAGGTTCTAGCACCAAATGCTGTAAGAGAGGGAACCAAATCTGACATGGCCAGAGAAGAGCGATCAGAATCAAATGTGCCCCTTCCTCCTGAAGTTTCACCAGAACCTTCTGAATGAGAGGAAAAGCATAAAGAAACCTCCCTATCAGAGAGAGAGAGAGAGAGAGAGAGAGAGAGAGAGACAGAGAGAGACAGTGTGTCTCGACAAAAAACACCATACCTGGGAACGAGCGAGCAAAAGTTAGGTAGTTCTGTGTAGAATGGGGAAGCGAACAGATCTATCTCTGGTTGACCCCATTGAAGAAAAAGATCTTCGACTACCTCTAGCTTTAATTCCCACTCGTGAGCCCTGGCCACTGATCGACTGAGACTGTCCACCAGGACGTTGCTTACACCTGGAACGTGGACTGCTGTCAGGAAAAGGCTGTGCTGAATCGCCCAGTACCAAATCCTCATTGCTTCTCTGCAGAGAGGGTACGAGCGAGTTCCTCCCTGTTTGCTGATGTACCAGACTGTGGACATGTTGTCCGTAGAAGTGATCCCGGTAATAGAAGGGACTGGAACGCCTGGAGGGCGTACAGAACAGCTCTGGTCTCCAGAACGCTGATATAGAGCAGAAGGTCCAGGTCGGACCAAGACCCTTGTGTCTTATGAAACCTCAGATGGGCTCCCCAGCCCAGGTCTGAGGTTTCCGTGGTAAGGATCTGTTGGCGATAGGGAATTGAAAGGCCCCTGTGACAGGCTGGGAAAGATATTGCCACCAGCAAAGATCTCTCGTAGGCTGTTGGAGATCAGACCATCTGGGTCATGTCAGTCTGCTCCTCTGATCCCACTGACCAAGAGACCACTGGGTGACCTCATGTGAAGTCTGGCAAGGGGACTGTGGGAATGGCCGCCGCCATTAGTCCTAAAAGACCGGTGCACAGCATGTGCTACGATCCACCAAGCCTGGGCCATGAGGGTGGCTTGAGAAATCTGGGTCTCGCTCGATCCAATGGCAGAAAAGCCTTGCTCTGAACCGTGTCTAGTACTGCTCCAATTAATTGGAGCCGCTGACATGGTACTAGTTGGGACTTGGGTAAATTGACCACGATACGCAGAAGAGCAAACAAGCTCAGAGTGAAAGAGGCTCTTTCAGGCTGTTCGGAGAGGGTGCTGCAAGGAACCAATCATCCAGGTACGGGAACACGTAAATGCCATGGCGGCGAAGAAAAGCTGCAACCACCGCTAAACACTTGGTGAACACCCGGGGGGCCAAGGAAAGGCCAAAGGGGAGTGCTTGGAACTGAAAATGGTTCTCCAGAAAAGTAAAACGGAGGAAGTGGTGGTTGGCTGAGAGGATAGGGATATGCAGGTAGGCATCCTGCATGTCCAGAGAGCACAGCCAAGAATTTGTCTGGAGCAGGGGGAGAAGCCCCTGCATGGTCAGCATGCAAAACTTCTTGTACTAGACAAAGAGGTTGAGCATGCGGAGGTCCAGGATTGGTCTCAGATCGCCAGTCTTTTTTGGAACTAGGAAGAAGTGGGAGTAAAATCCCCTTCCTAGCCGGCTTGAGGGACTGGTTCTATGGCCAATTTTAACAGGAGGGCCTGTATCTCCTGGAAGACTATGGGAATCTGATCCCTTGGATAAAAAGACTGTCCCGGAGGATGAGGGGCAGGGATCTCGGAAAACTCTATCGAGTGACCTCGCTGGATGAGTTGAAGCATACAAGCTTCTATGGTGACGAACCGCCATCCTCCAGGTGGAAGGCCGAACTTCTGTCCTACTGGTTCCTTCATGACTGCTGGAGGTAGCAGAAGGAGGGGAAAGGAGTCAGGATGCCAAGGGGATGGAAGTGGCCCTGAGGCCGCTTGGGGAACCTGGCCTGGGGGAGTTGGGCTATCGAACCAAGGGCTTTGTTTGCCCGACGCTTACTCCTGGTTTTATTCCATCTCCTTGGCAGCGAAAAGGGCTGCTTTTTCTGCCCCGCCTGATACATTGAGTGTATGTCCCGAGGGAGCGTCCACTCCCTTGCAGCCGGGTAATAATATCTTTGGCGTCGCCGCCGAAAAGGACAGAACCTCTAAAAGGGGCGTCCAGAAGGGAGAACTGGACGTCTTGTGCCAAACCTGCAATCCGAAGCCAGGAAAGGTGACGGATAGAGAACCCCGTGGCTGCCACCCTAGCCACTGAGACCGAGTCATACGTTGCACGCAAACCATGACAAGATGACTTACCCATTTTTACTTTGTCCAGCAGTTTATTATGGAGAGACTCATCCTGGACCTCCTGAAGATCCCTCTTCAGCTCGAAGAGAGAGGCCTTCTGGAATGCCACCATGTGAGAAACATAGTTGAGGAACCGGATGGCACAGAAGAAAGAGGAATAAACCTTCCAGACAAACTGATCCAGCTGCCGAGAGTCCTTGTCGGGAGGCGAGGAACTCAAATGCTTTGGTTGCGCTGACCAATTGTGGGTGGCAGTGATCACCACAGAGTCAGCTTTGGGATGAGTTGTGAGATGTTGAATCCCTCCCGGGGGATAGTAAGCACGATCTGCCTTTCTGGAGACAGCCAGGATGGATGACGGCTGCTGCCAGATAGCAGTCACCAGATCCTCATAAGGACTCATCCAAGGGGGGGGATGGGTAGAGGGTCTGTAGTGGCTTGATCCAAATGTTCTGCCAGCCTCTTACACTGGGGGTACACTTCTTTGGAAGGCCATCCTCCTGCTGACTGATTAGTGCGCAAAAGGTCCCCAAAGGAAGGATCTTCTGGAGGAGATTTTGGGGATTCCTTGGGTGGTACCTTGACTGGAGACCGAGGGTATGAAAGCTCCGAATCAGGGTCCATGTCAGAAGGCTCAGAACCACTGGGGATGATAGGGTCTGCCCCGATGAACCTACAGGTACAGTACCTGCTGTTCGGCCGGAGGGTATTGGTGGGGAAGGGGCCCTCGGAAGAGGAATGTCTCCCACAGACTGCCTAAGCTCCGTGATGAGCTGGGTAATGGCATCCTGCCACCATGTGGGGATCGTCTCCCGATATGGCATTGGAGGAGGAGGAGGCTGGGTACTGTGGGTATTGCCAAGAGGGGTATTGAAAACCTGGCAATCCAGGAGAATAGCCATAAGGGTTATACCCAGGGTATCCCAGTGTCGGAGACGCGTGACGTGACATCTGGTACTGAAGAGCCGATGACGGGCTGCCCAGTAGCGGTGCCTGGGGGTCTGGCTGTGGAAGACAACCAGAAGGTTCGACTGGACCTACCGGGGGAGGTGCCATAGGGCCACTGGGTGGCGTGGGATCCGGGAGGGCCCCCGAAGGTCCGGGGCTCCATATCAGGATCCTTAGCCGGTGGCGGACTCTTGTCTGGAAGCGGCAACAGTCCTGGTGAAGGGGGAGGTTCCAGAAGGGACCCCAACAAAAGATCGAGCAACGATCCTGTTGACAGGGACAAAGCAGGATCGGGTGGTGAATCCCTGGGGTGCAGGACCCGAAAGGATGCAGGATCTCTCGACAGCACACATTGGCCGGCGTCGGGGGCCTCACAGGAGCCCAACAGGTGAGAAGAGTCCAGACGGGCGACGGAGGATCCGCTGTCCGACTAATCGACCTAACCGGGACAGTGGCAACGGGAGGGCTGCCGCCAGGCTTATCGGTCAAAGTCGTTCCCTTGTCGACAGGGTCGAGGGAAGACTTATCGGCGGTGCTTGGAGAAGACACAATGGAAACCTCAATAGAGGCTACCCCAACTGCCAGCTCACCTCAGCAGGAGGGGGAGAAGATGCTCTGCCCAAAGAGGCAGACGGGGCACCAGGAGGAATACTCACAGTTTTTGAAGCATGCCTCCCGCATGGCGAAGGACTCCTGTCCTGGCGTTTCTCGTCCTCCTTTTTCCTGGGGGCCAGCAATGACGACATTTCCCTCAATTCCTGGAGCTCCTCTTCCATTGACGCACCGGGTAAGGAGGTGGGCCTCGATGATCCGCTTGAGCCTGGTCCTGGTGACTTGACTGAATGCCTGGCAGATGGCACACTCGTCCGAGTTGTGCTTGGGGCCTAAGCACAAGAGGCAGCGGGAATGGTCACCCCCGTGCGGGATTTGGGCTCTGCACTTTGAGCACTTCTTTACACGAGTCGTCATACAATCGGTCGAATAATTAAAGAAATAATTTAAGGTATGAAGAAAAAACTTCGATTGACGCGCAGGTCTTAGATCGCTGTTCTATTTCATGAGAGCCGAACGAACTGAGGCGATGGCGGGAAAGAACTGGAGGGCAGGCGCAGGACTGCCCCTTTTATAGTCGGGCTGACGTCACGTCACCTGACGTCGGGGGAGGTCCCTGCTGATTGCCATCTACAAGTTTGCCGCTGGAACCTGACGCCAGGGGGTGCAGTCCTATATGTGAAGACCTACTGCAGGAACCCTCTCGAAGTAAGATCTACTGTTATGGTAAGTTCTTATGTAACTGTACTATCTTACATCGAGAGGACTCTTGCAGTAGGTAATCACCTTGAGGTCTGAGTCCCAAGCAGTGTGAATCAGAGGAATAAACTGAAACGCAGGAGGCAGGAACTGAAAATCTGCTACTGGCACAGAAAAATTATGACAGGAGGCCTTGTAGTACAGCTAGGCCAAAACCTGCCCTGTGCCTAGAAGCAATGTCCAGGCTGTAATGTTTTGTGAAAGTGTGGACTGAACTCCTAGTAGCCGCGGCACAGACATCAGTGACAGACACATTCCTAAAACAAGCAGCTGAGGCAGCCACGTCCCTAGTGGAATGCCCCTCGACTTCCCAGGGAGGGTTTTACCATACTTCTAGTGACAAAAAGTAATGCAGTTTGCCAACCATTTGGATAAACACTGTTTGGTAACTGCTGCACCTTCTCTTTTGGGTGCAAAAGAAACGAAAAGCTGATCCGTTTTTTTTCGGACAGACTTTGTCCTGTTTGTGTAATAGCACAAGATTCTACGAACGTCTAACGTGTGAAGAAGCGCTTCTCCCAGATTAGGAATACTCAGGGTAAAACATTGGTAGTTGAATCGCCTCATTCAATGTAAACTCACTAACCACTTTGGGTAAAAACTTACTGTGCGTACGAAGATCCACCCTGTTTCTATGAAAAACTAAGTAAGGCTCCTTACAAATCAGGGCCTGTGGCTCTGAAATCCTTCAAGCTGAAGTGACTGCCACTAAAAATAGTGCTTTCCAAGATAAATAGTGCATGTCACAAGAACCAGCCGGTTCAAAAGGAGACAGGGTCAACTTTTCCAAAATAAAATTAAGGTCCCACGGTGACGCGGGGCTGTGCACTGGGGGTTTCAAGTGTAAAATCCCCTTCAAGAAAGTCTTGGAGACTTCTAACTGGGCCAGTGTCCTGCTGTCAGCCAAGGTATGGTAGGCAAAGACGGCTGACAAATGGACCTTCAGTGATGAATAGCTGAGGGCTGACTCATAGAGACGCAGGACATATTCCATGACCGACGGAGGTGGACATGGGAAAGGGTCCCAGCCTTCTGTAGTGACCCAAATAGAAAAACGTTTCCACTTCATGGCGTAAGTGGGCCACGTAGATGGCTTCCTATCCTCCACTAGAACTTAAGCCACTTTGGAGGATACCCGAAAGCGTGAAACAGCTATGTCCTGAGGTGCCACACATGAAGGTGAAGGGACTTCAGTCCTGGATGGACCAGCGTGCCCGTCTCCTAGGTCAGGAAGTCGTTGCAGAGAGGCATAGCAACCAGAGGTTCCTCTGCAAGCTACGGAAGCAGTGGAAACCAAACTTAGCGGGGCCAAAGGCCCCTTCCACCCATAGCTTGATAAGCACCCTCTGCAGAACCAGAAAAGGAGGGAAGGCGTACAAGAACCTCCCTGCCCACCATGCCCTGGAGCAAGCAAGCAAAACATGGGAAGTTTTGTCATTGTATAGGGAGGCGATCAGATTAAGTTCCAGCCGTCCCCATAGGTCGAAGATGGAGTCAACCACCTCTTGTTTTAGCTCCCACTCATGGACTCTAACAATGGTGTGGCTGAGACTGTCCGCTAGGAGGTTTTGCACACCCGGAACGTAAACGGCTGTGAGGTGAACCTGAGGCAGAAATACAGGTTACTCACCTGTAACAGGAGTTCTAGGAATGGCATATGTTGTTCATCCACATTTATTGGCAGGTTCCTTGCCGCTTTAAATCTTGCCGGAAGGTCTTCGGGCTGGCTTCTCCCACCCACCGGTGGTAAAACTCTCGCTCCGCCCATGACGCTAGATCTGGCCGCTGGAAGCAAGTTGTCAACGCCGAGAGGTCGAAGAAATGGTGGATGAACAACATATACTATCTATAGAACTGCTGTTACAGGTTACTCACTTGTAACAGGAGTTCTAGGAATGATATATGTTGTTCATCCACACTTATTGGCAGGTCCCTGTGCCACTTAAATCTTGCCGGAAAGTCTTCAAGCTGGCCTCCCACCCACCCGGTGGTAAAACTCCTCGGCCCGCCCATGACGCCAGATCTAGCCCACTGGAAGCCAGGTTGTGCGTCGGGCCGGGAGGTGGTAGGGATGAACAACATATACCATTCCTAGAACTCCCGTTACAGGTGAGTAACCTGTATTTCTAGGACATGGATATGTTGTTCATCCACACTTACTGGCAGACTCTAGCAGTTCTCCGGGAGGAGGGAGGCAAGGCACACCCCTACTTAGGTAGAAAGACTGGAGAACCGAGGCCCGACCAGCACCCCAGCGCGACCCAAGGTCGATGTGGAAGGGGAACGGAAAAGCCTGCTTCCGGGCAGAAGCCCTGTGGATATCCTGGACGGAGTATCCTCAAAAGCAGCCACCGATGCAGCGGAAGGATGGGTAAAAAGAGCGCTTATCCCTCTGGAAGGCTCCATGCCCGCCTATAGTGGAGACCTATGCAGGGGTGACCCGCCCGCTTGTCGTCCACTGGGCTGCAAATCTGCCAGATGCAGCTTCAGCGATGATGATGTACAGCTGGCGAACCTCTCCCGAACTTTAGCTTACGCCTCCCTAGATAGGTGAGGTTAAACCGGTTCCTATGGAACCTGAATACGGCCTCCGAGGTGTGAATGGGGAGCTAAACCCGGCAGAGGCAATACCCCTGAAGGGAAGACTCCGCCACCGCCCCGGAAGGACTTCCAGGTGGGGCAGGGACAACCTAGTCTCTGTGGAAGACTGGATAGGGAGGATAAAGGGAGCCTTGAACTCTCCCCGCCTTCTGGATGGCGGAGTGGCTCCCAAGAAGGTGTTCTTCCACAACAGGTGGGGAAACTCGCACCTGTGCAAAAGGTTCGGATGGTTTGCCCATGAGCCAAGCCCATACCAGCAAGTGATCTCACAGAACGGGATACTCCCCAAAAGGGGGAGGCGGATCGAGGCTTAGAAGTGCCAGACCACCTTCTCCGCACACCACCAACTGCCCTCCCCGCCCGCCTGGAAGACAGGGGTGACCCGAGAAGCACCTAGGGGTCGCCGGCCGAAGCCCTGGTTTGCTGATGGACCGCAGATGGTCCAGAATGCTTGCCCAGGACGGGGAAGGGCACGGCCCTATCCCATCAACAAAAAAGGGAGAACTTCTCCCAGAGAGCGAGCATCTTGGCCGATTTCTTGGCAGGACGCCTCGAAGGTCGGGGACCTTGCCGAAAGACCCTAGGCCTGGCCCCTAACCACACAGGGGTCGGCCTACAGGTGCAGGGATTGAAGGTCCAGATGGATAACCTTCCCCTGAAAAGGAAAGACAGGACCGGGCGGACTGTAGGCCGCCTCGGGAGCCTGGGGCTGAGACTAAGGAGAGCTGGATACCAGAACTGGCAATCCAGTATGGGACTACCAGCATCACCTGCGCCAAGTCCCCCCTCGCCTTGACCGTAGGTCAAGGGAAATGGGGGAGAGGCACGGACTGGCCCGGGGTCCAAGGCCCCATGGCATCCCCTGCAGCAGACCTTGCTGAGGGGAGAGCAAAAAACAGTCTCGGCCTCGTATTCTCCCTGGAGGGAAGAGGGAGAATATCCTGTGCTACCTCCGGCAGGGGAGACCACTCATGAGGCGCAGCCTATGCACGGGCTCAGGGCAGCAGCCAGGGAATCGGGGCTCCTGCCATCAAATGGCTGGGAACCCTCGACGCAACAACCCAATGCGGAGAACCTCCTTGCACCGAGACAAGGGGATCGAACGAACCTGGCGGAGTAGGTAGCACATGGTCTTGGTGTTGTCCTACTTGGACTTAGACCTGTAGACCCCGTACAAGTGGAGCGAGCGGTGCAGGCTAAGCGGACCGTCTGTTCTCCAGCGAGCAGGAAGGACATTGTGACTTGTGAGAGGACCAGAGGCGAAGCACTCTGTATTCCCCAAGATGGGCACCCCACCCATCCCAGAAGCATCGGTCGGAGAAGACCGCCGACTCAGGGCGAACGAACAGGATGTTCTCCTGCCGGAGTTGGAACGGTCCAAGGAAGCGTTCTCTTAACTCCTGGGCTGTTAGTCATGAACTGGTCCAAGGGACGCAGCGCTATGACCTCTGGCTGGCCCCTCCCACTAAGGGAAGGCCGCCCTGAGGCCCAGGAGGAGCAGGAGGTCCTGGCAGGACATAATTTCCCGGCCAACCCGACCGGCAAAGGAGGAAGAACCTCAGCCCTGTCCGCCCGGAGCCGAGCTCGGACTCAAAAGTCGAGCTTAGTCCCAAAGAAGCTTCACCGCTAAGGTACGAGTTCTCACTTGGCTCCTGAAACGGGAGACCAGACTGCCTTCCAGGTGGGGTGACATCCAGACCCTTCAGTGCCGCAGAGACTGCTGACCAAAGAAGTGCCTGGCTAGGAACTCGTAAGGAGCTCCCCCGCAAGAAGGGATGGAGCCTCCCAAGAAACGGACGGAACGAGGAGTAGGTACATTCTGGAGACCCAGGAAACAGCTACACGCCACGCTCTGGAGGATGGATATCTGAAATAGACAGACCATCCAGGGCGAGGCGGGGAGAATGGGCAGGCCCCATCCGCTTGAGGCCAGGAATACCTGGACACGAACCCAGGGAGTTGGGGGGTCCGCAGCCTCCTGATCACCTCTAACTAGTGTTGGCCAGGCACAGCCACGACTCGACACAGAGGCAGGACCCAAGATCCCTGCTGGGGCAACGGCTCAAAAAGGGGAAACCGCTCACAACCTGCAACAGGATCTACCCCTAGATACCTCCAGAACGAGGTGCGGAGCCGTCCCCCCATGGGGAAACCCGGGCTGGGACGACGGTGAGGGGGCAGTGCCCCTTGGCCCATCCCTGAGCAGGCTTGGAGGGGGAAGGAGCCGAGGGGGCTCTCGGCTTCCTGCCTCCCTGCTTCCTTTTGGAGGAAGACGCTGGACTGGCAACAGGCCGCCCAGCGCATGCCTGCTGGCCCTTATGCTGGGCCCCCAGGGCTCAGGGGGCAAAGGGGGTTACGCAAAGGCTGACGGTTGCCCTTGACCCTTCGGGCGAGAGTGACCGAGTCCGGAGTGGCATCGGACTTCTCAGGCCCATGGATGTATCCCTCCACTCCAGGGCCCAAAAGGTCAGTCCCCAAGAAGGGGATGTCCGCCAACTCGTGCTGGGTTTCCAAAGAGAAGGAGGATAACCTCAGCCACGCCGCGGTGCATGGCCACTGCGGCCGCAACCGATCTGGCACAGGAGTCTCCTAGATCCAGAGCCATCTGGAGCTGCTGTTTGCCACCGCCTACTCCTGGTCCCGCACCTGCTGGAACCGTGGTCCGCAGGGTCAGCCGGGATGAGGGAGAACCTCGTCCAGGAGCCCAAAAGAGTGGGAGAAATGTGCCATCAGTGCAACCGAGCTGGCCTGATTGAGACCTAGGGAGGACGAAGCGTGAAACTCACGCCCAACGTAGTCCATCCTTCTGACTCCTTGTCGAGGGGTCTGTCACATCCCCAGTGTTTCCAAGACATTGGAAAACGCCATCGGTGACTCACCCTTCAGCCGAGGGTGCTCCGAAACCGTGCAGAGAACCGACAGGGACAGGGTACCTCCGAGCCACGCTGGCCAACGGCGAAGGGCAGGAAGTAGGCTGCCACCATAGCTCCAAGGCTGGGCCCACGATAGCCTCAGCCACTGGAAAGGCCTCTGAGGGAGAGCCCCCTCGATCCAGAATCTCCGTAAGGGGGTAAGGTGCCCGATTAGAGACGGGCTCAAGCTTCATTCCAGTGAATTCTGAAATGAGCTGAAGCAGAGCCTTCGAAGACGATGGGCTGTCGTCTACTGAATGTTCCTGGGAAGATCCAGGAAACATGGCAGAGCCTGCTTCAGGCTCCGAAGGATCGGCAAAAAGCTGCCGCAGGCCCCAGGCACTCTTCGCGTCACCGGGGCGGGCAGAGTGAGGGGACCGAAAGTGACCTGAAGAACAGGTCATGGCCTGGTTTGAACCCCCTTCAAGGCTGAGGGGCAGCGAGGGTCAGACGAAAGCAACCGCCCTGGAGAGGGCCCTCGACCGATTCCGAACGGTCGTCACGAGCAGCCGCTGTTTGCTATTCTGGAGAATGAATCGGGTCGATTGAAACCCGACAACAACTGCTGTCGCCACATAAGTTCCTCGTGACACTGACGCTAACGGCATCGAAACCGCCTCATCCGAGGAGGGGACGAGGAAGAACGGCAAAGCCACTTAACTCGGTGCTCGACCGAGAACGCCGAGATCGCGGCGTGGAGCGGCTAGACCAGACCCAAATCCTCAGGGGAGCTGGTGGGCGGCCAGGGGAAGGAGATGGACGCACCCACTCCTCCCTGCCCGGAAGAAAGGACCGAGGGCCGTCGACCAAGGGGAGACTGTCACCAAGGCGGAGGGAAGACGGCACCAGAAGAACCCCCAAAAGACGGGTTGAGAGACTCGACAACGTCGACGGGGAACCTGGCCGGCTGACCTGACGGGGATACCGTGAGGCCAGTGGCCGAAGCCAAATCCTGGACCGAAGTCGAGCGTCGGCCGATGAGGGAGGGGGAGAGATTCCGCCCCGCCGATGAAGAGAGCCCGCCTCATGCCCTTAGCCATAGGCCGAGTGACAGGGTTTCCAGGTTACCTCTCCTTGGAGGAGGGAATGACGAAGCCCCTGAACAAAGCTGCGAGAAGAATCCAAGGAGAGCGGATAGGTTCGCAACCTAGGGGGAGACCGCCTTCCCCGCAGGATCAGACTGCAGAGAAACAGTCAAGCGGACACCGCCGTCCGGTGGAATCTCCGGGCGTGGAAAACTACCGGATGTCCGAGAGCTTCAACGGCCACGCAGTCCTCCAGAGAGCTGACCGCAAAGGGCAGAACAAAATTGCAAGCCTGAGGATCGTGATCCAGGTCCAGGCAAAAGCGCGACGGAGTGCGAGTCCTCCTGAGGAATCCAACCACGCACTTCCATATCTTCCTGGACATAAAGTCTCCATCACTCATTGACACTAATGGGAGAGTATCGAGCTAAAAAATCCCCCGAGAAAGGCAGCAGGAGATAAAGAGCTCACATGCTTAGGACAGAAGTCCATTAAGAATGGTCCTGCCAAACGACAGGTGTCGTCTGACATGGACATCCAAGGCATAGTGCTTAAAGAAAGTATGCACAGAGCTCCAGGTAGCTGCATTGCAAATATCTGCAATGGGCACGTTACGGAATTCTGCCAAAGATGCCGCGACTGCTCTGGTAGAGTGAGTGTACACTCAGCCTTCTAGCTTGACCTGTGCCATAGAATAGCAGTGGCGAAGGCATACCACCAGCCATGCTGAAATGCATCTGATAGCAACAGGTTGACCAAGCTGGGTCTCGCTGAAGGAAATAAACAGTTGCTGAGCCTTGCAAATTTCTTTCATTCTATCTAGATAGAACCTCAATGCTCTCTTAACATCCAGCGAAGGAAGGGTACGCTCTCCTTCATTCTGGAAGTTCGCACAGTAGGTAGGAAGGACTAAAGGTTAGTTTAGATGGAATTCTGAGACAACCTTAGGGAGAAACTTAGGATGAGTCCTAAGAACTACTTTGACCTTGTGAAATACAGTGTACCGGGGCTGTGACCGTGCATGTATTTCAGAAACTCTATGGGCGAGGTAATGGCCACCAGGAAGGCTGTTTTCTAAGTGAGGAACTTCAACTTGCAAGTAGCTAGAGGCTTGAAAGGTTTACAAGTGAGCATGACTAGCACAAGGCTAATGTCCCAGGCTGCAACTGGACATCTAATAGGAGGTCTAGTATGCAGAATACCCCTAAGAAACCTCTTAACTACGGGCAACTGAGCCAGTGACATGGAAAGTACCGGCTCATGATATGCCGAAATGGCACAAAGATGAACCTTTAACTGTAGAGTACAGCAGACCTGAGTTTGAGAGGTCTAAGAGATAGTCCAAGACTTTATTTGGTGGGCAGGAAAAAGAGTTCCAAGAGGATTTTGCACACCAGACAGAGAAACGCTTCCATTTAGCTGTGTAGGCTTTTCTAGAGGCTGGCTTATGTGCAGCCAAAAGAATATCTGAAACTCTACGAGAAACACTGAATCTATTCACCTCTCTCTTCAGGAGCCAAAGGTGAAACGAGCTCAGGGTGGGATGGACCACAGGACCCTGGGTCAGAAGGTTCGTCAAAAGAGGAAGCAATTTTTTTTGGGGGGGGGGGGGGTTCGATAGTCTGTTGAGTAGCGGGAACCATATCTGCCAAGGCCAGAAGGGGGGCAATGAGAATCATTCTGCCCCCCTGGGACTCCAATTTGAACACTACCCTCTGAATTAGAAGAAGAGGAGGAAAAGCGTATAGAAAGTGTTTTGTCCACCGCAGTCCGGGCGCATCCTGACTAAAATGCCAGGTCCTGGATTTCTGGAGCAGAAGAGTGGCAGTTTTGCGTTGAGTGGGGACAAAAAAAAGGTTCCGGTCTAGGGTTCCCCACTCTTTGAAGAGTGACTGAACGACGGTTAAGTCGAGAAACCACTCGTGAGAATCCACCTCCGTTCTGCTGAGACGGTCTGCCAGCTCGTTTTGTACTCCTGGCAGGTAAGCCACCTGAATCAGAGCCTTGTGCTCCAGGCACCATTCCCACACACTCATTGCTTCCCTGCATAATGGGTAAGAGTATGCGCCGCCCTGCTTGTTGATGTAGTACATCACTGTCTTGTTGTCCATTTGAAGGAGTGTGTTCTTGTGACAGAGTACGTCCTCCAAAGCTCGGACTGCATAGAGGATGTCTCTCATTTCTAGGACGTTTATGTGAAGTTGAGACTCGTCCTGAGTACACATACCCTGGGTGTGAAGATCCCGGCAGTGAGCTCTCCAACCCAGAGATGCGTTCATGGTAATCTGATGATCCAGAGGGGCAAAGGATATCCTTCCAGAAGGTCGTCCTCTTAAGACCACCAAGTGAGCGACCTCTTCAGAGGTTCCATCACCTTGATGAGAAAGGACTGAGGGTGAGTGGTAGGGGACCACTGAGCACCGAGCATCCACTGAGAGGTTCTCATGTGTAGATGAGCTAAGGGTACAGTGAACACTGAGGATGCCGTGAGGCCCAGCATCCATTGCATCGAGATAGCTTGAACCAAGCTGTGCTCTCTGATGCGTCAGACCATCTGTAAGATATCGCTTCTTCTGTCCTCTGGAAGAAAAGCCTTTGCACAGGAGGTGTCCAGAAGAGTTCCTATGAAGAGGAGCTTCTGGGAGGGCTGCAACTGCGACTTGTTGAGGTTCAACAGAACTCCCATGGACGTGAGGAAGTCTGAGGCCGTGGCTACGGCCTGCAGAGTCTCTTGCCTGGAGGGACTTGCTAGGAGCCAGTTGTCCAGATATGGGAACACTTGTATTCCGATTTTCCTGAGGTGTGCCGCCAAGAATTGCACAGCACTTTGTAAAAACCCGAGTCGCTGAGGATAGCCCAAAGGGCAGGACTCTGAACTGATAGTGTTGACCCAATGCCACGAACCTTAGGTATTTGTGGTGCTTTGGGTATATGAGAATGTGCTGGTAGGCATCCTGCATGTACAGGGAGGCTAGCCAATCGTGTTGATGAAGCAAAGGTAGCAGGGTACCTAGTGATATCATCTTGAGCTTTTCCTTGTGCAGGAATTTGTTTAACTTTTTGAGATCCAGAGTAGGGAGCATGCCGCCAGTTTTCTTTGGGACCAGAAAGTAATGGGAGTAGAAACCTGTGTTTCGTTGATCCAGTGGAAATACTTCTACTGCCTGTTGTTCAGAAGGCCTTGTACCTCAGAAGCAAGAAAGTCTGAATGTATTGCCGACAGCCTGGGCTGTTGTTTGGGAGGATGATCAGTAGGGGTTTCCGAAAGACTGAAAGAGTACCCCCTCGTGGATTATCCTGAGGACCCATTTGTCTGATGTTATAGATTTCTACTGGTTGTAGAACTGAGTCAGACGTCCTACCACTGCTGAGGAGTCCCCCTCAGGCAGCTGAGGTGGGACCTGGGCCGGAAACTCAGAAGGTAGCACTGGGCACTTTGGGTCCCAGTGTCTTCTGCTGCACTTTCTTTTTCGGCCAAGGGTCCTGGTTACTGTTAAAACCTCCTCTGCCTCTGCCCCAAAAGGACTGTCGGTTGTGAAACTGGCACTTGTTCCCACCCCCTCGGGAGAGGACAGGCTGTCTTTTTTTTTTCAATTCTATATTCTTTTCTCCCTGAGCCGCTAGCTGCCCCGTACTTTCAGCCCAGTCACGGAGCTATGGACTTTCACCCCTCATATCGGCCACAAGATCCCTTTCGAAGCCCCGTGGCTTTCCTCCCACGGCAGGACTGTGGCACTCTCCCTACACGCCGCAGGCGTCAGATAGGTCAGAGGGCCCTGGCCTGAGGCGCTAATCGAAGCTGTAGCGGGCTTCATGGAGGGTGTCTGGGGAAGTGTGGCCATGCAATGATGTCTGGCGTACGCCCCCACCTCCCATACACGCTTCTGCGCGGTAGCTGTAGCGACTCTGGCCTCCGGGCCAGGGATACCCCTACACGCCGGCACTTTCCCCACCTCCCTGAAGAAGGAGAGCAGTCCATAGGACGCTTATCCTTCTCCCTGGCCGGCCCTCCAGTGACCCTGGTCCGTTCCTCAACCCGGGTCGCCGGTGTCGCGAGCGGAAATCCAACCGCTGCACTGACGGGCCAGTGTACATCTGGCTGTCAATGGCAGATCTAGTTTTACATGTGGCTTCTACAGCTTGCTCCACCTGAGGTCCGAACAGATACATACCGTCGAAAGGTAAGGCCATGACCTGCTGCTGGGCATCATTCGCAAAGCCCAAAGTACACAGCCAAGAGTGGCGATGGGTGCAGATGCCAGCCACCGCCCCAGGAAGTGGTACTGAAGACGTACATAGCAGCTTTAATGTGTTGGTTATTGGACTCAATACCCCTAGTTATGGTTTGAAGTAGCTCTGAGTTAACCTCAGATTCAGGCAGAGCTTCTACCATTGCTTTGAGTGAATGCCAAAGAACATGGTCATACTGAGAAAAATAGCCCTGGTAGCTGGCAATGCGCATGCCCAGGGTTGAGGCAGCAAAGACTCTCTTACCTAAGGTGTCTATCTTGCGAGATTCTTTGTTTATAGGCCAGGCTGTAGATTCCTGAGGAAGGACAGCCTTATCATTCTCTGCCAGGACCACTATGGCATCAGCAAATACTTATGAGGCCAAGATGGGGCTATCCTTGGAAGGGGCATATTTCCTATCTATGGACTTGGCCACAGAAGGAATAAGAGACGGATTCTTCCACACCATCTGTGAAAGGGTCTTGAAAGAGGGCTGTACCAGAGGGGTTAAATCCATAGGGATTTCCGGGACATGAAGATATTGGAGATGCAAAAGGTTCCCAGGATCGATCGCCGTGGTCTAGAGAGAAAGGGTAGAATTTAAATTCTTGAGCACAGACTTAAAGGAAAGGTCCTCAATAACAGGCTCTGCAGGAGGATTGATCCCTGCCCCCAGGACAGTATCAGCATCAACATCATCACCCAGTCTAAAATCTGGATCAGGCTCAAAATCATCTCCTGACAGTCCAGGAGGGACCGTATAGACAGGAACAGAGTGAAAACCAGGAGGAAGAAGAGAAAGAAAGAATCTGAGTCGAAAACCTCTGTAAACAAGACGGAGCCACACCCATTTCCGGCGCCGTTGAAGAAAACGGAGCAGAGAACAAAGAAGGAGCCGTCACAGAAAATGGCGTCACAAACAGCGCCGACAAAGAGCATGACACTGCACCCAACGCCAGCCCTGGGGCCGCCACCAGCCCTGATGCAGAGGATGGTGCCAACAGAGCCCGCGGTACTTCAGATGGTGCCAACAGAACTCGTGGCGCCACAAGGGACCTCGACGCTGGAGAAGTCGGCACCACAGACGACGGCAACGTCACTGAAGTCTGATAACTGCGATTTGAAGTTACAGGATGAAAACTGACAGGAGATAAGGGCATCGGTGTAGACCCCTGCGCCGTAGTCATGTGAGGGGGGGGATAGACACCAGAGACCGGAGTCGACTGCACCAAAGAAGGCGCCGCACAACTAGGAAGACCTAACTGCCATGCCTGCCGTCCCGGAACCAAAGGCCCCGGAGTCAGACTGGCTGGTTCAGGCAATTGAACCAACCTCAGAGCCCACTGCTCCATATTGGAAACCCCTCCAATAGGTGGAAAGGGGCTCCGGTGTCGAAGAGTTCAGCCATCAGAGACAGAAACCCACGACTCCGACAGAGGTGGAGAGCGGTGCCTGGCCCTAATAACTGACCGTCTACACGCAGACATACCAGAGGGCGACCTAGAGAGATGACTTTCTCTTCATCTGTGTCAAGAAGAACTCAAGGCTGAACGTGCCGAGAATGGGACCATTTCTTTTATGCTTCCGGTGAGATTGCCCATCTCCCCAAGCATTGGACCGTCCGTTGTCAGCGGAATGGCGGACCAGATCCGGCCCGCTGGCTGAACAGCTTTCATCTGAGAATCTCCCTACCATCACCTGCCCCACTCATGGTCGACTCCATCAATGGAGGGCTGAACACTTCTCTCTCTATAAGCAGAATTTATTAAAGTAATTGGTACTTACTGAAGATAAAATACAAGACAAACTGAAAACTAAGCTAGTTTGAAGTTTGACTCCCAGCAGGTGAGCGATGTTGTCACTGAAGCACACTCGACAGCAGGAAAAAAGGAACTGAGGTGGCTGGAGGGTCGACGCCGAGATAGTCATTACCGCACGCGCCGGACTCGCTGTGCCACTTCCTTGCAGCTCCATCTCAGGCGCCGGCCCTCCTGAAAAAGTTTGCTCCTGCTGGGTCCTAGCGCTTCTGAAATATTCCCATTAGTGTGAATGAGTGGTGGAGACTTTATGTCCAGTAAGATCAGCCCAATTCCACACATGCATTGCCTCCCGGCATAGGGGGGTATGAGCGGGTGCCTCCTTGCTTGCTGAGATACCAGACTACGTACATGTTGTCCGACTGGACTAGCAGAGTGCTCCTGCTACCACGCGAGATCTCTGCATGGAACTGGAGACCATGACCATCTGGTCTAGGTCGTCCGACCTCTGTTCCCAATGTGCACTAAGTGTCCACTGCGAGATACGCATGTGAAGCTTGGCTAAGGGAACTGTGGGGATGGCTGCTGCCATCAGGCCTAATAGTTTAATAATCTACCTGGCCGATACCTTCCGGCTGAAGGCCACTAAAAAAGCTTGCCTCTGCAGGGTTTCCACCCTGTCCTGTGGGATGAAAGCCATACCTTGGACCGTTTCCAACACCGCCCCAATAAATTGCAGGTGCTGGGAAGGAACAAGCTGAGACTTGGGAAAACTGACAGTAATCCCAACCTGTTGAAAAAGATCCAGGGTTACAGAAAGGGTGAGTTCCAGCTGCTCTCTCAACAGGGCTGACAGGAGCAAGTCGTCGAGATAAGGGAACACACAGTGACCCTGGAGCCTCAGGGCCACCACCACTACCGCCAGGCACTTTGTGAAAACTCGAGGTGCCAATGAAAGGCCAAAGGGGAAAGCCTGAACTGGTAATGTTCCCCCCTGGAAGGGGAACCAGAGGTAGCGACGATGGGCCCTGAAGATAGGGATGTGCAGGTAGGCATCCTGCATATCCAGAGTGCAGAGCCACTGACCCTTGTGCGGGAGGGTCAGCATCTGCAACCGTTTGTACTCGATGTACAGGTTCAGACTGCTGAGATCCAAAATAGGACGCAGATCTCCCGTCTTTTTTGGGGACCAGAAAGAAGTGGTAGTAATATTCCTTTTCTATCTGGTGTGAAGGGACAGGTTCTATCATGCTTTTCGGTAATAGAGCATGTATTTCCTCACTGATGGGAAGAATGTGCACCTTCAGGTAATGAGACTGAACCGGAAGCCTGTTTGGAGGTTTTGAGAGAAATTCCAGGGTATGGCTGTGCTCTATGAGCTGAAGGACCCTGAGTCGGCTGTCACCGCCTGCCACCACTGCAGGTGGCAAGCAAACCTTCTGCCCACTTGCTCCCCTGCAGGATTTTGGAGGTAGGGGCGGATGGCAAGTCATGTGAGGGGGGGTTTTGGGGAGAGTTCCACCAGCAGCTCTCTTGGACTTGGCCTGGGGGGCAGCCAAGGTTGACTGAGCCCTACGTTTATTTTGATGTCGGGCCGTCTGCTTCTGTTGCTTTGGCTGTCACTTGGTCTGGCACCGAAATGGCTTCTTTTGTTTAAACTTCAGGTGGTACACTGTTTGTACTGATCGAAGAGTGCCGCGCCTTTGTCTTGACGGGAGGTGATGATGTCTTAAGCATCCCCACAGAAGAGGACGGATCCCCTGAAAGGTCCATCTTGGACAGCATTCTGCATGTCTTGTGCCAAGCCTGATACTCTCAGCCACAAGAAGCGATGTAGGCTAACAGCCACAGCAGCCCCTCTCGCAAAAGAGTCTAACACATCGTAGGTGGCTCTCAGCAAATGCATGCAGGCCACTTTTGCTGAATGGATCGAATCTGAATCTGGCAATGCCTGAATGGCTGGTTCTAGTTGGGCAAATAGGGATTTCTGGTAAACCAGTATGTGCCCGAAGTAATAAGAGCCCTCATGGCCAGAGTGGAAGATGAGTAAAACATCTGAGAAACTGGTCCAATTGTCGTGACTCCTTGTCCAGTGGTAAGGTGTTCATATGCTGGGGCTTACAGGACCGGTCATGAGCAGCTGCTATCATGACTGAGTCGGCCTTGGGCTGTGTGCTGAGGTGATCCTTCCCCTCTGGCGTACGGTAGGTACGATCGACTTTCTTGGCCATCGCTGGGATAGAGGAGGGCATTATCCAAATGGTTCAAGCCAGGTCCTCATGTGGTTCGAGCCAGGGTGGGGTAAGGATTGGTGCCGTCTCCTGCACGTCCAGGTGCTCTGCCAGACGCTGTCTTTTTGGATCCTGGGCATCCAACTTCCAGTCGTACACCTCCGCAGTTCTTCTAAGGAGGTCTGAAAATGAAGGATCCTCCAGAGGAGACTTGGGGGATTCCTTGGGTTGGGGTTCCAAACCCTGATCCCAAAGACTCGGAAGAGTCAGAGTCTGAATCCTGGTCCGAGTCAGAAGATTCTCGGGGCTCAGACGTTGGTTTGCCTGAGGGCCCGGCTGGTGTCGGGGCCTTCGGAGAGGCCGGTGTCGGCTGAGGCAGAGGAACCTGTCTCAGCTGCTGGCCATCAGGGCTCCTGGTGGGGGGTCCCTGGGAGGCTGATGGCTATCTAACTCTGTTACCAACTGGGCCTTGGTCTCCGACCACCAGGACTGCAAAATTGACCAGAAGTCTACTGGATATTGAGGTGGAGGAGGCTGGTAAGCAGGAGAATAATGTTGGAAACATGGCATATGGAAAGGTGGGTATCTTGATGAAGGGCAGGCTAAAATGTACCCTGGCATATGAAACTCTGATGGGGGATAACCCAGTGGATTGTACGCTGCTGCCTGAGGCGTTGGGATACTCTGACGGCAGGAACCCTGAAGAAGGTCCTGACGGAGGGGAAACCCGATGGAGGCCCTAATAGGTGAAATCCTGACGGATGCAAACCAGTCGGAGAGGCAGACGATAGGGCCAAAGGCCCTGATGGAGGCCCTTGTGGAACACTGAACGCTGACGGTCTTGGCAGGGTTAGGTCCGGTAGGGAGTGAGTCGGTGACACGACAGCCCCTGATGGCAGAGGAGGTGGCTGGGAACCATCTGGTATGCCACCTGCTCCTATTGCCAGGTCCATAGGTGTATCTGGGACATCTGACGGAAGTTCCCCAATTCCCGTCTCCCTCGATCGACAGGCGAGTGAGGAGGGACCACATCCAGTGGAGTGGGGGAGGCCTGATGGGGAGAACCCGCTGGAGATTGCTGAGGTAGTTCCAGCAGTTGGGATTCGTCAGGGCCATCGCCTGAGCCTGACACTAAGTCGGTTGGGCAAGCACTGGCGGAGCCGATGCCCGACTTATCGTCCAATGTGACTGTAAGAATGTCGGGCTGGCTGACGTTTGGCTTAGCGGTCGAGGCCAGCTGGGCTTTGGAAGCTCACTGGAGGGTCCGACGAGTGACTCAGGGGCCCCTTTTGGTGCACTAGACACTCCCTCCCCCCGTGGAGCTGGGTCTAAGTGCAGCCAAGGTCTCAGCCGGAGCCGAGAATCCCACAGCTACCAGGACCAGTACTGGCAGGGCCCCCAGGACTGCTCTTTGGGTGGAGCAGGCTGGGCATAGTAACTTCCCAGAGGAGGCCAGTCAGCGCTGCCTGAAGGGCCCCGCAGGTGGCTTCAGAAGCGATGGGGACTGGTCCTTGTCCCTGTGTTTCTCCTTCTTCCTCTTCTTCTCATGCTTGGGCGAGGTGGAAGCGATGTGTAATATTTGGAGCTCTTTCTCCATGGTGGCCATTCTCTCTTTTAGCAAATGGGCCTCTAGGGCATACTGGGAGCGCTTCCATGTGGCCCGACTGAAGCTGGCACAGGCCTTGCAGTTGTCAACCTTGTGCTCCAGGCCTAAGCAAAAGAGGTAGAGGGAGTGTGAATCCATGCGCAGTAGCTGTGCACCACACATAGCACACCTATTTTTGTGCTCAACGTTGGAAGATGACGACATGCACAAAAAACTAAATAACTATTGACAAAGAAAGAAAAAATGGTTACTCGTCTGAATAACAGTCGAACTGCAGCGTACAATCTCCGTGAGGTCTGACTGTTCAGGTCGATGGCGGGAAAGAACTGGTAGGCGGGCGTGGGGACCATCCACTATACAAGATCATGCTGACATCAGTCACGTGATGTTGGGTGGGCAGTCCCCCTTCAGATACTGCTGGCTAAAGTTTCCATGTGGTCATGATGCCAGGGGGCGCAGTCCTCAAGGTGATTACTTACTGCAACAGCCCGCTACAAGTAAGATCTAGGGAACAGCACCCAATGTATTACAGTATTTTTTTTTAATTCTCTTTTTCTCTTCTTTTGCTTTTTTTATGTTATATTTCAATGATTTCAAGAGTATAGATAATGAAAATGTGATGAAATTATACAAGAACTAGTTGAATACTTAAGGTTATTTTACAACTAATTTATTTATGATAGGATTTTAGATTTATTGTTCATTAGTGTAATTGTAGAATTTTGGTTCGGAGTTTGATTAATGCTGATTCAATCTAACATTTATGTATTACTGATACTGTATTTGTTTATGTGTTTGAAATATTGTCAATATATATTGATAAAAATTGTTATTGAGAAAAAATATCCCTTGCTGCAAAACCTCTGCTGAACAATCTGCATTCTCTTCCTATCTGCCAGCCTCTAGTACTGCCCCACTCCTGATCCTTTCAAACCCCTCTTTGGAGATGATTTTGCCTACTTCTGCGCCTGCTAACATGGGCAAAACCACCGGGGGGGAGGGGAGAGAGGGGCCCCCCTCTACATTTTAGGCCTTGTAAAATGGTTGATGACACTGCATTGGTGTGAAAGGCTTAGCAGATTTATGTCACCCACTCCAACTTTTTAGCCATGGTTGCACCCATGCCTGCTAACCCTCAAAGATCATGTGCAAAAGTTTTTGCACATTGGTAATAACGTTTGAATTCAAGTCCGTGTGTCATGATTAGTGTTTCCTGAAAATTTCATGCTGTTTGGTTCTGTGGTTTTCTTTAAATTAGCATTTGTTAACTTGCTCTACAGTGGCTGAAAACAGTAGAATTATTTCTGTCTCTGTCAGGCTTGGAGGGTGATGACATCATCCTGGAGCATTGTAGCTTGCTGCTTCAGATTCCCAATCACGGCAGGCTGTTGAGTTAATGGTTTGCTCTCCAGGTTTCTTACAAACTCAAGTCTGTGGTTTGTATTTAGAGTAGCTTACAATCCATCATTCTCTTCTTATAAAAAGTTGATCATGTAACTTTCAATGCTGAATTGAAGTAGTGGAAATCTTTATCTGTGAGAGATCAGCTTGTCTGTATCATAGCTCTCAGTTCTTTCATCAAAACTGATTTTTTCTAACTATATAACACATGGTTGTTTAAATCTAAATTTTATTCATTCATTCATAGACATAGTTTTTATTTTAATTAACACAGCTTTATTATTTTCACAAAAATCACCAAGCATATCACTTAACAGGGAGAGTTAAAGGTAACAATTGATGTAATAATTGAAGACTACAATTTAACTCACATATCAAATTCACAAATTATACCCCCAAGGCTGCATACATTTACGGGCCCTAATTTGCCATCCCTGAGGCATTCTGATCGTCAGGTTTCCACGCCAATAAGAGCGCTTCTAATGAACTCCAAAGTGATGTATATATTTCCACTCTGCCTCGTAGGTAGGCAATGTGTTTTTCTAACTTCAGTGCCAAAATGCACTCTTTATACCACTCCATCAAAGAAGGAGGTTTGTCACTAGCCCAATGCCTCAAAATTATCAGCTTAGCGACCGCTGAGATAAGTGACATTTGGGCCTTTTTAGTCTTAGCGGTACCTACTGGGAAAAGACTCATCAGGCATATCTCAGGGATAAACAAAGCATCTAAGCCAAGGATAGGATCTAGTAGGTTGTTAATAGACTGCCAAAAGGCCTGTGTAGAGGACATAGCCAGACCATGTGGTACAAAGTGCCGTCGTCCTTATTGCATTTATCACAAAGGCTGACTTTTTGTCCCAAATTTAAACAACTGGGTTGGAGTTAGATACATGTTATGCATTATATTAAAATGAACCATTCTCAGCCTATCTTGCTTTATAAATTTATACATACAGTGAGCCAGAGCTTCTTCAAAGTGGGTATCTCAGGTATTCCCAGCTCTCTCGTCCAGTAAAACACACCCAGGCGGTAGCCTAGGGTCCCCTCCTGGAGTATTTTATATAATTTGGAGACTGAGCTTGGCTGAGAAGCTATACATAAAAGTGTATTAAGGTCTCTTTCCCCGTGGTCAATGGGCGCAACACGAGACAAAAAGGAGGTTAGGGCCTTACTGACCTGCAACAATTTAAATATTCCCTGAAACGTAACTCCTAAAGAGCTCATCAACTGATCACGGGGTAGAAGCCTCCCATTCACCCAGAAGTCCGAGACCCTAAGATGACTTGCCTGAGGCCAGAATGCAGGGGACAACGTAATGCCCCCAACCTTAATGTGTGGATTACTGAAAATGGGTTGGTCGGCCGAATGGTACCATTTTACTGTAAGATATTTTTGTAATTGGTGAAAGGCTTTTAAAGACCATCCCATAGGATTGCTTTTGAAGGACTTAGGAATAGCCGATGGGGAGACATACAGAAGGGCCCGTAGGGAGCATTTCTCCCTCTCCGCCAAATGTTGCTCTATGTCTACCCACAGAGGTAGGTAGCACAATTGACCATCCCCTCCATTCCAATAACCCAACTTGCTTATATGCTGTGCAATATAATATAGGAAAAGGGAAGGAGCGGCTAGTCCTCCTTTTAATTTCGGGGCTGTCAGTTTGATGTAAGATCTACGAACCCTTTTTTTGTTCCATATAAATAAATTAAATGCCCTCTGTAAACTGGAAAACCACCCTTTCCGGAGATATACACCCATCATACCCAGAGGATACAATAACCTTGGCAATATATTCATTTTAAGAATACTCAGTCTTCCCCAGAGTGAGAAAGGAAGCAATCGCCACCTCTCCAAGTCTCCCTTTATTGTTTTAACTAAACTACCCAGATTGGCCATAACCATGGAGTTCAAATCTGTACGAATATGGATTCCTAGGTACATAAGTGACTTTGCTTCCCAACCTAGGCCAAATGGCAATAGATCCGACTTATTAACTTTGTTATTTAAGGGAAGGATCTTCGTCTTTGTCCGGTTTAACTTATAGTAAGATATTTTGGAGAAGGAGTCAATCTCGCTAAAATAGCTGGGATTGAGACCTCAAGGGTCTTCAATATGTAATAATATATCATCTGCATATACCGAGTAAACATATCTGACCCCCCAACTTGTATACCTTTAATGATAGTATTCTCTGCCAATCCATGGGGTAATGGCTCTAAGTATAAATTGAAAGTAGGGGGACAAGGGACAACCTTGCCTTGTGCCCCGCTGCAACTTAATTACCGGAGACAATATCCCATTACACTTGATCCTAGCAGAGGGAAAGGAGTATAGAATTTGTATCCATCTCAGAAAGTCCTTAGGTAAACCAAAAGCAGACAGGGTAGCAAACAAATAGTCCCAAGAAACCCTATCAAATGCCTTTTCGGCATCTAGTGATATCAGTACTGCTGGAGTATTAATGGCTCTTGCCATTGTTATATAATGTAGTAATTTCCTCATGTGGTCTTGGGGTGACCTCCCTTTCATAAATCCCACTTGTTCTCGGCTAATCAGACTACCCATAATTTTGGATAGCCTATTAGCCAGAACCTTAGCTAGAATCTTAGTATCTGTGTTCAACAGGGAAATAGGACGGTAACTATCCATACTGAGAGGATCTTTCCCTTGCTTTAGAATTAAAGAAACAGTCGCTTCCTGGAAGCAAGGATCCGATAGTCCATTATCAAACCAATACTGAAAAACCTCTCTTAGGATTGGGGTTATTAATATATGGTAAACCTTGTAGAAATTGCTGGGGAACCCATCCGGCCCGGGAGACCTATCTAATGGCATTTGTTGAATGGCCTGCTGGATTTCCAAAGTCGATATTGGGGCACTCAGATAAAGTGCTTCTATATCCGTAATTTTTGGTAAAGCTACTGAGCTAAGAAATAAACTAATGTCATCCACAGTGGGTTTAGTCTTTGGATCTTCCACATATAATACCTGAAAATAGGAACCAAAGGCTTTCGCCATTTCCCCTGGATCTGTACAAACACGCTCACTCTGCTCCTTATAGATTCCAGGGATGAATTGGGTTGAATCTAAGTATGACTATGCATGCGAGTAGCTTCAGCTCGCTTCTCCTGTATCTAAGTATTGGATCCTGGTCCTCATAAGGGCCAGTTCTGCTTTCTGTGACATCAGATCTGCATATTGGGCCTGCAACTGGTAGAGTCTAGCCAGTTACTCACCGAAATGCAGGATAGGTTGCGTTCAATACTCCTAATGGAATCAAGCAATGAGTCTAATTGTGCCTTTTGCCCCCTCTTTTTTTGGGAGGCCATCTTGATCAGCTCTCCCCTTAGAGAACATTTCAAGGCAGCCCAAATTAGGTCTTTTTTATCCACCGAGCCTTGGTTGTCTGAGAAAACCTGTAATATAGTCTGTAATATGCCTCAATGAGGATTCGTCTTTTAGAATCTGGCAATTTAATCTCCATTGCGGCGACCGTTTACCACTCACAGATAGCCAAAATTCCAGACTAACCGGTGCGTGGTCTGATATCACTCTAGCGGATATGTCTGCCTGCATTACTCCTGACATTGCAAATGAGCTAATTAGTACATAGTCGATTCGTGAATAAGTCTTATGTGCCGCCGAGAAAAAGGTGTATTGCCGCGCAGTTGGATTAAGAGCACGCCAAACATCGACCAGAGCAGCCTCGCAAATGAGATCTTTTAGTGCTCTTTGTGCAGGCGATAGTCCTCGTCTCTCCCTACCTGATCTATCCAAGTCATTCTGGAGTGCTAAATTCCAGTCCCCACCTAATATTGTCAGTTTCACAGGATTAGAAACAATCATATTTAATAATTTTACAAAAAAGACTGGGGAATCGCAATTGGGGCCATATATTGAGCCTAGTAAAATCGGGTGTGTTTCTAACAAACCATGCACTATAATATACCGGCCTTCCGGGTCCCAAACTTCATCAACCATTTTAAAGGGGATGTTTCTTGCTACGAGAATAACTACCCCTCTCCTGTTTGTGGATGACCCTGCTCCGAAAACTTGCCCTACCCATGACCTTCTAAAGTAACAAATATCAATTCTCCTTAAGTGCGTTTCTTGCAGAAAGTCGAATTGAGCTCCCAGGTGCCATAGATGTCTTAATATAATTTGCCTCTTAACCCTATCCTTGGCTCCTTTAACATTCCAACTAATGAATTTATATTGATTACTCATGTGTCCAATCAATTAACCTTAAACACAGTTGCTTATGGGACATATCAACAAGTTGTACTACAGCTTTATTAAAGAAGTTACAGGACCCTGGCTAAGGAATCTCTGTCGAACCCTGAAGATGTGCAGCCTTGTTCCCCCATTTCACACAAATATTCTCACCCATCAATCCCACAACAGAACCACCTACCCTCTTACAGTAATACTAAAACCCCCTGCCCCAAATCTACCCCAGTTCTGATAAACTGCGCTCCTATTCACCTTATGTCCGTGATTCTGATCCCAACAGCCCAAACTACACAATCCCGAGCCCCTCCTCACTATTGAATTATGCTTAAACCTATGTGTTGCAATGACAGACTATGCTAGCGGATCTTAATTCTAACTATCAAAAGCTACATACTCCTATAAGTTTAAACCATCCATCACCCTTGAGGAAACTTAGATTGCCCACTAAATATACTTGAATGTCCCGGCGCAGTGGCCCCACATCAATCGCTGAATATAGTAAATTCTGAAAAAAAAAAAAAAAACCAGGGGGACCATCCATCATAACCCCTGCTTGTATGTAAGTTTAACACACATTCCAAGTCCCAAATCATATAGTCAACTCAATCATTCCAGGACTGTTTCCCGTAAATCTCCAGTCACCGACCGTTGGTCTAATGCTTCCATCACCCTCTTAGCTTACAATGTCAAAGCTCCCATTTTGCGGCATGAACCGAATGGAAAAATAGAGACAGCAACAAGTCATTCTTCAGGGAATGCCGAGGACCATTACACCGAACCCGTGCACATCACATTTGCAATGCACTCGTAGGCGAGGGAAAGAATCATATCAGAGGCTAGGCGTTGATAACAATAATCCAGCATGATCCCTCTGGAGTGTCACATTCTACGGGTAACCATGATTGAGTCTGTATTACCTAGGACCACCAGCAGGGAGCTATTATTGTTGCACATCAGAACACTACAGCAGGACAGTTTTTATATTCGTCCGTTACTTTCAACTGAGAGATCTGGGCACAAATAAAATATTGCCAGCTGGGCCATCCATTCAGGTTGCGATTCCAGTTTACAGATTCCATGTTCAGAACCCATCCATCCACCAATCACTTGTAGAGCTCAGGAAAAATATTTTTCAGCTCTTGCATGGCTTGTTCAGGGGACTGAATGCTAGCCATTTGTCATCATGTTTCACCATCAGGACAGCAGGTATTTAACCCTGAATGGTTTAGAAGCCACAACTAGTTTGGACACAATCGGGTGAAGCTCTTGTCTCCGTGCCCTCACCGAGTCCGGCAGATCCTAGATGTCGTATCTTTTGCCCTCCCATATCAGCTCCTTTGCATCTCTAGCTTTTGAGAACACATGTTGTTTATCCTGGAAGTTCAATAATTTGAAAATTATAGGTCTAGGTGGCTGACTCTGAGTTGGCGTAGGCCAGCGCTCGGTGGGCTCTCTCAATCACGTAGTCTCCACGCTCGGAGGGCGCCAGCTATTTTGAGACAGAGTTTCTGGAGAAAAGTTATTATGGTACTCCCTTCCTCTTTTTCTGGAAGCCCGATTATAATCAAATTATTTCTTCTACTGCGGCCCTCTAAATCTTCTAGCTTGTCTTCTAATTTTTTCATTCTGCGCCTTACATTAGTTAATTCCATCTCGGTCCGTTCTTGCTTTTTTTCCAACGATATAATCCTCAACTCCGAGTCCCCGACCCTTCTAGTCAACGCGTCTACAGAACCTTTAATCTCCTGTAGATCCTCTGAAATTGAGGTAATGGCCGTCTGAAGAGGTTGCATTATCTCCATGAATCTGCCTTCAGTCAAGGCAGTATCTGACTTGAACATCTTAGAGCGCCTGCACAGCTTAGGCCGCTTTTATGCCTTTTCTCCGCCGTCAGGAGAGTGCCTCGGAGGCGCCTTCTTCATATAAATTTCCATTAGTCCGTCGAATTCTATCCTCAAAGGAAATCAGTAGCTATTCAGATTTGTAGAAATCAATTTCTCTACGTGAAAGCCGCTATAAAAGATGTAAATCAGGAGACTGAGAACGGAGCTCCGGGAGAAGACTGCCTTTGTTCAAGCTGCCATCACGTGACCCATAGACATAGTTTGTCATTGATGTAACCTTCATAAATACATTCGTACAAGAACTTTTTTTTCCACGTCAGATTGACAAACAGGTGCCTAGCACACTCTACTATTTCAAGCACATGTGCTGTCTGAACTCAAACATTTCTGTTCTTTGGTGGTTTCTGTGTGAAACTACATCATGTATGTGTGTAAACAGAAACGATATGGCATCCTGATGCACCATGTCTCTCCCCACAGTTGAGGTAGTAGCACTCTGCTGCCACCTGTCCCCTGCCTTCTGCTCCACATTCAAGGCTGCTGCACCCTGCTGCCCACTGTCTTCTCCCACACAGTCAGGGATTGTGCACCCTGCTGCATCATCCCCTGCCTAAAGAATCAGGGTTGCTGCACCCTGCTGCCCCCCCCCCCCAACAGTTGGGGTTGTGGCACCCTGCTGCCTTCTCTCCTCCACCCCAACAGTCAGGAATGCTGCACCTGTTGCGCCCTGTTCCTGTCTCCACAGTGAGGGCTACTGTGCTCTGCTACGCCCTAGAGTCCCAGGTCACCCTGTCTTCACAGCTCGGGCAGCTGCATCATGCTACCCTAGGCCACCTGAGGTAGGACTTGTGCTACACCCTGCTACCCACTTCCATTGCCTCAAATGGGTAGGGCTGCTGCACCAAGTCCACCCCGTTTCACAGTCAGGGCTGCTGTACCCTGATGCCCCAGTGTCCATCCCCACAGCTGAGGCTTCTGCACCATGCTGTCCTCTATCCTGTCATCACAGCCAGGGTTGCTGCACCCTGCTGTTGTCTACACAGTTGGGGTTGCTGTGATTTGTTGTGCCCTAGAGCCCCATGCCTCTGCAGTTAGGGCTGCTGCCTCTTGCTACAAGAGTAAGGGCATTTGCTGCACCCTGTTGCGTGCCTCCACAATTAAGGCAGTTGCACCCTCCTGCCCCCCGTTAACAGAATCAGATCCTTTGCTATGCCCTGCCTCCCTCATCCCGTGTTAGAAACAGGCATGGCTGCTGCATTGTCCTTCATTTTGGATTTCTGTACCCTGATGCCACCCCTATCTCCTACCTGGACAGTCAAGCTGCTGCACCTTGCTGCCCTCTGTCCCTACCCCCACAGTCACAGCCATGGCACCCTGCTGCCCCTCGTTCCTGTCTCCACAGTCAGGGCTGCTATGCTGTGCTACACCCTAGAATCCCCTGCCCCTTGCCTCAAAACTTGGGACTGCTGAACCCTGCTATGCACTTCCTTTGCCCCAAATGGGCTGGGCTACTGCACCATGTGTGCCCTGTGCCATAGTCAGGGCTGCTGTACCCTGATGCCCACCCGTGTCCTGCCCCGTGTTCAAGGCTTCTGGACCATTCTGTCCTCTGTCCCCTGCCACGACTGTGCCCTGCTGCACCATGGATTACCCTGCCTCCAATTAGGGTTATTGCACTATGCTTCTCCCTCCTACAGGAACAGGGGGCAACAGGGTGCTGTGGCCGTGATTGTGGGGTGGGAAAAGGGCAGCAGGGTGCAGCAGCCCCAACTGTTCGGCCAGGAGATAGGGGTGTCATCAGGGTAAAGCAGCCCAAACTGTGGGATAGGGTGCAGCAGCCATGCCTGTTTGTGACAAAGGATGTGGGCAGCAGGGTGCAGCAAAGGATCTGACTCAGGTGGCAGGATAGCAGCAGGGTGCAACTGCCTCTACTGTGGAGGCACACAACAGGGTGCAGCAAATACCCTTACTCTTGTGGCAAATGACAGCATGGTGCAGCAGCCCAAACTGCGGAGGCATGCAGCTCTATGGCACAGCAGGCCTCAGCACCCCCAATTGTGTAGACAGGAGCAGGGTGCAGCAACCCTGGCTATGGTGACAGGGGACAGAGGATAGCATGGTGGATAAGCCTCAACTATGGGGCAAGACACAAGGGGGCATCAGGGTGCAGCAGCCCTGCCCAACTGGGTCAATGGAAGTGGGTAGCAGGGTGCAGCAAAAGCCCCACCTCAGGTGGCTTAAGGCAGCATGGTGCAGCAGCCCCAATTGTGGAGGCAGGGTACCTAGGACTCTAGGGCTTAGCAGAGCACAGCAGCCCTGACTGTGGAGACAGGAACAGGGTGCAACAGGTGCAGCATCCCTGACTGTGGGGAAGAGAGGTCACCAGAGTACAGCAATCCCAACTGTTTTGGCAGGGTGCAGCAGCCCTGATTCTTTAGACAGGGGACGGAGGCAGCAGGGTGCACAATCCCCGACTGTGTGGGAGAAGACAGTGGGCAGCAGGGTGTAGCAGCCTTGAATGTGGAGCAGAAGGCAGGGGGCTTTTGGGGCAGGGGACAAGTTTAATTAGTGTTAGTCAAGTGGCAGCAGAGTGCAGCTGCCTCAAGTGTGGGGAAGAGACACGGTGCATCAGGATGCCATATACAGCACTGTTTCTATTTATACACATACATGATGTATTTTCACACAGAAACCACCAAAGAACTGAAATTTGTGTGTTCAGACAGTACATGTGCTTGAAATGGTAGTGTGCGACAGGCACCTGCTTGTCAATCTGACATGAAAAAAAAATGTTTTTACACAAATGTATTTACGAAGGCTACATCAAAGACAAACTATTTCTATGAAAGAACAAAATTTAGATTTATTTTTGTTTTCATTAAACAGCCCTGTGTTATATAGTTAGAAAAAATCAGAGTTTTGATGAGAAAGAACTGAGAACTGTGATATAGACAAACTGATCTCTCACAGAGACAGATTTTCACTACTTCAATTCAGCACTGAAACTCAATGATCAACTTGTTGTAAAAAGAGAATGATGGATTTTAGGCTAATCTATCTAAACACAAACCACAGACTGAGCTTGTAAGAAAGCCGGTGAGCAAACCATTAACTCTACAGCCTGCTGTGATTGGCAATCTGAAGCAGCAAGTTACAGTACTCCAAGATGATGTCATTGCTCTCCACGCCAGATTGAGAGAGAGACAGAAATAACTCTTACTGTTTTCAGCCATTGTAGAGCTAGAGCAAGTTAGCAAATGCTGATTTAGAGAAAATCACAAAACCAAACAGCATGAAATTTTCAGGAAACTAATCATGACACAGGGACTTTAATTCTAACTTTATTACCAATATTCAAAAAATGGAAATTACGTACTTACCGTAATTGATCTTTTTGAACGCTGACCCTTCTGAAAAATTTTGGCTCCTGCTTGGTCCTACCGCCTCTGGCTCTATCCCACTAGTGTGGATGAGTGATGGTGACTTAATCCAGGAAGATCCTTTGTACATGATCTTTAAATCCCTTCCGTTCCCTCCCCTTTCTACTCCCCCTCTACCTGTGGCTCACCTCATACTTCATGAGCCATTACAGACTTGTCTGAGTATTTTATGCATTCCCTCTTCAATTTACTTATTTTATTTGCACCATGTAACCTTCATACTGCTATGCATTCTGGTTTGTCGCTGTTTTTTTTTTTGTTTGCACCACTTTAAATATTTTCCTTTTACTATTGTTTTTCTTCATTTTCTGAGGGTTTATGAAAACTACTGTATACATTGTGCAGGCTATAAGACTGTTGTGCAAGTGAAGGGGCCAGAAAACAGGAAAGCCAGGAGTGAGTTGAGAAGGGTGAGGGCCTCGCTGAGAAGGTGTAGAGCTAGGTGCCAGCTCAGGCAGGTGGGAGGTGGGTGCAGCCTCCGGCAGGTGGGAGTCACGGGCAGACTCTCCGGCAGGTGGGAGTCGGGTGCAGACTCTCCGGCAGGTGGGAGTCGGGTGCAGACTCTCCGGCAGGTGGGAGTCGGGTGCAGACTCTCCGGCAGGTGGGAGTCGGGTGCAGACTCTCCGGCAGGTGGGAGTTGGGTGCAGACTCTCCGGCAGGTGGGTGCACATTCAGGCAGGTGGGAGATGGGTGCAGCCTCAGGCATGTAGGTGTTTGATTCAGACTCGGGGAAGGTGGGAGGCGGGTGCAGACTCAGGCAGGTGGAAGCTGGGTGCAGCCTCAGGCAGGTGAGAGTTGAGTGCAGACTTGGGCAGATGCGAACTGGAAGACTCAGGGAGCACAGCTTTACAAATGAACGGAAAGGAGGAAAAATACAGGTTACTCACCTGTAACAGGAGTTCTAGGAATGGTATATGTTGTTCATCCACACTTATTGGCAGGTATCCTTGCCGCTTTAAATCTTGCCGGAAGGTCTTCAAGCTGGCTCCTCCCACCCACCCGGGTGGTATAACTCTCGGCTCCGCCCCATGGCGTAGATCTGGCCGCTGGAAAGCTCAGGTTGTGCGTCGGGCCGAGTCGAGAGTCGTAGGATGAACAAATACATACCATTCCTAGAACTCCTGCTACAGGTGAGTAAATCTGTATTTCAGGGACATGGATATGTTGTCTATCCACACTTATTGGCAGACTCCTAGCAGTTCTCCGGGAGGAGGGAGGCAAGACACCCCTAATACTTACTTGGGAAAGAGAGACTGGAGAACCGAGGCCCCAAAACCAGCATCCCGGCGTGACTCAAGGTCGATGTGGTAATGGGTAATGAAGGTGTTTGCTGACTTCCAGGTAGCAGCCCTGCAGATTTCCTGGATAGGGACGTCCCTGGAAGCAGCCACCGATGCAGCAGTATGGCGGGTAGAATGAGCTCTTATCCCTCTGGGAGGCTCCATGCCCGTCAACTTATAGCAGATCTATGCAGGAGGTGACCCACCTGCTTATCGTCCGCTTGCTGCAGGTCTGCCAGATGCGGCTTCAGCGTGAGTGACAAACAGCTGGCGAACCTCTCCCCGAATTTCAGCCGTGCGCTCTTTATAATAAGCGAGCGCCCTTCTAGGGTCCAAAGTATGGAGCCTATATTCGGCCTCCGAGGTGTGATTGGGGTAGAACACCGGCAGAGTCAACAACTGGTTAAGGTGAAACTCCGACACCACCTTCGGAAGGAATTTCGGGTGGGGGCGCAGGACAACCTTGTCCCTGTGGAAGACCAGATAAGGAGACTCGATGGAAAGCGCCTGGAGCTCTCCCATCCTTCTGGCTGACGTGATAGCCACCAAGAAGGCGGTCTTCCACGACAGGTGAGAGAGATCACACCTGTGCACAGGTTCGAATGGCTTGCCCATGAGCTTTGCCAGTACCAGCAGTAGATCCCACGAGGTGGAGGTTCTCGACCGAGGGGAAATGTGATCAAGGCCTTTGAAAAGCGCCAGACCACCTTCTCCTGTACCATCGACTGCTTCCCGGCCCGCTACCGTAAGCAGAGATGGCTGCCAGGTGCACCCTTAGGTCGCCGACCAAGCCCTTGATTAGAAGGGACCATAAATAGTCCAAGATGCTTGCCAAGGAACAGGAGGAAGGGTCCAAGCCCTTGCCCTGACACCAAATGGAAAACCTTTTCCATTTGAAGGCATAGCATTTTCTGGTCGACTCCTTACGGGACGCCTCAACTACACTGAGGACCTCATCGGAAAGACCCAAGGCCTGGAACTCTAGCCGCTCAGGAACCAGGCCGTCAGGTGCAGGGATTGAAGGTCCGGATGGAACACCTTCCCCTGATTGACTGAGAGCAGGTCCGGGCGAGCTGGAAGCTGCCGCGAGTCCTGGAGCTGAGACTGAGGAGATCTGGGTACCAGAACTGGCGAGGCCAGTCTGGGGCTATCAGAATCACCTGCGCCTTGTCCCTCCTGCTTTGAGAAGCACCTTGTGGATCAAGGGAAATGGGGAAAGGAGAAAGGCCCGGGGTCCACTGCCTCGAGAAGGCATCCCCTGCAGCGGCCCTGCTGAGGGGGCGGCATGGAACAGTCTCAGCCGCCGCTCTCCCTGAAGCAAACAGGTCCACCTGAGGAGTGCCCCAATGGGAGAACAGATGCTGTACCTACGGCAGGAGAGACCACTGTGGGATGCAGCCCCTATCGGCTCAGGGCATCGGCCAGGGTGTTGGAGGCTCCTGCCACATGAATGGCTAGGAGATCCGCCTCCAGGCTGCGCACGAGTGACCAAATGCGGAGAGCTTCCTTGCATAGAAGCATGGAGCGCGTCCCGCCCTGGCGGTTTAGATAGTACATGGTCGTGGTGTTGTCCGTCTGGACTCGGACCACTTGACCCCGGAGGAACGGAGCAAAGGCGGTGAGAGCTAGGCGGACCGCTCGGAGCTCCAGCAGGTTGATGTGGCATCGGGACTCCCGCGGGGACCAGAGGCCGTGGGCCCGGTGTTCCCCCAGATGGGCACCCCAACCCATCAGAGAGGCATCGGTCGCTAGAGAGACCGTCGGCTCGGGGCGGACGAACGGGATGCCCTCCTGCAAATGACCTGGAACGATCCACCACTGGAGAGCGTTCCACATCCCCTGTGTCACCGACACAAGCTGGTCCAAAGGATCGCAGCGTTGTGACCACTGGCTGGCCAGTCCCCATTGAAGGGAACGCATGTTCCAGCGGGCCCAACGGACCACGCTGGTGCAGGCCGCCATGAGACCCAGGAGGCGCAGGAAGTCCCGGGCAGGGCGCAATTGCCCAACCAGAAATGATTGGGCAAAGGAGGAAAGAACCTCGGCCCTGTCCGCTGGGAGCCGCGCTCTGGCTCGAAGAGAGTCGAGCTGCGCCCCGATGAACAGAATCGCCTGCTTCGGCTCGAGTTCCGACTTGGCCTCGTTGATAAGGAGGCCTAGTTGAGAGCAGACCTGGAGGGCCAGATCTCTGGACCACTCCACCTCCTGCCTGGAGGAGCTGCTATCAGCCAGTCGTCCAGGTAAGGTACACCCGGACCCCTCGGCGCCAGAGGAATGCTGTCACCACTGCCATGCATTTGGTGAAGACCCTGGGAGCGGAGACAAGCGAAGGGCATGGCTTGGAACTCGAAAAGGATCCTTCCGCCGAAGCGAGGGAATCTCTGGTGAGACGGACGGATAGGGACGTGAAAAACGCGGCCCTGCAAATCCAGAGAGCAGAACCACACCGCGCTCCAAGGATGGTATTATCTGAGCCAGAGTGACCATCCTGAAGGTTCGAGACCTTAGGAACTTGTTTAGGTGTGTAGGTCGAGAATGGGCGCCAGCCCCCGTCCCATATCGGAACCAGGAAGTACCTGGACACAAACCCTGGGTCTGAAGGAGGGTCCTCCACCTCCATCACCTCCTTCTGGAGGAGGAGGCGAATGTCGGCTCGGCAGGCCGCCAGCGAGACTGGGGACCCGAAGCCCCAGGCGACGGCTCTGAAGGGCGGTGCCTGCTCGAATTCTAGAGGCAGGCCTCTTCCCGTACCTCCAAAACCCACCTGTCCGTGGTAACAGCGGACCAGGCGGAACGGAAGTGCCGGAGCCGTTCCCCCACGGGGGGACCCAGGGGTAAGGTGACGGGGATGGGGGCGACATCCCTCAGCCCGTCACTGGGCAGGCTTGGAGGAGGGACCAGCCGAGGGACCTCCTGGGCCTTTTCCTCCCTGCCTCCTGTTAGAGGAAGCCGGCGGCTTGGGTTTGGGATGTCAAGGCCGAGCCTGCTGGCCCTGGCGTTGCTGGGCGGTACCAGCAGGGCGCAGAAGGAGGCTTAGGCTGTGGTTTGCGGCCTTTGTCCTTCTGCGGAAGAGACCCGAGTCCAAGGTAGCATTGGACTCTCGATCCTCTGCAGGTGACCTTCCACCCAGGGCCGAAGAGGTCAGTCCCAAAAGGAACATCCGCCAACTTGTGCTGGGTATCCAAGTAAAGGTGGATATCCTCACAAAGCCGCTGACCATAGCCACTCGGCCGCCACCGACCTGGCACATGAGTCCCCAATATCCAAAGCAGTCTGGAGCTGCTGTTTGGCCACTGCCCTGCCCTGGTCCCGCACCTGCTTGACCGTAGTCTGCAGATCCGCGGGAGATGAGAATGACCTCATCCAGGGAGCCCAACAGGGCATGAGAAAATGTGCCATGAGGACAGCCGAACTGGCCTGATGAAGGCCGAGAGAGCGCAGCATAGGCTTTCGCCCGACATAATCAATTTCTTGGATTCCTTGTCGAGGAGGTTTATCCACATCCCTGGTGCGTGGCGCGAGCGCTGTCGATGTAACAACCCCTCAGCAGAGGGTGCTCCGAACCGGACAGGAACGGTAGGGACCGCATACTTCCTGGCCATCCTGGCCGAGGCGCAGGACAGGAAGCGAGGCGCTACAAAGCTCCAGGGCGGACCCACTGTAAGGCCTCGGCTACGGAAAGGCCTCCGTTGGAGAATCCCTCGGTCCAGAATCTCCGTGAGGATACCTGGCCCGTTGGAAGCGGTTCGAGTTTCATCCGGTGGACTCGAGATGAGCGAAGCAGTCCTAGGAAGGACGACGGGCTATCGTCCATTGACTGTCCTCCTGAGGACTCCAAGTCCAGTTGCTTGGAGAAAAGGAGAATTATCTCGGATTCGACGAGTCCTCGAAGAGCTGCCTCTGGCTGAGCCACCTCTACCTGCCGAGGTCGGTCGGGAGTGAGGGTAACCGACAGCTGATGGGTAGACCCTTAGCGACCGAGAATCCTGGTCGAGACCCCAAATAGTGGCTGTGGAGGCGGAGGTTCACGAATCGGTGGAGCAGCTGGTTTGGCGAACAACCGGCCTGGGTACCAGGCTCCTCGGCCGTCGAGGGTTGTGTCGGCCGCTCGGTGACAGCCACTTAATGGCCAGGGAAGGCGACTCGTCGGCTACTCCCGGTCAGGAGGAGCTGTTTTCCATGAGGGTCTCGTGCCGTCGGTAACTTCATGGCTTTCCCTCGTCCGAGGAGGAGGGCGGGGCGAGGCTAACGCCGCTACCGTGGTGCCGAGACCGCTCTATGGCGGGGATCGGCTGGACATGCAAGAAGTCCGAGACCGAGAGCCTCGGCTCTTCGAGGTCGGTCTGCGGGAAATGTCGGCAGGAACTGGCACTCCCTTCGGCTCGGAGGGTTCATCCGAGGGCTCCGGAACCAGAGGCACAGGCAAGCCCACGGGATCCTCAACTCCCCGGGGGCAGAGGAGAGGAATCTCGGCTTCTATGGCGACAGCCCGTCCAGCGGGTCGAGAAAATCTCGACTTAATCGACAGGCGTCTCAGTCAACTGACCTGACGGGGCACCGTGAGGCCAGTGGCAGCCGGCTGTCCGACTGAAGTCGGCGATCGGCGACTCGGGAGGGACCTTTCCGCTCCCAAGAGCGTCGACGGAGGATTACCTTTGTCCCTCTTTTGGACCAAGAAAGGTCCAGCAGGCGTTGGCCCTTCTCCCCTAGTGGAGGGACAGGCAAAGCTCAAATGAAGCTGTGTAGGAAGAACCCAGAAGGCGGGATAAATGCGCGGCGAGGAAATCATGACATACGCCTCCTCTTCGAGGCGATCATCTGCTCAGCTGATCCTGGAACCCTCGCTGAACACTCGACCGGGCCTCCTTAGACTTCACCGAAGGGAAACGCTTCTCGGGACGGCCCAGTTGCAATCGGGCAGCACGGTCTTCGAGGACGTAGGCCGAGAAGGAAGAGCACAGGTCGCAGTCCTGCGGGTCGTGCTCAAGGCCTAAACAGTAGACACACGTGGAGTGTGGATCCGTCCGAGACATCTTCTGCCCGTAGGGGCATCTCCGAAAACCGGGAGTCGATTTGTCCATCGCAGCCGTGAGGGATCGGAGAGAAGTCTTTTAGCAAAACTTTCAAATTTGCAAAGCGGAAGAAATAGGAACCAGTCGTGAAACGCAGAGCGTTAAGGAGGAACCTGAGCTTCCAAGCGGTAAGGAAGATCTGGCGTCATGGGGCGGAGCCGAGAGTTATACCACCCGGGTGGGTGGGAGGAGCCAGCTTGAAGACCTTCCGGCAAGATTTAAAGCGGCAAGGATACCTGCCAATAAGTGTGGATGAACAACATATCCATGTCCCTAGAAATGAAAATTACGTACCTACCGTGATTCTTGATCTTCTCTTGTATCTTCACCATTCATTACTGCTGGGTGTAGCCGGAGTGCACCCGCCATGGGAGTTTTTTTTCCCCCCAGAGGAGTCGGTGCCAACGGCTCCACCCCCAAGAGTGATGCATTGCGTGATGTGCGAGGGGCGGCCGTTAGGCGCCGCAGACTCCTTCTCCATCCCAATTCTGTTAGCCGGAAAGGCAAAAAAAAAAAAAAAAGGTAAGAGAAAAGAGTGAGGCAAGGGACAGAAAAAAGGAAAGGATATAAACTGAAAAAGAAATAAGCCGGTAGAGGATAGAATAAAAGGAAAGAATGCCTACCCAAAGGGACCGCAGGGCCTCACTTCTGGGGCGCTAAAGGGAGGAACAGATAAGGTGAGGAGGAGAAGGAAAAAGAAGAGTACACGATGGATATTGGGAGAGGAGAACTCTGCCCTTTGAGAGATTGGTTTAAAGGCATATAAGTTTGGAACCAAAACAAGGGAGCAAGGATCCCACTAAACAGGACTGAAGAAGGTTCAACGGAACCGCTTGCAGAGACTGGACACAAAAGGCAGGTTCTCTAAGCCTCCCGCCATCCCAACCCCTTAACTCTAGCTGAGAGCTCACAGACTGACAAGGCAGAGCTCTGTTCTGAAAGAAGAGTGCCCGACTAGGAAGGGGGAGAAGTCCCCTAGCACCTTGTTAAGTGCTAACACAGATGTGTGTGGGGAGGGGCGAGCTCTACAGAGGGCACTCCTTTGTTAAAAAGGATAGAGTGGGAACTCAATCGGACTGCCTGAGGCAGACAACAGTATCAGGTTTAAAGAAGTTGAAGTGCCAGGAGGACTGAGTAGTGGAAACTGATACAAAAAGATTAAGTCCTACCGGAGGGTTCAGGAGACAAAGGACCTGAGCCATAGAGGAGCGGTCCTGAAACTGTGAATTGAACAACATGGTTAATAAACTAAGAGATCACCCCCTAAGGGCAATCAGAAAGAGTTCCCTCAGGATAGATAAATTCCGCTTGTTCATCCTTTTCCCAGAGGAAAGGGGTCCGTTCAGAAGAACAGAAGAAAACCAAGATAGGGTTTGTTTTTTTTTGGCTCAAAGACCAAGGGAGAAGGAGAGGAACAAGCAGGGAGGGGGAGACGCCGAAGAAGGAAGCCCATGAGGGGATGGCGGGCGGGAATCAGTAATGAATGGTGAAGATACAAGAGAAGCTCAAGAATTATGGTAGGTACGTAATTTTCATATCTTCCCATGTCAAGCTTCACCATTCATTACTGCTAGGTGAGTACCAAGCCCCCCTCCCCGAAGGGGGCCTGAACAGACCCTGAGGGAACAGGACCCTCAGCCTCCTACTAGTGGAATGTAGGAAGGGGAGACCCTAACGAATAGACTGGAACAGTCTAAGGTTGATGAGGACGAGGAGGTCTCCCCCGTAGGCTGGGGGAGGGAGGTTGCCCCTGAAGAAGCCTCTTCACCCTGCGGGGGAACAGGCGGGTCCCCCGGAAGGCAGATCTAGTCACCCTACACTGGGCAATGGGTGATAGTCTGGAGAGACAAAGCCATGCCATCCGTCTGATGCAGATCGCTGTCCCTGCTAGTCTGGATGCTACCTCGTTGGCGTCGTAGGATGCCCTCGCTGGGTGCCTTGCAAGCTCCAGACCTTGTGCAGAGAGGGCAATGGCTTATCTAGACTGCTCTGAGTCAGGCAAAGATGCTAGGACCAGTGATAACATCAACCACAGATGTCTGTTGTAAGCAGCGTGGTGTGCCTGATGAGAACTGATACACATCAATACTCGACTTGAAGAAGCCAACCGTCGGTCCGACGATTCAGCAGAGTCCGGATCGGAGTGCGCCTGTCGTGTGCCAGGTGTCGAGGCCCAGAAGGAGTGTCCAGGGACGTCAAGTCTGAAGGTGTGTGAGGCAGAGAACCTAGAGACTCATGGGGGGCACAATACCGTTTCCTGCAGTCTGCCGTGGCTGGAGACTGCCAGGTGCGGATAGACACTTCCTGGAAAGGGATCAGCCAGGAAGGCACCACTAGGTGGCGAGTGCTGAATTCGCTAAGGAGTGCATGCGTCTGCCGCTCAGTATTGTCCCTACGAATGTAGGAGATCCGAAGCTCTGAAACCAACTTCGAAAGGAACTGCTGATATTCAGTGAAATCAGCGTCAGAGTAAAGGTGGACGGAAAGTTTCTCTTCCACAGATGAAGTCGAGGAGGAAGTGGAGCTCGAATGCTCAGAGGACTCCTGTGGCGGACGGGACAGGCAAAAAACCTGTTCGTCTATGGCCCTGACGTAAGATGGGAAGGCTGCCGCAGTAGCTCTGAATGTCTCCCAGGTTAATGGTCCCGTAGGACCCACATGGCCTGGGAGAGAGGGTGGTGGCTGCAGAGGAATGGGCGAAGGGCACCTAATAGCACGTGCCTGGCCTCTGAGATCCAGGTAGCGACAACGCCAGACCTGGGGACCCTAAAATCATGCCGGGTTGCGAAGAAACAACAGGGGGAGGCAACTCTGTGAAGAGCCCTGAAAGGGGATCTCCCCTATGATATGCCTGGGATTGCATGAGTCCAGAAGGGCAACCCTCAGAACCGCCACTAGAAAGCACTCTAGAGACCCCGACAGAAAGGTGGAGATCAGCGCTGCGACTCCTCCCCACACCCCTCATGGCGGTGGGGGTTCGCTGCCGCTCTTCACCCCAACCTCAATCCCTCAGACTCCGAAGCAGCCCTCTTCCTCAATACCAGTGGAGGAGGTCCCTGTGGCGCGAGCCCCTGAAGGGAACTCACTGCGACAGGATCCCCCACCCTCTCCTGAAGGACCCCAGCAGCACCAGCGATGGCAGCTGCCTGGGACCTCCAGGAAGAGGGCGTCCTCTCTGGGCCTCCTGTAGGGTCCACCACAGAAGACTCCAGGCCACCCCGAGCCATGGAATCATCTGGGCTAAGCAGCTCCGGGGAGTCGGGGAGAGGAATACTGGATCACCTAGCGCTACAGCCCACCGAAGGTTCCAAGTCAGAAGACTAAGGCTGCCAGACTGGGTCCTCCCCTGAGTCGTCATCCTCCTCTGAAGAGGGATCGACCAGAGCAGACTCCATCGAAGCGACCGCAGGAGACCTCCAGTCAAAAATGGCACCAGTCTGGCACCATCGAGCCGCAATGCCAATGGCGCCGGAGGAGTCAGCTGCACCTCCATCGGCTGCTTGGGGAACCCGAGCTGCACCCATGACAGCCACTGCCGGGTCACGGCACCACAGACGGCGCCGAGAACAAAATGGCGCCACGAATGGAGCCAAACGCCCAGCAAGCAGCGCCCGCCCAGAGTCCTCTTGCACTGTGAACGGTGCCGAACTCAAACGACACTGCAGCGGTGCCACTAGAGGTCGCTGGCACCGCAAATCTGTGCTGAGACCCACGGCGGCCACCAACAGCGCCGCCCGAGTCCTCAGCTCCACAGACGGCACCAGACTCCACAGCAAGGTCGAGCGAAATCGAGGGTCCACCAGTGCCATGCCCCGCAACCCGAGGCCGTGACACTGTGGGAGCCTGCACCTCTGTGGAGGTGACTGCTGGGACAGTGCCAGCGGTGTGACCCCGGGAGGAGTCACACTGTTCCTCCAGCACCGAAAAAGAAAGCTCCTCCTCGCCAAGACTAGAAGTGGAGGAGGTTCTCTCCGCCATATAGACCCGGGAGGGAACCCGGAGGAAGGGTCGAGAGATCTGGCTTGGTAGGTCCGTGGGCGATGCCGTCCCCGAAAGTCTGCGGCGCTCTTCCAGCTTTAAACATGCAGATTTTTAACACACGAAGATCCATGGAGAAACAGGCATCGCAATGATCCATATCATGTTAGGGTCCCAGGCACCGGAGACAAACATCGTGATGGTCCGTGACGGAAACCTGCCGGCCACAGGGGTACCGACGCACAGAGGCACGGCCTGCCTTAAACTTATGCTTTGCCCCCAAACCTGACATGATGTGAAATCAATACAATAAACAACAAAGCTCCTGGCATCGTCGAAATATCAAAATAAAAGAACGATCTTACCAGTCGATGACGTTGAGAATGAACCTGGATGAAGGAGCGGCGTTGAAAACACTATGTGGCCTATGACGCAGTAACGATTCTAGCGACTCTGCGCAGCAGGTGCAGCCTTGACAGCGGGAGAAACAGAACTGGGATGGAAGAGGGGTCTTCGGCGCCTAACAGCCGCACATCACACAATGCCTCACTTTGGGGGCAGAGTCAGCACCCCTGGGGACTCCTGTGGCAAGCGCACTCGCTACACCCAGCAGTAATGAATGGTGAAGATTGACAAGGGAAGATCAAGTAGGGTGGGGGAAGGGGTTATTCCACAGGTTGGACTGTCTGTCGGATGATCTAAGAAAGCAAGTGGAGAGGGGGCTGCTACACTGGATAGAACCAATATGGAGTAAAGTGTACAGTACTGAGCACCATATACTGTAAGAAAGGACTTAATGAGCTGGACTAAGAATAATCACCACAAAGGTGATAAGGGGGCTAGACTAGAGAGAGAATGACGTGGGAGGCTACAGCACCTGCAACAGTTCTCACTAGCAAAAGAGATGAAAGAAGACAAGACTATCAGAATCCAGAATAGCAGACTCAGGAGGCAGACTGGGCAAAAAGGGAGGAGTCGTCCTGATCTACGCAAGATCCTCCTTAACTGCTTCCAAGGTGATAAACCCTGCCCTACAGAACACCAGTTGCGAAATGGTATTCATAACATTGCTGGTGGGAGGTACCAAACCCCTGACAATCAGATGCGTCTATAATACTCAAAAGCAGTTGACGCTGCCCTGAACTCGCTTCTCATGGCACTACCCAACCGCCCTAAGGGTGAGAAGATGATTCTGGGCGATTTAAATATACACTGACCTCAAACAGAGGGAGAACTAAAGAACTTGCTACTAGAAGCTGATCTAACTCGATTAATACATGAGCACACCAGACTGAACAGTAAAACAGGAAACCAGTCTACACTAAACTGGATCCTGGCCTCAAAGCCAGATAGCATTAGACTGGCAGGTACTTTTGCTGACACCCTTACTACCACTCACTAGTGTTCTCAATATGGAAAAATAATTTTCAAGCCCCCCCCCCAACCCATAATACTCTGGGCCTGGAACTTCTCTAATTTCGTCACTGGATCCTCCCTAGACACACTATCAGAGGTGAACTGGACCAACATCAAACAAGCCCCAAGCCTAGATGACGCCCTTGAATTCTTCATAAATAACTTCCCATCTGTAGCTAATAAGCATGCTCCCCTGAAAAAAAATCAGGATAAAAGGTCAGGATGCTAGGTGGCTGTCCTGGGATAAAAAAAATTAAAAAAAAACTCACGAAGGAGAGAGACAGGGCCTGGGGGGGGGGATTTTAAACTCACATGTCAACCCCAAGGCCTGGCAGCACTACAGGGAATTCCGAAATAAATGTAAAAAAGAGCTCAAATCAAAAAAACTTTACCTCAGAGATCTCCAGAAAAAAAAAACTATCTAACCTGAGGAAATTCTGGTCACAGATCAACACCCTCATCTAAGGTAGTCCCATCCAGGGTTACTGTGCTATAATAGCAAACAGCGCCTGCCTAAAGAGCCCCTCAGATGCCGCCAATGCAATCAACATCTTCTTCACAGACTTAAATAAGTTCAAGACTCCCTCTACAGGGGGCTTCCCTGCCCACCTTACCTGACTAACAACACTCCACCCTACTCCAACTTCCATTTTAAGATGTCTAAAAATGAGGTCCTAAAACTACTTATGGACATAAAACCCCATGGCTCAGCTGGGTACGATAAGCTGGAACCAAGGCAGCTCAAGACTGCAGTCCCAGCCATAGCTGCTCCATGTCTCACGGCTGCACAACAGATCCCTCCTCGAAGTAAAAGTTCCATCACTCTGGAAAGTTGCTCTGGTTATTATGCCCATTCATAAGGGTGGGTCACATGAACAGGTGGAAAACTATTATCCCATCTCTATCCCCTCCATCCTTAGCAAGGTATTAGAGAGGGCTGTCTATAACCAAATAACAGATTACATTGAGAGGAACAGCATATTTATGCCGAGACAACAAGGTTTTAGAAAAAACCATGGCACGGATACTGCCCTAGTCTGTTTCACCGATCACATCTTCACAGCTCGCAACAAAGGCCAGTCCACCGGGTCAGTCTTCATAGAGTTAACCAAGGCCTTCAATCTGGTGGACCATCAGTTGCTCCTAGCAAAACTTAAGCTCATAGGCCTAGACAGTCTGACAGTTCAGTGGTTTACCGACTACCTTCAAGGGAGATCCCAATTCGCAGATGGCAACGTGCACAATCAGAAAACTACAAAATTCTTGACAAAGTCCCCCAGGGATCCATCCTGGGGCCTTTACTATTTTCCATTTTCATAAATGACATGCCTAAACACTGTAGTGATGCAAACATAATCCTATATGCAGATGATGCAGTGCTCTACTGGACCGCCAAGGACCTGAGCTCTCTGAACAATGCACCGACTAGTGACCTGCAACTCCTTGAGGGTTGGCTGGCTAGCAACAGACTTGTGCTCAATAGCAAAAAACTAAGGCCATTCTATTTGGCCCTTCAAGCCTAGGGCCAGTCGGTGCCTCAATTCTAATTTCAAGCCTCTCTAATGGCACAAGGATTAAGGTAGTAGACACAATAATGTACTTAGGCATTACATTAGACCAGAATTGTGCTTACAAGATGCACATCGAACTACTGACCAAGACACTGAATCAGAAACTGGGGCTACTATACCGCCTTAGCCCTTTCCGCACTCAGGACTCCCGGCTAAAGACTGCAACTGGAACCCTACTACCCACCCTACTGTATGGTTCACCAATGTTACTCACAGTAAAGATGAAATGCAAAACTTACTACCCTGTATCACACGGTGCGCGGTTCACCATGGGGTGGGGTGGGTGGGGGATCAGCTCAGGAGAACCACTGCCAAGTGCTCCAAGCCCTAGCCACCACTGAAAGGGCGTCTTGAGTACCCATCATTATGCCTAGCCTATAAGCTAAGGTCAGACAATGCACCACGAAGCCTTGCCAAAACTTAATCTGCTAAACATAACAGCAGGCCTCTTAGATCCTCTAGCCGTCAGCTCCTCACTGTGCCTAAAGTTAGGTCTTCCCAGGGACAGAGGTCATTCTCGGCCAGCATCCCGCCCCTCTGGAATACTCTTCCAGAAACTGTACAGACATGCAATTCCCTCGGGGTTTCAAAAAGGGACTTAAGGCTCAACTGCTAGATCTTAACCAATGCACTTGCAACCGTTGAAAACTGAATCCTCTCCTGCCACTTGTAGTTCCCTACTGCTATTTTATCTGTAACCATGAATGTCACCTAATTATCAACCTTTGTTGAGTGCTGAAAGTGAGTGCAGAAATTCTGGAAATTGCTTAAATGTTAACTATAATTTGAATGATAAGCATTGCGATGTTTGATGTACACCAGTCTATGTTCGTTGTACTAATGTCTGCTGAATACTGTGCACTGTGCTCACAAAATATCAACCTGTAATTGTACTGTAACTTTATGGAATGTTTTTAACTGTGATTAATCCCGGGTCACCCCTGAAAAAGGAACTGTCATGGTATCAGTGGGTTTACCTGGTTACCAAAATTTAAATAAATAAATAAAATAAAAGAACAAGCTAATTGAAAGGGGGGGGGGGGCAGAGGGATGTGAAATTTGTATCACCTACAGAAGATTATGTTGTGTGACAGAACAGCAGAAGAGGTGATAAGTACAGACAATGTTCAGAGTAGCTTGGTCCCCTCACAAAAATCCACTGTCCTAGACCATGAAGGCATCAGTTTTACTGAAAGACAAAGAACCTCAGCAAGGGTTACCCCAAAGTGCATTGGCTGGTAAGCCAAGTTTCAAAGAAATACAAAATCACACATGTCCCCACAATGCAAAGCATCATGGGCTGTATATACAAATCACCACAAAATGTTATGCTGGTTCAACTTTAAGCAGAAATGCAAGGTGCCGGAAGGCCCCTCACACAGTCTGCAAAGGATGCCAACATTAGACCCATACAGCCCATGATGCTTTGCATTGTGGGGGTATGTGCAATTTTAGTATCACTTTTACTACTGTATATATAAGCTATACCAAGATAAAAGGCACACTCATGCAGAAAACAAAACATTTAAAGATGGTCTATTGTCACAGCAAAGTTTGGTTTATGAAACAAAGACGGTACTGAATTAAAGCAAAATAGTGAGTCTGTCAGGCAATGTACCTGCACTTGGTAAACTTTATCAAATGAATATCAAAACAATTAGGCTAATACCATGCCCATACAGGCTCCACTTCACACCATATTCAACATCTGCAGAAAATCATTTGGTGCTGAAGTAATTTGTCTTATGATGTCATTCTGTTCTTGAATGCGAACCTGGAGGTCAACTGCAGGAATACATTCACCGAATCAAAGGCCACTGTGGTCGCTACAAAAGATTGTTAGATTGTGGCAAAGATCTTATTTGAGTAGTTAATGTCAAAGAGCTCAGCAAGTGGCTGCAAAACAGTGGGGATGATAAAGCTATTCTGCCCCCAATTTAAAAGTGCTTCCAAATGTAACAGTGAGAGCTTTTGGCTGATAAATGAAGAAAAACAATTACGTGATTGGTTACGCTTGATCTGAAGCAAATAGTTTTTTCAGCTATCATTAAAGAAGAAAATAATACATGCTTTGTGCACTTCTGTACGGTAATCAGGTGATGTCAGCAGTATTACTGAGTTTATGCAGGTTTAATGATTTACTAATAACTGAACTTGTTCCATGAATATTTTGGCTGTGGTCTTTTTTTTACATGAAGCCTCAGGAATACTGAAAGTAAAGATGGCACACTGCATTATCCTTCCTTGACCTTTTTGGGCTTTTCTGGGCACCTTTTTTTCTCTAACATGTCAATTGTTATTTAATATAAACAGAACCAATCAATGAGAGCATGTAGTGAAAAGTATCTCATAACATCTTCCTAACAGTCAGAGGAAGCAGTGGCATACTGTACTCATTTTTAAAGACGCATTCTTTTTTTTTTTTTAACTGTGTTCATTTTTCCATGCTTGCAGGGGATGTACCCTATATCTGACCCATTACCCCAACTTCCCCAGAATGAAAGCCCCACAGCTTACCCCCTACGGTGGCGCTCCCAAAGAACAGAGTGAGATCCACCCGAGACTTGGGTCGGCGACGTCATTCAGTTGAGCAGCGGAAGCTTCATGGTGCAGCTGCATCACAGGGTTTACGCTTTTATGGGTGGTTTCCCCACAGACGCAGACATGCAATGACATCAGTGCGTGGGCATGCATGCTCCCACACATCCCCTGCAGATGTTCGTCACTGCCTTCACCTTTACAATGTGGTCCACAGGCTGGTGCACACCCCACCACTCCTAGGTGTCAGTCAAGTACCGTGCACCATCGACCCCCCCCCCCCGGGGGGGTGGGAGGGGGAGCTGGCCGTGGGATGCTCATCAGTCTCCCCCAAGTCAGCCCCCAGATGCTCCTGATTCATTCTTAAACCAGAGTCATCAGCGTTGCAAGCGCTAACACTACCACTGCGCCTGTGGGCTGACCAAAGAGGCGCTCTTCAAACTGCATTTTTTCTCTCTCTCACAAAACTACAGATTCTTACCCCAACACTATGAAACATTCCAAATCTGGAGGAGCAGTAAAGTACTATGGATGCAGTGGGACCAAGTGATTAACGCACAGAGCTGTGAACCTAGAGACCCAATTTTGAATCCCACAAGCACCGTACTACCTACTCTCTGTCTGATCCTTAGCAAGTGACAACCTCCCTGTGCTTAAAAGACCACTGTCAACTCTTTAGGCTTCAAACTGTCCCTAGATTAAAAAAAACACATTTTATAATTACTCAGATTCCATGGAGATTGTTGATATATCTGGTAATTTGAGTCCGACTCGTTTTCCTTTCTTTAAAAGCAAGAAATGAAAATTACATACCTACTGCAATTCTTGATCTTCTTGGATGAAGTCTCCACCACTCATTCACACTAATGGGAGAGTACCGAGCTGAAATAATCCCCCGAGAAGGGCGGCAGGAGAGAGGAGCTTACTTAGGACAGGAGACCATTAAGGATTGTCCTGCTAAAGGATTGGTGCTGTCTGGCATGGACATCCAAAGCGCAGTGCTTCACAAAAGTATGCATGGAGCTCCAGGTAGCTGCATTGCAGATGTCTGCAATGGGCAGGTTCCGTAATTCTGCCACAGATGCCGTGACTGCCCTGGTAGAATGAGCGTAAACTCTGCCTTCTAGTTTAACCTGTGCCATGGAGTAGCACTGGCGAAGACATGCCACTAGCCATGCCGAAATACATCTGATTGCAACAGGCTGACCAAGCCGGGTCAAGCTGAAAGAGACAAATAGTTGTTTAGACTTCTGGATCTCTCTGGTTCTGTCCAAGTAGAACCGCAAAATCCTCTTAATGTCCAAAGAATGCAGGATACGCTCCCCTTCATTCTGGAAGTTTGCGAAGTAGGTCAGAAGAACCAAGGGCTGGTTCAGATGGAATTCTGAGACTACTTTAGGGAGAAACTTAGGATGAGTTCGAAGAACCACCCTGTCTTTGTGAAATACAGTATATGGGGATCTGTGACCAATGCATGTATTTCAGAGACCCTGCAAGTGGAGGTAATGGCTACCAGGAAGGTGGTCTTCCAGGTCAGGAACTTCAACTCACAAGTTGCTTGGGGCTCAAAGGTTTATGGGTGAGCATGTCTAGCACAAGATTGATATCGCATGCGGCTACCGGTCGTCTGATTGGTGGCAGTGTGTGTAGTATACCCTTAAGGAATCTCTTAACCAGAGGTAATTGAGTCAGAGACATGGAGACATGGAATGTACAGGCTTGTGGTATGTTGAAATTACGCCAAGGTGAACCTGCACTGTTGAGTATTGCAGTTCTGCATTACACAGACCTAGAGGATATTCCAGGACTCTGTTAGGTGGGAAAGAGAAGGGGTCCAGGGAGGACTTTGTACACCAAATGGAGAACCGTTTCCACTTTGCCGTATATGTTTTCCTAGTAGCCGGCTTGCATGCCGCTAGGAGAATGTCTGAGACCCTATGTGAAACGTCAAACCTACCCACTTCTATCTCCTCAGGAGCCAAGTGTGGAGATGAAGGGATCTCAGGCTGGGATGGACCACTGGGCTCTGGGTCAGCAGGTACATCTCTGAGATAGAAGCTGTTTTGGTGAAGTCTCCGATAACCTGTTGATTATTGGAAACCAAATCTGAAGAGGCCAGAATGGGGTGATGAGGATCATTCTGCCCCCTTGAGCCTCCAGCTTGAGCAGTACCCTCTGAACTAAGGGAAGAGGCAGAAATGCATACAGAAAGCGTCTTCTCCACTGCAGTCTGACTGCACCCTGACAGAAAGCGCCAGGTTCTGGATTTCTGGAGCAGAATAGAGTCAATTTTGCGTTGAGTGGGGATGCAAAAAGGTCCAGGTTTGGTGTTCCCCACTCTTCGACAAGCGACTTCACAACGTTTGTCTCGAGAGACCACTCGTGAGGATCGGTTTCCGTTCTGCTGAGACGATCCACCAGATCATTCTGCACTCCCAGAAGGTAAACTGCTTGATCAAGGCCTTGTGCTCCAGGCACCATTCCCACACTCTCACTGCTTCCCTGCACAGGGGGTAAGAGTGTGCTCCACCCTGTTTGTTCATGTAGTATATCACTGTTTTGTTGTCCATTTGAAGAAGAATGATCTTGTGACAGAACGTCCTTCAGAGCACAGACTACATACAGGACAGCTCTCATTTCTAAGATATTTATGTGGAGTTGAGACTCGTCCTGATTCCATTGACCCTGGGTGTGGTGATCTAGATAGTGAGCTCCCCATCCGAGTAGGGATGCATCCACAGTGATGGTGATCTGAGATTCCAGAGGGGCAAAGGGGAACCCCTCCTGAAGGTTGTCTTCTTGTGTCCACCAGGTGAGTGACCGTTTTAGAGGTTCCGTCACCTTGATGTGAAAGGACTGGGGATGTGTGGCTGGGGACCACTGAGTACTGAGCATCCACCGAGTAGTCCTCGTGTGGTGGCGAGCCAGAGGCACAGTGAACACTGAGGATGCCATGAGACCCAGCATCTGCTGCATCGAGAGGGCTTGAACTGAATCATTCTCTGATCACTCCTCCTGTCTCCTGGAAGAAAAGCGTTTGCGCTGAAGGTGTCCAGAGGGGCTCCTATTAAAAGGAGCTGTTGGGAGAATTGTAGTTGTGACTTTTCTAGACTCAACAGAACTCCCATGGACATGAGAAATTTTGAAGCCATAGCCATGGCATCCTGAGTCTCTTGTCTGGAGGGGCTTGCTAGAAGCCAGTCGTCCAGATATGTGAACATTTGAATTCCAAGCTTCCTGAGATGCGCTGCGAGAACTGCAAAGTACTTTGTAAAGACCCGAGGCGCCGAGGATAGTCCAAAGGGCAGAACTCTGAATTTGTAGTGTTGACCCAATGCCACAAATCTGAGATACTTGTCATGGCTTGGGTGCATGAGAACATGCTGGTAGGCATCCTGCATGTCCAGGGAGGCCAGTCAGTCATTTTGATTAATCAGAGGTAACAGAGTGCAGAGTGATATCATCTTGAATTTCTCCTTGTAAAGGAATTTGTTTAACTTCCTTAGAGTAAGAATAGGGCACATGCCGCTTGTTTTCTTTGGAACTGGGAAGTAATGGGAGTAGAAACCTGGGTTCCATTGATTTAGCAGAACTACTTCTACTGCTCTGTTGTTCAGAAGGCCTTGAATCTCAGAAGCAAGAAGGTCTCTAACTGAGAGACAGACAGCTTGGGCTGTCGTTTTGGTGGATGATCCAGAGGGGTTTCTGAAAGATTTAGAGAGTAGCCCTCGCGGATTATCCTGAGCACCCATTTGTCTGAAGTGACTGATTTCCATTGGTTGTAAAACTGAGTCAGACACCCTCCTATGCTGAAGAAGAGTCCCCCTCGGCCAGAATCTCAGACGTTGGCACTAGGTGCTTCTGGGCCCTGTGCCATCTGATGAGTTTTCTTTTGTGGCTGGGGGGGGGGCTCGATTTATGGTGAAGCCCCCTCTGCCTTTGCCACAAAAGGACTGATGGTTATTAAACTGTCACCGGTTCCCGCCCTGCTGAGGGGCAGTAGAGGGCAGTCTGGCTGCTTTGATAGCCGTTCTCGACCTGAGGACCAAACAGATACGATCCATCAAATGATAAACTCATAACTCTCTGTTGTGGGCATTATTTGTGAATCCAGATGTCCGTAACCACAAGCTGCATCGGGCACATACACCCGCTGCTTTTGCCTTGGAAGCAGTGTGGAAGGCATCCATAGCAGCTTTAAGCTGCAGGTCGTAGGATTCAATGCCTCTAGTAATGATCTGGAGAAGCTCTGTGTTAACGTCAGACTTTGGAAGAGCTTCTACAGTGGCTTTGAGCAAATGCCAAAGGGTACACTCATACTGAGAGAAATAACCCTTGTAGCTAGTAATGCTCATACCCAGGGGGGAGGCAGTGAAAACTCGCTTCCCCAAAGTGTCAGTCTTACGAGACTCCTTCATTCACTGGACATGCTGTAGATTCTTGAGGAAGGACGGCTTTGTCATCTCTGCCAAGACAATTATGGCATCAGCAAAGGCTTGCAAGGCCAGAATAGTACGATTCTTGAGAGGGGCGTATTTCCTATCTATGGATTTGGCCACGGAAGGAATAAGCGTCAGATTATCCCACACCATTTGTGAGAGAGAGTCTCAAAAGAGGGTTGCATGGGAGGAGTCAATTCCACAGGAATATCCGGAATGTGCAGATACTGCAGACACAGCAATTTCCCAGAATCTACCTCTGAAGTCTGGAGAGAGCAAGAGAGAGAGTGGAATTCACATTCTTAAGCAGAGACTTAAAGGAAAGGTCCTCGATCAGAGGCTGAGCTGGAAAAGAGGGTTTATTTGTCACCCCTAGAGAGGAATAGTCATCAAAGTAGTCTCCCAATCGAAGATCAGGCTCAGGCTCAATGTCATCTCCTACTTGTCCCAGAGGGACAGAGTAAATAGGAAACAGGGGAAAACAGAGGGGGAGGAGAAGCTCCATGAATTGGAGTCAAGAACCCCGGTGCCCTATGCAGCACTGAAGGTGCTCCTGGCACCGGCACAAGATGCGGCGCCAGACGTGGGGCCGGCGCCGCAGGACCAGAGGCCCCTAACACCCAACTCATGGAGGAAGATTTGAGAAACTCAGCAGGAGAGAAAGACACCTGTGCTGGCCCATGCCACAACCATATGAGGGGGAAAAGCACCACAGCGCGGAGTTGATGTCACCAAAGACGCCGCATGACTAGAAAATTCCCAACCACCCTGCCCGCAGGCCTGAAACCTGTAGACCTGAAGGTGCCGGCAACGGACTCACCGGTTCAAGCAGGCGGGACAACCGCTGAACCAAATGCTCCATAAGAGCGGCCCAATGATGAAACTGTTCACCGGAGGACCCCACCAGGGGGCGGAGAGGGACTCCGGAGTCAAGGATGCCGGTCACCAGAAACGGAAGCTGTAGGAGACCCCAGAGGAGTTGAAGTTGAACTTCTACCCCTCGCCACCGACGATCCACACACAGACATACTAGAGGGTGACCCTGAGTGGTACCATTTTTTCTTCGACCAGGAGGCCATAGATGAACTCGAGGTTGAGTGGTGCCGAGTACTCGACGATGATCGAGAATGGGCCACTTTTTTATGCTTTGGGATGACTGCCCATCCCTCCCGTGCACCAGACTGCCTGTAATGAACCCCCAAATAGAGGGCAGCGGACCAGACCTAGCCCTGCTGAAAGCACACAGCTTTCATGCTGAAGTCTCCTACTGTTACCTGTCCGCTCATGATCGACTTCGTCAAGGAGGGCTGGAAGACTCTTTCTTGATGAAAAACTACGTTTTTTTTTTTACTGAATCTACTAAAATAAATAAAACCTAATCAAATACTTAAACAACTATAGCTGCTGTCATACAGACATGAAGATTTGACTTCTGGCAGGCGAATGATGTCGTCACTGGAGCGCACTCGACAGCAGGGGAAAAAAGGAACTGAGGTGGTTGGAGGATCGATGCCGAGGTAGCCTACACAGCGTGAGCCAGGCTTTCGGCGCAACTTCCTCGTGGCCCTACCTAGGTGCCGACCCTCCTGAAGAGTTATGGCTCCTGCTGGGTCCTAGCGCCTCCGGTGTAATCCCAATAGTGTGAATGAGTGGTGGAGACTTTATGTCCAAGAAGATACAGACTGCCAATGCTACTGGTGCTACCACACAAAAAATGTGTCTGTTTACATTCTTTAATCAACTTCCATTGCATCTTACCTGGACTTGTGAATGCCCCTAACACAATCTAGCCACTTATAATGCTGTGGAAGGAGTGGAGACTATTGCATCATAGGTGAGTGCACTGTTTGGTGGTTCCTTATGTTCAGGATGAATGCAATAAGAGTAGATCAAAGTTTTGAAGCAAAACAAAATCGGGTATAATTGTACCATTCCCATGAATTTCAGTCCTGATAAGAAGGAAGCAGAACAACCAACCATTTCAATGAGTTTTAAAGAAGGTAAGCAACCATAAAATGTGGGGTTTCAACTAGAAATAATATGATGCAAAAAAGGGTTGACAGTGCCCCTTTAATCGCTCTCTCTTTAATCTATCTAATGCACTCTTTGACTCTCCCTGTGCACAGAAACCAGCAACAGCACCATTCTTTTTATTTTTTTGCTTGGGCTCTGCATCCACAGTCCATTGGTCCAGGCACACTCCACCCCGCGACTGACCCCACTCCCAAACACCCCTGGCTTACCTCCCAGGGGCGGGTCCATTGCCCCCCACCCCCCAGAGACTGGTCAGTAGCACACTAGCGGGAGCCTGGGTGACAGCACGGGGTCTGCTACATGGGGGAAGACGTCATCCTGTGGAGGTGGAGCCTCAGATTTTTCTGCATTTTTTCCATCGGGAGGTGTGTGGTGCATTTTGTAAATCTAGGAATGATGTAAATATAACCACTGTAACTGGCATGTCTTTGTAATCTGTAAATGATTAATTTTTGCAAATCAGTGAATGACGTAAATGTATACACTGCTACTGCAGTCTATGTTCCGCACCTTCCGGGTTGCCACCTGAAAAAAGGACTGTAATGTCTCAGCGGGCTCACCCGGTTAACAAAAGTCAAATAAATAAATAATGACATTAGGTGGCACGCTGAACATCTCACAATGCCTCCCGTGAGCAGTCCCAGCTGCTGGACCCCCTAATGCCGCAAAGGGTCACCAAGGCACCGGTGACTACCCCGGAGAGCAGTCCATAGGATGCTTCAGCCTCCTCTCCTGGCTGGCCCTCCTACTACTCAAGCTTGTTCCTGAACCTAGGCTGTCCGCGTCGTGAGTGGTAGCACTACTGCTGCGCCGGCATAACAGCAGCATTCTTTCCAAGACTGTGAAGCATTCTGGTATGCAATCTGTATATAAGGTGATATAAATAAATACAAATTTCTTCCTTTCCCTACACAATACTCCTGGTGCTTCAAGAGAAGTACTTTTTATGGGTCTGAAAAGCTTTTAATCAGCAAAAAGTACAGTTACGTAAAAAAATTACAGTAACAGTAGATCTTCATGAGAGGCTAATGTGGTAGGTAATCACCTTGAGGACTGCGCCCCCTGGCATCAGGACCACACAGAAACAGTAGCTAGCAGTGTCTGATGGGGAGGACCACCCACCCGACATCACGTGACTGACATCCGCGTGACACTATACAGTGGGCGATCCTCACGCCCGCATTCAAGTTCTCCCACCAGAGGCCTCCGAGAAGCAGCGACAGGAGAACAGAAACAGAAGCTCCTGGAGCCCAAAAAGAGTCCGTAGAGAAAGAGCAGCAAAGAAACTGTGGTGAGGGAGGGGAAAAAGGTTACCTACTGCAGGAGCCTCTCTCAAAAATCTACTGTTACGGTAAGCTCTTATATAACTGTACTATCTTACCTCGAGAGGGCTCTTGCAGTACGTAATCACTTTGAGAAACAAGTCCAAAGCAGTGTGAATCAGAAGAAACTGAAACAAAGAAGGCAGGAAAGGTCTGCAGAAAGGCAGAGAGTTTAGGACAGGAGGCCTTGGGAGGAAAGCTAAACCAAAGCCTGCCCTGCACCTAGAGGCAATGTCCAGACTGTAATGCTTGATGAAAGTGTGGACAGAGCTCCAAGTGGCCGCTGCACAAAAGTCAGTGGCTGACACATTCCTGAAGCAAGCAGAAGAGGCAGCCATGCTCCTGGTAGAATGCCCCTTAACCTCTCCCAGGAGGGTTTTGCCATACTTCTGGTAACAGAAAACAATACAGTTTGCCAACCATTTGAACAGACACTGTTTGGAAGCTGCCGCACCCTCTCTCTTGGGTGCAAAAGAAACAAAAAGTTGGTTTGTTTTCCGGACAGAGTTGGTTCTGTTGGTATAATAAAAACAGGTTACTCAGCTGTAACAGTAGTTCTAGGAATGGTATATGTTGTTCATCCACACTTCTTGGCATGTCCCTTTCCCTTTTAATTCTTGCTGGAAGGTCTTAAAGCTGGTTCATCCCACCCACCGGGTGGTATAACCCTCGGCTCTACCCTATGACGCCAGATCTTAGCCCGCTGGAAGCCAGGTTGTGCGTCGTAGCTGGGGAGGTCAGGTGGGTCAGTGTGGATGAACAACATATACCACTCCTAGAAAGATCAGTTATGCAAAGACTTTTGCCATAACAGTAGATCTTCTAGGAACATCTCTTGCAGTACGTCATTACTTCTGGGAGTTCCCGACAGGTGGCGCTCTAACACAGCAGTTTTCTTCTAGCAGTCTCTACACCAGGGACCACCCACACGACCTCACTTCCTGGGCTGTGCCTATAAAAGTGGGTGGTCCCTGGTAGTCTCTGTTCCCCGCCAGTTTCAGCTCGTGAAAGCGAGGGACCGAGGTACCAAACCCTCCCGACCCTACGTTGTTTTCCCTGTTACAGAATGGCAGGGAAGCTACTTATTGCAAGAGACATTCCTAGAAGATCTACTGTTACGGCATAAGTCTTTGCGTAACTGATCTATCTTCCAGAAATAGTCTCTTGCAGTAAGTCGTTACTTCTGGGAGATTCCCAAGCAGTTATATGGCAGTGGGGTGGCCAGATATGGCATTCTGCCATACAGATAGTGTGGTCTTAGGACCGATAGGTGCTGAGAGCAGTATATCAGCATATAAAGAGAATTTTGTATTCTACCAGTAAATACTCCATTATAGTATTCGATACAGGGTTATGGCTGAAAGACGAGCCAGGCTGGCTATTACTGGGCATCGTCAGATGAGTTAAGCAGATGTAAACCCGATCAGGGTATGGCATATCAGATACTGTAATAAATAAAAAAAAAATTCAGCCATATAATGGAGTAACTGCTAGGTCTTGGTGGCATGCGCTGGAAAAAATATGTCAAAGCCTATTGGGTTCTAAGTTTTGAACAGTAACCCAAATAACACAATGCTGTTATTTTACAGTGCTACAATGTAGCAAGTTAATAGTTTTTTTTCGTCATGTCTGTCAAGTCATTAGAGAAATGTATCCATTTTGGCATAAGTAGGAAACAATGATGTTGTGAAATGAAACAATGTATCTATTTCATAATGGAATCCAGTGGCAGAGTCAGTATTGTAGTCTATATTGTACCCATTTTAGGGTAAAGACATGGAATGCAACAGTGACGTAGTCAGTTCCATCTTGTATTAGTAATCTCGTTTGCAAGGGGGTCCCAAGTATGCCAGAATCTGCAGCCTTGTTAGGTGTAAACCTGAAATGTTAGTATGGTGGGCCCTTTATTTATGCTGTAGGGTGAACAGAAGTTTAAATAATGATGTTTATAATATATACGTACTCACCATTGCTTCTGTGGCCTTTATCTATGGTCAGGTGAAGACTGCACGTAGCAGTAGAAGTTTGGAAGGAATATTATGATCCATATTATAATATCAGGATATATCGATCGTTTCTCAGCATTTGAGTAGTAGCAGGCCCTGTTCGTGGGAGGGACACAAGGGTCCGGCGCACAACAGGTCGGGAGGCATCCCGATGGAATGACCACAATGGCCTGAAACAGTGATACCTCAAAAAGTGGCTAGATGTACAAAGCCTCATGGGAAAGGCCTCAGTATAGTTTATAATCGAAGCCCCCAGAAAAAGGTCTCCGAGGCCTAGAAGAGGAGACCGAGGCATAGTCTTAAGTTTTTTAATGAGAAGAAGAGGCACCTGGTCATCCTAAGGGACGGTCATGGGTCGGTTTAGATGTGTTCCTTGTCATTCGTTCTTTGCCTCTAAAGTTTTCTCTTTGTTTATAGTAACTTCCAGTTTGTACGAATAATTTACTGAGGGTGTGGTTTGTGGTACGTACATTGTGTTGTTTTTAGTTGTCTGCCTGAGGCGTGTAGGTTGTCCAGTATTATTTGTGCCCCTGGGCCAAAGAGATGGTCGCCAGAAAAAGGAGCATTGGCCACTTTTTGTTGAATATCAGGTGCTAGACCTGAGAGTCAGAGCCATGCCTGACAGAGTACAAGAATAGCGACTGCAGTGGCTCTAGTCGAAGTGTTGGCAGTGTCATATCCTGATCTTAATAAATGTTGAGAGAGGGAAGTAAGTGCGTTTATCACTGATGTGAGTTGCTCTTTTTCAGGGGATGTAGGTAGTTTTTATAATATCCCCAGCAGAGGTGCCCACCGTACGCTGGAATTTCAACATATGTCCATGTAGTTAAGTATTCTAATATTTAATGTGTTTAGAGCAAACACTATCTTCCCCATATAATTCAAACATTTAGAGTCTTTCGGGAAGTACTGTACTTGTATGTTTAGGTTTGCCAGTGCGGTTGTGAGCGGCTGCAATATCCACAGAATCCGCAGTGGGAATATTTGTTAAATATTCATAATCAAGGGGAGCCTGATAAAGCCTATGTGCTTTTCTAGGTAGCTCCTGTGCAGCTATGGGTCGACTACATGCTTCAGTAATCGCATTTCTGAATGTTGGTATAAAAGGAGGGGACTGCCTGGATAGGTTCTTCCGGGATTGTCAAGATATTCGGCCATATCTTTATTTAAAATCTATCTTGTTCTGTTGTAAACCCCATTGTTTTTTTGATTTGTAACATAATTTCTGGGAATGAGGGGTCATCCGGTGGGGATATGACCTTTAGTGGTTATAATATTTCTTCGTTCCAGTATGATAGTACAGACTATAGGGACTCAGACCCTCTTCTAGTAGGGAAACCATCATAATTTGTGTCTTTGGAAAGTTCCAAAATTATAAGAGAATCGGACAAATATTCCTCAGAATATTCATGAGGAGGCAGAAATGGTGAGCATTCTAGCTTTGTGCGTGCCTGTTTTGACGGAGGTGGCGACAGTCTGTGATTGAGGGTTTTTTTTTAATGGAGTGGGTGTAAAATCAGAACCTATAAAATTCAACACTTTGTTTACAATTTCTTCTATGTTTGGCACTTGTGAGGATGGAATTTAGAAACACAGAGGTTGACGGCAGATAAGGACTGCAAGGCCCATCCAGTCTGCCCATTTATTTTTCTACCTTATAAATGTGCCATCGGGCCTTTGCTCTGCCAGTGGCCTATCTACTCATACTCATCTGTATTGCTCTCTTATGCCTATCCCAAGCCTGTCTGAAGCCCTGCACTGTATTCATAGCCACCACTCCCTGAGGTAGGCCATTCCATGCATCCACCACCCTTTCTGTGAAAAAGAACTTCCTCACATTACCCCTTAATTGGCCTCCCTCTAATCTTATGCTGTGTCCTCTTGTCCTGCTATTTTTCTTATATTTAAACATGTTAGACTCTTTCACCTTGTTAATGCCCTTAAGGTGTTTGAATGTTTCGATCATATCACCTCTCTCCCCTCCTTTGCTCAAGGGTATACATGTTGAGCTCCATCAATCTGTCCTCATATGTTTCCTGATGCAGTCCCTGCACCATTTTGGTTGCCCTTCTCTGTACTGCCTCACATGTCCTTGTGAAGGTGTGGCCTGCAGTACTGCATGCAGTACTCCAGAATGGGGCCTAACCAGTGTCTTGTAAAGAGGGATTATTACCTCCCTCTTATGACTTGTGATATCCCTACTAATACACCCCAACATCCCCCTAGCCTCACCTACTGCTTTAGAGGTCTGCTTGGATGATTTCAGGTCATCAGTGATGACGATGCCCAAGTCTCTTTCTTCCTTTTGTGACTGCCAGCAACTCCTCTCCCAGCCTACAGGTGGCTTCAGGGTTTCTCTTCCCTATGTGCATGATCTTGCACTTCGTTGCATTAAATCCCAGTTTCCACTCTTCTGACCATTTAGCTAGTTTATCCAGATCTCTTCTCATTCTGCCCACCCCATCTGGATCATCTACTCTGTTGCAGATCTTGGTGTCATCTGCAAACAGACAAGCCTTACCCTCTAGTCCACCTGCAATGTCACTAATGAAGATATTGAAGAGGACTGACCCCAGGACTGATCCCTGAGGTACCCCACTTGTGACTTGCATCTCTTCTGACTGTATACCATTTACCACCACTCTCTGTCTTCTGCCCGTCAACCAGTTTGCCACCCAGTTGACCAACTTCTGACCCACCCCAAACCTACCCAGCTTGTTTATCAATCTTCCATGTGGAACAGTGTTGAAAGCTTTGCTGAAGACAAGGTAGGCAACATCAACTGCTCCCCCTTGGTCCACCACTCTGGTTACCCAGTCAAAGAAATCTATGAGATTAGTTTGACGGGACCTTCCTTTTGTAAACCCATGCTGTCTTGCATCCTGTGCCGCTATGGATTCCAGGTGCTGCACTACCCTTTCCTTAAGGAGTGCCTCCATAATCTTGCCCACTACTGAGGTAAGACTGACTGGTCTGTAGTTCCCTGCCTCCTCCCTGCTACCACTCTTGTGGAGCCGGGATCCATGAACCCTTCTCCAGTCTTCTGGGACCTCTCCTGTGCTCAGAGACTCACTAAACAGTTCTGATAATGGCTCTGCTAGTTCCACCCATAGCTCCTTAAGTACCCTGGAATGTATGCCATCAGGTCCCATTGCCTTGTCCACCCTGAGCTTAGCAAGCTCTTGTAGGACCCTTTCTTTTGTGAAAGGAGTAGTGCTCACCTCCCTCCCCCGTGTCCATGATGCTGAGCTGTGGACCCTGCCCTACCTTCTCTTCAGTAAATACTGAGCAAAAGTATCTATTTACGATAGATGTTTTTACAGGGTCCTCCTCCTCACATGCCCCCTTTTCTCCTTTGAGCTTAACAATACCCCCTCTGGACCTTCTCCTTTCACTAATGTATCTATAGAAATTCGTGTCACCTTCTTTTGCTGTTCGTGCTAGTGTTTCCTCAGTTTGAGACTTTGCCTGCCTTACTGCCTTCCCTGCTTCCCTTAGGGCAGTTCAGTATGCCTCCCTATCTTCATCCCGCTGTGTTCCCTTATGTTTCCTGAAGGCCAGCCTTTTGGTTCTGACCTTTTCTGCTACTGTATTTGAGAACCAAAGTGGTTTCCTCCTTCTTTTGCACTTCCTTTTCTGTCTAACACAATGGGATGTTGCTTCAAGTATTGCATCCTCAATGCTTGCCCACTTTGCCTGTACCCTCTCCCCTGTGTTTCTTTTTGCCAGTGCTAGCTTAACTCAGTTGGCCATCTTATCAAAGTCAGCTCCTCTGAAGTCCCATATTTTTGCCTTGGGATGGGATGATTTAGATGTAGTGGCCAAATTGAACCATACCATGCCATGTAAGCAGGTTCTGAGCCCTGTGTGCTTGAAGTCGGGGGATCAATTTGTGCTTCCAGATAATGTGATCCAATACGTCTTTGAAAATTTTGTTCATCAAGGACTGGTGTCTGAGCATCAGGCATGAGTGCAAATGAGGCTGGTTTGGCTCTGCGTTCTGTAGTACATGATCCTTTATTTTATGGTGATGCAGCCCCATAAGTATCTTTCCATACATTTTTATAAAATATTTCATGGCTTTTCATGGTTACATTTTTATAAGGATCTTCCATAAATGTATTATATGCTGGTAAATGTGCTGTTCTATGATGTAGGGGCTGCTCCGTCGATGGTGGGATGAGTCCCGTCGACAGAAGAGGAATAAAAGCATGCCCCGTCGACAGTGGAATACTGCTCATCGACGATGGGGAAGTCAGTGCAAGCTCCGTCGACGATAGAACAGTAGGGACATGCTCCGCTGATGATGGAAAGCGTGTCGTAGACGATGAGAAGGCAAATGTATGCTCAGTCGACGGTGGCATACTTCTCGTCGGTGATGGAGGTTTATAAGCAGGTCCCATCGACGGGAGAGCTAGCCCTGTCGATGATGAAGCAAGTAGAGTGTGCTCCGTCGACGGAGGAGGTGTTCTCATTGATGAGAATGTCTTGTGGAGTCCTCATCAACGGGGGAGTGTGCCCTGTCGACGATACACACAGCAGGAACTCCGCTGTCGATGGTGCACGTGGTAAGTCGACAGGGAAGCTGAGGAATGACATCCCCTCGATGACGAAGGTTCCTTTCTATGTGAAGTTGAACTTTTATGTTCTTTTGATGAAAAAGTGCCTGCCGTCAATTGGGGAATATTGCCCATTGACAAAGAACGTTTTCTTGATGATGCATGTTTAAGAGATATGACCGTTGAAGGGCAGTCAGGCAGGACTTTAGGTGAAGGTATTTCCTTCCCTGCTTTGCTTCTTGAAGAGGACGGTTTTAGAGCCCTTTGATCGAGCACCTCCGAGTCTGTAACAGGGAAAGATCCATTGTAAAGCTCTTGGTCGAGCACAGGAATATGGTGCCGTGTATGAAGCCCAGGCACCCCAAGCTATGAGTTTAATCCATGTCGTAGACTTTTGGCAGAAGAGTAAGCTGCTGTCAGAGCTGAAGCCGGCACGAAAATGAATGGAGACTACCAGGGACCATTCACTTTTATAGGCACAGCCCAGGAAGTGAGGTCATGTGGGTGGTCCCTGGTGTGGAGACTGCTAGGAGAAAACTGCCATGTTAGAGCGCCACCTATTGGGAACTCCCAGAAGTAATGACTTACTACAAGAGACCATTCCGTGGAAGATCTACTGTTACAGATGAGTAACCTGTTTTTCTAGGGACGTGGATAGGTTGTTCATCCACTCTTCTTGGCAGACTTCTAGCAGTTCGGGAGGAGGGAGGCAAATCGCACACCCCCTACTTAGGGAACAGAGACTGGAGAACTGAGGCCCCAAAGCCTGCATCCCGGTGTGACTCAAGGTTGATGTGGTAGTGAGTGATGAAGGTGTTTGCTGTCTTCCAGGTAGCAGCCAGATAGATTTCCTGGATAGGGATGTCCCTGGAAGCAGCCACCGACGCATCGGTATGGCTGGTGGAATGAGCCCTTAGCACTACGGGGGGCTCCTTACCTGCCAACCTATAGTAGAGATCAGTGCAGGATGAAATCTATCTGCCAAGTGTCCGCTTTGCTGCAGGTCTGACAGGTGCGGCTTCAGCATAGGGATAAACAGCTGGTGAACTTCTCCCTGAACTTCTGCTGTTCTCTCCTTCTAGTAGGAGTGTGCACATCTCAGGTCCAGAGCATGGAGCCTGTACTCGGCATCTGAGGTGTAGTTCGGGTAGAACACAGGCAGAGTCTATACCTGATTTAGGTGAAACTGACACCACTTTCAGGAGGAATTTTAGGTGGGGGCGCAGGACAACCTCGTCCCTGTGGAAGATCAGGTAAGGAGATTCCACCGAGAGCGCCTGAAGCTCCCCAGTCCTTCTGGCTGACGAGACAGCCACCAGGAAGGTGGTCTTCCATGACAAATGTGACATCTCACACTTGAGCATTGGTTCGAATGGTTTGTCCATGAGTTTTGCCAAAACCAGGCAGTAAATCCCACGGAGGTGGAGGTTCATGCAGCGGAGGGGATATGTAATCAAGGCCTTTGAAAAAGCGACAGACCACCTTCTCCTGTGCCACCGTCTGCTGACCGGCCCGCACCCGATAAGCAGAGATAGCTGCCAGATGCACCTTAAGGGTCATAGACTGAAGACCCCCCCTTTGGACAGAGACCAAAGGTAGTCTAAGATGCTAGCCACTGGACAGGACAGAGGGTCCTGGCCCTTGCTCTGACACCAAATGGAAAATCTTTTCCATTTGAAGGCATAGCATCTTCTGGTCGACTCCTTTCTGGATGCTTCCACTACTGTGAGTACATCCGCAGAAAGACCCAAAGCTTGGAACTGTAGCCACTCGGTTACCAGGCTGTCAGGTGCAGGGATTGACGGTCCAGATGGAATACCTTCCCCTGCCTGACTGATATCAGGTCCGGGTGTGCTGGAAGACAGCCCGGGAGCCTGTTGCTGAGGCTGAGGAGATCTGGATACCAGAACTGGCGTGGCCAGTCTGGGGCTACCAGGATCACCTGCGCCTTGAGAAGCACCTTGTGGATCAAGGGAAATGGATGGAAGACATAGAAGAGGCCTGGGTCCACGGCCTTGAGAAGGCTTCTCCCTGCAGTGAGCCCTACTGAGGGGGGAAGACATGAAACAGCTTCAGCTTGGTGTTTTCCCTGGAGGCAAACAGATCCACCAACGGTTTGCCCAATGGGAGAACAGGCTGTCAACTACCTCTGGATGGAGAGACCACTCGTGGGATGTCTTGCCTACGTGGCTGAGGGCATCCGCCAGTTGATTTGAGGCTCCTGTTACATGTATGGCTAGGAGGTCTGCCTCCAGTCAGCTCACGAGTGTCCAGATGTGGAGCGCTTCCCTGCACAGCAGCCGGGAGTGAGTGCCGCCCTGTCTGTTGAGGTAGTACATGGTCGTGGTATTGTCCGTCTGGACTGGAACCACTTGACCCCGAAGCTGCTGAGCGAAAGATGACAGCGCCACTCTGACTGCACTGAGCTGCAGTGGGTTGATATGGTATTGGGATTCCTCAGAGGACCAGAACGCGTGGGCCCTGTTGTTCCCCATGTGGGCTCCCCAGCCCGTGAGAGAGGCATCGGTCATGAGGATGACTGTCGGCTTGGGGCAGACAAACGGGATCCCTTCCTGCAGATGATCCAGGATGGTCTACCACTGGAGAGTGTCCCACATCTTCTGGGTCACAGTGATCAGCTGGTTGAAATGACATTGGCGCTGAGTCCACTGGGTGGCCAGCTCCCATTGAAGGGGGCGCATATGCCACTGGGACCATCGGACCACAGTTGTGCAGGGCGCCATGTACCCCAGAAGGCACAGAAAGTCCTGGGCAGAGCATAAGTGCCCAATCAGAAATGAGTAGGCAAAGGAGGAGGAGAGAACCTCTGTCCTGTCCACTGGGAGCCAGGCTCTGGCTCGGCAGGAGTCAAAGCTCTGCCCCAGTGAAGCATATCACCTGTGGGGGCACGAGCTCCAACTTGGCCTCACTGATCAGGAGGCCAAGCTGAGTGCAGGTCTGGAGGGTCAGATCCCTGGACCTCAAAACCTCTTGCTGAGTGGAACCTGCTAAGAGCCAATCGTCGAGGTAGGGGTAGACTCTGACCCTTCGACTGGGCGGCCACCACTGCAATGCATTTGGTGAAGACCCATGGGGCCGATGACTGGCCGAATGGCATGATTTAGAACTCGTATAGGGTTCCTTCTGCTCCGAAGTGGAGGAACCGCTGGTGAGACAGCTGTATTGGGACGTGAAAAAATGCGTCCTGGAGACCTAGTGAGCAGAACCACATGCTCTGCTCCAGGGGTGGCATGATCTGGGACAGAGTTACCAGCCTGAAGGTGCGTGGCCTGAGAAACTGGTTCAGGTCGTGCAGATCTAGAATGGGGCACCAGCTCCCCCCGTCCGTTTCGGGACCAGGAAGTAGCTGGAAACTAACCCTGGGTTGACTGTAGGATGTGTTACTTGGGCCACTACCTCCTTGAGGAGGAGTTGGGCTATGTTGTCTCTCAGAGCCAACCGAGTGTAGACTGATATCCTTTCCTCCCGTAGGGCACAGCCTCGGCTGGGAGGGTACTGTTCGAACTCTAGGGGTAGACCCTGGCCGACCACTTCTAAGACCCACCTGTCCGTGGTAACAGTGAGGTGGAAAGAAGTGGCAGAGCCGGGCCCCATGGAGGACCCAGCGCAGGACGGAATGGTGGAAGCCTATCCCATCATTGGAGAGGCTTGGAGGAAGAGGATCCAGATTGGGAGCCGCCTGAACCTCAATCTCCTCTGCAGGTCACTGGAGGCCTAGACTTGGGCAAAGGGTGCCGAGCCTGTGCCTGCTGTTACTGCCCACCCTGGAAGGAGGGCTGCCTGGCCGCAGGAGCAGGGTGCTGAAATGGCTTCTTCTTCTGCTGTTTCTTGGCGCCAGGGGCGTCTTTCTGAGCAGTCCAAGGTGGCACTGGACTGTTCAATTCGCTGAAGGTGACCACCCACACCTGAGCCAAAGAGACTGGTGCCCAGGAAAGGAACATCAGTGAGTTTGTGCTGGGTATCTGCCGTGAAGGTAGAAAGTCTCAGGCAAGCCCTGCTGCCAACCAAACGACTGCATGAGTCCCCGAGGTCCAGGGACATCTGAAGTTGCTGCTTGGCAATGGGCTGGCCCCGATCCCAGACCTGCTTCACCGTAGTCTGAAGATCTGTGGGGAGGTGCAAGAGAACCTCATCCAAGGAGCCCAGCAGGGCATAAGAGAAGTGTGCCATGACGACAACCGAGCTTGCCTGACAGAGGCCTAATGAGCAGGCAGCATAAATCTTCCTGGCAGTGGTCAAACTTTTTGGACTCCTTGTCTGGAGGTCTATCAGTATTGGCAGAACTGCCTGTGCATCTGAACACAGAGGCGGTCACCAACCCCTCCGTCGAGGGGTGTTCCGTGAACCCCGAGAGGAACCCAATGGGCACCGCGTATTAGCGGGCCATCTGGGCAGACTGCACTGGGCAGGAGGCAGGGTGCTGCCAAAGCACCAAAGCCAGACCAACAATGGCCTTGGCCATGGGAAGGCTACCTTAGGGGTATCCCCTCTCTTAAGAATGTCTGTAAGAGGGTACTCCGCCCGTTTCTGGACAGGCTCCAGGGGCATCCTCATGGATTTGGAGATGAGGCGGAGAATCCCCAAGAAGGACGAAGGACCTTCCTCCATCGACAGACTGCCCGACACATCATCGAGCAGATGAGAGTGTAGGTCGGAGTCGTCAGAATCTGAAGTATCCAGATAAATTGGCCAGCCACCAAGGTCCCCTTCCACGCGACTGGGGCGGTCAGGCGTGAGGGTGACCTAAATCCTGCGGGGAAGACCGGAAATAGTCCTTCGAAGGAGCCACTCCCATGGGCTGTTTAGGTGGCAGCTCCACCACTATCGGTGGAGAGGTCGATTTTGGCTGAACTGAGGCGGGTTCTACCGGCTCAGCGGGCAGAGGAACTGAGATAATCGGTTTCGATGGAGTCGGCCTCGGCCCAGAAGGCAAGAGCCAAGTAATGGCCAGTGCAGAAACCGAAGCCTGTTTCTGGCTGGACAAGATCAGCTGTTGCCACATGAGATCTTCATAGCGACAGAGTTTCCGTCGAAGCCTCTCCTCATCCAAGGAGGATGAAGATGAATGTCGGCATCGCCTTTTCTTTGCGTGCTTATGCGCCTTCCTCGGCCTATTGGTTGAGGGGGTCTGAGACCTTGACCGAGATGGCCAACGGGGCCTCTCGGGAGACACCAGGGGAACCAGTGATTTTCCCAGATCAGGGATTGTTTCCTCGATGGGATTACCAGCGGGCTGGGTCTCCTCATCAGGTAAGGCAGTTGTTAGCCTCGTCAGGTGACGACCGCATCGTCGATCGAGACCTCGACCGGCTGACCAGTCAGCAAAACCGAGAAGCTGGTGGCCAAAGTAGTAGTCTCGACCAAAGTCAATACTGGACATGGGACTGAGATCACTCTCGATCCCAAGAACTTCTTTGCTGAGACGAAGAATCTCTCAGTTCCTTGTCCTTTTTATGGGACCAGGAGACATGCGGGCCCGAAGGTGTCTCGCCCGTAGTGAGGAGAGACTGGCACATCTCCCAAAAGGAACCAGAGAAGCTGGAGCCCAGACTGAGTGGAACAAAAAATGGGCTGAGAGGAGAGCTCCGCAGACCCTGTTGCCTCTTCCTCGAAGGCCTGCATTTGCTCTAACTGCTCGGTGGAACCCGCAGCTGAGGAGACTGCGCACCGGGCCTCCTTTGATTTCACTGGCAGATTCCATTTTTCGTGCCTGCTCAGCTTGAGACATGCAAGACGGTCGTTGAGAATGTTCGAGTGAAAAGCGAGACAAATCTCGCAGGCCTGAGTGTCATGGCCAACACCCAAACAGTAGACGCACGAAGTATGTGGGTTTGTGCATGACATTTTCTGGCCGCAGGCACTGGCGGAAACCAGGGGAAGATTTATCTTCCTTGATCGAGAAACAATGATCGTAATCGCTAGCTCGAATGAGCTTAATCATCAAAGAATCCAAAGGAAATGAAGCCAGGGCCTACAAAATGTGGGAGAGGTGAGGAGACAACCTGTATCTTCCAGCAGAAAGGAAGAACTGGCGTCATGGGGTGGAGCTGAGGGTTATACCACCCGGGTGGGTGGGAGGAGCCAGCTTTAAGACCTTCCATTAAGAATTGAAAGGGACATGCCAATAAGTGTGGATGAACAACATATCCATGCCCCTAGAAAGTACAGTTATGTAAGAACTTACCGTAACAGTAGATCTTCGAGCCAGGCTCTTGCAGTAGGTACTAACACATAGGACTGAAGCCGTCAGGCACCAGAACCACACAGAAAACTTTTAGCTAGTAGTGTCTGGTGGGGGAACCATCCACTCGGCGTCATGTGACTGACGTCAGCATGGCGCTATATAGTGAGCAGTCCCCACGCTGGAGACCTAAGAAGGTGCGACAAAAGGTAGGAGTGGGCTCCTGGAGCTAAAAAGCTATGACAGGAGTAGTAGTAGAGAAAACCCAAGGGGAAGGTGGGAGGGAAAGCAGTACCTACTGCAAGAGCCTCTCTTGAAGATCTACTGTTACAGTAGGTTCTTGGGTAACTGTACTATATTACTTTGAGAGGACTCTTGCAGTAGGTACTAACACACAGAACTGAGTCCCAAGCAGTCAGAGTCAGACAAGTCTGAGACATGGGAGGTAGGAACAAGTCTGTAGTAAATAGGGATCTTAGGACAAGAGTCCCTGACGAACAGCTAGGCCAAAACCCGCTCTGTGGCTAGAAGCAATGTCCAAACTGTCATGCGTAGTGAAGGTGTGGACAGAATTCCAAGTGGCAGCCACACAGATATCTGTGGCGGAGACGTTCCCAAAACAAGCAGAAGCAGCAGCCATGCCTCTGGTTGAATGCCCTTTAACCTCCCCCGGAAGGGGCTTATTATACTTCTGATATCAAAAGGTGATGTAGTTTGCTAACCATTTGGACAAACACTGTTTTGAAACTGCTGCGCCCTCTTTTTTGGGAGCAAAGGAAACAACTTGTCAGTTTTGTGGACTGGCTTCGTCCTGTTCGTGTAATAACAAAGAATTCTATGTACATCCAGGGTGTGCAGAATTACTTCTCCTCGATTGGAATGGTCAGGGTAGTACACTGGCAACTGAAGATACAAGTTACTCACCTGTAACAGGAGTTCTAGGAATGGTATATGTTGTTCATCCACACTTATTGGCAGGTATCCTTGCCGCTTTAAATCTTGCCGGAAGGTCTTCAAGCTGGCTCCTCCTACCCACCCCGGTAGTAAAACTCTCGGCTCCGCCCCACGACGCCAGATCTGGCCTGCTGGAAGCTCAGGTTGTGCGTTGAAGCCGGGGAGGTCGGGTGGTTGTGTGGATGAACAACATATACCATTCCTAGAACTCCTGTTACAGGTGAGTAACCTGCATTTCTAGGGACATGGATATGTTGTTCATCCACACTGTCTGGCAGACTCCTAGCAGTTCTCCGGGAGGAGGGAGGCAAGGCACACCCCGATACTTACTTGGGAAATAAAGACTGGAGAACCGAGGCCCCAAAACCAGCATCCCGGCGTGACTCAAGGTCGATGTGGTAGTGGGCAATGAAGGTGTGTGCTGACTTCCAGGTAGCAGCCCTGCAGATTTCCTGGATAGGGACGTCCCTGGAAGCAGCCACCGATGCAGCAGTATGGCGGGTAGAATAAGCTCTTATCCCTCTGGGAGGCTCCATACCCGCCAACTTATAGCAGAGATCTATGCAGGAGGTGACCCACCTGCTTATCGTCCGCTTGGCTGCAGGTCTGCCAGGTGTGCCTTCAGCGTAGGTGAAAACAGCTGGCTAACCTCTCCAAATTCCAGCCGCAGCCCTAGTAGGCGCAGCCTTCTAGGGTCCAGAGTATGGAGCCTATATTCGCCTCCGAGGTGTGATTGGGGTAGAACACCGCAGAGTCAACACCTGGTTAAGGTGAAACTCGACACCACCTTCAGAAGGAATTTCGGTGGGGCGGGGGACAACCTTGTCCTGTGGAAGACCAGGTAAGGAGACTCGATGGAAAGCGCCTGGAGCTCTCCCATCCTTCTGGCTGACGTGATAGCCACCAAGAAGGCAGTCTTCCACGACAGGTGAGACAGATCACACCTGTGCATTGGTTCAGATGGCTTGCCCATGAGCTTTGCCAATACCAGCAGTAGATCCCACGGAGGTGGAGGTTCTCAGACCGGAGGGGAAATGTGATTAAGGCCTTTGAAAAAGCGCCAGACCACCTTTTCCTGCGTCACCGACTGCTTCCCGGCCCGCGCCTGGTAAGCAGAGATGGCTGCCAGGTGCACCGTAAGGGTTGTCGACCTAAGCCCTTGCTGAGAAAGGGACCACAGGTAGTCCAATATGCTCGCCAAGGAACAGGAGGAAGGGTCCAGGCCCTTGCCCTGACACCAAATGGAAAATCTCTTCCATTTGAAGGCGTAGCATTTCCTGGTCGATTGCTTAATGGGACGCCTCAACTACATTGAGGACCTCGTCGGAGAGACCCAAGGCCTGGAACTCTAGCCGCTCAGGAACCAGGCCGTCAGGTGCAGGGATTGAAGGTCCGGATGGAACACCTTCCCCTGACTGACAAAGTAGGTCCGGGCGAGCTGGAAGCTGCCTCAGGAGCCTGGAGCTGAGGCTGAGGAGATCTGGATACCAGCATTGGCAGGGCCAGTCTGGGGCTACCGGAATCACCTGCGCCTTGTCCCTCCTCGCCTTGAGAAGCACCTTGTGGATCAAGGGAAATGGGGGAAAGGCGTAGAAGAGGCCTGGGGTCCACGGCCTCGAGAAGGCATCCCCCTGCAGCGAGCCCAGCTGAGGGGAGCAGGAATGGAACAGCTTCAACTTCGCGTTCTCCCTGGAGGCAAGCAGGTCCACCTGAGGGGTGCCCCAATGGGAGAACAGATCTTGTACAACCTCCGGCAGGAGAGACCACTCGTGGGACACAGCCCCTATCCGGCTTAGGGCATCGGCCAGGGTGTTGGAGGCTCCTGCCACATGAATGGCTAGGAGATCCGCCTCCAGGCTGCGTGCGAGTGACCAGATGCGGACAGCTTCCTTGCACAGAAGCATGGAGCGCGTCCCGCCCTGGTGGTTTAGATAGTACATGGTCGTGGTATTGTCCGTCTGGACCCGAACCACTTGACCTCGAAGAAACGGAGTGAAGGCGGTGAGAGCTAGGCAGACCGCTCGGAGCTCCAGCAGGTTGATATGGCATCGGACTCCCGCGGGGACCAGAGGCCGTGCGCTCGGTGTTCCCCTAGATGGGCACCCCAACCCATCAGAAAGGCATCGGTCGATAGACAGTCGGCTCGGAGCGGACAAACGGGATGCCCTCCTGCAGGTGCGCTGGAACGATCCACCACTGGAGAGCGTTCCACATCCCCTGGGTCACCGTCACTCGCTGGTCCAAAGGATCGCAGTGTTGAGACCACTGGCTGGCCAGACCCCACTGAAGGGGGCGCAAGTTCCAGCGGGCCCAACGGACCACGCTGGTACAGGCCGCCATGAGACCCAGGAGGTGCAGGAAGTCCCGGGCAGGGCGCGATTGCCCAACCAGAAATGATTGGGCAAAGGAGGAAAGAACCTCGGCCCTGTCCGTTGGGAGCCGTGCTCTGGCTCGTAGAGAGTCGAGCTCTGCCCCGATGAATTGTATCACCTGCTTTGGCACGAGTTCTGACTTGGCCTCGTTGATAGGAGGCCGACTTGAGAGCAAACCTGGAGGGCCAGATCCTTGGACCGCTCCACCTCCTGCTTGGAGGGGGCTGCTATCAGCCAATCGTCCAGGTAAGGGTAAACCCGGACCCCTCGGCGCTGCAGGAATGCTGTCTCCACTGCTATGCATTTGGTGAAGACCCTGGGAGCATGAGACAAGCCGAAGGGCATGGCTCGGAACTCGAAAAAGGATCCCTCCGCTCGAAAGCGAAGGAACCTCTGATGCGACGGACGGATAGGGACGTGAAAAAACGCGTCCTGCAGGTCCAGAGAGCAGAACCACATGCCGCATTCCAAGGATGGTATTATCTGAGCCAGAGTGACCATCCTGAAGGTTCGAGACCTTAGGAACTTGTTTAGTCGTGTGAAGGTCGAGAATGGGCGCCAGCCCCCCATCCGTTTTGGGACCAGGAAGTACCTGGACACAAACCCCGGGTCTGAGGGAGGGTCCGCCACCTCCCTGATCACCTCCTTCTGGAGGAGGAGAGCGATGTCGGCTCAGCGAGCCGACAATGAGGCTGCGGACCCCGAGGCCCCCCGAGGTGCGACGGCTCTGAAGGGCGGGGCCTGCTCGAACTCCAGAGGCAGGCCTTTTTCCACCACCTCCAGTACCCATCTGTCCGTGGTAATAACGGACCAGGCGGAAAGGTAGCAGGACGCGTCCACCCACGGGGAACCTGGGGTAGGCGGCGAGGTTGGGGCGACGCCTTCAACCCGTCACTGGGCAGGCTTGGAGGAGGAACCGGCCGAGGGACCTCCCGGGCCTTTACCTACTTGCTTCCTGGAGGAGGAAGCCGCGGGCTTGGGTTTGGGGTGCCAAGTGCGAGCCTGCTGGCCCTGATGTTGCTGGGCCGGACATGCCGCGGGCACAGAAGGACAAAAGGGTTTAGGCTGTGGCCTTTGTCCCTTTGTGCGGAAGAGACCGAGTCCAGGGTAGCATTGGACTTCTCGATCCTCTGGAGGTGACCTTCCACTCCAGGGCCGAAGAGGTCGGTCCCCAGAAAGGGGACATCTGCCAACTTGTGCTGGGTATCTGCTGTGAAGGTGGATATCCTCAGCCATGCCCAATGGCGCATGGCCACTGCGGCCGCGACTGACTTGGCGCATGAGTCACCGATGTCCAAAGCAGTCTGAAGTTGCTGCTTGGCCACTGCCCTGCCCTGGTCCCGCACCTGTTTAACCATGGCCTGCAGGTCGACCGGGAGATGAGGGACTACCTCGTCCAGGGAGCCCAACAGGGCATAAGAGAAGTGTGCCATCAGCACGGTCGAGCTGGCCTGATGAAGGCCAAGGGAGGACGCAGCGTAGACTTTTCGCCCGGCATAGTCCAATTTCTTGGACTCCTTGTCGGGAGGTTTGTCCACATCCCTAGCATTTCCAGCATGCCGGAAAACACTGCGGTAACTAACCCCTCGGCTGAGGGGTGTTTCGAAAAACCGGACAAGAAACCGGTAGGGACTGCATACTTCCTGGCCATCCTGGCTGAAGGCGCAGGGCAGGAAGCAGGACGCTGCCAGAGCTCCAAGGCCGGACCCACAATGGCCTCGGCTACTGGGAAGGCCTCCGAAGGGGAATCTCCTCGGTCCAATATCTCCGTGAGGGGATACTTGGCCCGCTTAGATACCAGCACGAGCTGCATCCCGGTGGACTCCGAGATGAGCCTAAGTAAGCCCAGAAAGGACGAAGGGCTCTCGTCCATTGACTGACCCCCAGAGGACTCCAAGACCACTCGCTTGGAGAAAAGGGAGGAATCGTCGTCAGACTCCGAAGAGTCCGCAAAGAGCTGCCTCGGGCGTGAGCCACCCTCCACCTGCGGAGGCCGATCGGGAGTGAGGGTGACAGACAGCCTATGGGGCAGACCCTGAGCCGACAGAGAATTCTTGGTCGGAGCCCCAAATAATGGCTGTGGAGGCAGGGGTTCCACCTGAATCGGCGGAGCAGCTGGTTTTGGCTGAGCAACCGGCCTGGGAACAGGCGCCTCGGCAAGGTCGAGGGGTTGCTTCAGCCGCTCCGGTGACAGCCACTTAATGGCCGGGGAAGGCGACGGAGTCGGCTTGTTCCCGGTCAGAAGAAGCTGTTGCCACATGAGGTCCTCGTACCGCTGACGTAACTTACGTCGGAGCCTCTCCTCGTCCGAGGAGGAGGATGAGGACGAGCGGCGGCGCCGCTTGCCGTGGTGCCGAGACCGAGACCTCCTGTGACGGCAGGATCGGCTGGACCGCGAAGAAGTCCGAGACCAAGACCGCGAACCTCGGTTTTCCCGAGGGGGGTTCGGAGGAGGGACAGGTGGGACCGGCTCTCCCCTCAGCTCGGAAGGTTCACCCAAGGGCTCCGGAACCGAGGCACTGGCAAGCCCAGGATCCTCAATTCCACGGGGAACCGGAGAGAGGATTTCAGCTCACCAGTCGACAACCCATCCAGCAGGTGAGAAATATCTCGACTGCGTCGACGGGAGTCTCGGTCAACTGATCTGACGGGGATACCGTGAGACCAGTGGCCGAAGCCGAAGGATCGACAGAAGTCGATGGCCGACTACTCGGGGAGAGGGACCTTTCCTGCTCCCAAGGCGTCGATGGAGGGACTTACCCTTGTCTTTCTTTCTGGACCGAGAAGGTCCAGCAGACGTTGGGCCCTCTCCCTTGGTGGAGAGGGACAGACAGAGCTCCTTGAAGGAGGCTGAATAAGAGGAACCCAGGGAAAGCGGAATAAAAGCCGCGGCCGAGGAAGGAGCAGCACGAGCCGCCTCCTCTTTGAGGGCGATCATCTGCTCAAGCTGATCCGCCCAGCCCGCCACCACGGAAACCGCCAACCGGGCCTCTTTTGACTTCACCGGAGAAAACGCTTCTCGGGACGCCCAAGTTGTAAACGGGCAGCACGGTCTTCTAGAACGTAGGCCAAGAAGGAAGAGCACAGGTTGCAGGCCTGCGGGCTGTGCTCAAGGCCTAAGCAGTAGATGCACGTGGAGTGCGGATCCGTTCGAGACGTCTTCTGCCCGCAAGGGCATCTCCGAAAACCGGGAGTCGATTTGTCCATCTCAGCCGCAAGGGATAGAAGACTGAAGTCTAAAGCTGAAAAACTTTTAAATTCGCAAAACCGAAGAATTAGGAACCAGTCTTATACGCAGAGCGTTAAGGAGGGAACCTGAGCTTCCAAGCGGTAAGGAAGACCTGGCGTCATGGGGCGGAGCCGAGAGTTTTTCTAGTGGCTGGCTTGTGCGCAGCCAAAAGGATATCTAAAACTCTCCAAGAGACATTGAACCTGTTCACTTCTATCTCTTCAGAAGCCAAGCATGAAGGTGAAGCGACCTCAGATTGGGATGGACCACAGGCCCCTGGGTCAGAAGGTTCGTCTGAAGGGGAAGCGCTTTTGGAGGGGTTTCCAACATACTGTTGAGTAACAGAAACCATATCTGCCGAGGCCAGAAGGGAGCAATGAGGATCATTTTGTCCCCCTGGGACTCGAATTTGAGAAGCACCCTCTGAATTAGTGGAAGAGGAGGAAAGTTGTATAAAGCGTTTGTCCACTGCAGCCTGAACGCATCCTAACAGAAATGACAGACCCTGGATTTCTGGAGCAGAAGAGAGGCAGTTTGTGTTTTGGTGGGGGCTGCAAAGGTCCAGGTCTGGAGTTCCCAATCTGCGAATAGTGACTGAACTACGGTTGAGTCGAGAGACCACTCGTGAGGATCTGTCTCTGTTCTGCTGAGACAGTCTGCCAGTTCGTTCTGCACTGCCGGCAGGCAGACCGCCTGAATTAGAGCCTTGTGCTCTAGGTACCATTCCCATATTCTCATCGCTTCCCTGCATAAAGGGTAAGAGTGTGCACCGCCCTGCTTGTTGATATAATCCATCACTGCTTTGTTGTCTGTTTGAAGGAGAATGTTCTTGTGACAGAGAATGTCCTTCAAAGCCTGAACTGCATAAAGGACGGCTCTCATTACTAGGACATTTATGTGAAGCTGGGACTCATTTTGAGTCCGTGTACCTTCGCCGTGGAGATTCTAACAGTGAGCTCCCCACCCAATCAGGGATACATCTGTGGTAATGGAAATCTGATGCTCCAGGGAAGCAAAGGGATACCTTTCCAGGAGGTTGTCCTCTTGCGACCATCAGGTGAGTGACCTCTTCAGAGGTTCTGTTACCTTGATGAGAAAGGACTGAGGGTGAGTGGCTAGGGACCACTGAGTGCTGAGCACCCACTGAGAGGTTCTCATGTGGAGATGTGCTAGGGGTACAGTGAACACAGAGGATGCCATGAGACCCAGCATCCGTTGCATCGAGATAGCTCAAACAGAGCTGTTGTCTCTGATGTATCGGGCCATCTGTAGGATATCATTCCTTCTGTCCTCTGGTAGAAAAGCTTTCGCACAGGAGGTGTCCAGAAGAGTTCCAATAAAAAGGAGCTTCTGGGAGGGCTGCAACTGCGATTTCTTGAGATTCAGCAGGACTCCCATGGATGTGAGAAAGTCTGAGGCCGTGGGTACGGCGTCAAGAGTTCCTTGCCTGGAAGGGCTTCCTAGAAGCAGTCGTCCAGATATGGGAACACTTGTATTCCGATCTTTCTGAGATGTGCTGTGAGAACTGCACAACACTCTGTAAAAACTTGTGGCGCCGAAGATAGCCCAAAGGGTAGGACTCTGAACTTATAATGCTGGCCCAGTGCTACAAACCGTACTTATTTGTGATGCTTTGGGTGTATAGGAATATGTTGGTAAGCGTCCTGCATGTCCAGGGAAGCCAGCCAACCATGTTGATGAAGCAAGGGTAACAGGGTCCCGAGCGATACCATCTTGAACTTTTCCTTGAAAAGAAACTTGTTTAACTTTCTGAGGTCCAGAATAGGGCGCATGCCACTAGTCCTTTTTGGGACTAGGAAGTAATGGGAGTAGAAGCCTGTGTTTTGTTGATCTAGCGGAACTATTTCTACTGCCCTGTTGTTCAGAAGGCCTTGTATCTCTGAGGCAAGAAGGTCTGCCTGTACTGATGACAGCCTGGGCTGTCGTTTGGGGGGATGATCCGGAAGAGCTTTTGAAAGGTTGAGGGAGTACCCCTCGCGGATTATCCGGAGGACCCATTTGTCTGCTGTTATAGACTTCCACTGGCTGTAGAACTGAGTCAGACGTCCTCCCACCGCTGAGGAAGAGTCCCTCTCGGGCAGCTGAGGTGAAACCTGGGCCAGAAACTCAGAAGGTGGCACTGGGCGCTTTGGGCCCTTGTGCCTTCTGTTGCGTTTTTTTTTTTTTAAGGCTGGGGGGCTTGGTTTTGTTAACACCTCCTGCCCTTCCTTAAAGGTCTGACAGTTGTGAAATTGAAGCTTGTACTTTGAGAAGGGTGGGAGCCAGGTCGAGCCGTTTAATGGCTGACCTAGTCTTATGTGTGGCCTCGAGCGCTTGCTCTATTTGAGGTCTGAACAGATACATACCGTCAAAGGGTAATGCCATGACCTGTTGTTGGGCATCATTCGTGAAGCACGAAGTGCGCAACCAGGAGTGAGGATGGGTACAAATGCCCGCCACTCGGGAAGCAGTATCGAAAGCATCCATAGCTGCTTTAACCTGCTGGTTGTTGGACTTGATACCCCTGGTTATGCTTTGAAGTAGCTCTGAATTAGTGTCCGACTTAGGCAGAGCTTCCACCATCTGTTAGAGTGAATGCCAAAGAACATACTCATATTGAGAGAAGTAGCCCTGGTAGCTGGCAGTACGCACACTCAGGGTGGAGGCAGCAATGACTCTCTTACCTAAGGTGTCTATCTTGTGAGATTGTTTGTTTATAGGACGGGCTGTAGATGCCTGAGGAAGAACGGCCTTATCATTCTCTGCCAAGATTACAACAGGGTCTGCAAAGGCCTGGGAGGCCAAAATGGGTCAATCCCTGAGAGCAGCATACTTCCTGTCTATGGACATAGCCACAGAAGGAATGAGAGCGGGATTATTCCATACCATCTGAGAGAGCGTCTCAAAGGATGGTTGTACCGGAGGAGTTAAATCCATAGGGATCTCTGGGACATGTAGGTATTGGAGTCTCAAAAGCTTTCCAGGATCGATATCTGTAGTCTGGAGAGAAACAGTAGAACCTAAATTTTTCAGCAGAGACTTAAATGACGGTCTTCAACCACAGGCTCTGCGGCAGGATTGATCCCCGTTCCTTCAACAACATCACCCGATCGAAGATCTCGATCATGACCAATATCATCCCGACAGCCCCGGAGGGACTGTATGGACAGGAAAGGAGTGAAAATCAGTAGGAAACTAAGAGGAGAAAGGATTCGGATTCAAGGACCCCTGAAGGCTGGACAGTGCCACCAAGCCTCGGAGCTGAAGAAAACATGGCGCGAAGGCAGGGAGGCAGCTCGCCGAGAGCAACCCAGCACTGCAGCCGACACAGCCATGGCGGCGGACAAGCACACCGCGCATCGAGGACGGCGCCGACACGAGGACGCAGCGCCAAGTAGCGCTTGGCAAGTGCACTGGCTCCGAGGAAGACGCTGAGAGAGGCCCCGATGGCGCCGAAAGCAATCCAGGGCCCAGAATACTCTGATCTGAAGAGAAAGGAGGAAGAATACCAGGAGATAAAGGCATCGGAGTAGCTCCCTGCGCGGCAGCCATGTGAGGGGGGGGAACACCTAAGCGCGGAGTTGATGGCACCGAAGGTGTCGCACAGCTAGGAAGGTCCAACCACCCTACCCGCTCCCCCGAAGGGCCCAAAGGCCTCAGAGTGACTGGGCCAGGCAGCTGGACCAACCTCCAAGCCCACTGCTCCATAAGAGCGGCCCACTGATGAAACTGCTCATCAGAAGCCCTTTCAAGAGGCGGGGAAACGCTCTGATGTCGAAGAGGTCAGTCACTGGAGACAGAAACCGGCGACTCCGGCTGAGGAGACGAGCACCTGACCCCAACGACCAACCGTCGACATGCAGACATACCAGAAGGTGACCTCGAGTGATGCCTTCTCTTTTTTTGACCTGTGGGCCGAAGAAGAGTTCGAGGCCAAACGGTGCCAAGAGGCTGACCGTTTTCTTTTCTTTTCCAGAGGGACCGTCCTTCCCCAGGGAATCGGACCGTCCGTTGTCAGACCCTCCCTCCGGAGAGGGCGGCGGACCGGACCCAACCTGGCTGACTGAACAGCTTTCATACGCAGTCTCCCTACCATCACCTGACCCGCTCATTGTCGACTCTTGTCAATGGAGAGTTGAAGACTTCTTTTTCTAAATAAGTAAAATGTTAAAGTAAGCAGTACTTATTCATAAATAAATATTAAAACAATAAACTGAAAACTATGCTGCTAATTTGAAGTTTGACTCCCGGAGGGCGAGCGACGTTATCACTGAAGTGCACTCGCCAGCGGGAAAAAAGGAACTGAGGCGGTTGGAGGGTCGACACCGAGATAGTCTTGCTGCACAAGTTGAGGCTCGCAGCGCCATCTCTGGCGCCAGCCCTCTTGCAAAAAAGTTTGCTCCCGCTGGGTCCTAGTGCCTCCGGCGTAGATCCCATCAGTGTGAATGAGTGGTGAAGACTTTATGTCCAGGAAGATCTATAATATTGTTTCCTTTTGCTGTTTCGGGGATGGTAAGTTAAAAACCCTAACACCACATTTTCCTACTTTTATCACTTTAACCTGAACCCTAAATGATGCACTAATGCAGTTTTTTGCAAAGAATTCCCTTACTTTTTGAGATAACAGAATCATATCCTCACTTAACACAGGTTTCAAGCACATCCATGTGATTATGGAAGCACAGGGCCTACTGGGCCCTACACTTCCATTCATGTGGGGATGGAGTCATGGTTTGTTAAAGTTGCAATGGGAATTTTCTTTTTTTTTTTTTATGTTTTTCCAATGTCTACTTACAGTTGATATTTCTTAGGGACTTAAATCTTGTACTCACGGAGACCTTTCTTTTGATACACAGATTGCCTCACAAATAAAAATTACGTACCTACTGTAATTATGATCTTTCTGTGTATCTTCATCATTAATCACAATTGGGATACTGGCAGAGGTCATGACCCCGCGGGAGTTTTTTTGGGGGGATGGGTAGAGTCAACGCACTGCGTGACGCTCGTGGGTTGGCCATTATGTGCGGTTGACTCCACCCTCCCACCAGTTCTGAGTCGCCAGAGAGGTGAGGAAACGGGATGGGAGAGTGGGACAAGGAAGTCCAAGGGACAGACAAAGGAAAAGATATATAAACCAAAAGGAGAAATAAACGACTAAGAGAACAGAAGAAGAAGGAGGAAACTAAAGGGACTGGGTAGGGGCTCCAATCTCTGGAAATAGGCAAAAGGAGAGAGGAGGAATTTAGGGTAATTTTGAGAGGGGGGTAGAAGGCAGCAACCATAACCTGACCCTTGACTTGTCTCCAGATTGTACAGGAACTGCAAGGAGTAGCCAAAAGGCTTAATGACAGAATTAATAGCATGGAATTACTGGCAAAAACTCCAAAAGGCAGAAAACGGTTATTCTGGAAGAAAGACAGGACACAGGCATCCTCCCCCCCATGGAAAGGACTTTCGGTGTAAGAAATATTTTTTTTTTTTTTTTTAAATAAGGAAGGATATGTCCAAAGGACAAAGAAAATTAAGGATTGAGGGGAACAAAGGAAAAGTAGAGAATGGAGGGCAACTGCCAACTCCCACCCCACAGGGGTGGAGCCAAGCACTGGAGAAGGAATGCCCCCCACGCTAACCACTCTCCCCTTAGAAATATAATCCCCCTATGTGCCCCTGTCTATCCCACTCCTGACAAAGAAAGGAGGGGGGCAAGGGAGGGCACAGAGAGGAAGGGGGACCCAGAGACTGAGGCCCCTGGGGGATGGCAGGCGGGATTGTGATGAATGGTGAAGATACACAGAAAGATCATAATTACGGTAGGTACGTAATTTTCATATCTTATCTGTGTCAGTCTTCACCATTCATCACATTTGGGTGAGTGCCGAGCCCCCCAAAGGGCGTTTTAACTCTAAAGGACAGAGTCTCTTAGCTCTCAGTGGGTGACACACTAAGAGGGAGAACCTTCAGGGCCTAGAGAGGCCCGAGTATGGGAAGAATGAGATGGGGACCCTTGGAGGGGGAAGGAATTTGCCCCAACAAACGCCGTCTCGCCCTACGGGAGAAGAGATAGGTTCTCTGGTGAGCAGAGTTATTCACCCTATGCCGGGCTAAGGGTGACAACCGGGAAAGACGTAGCCATGCCGCACGCCTAGTGCAGATCGCTGACCCTACGACCCTGGTAGCTACCTCGCTGGCATTGTATGATGCCCTCGCTTGGTGCACTGCTACCTCCAGGCCACGTGCAGCGTGCGCGATGGCTTGTCTGGTTTGCTCTGTGTCAGGCAAAGAGGCTAGGAGCCGACCCAGCCTGGACCACAAGAACCTATCATAGGATGCATAGTGGGCCTGATGTGCTGCGATGGAAAGCAGCAACCGTGCCGAGTAGAATGTCCTCTTCCCCCAGAAGTAAAAAAATCCAAGGAATCTAGATCTGGGGGCCGGTCATGGTGGAGGGCGCAAAGCTCATCAGTAGTGTCCAGCTGCGTCAATCCAGACTGAGGATGAGGCATGGAACCTGGAGACTCCAGGGGGGCTCAATACTGCTGGCAGGGATCCCTAGGAGCGGGAACCCTGGAGAAGGGTCTCTGCCAGGAACGCAACGACACCTCCCGAAATGGAGCAGGCCAGGGGGGCACCACAAGGGTGTCCTCGCTTAAGTCACCTACAATGGCGTGTGCCGAGTGCTCTGGATTGCTTTGAGTGGGAGGGGTGATGTGCAGGTCCTCCAATATCCTCTCAAGGAATCGCTGATACTCGTCGAGATCAGCAGCTGGGGAGATGTGGACAGAAGGTTCCTCTCCCCCAGAAGAGGGTGATGAGGAGTTGGAGGACCTCAATCGCTCAGAGGGAGGTTGAAAAACCTGTCTGTCCATTGCCCTGACATAAGTGTGGAATCGAGCAGCCACGGCCCTGAACTGCTCCCAAGAGAGAGGCCCACTAGGACCAAGTATGCCTGGGAGCACCGGAGAATGTGGCAGAGGCATGAGGCAGAGCTGACAAGAGAAATCGACTGACCTCCACCTGGGCTAGGGAGAGCACCGGGAGCACCAGCAGAAAAAGATGCTCTGGAAGACCCCACAGCCAACAGCTGAACAACCATTTCGGAATTGCTTTGGCTGCGTCCAGAAGAATCCTCCCAGTGATGTGACCAGGGCCATGTAGGTCCAGAAGGATGGTCCCCTACCTCCAAAGAACGGAGCCCTCTCAAAGAATTCAAAGGGGAAGAGCGGAGATCTGCGCTATGGCTTCTCCCAGAGCCCGGGTGGACTCCAGAAAAAGGTCATTGCACAAAGCCCATGCAACTCGAAATCCGAAAGTGCCCTCCTCCTCGAGAGAGCCAGCCTAGGCAAGTGACAGTTCTGGTCTGCCCCCGAAGGAGCTATCCAGGGCGCAGCACCCTCCCCTTCCGTGGGTGCTCTGATTGGCCCGAAAGTTGGGCAATCTAGGCACACCACCTGAGGGGGTACCACCGCTGAGGGGTCAGAGAACACTCCAAGGCTGGGCTGCAGTGCAATGGTGGCCTGCACCGCTGCCTGCTGGTCAGAACCCCTGACTCCAGCCCCAGCAGTCCCTGCCCGCTCCTCAGAGGGCGGCTGACTCCAGCCTGTCAAGGACAATACGAGGATGCCCACGCCAGCAGCTAACTCCAAGGAGCCAGACTGCCTGTCTGACTCAGAGTCTGACTCCTCCTCTGAATAGGTGATCGAAGCCCTGTGCTAAACAGTTGGCAGGCGCCTGCTGCCATCTCAACCAGCTAGGGCACCAGAAACAGAGACCGTACCCAAATCATTACCAGTGTCCTCTGCAGCACCATGAATGGTGGTAGAAGATGACACGGCTCTAACCAGGGCAGCAGTCTCCCAGCCAGAAGTCGACATGGCACCGTCCTATCCCACGGCAATGCAAACGGCGCCGAGGACAGAGACGGCACCGATGATGGCTCCGACAGCGCTCTTGGCACCGAGGCCAGAAACCCCCATGGCACCTCGAGCAGCGTTGAGGACAGAGACTGTGCTGACGACTCTGACAGTGCTCTCGTCGGCGAGATCTGAAACCCCCATGCCCAAGCCCAGAACCGCGAATGGCCCCAGAACTGGACAAGGTGCTGTGCTCAACCTTGGCATTGCACGAATCAGTCAGAGACGGTGCCATAGAACCTCCCACGCCGCCACTAGCACTATCAGCTCTGCGAATGGCACCGAAAGCAGCCAGCGCCGCCGACTCCATCAGGGCCCACGGTGCTGCAGCCTGAAATGGTGTTGACAGACGGCGTCACTGGTCCGACATCGGGGGAGCCTTCACCCCCGAAGGGGTGATTGCCAATGCGGTGCCTCCCGTCTGCCTCCCGGGGGAAACAGATTCGGCCTCCTGCACTGCGGAAGAAGCCTCTGCCATGGCTAGGCTACGAGAGGCTGAGGTTCCCTCCTCCTCAGCCCGATAGAACCGGGAGGGGACCTGGAGGAAAGGTCGAGAGAACGCGGGTTTGGCCCGGCCAGTCCGCGTCTTCACTCTCGAAAGTCCTTACTTTCCACATGAGTTGCTCGATGACCCAGCGGTCCATGGAGAAACAGGCGTCTCACGAATCCATGGTGTGAAGTGGGCCTAGACACATAACGCAACAGTCATGCTGGTCGGTGACTGAGTATTTTCGTCCGCATGGGGGGCCGTCCTGTCTTTGAAGTTTTCTTGCCCTCCGACCGAGACATGACCTATGGAGAAAAATACATGACGTATTTTTATACATTGTATTTATTGATTGAATGTTTTGTTTGTATTATGTTTGTTAATTTTTTGTGTGTTTTTTAGTTTTAAACTTGTCTCCAATGAAAACAGGCAGTTTGTTTGTTTGGATTTACAAGTATAAAAATTAAAAATGAAAATTAAAACACCAAAGAAAACTCGATGTCGCAGTATAACAAAAGTAACAGAAAGATTTTACTGGTCGACGTCAAATGTGACGAACAGAACCGGCAGGAGGGAACCGACGGACTACGGCACCGAGGAAACGACACGGAGTCGATAGAAAAATTTGTTGCGAAGCAGGTAGGCCTCAGTTTCTTCTCTTGAAGCTCTCAAGAGGTGACCTCAACGGCGGGAGACAAAGAACTGGCGGAGGGCGGAGTCGACTGCACATAACGGCCAACCCACGAGCACCACGCAGTGCGTCGGTCTCGAGGCTGCGTCGACTCCGCCCATTCAAAAAAAAAAAAAAAGGAAGAAGCTCCTGCGGGGTCATGACTCCAGCCAGTAACCCAAATGTGATGAATGGTGAAGATTGACACAGATAAGATCTCCAAAGAATGGAGTTACAGCCTGTTAAAGTTGTAATGTTATCCTATGGGAATTTTAATTTTTTTAATTTGTATTTTTTTCTATGGCCCCTGAATTTGTTTTAGAGGCTATTTTGTGTTAGTGTTGTAGTACTCACTGAGACCTTTCTTTTGATATATAGATTGTCATTTAACTCCAATTACTGACGAAATTACGGCTGGTTAAAGTTCAAATGCACATATAAAAGTCCAAGTCTTTCCTGAGACTGTGTCGTTCTTGAGAAAGAGGACAGATTCATACGAATTAAGAATGTGAAAAAACCCGAAGTCCAAATTCTTTTTTTGTATGGCCCTATTCCTCTTTCATTGAGGCCATACGAAAGAAGATCTCACAAAAGAAGAATTTTAAAATGTTTTAAAAACACATTTCTGGGACCTTTTTCCAAAAACTAATTGCAGAATCCAGCTAACGAGGTCCTGTTTAACAAGATACATGTGCTGGTCTCTATCTCCAGGATATGATTTTTTACGTTTTTTTTTTTTTATTTATTATTTTGAAGAAATAGAAATAAGATTGCTGCTACACAAAAGAAGAATATTTTTTCAGAAAACAGGATTACTCCTCACAAAACAGGATCCTCTTTCATATGGCTGAATTCTTCTTTCATATGAACAGGTATCCAAAAGACTTACTGAGCATGCTCAGAAAGTACAGTTACATAAGAACTTACCGTAACAGCAGATCTTCAAGAGAAGCTCTGGCAGCAGGCCACACCAGTAGGACTAAGTCATCAGGGCTCCAGGATCATACACAAAACCTCTAGCTAGCCATCTACAATGGAGGACTGACCACCGCCGACGTCAGTCGGCCTAGCCTATAAGATGGGTAGTCCCCCACACCTACCTCAGTTCTCCTGTTAGAGACCCCGTACTGGCAGTGAATAGAGAACTGAGGAAGTTTTCCTGAGAGCCAAAAGAAAGGCAGAAGTAGTGCGAGAGACAAAAGAGCAGCAAGGGGAAGGAGGGAGGGAGGGAAAGCAGGGACTGCTACAAGAGCTTCTGTTGAAGATCTACTATTACGGTAAGTTCTTACGTAACTGTACTTTCTTACTTGGAGGAAGGCTCTTGCATCAGGCTACACTGGTAGGACTGAGTCCCAAGCAGTGCCAGGTAACACCACAAAAAGAACATCGGGAGGAGGAGGACAGATCAGCAGCCAAGAGCTCACGGCTGAAACTGGCCCTGCATCGAGAGGCCATGTTCAAGCTGTAATGCCGGGTGAAGGTGTGAACAGAACTCCAGGTAGCAGCATGTCTACAGCAGACACATTTCTGAAAGTTGTCATTGAGGCGGCCATATCTCTGGTACAGTTGCCCTTGACTACTCCCGGAAGGGACTTCTTGTACTTGCGGTAGCAGTGAACAATGCAATTCGCTAACCACTCAGACAAACACTGTTTGGAAACAGGAGGGCCCTCTCTTTTGGGGGAAACAAAACAACTGGTCAGATTTACTGAAAGGCATCGTGCGGTTTGTGTAGTACCACAAAACCATATGCACATCCAAAGTATGGAGCAAGGCCTCCCTCTGATTAGAATACTCAGGAAAATAAACTGGAAGGTGGATGGACTAATTCAAAGTAAACTCCAACACCACCTTAGGTAACAATTTAGGATTAGTATGCAAAGACACCCTGTCTTTGTGAAAAACCAAATAAGGCTCATTACATACAAGAGCCTGGAGCTCGGAAATCCTTCAAGCAGAAGTAACAGTAACTAAAAAGAGCACTTTCCACCTCAGGAAGCATAGCTCGCAACTCACGGCCACTTCAAAAGGAGGTGAAGTGAGTTTCTCCAACATAAAGTTGAGGTTCCATTGAGGGATCAGGTTCCGAATGGAAGGTTTCAGATGCAAAATGCCCCTCAGGTATGTGCGGGGCAACAGCTTTGCCCTCGATAGATGCATAGTATGCAGAGATGGCAGAAAGGTGCACCCTGAGTAAGGAGTACCCCAAGCTTGAATCCAAAAGGGAAAGGAGGTACTCCAACACCTAATTCACCAGGTAGGTTAAAGGATTCAAATGGCGAGCAGCAGCCCAAAAGGTGAACTGCTTCCATTTCATAGCGTAAGTGGCTCTGGTGGAGGGTTTCCTAGCAGCCACCAAGATGTCTGCGACCCTAGAGGATACCCCAAAGTGGGCAATAGCTGGGTCCACAGAAGTCACGCATGGAGATGCAGGGACTTTCAGTCCGAATGGACCAGTGTGCCCTGGTCCTGGGAGAGCAAGCCGGTGCACAGAGGCAAGGGCACTGGACGTTCCACCGTCAGCTGTTGCAGGAAGAGGAACTGAATCTGACATGGCCAGAAGGGGGCCATGAGAATCATCTCTGCTCCTTCCAACTGGAGCTTGAGCAGAACCCTCTGTAGAAGTGGGAAGGGAGGAAAGGTATACAGAAACCTCTCCTTCCAGGAGAAGTACAATACGTCTCATCAGAAAATCCCAGGCCCAGGACTGAGTGAATAGTAAAGCAGCAGTTTTGCGTGAGTGGGGACGTAAAGAGGTCCAACTCTGGACGACTTCACCTGTCAAAGAGCTCTTCGACAACAGAGGTTAAAAGCTCCCACTCGTAAGCCCGCGACCTGGAGCGGCTCAGACTGTCGGCAGACACGTTCTGAATGCCTGGAACATGTACGGCCGGGAGTTCCAGACTGTGCTTTATGGCCCAATACCAGATTCTCATCACCTCCTGACACGGGGTAAGAATGGGTCCTACTCCGTTTGATGATGTAATACACCGCACACGTCTGTCTACATGAGCAGCGGATCGGGGAGGAGATGAGTCTGAAAGGCCTGCATGGCACAAAGAACTGCCCGTATCTCCAGTACACTGATATGGAGACCCTGTTCCACATCTGTCCAAGTACCCTGGGTCTGGCGATTGGCCGGAAGCGCACCCCATCCCAGGCTGGAGGTGTCCGTCATAAGAATCTGATAAGGGGTCGAAAGCTGAAAGATGATTCCCTGAAGGAAACTGACCGGATTCAGCCACCACGACAGAACTCTCCGGACTGGGTCGGATACCAGGACCAACTGGTCTGGGTCATTTGAGCATTGGTCCCACTGGACTCTCAAGGTCCACTGAGGAACCCGCATATGCAGGTGGGTCAGGGGAACCGTGCAATAGCTGCTGCCATGTGGCCCAGAAGGTGCAGGGAAACTCTAGCAGGGACTGTCGACTAGAGGAAACCAGATGGGCCTGCTCCACCAGTCGCTCCACGAAGTCCTTGGGCAAAAATGCCTTGCCCTGGCTGGTGTCCAAGATTGCCCCCATGTACTGAAGGTGCTGGCACGGGAATAGGCAGAACCTCGGTAGACTGACAGTGACCCCTAAAGCCTGAAAAAGATGGAACATGTCTTCCAGAGTCTGAATTAAACGATCTCTGGAAGGGGCTGCTAGCAGCTAATCATCCAGGTTGGGGAACACACAGAAGCCCTGTGAGATCGACCAAAACTTTCTTTTTGTTAGGCCCCAGCCATGACACCGAAGTCTGCAATTTTTGCCACCTTTTGAAACAGAAGTTGGTCGCAATGGAGAAGGAGCTGCAGGCCAGGAGCTCTTTGGCCTCACCGGCACAGTCCTCCAGGGCCTCCTCTTCTTCTTCTTCTCAAAAAGAGAAATCCGGGAAGCACAAACACTGGGATAAACACTGTGGGCGGGGACCAGGATCAGTCTGCTTCCTGCCCACGGTCACCCTACAAACAGTCGCCCACGAAGGGGTTGTCCTCCCACAGGAGGTCAGCCTATTCAACCCCATGAGCCCTCTCTTCCTCTGGGCTCCCGGTCGCTCTGCCGCCTGCCCTTATCATTATCTTGGTAAGCTCTTCAGGGCAGGGGACTGCGTTTCTCTTGCCCCTCAGCCCCTGATGCTCAGACCCTTATCCCTGATGGGCTCTCAGTCAGGTGGCCTGGCCAGCATTGGTTCCTCAGGCGTCGATTCCATAACCATCACTCCCCCCCAGCCACGGTGCTGCCTTTGCCAGTTCATACTACTGGGATCGATGTGAGTCCTTCCAGGCAATGCCCACAGCAGGCTACCGCCACTTCCTCCTCTCTAGTGTTACCTCTGTCTTTGCCTCCGGAGTCTCCTTCTCCTCAGGTGCCTGCTTCTCTGGCTAGGCGAGCACCAGCGGATCCTTCCCACGGGCGTTCCATGAATTGCCATCAGTGTTGCCACAGCCCTAGCCTATGGGTCCAACTCCATTGTCGCCACTGCCACAACTTACACCGCAACAGACTCCTGGTGGGCTGACGCCGGACCGTCAGCCAACGCTGGGTGGCCCTATGCCTGGGTACCCTAACTCCGGCTCCCCCACCATCATACCCTTACCCGGCACCCTCTTATCCTTTTCCACCAGTGTGCAACCTACCACCCCCAGTGGATTATATGCCCTGTTCATGGTGTGGTGGTCCTTCATCCAGAGGCAGATCCCTGCCCCTCAAGAACCGCATCCGGCATCTCCCCTCCATCCTCCCTGGGATCCCCAGCCACAGAACCCTGAATGAGCTGGGCCAAGTGACCCCCACACATCGGGGTCCTTCGGGGCTTGACCAGGCTCTCGAAGGGATGAGCACCAGCCTCCGGTATCAGCCCCAGATAGTGACACTACAGAGGGTGAATCTGATTCTTTGGAGTCTTCCTCATCACTGGGGGAGTCCTCAGTTGGAGACAACCCTTCCAAAGAGGTACCAAAGTCCCCCCGCCGATGATCCAGCTTTTATGATCATCATGAGCCACATCTAGTTCATTTTGGGCAGGGAGACGGAGGAGCAAGACCTGGAGAGATGCCCCCTGGCAATCTATTTCAGGCAGTGGGATGCTCTCCCCATAGTGGTGCCCCCTTTTATTAACTCATATGAGGATGTCACTAGGGCAGGATGGAATTACCCATCTATCACCCCTCTTCCAGTTAAGAAGGCAGATCATCTTTACCACACTCTGGCTGGCAAACGCTTCTTAGGAGATCACCCTAAAGCAGATTCTGTGGCGATTAATGTGGCACATTACCACACAAAAAAGCTTAAGCACCTTAGTGCCCTTTCCCCGAACTGGAAGTCCAGGCAGCTGGACAGACATGTGTTAGCCTCTACTATCCTGGCTGTCTGGTCCCTGAATTATCTGGCCCACATGGTCCAGTATCAAAATGTTCTTTGGAACCAAGTCAGGGAGGATCTAGTGCAGACCTTGCCAGAGGACCCCAAAATGCAGCTTGGCCAACTCATGAAAATGGGCTCGGACGTTGGCAATCATGTCTTCCGGGCTGCTTACAGTGCTGTGGATGCCTCCGAGCATGGGGCAGCTGCTGGGGTCTGTCTCCAGCACCATTCTTGGCTCTGTATATCCGGCTTTGCCTCGGACGTACAGTCCAGCATTTTGGATGCCCCCTGCTGCTGCCAGAGCCCCAAGGGCCCCCTCCGCCCCCACCTCTTGACACCTTAGTCGCCCCCTCCCTCGGCTGAAGATCCAAGGGAAGAGGTCAGGGGTCTGGTCTCCCTCCACCTTAACAGGTGGAGGGGGTGACCATGGAAAAATGAAAATTACGTACCTACTGTAATTATGATCTTTCTGTGTATCTTCACCATTCATCACATTTGGGTACTTGGCCGGAGGTCAGGACCCCTCGGGAGCTTTTGTTTTGGTAGGAGGAATCGACGTGCTCTCGGCGCCACCTTCGAGGCTGACATTCTGCGTGGCGCTTGCAGGTTGGCTGACAGGCGCCTGGCCGACTCTATCTGCCTGCCAGTTCTGAGTCGCCGGAGAGGTAAGGAAAAAAGGTGGTTGGGCGGGTGGGACAAGAAAGTCCAAGGGACAGAAAAAGGAAAAAGATATAAAACCAAAAGGAGAAATAAATGACAGAGGACAGAGCAGGAAGATAGAGCGAGATGCTAAGGAGATTGGGAAGGGGGCCCCCATCTCTGGAAACAAAAAAGGGCGGGAGTTAGGAAGGGACAGGGAATTTATGAAATATAAAAGTTTAGCATGAGAGGGGGGGAAAACATCAGTAACATGCTGGATTCTGTCCTGTCTCTAGATGGTAAAGGAACTGCAAGCAGTAGCCAAGAGTTTTAATTGCCAGAATTCAAGGCACAGAATCACTGGCAAAAGAAACTCCTTTAAGGCAGAAAACGGATCTTCTAAAGAGGACAGGGAATAGAGGTTCTTCCCCCTCTCCCATGGAAAAATGAAATTTTAAGTAGGGATAAATCTCCTTTAAAACATGTCCAGCAGACACGTAAGCTGAGGTTTGAAGAAGAAAAGAAGGAGGCGAGGATGGAGGGCAACTGCCCACTCCATAGGAGTGGAGCCAGAGCACTAGAGAGGGAGTGGAGCCCCATCCTGACCACTCCCCCCCCCCGATATACCATCCCACCATGTGCTCCGGATTACCCTCCCACCCGACAGAGACGGGGTGAAGGAAAGGCACAGAGAGGGAGGGAGATCCAGAGACTGAGGGATGGCAGGTGGGTTTGTGATGAATGGTGAAGATACACAGAAAGATCATAATCACGGTAGGTACATAATTTTCATATCTTATCTGTGTCAATCTTCACCATTCATCACATTTGGGTGAGTGCTGAGCCCCGAAGGGGCTTCAAAAACCCTAAAGGACAGAGTCCCTTAGCTCTCAGTGGGTGACACACTAAGAGGAGAACCTTCTGGGCCTGGAGGCTCGAGTGGGAGGAGGAGGGTGGCTGGGACCCCCCAGAGGGGGAAGGAAGTTGCCCCGACAGACGCTGCCTCATCCTGCGGGAAAAGAGATAGGTTCTCTGGTGCACGGAGTTAACCAACCTATGCCGGGCCAAGGGTGACAACCGGGAAAGATGCAGCCATGCCGTCCGCTTAGTGCAGATCGCTGTCCCTATGACCCTGGTAGCTACTTGCTTGGTGCCTTGCTAGCTACAGGCCATACGCAAAGAGTACAATGGCTTGTCTGGTTTGCTCCGTGTGAGGCAATGAGGCTAGGCGCTGACTCAGCCTGGATCACAAGAACCTGTCATAGGCTGTATAATGGGCCTGATGTGCGGAAACAGAAAGCAACAACCGTGCCAAGTAGAAAGTCCTCCTACCCCAAAGTCAAAATCCGAGGAGTCTTGATCTGGGGGAAGGTCACGGTGAAGGGCGCGAAGCCCATCGGGAGTCTCCAGCAGCGTCAATCCTGACTGAGGATGAGGCACGGAACCTGGAGACTCGGGGATACCACTGGCAGAGATCCTGGGAGAAGGAACCCGAAAAGGTCTCTGCCAGGAACTCAACGATGCCTCCCTAAAGGAGCTGGACCAGGGGCACCACAAGGGTGTCCTCACTGAAGTCACCCAAAAAGGCATGCGCTGAGTGCTCTGGATTGCTCTGAGTGGCAGGAAAGAGATGCAGGTCCTCCAACATCCTCACAAGGAATCGTTGATACTCCGCGAGATCAGCGGATGGGGAGATGTGGATGGAAGGCTCCTCTCCCCCAAAAGAAGGGGATGAAGAGTTAGAGGACCTCAACTGTTCAGAGGGTAGCTGCTCGGGGGAGGGTGAAAAACCTGTCTGTCCATTGCCCTGACGTGAGCGGGAAAGCGAGCAGCCACAGCTCTAAACTGCTCCCAGGAGAGAGGCCCACTAGGACCAAGGATACCTGGGAGTGCAGGAGAGTGTGGCAGAGGGATGGGGACAGAGCCGAGAAGTCGGCTGACCTCCGCCTGGGCTAGGGAGCGGACCAGAAGCGCCAGAAGATGAAGGTGCTCTGGAAGACTCCACAGCCGACAGCTGAACAACCATTTGGAACTGCCTTGGCTGTGCCTGGAAGAATCCCCCCTGTGAGGCGACCGGGCCCGTATAGGTCCAGAAGGATGGTCCCCTACCTCAAAAGAACGGGGCTCTCTCAAAGAAAGCGAAGAGGAAGAGTGGAGATCCGCACTGTGGTTACGTCCAGAGCCCGGATGGGCCCTCGAAAAAGGCCTCCACGCAGACCCCATGCACCTCGACCCCTTGGAATCCGAGAGTGCCCTCCTCCTCGAGATGGCCAGTCTAGGTAACTGGCAGCCCTGGTCAGCACCCGAAGAAGTTATCCAAGGCACAGTACCTTCCCCTCCCGTAGGTGCTCTGATCGGCCCCAAAGTTGGGCGATCCAGGCACACCACATGAGGGGGTACCACTGCTGAGGGGTCAGCGAACCCTCCAAGGCCGGGCTGCAGTGCAATGGTGGCATGCACCACTGCCCGCTGGTCAGCGCCCCTGACCCCAGCCTCAAAAGTCGCCGGTCGCTCCTCAGAGCGGGTCCAACTCCGACCTGTCGAAGACACCACAAGGCTACCCACACTAGCAGCTAGTTCCAAGAAGCCAGACTGCCCGTCTGACTCAGAGTCCAACTCTGCCTCCGAAGAGGGGGAGACCGAGGCCCTGTGCCAAACTGTGGGTGGGCGCCTTTTGCCATCCCTACCAAACAGGGTGCCAGAAATGGAGACCGCGCCCGAATCGGTGCCAGTGCCCTCCGCAGCATCGCAAATAGCGGCTGAAGAGGACAGCTCCAGTCCGAACAGCAGCCTCAGAGTCGCAACCTGCCACGGTGCCGTGGCGCCGAGGGCAGAGACAGAGCTGAAGACAGCTGAAGATGGCTCCAATGGCGCCGTGGACGGCACCGAAGTCAGAAACCCCATGGCACTGACCAGCTGCACAGTGTCAACAGGAACGGCGCCGACAGCACCATCTGAACCCCCCATGGTGCCATGCCCATGTCCGGCATTGTGAACGGCTCCAGAACTGGACACAGCGCAGTGCTCAACCTCGGCGCCACGGACAGTGTTGAGGCGAAGAAAGGGAGGATGCCGTAGAGCCTCCCATGGCGCCACTAGCACTATCGACGCCATGAACGTTGCTGAGTGACGGACCAGCACCGACGACTCCAACAGGGCCCACGGCGCCGCGGTTACCGCAATCATGTCATGAAGTGGGCCAAGACACGAAGGCAACGGTCGTGCTGGTCAGTGATGGAAAATATTTCACGCATGGGCACTGGCTGCATGGGGGCTTATCTGCCTTTTTGAAGTCTTCTTGCCTCCAACCTTAAACATGACCTACAGAAATAATACAAAAACAAACCTCTACGTCGCTGTAAATTGAAATATGGAAAGATCTTACTGGCGACGTCGAGTGGCTAGCAGAACCGGCAGGAAGAACCCACGGACTTGTCATTGAAAATTTCTGGAGAAAACAAACTACGAAGCAGGTAGGCCTCAAATTACTGGAGAAAGCGTCCCACGAGGTGACCTCAATGGTGGGAGACGAAGAACTGGCAGGCAGGCGGAGTCGACAGCGCCTAATGGCCAACTCGCGAGCGCCACGTAGAACGTCGGCCGTGAGGGAGGCGCCGAGTCGTCAGCTCCACCTACCAAAAAAAAAACTCCCGCGGGGTCCTGACCCCCGGCCGAGTACCCACATGTGATGAATGGTGAAGATTAACACATATAAGATCTAGGTGCTTCAGATCATAGAGCACAGTCACACACTGGAGTTTCTAGGGTGGTCTCCAGAAAATGCCTCGGTAAACTCCACTTGCCCTCCTGTGCACCTGTCTCTAGTTTGGGAGAATATTCAGGCTCCCCTCTTAACAGGGTTTGGTCCTTTCGGTGTGGAGGGCGGGGATGTCCAGGACATCATTTCCACCCTGCAGGAGTCAAGGTGGGCCCCTCAAGTTGGTCCATATGCTCTATCACACTCAGCCTACAGCAGGTCAATGTCGGTCCTTTTGCAGGTCTTCCTGTAAGCTATCTCAGAACCAGCCTGCCTAAGGTCAGCACAAGTGGAAGACCACGTGCAGATCTAAGATGGGGCGCCAGCCCCCCCAGCCATTTTAGCACCAGGAAGTACCTGGAGACAAACTCTAGGTGATTTGGAGGGTCCAAGACAGACCACAACCTCCTTGAGGAGGAGTTGGGTGCTGTCCCGAAGGGCCGACTGAACATCAACGGAGACTATGTCCTCCTGGGGGGCACGAGCTTGGCATGGGGGGCAAGCCTTGAATTCCAGAGGCAAACCCTGGCTGACCACTTCCACAACACACCTGTCCATGGTGACAGTGGACCAGGTGGAAAGGAAGTGGCGGAGCTGGTCCTCATGGGAGGGCCCACGGGAGGCAGGAGGGGCACCCCATCCCGTCACTGGGCAGGCTTGGAGGAGGAGGAAGCTCTGGTCAAGGGACCGCCGAGACCTCGATCTTTTGGCTTGTGGACAACTGAGGCAACAGACTTCGGCCGGGAACACCAGGCCTAAGCCTGCTGACCCACCTGAGGCTGGGCTGGTTTGGCCGTAAGGGCAGACAGGGTCCGAAAGGGCTTCTTCTTCTGAGATTTGGAACCCTTGGGATCCCTCTGGGCGGAGGTCACAGAGCCCAAGTTGGCACTGGACTTCTCAGTGTGGGTGAGGCGGTCCCTCAACACCAGGCATGAACAAGTCAGTGCCCAAGAAGGGGACATCCGCCAGTTTGTGCTGGGTATCTGCCATAAAGGTTGAGATCCTCAGCCAAGCCCTGCGTTGCATAGCATTCGCAGCAGCCACGGACCTGGCACAAGAGTCTCCAATATCCATAGCAATCTGGAGATGTTGCTTAGCAGTGGCTCGGCCCTGATCCTGGACCTACTTGATCATAGTCCGCATGGCGGCCAGGAGCAAGGAAGCACCTCATCCAGTGTGCCCAAAACGGTGTGGGTGAAGTGGGCCATAAGAGCCAAACTTGCCTGCCAAAGGCCAAGGGATGAGGCAGCATAAACTTTCTTGGCCAGTGGTCCAATTTCTTGGGCGACTCGTTTTTTTTTTTGCTTTTTTTGGGGGGGGGGGCTTGTCCACTGAGTCGGCTACTAGACCCTCAGCCAAGGGGAGCTCAGTAAAACCCGACAGAGAACCAGTAGGGACCACGTACTTGCAGGGAATCCAGGCTGAAGGCGCAGGACAAGAGGCGAGATGGTGTCAAAGCTCCAGAGCAGGACCAAGAATGGCCTCTGTGACCGGGAGGGCTTCCCAAGGGGAGTCGCCTGGTCCAGAATATCAGTGAGTGGATAGCTAGCCTGTTTCTACATGGGCTCCAGGGGAAGACCCGTAGACTCCAAGATAAGATGGAGGGGCCCCATGATAGAGGTGGTACCCTGATCCATTGACAAATCCTCTGTCAACTCCATGTCCACTGGGCGGGAGTGCAAAGGAGGAGCCCTTGGACTGTGAGGATTCATTGAACAAAGGTAGACTGCTCAAATCCCCGCTGACTCTGCAAGGTTGGTCTGGAGTGATGGTGACCGACAGCCAATGTAGAAGCCCTGGTGCCTAGTGGGCTTCCTTAGGAGTAGGGACAAACTTTGGCTGTTTCAGTGGTGGCTGCACTAAAATAAGCGGAGAAGCCGGGAAAGGCCAAACTGGTGGCTGCCAGGTCAGGGAAGGTTGAGACCTCTGTGGCAAGAGCCATGCGAGAGGTATGGATTGACAACACCCCGGTGAACATGAGCTGGTGCCACATAAGGTCTTCACAGCACTGAAGCATCTTGTGGTGGGGCCTCTCCTCGTCTGAGGAGGAAGAGAAGGAATAGTGATGGTGCCACTTGCCCAAGTGTCGAGAGCGCGATTGTTGATATCGAAGCGGGCTGCTTGACCCAGGACTATGGGATCGGGACCGCAACTTCGACATTCAGGGAAACCCATGGTGGTCTCAGAGGGAGATGGCGAAAGAGGATGCTCCTCCGGGCCCACAGGATCCTGAGGAAGAGGCAGCTGATCAACGACCTGGTCCGTCCCTCCCTGGAAAGTCAAAGGCAGGACCGGAGTCCTAGACAGGGAGGTATCAGCCTCATCTGGCGACAACGGATAGATCGGTTCGAGAAATATCTCGGCAGGAAGGTCGACCTGCATCTCAATCAACTGGCCCGATGTGGAGACCATGGAGCTAGGTCTGGGCCAAAGGATCAACCGTAGTCAAAACCTCAGTGGAAATGCGGGAATCCGAGGCCCAAGAGTGCTCGCAATCCCACGATCAACGGCAATAATTTTTCTTAGCCTCTTTCTTTTTGGATTTAAAGCCCGAAGAGGGTCCCTGCCTAAGAGTGGGAAGGGCCTGGCACAGATCTCTGAATAGCCCTGAAAAGGAGGCCTCCAAAGAGAGCTGCAAAAAGGCCGAAGCTGAGGAAGCCTATGCCATGGACCGAGCAGCAGCTTCCTCGAATGCCACAAGCTGTTCTGTGGACCCCACAGCTGCTGAGACCGCCTGATGGGCATCCTCAGATTTCATAGGAGGATCTCGTTTGTCTGAGCGCCCGAGAAGAAGTAGCGCATGCCGGTCTTCCAAGGTTGAAGAATGCAACATGTGACATAGACCGCAAACCTGGGGATCATGCTCGTGGCCCAGGAAACAAACGCACATGGTGAGTGGGTCCGTTTCTGACATTTTCGGCCCACAGACCATTTTTTGAAACCCGGCGCCGACTTTGTGTCGTCCATCACAGTAAGATGAAGGAATAGCTCGAAGACAAAAAAGACGCAAGTCAAAGGGTTTAATAAAATGCAAAAGGCCTTCTCAGCATGAGTGGCAGTATAGCACAGTGGTCTAAGGCTCTGAGCTGCAAATCTGGTGACATCCAGCAAACCAGGCCTGGGTTTGAATCCCACAGCTTCCACTTGCATACTGTGTGACCCTGAGCAAGTCACTTAACCTCCTTGTGCTCCCAGGTCGCTCCTGGAAAAAAGCTTTCAGCTTAGTGTGCTATACCTGGTTAAACAACTAAAATTAAAAAAAAATAAAATAAAATGAGTGATAAGGAGGGAACCTTGTTCTGGAGGAAAGGAAGACAGGACGGTGCCAGGGGAGTTACCACCCGGGTGGGTGGGAGTAGCCAACTTGAAGATGTTCCAGCAGGTCTTAAAGGGGAAAGGAACAATGCCAGACATATGGATAGTACATCATATCCACGTCCCTAGAATATTTTTTCACCAAATTAATGAAAGCCATCATTCTGAGCAGGCCATTTCTACCCTGAAAATTCAGAACAAAATTCCAAGCTGTCAGTACTAGGCGATGACAAAAAAGCCAAAAACTCAAATTATTTTCACTTTTTCCACTATCCAGATCTAGAAATCCACATATCCAACCGGACGGAAGCTTGGCACATCAAGACAACTTGCCCTGCACACGCAAAATTTTGTGCAAATCCACTGAACAGGGTGAAGCTATTGAAGTGCAAATTTACGAGTTTAAAATTAAACTGCCTACTCAACCCTAACTACAGTGGTGCTACTGTGCCACTGTATCTAGATACAACGTGAGGTGCGGAGCATGTATACATAAGAGAATAAATGCTAGGAAAGTGTAGTATTTGACGATATGCCATCAAGGAGTTTAATTAGCCAATACTCCACAAGCCCGAAGGGTGAGTCGGTTTACTGAGCTAATTAGCTCCGTCGATGGCATTATATCCTCATATACTATACCTTCCTAGCATTTGTTTTATGTAATACTTTAGGATTTTTTTTTTTTAAAGATATTTTACTATCGTGCCTTACTTTATGTTGTCCCTCCTGCTTTTCCGTACTGCACGGTTCTCCTATATAAGGAGATGTGGCTAGGGCATTCGGTCCCTTAAGGTGTGGTGCTGAGGACAGGACTGGTGGGTGATCTGGGTCAGCGTGGTGGTTGGAAGTGCGGTTCAGGTTGGCCTGGTGTTTGGGTGTTCAGTGCGATTTGTTTTGGTGGACGGGAATGCCATGAAGTCAAGATCAAGCCAGTAAAGGTGTCCTGTTTTCTGCATTTATTGTTTTTCAGTTTGCAGGTAGCATTCCCATAATTATTTATGTAAAAAAAATTTGGTAACCGAGAAAGGCACACTAAGTTGAAGCTCATTTTCGTGTGCGAACCAGGGTTACAGTAAAAATACACATACCTGGAGCTATAATGCAATAGGGATACATTGAGTAAGCGAGGCAAATTCAATACAGACAACCAACAGGGTACATCTTTGGATGGATAACAGGCAAGAATTCACACAATAAGATGAAACAAGGATACATATAATGACAAACAATTAAAACATATTAATGGTGTAAATTAGTGCATACATATTCTTATATGTAAACTTTCTGACCAAAAAGATTAAGCGCCTGGATTAGGTGCAAAATGTCTAGAGGCTAGTCCCAGTGTTGCTCACTGCTTGTACAACGAAACAGGAGAACAGGAAAATACAAATTTTAAGTAGCAGCCGGTTTTAACTTTTTATTTAAGTATTTTTTCCTTTAGTTTATCAGAAAGTCTTCTATGTGACAGTATTGTGCTGGATATGTGGAACAGCTCTTAGCCTGGCAGCTGACATATCTAGCTCTACTGCCCCCACTAAATCATCAGCATCCTGATCTCATTGACAGTGACATCACAGGTGAAAGACCCGGCAGTCACTGAACTGCTGTGCCAAAGCAGCAGTGATGTCACAGTCAGTGAGATCAAAATGCTGGTGATGTAGTAAGGTCAGTAGAGCTAGATATGTCAGCTGCCAGACAGAGTGCTGTTCCATACATCACACCTACTAACATCAGGTAAACAATCTTCTAATCAAAGTGAAAACAAAAACTACCCCAGATACAAAAGGTAATGGTCGGCTGCTTTTAAAACCTAATATTAGTTTTAGAAAGTACATTAGCTCTTTAATAAAGTAATCCGTATACTTCAAAAAAAAAAAAGGAAAGGGAGGCTAGTCCCCAGTATTGCGCAATGCATGTACTCATTTGTTCTCAGCCCGCTTTGTTTTGGGAACAGAAACCCACCATACAACTGGCCGATGTGCCAGTGATGACAAAGAACTTTGCCTTAACCAATCAACTACTGACACGGGTATCTGGTTTTACATGGGCCTACCTGTAAAATGATCCAAGTAGTACTGGTAAAGCTTGCACTGTAGAGGCATCATTCTTACAGAAAGGACGTATTCATACTTCGGTGGCAGGAATTTGGTGAGTGCTGAGTAATCCCTTCTCTACAACAGTTAAAGATATGCTTTCAAAGATGAAATATCAAGGAAAAAGAAAACGAGGAAACAAATACAAGTATTTGAGAAGCAACCTACTGGTCAAAATGCAAAACCAACCTATACCGATTACTATGTGCCAATATAAGCTAGTGCTATCTCTACCACTTGTTCAATTATGGAATTCCTAATTCCATCTTTCTAAGCAAGTTAGATCTGGTGGGAAGCAGACATGCAGGGCCAGAGTGCACCAATGTTAGCTTTCATCTGACAGTCCAGTGGAGGATTTTTACCCACTACAGATCCTCATCTTGTGCACACTCAGGTGCAGCGGGTGCTTCCCCTTACCCCTGACCCACCCTCTTCCCAAGCACTGTGCATAACCTCTGGTGGTCACATGTGCAGCCGCAGCTCACAGCAGGCTCCTGTGAGGTATCACAGCTGCAGAGGATGATGGTCCAAACCCAACCCTGCATTAGGCAGCACTTTACCCAGCATGGGTACCCGACAGCCTCCAGTGCGCTCCTTGAGTCGCTAGCACAGAAGGGCCATATCCTTCCACTGGGCAGCACTGCTCTTATTTGTAAGATCAAATGTGTTTAAATACCATTTCTTACTTCTTCTATGCAATTTTTTCAGCACATACTATAAGCTTTGGTTACATTTAGGCCCACTAGTTGACGCAGCACTCCCTCCTTTCTTCTAAGACTGCAATACTTTGTCATATAAAGAAAACCCATTTTTCACTACACTGACTAAAGTAGACTTACCTCCTGGTAAGATATTTATTTATTTATTTATTTTATTTATTTAAACATCAGTTTAATAACCTTTGAGCCAGAGGCTCATTTACAAAGGTACCTCGTCACATGGAGGACAACAGACAGCAGCACAAGAAACAACAGTTAAAACACATTCAAGCAAGTTACAATTCAGGGTTACAGTAGGCAAAATACATATGATTGTAAAAAGTTAAGAGTTAGGATAGGGGTGAGAGTAGGAGAAGTAGAGGAGAAGGGATGGGGAGGAGAAAGGTGGGAAGGCCAGGAAGGAGGGTGTTAATGGGAGGAGGAGAAGGTGTGGAGAGAGTGCTGCTCAGCGAGCATTGTCAGTTTTTTTTTTTTCTTTTCTTTCTTTTAGCAGGTACAATCCTCCAGCCTTTTTATAGCAGCAGTTTAGAAAGGGAAGGCACTATATTTTGGCACCCCATACCCTTCTACTACCTAGTGTGACCCCCCCCAAACATTCAGATACTGAAACCTTTATGATGTCTAAGCTTGGTGAGTGCTGCTCTCCACTGAAGTTAAAGAACCTTGTTAATAGAGCAGTGATTTTGATTTTAAACAAATGGTCCTATAAAGTACCGTGCTCCCTCTCATTAGTGAACCTCATAATAATGAATCCCACTCGTAGTGGACACCTGTGGTAGCTCTCATTGTTTTCTCAGTAGGAATATTAACACCTCGCTATACTGAACCTTAGTTATAGTGAATACATTGAAGCTGGCTTCAGAGGTGGTCACTATTACGAGGGACCACTATGTTAAAAATGTATTAAACATGCATGTTAAACAACGTCCCCATTCGCTTCAATAAAGAACACAGGATCAGGTGGCCTGCTACACAGATTAGAAATAGAAGCTATGTACTGTACTTGTAACCACAGTTCTACTACTTTACTAGTATGCAGTTCTCAAGTGCACACTTAGGCAGTCTTCCACTGAGCATGCTCAGTCACCAAAACAGCCTACACAGTTGACTTCCCCTGGCTGGAGCCACAAAACACAGCACACTCTAAAGCAGTACAGTTCACTAGTACAGAAGAGGCAATGCTAACTGCAGTGTGATTACTTTTGGGGAGATCCTAATTCCACTGTATAAAAAAAAATAGACCAATCATGGGATGAGCAGGTAATTCAAAAGGAGGAGTATATTATCAGCTAGTTGCTCCCCTGACAAAGAAGCAGAGCTGCGTTTTTGTCCCATGTCTCCATTTTTTGATTAATAAAATGCACTAGCAAACTGTGTTGCTTTAGAAACACAGTGTTTATGGTTACAAGTAACCTCCATTTCTTACTGTCTATACTCAGTTCACTGTCCACACTTACGCAGACTCCTGGTAATCCTCAGGAGGAGGGGGAAAGACGTGCACCCCAAAAAAGGTAAAGAGAGACTGAAGGACCCAAATGCAGCATCATAACGAATTAGCAGGTAGATGCTTCAATAAAAGTAAATGTATGCACATGCTATTTGCTAGCAGCTCTACATACTGCAGAAATGAGAATGTGCCTGTCATTTTCTGTGGTCCCAAAATCTTTAATGCATTACCACGTTCAGTGTCAGACTGCACAACAATTCAGTCATTTACACTATAGTCAGAATGTCTGTAAGAGTTAAATTTAAATTGTACACGTTCTAAATATGTTTTTGTAACAGTCTGTATTTATACTATAGTATCTTTCCAGGTTGCCGCAAAGAAGAATGGTTACAAAAGAACTTACTGTTAACAGTATATCTTCGACAGGATCTCCTCCATTAGGCCATTTCTTTGGAACTATAAAGCCACCAGTATCAGTACCACTTGGAAACATTTTGCTGGCCAGGGGCCGCCCACAATGACATGCAGCATCTACACATATACAACGTGTGTGGCCCCATCACCCAGCAGTTCCCTGCCCGAGATTAGCCCTGGAGGACCTCCAGCCATGAGGAACAAGATGATGAGACCTGCACCAGGCATGCAAGGAGAGGCATGGGGCTAGAGACAGGATGTATGGAGTATGGTTTCGGGCAGGGCATCTGATATGACCATCACTGAAACCAAAAGGGGGAAGGAGGGAAGGTACGGCATGGCCCAATGGAGGAAATTCTCTTGAAGGTCTACTGTTAAAGTAAGTTCTTATGTAACTGTTCAATCTTTTTTGGCGATCTCTCCTCCATTAGGCCACACCTTTGGAATGATTCCAAAGTAGAATGAAGTACATCTGGGAGGATGGTACAGTCTGACGTAATCAGGACAAAAGGCCTTGCAGTACAGCAAGCCCAAAGCCAGCACATCTACGAGAGACCATGTCCAGACTGTAACATTTAGTGAAAATGTGGACAGTGTTCCATGTGGCTACAGCACACATCAGCAGCAGGGACATTTTTTAAATAAGCAACAGAAGTGGCCATACTCCTCATGGGGTGACTACGGACAGCACCAGGAAGTTCATTGCCGTACTTCCTATAACATACTCTAATAAAACGTCTCAGCTATTTGGATAGGCATCATTTACACACAGGGGCACCCTCTTCAGAGGAGCAAACAAAACAAAAAGCCGAGAGGACTGTCTGCAGTTCTTGGAGCGAGCAATACAGCAGCTTAGTACTCTATGTAATTACAAAGTATGGAGCACTGCCTTCCCATAAAACAGAAAGCACCTTAGTGCGCAAGCACTGAGGCAAGGGTTACCCAAAAGGGCACTGGCTGGGAAGCCAAGTTTCAAAGAAATACAAAATCACACATACCCCCATAATGCAAAGCATTATGGGTTGTATATGCAAATCACCACAAAATATTATGCTGGTTCAACTTCAAGCAGAAATGCATGGTGCCGAAAGGCCTCTCATACAGTCTGCAAAGGGTGCCAACAGTAGACACAGACACGCGTTTCGTCCTACCAGGACTCATCAGTGTGCCACATCTGTATGACTGTAAGACACACCAGTGGAATGAACCAGCTATCCTAAGTTGGTCTGTCTGGGTTGGGTTGTGGTGAGCCCAATAAAAACAAAAAACAAGCTAAAACACAAAGTACCTTTGTGCGCAAGCACGGAGGCAAGGGTTACCCAGGTATGGTCAGGATAATACACAGGAAGGTGTACTGTTTAGTAAAGTGTAAATTCTGATACCATCTTTGGCAGAAACTTAGGATTTGTATGCAGAGAGACTGAGAAAAATCAAATAGAGCCTGAAGCTCGGGAAATCCTTTGAGCAGAGGTCACAGTAACTAAAAACAATGCCTTCCATGATAAGAAATGTTAAAGGTAGGGTTACCACCTTTTAAGAAGCCCAAAGTGGGACATTTCTTACTGAAACATGATTTTACGCAGGACAATATATAATTTTGACCTATGCAACAAACTTGTTTCTCTAAATAATCAGAATTAAAACTAAGTGTTGCTGTTTTTTAGTCGCCTCTTGTATTTCTTATTATTTTAAGGTATTTTAGTTTAGGTATAATAGTTTTTTGCAGCATTTAGAGGAAAAGTATAGTTACGTAGGAACTTACCATAACAGCAGATCATCGAGAGAGGTTCCTTCAGTAGGTCATCACATATAGGACTGGTGCCACAAGACGTTGGGCCGCACACCAGACTTTTCTAGCAATACCTGACGCAGGACCGCCCACCCAACGTCACATGACTGACATCAGTGTGACTGTGTATAGTGGGCAGTCCACACGCCCACCCTCCAGTTCTCCGGCCGGAGTCAGGAAGAGGCTTGACAGCAGGAACGAACAGGATTTGGAGTCCCTGTAGAAATAAAAATGAGGAGAAGAAGGGAGGAAAAACTATGACCTACTGAAGGAATCTCTCTCGAAGATCTACTGTTACAGCACGTTCCTATGTAACTATACTATCTTACTTCGAGAGGGTTCCTTCAGTAGGTCATCACATATAGGACAGAGTCCCAAGCAGTCCCTCCCGGGAGAGAAACTAGGTGGGAGGAGGAAAATGAACTCCAATGGAAAAAACTGAGGTCCAGAAAGGACCCAGTCTAGGACAGAAGGCCTTGCAGGATGGCTAGGCCAAAGCCAGCCTTCCACCTAGAAGCAATGTCCAGACTGTAATGTTTGGTAAAGGTATGGACAGAATTCCAAGTAGCGGTAGCGCAGATGTCAGCCGCAGAAACATTCCGTAGGAAGGCAGAGGCAGCCATGCCCTTAGTAAATGACCTCTGATGGTACCTGGCAGAGGTTAATCGTACTTGTGGTAACAGTATTGAATGCAGTTGCCTAACCATTTGGAAAAGCCCTGCTTAGAAACCGGTTTGCCCTTTGATCTCGGAGCAAAGGAGACAAACAACTGGTCACAAGAGCGAAACTCTTTGGTCCGGTGGGTGTAACACCACAGAATCCAATGGACATCCATCTTATGAAGGAGTGCCTCACCTCTGTTGGAGAGAGACGGGTAATACACCGGAAGCTCTACCGACTGATTCAGCGTGGCTTCTGATACCACCTTGGGAAGAAACCTCAGATAAGTTCTGAGGACAGCTTGGTCCCGATGGAAAATCAAGTATGGCTCCTTGCAGACTAGAGCGTGAAGCTCCGAAATCCTTTGGGCTGATGTAATGGCCATGAGAAAAAGCGCCTTCCAGGATAGGAAGCGCAAATCACAGCTCATAGCCGGCTTGAAAGGAGGAAAGGTGAGCTTTTCCAGAACGAAGTTCAAGTCCCAAGGTGGAGTGGGGCTGCAGATATATATTTTTCATTTATTTAGATTAGGATTAATACATTTGAGTCAAAGACTCATTTTCAAAGGTTCCAAGTCAGGGACAAACAGAGGAAAGACAAGTACAGCACAAATACAAATAGCATAACAATTAGGGATAAGAATACAATAAGTACGACAATTAAGAATAAACAGTGGCAAAGAAAGCATGGTATAAATACATAGATAGTGTTGGCAGATAAGGGCCTATGGCCCACCCAGTCTGCCCATTTGAGCTTGTAAGTTCAGTTTGTTTTCCTAGAAGTCTGTTGCCCCTTACCCCCGACCTCCAGAATTCCTTTATGTCTATCCCATGTATTCTTAAATCCTGTGATTGTTTCAGCCCCCACCACTTCCTCTGGCAGGGTGTTCCACTTGTCCACCAACCGGGTATACATCATGTAGAGCATTAAAATGGCGCATGAGGTACAGGTCTTGCTAGTTTCAAGTACAACTTCACAGCAGGAGTATATAACATTACATGGTGTTGTTGCACGGTAGGGATAGAAACATTATGGCTAGTGGGAGACATGTCAAGAAGTTGGTCCGTGTTTAGCTACTGGGATTGAGGGAGAAAGGAAGAAAGGAAAAGGAAAAAAAAAAGTTAAAAAGGTGAGCAGCCAGAATGGCATTGTCAACGTGGATAGGGACACTGAGGGCAGGAGTAGAGGGGAAGGTAGTGTAGGCAGGGTGTAGTTAGCGAAAGTGGTGGGGAGTGGGGAGACGGGGAGGTGAATTGCACGGGGGATAGGGCAGGGGGATTTAGTCCAATTAATTTCTTGCACAGTTACAGGTGGTGGTACCATCGAGGTGGGATCGCAGCCTCCTTCTGAACAGACTCATTTTAGTATTTACTGTCAGAGTGTCAGGTAGTTCATTAAACCATTTGGGCCCTTAAAAGTAGTGGATTTTTGTGCCAGTGATATGCGTTTGAAAGAGACTTGTAGCCCTCCTTTTGTAGCATTTCTTGTTTATTGTGCACAGTCTTCATTGAACAAACTGCATATGAATTCCGGCATGAGGCCTAGTTGTGCTTTTTTTTTTACAATCAGGTATGTTTGGTATTGGGCTCTTTGGTACAGTAGCAGCTAGCCCGTCTCAGAGTACAGTGCACAGGTGTGGGTCCAGCGATCTGCTGGAAGTGCCAGGCGACAGGCCCTATTCACGAGTTTATGTACCCTGTTTAGGGCAGTGTCTGATCCTGCAATGTATATAGGTAAGCCATAATTAACAGATAGTAATACTGTGTTGCCTATGGCCAATTTGAGGGCCAAGGTGTCAGAGTGCTTATTTCTGTAGAGGATGCCCAGTTTCATGTTGGTGGCTTTGACGACTTAATCAACGTGGTAGGAGAAATTGAGAACGTCATCAAGGAAGACACCCAGATAATCAAGAGAGGAGACTTGTTCAAGAGTATCACCCTTATGGTTCCGAATCCGAAGGGGGCGGAAATTCTTTTTATTCTGTGGGATTGAGAAGAGCATGCTTTTGTTTTTTTTTTATGGTTTAGTAGCAGTTTTGTTGCCAGAACCAGGTTTCAAGTTTGAGGAAACTCTTGAGTAGACCTTCTTCAATGGTCAAGTGGTCTCTCCTGGGACCGATATAACAGCATCAACTGCATATAAAACGATATTAGCAGGGCAGGCTTCGGGGAGGCGATTTATGAACAGGATGAAAAGGAGTGGACCGAGTATGGACCCTTGCGGTACCCCAAGGGCCACTATCATAGAGTCAGAGAGAGTGTGTTGCTTATTCTGACTCGTTGAGTTCTTTGCATCAGGTAGCTACGAAACCAGGAGACTGTATCAGGTGCCAGTCCCATGGAGAGCAGTGTGTTTAGTAATAGCTGGTGACTAACTGAGTCAAATGCTTTGGTAAGGTCAATGAATACTGACCCCACCGCCATCCCTTGGTCAAAGGCATTGTACAGCTGGGTGGTGTAATTCACCAGTGCGGTTATGGTCGAGTGCATTTTGCGAAAACCATGCTGATTGCTGCAGAGTAGCAGATGACAGTCAAGGAAGTCAGTAAGTTGTTCTGAGACTATTTTCTCAAGGGCTTTGGAGAAAGGAGGGAGGGAGGGAGGATGGATATTGGCCTATAATTAGCAGAGAGTGTTTTATCCCCAGATTTGAAGACTGGAGTAACCAGGGCAGATTTCCAGGCATCTGGGATGGGGGGTTTCAGATGGAGAAACCCTTTCAGAAAGGTTTTTGAGACATCCAAGCGAGCCACAGGTTTACCATCCACTAGCTCATGGTACGCTGAGATATGGACCTTTAAGGAAGAGTAGGATAGACTGGAGTCTGACAAGTGAAGGAGGTATTCCATGACTTGTGGGGCCAAGGAAGAGAAGGGGTTCTAGCCCTTACCGGTCGCCCAAATGGAAAACCACTTCCACTTCATGACGCAAGTGGAACGGGTAGAAGGTTTTCTGGCCTCAATGAAGACTTGAGCAACCCTGGAGGAAACCCCAAACTAGGATATCGCTATGTCTACAGGAGCCACGCATGGAGATGCAGGGTCCTGAGCCCTGGGTGCACCAGTCGACCTTGATCCTGGGTCAGGAGGTCGTGAGTCACTGAAAGTGGAACCGATGGTTCCCGGGAAAGATGCTGTAGCAAGGGGAACCAGATCTGTCCCAGCCAGAGAGGAGCGATGAGGATCATCTTTGCCCTCTCCGCCTGAAGCTTAAGGAGAACCCTCTGCAGAATGGGAAATGGAGGGAAAGTGTATAAAAATTTCCCTGTCCAAGAGAGACAATGCATTAGCTCTGAAAGCGAGCGGAGCAAAATTTGGGAAGTTTTGCGTTGGATTGGCAGGCGAAGACGTTGACTTCCGGACACCCCCAGTTTTGGAAGATGGATTCCGCCACTTGCTGATGTAGTTCCCACTCGTGAGCTAGGGTCCGAGATCTGCTGAGACTGTCCGCCAGGATGTTTAGAATGCCTGGAACGTGCATGGCCAAAAGGACCAGATGGTGCTGGACTGCCCAGTTCCACATCCGCGTTGCCTCCCTGCAAAGGGGGTACGACCGGGTTGCTCCTTGTTTGTTGACATACCAAACTACCAACATATTGCCTGGTTGGATTAGCAGTGATCCCTTCGGAAGGAGGGTCTGAAAAGCCTATAACGTATACAGAACCGCCCTCAACTCCAGAACATTAATGTGGAGTGAAGTCTCCAGGCTGGACCATAGTCCTTGGGCTTGGTTTTCCCCGAGGTGAGCTCCCCACCCCATATTTGAGGCATCCACGGTAAGGGTGGCTACTGGTGCAGCATTCTGAAAAGGAAGTCTCAAAGAAAGATTGCGAGATTCCGTCCACCACTGCAGATCTTTCTGAACTACTGAGGAGACTGGAACCAGATGGTCCAGGTCATCCAGGAGCCGATCCCACTGCATCCACAATGACCACTGAGTAATCCTCATATGAAGTCTTGCCAAGGGAACGGTAGTGATGGAGGCCACCATCAGGACCAGGAGGCGAAGGACTTCCCGAGCTGGGATGGCCCTGAGGGCTGCCACTTTGGAGGCCTGACAGACGAGGGCCTCCACCCTGTCTGGAGGAAGGAAGGCTCCGCACTGGACCGTATCCAGGACTGCCCCAATAAACTGAATTCTCTGGGAAGGGATAACTTGGGGACATTGACCGTGATCCCTAGTTTGCTGAAAAGGTCCAGGGTAAAGGAAAGAGCTTCCAGCACAGAATCCCTGGACAGGGCTGAAATCAACCAGTCATCCAGGTAAGGGAAGACCTCAATATCACTGTGGCGTAGGAATGCCATGCCCACCGCCAAGCACTTGGTAAAAATCCATGGTGCCGAAGACAGGCCGAAAGAGAGCTCCGGAACTGAAAGTGTTCCCCTTGAAAATGAAAGCACAGGAATCAGTGGTGGCAGGGGAAAATAAGAATGTGCAGGTAGGCATCCTGCATATCCAGGGCACAGAGCCAATGGTCCTCCCATGAGAGGGAGGAGGCTCTGGAGTGTCAGCATCTGAAATTTTTTGTACTCGACAAACTGATTTAGCAGACTTAGGCGAAGTATGGGTCTGAAGTCCTCAGTCTTTTTTGGAACCAGGAAAAAGCGGGAATAAAACCCCTTTCCCTTTTGCCCGAAGGGGAAGCGATAGATTGCTTCTTTGAGCAAGAGCGAATTTACCTCCTGGTGAACGAGAAGGGCCTGATCCTGAGAGTAGGAGGAGTTCAACGGAGGAGTTTCCGGGGGTAATCTCCAGAAGTTCTATGCTGTGTCCGACAGACACTGACTGCAGGACCCACTCGTCAGAGGTGACTTCCCTCCAATTCTGTGCATAGCGGGCGAACCTCCCCCCACCTGCTCCCCGTCACGAGACTGAGGAGGCAGTAGGGTCGGGGAGTCAAGAAGTGGCAGGATGTTCAGGGGGAGGACCTCCTGAACGTCTCTGATTTTTTGGAGGCAGGAGGGGTGGCTGTACCTGTGGCCTCACGCTTCCCTTGGCGGCGTGCCGGTGCGTTCTCTCTCTGCCTCCAGGTCCTTTTCCGAAAGGACTGCTGCTGCTGGGAGCCGATTGGTACACTGACCTGACAGACCTAACTGCAACGCCCTTGTCCTGTAGGCCTGTGATCATATCCTTGGTGTCTCCACCAAAAAGAACAGAGCCTCTGAAAGGGACGTCCTGAATCGCTGACTGGACCTTGCTGGCGAGTCCAGAAAGGCAAAGCCAGGAATGCCATCTGAGGGCAACGGCAGCTGCCGAGGTATGGGCCACAGAGTCGACGAAGTTGTAAGTAGTGCATAAAGCGTGCCTACAGGAAACCTCGGAGAAGCGAAGACCCTTGGCAAGATCCTCTTCAAAGGTGAGGGGTCCATGGACTGGACTCGCGCTTCCAGCCTGGCCAGGGTTGCTTTATGGTGGGACACCATGTGGGCCACGTAAAGTACAGTTACGTAGGAACTTACTGTAACAGTAGATCTTCGAGAGAGTTTCCTTCAGTAGGTCATCACAGATAGGACTGACGGGCCGCAAGACAGACTTTTCTAGCAATCCCTGATGGGGGACTGCCCACCTGACGTCACATGACCGACATCAGCGTGACGGTATATAGTGGGCAGTCCCCACGCCGCCTTCCAGTTCTCTCGCCAGAGCCAGGAAGAGGCCTAACAGCAGGAGCGAACAGGTTTGGAGACCCTGTAAAAAATAAAATGAGGGGAAGGAGAGAGGGAAAAATATAACCTACTGAAGGAACCTATCTCGAAGATCTACTGTTACGGTAAGTTCCTATGTAACTGTACTATCTAACTTCAAGAGGGTTCCTTCAGTAGGTCATCACAAATAGGACCGAGTCCCAAGCAGTCCCTCTAAGGAGAGACCGAGAGAAGAAAAAATTACTCACCTTAGTAATGTTGTTTCTTCTAATGGAGTCTTGCTGTATTCTGACATATGCAGTGATATCCAACCTTTGAACTGCTCCAGAGAGGAAAGAGTTAACTTTCCAAGCAAGGCATGGAACACTGAGCTCGGGCAGACTCTGTCTGTTGTTGTTTGAACCCAAACCACCAGATCTTTACGAGCTATACTCACTGGGCGTCCTGTGTGGAAACTGTAAACTCACACTAGCCAACTGGCAACTAAATTTAATAAAAAGGTTTTTTGGTTCCAAGGCAAAGACTAAAGTCAGGAAACCCAAAAAACGAAAACACAACACACACCCAAAAATAAAAGGGTGAGGAAAAAAAAAAGGAGGGGGCACCTTTAGGGTGCCAACACTGTTTCTGCCCACCCACATGCCAAAACCCAGGTTCTGAGAGGGGAGGCGGGGAGGTCAGAATACAGCAAGACTCCATTAGAAGAAACAACATTACTAAGGTGAGTAATTTTTTCTTCAAACAACATGAAGTCTTGCTGTATTCTGACATATGCAGACTACCAAGCAGTACCTCCATGGAGGAGGGACAGAACCTACTTTGGAAACAGGCTCTGAAGCACTGCTGTGCCAAACCGAGCATCACTCCTAGCCTGGATATCCAGAGAGTAATGCTTGGTGAAAGTATGTACTGTTTTCCAGGTGGCTGCTTGACAAATCTCCAAGATAGGAATATCCCTGGCAGCAGCCAGGGAAGCAGCTGTACCTCTCAGTAGAGTGAGCCCTCAGGCCTGAGGGTGGAATCCTACCTAATTTTTCATAGCAGAATTGTATAAAAGAGACAATCCACCTGGCAACAGATCTCTTAGTGGCAGGTTTTCCCTTGCCAACCTCACCATAAGTGAGGAACAGTTGGAGGGGAGTCAAACCTGTGACCCTTGGTGCACTCTATGTAGTAGCTAAAGGCCCTTTTCACATCCAGGCTGTGCAGCCTTTTCTCCCTAGAGGAGGAATGGTCAGTGAAGAAAACAGGAAGAGACATAGACTGATTAAGGTGGAAATCTGAAACCACCTTAGGCAAAAACTTCCTGTTAGTCCTGAGGACCACCTTATCTCTATGGAAAGAGAAAAAAATCAGGCTCCACTGACAGGGCCTGTAACTCACTTATGCGTCTGGCAGAAGTAATGGCTACCAAGAACACAGTTTACCAAGTCAAGTACTTAAGCTCTGCTGAGGACAAAGGCTCAGAAGGGGGTTGCATAAGCTGAGCAATGCAAACATTAAGGTCCCAAACAGGGGCAGGGTCCCTGAAGGGAGGATTGGTATGTAGCAATCCCTTTAAGAATTTGCAGAATACAGGATGAGCTGAAAGGGAAGAGTGCTTGCCTGCTGACAAGAAGGCAGAGACAGCTGTCAGATGCACTTTAAGTGTAGCTGGTCTGAGTCCCAAGCGACTGAGATGAACCATATAGTCCAGGACTGTAGGCAACCTAGCAGACACTGGTGAAATATGCTTCCCAGAGCACCAAATAGTAAACCTTTTCCATTTGGAGTTGTAAGTCTTTCTGGTGAAAGGCTTTCGAGAAGCCTTTAAAATATCCAGAGCACCTTGAGAGAGATGCAAATCAGCAAACTCTTCAAGAGCCAGGCCTTCAGATTGAGAGATTTGGATACTAAACCCTCCGCTGAGAACATGTTAACAGGAGTGTAATTCCTGAGAAGAGACAGGGGAAGGTGGACTGCTAAGGACAGCAAGAGAGGGTACCAGGGCTGTCTGGCCCAGTCTAGAGCAATCAGAATCACTTTGCAGGGTTGAGACCTGATTTTGACTAGTACCTTGAACAGGAGAGGGAAGTGGGGAAAAGCATATAGGAACTTCCCTTCCCAATTGAGAACTAGAGCATCCAGGGGAACTAAGCCCAACACTGGGGGTCTGCAGCAAAAAAGAGGAAGTTGGTGATTGTCTGGGGCTGCAAAAAGATCTATCTGTGGAGTGCCCCATCTGGAGAAGATCACCTTCAAAATCAGGGGATCTAGGGACCATTCATGATGGCCCTGAGATATCCTACTGAGAGCATCTGCCAGGACACTGTCCATCCCTGGGAGGTGCACTGCTTTCAGAGAGGTATTCAGGGAATAGGCCAGAGACCACAACTTCATTGCTTCCATGCACAAGGCCGTAGACCGAGTGCCCCCTTGCTTGTTGATGTACCACATTGTGGTGGTATTGCCTGTCCTGATCTGAACTACTTTGTTCTGAACAGACTTGGAAAAAACCTGAAGTGCTAGAAACACTGCTCTGAATTCTAAGAGATTGATGTGAAGCAGAGATTCTTGAGATGACCACAACCCTTGGGTGGTCAGATCCCCCAAGTAGGCTCCCCAGCCCAAGAGGGAGGCATCTGTGGTAAGGATTAGAGAATGAGATTGAGTGACAAAGGGGACTCCTTGCCTTAGGTTGTCCTGATCCTGCCACCATTGCAGGGCCTGGATCAAGGTTCGAGTCACTGGGATTAGCTTGGTCAGAGAATCCTTCCTCTGGGACCAGAAGGCTCTTAAGTGGAACTGAATGTCCCTCATCTGAAATCTTGCTCCTTGGACCACTGCTGTAGAGGCAGCCATGTGGCCCAGGAGCTGCAGAAAATGCCTTGCTGGCTGAGACACCTGAAGGGTGAATGAAGAGGCCAGTGTAACAAGGGTCCTTGCCCTGTCCAGGGAAAGGAAGGCTCTTGCCCTTATTGTATCCAGCTCCGCCCCTATGAAGGTGAGGAGCTGCACTGGCTCTAGAACTGACTTTGAAAGATTCAGGAGGAATCCTAGAGGAGAAGTGAGCAGTTGCTGAGTTATCTGTAGGTGTGACTTGACTTGGTCTGGAGACTGACCCACTATGAGCCAATCGTCCAGGTATGGAAAGATGGAGATCGTTTTACTCCTTAGGAAAGCAACCACTACTGCCAGGCATTTTGTGAACACTCTTGGAGCTGATGTTAGGCCAAAGTGCATTGCTCTGAATTGATAGTGGCCTGAGGGCAACTCGAACCTGAGGTACTTTCTGTGGGAGCATCTGATGAGAATGTGGAAATAGGTATCCTTGAGGTCCAGGAAGACTAGCCAGTCCCCTGGCCTTAGAGAGGGTAGAATTATTCCCAGAGTCACCATTTTGAATTTTGGCTTTAAAAGGTGCTTGTTTAAATATCTGAGATCCAGGATGAGCCGCCATTCTCCTGTCTTTTTGGGGGTTAGGAAGTACCTGGAGTACAATCCTTTTCCCTTGTGTAGGGGTGGAACTCTTTCTATGGCTCTCAGAGCCAAGAGGGAAGAGACCTCTGCCTCTAGGGCAAGGGCCTCTGAAGGATCTGCAGGTGGAAAGGATCTGGTTCTCATCTTGGGAAATTGTTTGAAGCTGAGAACCAGTCCCTGGCTTACTACTTCCAGGACCCATTTGTCTGATGTTAAAGACCTCCAGTTCTGGACAAAGTAAGCCAGCCTGCCCCCTACTGGTAGTGGAGAATCGCCCGGCAAACCCATCAGGGTGCCTGTTTGGCAGGGGCTTTAGGCTGAGGTGTGGTAGCAGGCCTGCTTATACCCCGTCTGCCTCTCCCTCTGAAGAACCCCCTCTTGGCAAAGGTGGAAGAGGAGGCCTGGGCTTGGTAGAAAGGCCTATGAAAAGGCCTGCCCCTGCCCCCGAATGCCACTCTGGGAGTGGCTTGCTTTTCCTTGGCCTGAGCACTCTTATAGGTGGTCCTGTACTCATCCATTTTCTTCATGTAGTTCTCTGTCTGCTCCCTAAACAGAGAGTTACCAACAACAGGAAAATCCATGGCCTTAGTCTGGGTATCCTGTGATAGGCTAGTACATCTGAGCCAAGCCATCCTCTGAAGAGCCACAGATTTAGCCATGACTCTTGATGACACATCATTAGAGTCCACAGCAGCATGAAACAACCTTAGATGCCTCAATCCCATTTGCAGCCACCACCTCCAGCTCCATGGCTAGCTGGGGGGAGGCCTGTTCAGCCAGTGCCAGTACAGTGTCCCACCTGGACTTCTAGTACCTGGCTGCATAGACCATGTAATCTGCCTGCCTGAGTTCCAAGGAAGATGCCATGTACTGTTTCTTTGCCATGGCATCAATCTTCCTGGAGTCCATGTCTGGGGGGTGTGAAGCCAAGGGAATATTTGCCTTGTCACAGGCAGCAACCTGCACTACCCTAACATGGCTGCATTGCTGATATAAGAACTCCATGTCTGAGCCTGAAAGTGTATACCTCTTGTCCATTCTTCTATCCACAGGAGGTGTAGTGTTAGGAGACTTTAGGATTTTTTGTGTCTGTTTCCCAAAGGATTTGTGGAGGGGAAGAGACAGTCTCCTGGACTCTGGGATATCCATAATTTCTACATAATTAGGCTCCTCTTGATCTTCCACAGCCTCTTCCACAGGAAGCTGGATGGTTTCAGCCACCTTTCTGTAGAACATAAAGTGAGAAGGGGACTCAGAAAGCCTAGGAGGGGAAACACCTGAAGGTCTGTCTGGGGAGATGTCTGGTTCCACAGGCACATCTAGACCCTCACTTTCACCATCATCATCCTCAAATTCCCCTTCAAATTCCGGTTCATAAAAATCTTCGAGGGTATAATCTTGAACCGGGGGAACCAACTGAACCGAACCCCTGCCAGAAGGAGCCGGATCGGTAGGAACCGGACGGAGTGATTCCACAATCTGAATCGCTCAGGCTATCTCTTCGGCGGTCGGAATATGAACCTCTGGATCCGAACCAGCCGATTTGTATTTGCGTTTTCTTTTTGTCTGAACCGATCCCTCGGAATCGGCTCTCCTTTTGCCCGAAGAAGTATCGCCCTGGTCAGAGGGCACTCCTTCTGGTTCAGTCGGAACCGAACAGGGCTGGCCATCCGAGTCAGTGGACTTCTCGGCCTCCTTTTTCCCTCAGTCTACCTAATCTCTTCTCAAGGGTAGATGTGGGAAAGTTTTTACATATTTGGCAGTCTGAATCAAGGTGGTCAAACCCCAGACAATAAACACAGGTGGTGTGGGGATCGGCCTTAGCAAAGACCTCCTCACACTCACTGCAGTGTTGAAACCCAGTGGGCCCAGTATTTTTCTTGGGTTTCTCAGACATGGCCAACCTAACCAACTTACCCTTTTTATGGCAACCGCCAGGCAAGACTCCCTTATTGGTTCCTAACCATGTCACAAGTATTGGAAAAAAAAACGTATTAACACACTTTTTTTTTTTTTTTTTTTTTAATAGAACCGATAAGAACCGGTAACCACACACTAAGTAAAAACACAAAATTTCACTATCAAATGGCCAGTTTAGCTGAACCGAGCCACACTTTTACAAGTTCCACACAGAAAAACAGAACAATTCCTATCTAGTACTCACGGCACCACAGACAGAGACTGATCAGACTATGCGGATAACTTTTTCGGTTTAAAAAAAAACAACGGAAACTGAAACTTTAACCGACTTTCGAACCGAGCTGAAGGAGAAATCTCTGGAGCGACCATTCAGTGAGGCGGAGTAAAGAATCTGACGGTTTGAGTTTGTAACACACCAGACAGAGACTTCAACAGAGCTCGAGCTCAGCATTCTATGTCCTGCATAGAAAGTTAACTCTTTGTTCTCCGGGGCAGTTCAAAGGTTGAGAATCACTGCAATATGTCAGAATACAGCAAGACTTCATGTTGTTTGAAGGTGCACATGGCCAACAAGTATATCTTTTTCCCCCGAACTGGTCCATCTGCCTCGACTCTTTGTCCGGAGGAGTAGTGCTCATGTGCTTAGGCGCTGAAGAGCAAGCATGAGCTGCAGAGATGACCACAGCGTCAGCCTTAGGATAAGCCTTTAAGAATGGGGCATCCTTCGGCGCTCGGTAGAGCCTGTCCGCCCGTTTGGGGACAGCCGGGATAGAATGATGCATCTGCCAGACTGTAGTGGTGAGGTCTTGGTGAGGTACCATCCAAGGAGGAATGGGGATGGGAGACAGAAACTCTAAGTCGAGGTGATCTGTGAGCCTCTGTCCCATAGGGCCTTGTTCCTCCAACTCCCAGTCAAAGTAATCCTTCATGGCCCTCAACAAGTCCGAGAAGGCAGGTCTTCTGGTGGAGACTTTGGAGAGACCTTGCCTTTCGTCTCCTCATGGTCCTCCAGAATCTCCTCTGAGGAATCTTCTCTCCCCTCTGAACTGCTGTCGTTGTAGGTCTCCTCGACAGGACAGCATCTGCCATCCGGAAGGGAAACGTCCTGCAGAGTCTTGCCCGAAATGTGGACAGTGGCAATAGATGAACTGCTCAGGGAAGGGGACCAGGGAAACCGCGGTTGTGGGAGTCTAGTCTCCAAGTCTGAGACCAAATCTGACCGAGCCCCCTGCCACCACTGGATTAAAGTCTTGAAATCCGGGGTAACCGGAGGAGGAGGAGGGGGGTGGTGAAGTAGGAGGGATAACCCGTGGTGGGTAACAGCCCTGGAATCCCGTAAGGTGTGAATAGGGATTGAATCCAGGGTAGAACTGCCCAAAATGACTCCAGTCCAAAGTGGAACCCATCAGGTAGTGGTCCCTAGGATACCCTAACGGGTAATGCAGGACAGTTTGGGGTCTGGAATAAATCCCCGTCGTCAGATCTGGCATCCGGGGGAACCCACATCAGACCCGCCGTTGTATAACTAGGTTGAAGGTCTGGCATTGGGACAGCCCACGTCAGGGGAACCGGCACCACTTGATCTGGTGCCGAAAGGGGATCAGACGTCGGAGGGGCCGGCGTCGGAGCCAAAGGCAAATGCCGGTCAACTGGTCCCACCTGTGGGACTGTCGTTGGGATAACCGGCGTCAAAGGGGGTGCCGGAAGCTTGCCAGAAGGCAGAGGCAGGGTCTCTGCAGTAAGACCTGTAGACCAAGGAGGAGCCTCCTTCTCCTTGACCCCAGAAGGGGAAGGCGGAGCCGAAACATCGACAGGGTCGATGGGCTCTCCGCTACCATCACCGGACGTACTCACAGGGGAACTGGAGGGTACGGGCGAGGAAAGCGAGAGGGCTTTCCTCTGGTTCCACGGACATTAGGTGAGGTGCCGTCAGAGCTTCGACAGGAACTGACCGGCGGTTGTCAGGGACAGCCGACTTAGTGGGTGGGGTCGGACGGTCGGGGAGGAGACCCTGGCCGGCTTATCGACTGGAGCCGGGCAAGTACCCACTGCCTGGGTAGACAACTTACTGGCCACCATGCGGTCCCTGCGACTTATCAGCCGAGGTGGTGTGGTCATCACCGGAGTTTTGCCAAACTTACCGTCCAATTTTCTGGGCGGCAGCTGGGCCTTGCGTCGTCTGCGGAGCGGTCCCGCTCCCTAGATTTCTCCTTGTGTTTCTTTGAAGGAGAAGATTTTTCACACGAATCTCTGAGATGATCTATTTTCTTCTCGACGGAAGCCAGGCAGGCTTTTAGCAGATGGGTCATTAAAGCCTGCTATCTCCTCTTTTTTGTGGTCCAGTTGAAGGTCTGGCACTCAGGGCAGGAGGAGACTGGATGGTCTGGGCCTAAACAGAGGACGCACTTGAGGTGATTGTCTTTGTGTAGGATCTGTGCGCCACAGGACGAGCACTTCTTCATGGGAGAAGACATCAATAAAGTACATGAAATTTTGAGAAAAAAGAAGCAAGGAAATAATCAGATGCGATAAACTTTCAAGATCGCTATATGGAAGTCTGCACTGCAACTGATATGAGGCGATGGCGGGAAAGAACTGGAGGGTGGGCGTGGGGACCGCCCACTATATACGACCACGCTGACGTCAGTCACGTAACATCGGGTGGGTGGTTCCCCGTCAGGGATTGCTAGAAAAGTCTGCCGTGCGGCCTGACGCCAGGTGGCGCTAGTCCTATATGTGATGACCTACTGAAGGAACCCTCTCGAAGTAAGATATGTTTTTTCTACTATGTCAGAACATATAGTATTTTTCATATTTTTCTGGAGGACACAGCTGTCCAAATCAGGACTGTCCTGCAAAAATATGGACAGGTGATAACCCCTAGTTAAAGGGGACAAGAAAGCAGCTTTGCCTCCAATATGGTTAACTCTGTTTTAATGCCGAATAAAACTATAAACATACAAGTTATTGTAACTTGATATTTTTATGTTTTCAATACATTTTCTAGCTATTAACAGTGAAGCCGCTACTCAAGGTTCTTTTACTGCTCAAGCCTGCTGGTGAGCCGTGCCTGTTGCACACGACTCCATTCATGACTTCTACTTGTGCATGGCTCTCCATTCAAAATCAGCATAGACTGCACAGTAAACTTGTTTTCACATTTCAGTGCCCGTTGCGGGAGGTTCATACACTGCACTAAGATGCTGACGGCTACCGATCCGTCTCCAGAGTGTTTCATCATTTGAGGTTCAATCCCCACTGCAGTATCCGCCCGCCAGCTCGCCAGTTACTTTACTAACAATTTTACTTAGCATTTTCACTTTTCTTCCCTCTGCTGTCACCCATAAGAAAGTCTGATATATAAGGTATTTATTTTTTTTTTTTAAACAAACCCTTACCACTGTTTATGTTTGCCCTGGAATGCAGGCAGGCTAATTTGCTTTGGGAATCTGAAAGAGGACAGATCAATTGGTTTTGATCGGACTAGTTTTGTTTAGTGGAGTGTTTTTATGGTGACTGGACACTGGCATGATTAGGTAGCTTTTTAACAGGCCCTCAACCATTGTTCTTTCTCCTCTCTCTCGATTTAGATATCAGCTGGGATGCAGGCTAGTTCATCGTGCTGGTGATCAGACACCAGCAAACAGGAGCTGCAGCAGACTTTATGTGACAAGTGATGGGATGCAGCTCAGTGGGAAGAGGTATACTAGATTAAATAACCATTGTCATTTACAATAAACAGCAGAAATAGCTACTTAGCAATGAAGTAATTTAGACCATACATACAACACATTCCTCAGTAGTCAGTTATACAAGTATGCGAAGCAAGTCAGCAGCTTTGAAAAGTGAAACATGTTTATTGTGCTGTTAGGTTACAGAAAACATGTTGCTGAAGAATGTGTTGTCTATTCCTTTATTACCATGTAGCTACTTCTGCCATTTTTTTCAAATGACAGTGGTTATTTAATCCAGTATTTCCTCTTCTCACTGAACTGCTTCCCATCACTTGTCACATAAAGCTTGCTGCAGCTCCCGTATGCTGGTGTCCGATCACCAGCGCGATCCCTGAATCAAACTAGCCTGCATCACAGCCGATATCTAAATCGAGAGAGAGAGAGAGAAGAGACAGACAGTCGGTTGACGGCTTGTGAAAAAGCAATCCAAAAAAAAAGCTACCTAACCATGCCAGTGTCAGACTGCCATTAAAACAATCTGCTAAACAAAACTAGTCAGATCGAAGCCAACTGATTGCTCCTCTTTCAGATTCCCGAAGTAAAGTAGCATACTTGCATCCCAGGGAGAATGTAAACAGTGGTCAGGGCTTGTTTAAAAAAAAAAAAAATCACTTTATGTATCGGACTTACTGACAGGTGACAGCAGAGGGAAGAAAAGTAAAAATGCTAAGTAAAATTGTTAGTGAACTATCAGCTGAGCTGGCGGGCGGGAACTGCAGTGGAGACTGATCCCTCTTTAAAATGAATATAATACAAATTAAAAACTTTCCCCTTCCACCTACTGGTGAAGATCAGTAGCCCTCATTATATTAGTGCAGCATATGAACCTCCTGTAAGGACAAATTCTGTACCCTTCAGTGTGTTGGTATGGGGGCAACCAGTGATGGGAGGGAAACACAAGAGGGCATGTTGTCTACTACACTACCCGACTTAGTTTGCATGCTATAAATGCTGGAGGTGCTGCCTAATTTTTTACATCCAGTTGCTGCAGTTAATCTGTTAGTCTCTTGTGGGGCGATTGTTTTTTTTTTCAATAAAAGACGTAGCTCACACTGACTGAAGGTGGGCACTGCTGCATAGCTCAGGAACATCCACTGCTGCCTATCTCTGTTGCACAGTACTAACCATTACAGTACATCAGACTGCAAGGCTGCTTCATCAAGACTGTCTGACAGCACTGTAAGAATACGGAATGCTTGGCGCGAGTGCAGCAGGGGCACCAAAGCATGAACAGACATGTCATGACAAAACTGGCATGCTCACTTCCCCCCTGAGTGAATACTGGAAAGGACAGGGGAAGCGGCACCAGAAACGGCCATATTGTAAAAATCCATACTTTTTTTTTTAATATAAAAATAACAAGTAACATTTACTTTCAGCTAATATTTAAACCAACAATTTCGTATTTCTTAGGACAAGTATTTTATTTCCTGTCCTCTTTAAGCCACAACTTTCAGCAGGCTCAATAGGGGCCAACATCAGCTTCTCAAGAAGGAAGTTCAAGTTCCAAGGAGGGACTGGATTACAGACAGGAGGTTTCATATGAAGAATACCTCTCAGAAACGTACAGAACACCTCTAATTGGCAAGCGTATGACCATCAATAGGGGGCATGACAAGCTGATGTAGCAGTCAACTGCACCTTAAGCGAGGAAAACTGGAGGCCAGAGTCACGCAATGAAAGCAACTTATTACAACACAGGATTTACAGAACATGTACAAGAGTCCATGTTCCAAGCAGCAGCCCACAGAGTGAAACGCTTACATTTCAGGTAATAAGTATGTCTGATAGAAGACTTCTTAGCCGCAAGCAGGTTATCACCAACCATAGGAGATACCTCAGAATGTGCAATGCCTATGTCCTCAGCAGCCATGCATGTAGATGTATGGACTTCAGGTCTGGATGGCCCAGAGACCCCTGGCCCTGTGATAACAGACCTCGACACAAAGGTAAAGGGGACAAGAGGCTACCCTGCCAGACACTGAAGGAGCGGAAGAGTTTCTGGCAAGGCCAGAATGGAACAATGAGGATGAGAATGGCACTCTCCATCCTCAGCTTGAGCAGAACTCTCTGTATTAGAGAAATTGGGGAATGCATACAGGAATTTCTTTGTCCAGGAGAGGGACGGTGTGTCTCCCTGGAAAGGGACGATGTGTCTCGAAAAATAAATCCAGGCTCTTGAGAGAGCGAGCAAGTAGAAACACTGAAGTTTTGTGTTGTGTCAGGACACAAAAAGGACAACCCCATCTTCCGAAGAGGTTGTTTACTACAGAGGACAGCAGTTCCCATTTATGAACCACTGAATGAGCCACGGCCATTAGCTCATTGCTTCCCTGAATAAGGGATAAGACTGAGTGTCCCCTTGTTCACTGATGTAATGCATCACACTGACACGGTCCACCCGGATTAATAATAATAATAGACTAAATTTATTCTAAGCACAATTCAACACGTATCAAAGTGCTTTTACAATAAAACTTAAAAAACTGTACAATTCAAAGAATTAAAACAACCATAATAGCAGAGCTCTGACAACTAGTGTTCAGGATAGGCAAGTAAAAACAGGAATGCTTTCAGTGTGGCTTTGAAGCCTCCATGGTCTGGCACCCCCTTGTCCGATGAGGCAGAGAATTCCACAGGGAAGGAGCCATAAATGCAAACACTCGGGCTCCACAGGTCTTTAGGTGAACCCTGGGAATCTGTAGCACTCGCTCATCGGTGGAGCGGAGTGCTCTGGTCGGAAGGGGCTGTAGGGATGAAGGAGCTCTTGCAGGTAACTCGGTGCCTGTCCGTGTAGGGCTCTGCAGGTCAGTAAGCTGACCTTGAAGGTAATCTGCCACTGTATAGGCAGTCAGTGCAGTCCGCGCAGCACAGGTGTGATATGGCTAGATCGAGAAAGCCCCATCAACAACTTGGCTACAGGGTTCTGCACCAGCTGTAAGCGGCAGATATCAACCCCCGGAAGCCCTAGGTACAGGGCGTTACAGTGATCAAGGCGGACGGTCACAAAGGCATGGAGGACCTGGACAGAGAGGATTCTGAAAGGTCTCCCCAGAACAGACAGCATTTCCAAGACATTTATATGCAGCTCAGCCTCCACCATGGTCCATGGCCACTATGTACGGCAAGAGCAGAGATGCACATCCCAGCTGGAGCCTAACACATCAGTGACAAGGACCTGTACAGGAGCTGGTTCAAAGAATGGAACGCCTTTCAGCAGGCTGTCCAATCCATCCACCACAACAACTCTCTGCGGAGAGGACACATGGCAAGACCCATCTGATCCAGTTTGGCTGTCAAATGATCCCACTGGTTGGTAAGTGTCCACTGAGAGATCCTAATATGAAGACATGCCAATAGCGGTCACAGTGGCTGCAGCAATGAGACCCAGGAGACGTAATACTGTTCTCGCAGAGACATGGTGGCTCCTGCATACCAAGTGTGCCTCAGCAACCAGTGTCTACCCTGTCCTGTGACAAGAGAGCACATCCCTTTTCTGTGTCCAAGACCGCCCCTATGTATAGCAGTCATTGTGCCTAACCATTCACTGTGACCCCTTCCCCCCCCAAAGTCGTAGAACGACTCATGCATCTGACACAGGGTGTGTAGCAGAGCTTCCTTGGAGCCGGCCTTCAGGAGCCAGTCGTCCAGATAGAGGAAAACATGCAGACTTATAAACACCAATGGACAGGATGAAGGGACCAACCCCTTGCCCTGGCACCAAATGGAAAATTTCTTCCATTTGAAGGCATAGCATTTTCTGGTCGATTCCTTATGGGATGCCTCAACAACCGCGAGGACCTCGTGGGAGTGACCCAAAGCCTGGAACTCTAGCCGCTCAGGAACCAGGCTGTCAGGTGCAGGGTTTGACGGTCCAGATGGAGTACCATCCCCTGCCTGATGGAGAGCAGGTCCGTGCGTGCTGTAAGACTCCTCAGGAGCCTGGAGCGGAGGCTGAGGAGATCTGGGTACCAGAACTGGAATGGCCAGTCTGAGGCTACCAGGATCACCTGCGCCTTGATCCTCCTGGCCTTGATAAGCACCTTGTGTATCAAGGAAAATGGAAGGAAGGCATAGAAGAGGCCTGGGGTCCACGGTCTTGAGAAGGCATCCCCCTGCAGTGAGCCCTACTGAGGAGGACGGGCATGAAACAGCCTCCGCTTCGCATTCTCCCTGGAAGCGAACAGGTCCACCTGAATAGTGCCCCAGTCGGAGAACAGATGATGTACTACCTCCTGCTGGAGTGACCACTCGTGAGATGCCTTGCTATCTGGCTGAGAGTATCGGACAGCTGATTCGAGGCTCCTGCCACATGAATGGCTAGCAGATCTGCCTCCAGGCTGAGCACGAGGGTCCACGTGCGGAAAGATTCATTACACAGAGGCAAGGAGTGCATCCCGCCCTATTTGTTGAGATAGTACATGGTCGTGGTATTGACCATCTGGACCTGGATCACCTGACTCCGAATGAATGGAGTGAAGGCGGTCAGGGCTAGCCGAACTGCAGAGAGCTCCAGCAGGTTGATGTGGCACTGGGACTCCTGAGGGGACCAGAGCCTGTGGGCCTTGTGCTCCCCCAAATGGGCACCCCAACCCATCAGCGAGGCGTTGGTCGTCAGTATAACCGCCGGCCCGGGGCGGACAAACGCGATGCCTTTCTGCAAGTGAGCTGGGACCAGCCATCACTAGAGGTGACCTGAGCGCTATAACCACTGGCTGGGCAGTTCCCAATGAAGGGAATGCATATGCCAGTGGGCCCACCGGACCACGCTGGTGCAGGCCACCATGTAGCCCAGAAGGCGCAGGAAGTCCTGGGCAAGGCATAATTGCCCAATCAGAAATGACTGGGCAAAGGAGGAGAGAACCTCCACTCTGTCCGCCGGGAGCGGAGCTCTGGCTTGGCAAGAGTCGAGCTCTGCCCCGATTAACCGAACCACATGCGAGGGCAAGAATTCCAACTTGGCCTCGCTGATCAGTAGGTCAAGATCGAAGCAAGTCTGGAGGGCTGGATCCCTGGACAAGCTCCACCTTCTGCCTGGAGGGACCTGCTATGAGCCAGTCGTCCAAGCAGGGAGAGACCCGGACCACTCGGTGCCTCAGGAAAGCTGCCACCACTGCCATGCATTTGGTGAAGACCTTGGGGGCCGATGAAAGGCCGAAAGGCATGGCCTGGAACTTGTAACGGATTCCCTCAGCTCGGAAGTGGAGGAACTATCGGTAGGATGGACGGATCGGGACATGAAAGAATGTGTCTTGAAGATCCAGGGAGCATAACCACATGCTGTGCTCCAGGGATGGTATGATCTGAGCCAGAGTTAACATCCAGAAGGTGCGGGACCTGAGGAACACGTTCAGGTCGTGCAGATCGAGAATGGGGCACCAGTCCTCTGTCCGCTTTGCTACCAGGAAGTACCTGGAAACAAACCCTGCGTCTGAAGTGGGTCCGCAACTCTGCAAACCACCTTCTTGCAGAGGAACTGAGCAATGTCGTCTCGGAGAGCTGACTGAGTGACAGCGGACACCAGATCCTCCTGTGGGGCACAGGCTCAGCTTGGAGGGATCGGCTCGAACTCCAAAGGTTGGCCCCAGCTGACCACTTCCAGCGCCCAACGGTCCATGGTGACAACAGTCCAGGAAGAAAGCAAGTGGCAGAGCCGACCCCACTGGAGGACCCAGGGGGAGGCGTGACAGGGTTGAGGGTGGCAGGCTTAGAGGAGGATCTGGCCGTGGGGCCGCTGGGAACCTTCCCTCCAGGCGTTCTGACTGATGAGGCCACTGACTTGTCCTGCAGTTGCCAGGTTTGCGCCTGATGGTCTGGCTGCAGGAGTAGAAGGGCGAAAGGGCTTGCACTTCTGATGCTTGGGGTCCTTGTCCTTCTGGGCAGATGTCACAGAGTCCAGGGTGGCGTTCGACTTCTCAATACATTGGAGGTGGCCATCCACACCGGGACCGAACAAGTCGGTGCCCAAAAAGGGAACATCTGCCAGCTTGTGTTTAGCGTCAGCCATGAAGGTCGAGATCCTCAACCAAGCCCTATGGCGCATGGCTACTGCGGCCGCTACCGAGTGGGCACAAGAGTCACCAATGTCTAGAGCAGCCAGGAGTTGTTGCTTCGCCAATGCCCTTCCCTGGTCCCAGACCTGCTTGACCATGGTCTGGAGGTCCGCCGGAAGATGAGGAATAACCTCGTCCATGGGGATTCAATGACTGGTTGAAAAAATGGTGCAGAGCTCAGGGATCTGGCCTCACCAGGGACTGGAGCTCCACTTGGAGGGATGCAGGTCTATACGGTGCGATGGTCTACATCTGTCCAGGAGGGGAACCAGGATCCTAGGTGATATATTTAAATGCTTCATTGGTAAGCATTTAAATTAGCCAAGGGGGGAGGCATTGAACAGGAGAAGGGAAATCCTAGCCTCCCTAAAAAATCAGGGTAGTTAGTGAGGTAAACACCAAGATAGGGCAGTCGATAGGGAAAAGGTCAGCGGTAAATGGAGAAAAAGACAAAGGCAGTAAGGACAGGGATGTGGCAAAAAGAAATAAGGCCATAAAAAAATGGAGGGTAATGAGTACCAATGCCGTAGTCTAGATAAAAAGCTTCCCGAAATGGCGGCCTTGATGGAAGAGGGATGCCTGGATATTGTGGCAGTCACAGAAACATGGTACACAGAGAACCAAGACTGGGATGTCAACATACAGGTGTCAGCGTGGCTCAGCTGGTAGCACATCCACCTCTGGACCAGAAGGTCGTGGGTTCTCGTCCCACACCTGGATGGACCTGCACCTAAAAATCGCTGGCATCTAAGGGCATTATTGGGGGTTGCTGTACTGCTGGGCCGTGCAGTCCTTCGGATGAGACGTTAAACTGAGGTCCCTTCTGCCCATCCTGGTGGGTGTCCAGTTGGAAGTAAAAGAACCCAGGGTACTCTTTATAGAGAGCAGGGAACATTCCCAGTGTCCTGGCCAACATTCCCCTTCCCATAAACTGGTTCATGCAATCATTCAGGCTGTGTGTGGGTGATGATGTGCGATATGGCCGCCACGACACATTCAGTCACTTCACTACCAGTCTAGCATTGCTTGTAAAGCGTTTTGGGATACTGTATATGAAAAGCGCTATATAAATGTTGATTCTTCTTCTTCTTCTTCTTCTACACAATCTACAGGAGGAACAGGGAGCGTAGAAGAGGAGTAGCTCACTATGCAAGGGAAGGGATCAAAGCAACAGAACTAAAGCGTAAACAGGGAGGATAGGAGAACTGTGGGTCACACTGGAGACTGGAAATGGCACAACAATCTGCACAGGGGTTGTATACAGACCCCCATCTCAGGGGGAGGAAATGGACAAGGAAATGATAGAAGGCATCCTTAGGATGGCAGAAAAATGGAAATGATGTACCTACCGTAATTCTAGATCGTCTTGGACGAAGTCTCCACCATTCATTCACACTACTGGGAGTTCGCCAGAGGCGTTAGGACCCAGCGGGAGCAAACTTTTTCAGGGGGGCTGGCACCTGAGATGGAGCCACGAGGAAGTGGCAACGCAAGCCCCGGCTCGTGCAGTAATGACTATCTCGGCATTGACACTCCACCCACCTCAGCACCATTTTTTCCAGGAGATGCAGTGTAACTAACCTAGAAGGACTAACATAAGAATCGGACATAACATAGTCTGAATGACCTGTGTAAGAAGGGTCAGCAATAAAGTCTTCATAGCTCAGCTATTGAGGGAGTGAAGACCATAAACAGAGAAGTGAGCTTGGGGAATGGTGGGTGAGCGTGTGTATGAGTGGTGGAGACTTCGTCCAAGAAGATAAAGAATTACGGTAGGTATGTCATTTCCATATCTTCCTGGACATAAAGTCCCACCACTCACTCACACTAATGGAGAGTACCAAGCTCATAATCTCGAGACGCGGCGTGCAGGAGATAAAGAGCTCACATGCTTAAGACAGAAGTCCGCTTAGAATGATCCAGCCAAACGACAGATGTCATCTGGCGTGGACATCCAAGGCGCAGTGTTTAACGAAAGTGTACACGAAGCTCCAGGTAGCCATATTGCAAATATCTGCAATGGGCATGTTGCAGATTTCCGCCAGAGATGCTGTGACTGCTCTGGTAGAGTGAGCATACACTCTGTCTTCCAGCTTGACCTGTGCCATAGAAGAGCAATGGCGAAGGCATGCCACCAGCCACGCTGAAATGCATTTGATAGAGACAGGCTGACCCAGCCGGGTTTTACTGAAGGAAACAAACAGTTGTTGAGCCTTGTGAATTTCATTTGTTCTATCTAGATAGAACCGCAACGCTCTCTTAACATCCAGTGAATGAAGGGTACGCTCCCCTTCATTGTGGAAGTTCGCACAGTAGGTAGAAAGGACTAAAGGTTAGTTTAGATGGAATTCTGAGACAACTAGGGAGAAACTTAGGATGAGTCCCAAGAACTACTTTGTCCTTGTGAAATACAGTGTACCGGGGAGTGTCTGTGACCAGTGCATGCATTTCAGAAACTCTACGGGCCAAAGTGATGGCCACCAGGAAGGCCATTTTCCGAGTGAGGAACTTCAACTCGCACGTAGCTAGAGGCCCGAAAGGTTTACAAGTGAGCATGTCTAGCACAAGGTTAATGTCCCAGGCTGTGACTGGACATCTGATAGGAGATCTAATATGCAGAATACCCCTAAGAAGCCTCTTAACCTTAACTACAGGCAACTGAGCCAGTGACATGGAAGGTACCGGCCCATGAAATGCCGAAATGGCACAAAGTTGAACTCTGACTGTGGAGTACTGCAGACCTATATTTGAGAGGTCTAAAAGATACTCCAAGACTATTCAGTGGGCAGGAAAAAGGGTTCAAAGAAGTTTTTGCACACCAGATAGAGAAACGCTTCCATTTGGCTATGTAGGTTTTTCTAGTGGCCAGCTTAAGCGCAGCCAAAAGAATATCTGAAACTCTGAGATAAACACTGAACCTATTCACCTCCATTTCTTTAGGAGCCAAACGTGAAGGTGAAGCGACCTCAGGTTGGGATGGACCAAGAGACTCTGGGTCAGAAGGTTTGTCAGAAGGGGAAGTGTCTTCGGTTGGGGGGGATTCTGAAAGACTGTTGAGTAGCAGGAACCATATCTGCCGAGGCCAGAAGGGGCTAATGAGAATCATTCTGCCCCGAGACTCCAGTTTGAGTAGTACCCTCTGAATTAGGGGAAGAGGAGGAAAAGCGTATCGAAAGAGTTCTGTCCACCGCAGCCTGAACGCATACTGACAAAAAATGCCAGGTCCTGGATTTCTGGAGCAGAAGAGAGGCAGTTTTGCGTTGACTGGGGACGCAAAAAGGTCCAGGTCTGGAATTCCCCACTCTTTGAAGAGTGAGTGAACGACGGTTAAGTCGAGAGACCACTCATGAGGATCTGCCTCCGTTCTGCTCAGACAGTCTGCCAACTCGTTTTGTACTCCTAGCAGGTAAACCATCTGAAGTAGAGCCTTGAGTTTCAGGCACCACTCCCACACTCTCACTGCTTCCCTGCATAATGGGTAAGAGTGTGCACCATCCTGTTTGTTGATGTAGTACATCACTGCCTTGTTGTCCGCTTGAAGGAGAATGTTCTTGTGACAGAGTATGTCCTTCAAGGCTCAGACTGCACAAAGGACGGCTCTCATTTCCAGGACGTTTATATGAAGTTGGGACTCGTCTTGAGTCCACATACATTGGGTGTGGAAATCCTGGCAGTGGGCTCTCTAACCCATCAGGGACGCGTCCGTGGTAATGGAGAGCTGATGATCCAGAGGGGCAAAGGGATATTCTTCCAGAAGATTGTCCTCCTGCGACCACAAGGCGTGTGACCTCTTCAGTAATTCCGTCACGTTGATGGGAAGGGACTGAGGGTGAGTGGTTGGGGCCCTCTGAGTACTGAGCATCCACTGAGAGGTTCTCATGTAAAGACGAGCTAAGGGTACAGTGAACACCGAGGATGCCATGAGGCCCAGCATCCACTGCATCGAGATAGCTTGAATCGAGCTATGTTTTTTGATGTATCGAGCCATCTGTAAGATATTGCTCCTTCTGTCCTCCGGAAGAAAAGCCTTTGTACAGGAGGTGTCCAGAAGAGTTCCTATGAAGAAGAGCTTCTGGGAGGGCTACAACTGTGACTTGTTGAGATTCAGCAGGACTCCCATGCACGTGAGGAAGTCTAAGGCCGTGACCATGGCCTCCAGAGTCTCTTGCCTGGAAGAACTTGCTAGGAGCCAGTCGTCCAGATATGGGAACACTTGTATTCAGATTTTCATGAGGTGCACTGTGAGAATTACACAACACTTTGTAAAAACTTGAGGTGCCGAGGATAGCCCAAAGGGCAGGACTCTGAACTGATTGTGCAAACCCCAATGCTACAAAACCCTAGGTATCTGTGGTGCTTTGGGTGTATGAGAATGTGTTGGTAGGCATCCTGCGTGTCCTGGGAGGCTAGTCAATCGTGTCAATGAATTAAAGGTAGCAGGGTACCTGGAGATATCATCTTGAACTTTTCCTTGTGTAGGAACTTAACTTTCTGAGATCCAGAATGAGGAGCATGCTGCCAGTTTTCATCGGGGACCAGAAACCTGTGTTTCGTTGATCCAGCGGTACTATTTCTACAACCCTGTTGTCCAGAAGGCCTTGTACCTTGGAAGCAAGAAGGTCTGATTTTACTGCCGACAGCCTGTGCTATCGTTTGAGAGGATGATCCAGAGGGGTTTCCGAAAGACTGAGAGAGTACCACTCTCGGATTATCCTGAGGACCCATTTGTCTGATGTTACAGATTTCCACTGGTTGTGGAACTGAGTCAGATGTCCTCCCACTGCTGAGGAGGAGTCCCCCTCGGACAGCTGAGGTGGGACCTGGGCCAGAAACTTAGAAGGTGGCACTGGGCACTTTGGGCCTTTGTGCCTTCTGTTGCGCTTTCTTTTGTGGCTGAGGGTTGTGGTTTTTATTAAAACCTCCTCTGCCTCCAAAAAACTGACGGTTGTGAAACTGATGCTTGTTCTCACCCCCCTCAGGAGGGGCCGGGTGCAGGTCTAGTCATCTTAATGGCAGACCTAGTCTTCTGCGTGGCCTCCAGTGGTTGCTCCACCCAAGGTCTGAACAGATACATACCGACGAAAGGTAAGACCATGACCTGCTATTGGGCGTCATTCGCGGAGCCCGAAGTATGCAACCAAGAGTGGCGTCGGGTGCAAATACCAGCCGCTGCTGCCCTGGAGGCGGTATCAAAGGCGTCCATTGCAGCTTTAACCTGTTGGTTATTGGACTCGATACTCCTAGTTATGGTCTGAAGTAGCTCTGAGATAACCTCCGATTCAGGCACAGCTTCTACCATGCTTTGAGCGAATGGCAAAGGACATACTCATATTAAGAAAAATAGCCCTGGTAGCTGGCAAAGCGCATACCCAGGGTTGAGGCAGCAAAGACGTTCTTACCTAAGGTGTCTATTTTTTTTATTTATTTAGTTGTTTAACCAGGTATAGCACACTAAGCTGGAAACTTTTTTACAGGAGCGACCTGGGAGCACAAGGAGGTTAAGTGACTTGCTCAGGGCCACACAGTATGCAAGTGGAAGCTGTGGGATTCAAACCGAGGCCTGGTCTGCTGGATGTCACCAGATTTGCAGCTCAGAGCCTTAGACCACTGTGCTATACTGCCTACTGGCACCCTCCTGCAAGATTCTTTGTTTATAGGCTGGGCTGTAGATCCCTGAGGAAGGACAGCCTTATTCTCTGGCCAGGACTACAATGGCATCAGCAAAGGCTTGTGAGGCCAAAATGGGGCGATCTGTGGGAGGGGCAATACTTCCTATTTATGGACTTGGCCACAGAAGGAATGAGAGCCGGATTCTTCCACACCATCTGTGAAAGGGTCTCAAAAGAGGGCTGTACCGGAGGGGTTAAATAATAGGGATCTCTGGGATATGCAGATACTGGAGTCGCAAAAGCCTCCCACAATCGACTTCTGTAGTCTGGAGAGAAAGAGTAGAATTTAAATTTTTGAGCAGAGACTTACAGGAAAGATCTTCAACCACAGGCTCTGCAGGAGTAGTGATCCCTGCTCCCAGAGCAGTGTCATTAACATCATCACCCAGGCGAAGATGTGGCTCAGGCTCAAAATCATCTCCAGACAGTCCAGGGAGGACTGTACAGACAGGAAAAGAGTGAAAATCAGGAGGAAGAATAGAAGAAGAAAGAATCAGAGTCGAAAATCCCCTGAAGACTGGGTGGCGTCATACCAATTCCCGGCACCATCAAGGAAAACAGCCCAGAGAACAAGGAAGGAGGCGCCATCGGAAACAGTGCCGTGCAGTGCCGACAGAGTCTGCAGCACCGTGGATGGCACCGACAGAGGCTACAGCGCCACAGACAGCACCGAGAGTGTCACGGGGTGTCTGAAAACTGCGATTTGAAGTAAAAAGAGGGAAAAATGACAGGAGATAGAGGCATCGGTGTGGACCCCTGCGCCGCAGCCATGTGAGGGGGATAAACACCTGAGCACGGAGCTAACGGCACCGAAGGCGCCGTGTGACTAGAAGGGCCCAACCACTCTAATCGTCCCTCCGAAACCGAATGGCCCGAAGGCCCCAGTGTCGGACTGACCGGCTCAGGCAACTGGACCAACCTCAGAGGCTACTGCTCCATAAGAGTAGCCCACTGGTGAAATTGCTCATCAGAAGCTCCTCCAATAGGTGGGGAGGAGCTCTGGTGTCTAGATCGGCCACCTTTGACAGAGGTGAAGACCGGCACCTGGCCCTAATAACCGACTGTCAATGCGCAGACATACCAGAGGGTAACCTCGAGTGATACCATTTCTTCTTCGACCTATGTGTCAAAGAAGAACTCGGGACTGAACAGTGCCGAGAACTGGACCGTTTCCTTCTATGCTGTCAGGGGAACCGCCCATCTCCCTGAGCACTGGACCATCCACTGTCAGACCTCTCCACTGGGGAGGATGGCGGACAGTACCCGGCCCGGCTGACTGAAGAGCTTTCATACAAAGTCTCCCTACAGTCATCTGACCCGCTTGAGGTCGACTGTCAATGAAGGGCTGAAGACTTCTGTTGTACAATTGCAGAACTAATAAATATAATCGGTACTGATTCGAAATAAAACTAAACTACTGCTGCCAGTGAAGTTTAACTTCTGGCAGACCAGCGACGTCGTCACTGAAGCGCACTCGATGGTGGGAAAAAAGGAACTGAGGAGGTTGAAGGGTCGATGCCGACATAGTCATTACCGCACGAGCCAGGGCTCGCGCTGCCGCTTCCTCGTGGCTCCATTTCAGGCACCGGCCCTCCTGAAAAAATTTGCTCCCGCTGGGTCCTAGCGCCTCCTGCGAACAACCATTAATGTGAATGAGTGGTGAAGACTATGTTCAGGAAGACGGGAGATATGGGGAACCTGAATGTGCCAGATGTTAACTGGAGCACCTTTGCTGCAGCCACATCCAAGAGCAGGGCCATTCTTGATACCCTACAGGGGGCATGCTTCAGACAGCTAGTTCTGGAACCCACTCGGGAGTGAGCAATCTTAGACCTGGTACTCTCAAAAGGGGACAGAGAGAGCATCTCAGACCTAGAAGTGGACAGCCATCTGGGAACAAATGACCACTAAACATTGTGGTTCATGATAAACTTAGCTGTAGAGTCAAGCCACACAAAAGTGAAGATACTGGACTTCAGGAGGGACGATTGTATCAAAATGGGAGAGTGTCTCAGAAAAGCACTAGCAAACAGGCAAGAAGATGGGGTGGAGCAATAAGGGGAAACATCTAAACCGCCATCACAGAGACAACAAGCTTTTGTGTGAAGCAAACAAACAAATCAAAATGAAAGAAATAAACACTATGGTTCTCAAAAGAAGTGGTGCGGAAGGTTAGGGAGAAAAAGACAGCATTCAGGAAGTATAAGAAAACACGGAGCAGGACAGAGAACTGTACCAGTTAAAGCAGAAGGAAGCGAGGAAGGCAGTCAGAATAGCAAAGGCCCAAACCGAAGAAAAAATAGCCAACTCGGTGAAGGAGGGGGATAAATATAGGTTACTCACCTGTAACAGGAGTTCTAGCAATGGTATATATTGTTCATCCATACTGTCTGGCAGGTTCCTTACCACTTTAAATCTTGCCGGAAGGTCTTCAAGCTGGCTCCTCCCACTCACCCGGGTGGTAAAACTCTCGGCTCCACCCCATGACACCAGATCTAGCCCTCTGGAAGCCAGGTTGTGCATCGAGGCCAGGAGGTTGAGGGAATGTGGATGAACAACATATACCATTCCTAGAACTCCTGTTACAGGTGAGTAACCTGTATTTCTAGGGACATGGATATGTTGTTCATCCACACTGTCTGGCAGACTCCTAGCAGTTCTCCGGGAGGAGGGAGGCAAGGCGCGCACCCCCTACCTAGGGAATAAGGACTGGAGAACCAAGGTCCCGAAACCAGCATCCCGGCGTGACTCAAGGTCGATGAGGTAATGGGTAATGAAAGTGTGTGCTGACTTCCAGGTAGCAGCCCTGCAGATTTCCTGGATAGGGACGTCCCTGGAACCAGCTACCGATGCAGTGGTATGGCTGGAAGAATGAGCTCTTATCCCTCTGGGATGCTCCATGCCCGCCAAACTATAGCAGAGATCTATGCAGGAGGTGACCCACCTGCCTATCGTTCGCTTGGCTGCAGGTCTGCCAGGTGTGGCTTCAGCGTAGGTGACAAACAGCTGGTGAACCTCTTCCCGAACTTCAGCCGTCCGTTCCTTATAATAAGCGAGCGCTCTTCTAGGGTCCAGAGTATGGAGCCTATATTCGGCCTCCGAGGTGTGACTGGGGTAAAACACCGGCAGTCAACACCTGGTTGAGGTGAAACTCTGACACCACCTTCGGAAGGAATTTCAGGTGGGGGCACAGGACAACCTTGTCCCTGTGGAAGACGAGATAATGAGACTCGATGGAAAGCACCTGGAGCTCTCCCATCCTTCTGGCTAACATGATAGCCACCAAGAAGGCAGACTTCCATGACAGGTGAGAGATGTCACACCTGTGCATCGGTTCAAATGGCTTGCCCATGAGCTTAGCCAATACCAGCAGTAGATCCCATGGAGGTGGAGGTTCTCGACTGGAGGGGATATGTGATCAAGGGCTTTGAAAAAGCGCCCAAACACCTCCTGCGCCACCGACTGCGTCCCAGCCCACGAAGGGTAAGCAGAGATGGCTGCCAGGTGCACCTTAAGGGTCGTCGACCGAAGCCCTAGCTGAGAAAGGGACCACAGGTAGTCCAAAGTGCTTGCCAAGGAACAGGAGGAAGGGTCCAACCCCCTTGCCCTGACACCAAATGGAGAATCTCTTCCATTTGAAGGCATAGCATTTTCTGGTCGACTCCTTACGGGAAGCCTCAACAACGTTGAGGACCTCATCAGAAAGACCCAAGGCATGGAACTCTAGCCGCTCAGGAACCAGGCCGTCAGGTGCAGGGATTGAAGGTCCAGATGGAACACCTTCCCCTGACTGACAGAGATCAGGACCGGGCGGGCTGGAAGCCGCCGCAGGAGCCTGGAGCTGAGGCTGAGGAGATCTGGATACCAGAACTGGTGGGGCCAGTCTGGGGCTACCAGAATCACCTGTGCCTTGTCCCTCCTTGCCTTGAGAAGCACCTTGTGGATCAAGGGGAAAGGTGTAGAAGAGGCCTGGGGTCCACGGTCTCGAGAAGGCATCCCCCTGCAGCGAGCCCTGCTGAGGGGGGCGGGCATGAAACAGCCTCAGCTTTGCATTCTCCCTGGAGGCAAACAGGTCCATGTGAGGCGTGCCAAAGTGGGAGAACAGATCTTGCACTGCCTCCGGCAAGAGAGACCACTGGTGGGATGCAGCTCCTATCCGACTTAGGGCATCGGCCAGAATGTTGGAGGCTCCTGTCACATGGATGGCAAGGAGATCCGCCTCCAGGCTGTGCACGAGGGACTAAGTGCGGAGAACTTCCCTGCACAGAGGCATGGAGCGCGTCCTGCCCTGGCGGTTTAGGTAGTACATGGTCGTGGTATTGTCCGTCTGGACCTGGACCACTTGACCCCATATAAATGGAGCAAAGGTGGTGAGGGCTAGATGAACCGCTCAAGCTCCAGCAGGTTGATGTGGCATCGGGCCTCCTGAGGGGACCACAGGCCTTGCGATCTGTGCTCCCCAGATGGGCACCCCAACCCATCAGAGAGGTATCGGTCGAAAGCCGGGACCATCAGCTCGGGGCGGACAAACGGGATGCTCTCCTGCAGATGAGCTGGAACGATCCACCACTGAAAGAGCGTTCCACATCTCCTGGGTCACTGTCACTGGCTGATCCAAAGGACCGGACCACTGTGACCATTGGCTGGCCAGTCCCCACTGTAGGGGACGCATGTGCCAATGGGCCAAACGGACCACGCTGGTGTAGGCCGCCATGAGGCCCAGGAGGCGCAGGAAGTCCCGGGCAGGGCACAATTGCACAACCTGAAATGATTGGGCAAAGGAGGAAAGAACCTCGGCCCTGTCCGCCGGGAGCCGTGCTCTGCCCCGATGAACTGGATCACCTGCTTTGGCACGAGTTCCGACTTGGCTTCGTTGACCAGGAGGCCAACTTGAGAGCAGACCTGGAGGGCCAGATTCCTGGACTGCTCCACCTTCGGTCTGGAGGAGGCCGCAATCAGCCAGTCGTCCAGGTAGGGATACACCGGACCCTTCGGCGCCGCAGGAATGCTGTCACCACTGCCATGCATTTGGTGAAGACCTTGGGAGCTAGAGAAAGGCCAAAGGGCATGGCCCGGAACTCACAGAGGGACACCTCTGCTCTGAAGCGGAGGAATCACTGGTGGGACAGACGGATTGGGACATGAAAGAACGCGTCCTGGAGGTCCAGAGAACAGAACCACACGCCTCGTTCCAAGGATGGAATGATCTGAGCCAGAGTGACCATCCTGAAGGTTCAAGAACTTAGGAACCTGTTCAGGTCGTGCAGGTCTATAATGGGGCGCCAGCCCCCCCATCCATTTCGGGACCAGGAAGTACCTGGACACAAACGCTGGGTCTGGTGGAGGATCCGCTACCTTCCTGATCACCTCCTTTTGGAGAAGCAGGGCAATGTCGGCTCGACGGGCCGACATAGAGGCTGCAGACCCCGTAACCCTCTGTGGGGCGACGGCTCGGAAGGGCGGGGCCTGCTCGAACTCCAGAGGCAGACCCTTTCCTACCACCTCCAACACCCAATGGTCCATGGTGATAGTGGACCAGGTGGAAAGAAAGTGGTGCAGCTGTCCCCACACGGGGGGAACCCAGGAGGTAGCAACGCGGTTGGGGGCGACACCCCTCACCCCTCACTGGGCATGCTTGGAGGAGGGACCGGCTGAGGGACCTCTTGGGCCTTTTCCTCCCGGCTTCCTGTTGGAGGAAGCTGCAGGCTTGGCTTTGGGGTGCCAAGTGCGAGTCTGCTGGCCCTGATGCTGGTGTTGCTTGGCTAGACGTGCCGCAGGGGCAGAAGGGCGAAAGGACTTATGCTGCTGTCGGCGGCCTTTGTCCTTCTGGGCAGACGTGACCGAGTCCAAGGTAGCACTGGACTTTTCAATTCTCTGGAGGTGGCCTTCCACCCCAGGCCCGAACTAGTCGGTACCCAGGAAGGGGACGTCTGCCAACTTGTGCTGGGTATCCGCTGTAAAGGTGGAGATCCGCAGCCAAGCTCTGCGGCGCATGGCCACTGCAACAGCTACTGAACGGGCACAGGAGTCTCCGATATCGAGAGCTGTTTGGAGCTGCTGTTTCGCCACCGCCCTTCCCTGATCCCGCACCTGCTTGACTGTAGTTTGCAGATCAGCTGGGAGATGAGGGATCACCTCATACAGGGAGCCCATAAGGGTGTGGGAGAAGTGCGCCATCAGTACGGCCGAACTGGCCTGATGGAAGCCGAGGGAGGACGCAGCATACACTTTACGCCCGGCGTAGTCCAGCTTTTTGGACTCTTTGTCGGGGGGCTTGTCCACGTCCCTAGCGTTCCCGGAAAACGCTGTCGGTAACCAACCCCTCTGCAGAGGGGTGTTCCGAGAAACCGGACAGGGACCCAGTAGGGACCGTATACTTCCTGGCCATCCTGGCCGAAGGAGCAGGACAAGAAGCCAGCCGCTGCCATAACTCAAAGGCTGGGCCAACAATGAGGGGATACTTGGCCCGCTTGGATACGGGCTCGAACTGCATCCCAGTGGACTCCGAGATGAGCCGAAGCAAACCCTTGAATGATAATGGGCTCTCGTCCATCGACTGACCCCCGGAGGACTCCAGGTCAAGAGGCCTGGAGAACAGGGAGGAGTCGTCGCCAGACTCCAAGGAGTCTGCGAAGAGCTGCCTAGGGCCTGATCCACCTCCACCTGCCGAGGATGGTCGGGAGTGAGGGTGACCGACAACCGTTGGGGCAGTCCCTGACCCAACCAAGAATCCTTGGTCGGAGCCCCCGATTTCGGTTGTGGAGGTGGAGGTTCCACCACAATCGGTGGGGCAGCTGGTTTCGGCTGAACAACTGGCCCAGGCTTGGGCACCTCGACCACCGCGAGGGGTTGTTTCGGCCCTCTCGGGTGACAGCCACTTAATAGCCAGGGAAGGCGAAAGAGTCGGCTTGTTCCCAGACAGAAGGAGCTGCTGCCACATTAAGTCCTTGTAGCTCGACGCAATTTGTGCCGAAGCCTCCCTCCTCCTCCGAAGGAAGACAAGGACGAGCGGGCGCCACCGCTTCCTTGGTGCCGAGACCGAGACCGCCGTGCCAGCGGATCGGCTGGACCAAGACGAGGTCCGGAGACAGAGACCGCTGTTTCCGAGGTGGGTCTGGAGGAAGTGGGGAAACCCTGCTCCTCCCCTCGGCTCGGGAGCCTTAACCGGGGACTCCAGCACAGGAGGTGCAGGCAAGTCCTCGGTTTCCACTGGGGGAACCAGTGAAGAAGGGTTGTCGGCTTCTCCAGTCGACAGCCTGTCCGACGGGTCGAGAAAAATCTCAACCACTTCGACGGGTGTCTCGGCCGGCCGACCTGACGGGGACACCGTGAAGCCAGCAACCTTACCCGCAACTTCGACCGAAGTAGAGTGTCGACTGTCCAGGGAAGGGGACCTCTCCCGCTCCCTCGAATGTCAACAGTGGGATTTACCCTTCGAGTCCTTCTTCTTGGACAGAGAGGAGTGTCCCGATGGCCCCTCACCTTTAGTGGAGAGGGATTGGCAAAGCTCCTTAAAAGAAGCTGTATAGGAGGATCCCAAGGAGAGTGGGATAAATGCCGCGACCGAGGATGATGAAGATGAGGTCTGGGCCGCCTCCTCCTCAAGGGCAATCATCTGCTCGAGTTGCTCAGCCGAGCCAGCCGCCACGGAAACCGCCCAACGGGCCTCCTAGGACCTCACCGGCGGATAACTTTTCTCGGAGAACCCAAGTTGGAGCCGGGCAGCACGGTCTTCAAGGACATTTGCCAAAAAAGACTTGCACAAGTCGCAGGCCTGCGGATCGTGGTCAAGCCTGAGGCAGTAGACACACATGGAGAGCGGATTGGTCCTGGACATCTTCTGCCCACATGGGTACCGCCGAAAACCGGGAGTCGATTTGTCCATCGCAGCCACGAAGGAAGAAGCAGACCGAAGTCTAGAAAACTTTAAAATTATTTTCAGGTGAACCGAAGAGTTTGGGTCCAGTCTAAACGCAGAGCGCTAAGGAGGGAACCTAAGCTTTCAAGCGGTAAGGAAGATCTGGCGTCATGGGGCGGAGCCAAGAGTTTTACCACCCGGTACAACATATCCATGTCCCTAGAATCTCCTTTACCTGTGAGAAGTCTAATTTAGGGGACTTTGGCATAGGGGGAGCAGGCACACCAGAGCCGGCGCCAGTGCTGTCGTCTGGTGGTGCCAGCGTCAGCTTAGAGCCACCGGTGCCAGTGTCCAGGGGCACCAGCATCAGTGTAATAGGTGACGGCGGTGGGAGGGGGCACATCGGTAACCCCTTTGTTGGGCTCTAACATCGGATGGACCGGTGTCTGTTGTGGAGAAGGTGTCCCCAAACTGATGGTGTAGCCGGCGTCGGGACCGCCGTCACCAGAACAGCCTTCGCTGGTGGAGGCCAGTGGAGCGATGGCAGGGCGCTGGTCCGGTGCCCGCTTGTCCCAGAACTCTGATGGCTGTCCCTCTGCAGTCTTGGCATGGTGGGAGTGCTTGTGTTTTCATGTTTTTCCGACCAACATCCATCAGACGCCAGAGGCTGATGATGGTCAGAGTGTTTGGTTTTTGGCAGCAGAGAGGATGCCTTGCTGCCGGAGGGCCCAGAGGCCTTGCTCAACTCCCGGAGGTCGGCTGTTGAGACAGAGGCTGAGCTGGAGGAGGACTTAGCAATAGCCTCCGAGGAAGTCTTCTCGGTGGGCGGGCGCACCTTCAAGGGTGTAAGGGTGGTCCCAGAGGATTTGGGCATTAGAAGACCCAGAGTCAGCAGCGATGGCTTGATGGTTGTAAGGTGGGATTCCTCCGAAGAAGTGGACCTCAAGCCCGAGGACCTGGGCCTAGATCGGGACTTCTCTTGCTCCTTGTCCCGTTGCTTATCCTTCTGGTCCTTCTTGCGAGTGGGTGAGTGGGACGATTCCCCCAAGGAAGATCTCTACGGCGGCCAATCTGGACTCCGCAATGAAGGCAGAAAGGGACTTTTGTTGCCTAATACGCGTCTGACTATTGAAAGCCTGGCAGTGGGGGCAGGCGCTGCTGTCGTGGTCGGGCCCCAGGCAGTAGACGCACGCAGAATGGCAGTCCTTAGAGGGGATCTGTCGCCCACAAGAGCACTTGTTGATGTGCCCTTTTGAAGAAGAGGACTTAGGTTGAAGATTGTAAAAATCGAGCAAAAAAATTGTGGAGGAAAACTGACTAGCGGTCGGTATTGACGTGCGGTAGCTGAAGCGAACTAACCCAAGCCATGTGGTGGGAAAGAACTGGAGCACGTGGGGAACTACCCCTTTATGTAGGGTGAAGTAAGTGGTGGAGCCGACGTTGGCAGGGGCATTCCCACATCAGTACTGCTAGAAAAAAGAATTGCAGAGAACAGCCACCAGGTGGCATCGGTCCTATATGTGTTACCTGCTGCAAGAGCTTCCTCTCGAAGTAAGATCTTAGGGTTTGTATGTAAGGCTACCCTGTCCTTATGGAAAACTAAATAAGGCTCTTTGCACATCAGAGCCTGAAGCTCTAAAATTTTTCAAGCAGAAATAACTGCTACCAAAAATAACGCTTTCCACAACAGAAAGCGTAGCTCACAATCTGTGGCTGGTTCGCATGAGGGGAGTGTGAGCTTTTTAAATCATAAAGAGGAACTCCCATGGAGGGACAGGATCTCGGATGGGAGGCCTTAGGTGCAAAATGCCCCGCAAAAAAAAATACGGGACACGTCCAGTTGAGTGAGAGTCTTACCCTTCACTGCTGCATGGTATGCCGAATCTGCAGAAAGGTGCACCTTGATGGAGGAGTAGCTCAGGCCCTGCTCAAAAAGAGAGGAGATACTCAAGCACGGAGTTCGGAGGGCAGGAAAAGGGATTAAGCTGGCATGCAATATCTCACAGGCAAAATATTTTCCACTTCATGGCATAAGAGGATCTAGGAGAAAGTTTTCTAGCCACCACTAGGACATCTGGTACTTTGGAGGGAACCCCATATTTAGCCATAGCTAGGTCTGCAGGAGCCATGCTTGAAGATGCACAGACTTGAGGTCCGGGTGGACCCAAGGTGCCCTGATCCTGGGAGAGCAAGTGTGAGTTCAGAGGCAGGGGAATGGGTTTCCCTGCCAGCTGCTGAAGTAATGGGAATCAAATCTGCAGAGGCCAAAAGGGGGACTACGAGAATCATCTCTGCACCCTCTGCCTATAACTTCTGAAGAATGGGAAAGGGAGGGAGGGAAGGCATAGAGAAACATCCCTATCCAACAGAGGGACAATGCGTCTCACCAGAAACTCCAGGCCCTGGATCTAGTGAGCAGAAACTGGGCAGTTTGGTGTCCAGCAGGGACACAGAAAGTTTCAATTCCGGCCAGCCCCATCTGACGAATAGCTGGTCTGCTACAGAGCTCCTTGTCATGAGCCTTGGACCGAGACCTGTTTAGGCTATAGGCCAAGACATTTTGGACGCCTGGAACATGAACAGTAGTGAGCTCGAGATGACGTTCCAGTGCTCAATACCAGACCCTCATTGCCTCCTTGCATAGGCGGCACGAGTGAGCCCCCCGCTTGTTGATGTAAAAGACGACTGACATGTCTATCTGAATGACAAGAGGGCCCAGAGGTAATTCCGCTTGAAATGCCAGCAAGGCATTCAGGACTGCTCGCATCTCCAGAATGCCGATGTGGAGCGATTATTCGACTACTAACCAGGACCCCTGGTCTCCCGGTGAGTGCCCCAAACGAGACCCGAGGCATTCCGTGGTCAGAACTCGTCTCAGGGGCTCCTGTTGGAAGAGGACCCCTGCCGATACACTGAGTGGGTCCAACCACCAGGTTATCCTGCAGACTGGGTCGGAGACCAAGACTGGCTGATCTAGGTCATCGGGCCTCTGGTCCCATTGCACCCTGAGCATCCACTGAGGGATCCTCATATGGAGGCGAGCCATGTGAACTGTAGCCACCATGTGACCGAGGAGTCTTAGACAGACGTGGGCCAGGACATGAGGAGCCTAGGATACTAATCGGGCCTGATCCCGAAGTAGATCCGCCCTGTCTGGGGGAGGAAGGCCATGCCCTGTACTGTGTCCAGGACCGCCCCTATGAACTGGAGTCCCTGGCTGGGCCATGGGGGACGACTTTGGTATATTCATGGTGATACCCAACTCTCGGAAGAGTGTAAAGGTGTCTCAGAGAGTGTGATCCAGTTGTTCCCTCGTGGGAGCTGCCAGGAGCCAGTCATTTAAGTAGGGAGAAACATAATGGACTCTTCGATGTAGAGCTGCAAACACCACCACCATCACTCGGCACTTGGTGAAGACTCTGGGAATGAAGGAAAGGCTGAATAGCGAGGCTCAAAACTGATAATGTCGGCCCTGGAAGAGGAAGCACAGGAACCTCCTATGAGGCTGGAACACTAGAATGTGCAGGTACGTGTCCTGCACATCTAGAGAGCAGAGTCTGTCCCCCCGTGGAGAAGGGGAATCAAACCTGGCAGTGTGACCATCCTGAACCTCTTGAACTCGATGAATTTGTTCAGGGAACTGAGATCCAGGATTTTGGGAACTAGGAAAAAAGGGAATAAAATCCCTTTTCCCCTTTGAGCCAGGGGAACTGGCTCTATAGCCTGCTTTTGCAGGAGGGCCTGAATTTCTCCATCAATCAGGGGAACATGAGAAGGAGGAGGATACTGGTGGAGTTTCCGGAGGCATTTGATCGAACTCCAGAGTATGACTTCTAAGAGCTGTAAAACCCAGAGGTCTGTCGTTATTTTGCTCCAACCCTCGAGATGGGAGAGAGAAGCAACCCCCTACAACTTCCCCCACTGACTCTGCTGGAAGAGGGCGGTCTGGTAAGGAGTCACTGTGTTGCTCTAGGAGTAGGCAGAGGGGCCTGGGAGGACTTTGGGGCCCCGAGAGGCAGAGCTTCCAGGAGTCTGAGAGGTGGCCTTTCTTTTGTAGCCTCTCCTCTGCTGAGGCTGGTTTCAGGGCAGCTGACCTTAAGGCTTCTGAAATGGCAGTTTCTTAAAGGGTCTTTGGTCCCTCTTATACATTTTTTGGATGGACCAAATGGACTTCCCGGAGTCTTGGACAAGGGTGATCAGTTTCTGTTTTGTCTCCAAAGAGGACCACGTCCTTGAAAAGGGGGGGGGGTCCAAGATGCCCGACTGCAGATAATGGGAGAATCCAGAGACTCTAAGCCAGGCTTGGCACCTGAGGCAGATGCCCGAAGCTGCCGCTTTGACTGTCATATCCACTGCATCGTATGAGGCACGCAGAACATGGGTGCCTACATCCGACCTCGATTTTAGGAGATCAGTTTTCTGTGCCGAGTTTAGAAGGGCCTGAGCTATCTCCATACCTTTCTCGCACAGGGCATTTTGGTATTGTACCATGTGTGTGAGAAAGCTAAGGGACCTGATGGAGCAAGTGGAGGATGAGTAAACCTTTTTGCCCATCAGGTTGATACATCTGGACTCTTGGTAGGGAGACTGAGTACTCAGTACTGAGTGGGCTTCTTCGATCTATCATGAGCAGCTGTAATCACTATAGAGTCCGCCGCAGGGTATTCTGCCAGGAAAGGCTCTTCCTTAGGGGCTCTGTACAGCCTGTCTGACTTCTTGGAAATGGCAGAGGTGGTGGATGGGCGCTTCCAGGTTAATCTTATGAGGTCCTGAAAGGTGTCTACCAAAGGAGGCACAACTAGAGGCTTGGGCTACTTCTGCCTCAGGTACTTTGACAACCTCCACTGCTCCAGATCCAGGTCCTTGGTCTCCCATCCATTAGAGGCCTAGATGTGCCTCATGACATCCATGAAATGAAATTCCATATCTACCATAATTCTTGATCTTCTCTTGTATCTTCACTATTCATTACTGCTGGGTGTAAGCTGGAGGTGTGCACCTATGAGAGCTTTTTCTTTTGGGGGTGGGCGGCTCAATGGCACTGCCCGCCATGAGGGGCAATGCACTGCGTGGCGCATGAGGGCTGGCCATTAGGCGCCGAAGACTCCTCCTCCATCCCAGTTCTGTTCTGCTGGAGAGGATGAAGCAAAGGGGGACAGAGAAAATCAAGGTGAGGCAAGAGAGCCGAGGAACAGGAAAAGGTTATAAACTGAAGAAGGAAGACGCCAACCAGAAGACTGAGGGATTGTATTTTTTACCCTAAGAGGCCTTAGGACCCCCAACCATTGGGCAGCAGCATAGGAAAGGGAGAAAGGGGGGGGCCTTGAACAGGTGAGGACTCTGTCCAGAATGACCTCTAAGGTAGAAGGGAAGGGACAAAGATGAAGGGGGAGGAAAATCCCTACAGGTTCTCCCACAAGATGCACTGATGCAGACCCTACTTGAAGAAAAGGAAACAAAACAAAATGGAAAATCCATGTCAGGAAAAGAACAACCACAGTGCACCCCATTGAGGATCCCAGGGAGTCCCTGAGGCCAGGGCGAAGACCCTACTAGCCACCCTTCTAGGGTGGGTGCTCTTTGACTTTTTAGAGAAGGAAACAGAGAGCCCTGAGGTACCAGGAGGACTCTGACCCCAACTGGCCTCGAGGAGGGGGAGGGCAAGCAGGGTGCAGGCGGGGCCCAAGAGCTGAGGCCCAAGAAGGGAAGGTGGGTAGGAATTAGTAATGAATGGTGAAGATACAAGAGAAGATCAAGAATTACGGTAGGTACGTCATTTTCATATCTTCCCTTGTCAATCTTCACCATTCATTACTGCTGTGTGAGTACCAAGCCTCCCCAAGGGGGGACTTGGCACTGCCCTGAGGGAACAGATTCCCTCAGCCTCATGTGGGTGAGGTGTAGGAGGGGGAAACCCCATAGCCCTACTAGACCGTACATGGCCTAAGGCTGGTGAGGCTGAGAAGGTGTCCCCCGTGGCCGGGGGGATGGAAGGCACACCTATAAGTTCCTCCTTGCCCTCCGGGAGAACAGATGGGTCCCCCTCAAAGCGGAGGAAATCACCCTACGCTGGGCAATGGGTGACAACCTGGACAGACAAAGCCATGCTGTCCACCTGATGCAGATTGCTGTCCCTGCCATGTCTGGAGACCACCTCATTAGCGTCATAAGATGCCCGTGCTTGGTGCCTTGAAAGCTTCAGACCTTGCACACAGAGGGCAATGGCTTGCCTAGATTACTCCGAATCAGGTAGAGATGCTAGCACCTGTGCCAACATTGACCACAGGTGCCTGTTGTAGGCAGCATGGTGAGCCTGATGTGAGCGGATACAAAGCAGCACATGAGCTGAAGAAAAAACTCTTCTTCCTCATCGGTCAAACTCGACAGAATCCAGATCCAGTGGTCGGTCATGTGCTGGGTGTTGAAGACCGGAAGGAGTATCTAAGGCTGTCAATCCCGAAGATGAGTGAGGCAGAGAACCAAGAGACTCCTGGGGAGCACAATACCTCCTCTTGCAGTCCGCTGGGGCTGGGGATGAGGCGTCTGATGACTGCCAGGTGTGGATTGACACTTCCTGGATGGTACCACTAGGTGGTGCGCACTAAACTCGCTCAGGAAGGAACTCATCTCCCGCCTGGTACTGCGTCTTACCATGAGAAATATAAGGTGTTCCTGTACCAACCTCGAGAGGAACTGCTGATATTCAGTAAAATCAGCATCAGATAAAAGGTGGACTGAACGGTCCTCTTCCTTGGAAGAGGAAGCAGAGGAAGTCGAGGAACTCGGATGCTCAGAGTCGTCCTGCGGCGGAGGAGACAGGCAGAAGACCTGCTTGTCCATGGCTCTAACATACCTAGGGAAGGCCACCGTAGTGGTCCTGAACGTCTCCCAGGTTCAGGCCCCTGTAGGACCCACATGGCCCGGTAGAGGAGGAGGAGGTGACTGCTGAGGAATTTGGGAAGAGCACCTAACAAAGTGCCTGGCTTCTGCCAGGGCTCTGAGACCTCAATGAAGATCCTCTAGCTAGAGGGAATCCGAGGATCGACCCAGTCAGCGTATGCTGTAGTTGTGAAAACATATTCTGGTTAAGCCCTGAGGGAGAATCTCCCCTGTGGTGCTATCGGGGTTGCATGGATCAAGAAGGGCAACCCTCAGCGTCACCCACTAAGGGCACCTCTGAGGAGGAGAAGCAGGGCTCTGCACTGTGACGACCCCCCCCCCCCCAAAAACAGAGGAAGTGGAAGAGGACCACCGTGCTTCACTCCAGCCCATCAACCCTCGGACTCTGAGGCCACCCTCTTCCCTCGACCCCAGTGCTAGGGGACCCTTAATCCCAACAGACCCCCCAAAGGGAGGCCACAGAAGAAGACGACGACCTCAACCCAACCGAAGGGACCAAAGCAGCACCAGGCATGGCAGCTGCCCCGGTTCTTGAAGTCGAGACCACCACACCATGTCCTCTGGGGCTATCCACCGCCCCACGCCAGTGTCGGCAAGGGGGCCCACAGAGACCACAGGAGGCAAACACTGGGCCGCCTGGTTCCGCGTCCGGGGGGGGCGCTCCCCAACTCCGGGGAGTCAGTACACCAGTCCAGATCGACCAGCGAGTCCTCCTCCTCCAAAGAACAGGAGACCATGCATACCACTAGACTAGTGACTCCAGGAGCCCCGGAACACATGGTGCTATGCTGCAGGACACAACACTGCCTATGGTGCCGCTCCGACCTCTGGCACCGCGAACAGCGTCAGGATCCAAAACGGTGCTGGCAGGCAGCACCGAGGGTCCACTGGTGCCGGGCCCAGCGACCATGGGCCGCAACACCGGGGTAACCTGCACCTCCGAGGAGGTGACTGCCATGGCGGTGCTCCCGCCCTGGCCCCGCAGGGAGCCGAGGCGTTCCTCCGGCAACGTGGAAGAAACCTCCTCAACAGCAAGGATGGAATCCAAGGAGGTTTCCTCCTCACTGGGATGTATAGACCCAGGAGGGGACCTGGAGGCAGGGTCGAGAGATCTTGCCATGGCATCCCTAGAATGATGCCATCCTCCGAAAGTTGGCAGGACTCTACCAACTTTAAACACGCGGATTTCCAGAACGCTGCAGTCCATGGAGAAACAGACAAAGTTGTCCCTATCATGGTTGGGACCCAGGCAGCGCAGGCAAATGTCGCGTCGGTCTGTCACAGAAAAATGTCGGCCACAGGGGTACCGATGCATGGGGACATGGCCCACTTTGTATTTTCTCTTAGCCCCTAAACCAGACATGATGCAAAAAGAATCCAACAAAATTCACAGAAAAAGACACGGCGCCATTGGCAAAAATAATAAAAGGAAAGGTCTAACCGGTATCCAGCGGTGTCGGGTGAATCAGAACCAGGATGGAGAAGCAGGAAACGGCATTGAAATACAGAACAGGCACGATGATGCATCAAGCACTGAAAACTCGTGCAGCAGGTGCAACCTCAGCAGCGGGAGAAACAGAAATGGGATGGAGTCGTCGTCTGCAGTGCCTAATGGCCAACCTTTGTGCACCCGCAATGACTCAGCCTCGTGGTGCTGCCATTGCGCAGACCCCCCCCTCCAAAAGCTCCCCATACAGGTGCGCGCCTCCAGCTTACACCCAGCAGTAATGAATGGTGAAGACTGACAAAAAAAGATGGTCAGATCGTCAGGAGGCAATCTGGGGGTGTCATTATCCGGGGAGGAAGGGCGACCCCTAGGTTCAGAATGGTCCGAATCCGAGGATGAAGAACTGTGGCTGGTGTCCACTGAGGATGATGACAAAGAACTAGAGCAATGTCAGCTATGGGACTGGTGGCCACTGTGGGACCGGCAAGCGTCATGGCTGGATGAGCAAGAATACTTCCCGCGATGCCGCCCTCTGTGTGGGGGTCTACCGCAGCAGTCATCCAAGCTTGGAGTATGTCCTTTGGAGCAGGAGATGGTTGTTTAGGCTCCTGGTCCAGCTGCGGCTTGGGCTCCATGTCCACGGGGTCCTTGAGGGGGAGCAAGTCCCCTCTGACCTGGTTCCACCAGAAGGAGAAGAGTTCCTGGATCTGGTCCCTGGAGAATTATGGACCAGATGGGCCAGCTAGTGACTGAGGAGCTGACGTTGGCTTGTCCGACATCGGAGCACCTTGCGTCCAGGGTCTGAGGCGGCAGCAGAGCCAGAAGAGAGACAGGGCAGTTAGATGCCCCTTCTGGCCTAAGCTTAATCGGCCAGGAGCCTCCACCGGAGGGTAAGGAGACTACCTAATCTGGTGACACAGAATGGGACAGCGAGGAAGCGGGCGAACCCCCGATCTGATGTTCGGAAAGGCGACCCCTTAACAGGCGGCTGCTTGGTGGAGAACGGGGAGGATACAGCCGTCTACTTGGTTGAGGCCTGAGGCGAAGGCACCTGAGTACGGGGCAGCGGAGTCATGTGTTCGTGCGAGCCTGATGCTGCCCCTGATGATGGGAGTCTGTCGCTGGCCTGGACGAGGTCATCGTGGGAACTGCCAGGCAGGAGCTGAAGCGTCACCTCCCTGCTTCTGACCGGTTCCAGATCCTTAGGTAGAGGGTGACCCTGCTGGTGTGGCCTTCACCTTGAGGGGCATCAGGGTAGAGACCGAAGCCCTGACCCCGGTTTGCCCCCTTCTGACGCCAGGACGATGGCAGGAGACTTTGCTACCAGTTGCATGGAGGAGGTCTGGGAAGACCCGAGAGGAACAGCCCGAGCCCCTGTGGGACAAGGAGCTGGAAGAAGACTTCTTGTGGAGCAGGGATCTGGAACGGGAGCGTCCCCAGGACTTTTCCCAGTCCTTAAACCTGTATTTCCCAGAGTCCTTCCATTTCTCCTTGTGTGGCTTTGAGGTGGAGGCGGAGACCGAAAAAGGACTCCTCCCTGCTGGCTGAGTCTGCACGGCAGCAAGCTGCTCCTCATGGAGGTGAGCTTTAAGAGCCTTCTGGCAGTTGATCCAAGTCCAGGAATTAAACCATCTGCAGTGCTCGCAAACTGTGGTGTCATGGTTCCGGCCTAGACAAAGAAGGCAGACCGCATGGCTGTCCCTCCAACGGCAGCTGTCTGCCGCAAGCGTACTTGGATTTTCTTCATTCCATGGATGAAATGGACGACACCAGAGATGAAGACATGCAGAAAGGAATGAAACTCAAAGTCTTTTTCAGTAAAAAAGAGAAAAAATGCTGAAGGCGTGAAAGTGGTTGAACTACTGCGAGAAGGCGTCCGAAGAGCCGATGTGAATGGGTTGACAGCAGGAAAAGAACTGAGGTGGGGATGGAGACCACCCCTTTATACGCTGGTCGACGTCAGGGTGGAGCTAACGCCGGGGGGCGGTCTCTCGCTGAAGACTGCTAGCTAGAAGGTTTCCATGGGGTCCTGGTGCTGGAGTCCTTACAGTTATTGCCTACTGCAAGAGCTCTTGCTTGAAGTAAGATCTGATGTTATGGTTCCCACTGCTTGAGATGGAGGGAGAACCAACCTCAGACTACCACCTCTTGGTTGAGTACCAGAAGAGAGGGTCTGGCAACGAGCCAAGCTGAGGTGGATCCAGCCGCTGGGGCTGGTCCATCACCTCTGGGATGCTTCACTGCAGCTCCAGCACTCGAGGAGCGAGCTAGGACCTGTCGCTGGTCCATTCAACGCTCTACAAAAAGGAGGGCGCTGTCTTCTCGTAGGTTGTGCGTGATAAAAGGAGTGGACAGACTTAACAGACCTGCTGGATGCCTGTAAGTCATTTATGATACCCTGGACATCTGGCCCAAAAAGCTTAGAACCACTGAATGGGGCATTAAGTACCTTCTGCTGCACACTGAAGAAGAAAATTAATCGGCATTTATACATCACTTTTCATATACAGTATATCCCAAAGCGCTTTACAAACAATGCTAGACTTGTAGTGAACTGACTGAATGTGTAGTGGCGGCCATATTGCACATCAGCACCCACACACAGCCTGGACAATTGCATGAGCAGCAAAGCCAGGGACCCTTAGCCAGGAGTGCCTACAAAGGCAGGTGGCAGCAGCCCTGGCAATAGTGTCTGAGATATCACAGAGGGCCCGCAGCTAAGGTTTTGGTTGCCTTAGACCCATCATGAGCTGCCTTTCTCACCACTGATTCTGTTTCAGGCTGGCCAGCATAGTGAGGAAACCCCTTAGGGGCATGGTAAAAGTTTGTCTGCCCTACGGGGCATAGCTGGCACCATGTCAGGTCTGTGCCAGGCCGCAGTGGTAGCATCCTCAAGGTGGGCAGAACAGAAGGAAAGATCTTAGGGGGAGACTCTGGGATCTCCAGGAAATCCACCAGATCTCTCTGGGTGATATCTTCCTCTTCAGTATGGAACCCTATGGCTGAGGACAACTGCTTCATCACATTGAAGATGGTGAGTCCTCACTGACCAAGGCGGCCATGGACCTGTCTGAAGTGACTGGTTCTGCCGCCTCTTCCTCACCAGGAAGGATGAGATCTGGGTGGTATTTCTCCTCAACATCGACCTCTTCTAAGTCAAGGTCCAATGTCTGAGGCACTTATGATGGCCCAAGGGGAGCGGCCCATGGCCACTGAGGGAGAGTCAATGACAAAGAGTGCTGTTGACAGCACAGGCAAAGTGGGCCTGTATGCACCTAGCTGGTGAACGATCACAGAGGTAAATTCTGTTGAGATCTCACTGAGGTCGACAAGCATCGAAGAATGCGTTGACTGGTGGGGGTTGACGACCCAGGGAGCGACACCGTCAGAGGGACCATGGGACCCCGAAGAGCCTGAAGCCCACGGGCTTGGGGAGGGATCAGGCCTCGACAGGAGGGCCAATGACGATAAGGGCAGACGACCTGAAGTGACTGTTGGGTGGAAGTGCTGTCGGTATGGGACTGGTGAGCACAAAGACCTGGAAAGTGGTTTCATGCGTTGGTGCAGTCGAAGCCAATGAAGAACCCCCAGAAGGAGGAGAAGACATCGGGAAGTGGGGGCGTTCCCGATCATGGTCTTTCTTATAGCTCCCCCCCCCCCCGAGGATGTGTCTCGGGCCTTGGAGGCCTGGAAGCTCGATGATCCTGCCAGCAACTGGGAGGCTGGGATCTTGGAGGACCCCTGCTCAAGCTGGCTACCTGTTGTTCCATCAGAACATTTTTAAGAGCCTTCTTGCGTCGCATGAGGGTCATTTGATTAAACTTCTGGCACAGCTCAGAGTCTGAGACTTTATGGTCAGGCCCAAGACAGCAGACGCACAGAGCATTTGTCTGTGGAGGCAAACTTCTTTCCACAGTGACGGAAGAGAGAAGTCGAAGGATTAACTCTCGACATAAACAAAATAAAGGAATCTCTTAAAAAAAGGGATTCTAAGGAAGTAGGTTGAAAAAAAAAGTTGTAAGCGAAAAATGGTGCGAAACTGTGTTGGAGCTTCCGTGAAGACCGAAGGAAACAAGTCGATGGCGAGGAAGAACTGAGGAGGGAGAGGGGCCGTTCATGCCTTTATAGGGTTGGTGATGTCGATGGCGTGGGCAGCCCCATTTGTGCTGCTGAAAATTTTCCGTGTAGATCCTGCTTCACCGATGGTGAAATTCCTACGGTGTGACCTGATAATTGAGATCCCCCCCCCCCGAAGATGACCCTGAAGTACTTCCTCTGAGGAGAGCACACCTTGATGTGCAGGTATGCGTCCTGCAAGTCCAGGAAGTATATTCAGTCTCCCTTTTGCAGTAGGGGCAGCAGACCTGGCAGAGTGACCACCCTGAACTTTTTTTTACTGAGTACAGAAGTTCAGATTTCTCAGGTCCAGGATGGGTTGAAAATCCTCTGTATATCTGGGGTCTAGAAAGAAGTGGGAATTGAATCCCATGTTTCTCTGATCACTGGCTCTAAGGCCATCTTCTGCAGCAGTGTGAGAACTTTTTTAGTAACACTGGTATGTGGTCTGGAGGGTAGAACGAATGAATAGGCAATATATTTGAAGGCCACTCTAGAAGTTCCAGAGCATGGCCTTTCTCTATGAGCTGCAGGACCCAAGCATCTGTGGTAACGTCCCTCCACCTGTCCAGGTGGAGGGAGAAGTGATCCCCTATCGCCACCTCCTGGAATACTGGAGAGTGGGGTCTAGTAAGGAGTGATACAGAGGCATTACCTGCGGTCGGGAATGCTCCTCCACCTTTAGGGTTTTTTCCCCTGTGGTGAAAGAAGGGATAGGCAAGGCTGTACCTGCTCTGCATTTGTCCTGCTGGCAGGCCCCCCAACTTGGATCTGTGGGTGGCACAACAAAAAAGGTACCTGTTGCCCACTCTTCGGATGGGTGTGGTAAAGGGAGTGGATGGACTGCAGTGTCCTTCCTGAGGCCTGTAGGTTAGACAGGATAACCTGCACATCTGCTCCAAAGAGTTTATAGGCTCTGAAGGAGGCATTCAAAATGGACTGATGGACATCACTAGCAAAGCCAGACACCCTAAGCCACGAGTGCCTTCTGAGGCAGATGCTAGCTGCGGCTGCCCTAGCTGAGGCGTCTGAAATATCATAGGTAGACCTCAAGAGGTGCTTACCTACATCTGCGCAAGTCTGGAGGGCTTGAAGCATCTCCTGGTAATGTTTTGCTCCTCAGCATCAAAGCCCATAGCTGTTTGCATCTGCTTCATCACTGAGATGAAGGAAAGGTCATCAGGAGGGGACCTTGGGGTGTATCTGGTGGAGTCCTCTCCTCCCTGAGGTAACAGTGGAGGGATATCTAGATGGGCTCCTATCCCCATCTTCCTCCTCCTCTTCATCCTCCTGTGGGATATCAGGGACATACTCCTGATTCTCGTCGATGGACTCAAGAGTGGTGGAGAGAAGGCAATGAAAACATTGACATCCTGGAATGGGTAGGGTGTGTCAACATAGTAGGTGTCGATGTGGAGGCTGGACTAGTAGACCTTGGTGTCGTCGGGCCTGGAGGAGTAAGGTGCTGAATAACCTCCATAAAGGAGGCAAACACGGTCTGGACGTCAATGGGTTCTGGCGTTGCTGGAGTGCCTAGCAGTGTTGACAGGGGAGACTGTGTTACCGGCGCTGACGGAATGGCCTGAGGCGTTGATGACAGAGGCAGAAGCCCAGATATGGGCTGGTCTTCGCTGGCCAAAGCACTCCCGGTGGAACCCACTACCTGGCACCCCTGAGGGAACAGGGGTCTAAGTGGCAGAGGTTGCAGCATCAGCGGGGGTGTTAAAAGGCCCACTGTCGACGAGTCGTCACCAGAAATGAAAGATCCAGCGGGGATCACTGCAAGTGCCGACCTTGTGGAGGTGAGGGTGCAGGTGGCAGGAGAGGTTGCCGCTGAAGTCGACAATGATGATGCAGTGGCCGGCACCTGGAGCGGCAACCAAGAGCATACCGGGGAGAATTTTTGCTCCTTTTCCAATCCTAGTGCTTTCCAGCAAATTTCTCCTGGGCCTTAGAGGAATGGAAGCCCATGATCAGTGCCGGTGGTGAAAAGGAGCTTCTAAGTTGGAGCTCCCTCTCCATTCTGGCTACCTTCTGTTCCAGGAGGAAGGACTCTAGGGCCTTCTGACAGCACCACCGAGTAGCCTGGTTGAAGATGCGGCAGATCTTGCAGGCCCCAACACTGTGGGCCTCACAGAGACAGCAGACGCAGGCATTGTGCTCATCCTTATCTTAGATCTTCTTGCCACACCCACAGTATATGAAGAGTTTCTCAGGGTCTGTCGACAAATAATGACGAAAATTACTTTTAAAAAATAAAGTGATGAGTTAACCAGGGTGAGAAAAATAAAGTTAGAAATCAGTAAATTTGACGGCTGACTGAATCAGCGATGCCTCCATGGAATCCAGTGTGTAATGGCTGATGGCGGGAAAAGAATTGAGTAGGGCATAGGGTCACACATGTTTGTGATAGAGGATGTTGGCATTTGACGTTGTCGTGAGCGGACCCTGATAGACTGCTGGCTAAAAGGTTTCCATATGGTCCTAGTGCTTGCCGACTGTAGTTCCACAGATGTGGCAAGATGCAAGACATATCCTCAAACATTAGGTGGTTCACCACCTCCTGATTCAGGGACCACTTGTGCGATGTGTTTTCTACCTGGCTGAAAGCGTCCACCAGCTGACTGTTCTCTCCTGTGACACGGATTGGCAGATCATCTGCTCCAAGGCTGCACACGAGGGTTGAGGTGCAGAGGGTCTCCTAACACAAGAAAAGGGACCGAGTTCTGGCCTGCCTATTCAGGCAGAACAAGGTTGTGGTGTTGTCCATCTGGACCTGAACCTGACCCCTAACAAGAGGAGCAAATTCCACTAGCACAATCTGCAATGCACAGAGCTCCAGCAGGTTTATTTGTTGATGCGACTCCTGGGGTGACCAAAACTCATGGGCTCTGTGGTCTTCCAGGCACGCTCCCCACACCGTTAGAGACAGGTCTATCATAGCGTCGTAAGTGTGACAGTCGGTTCTGAGTGGATAAATGGGATTGTTTCCTCCAGGTGTTTGGGGATCAGTCACCACAGGATGGCATCCCACAAATCGGCTGTGTCACTGATGCCAGCTGACCCAACTCCCACTGCAACTGCCACATCTGCCAGTGTGCTCAATAGATCATTTTGGTGCAGGACGCCATCTACCCCAGCAGCCTTAGGAGATCCAAGGCAGGGCACAAGAGCCCAACCTGAAATTTTTAAGGCAAAGGAGGTAAGATCAAGTGCCCGCTCTGCAGGGTAGCAGGCCTTGACCTGCATGGAGTCTAGTTCTGCCCTGATGGACCTGATCACCTATATGGGTACCAGTTCGGACTTGTCCGGGTTGACCAACAAACTCAAGCCTCAGCAGGTCTGGACAGTCGGATCTCTGGACCTCTCCAGAGCCTCTCTCGACAAACTGGCTAGCAGCCAGTATTCAAGGTAGGGATACACCCTGACACCTTGGCGTCGCAGGTATGCTGCCACCACTGCCATGCAGTTGGTGAAGACCCTAGGCACCAAGGAAAGGCCTAAGGAAATGACTTGGAACTGGTATGGGACCCTTCTACTTGAAACCGGAGGTACCGGCAGTGGGATGGATGACTGGGCTGTGCAAGAACACATCCTGGAGGTCTAGGGTACCAAGCCACATGTACTGCTCCAGCAATGGAATGATTTAAGAATGACCACTCAGAACTTGTGTTTCTGCATGAACTGGTTCAGATCGCGCAGATCAATATAGGATGACAGCCTCTCCCCAGTCCGTTTTGGGATCAGAAGTACCTGGACTTGTAACCCTGACTGGCTAGGGCATCCAGTACTCTGGCTTACTGCCCCTTTTGCAAGGAGCTGAGCAATGTCCTCCCAAAGCGTGAAAAGCATGTCCTGCAACAGCTTGGACTCCCGAAGTGCATGAAGGCGGTGAGGCAGGAAGACCTCTAAGTCCAGAGGCAACCCTCTGCCCAGGGTAGGTGGAGTGATGACACCCGCCAACCTGACACTGGGCAGCTTTTGTGGGGGCACAGGCGGCTGCAGCCAGAGGGGCACCACCCTTGCCCCTAACTTTTTTAGGACCCTGGTCCCTGGACTTGACATGTCAGGCCCTACTCTGCCCATGCAGGGCCTGCTGTCGAGGAGGATGTGGCTGGAAGGACCATTACTGGGAAGCCAGCTTCTTAGGCTTCTTTCTCACATCCTTCTGGACGATGCCACAGAATGCAGGATGGCACTAGACTTCTCAAAACAGATGAGCTGTCCTATCCCAGGGCCAAATAGGTTGGTGTCCAGGAAAGGGACATCAGCCAGCTTGTGCTGGGTGTTTGCTGTGAAGGCGAACAGATGCAGCCAGACACTGCAATGTATGAAGACGGCCACTGCCATGGCACAGGCACATAAACTGCCATGTCCAAGGCCATCTGGAGTTGGAATTTAGCCAGCGACTGACCTTGGTCTCTGATGACCATCACCACCAACTGCTGATCAGCAGAGAGGTGAGGGAGGACTGCAATAAAAACTTCCATCAGGGAGTGACCGAAATTGGCCAGCATCAAGGCATAACTAGCCTGACAGAGACCCAAGGATGTCACAGCATACACATTTTTTGAGTTGGGGTCGATCTTACAGGACTCATTGTGCAGAGGAGTGTCCACGTCCCCCTGGTTTCTGGACTTGTGGAGTACCGAACCAGTAATCAACACTCCATGGAGGGGTGGGTCCGAGAACTCAGAAAGGGACCCAGTTGGGACTGCATACTTGCAGACCACACAGGTAGGGGGTGCTGGGCGGGATACTGGGCCCTGCCAGAGTTCCAGAGTCTCTACCAAAGTGGCTTCAGTCACAGGAATGGCAACCCTGGGGATTCGTCCCTATCCAAAATGACTGTAAAGGGGTACTTAGCCCTTCCGGACTGGCTCTAAAGGGATGGAAATGGACTACAATATTAAGCAGAGAAACACACCAAAAGACACCAGGACAGGCTTGATGGACAACTCCACAACCAATCCCAATCAAGGAGGAGAATCCCTAAGGAAGCCATGGACTCATGATCTGATTTGTCCCCGGACGCCTCAACAATAGCCCTTGACAGTATCTCAACGCGGACCACCCAGGTATCCTTGGCTGGAAGTGATCTGGACCAACAGCCAGCCTGGCCAGCCGGTGGTCAAATGGGCCTCCTTGATCAGAGCACTCACTGTTGGCTGCTGTGGCATTGGCTCCACCCAGAGGTGGGGAGAAGCAGTTGCTGGGAGCATCTGCGTAGCATGGACTGGCGGGGGCACCACTGGTGGCTTCCAGGTGATAAGAGGATAGAGCCCTACCTTGCTCCATGATGGTCCACTATTGCCAGCGGAGCTCCTTGTTCCACCGGCACAGCTTGCAATGGTGCTAGGGGTAGCATTAAGGGTGGGCTCTGAGCATGATCGATGATTACAGGAGCACATTTTCTTTGTAGAAAATTTGGTTATCTGTGTTTCTCTTGTCTTGCAGGAGCACATCTAGAGGCAGGAGTTCCAGGAAGTGGGAGGGTGGTGGGGGAGTCCAAAGGGGACACAGGGATGCAGATCAGGCTTTTGTTATTAATTTGGCAGAATTCAAACCTAGACTGGCAAGCTATTGGGTGAGTGGAAAGCCATCAAGTTAGTAGGTGGGCCAGTAAGTCGTTGTGCACTGTGGCAAGCTGACAAGGAGCAAACATGCTGGCAGCCAGCACAGGCTAGTATGTACACAGGCAGGCAGAGTATGAGAACAGCTGGATGAGCAGATGTGGTTTTAAGGGCTTTTATTGGAAGGTTGGAAACAACTGTGTGGACAAGTGGCGCCGCGGCAGGCAGGGAACAAGTGTATATGCACTCTCTGACTACGAGAGAGCATGCAGGCAGGTGGGAAACAAGTGTTTTTGTGTGCAAGGACAGCAATGAGGGAATGAAGGTATTGACTATGGGCCAACAGTTAAATGAAAATCAGGTGACTGAGCCAAAAAAGGAAAGCTAATAAGTTTTACTGTCAGTAGACAGACAAAACCTGCATGCATCAAAGGAACTCCTGTTGAGTAATACATATAATAATATAAAAAATAGGTAGAAGCATGGCCAAGATCTGAAGGAGCACACATTTTAGGGTACAATTTTGATCTGCAGTGCTCCTCTGATTTGGAGGAGCACACAGAGATAAATCCTTAACACCACCCCTGAATGGTTCCTCTCCTTGTCAGAGAATAAGGTGCTCGAGGAGCGTCGACGACTCCCGGTCAAGTGGGATCAAGAGCGAGAACACCTTGACAATGATCAGTTGACTGACTGCGTAGGAAGCCTTCTTATTGGTTTTGGTACACCATATGCTTGCCTACGTTAAGTAGCACAGGTACAAAAGGCTTGACTGCTGTGAATGGTGCTCCCACCAAAGTCCGGATGGGTACACTGACCTATCCACATCCTCGTGAGTTAAGACCAAGAGCACAGAAGTCTACAAGTCCTCGATCTAGTCTGACGGTTATTTGACAGGCTCGAGGAATACCTCCACAGCTTGTTCAACCAGAGTTGAAGTCTACTGGCTCAATTTGGGGGGTTCTGAAGAGCCCGCAATCTGCCCCTCAACACAAGTGCGCTTGACCGCCAAGTGGATGGGCAAGTCTCGAGGAACAGAGAGGGCCTCAATCTCTCCCGGTAGTTTGGAACCACAGTGGGCAAGGCTGTTCCCCAGGGTCTACAGAGTTAAACATGTCCTGGAAGCTTTTTTGTGAACGAACTTCTGATGCTGACCTCAGCTGGTAACAGCACCAAAACCAAGGAGGTGCCCACCGCAGTCACTGCTGCTTCTGCCTCAAAGGCTACAAGCTGCTGCACAGACCTAACTGCAGTTGAGGCTTTCTTGTGGCCCTCACAGTGGTCCTTCAAATCTCGTTCTGAAAGCTGATCCAGCGAGAGACAGAGCCTCCTGTCCTCGAGGTACTCAGGAAGCATGCTGAGACAAAGGCTGCACCTGACCACGTCCTGCTGCCTGTCAAGGCAATACACACACACACACACACACACACACACACACACACACACGTGTCATGCGGGTTGGTGACTGACATCTTCTGCCAGCACAGACGGGAAAACCTGAATCCCAGCTTCTGTTGCTCCATCAATGACCTACGAGGGAAGTCAAAGGAACCAGGGAAAGAAAGTCAAATAACTAGAAAAACACAGAAAACAAAATTTGCCTATGATGCACTAGATCTTAAGCGAGAGCCATGAAGGAGGTAATCTTCCAGTGAAAAGAAAGAGTGATGTCACAGGGTAGAGTCGGGGGACATATAGCCTAGGTGGTGGGAGCAGCTTGGCTTAAAGATGTCTGGCCAATCAAACTGTTCCAGTGGACTGCCAAGAGTGTAGATAGTGAACTATATCCAGACCCCTAGAAAAAAGTAGCTTAACACTGCATCACATGTGCTGATTTTCTAGTTAGCTTCTTATTCTAATGACTGCGCTACTCATGTACCTACCTGGACACAGCCAGCTAACATCTCGTATAAAATGTGGGCACGTTTCTTCATTACCCGGACATCAATGAGGGTGGAGTCCGCACACTGCCCATTCTGGATAGGGTTGATAAATCTATTACGGAATTCCTTAATTGAGCCAAGAAGATTCTCTTTGATGAAATTCACCATACAGTGGTCTAAAAATAAGGTATTAAAAAACACACAAACTTCAGTACAAGAAAGAATAAACGTTACCATACTTAAGAGAATTTTTTAATTTTTAGGTCCAACATTGTCAATAGGTTATTCATAACTGCTGGGTTATTAGGTTGTCCAACTAGGGACACTGACAGTCACAAAGCTGTGACATCATCAAAGAACCTGAATCCTGAAATCTGATTTAATTACTTTTTGGCTGTTTTTTTCTTATAGATACCATTCCTAATTCTAACTCAATTAGGTTTTTAATTCTGCCCCTAATTCGAATTCTGTTACTGATTTTTGCTAGTGACTTTTCTAATCTTTGCTGTGATTTAATTTCAAATAGCCCAGCATTTAGTTTGACCGTCCTGGTCTCAGCAGCCACTCGAAACAGTGAGCAAGCATGACTCCTGTAGCCAGTGTGGGAGGGTCTGCTGGAATCTGAAAGATTTCATCATAATTGGAAATGTTAATTATCTGAAGTCCTAATGTTATGATGCTGAAATTGCATTGCTCTGTATATTCTTGTGCACTGTTGATTGTTACTATCTTAAGTTTGCTTAGATTGTTACTATTAGTTAACCACAAAAGTTTTTTTCTTACCTACTGCTTAATCTCTAATATTGCCCAGTGCTTCTGCTGATTTTGTACCTCTCTGCTCTTCTGTTTACCTCTAACTTAACTCTAGCCCTCACCTCTATGCCTCCATCCCCCTACTCGATACCGGATCTATCCTAATCTTCACCCCCACCCCAACTTTCTGTTCTTGCCTTTCTGTGCCTACTCCCTCCCCCTCCAACTGCCTAATCTCCATCTCCCCTTTATCTCTGCAATTGCCATTTGCCCTCTTGGGCACTTCTCGAATGCGGCGGTAGCCGCAGGAGCTGCTCCCTGTCCACATCCACTGACTACAGGTACAACAAAAGACTCTGCAGTCTGCCAGACTGTCCCAATTTAAACTTGCCGACTTTTTTTCCTCAGACTGTTCCTCACTAAGCCCTTTGGGCTCGGAGCCAAGCTAACACTGAAAGTACAGTTACGCAAGAACTTACCGTAACAGTAGATCTTCAAGAGAGGCTCTTGCAGAAGGTAACTACATATAGGACTGACGTCGGCAGGCAGCAGGACCCCACGGAAAAATTTCTAGCTAGCAGTCCCTGGCGAGGGACCGCCGTCAGGAGACATCGGTATAAAGGGGCGGTCCCTCACGCCCGCCTTCCAGTTCTTTCCCGCCAAAGGCCAGAAGAGGCCGGATGAGAGAGGAGCGGATATTTCCCTCAGTGGAAAAGGAGCTGAAAAAGCTTAGGGGGATGGAGGGCAGGAAGGTAGTACCTACTGCTAGAGCCTCTCTCGAAGATCTACTGTTACGGTAAGTTCTTACGTAACTGTACGACCTTACTTCGAGAAGGCTCTTGCAGTAGGTAATTACATAGAGGACTGAGTCCCAAGCAGTCTGGAACAAGGAGAAGCAACTGGGAGGAGGAGGAAGTCTACTCCAAGTAGAACCTCCAGCTGTGCAAGCCTTAAGATAGGAGGCCTTGCAGGACAGCCAGCCCGAAGCCTGCTCTACAGCGAGAGGCAATATCCAAACTGTAGTGTTTTGTAAAGATATGGACGGAGGTACAGGAGGCGGCAGCACAGATATCTGCCTCTGACACATTCTTGAAACAAGCCGCTGAGGCAATGTCTCCTCTGGTGGAGTGGCCTCTTACTTGACCTGGCAGGGTCTTGTTGTACTTGTCATAACAGAAAGTGATGCAATGTGCCAACCACTTAGATAGGCATTGCTTAGAAACGGCATTGCCTTCTCTTTTGGGTGCAAAAGAGACAAACAATTGATCGGTCTTCCTTTTGTTCTGTTAGTGTAGTATCTCAGAATCTGGTGAACATCCATAGTAAGGAGTAAATACTCCCCCCAATTGGAGTACTGCGTAAAAAAGGTGGGTAACTCTATGGACTGGTTCAGAGTAGACTCCGCTACTACCTTAGGGAGAAACTTGGGGTTAGTGCACAGAGCAACACGTTCCTTGATTTTTCACAAGTATGGAATTTTACACATCAGGGCCTGGAGCTCGTAAATTCTCCGAGCGGAAGTAATGGCCACCAGGAAGAGAGTCTTTCATGAAAGGAACTTCAAGTCTGCTGAAGCTGCCAGTTCAAAAGGAGGCAGAGTAAGTTTCTCGAGAACAAAGTTCAAGTCCCAAGGGGGAGCAGGAGTATGTATGGGAGGTCTCAGATGGAGGACCCCTCTAAGGAAAGTCTTAAGAGACCTCCAGTTGAGCAAATGTCTTGTTTGCAAAGGGGACATGATAGGCCGAGATGGCCGCCATGTGGACTTTCAGAGAAGAATGACTAAGACCCAGGTCAAAAAGATGGCGTAGGTTCTCCAGCAGAAGCCCCGCTGAACAGGAAAAGGGTTCCACATCCTTAGAGGCGGCCCAGATAGTGAATCTTTTCCACTTCGTGTTGTAAGTAGATCTAGTAGAGGGTTTTCTAGCCTCCACCAAAATCTCCACCACTTGGGGAGAAACCCCAAAGTGGGATTGAGCTAAGTCTGCAGGAGCCATGCATGCAGCTGAAGAGATCTGAGACCTGCATGGACCAGGGTCCCCTGGTCCTGGGTCAGCAAACCTCGTGATAGAGAAAAAGGAAGAGGATGATCCTCGGAGTATTGTTGTAGAAGAGAGAACCAAACTTGCCTGGGCCAGAAAGGAGCAATCAGAATCATTTGTTCTCCTTCTGAAGCTAGTTTCTGTAACACTTGTGGGATAAGAGGAATTGGGGGAAAGGCATAGATGAATCTGTCCTTCCAGTCTAGAGACAGAGAGTCTCTCTAGAAAACGCCTCGCTCTGGAACGAGCGAGCAGAAGACGGGAAGCTTTGCGTTTAGAAAGAATGCAAACAGGTCGACCTGTGGTGTTCCCCTTAGTCGGAAGATATTTTCTGGGGCCCCTTGGTCCAGTTCCCACTCATGAGCCAGAGCAGACGAGCGACTTAGCTTGTCTGCCAAGGTCTTGTCGACTACCAGAACATGAATTGCCGTGAGGTGAAAGTCGTGTTGTGTTGCCCAATCCCAAACCCTCATTGCTTCCCTGCAAAGAGGGTAGGACCGATTCCCCCCCTGTTTGTTGATGTACCAAACCATGCACATGTCCGTTTGAACGGCTAGGTGGCCGGGAAGGATGTATGGGTGAAGGGCCTGGAGAGCGTACAACACTGCCTGAAGCTCGAGCACACTGATGTGGAGTGTCTGTTCGAGCTTGGACCAAGAGCCCTGGGTCCGGTGGTGACCTAGATGGGCTCCCCAACCTTCGCCCGAGGTGTCTGTGGGTAGAGTCTGGTGGGGACGAAAGAATGGAACTCCCCAAAAGGTTCTCTCGAACCATCCACTACTGCAAGTCTCAAAGCATTGGCGAGGAGACTAGAACTGGGTGATCTAAATCGTCCACTAACTGATCCCATTGGAGCGGAGAGTCCACTGAGAAACTCTCATGTGAAGCCGAGCGCGAGGGACTGTCGGGATAGCAGCCACCATGAGCCCGAGAAGCCGAAGGACCGACCTTGCAGTGACCTGCCTGTGACCGGACAGCAGACTTATTTGAGTCTGGAGGGTGGACGCCCGGTCCGATGGCAGGAAGGCCCTGCTAATGGTCGTGTCTAGAATCGCCCCTATAAACTGTAGTCTCTGAGATGAGATCAAGTGAGACTTGGAATGGTTGATGGTAATACCCAGGCAGGCAAAAACCTACTGGGTAAGAGCGAGGCAGTGCAGGAGTTCCTCCCTGGATAAGGCCGCCAGGAGCCAATCGTCCAGGTACAGGAAAACCTGCACCCCCCCCTCCTGAGTGTGCAGGTAGGCCGCCATCACCGCTAGGCATCTGGTAAATACTTGGGGAGCCGAGGATAGGCAAAATGGGAGTGCCTTGAACTGGTAGTGGTCCCCCTGGAACGCAAAATGAAGATATCTGCGATGAGACGGGCGAATGGAAATGTGCAGGTAAGCATCCTGCATATCCAGAGCACATAGCCATTGTCCCGACCGAAGGAGGGGCAGAAGGCTCTGCAACGAGAGCATTCTGAACCTTTTGTATTCCACAAAAAGATTCAGGGAACTGAGATCTAGAATGGGTCTGAGATCTCCTACCTTCTTTGGGACCAGGAAGAAGGGGGAATAGTAACCCGTCCCTTGAAGATGAAGAGGGACGGGTTCTATTGCTTCTTTCAGTAACAGAGCTGAAATCTCTTCCTGGACCAAGATAAGATGTTCCCATGAATATTACGACTTTAGGGGCGGGTGGCGAGGTGGTTTCTGTAGAAACTCCAATTGAGTGTCCTTCTGCGATCAGCTGGAGCACCCAAGAATCTGATGTTATCCTCTCCCTTCCCGGAAGGTGGAGGGAAAACCTCCCTCCTACCGGTTCCTCCAGGGAGTCTGGAGGCTGTGGGACAGGAGAGGAATCAGGTGGTGCGGGCGCAGTGCCGCAGCTGAAGAACCCGCTGCTTTTTTGGGTGGGGGAGGCTTAGCAGCTGTGGGGGCCCGACGTTTAGTGGCCCGCTTTCCCTGGGGTTTTGCCTTGGGCCAATTCAGTCTGCGAAAGGGACGGTGCTGCGGCTGGTGGGGATGGTATATGGAGTCAGCGGACTTCAGTGCCATCCCTTCTTCTAAATCGGTGATGATGTCCTTGAGCCATGCGAACAAAGCACCGACCCCCGGAAGGGCGCTTCCTGGATAGTGGACTGCACTTCCGGGACCAACCCTGACACACGGAGTCAAGCATGATGACGTAAGCCTGAGGCGAAAGCTGAGCTCCGTCCAGCAGTGTCCACTACATCGTAGGTCACACGAAGCATGTATCGACTGGCCGAATGTGCAGAGCGGACAAGATCAGCCAACTCTTGCTTGACCTGAGAGTCCGGCAGGGAGTCTAGTTTGGTTTCCACCAGAGTAAGAATAGCCTTCTGGTAATCCCCCATATGACCAACATAGTTCAGAGCCCTAATTCCCAGCGTGGAAGAAGCGAAGATCTTCTTTCCATACTGGTCCAGTAGGCAGGATTCTTTGTCAGGTGGCGACGAGCGGAGTTGTTTTGGGTTAGCCGAATGGCCATGAGTGGCGCTAATCACTATCGAGTCAGCACAAGGGTGAGAATCTAAATAATCAACACCCTCAGGAGCCTGGTATAGCCTATTTGACTTCCGCTGAAGTGGGGCTAGAGCTGATGGCTGCTTCCAGATGGTGGTAACAAGGTCGGCGTGAGGCTCTATCGAGGGTGGCACCAAAGTAGGAGCTGTCACGGGGCAGATCCAGATGCTCGGCGAGTTTCAAGCGCTGAGGGTCTGGTTCCAAAGAGTGCCACTGATGAACCTCCTGGATTTTGTGTAGTAACTCCGTAAAGGAAGGATCTTCCGGAGGAGTCCTTGGCCTGGGCTTTGACGGAGAGCATGGCTCGTCGTCCCTTTAGAAGCAACCGTCGGAGGAATCTGAGGAGTCCGAGGGTGAAGAGGAAAAAGACTCCCTTTCTCGACCCGGGGGAGGAACGGACCCCTTGGCAAGCACCCGAGGAAGCGTATCCTGCCCCTCTCTGGACCCAGAAGGGACAGCCCTGGTGTCCGGAGGTGGTGAGGGAGTGTGCCGCCGTGGACGCACAAGAACCTGAGATGGCACTGTCGTCGGTAGGTGGCTCTCCACCTCCCTGGTGAGTTGAGCCTTAGCCTCAGCCCACCAGGAGGCCAGAGCCTCCTGCAAATCCACCGGCGGCTGTGGGGGTGGTGAAGGAGGAGGAGGGGGGGATAAGGGTATGGACTGTATCCATACGGAGAGTATCCAAAACCCGGCGGCGGAAAACCAGGTGTCGGGTATTGTGGCGTCGGGTACTGCGGTGTCAGAAAGACCTGTGCCGGGTATTGTGGTCCCGGATATGACGGCGTTGGATAGGACGGAGGGCATCCGGGAGCCGGAGGAGCTGCCGGAGCAGACAGCCCCGCCGGCGGCCTCATGGGCAGTTCCAAATTGGAGGGCCCAGCGTCGGGGCGACATCCGGGAGTGGGATGTCGACCGGAGTCAGAAACCGGCGGAGGTACACCGGCGCCCGGGAACCGACGCCAGATCCGCGCACCTAAAGAAGGACGGTCGATGGGAGGAGGAACCCCAGCGTTGCCCTGGGATGGAGGGGAAAAATCCCCGGGGTCAGGCTGGGTGGGTGGTGGGGGGACACTCAGGGTCCCTGGATGGCAGCGAAGCCTGCGGAGAACCGGGGACAACGGACGTGGGGGGGGGGCGTCGTTGGTTCTTTCGCCGACTGGACATGCGGTTTTACAGCGAGATCCTGGCAGCGTCCGACTTATGGGACCCTTCGACGGAGGCAGACCGAAAAGAAGGATCGGCCTGGTCTGGCAGGAGAGGAGCCACACGCCGCCCCGAAGAATCGTGTGCCTTACCGGCTTTCTCTGGGCAGATGGAGGAGCTGACATCCGGCTTGCAGGAGTACGCCCTCGCCAGTAGAGCTGTGAAGCCAGGCAGAGGCGAGGCCTCCAATTGCCTGGGCGCCGAAGGCCAGTGCGAGCCAGATGGGCAGGCCGACACCGCCTCGGAAGCCTCAGAGGCGGCCGTGGGAAGCAGTCCCCGGAGGCGTTACCAGTCCCAGCGACTCCTCAGGGAGACGCGGTCGAGCAGCCCTTGTCCTGGTGCCTCTCCTTGTCTTTCTTCTTCCGATGGCCTTCGGGGGAAGTGGACGCCTGCCTCAGTTTTTTGAGCTCCTTCTCCATCGAACTCATCTTTTTCTTCAAGATGTGGGCTTCCAGGGATTGCTGCCGCCTTTTCCGGGTAGCCGCATTAAAGCTGAAGCAGTGCTGGCACTTCTTGACCAGGTGATCAGGGCCTAGACAGAACAGGCACAGGGAATGGCTGTCCTAGTGCGGGAGTTGGGCGCCGCAAGAGTCGCACTTATTTTTGTGCTCGGAGGGTGTAGGGGACGACATACACCGATGACCTGACGAATGTCAAAAAAAGTCAAAATTATTCAGTAAAAACCGACGAAGGGAGGCTGACGCAGCAACAAACTTTTCTGCGAGGCACTGCACGAGCTAACGGCGGGAAAGAACTGGAAGGCGAGCGTCAGGGACCACCCCTTTATACCGATGTCTCCTGACGCCGGTCACCTGACGTGGGGGCAGTCCCTCACCAGGGACTGCTAGCTAGAAATGTTTCCGTGGGGTCCTGCCGCCTGCCGACGTCAGTCCTATATGTAATTACCTACTGCAAGAGCCCTCTCGAAGTAAGATCTTTAATTCTGAGCTGAATTCCTGCTTTTATACGACAGAGTGCCTTCCTGCCCAACACAATTTCTGTGAATAAATTTTATCTCTGTGATCACAAGCCCTATTTTAATTGGGTCCTTTCCTATAACAGCTGCCTCGAAGCTTCTTAACCCGAATTCCGACTAAGCCTTGTATGTCATTCAGCCTTTTAATTCTAGCACGAATTCGATTTAATTAATTTTTGGCATTTTTTTTTTTTTTTTTTTTTTTTACAGCTACCATCCTAATTCTAACTCAATCAGGCTTTTAATTCTGTTACTGATTTCTGTTAGTGATTTTTCTAATCTTTTTGTGATTTATCTGCTTCCCTACTGCCGCTTTGCGGCGGCTCCCCACCCTTCCCCCACTATCATCTTCCTTTTTCGGCACTACCTATATAGGGGATGAAGTAGTGGTGCACGCGCAGAACACTGTTGCAAAATTTTGGAACACTGTTGCAAAATTTTTTATTAATCCACTCCCCCATTTGCACGTTACATGTAAGGTCCACTAGAGGGCTCTGATAGCAAACGAGTTTAATATCCACTCTGCAGATCTTAATATAGAGTGCCTACATTCATGCTGCAGGATTTGTTTAAAGTTACACTCATCCTTAAGCTCTTGCCCCCTGCTGATAGTGGACTAAACTCCACGACACTGAGCTTTGAAGCAGGATTTCTCTCTCTCTCTCGGTGTAAGATTTCTTTAAAGCTACACTCATTCTTAAGCTCTTGTCCCCTGCAGACATGGGACAAAACTCTAGGACACTGAGCTTTAAAAGAAGGATTTCTCTCTCCTCCAGTTAGGTCTTATTCTGGGTTCCCACTCCCAGCTTCATTGTTTACTCTGCTCTCTTTTACTGACAAGGCTGATTATCCCTGCCAGCCCTTCCCCAGTCCTCTCCAACTTTGACCGCTATAATCAAGCAATATGCACCTTCCTCTGACCAAAAGTTTTTTCTTGCTCTACTCCTTCCTTGCCTGTCTCCAACTTATCTTATCTTACAAGGCCAGGGCATCTGCTCTATCGCTCTCCTCCACAACCTCTCTCTCACCTCCCCATCATGACCTACCTCAAACAAGCCCACCCATCACCTTAGACATCTTGTCCTCGCCCAGCATGCCAAAACAATTATGCTCGTTCATCGGCCCCAGAACTTACATAAGTCTCAGCTTATACGTCCACCCACTATCCGTTCCCAGCTATGCTTGCTCCTGCTTTCTGGCGACACTTAATTAAACCCCAGACCTTTCAAGAAGGCTCAGCCTAACCTCCAATCTCCCTGACCAACCAGGTCTGAGATAAAAGGGCTCAAAATAGCCCACATGAATATCCAAAGTGTCAGACGCAAAACAGCTGAACCTGAAAGTTGGACTTAACAACACAAGCCTGATGTTTTTTAACGGAGTCCTGACTAAAAAGTACAGTTACGTAAGCACTTACCATAACAGTAGATCTTGGAGAGGAGATCCTGCAGCAGGCTACACCTTAAGGACTATGCCGTCAGGCACTAGGACTCCACGGCAAACTTCTAGCCAGCAGTACCCAGCTGGCCTCCTCCCCTCACGTCAGACTGCCCACCGATGTTATCCGCTGTATAAAGGAGGCGGTCCCCAGCCCCACCTCAGTTCACCCACTGAAAACCTGGAGGCTGATCAGCAGGAAAGGAGCTGAGGAAGGAGCCAAAAGTTCCCATCAGGAAAAAAACTGAGTAGGGGGATGGAGGGAGGGGAAATAGTGCCTGCTGCAGGAGCTCCTCTCGAAGATCTATTGTTACGGTAAGTTCTTACATAACTGTGCTATCTTTCTTCGAGTATGAGCTCCTGCAGCAGGCTGCACCTTAAGGACTGTGTCCCAAGTCATGTCCTGGGAAGGAAAAAGAGAAAGAACAGGGTGGCAGGAACAATTCCCCTTCAATTTAAGAAAGCAGGCCTTAAAACACAGCTAGGCCAAATCCTGCTCTTTTTCTGGAAGCAACATCCAGAGTGTAGTGCTTAACAAAGGTATGCACTGAGTTCCATATTGCGGCAGAGTAAATATCTGCCGTCAAGACATTTTTCATAGCTGCGAAAGATGCAACCATCCCCCTTGTTGAATGACCCTTCACCGGTCTGGGCAAGGGTTTTCCATACTTGTCTTAAACACACACAATGCAATTAGTCAACCATTTTGACATGGTCTGTTTTGCCACCGGCTTCCCCAGGGCCCTGGGAGCAAAAGAAAAACAGTTGATCCGATTTATGGACCGTTTTAGTACGGCTCAAATAGTAATGAAGGATCCTATGGACGTCTAGAGTATGAAAGAGGGCCTCCCCCAATTAGAATACTCAGGGCTATCAACTGGAAGGGAGATGTCGTTGTTCAGTGTCAGCTTAGACACTATCTTTGGGAGAAACTTAGGACTGGTGCGAAGAGACACCTGATCCCTATGAAAAATTTAATAAGTTTCTTTACACATCAATGCTTGCAACTCTGAGATCCTTTGAGCTGAAGTGATGGCAACTAAAAATAACGCTTTCCATGAGAGAAAGCGAAGGTCGCAATCCGCTGCCGGTTCAAAGGAAGGCAAGTTTTTTTTTTAAACTTTAATCACCGCAACCTGTGGAACTCCTTCCGGCATCCTCGGGAACTCCCAGCCACTACCTTCCTCAGTGACTGCTTTCCTCTACTTCCCATGCAACCCAGCACCACCTCCGGGTCTATACCCTCTGAAGGTAGGGTCGCCCTATCCGTCCAGGGTACTCTGTTTCTTGGGCAAAGCGCTGGGCACACAAGAAGTCGGGTAGAGAGGAGGCAGTCCGGAGATGGGAGTGTGGGCTTAGGAGGCTGAGGTGCCTTCATTTATCCCCAGGAGTAGGGTTGTTGTTCCTTCTTTTTAATGTTCATGTCCCCTCAAAGTGTGGCTATTCAATGCAGAGTTATGCCGCAACTCCGCCCCATGCATCCACTACACCGCGATGCTGGGCACCTCCAATCGCCACCAGAGGCTGCTCCAGGAGTGCTCGCCTCTCCCCAACCCTCCCTGGGAAGAAAAAGCAGTCCTACGGATGCTCGATCTCCTTTCCCCCCCTGCCGACCCCCAGTGGCCCAGGCTCCTTCCCAAACCTGGGTAGCCAGTGTGAAGCGAGGTGTGGCGCCCAGCGCCGCAACCCTCAGCGCCACCGGGTCGGCAGGAGGCAAGGTTAATTTCTCTAGAATAAAAGGTCCCACGGTGGGACAGGAGGCTTCATATGAAGTATGCCCCGTAGAAATGTACAAGGATGGTCCAACTGAGCAATATTTTTACCCTGATAAGCCAAGATGGCAAAGAGATGCACCTTAATGGATGAGTATCGCAGCCCTGCATCCGAAAGCGATAGGAGATATTCTAAAACTGATTTCACCGAGCAAGCAAGAAAGAGGGTCCAGGGAACGTGCAGTTGCCCAGATGCAGAAGCTCTTCCACTTCACAGCATATACAGCCCATGTAGATGACTTTCTTGCCTCTACTAGGACTTCAGCCACCCCCTACGAAACTCCATGCCGGGAGACAGACAACTCTGCAGGAGCCATGCATGAAGGTGCAGAAACCGAAGATCTGGGTGGTCTAACGTGCTTTGGTCTTGGGATGGCAAGCTGGATGACAGAGATAGTTGGGTGGGTGGGGGTTACACTGCCGGTCACTGCAAGAGAAGGAACCATATCTGACGTGGCCAGAATGGAGCTACAAAGATCATTGTCGCTCTTTCTGCCTGTAGTTTGAGCAACATCCTCTGCAGCAGGGGAAAGGGACCGAAAGCGAAATGAAACCACCTTGTCCAGCAGAGGGACAACGCATCTCGCCAGAAAACACCAAGCCCGGGATCTAATGAGCAGAAATCGGGCAGGTCTGCATTGCACAGGGACGCGAAGAGGTCCAGCTATGGACGTCACCATCTTTTGAAGAGGTCGTCCACAACTTCTTGAAGCAGCTCCCACTCGTGGTTCCTGCACCAAAAGCATCTGAGCTCGTCTGCCAGGACGTTTTGGATGCCTGGAACATGACCTGCTGTCAGCGTGAGTGCATGTTCTAGGGCCCAATACCACACTCTCATGGCTTCTCTGCACAGAGGGTAGGAATGCATCCTCCTTGCTTGTTGATATAAAAGACCACTGACATACTGTCTATCTGGATAAGCAGAGGACCCTGGGAAAGGTGAGTCTAGAAGGCCTGCATGGCATACAGAATAGCCCTCATCTGTAAAATGTTGATGTGCAGGGACACTTCTATGTCTGATCATGTGCCCAGAGAACGGCGATTCTGGAAATGAGCTCCCCATCCTAGACCTGATGCATCCATGGTTAGGATCTGGCTCAGTGAATATTGAAACGGTACTCCCGCTTTCAAATTCGGAGAAGTCAGCCAACATGAACAACTTTTGCTGAACAGCCCTCGATATGCTGACGGCATGTTTAAGGTCGTCGGACCTCTGGTCCCATTGAACCCTTAGGTTCCATTGAGAAACTCTCATATACAAGAGTACCGACGGTACTGTTGGTAATGCAGCCACCATATGTCCTAGGAGCTGCAACATAGTCCTTGCTGTGACTAGGTTGGATGCAGCTATTCCGGAGGCCCGGTTTCTGAGCTGAATGGCACTGTCAGGTGGGAGGAAAGCCCTTCCCTGATCTGTGTCCAGAATGGCCCCCATGTACTGCAGACCTTGGCAGGGCCAAGGACAGGACTTTGGGAGGCTGAATGTTATCCCCAGCCACTGGAACATCTGGAATGTGTCCAAGAGGGTGTGTATTAACTGCGACCTGGAAGGAGCAGTTAGGAGTCAGTCGTCTAAGTAGGGATAGACGAAGTGACCCTGTCTCCTGAGAGCTGCTGCCATTATTGCAAGGCATTTGGTAAACACCCTCGGAGCTGAGATACCGAAAGGTAAAGCCTGGAATTGGTAGTGGTTCCCCTGAAAGGTTAACCGAAGGTACCTCTGGTGGGCTGGAAACACCCGTGTGCACAGGTATGCGTCTTGCATATCCAGGGAGCATAACCAATCCCCTTGATGTAACATGGGGATCAATTTGGGTAAGGTTACCATTCTGAGCCTCTTGTATTAAAGAAATTGGTTCAGCTGGCTCAGGTCCAGTATGGGTCTTGGGTCCCAGTCTTCTTGGGAACTAAGAAAAAATGGGAATAATACCTGGTTCCCTGTTGGGAGGGAGAAAAGACTTGATGGCTTGTTTTAAGAGCAAGGCCCGGATCTCTTCCTTGACGAGGGCTCTGTGGGTCGGGGAATATCAAGAGGGGTCTGGAGGAAGCTCGGAAAACTCCAGCATATAACCCTTTTCGGCAATATCCCGAACCCATACGTCTGTCGTAATGTTGGTCCAGCCTTCTAGGTAGTGGGAGAACAGACATCCTACTGCCTCCCCCATCGATTCTGCTGGGGGGGGGGCGGCAGGGAGTCATACATGGTGGCTGGGGTGGGTAGCAAGGACTGGGCGGATTTGGAATTCCTAGGCCCACTGTTCCCAGATGGTTGGCAGGGAGCCTTTCTCTTGAAAGGACCTCGGGGCTGTTGGCCTCTATCTGTTGGCACCCAGGCGCAGAAAGAGCTTATGTTTAAGCTGCTGAGGGTCCGACCAGTACATGTGGTGAAGGGATTGCACTGCCTTCCCTGAGTCTTGCAGATCCGTCATGATTTTTTGTACTTCCTCTTCGAAGAGAATGGACTCATGGAAAGAAGCATCCAGAATGGAATCTTGGTGGTCCTGTCTAAACCCGGATACCCTCAGCCAGGAGTGGCGTCGAAGGCAGATCCCAGTGGCTACGGCTCTAGCTGCTGTGTCCGCTGAATCGTAAGATGCTCTCAGCACATATTTCGCTATGTCCAGACCGGACTGAAGGACGTGTAAAAGTTCTGTACAAGATGGATTGTAAGGTTGCTTTTGGGCCAACTCGAGGACTTTCTTCCACAGAGATTTTTGATAGAGTACCCATGTGTGCCTGAAAATTGAGGGGCTGTATGGAAAAGGTAGAAGAAGCATGAAATCTCCTCCCGACCTGGTCTAATTTCTTAGATTTCTTGTTGGGAGGCTGTGAGCACATATGCTTGGGCTGCTTGGTCCTGCTGTGTGCTGCGTACAGGACCATGGAATCTGCCTTAGGATTCTTCCCCAGGAAAGGTTCTACCTTGGGGGGCTTGTAGAGTCTGTCCGCCTTCTTGGGGATAGCTGAAAAGGATGAAGGGTGCTCCCATGCCAGTTTGGTGAGGTCCCAGAAGGGGAATGACCAAAGGTTTTGGATCACTCATGCACAAAAAGGTGTGGAGCCTTTTCCTCTCTGGGTCCAATTCCATATCCCACTGGTTCAGGAATTGGATGGGACGCATTATGTCCATGAAGGCTGGGTCATGTGAAGGGGACCTGGTGAGTTGTGAGGAATTTCTGATTCGGGAGAGTAGTCTCTGAACAAAAAGTCCGAGGAATGAGAACGGCCTCTGCAAGAGGAAGAGGAGGCTGAACTTGGGCGTTTGTGTTTATGCCGGCATCTGCTCGTATCGCCAGAGGAAGATGACCAGGAGGAGGAGCGGCGGCGTCTGCCCTTATGTCTGGTACACTCCGAATCCAACCCTCTCGAAGTTGGGCTCCTTCCTGGATTTGCGCAGCGACCATGGTTGGGGATTTGGAGACAGTATCTCCTCCGGGACCAGGGTGGGAGGTTTCAGCGGTGGACGAGCTGGAGGTTCATCCCTTTTGAGAAAATCTCCTTTCACCGTGTTCCACCAGGTCATAAAGAGTTGTCCAACATCCGTCAGGGAATCATCAGTGCTTGCGGTGGGGGCACGCCGCTAGGCCCCACATGAGCGTCTTGAGGGTTAATCGGCCCTGGCGTCTCACTTGGACATTTGTCAGGGCTTGGCGGGGTGGTGACACCACTCATCTGTTTGCCTGTCTGGTCCAATGACGTCTCGTCGTTAGGTACCGGAACTGAGGGGGTTTGATCTGGTGTCCTGTCGACAGGTGCCCGTATGTCAGGTTGTTGATCTTTAAGGAGCGACAGCCCTGATGTCAGTTTCTGAGGTGGTGGACCTGTAGGTGTCTGAGTTAGAGTAGTTACCCCGATGTCTGCTCGCTTGGCGCCTTACCTTGTGGCGTCTGCCCCTGGTCCTTCCGTTTGCAGAAGAGCCGTTCGTTCAAGACGTGCGTCAGTGGCTTCGCCTTAGTGGCTGATGACTTGTCTTAAGGGGAGTGTTCCCTGGAGCAGGAATGTTCCTGGCGTCCGCATCGGTCATCGGAAACTGACGACGTCTGAGCCTTATCGGCTGAAGTCCTGGACTTAGACCCCGAGGAATGCTGGAAGGGCCGAAGGCTCAAGGAGGAACCTGAAGGTCCTTGCCCCAAAGAGCTGCCGCCCGTGGATAAAATAAGGGTGGGAGCCTTCACCAAAGGCAGGCCAGAGGTGGTTAGGCCTGACTTGGGGGGGGGGCAGAGTCCGCTCTCTTGCCTGAGTGCGAACCGGAGTGTTTTCTCCTTGTGGTGAAGAGATTTAGAGCGAGACACTGACCTACTGCTGTGCTCCTTCTCCCACTGTTGGTGCTTCCCTCCTGAGTGTTTTTCCTTATGGGAAGATGGCGATTTGGGGGGGGGGGCGCTGAGGAGCTGGCCTTTGAATAGTATTGAAGGACGGCAAGCTGCTGCACCACGATGTTGGTCTAGAGTCTCTTGGGGCGATGGATCCTGGTTCGTTAGTTGAATTTAGTGCTGTCCGGGCAGGCGTCAACATCGTGATCCGGCCCCAAATAGAAGAAGAGGCACTGAGAGTGATTGTCTTTCGCTGGAATCTGCCATCCGCACAGACACTTAGATTCCCATTGCTTGGTAGATGAAAACTGCAGTGACATAAACTGACTTGAATCACGAAGTTTTGAAGAAAAAGTAAAGGAAACACGGGTACTTCTGACCAGAAGAAAAAGATGGTGGTTGACAGATGCAACGAGGCGTCCGAGGAGTCAAAACACACGGGTCGATGGCGAGAAAAGAACTGAGGTGGGGCTGTGGATCGTCTCCTTTATACAGAGGCTGACGTCGGTGGATGGACAGACATGAGGGGCAAACCCCAGCTGGGTACTGCTGGCTAGAAGTTTGCCACGGACTCCTAGTGCCTGACGGCATAGTCCTTAAGATGTAGCCTGCTGCAGGAGCTCATACTCAAAGAAAGATCCATCAATACAATCTCATCAAGTTGCTCTCCCAGATTACTCCTCCTCCTGTCAGGACAGACCCAGCAAGAAAGGAAGGGGGTACTGATATACACTAGGGTAGGGCTGGCAGTCAACTAACTACCTGACATAAACACTAACCCTGACATCAATCACCTTTTCATCTCAATCACCCTCTGCCAAATCAAACAGTTGACCACTGGGTGTATCTACCTGCCCCCTAAACTTGCATCTACCTCTTTGGCCTAACTCTTCGCCAGTCTTGACAACCTCCCTCACAGAGACACCATACTCTGCGGTGACTTCAATCTTGACTGGCTTGGCCCCAAAAATACCCTCTACCTGTTGGCTATATTTAATGCCAAGTTAGAACAACTAATCGACCAACCAACTAGACTTAACATGAGGTCAGGCAATCACACCCTACTTGACTGAATGTTTAACAACAGGACCTACATTAGGGATGTGGGAATCCTTCCCTGATGTGCTAAGTGATCACTCCCCGACTTTTTGTATCTGGAAAAATAACTTTCCCCATCCTCCGCCAAAAACGACCAAATCCAGAGAACTAACATACTTTAACACCTCTGAATTCCTGCATAGCCTTGCTCCCACTGACTGGACCCCTACCACCACTCTTCCTAACATAAATCAGGTTCTAGAATACTTAATCAACACTTTCACCTCCATCCTTGACCTCCATGTCCCCTTCAAGTTGAGAAGGGCCAAAGGAATTCACTTCCCCAGGCTCTCCCAGGAGCTACGGCTCCTAATGCGCTCCAGAGACGAGGCATGGCGACCCTCAAAATGTCAGGGCTCCATACAGATTGGAATTCCTACCGGCAGTTGTGGAACACCTGCAAAGCTAAAGTACCCAAATCTAAGTGGAATTACCTACAATCATTGCAAGCCAAGTAACCTCGCCGACACTAATCGCTTCTGGCTGCAAATCAACACCCTCAAGGGCAATGAATGGAACCCCCACCCCCACAGATCCTGATCTTGAAAGGCTCAGAAGTATCCTCGCCGTCTGAGATCGCTGCAGGAATAAATTTATTCTTCACCGATCTCAATGTTTACAAGGTAGGTCTCCCGGATACCCACCACGCACTGCAATCCCCCTAACCCAAAGCGCACCGTCCCCTCTTTCATATAAAACTTACCTCACGTAAGGAAGACCTTAAGCTCTTACTGGGTCTCAACCCCGATAGCTCTCCTGGCTTTGACAGCCTGCCTCCCAGATTCCTTAGGATTGGTGCACCCGCACTGGCTCATCTGATCGCCCAGCTGATGAATCGATCCTTCCTTACATGCTCCATCCCGGACAAATGGAAAACCACTACTGTTGTCCCTGTGCACAAAAATAACCCAACTAACCTCGTTGAAAACTACAGAACTATATCCATTCTGTGTCCTATCAAAAAAAATCAAGGAGAGACTCGTGTATAACCACTGTACTCTTTCCTTGAACAGACTAACGCACTTACAATACACCAACACAGCTTCAGGAAATCTCACGGGACCAAAACTGCTCTCGAGGATCACCTCTGACATTTTTCATGCCATGGATCAAGATAGTGCCATAGGGCCAGTCTTCATGGACCTCACAAAGGCCTTCAACCTTGTTAACCATTCTCTCCTCATCTACCTCAGCCGCCGCTTGAGACCATAGCACCGGGCTCTCGGCTCCAAAAGGTATGGCAACTGTCGCAACTTTTACGCCCGCCCCCTACCCCACTTCCACCACTTATTAAATATGCTTGCTTCCTGCCCTCCTTCTCTCACCACGCCCACTGGATTTGTGCCCATCTAATCGGATCCTTCTGTGACCCCTATTGGCCTGCACAGCTCCAGTGTCTAATTCCAAAGGGCTGTGCCCCACTAGACCAGCCAACTCCGCTGGGCTCATCTTGACCTGACCTCAGGCTCCGTCTCCCTGACTTAGCTACTGTAGGAAGCAAACCTGGCTGAACGGATCTCCAAGCTAATTGAGCTCCATACCTCACTGCCAAGGCTCATCATGTGGGGACTCATATGGCTTTGCTTACTGCCTCTCCTATTTGGAACACCGGCTAGTCCTCACCTGCCAAACGGGCCGCTACCATGCTTGGAATACAATCCCATCATATGCCTTACGGCAGCTGGTATTCTATCGCCAGCCTGCCCCTGCGAGTTCATGACTCTTCAACTACAGCCCTACTTGTGGATATCTCTCATTCAAGCAGCACATGTTTTGTACCTCGGCATGAGAATGCGTCTCCTGCCAGCCTACAGACTACCTATCCCTAGGTACCTCCTCAAAATGCAGTACTAAGTGGCGCAATCATGGGCAGCGTCACTTATAATGGTAATGTCCTACTCCCTAAAGTCACCAAATATGGCAGATGGGAAAAGACCAGGAATCTTAAGCTCTCTTTTGCCGCACTTAGGAAAATACTTCTCCTTCTGCTGTGTTCAGGTAATGCAGAACTTAACCCTAGGCCACCTGCAACAATCTCTTCACCCTCTGACCTAGCCATGTTAAAAGGCATGAGCTTCCTGCACATCGACGTACGCAGCCTACTAAAAAAGCTTACCCTGATCCAAGCTTGGGTGATTCACACTTCCCCCGATGTACTAGTGATCTCTGAATCCTGTCTTAGACTTGCAACCCCTGATAGTGAAATAAATATCCCCAACTATACCCTGTTCAGAGCAGACAGACAAACTAGAGGAGGAGGGGTGGCCATATATGTTAAAGACAAATTTATGGTCACCTGCATCGCCTCATCTTCTGTCGCCAATGAATTTGAATGCCTAACCCTCAAAGTGGAGATCTTTCAGACTAACGCTCTTCATGTAATAGGATGTTACAGGCCCCCGTCAGCTGGTTTACAGCTTCTATCTCATCTAAGTGACATACTGGGGCAAGATCTGCTTGAAACCATCATCCTTGGTGATTTCAACCTCGACTGGCTCTCCAATGCATCTGCCCCCATTGTATCCTTCTGCGACGATCATGGGCTGACTCAGCTTATCACTGACCCAACGGGGTCCTACTACAAAAAACCCTAATAAAAGTACCACACTGGATGTGCTCTTAGTGAGCAAACTCCATCTCTTTTCACATGCCAGCACCTTTTTCCCCAGATGTCAGCGACCACTGCTTTATCGCGGGAGTAAGATCAACTAACAAATCGACTATTACATCAAAGTTTTCCCTGAAGAGATCCAGACGCAACTTCGATCTAGCCACTTATCTTAATGAACTAAAGATCTCCATGTGCTGGCAGGAGTTTTACTTGGCCAAAACAGTCACCTCCGCCTACAATATCTTCCACGACACACTGTCGGGGGCTCTCAATAAGCATGCTCCCCTGACTAAAGTCCGAGCAAAGAAGAAATCCTGCAAGTGGTTATCCCCTGAGATCAGGATATTGCTCTTAGAAAGGGACAAGCTTTGGAAAAAGGCGCGTAAACTGAACACGCCCAACAACTGGAATCTGTTCAGAAGGACACAAAACCAATGTACTAAGTCAATTAGAGAAGCTAAGGCTTCTTTCTTCTGCTCAGAACTTGACTCTGCTTTCAAGACTCCGTCCAAGTTCTGGAGTACTATTAAGGATCTATTGGGCCACTCCATAGGTAACTCCCTTCCAAACAAGATCATCTCCTGCAATACTACTATCAACGAAAGGATGGAGATCCTAGACTCCTTCAATAATCACTTCGCAACCGCAGGTCTGGCATTTGACAATTCCCTGGCTTGTAAGCTACGCTCCCAGCTAGACAACTTTCTTTCTATACCCTCAGCTACCTCTTCTCTATTCACGCTTCAACCTGCTTCCCTAAAAGAGGTTGAAGATCTATTGCTGCAACTGGACACCAGAAAAAGTGCCGGCGCTGACTCACTAGACCCATATTTCCTAAGGATCGCCTACCATGTTCTAGCTGTCCCCATCACCCACCTATTCAATTTATCCTTGTCCCAGGATATCTTGCCGCCTGTGTAGAAGACAGCTCATGTCATCCCTCTATTTAAATCAGGCGACCCATGCAACCTCAATAATTATAGGCCCATTTCCCTCCTCCCAGTGTTGTCGAAGCTCCTGGAGAAAATTGTGAATGCACAACTAAGGTTTTACCGTGAAACAACAAAGTTATTAAATCCTATGCAGTCGGGGTTGAGCTCAACACAGCACCATCTCAGCCTGACTAAAGTAACTGACGACTGGCTGAGAGCCCTTGACTCCAGAAACTTTATCTGTGCAGTCTTCCTGGACCTAAGTAAGGCCTTTGACACAGTTGTTCACAGCCTCCTCCTCTCCTCCTTACAAACCATAGGTGTGGACGCCTCCTTGCTGCACTGGTTCACCGACTATCTCACAGGGCGCCTCCAGCAAGTCAAAGCGGAAAGGGAACTGTCCCCTATCAACCCCCTTCTAAGAGGGGTACAGCAGGGATCCATTTTAGGCCCCCTCTTATTCGCAATCTACATTAATAATATCAACAACTGCATTAAAAATGCCAACATCCGCTTGTTCGCAGATGATACCGTTCTCTATGTTAGTAGACCAACGCCTGAAGCCACCTGCAACGATCTCCAAGCCGAATTCAACCTCCTGCAAAGCCAACTAATTCACAAAAGGCTATTCCTGAATGCTAAAAAGACAAAAGCGATGTTTTCTCTCCGCTCACCTATGTAGCCAACCCGGCGGCCTATGGGTCAGTTCCTCAAATAACCACAATCCTAGGAGAAAAACTGGAATTTGTCACAAAATTCAAGTATCTGGGAGTATGGATTGACCACAGACTTTCCTTCATCGAACATATTGAGGACTTACTAAAAATACTCCAACAAAGGCTGGAACCCTTCTTCACAATCAACCAATCCCTTACCATAGATGCCAAGCTACAAATGGTCCAATCCACCTATTTATCGCTGGTTGATTATGCGGATTTCCTCTACAGTCAGTGTCCCGGATCTTACTTAGTAAAACTGGACACGCTGTATCACTGAGCCCTGAGGTTTATCACAGATCTTCCCATTGCTACTCACCATTGTGCACTGTACACTGCCGTGGGGTGGACCTCTCAAACTCATGCGCCACAAAATTGCCGCACTCTGGACCTGTGCCGTCGCAAAAAAACTACCCCCTACATCTCTGGCTGCCTTCCTTTAAGCATAATAGGAAACTACGCACTTAGAAGCTATTCATTCATCACTCTCAAAATACCTAAAGCAAAATCTCGTTTCGGCAGAGCAGCAATAAGCTTTATGCTGCCCACCCTATGGAATAACCTACAAAGAACCCTTAAACTTAGTGCCCTTGTCTCACTACCCGCCTTCAAGGCATTATACTCCCGCACAATCAAAGAAATGTGCAACTGCTTCGCTCTCCCAGGACCGGTGCTCAGGTCCACCCTGGACTACTTCCCGGCCCGGACCCGCTCGTAGTCGCCTTCACACTGCCTTGCCTCCCTCCAGTTTTAGGTATCTTCTTCCCTGCTCATTCTCATTCCCATTCATCATAATCCCTCTCCCAGTCTCCCTTCTTTGGTTGGAGCTCCCCCAGCCCCCTGGTTTGAGATACCCCTTTAGCTGCTTCCCCCTCCACCCCTTTACACTCAGCGTTCCACCTTTCCCCTTCATATTCCCTTGCACTTCCCTCCTTCCTCCTCCCTGTTATCCTATTACATTCCTAGCCTGTCTCTGTAGTCACCATTCAGCATGTATATTTGTATTGTACCCTGCCTGTACTATCGGACATCCATACGAACCTATGCATTGTATTATTTATGCTTATAGTACCTGGTGTGCCTTTTACTTGTATGTAATATTATCATGGGGCTCTGCCCATATTGTGAATGTATTATCACTGTGTGGTATGTTACCTATAATATTGCCTAACTGCACAGAATTGAATTAGAAGACTGCCTAATTTGTATTATACAAAATGACTGCAATGTAGGATCTGTGTGATTTCTCAATACCTGCTGGCTAAATTACTGCAATGTAGGAACTGTGTGATTTTTCAATACCTGCTGAAACCCTGCCTCTCCTGCCTAAACTTTTATTTCTTTACTCTGACCTTAGACATTTTCTACCTAACCTCTACACTCCTCTATCCCTCCCACAACCTGTTTCCTAACTAAGCACTACCATTTCTGCAGTCTCAGCTCGAACTTGAACCTGCCCTCCTCTACTGTAGAAACCCTCCACTGTCTTCTGTCCTCCCCCCTCTCTTGTTCCGTTCAGACCCCACCCTCAGCAACACTTAACTGCTCTGCCTTTGTGTTCCCCCCTATCATCCCACCCCCACTGACTGACTGTCGCCAGCCCCCCCAGTGCCTCCTGTCCTATGCCACAATATATTCACCCTCGCATTTTTTTTTCTCCTCAGATCGGAGTGCCCCAAGCAGCGCACGGCACAGCAGTCGGTGCCTACGGCCACCTCGTCGGCCACCGCCTCTCTGGACTCCGCATCCCTCTTAGGACCGCCCACCTGGTCCCGACTCCTGGACTAAACACTCAAGGTATGCCGTTGTTTGAATCAGGAGCCAAGCTGCTTCGGTGGCTCTCATTGGCTGTGACTTTTCCCGAAGACTCCTGATTGCTCCTCACGGTTGGCCCACTGCTCCTGATTGGTGCACCTTTCAGCCAGCTTCTCTGGCTTGCAGTCGGGTATCTGGGGGGCTTGTAGCTCTCTCCTGCCTGCTCTTTCGTCCCACCCCACCGCCCTCTCCCAGGCCACCTTTAAATATTTCTATTGCTCCTACTTCTTCAGAAAATCCCCTCCCCATTGGTTCTTATCTCCCTGCTGACACCTCTGGACCTAGGGCTCCAAGATTAGGCAGGATACCTGCACTCTGCTCGCTACCTGCTTGCCCAGCTTGACATGACTGCTACAATGGGCAGTATAAATTGGTTAGTCTCATTTGCTTGTCTTATTGCTTCAAGATGGTATGTGGTCTGGGTGATAGCTGGGGCCCTCCAACACTCTGCAGGGTCTACACTTCCTATGAAAGGTCTAAAAATAATCCACATCACCATTCGCAGCCCACGCCCCAAAATGGTCGAATTGGAAGTCTGGGCTATATGAATGTCTACCAACATCCTATGCATATTCGAATCCTGGCTAAAACCTGCCATGAAACAGCATGAGGTGTCCCTTCCAGGCTATGGCAACTTTATACATGATAGGATAGGCAAAAGGGGGTGTGTGGTAATGATCTACTACAAGACAGGCCTCAGCCTCACTCTCCTCCCCACTCCTGTCTCCTCAACTCCACTCGAGTCCCTGTACGTCACACTAATGCTTGGAAACGTTAAAAAACTCATCATAGGGTGTATATTTATATGCTCCCCAGCCTTGCCACTGCTAGCCTGCCTCCTCTTGTTGCATCCTTAGGCAGCCTCCCAAAGCACGACCTCATCCTATGTGGGGAATTCAACACTGACTGGCTTCTCCCCAATATTGGTGATACCCGTGCATCACTTGCTGATGGTAACCTTACCCAGTTAATCCATGATCATACATGAGTCAATACAAAATCTGGCAACCATACCCTACTAGACTGGATGGTTACCAACAGCCCTACAGAGCAGGCATAAAAACATACAGGCTGCTGGTGGAAAAAATAAATCTGAGTCTGCCTGTAAAAAAGTGAGATCTACCTCCCCTGAAACGTCTCTCCTGGCGTTAAAGAAAAAGTTGGACAAATACGGTCTGGTTTCGGGATACAAGATAAACCAGGGTAAGTCAAGAGACAATAATGATTGGAGGAACGGTTTCTAGAGAGGTAATGAGGGATTTCCCTTAAAAATGGTCCAAAAATAACATGGTGAGATATTTAGGCATTAAGGTCACCCTGCGCATATCAAGCTTGTTCGAGCTGAACCATGGGAAACTTTTTTTTGGGGGGTGTGGGTTCTCTGCAGATGTTGCAAGATGGAAGCTGCTTCCTCTTTCTCTGGGAGGAAGGGTGGAGATAGTAAAAATGAACGTCCTCCCCCCGCTTCATGTTCTTGCTTCAGGCTCTCCCCATAAACATTCCGAATGGTTACTGGAAAGTGGTTTTGGGGGGCCCTTTCGAAGTTTATCTGGAAAGGAGGTCAGAGGAGGATTAAGGTGGAGCTTCTCTCTCAACCCAAAGTGCAAGGGGGACTCACATACCCTGATCTTAAACTGTACTATCTATCAGCCCAATTAGCCCCAGTCATTTCCTGGCTGAAGCAAGAAGGAGGGGAGGGGTATAGAATGGTATAATTCCAGGCAGTTTCCACTGACATCCTTGCCCCACGTCCCGATCACTCCTGTGATATGGCAGACAGTCAAAAACCCCTGGACCAGGCACACACTTAGGGTCCTGGTCAGGGCCAGGAGGGTGACGCCAGAGGGCATACATTCCCTAACGTCCATACTAGGGGATTCAAGCTTTCCCACCGCTCAGTCAGACCCAGGTTTTAGAATCTGGAATGGCCGAACTTTGGTTAGGTTCTACAACTTACTGCAGGGGAGTAATCTTATGTCTTTTTAACAAGTACAGCAAAAATACCACCTAGATGAGACAGATTTCTATAGGTATTTACAAATACTATACTATACACTATCGAACCAACTGATACCAAAGATTGCAAGGGAGCTGACCGGCCAGGAGGACATCTTATATTGGTTGGCCAGACTGACCGGCCCAACAAGGGTAATATCGACAGGGTATAAGGCCCTATAAGGTGAGGCTAATGCTCACTTCTGGGCCCTCAGAAATAGGTGGGAGAGGGAGCTGGGGTCTCCACATACTGACCAGCGATGGCAGGAGGCCTGGAAGAGAGGTTGGCACACAACAACATCTCCAACTTTGAGGGAGTTTCGCTGGAAATGTCTCACTAGGTTCTTCCATACTCCCATTGTTACAAAACACTTCCCCGGGAGGGGGCACAGATCTGTGTTGGAGAGGCTGTGGCCAGATAGGCACACATTCCCACCTCTTTTGTACATGCCCATTGGTGGTAGGATTTTGGCTGGGGATAAGACGAATCCTTAACTCATGGGACATGCAAATTCCCTTTTCTCCCTTGACTCACTTATCTTAGGATTAGACATTAAGAAAATTAAGAGGAACAGGCAGCAGTCTTTGTTCAGGTTGCTATGCCTGGCAGCACTAAGATAAATCATGTCCAGATGGCTCAGCTCAACCCTACCGGATCTGGGCTCCTGGAAAAGTACAGTGGAGGATCTTAGACAAATGGAAGGCCTGACAGCCAACCTGAGGCTGACGGAGGAGAAACATAAAGAACTATGGGGGTCTGGGATCGGGAGGGGGCAGGGGTAGTGCCGCAGCTTGAGGTAGCAGAATAGGACAGCAGGAGAAAGGAGCACACTTAGGACAGGAGTCCATTAAGGATTGTCCTGTCTGGTATGGACATCCAAAGCGTAGTGCTTCACAAAGGTTTGCACAGAGCTCCAAATAGCTGCACTGCAGATGTCTGCAATAGGCAATTCTGTATTTCTGCCAGAGATGCTGTAACTGCTCTGGTAGAATGGGCGTATACCATGCCTTCCAGCTTAACCTGTACCATGGAATAGCAGTGGCAAAGACATGCCACGAGCCACGCCGAAATACTCCTGATAACAACAGGCTGACCTAGCCGGTCCATGCTGAAGGAGACAAAGAGTTGTTTGGACTTGCGGATCGATCTCATTCTGTCAATGTAGAACCGCAAAACTCTTAACAGCTAGAGAATGTCAGGTATGTTCTCCTTCATTCTGGAAGTTTGGAAAGCAGGTCGGAAGGACCAAGGGCTGGTTCAGGAGGAATTCCGAGACTACTTTTGGAATAAATTTAGGGTAAGTTCGTAGAACCACCTTGTCCTTGTCAAATACTGTATAAGGAGGGTTTGTGACCAGGGCATGTATTTCGGGCACTCTGCGAGCTGAAGTAATCTCTACCAGGAAGGTAGCCTTCCAGGTCAGGGACTTCAACTCACAGGTTGCTAGAAGCTCGAAAGGTTTACAAGTGAACATGTCTAGCACAAGGTTGATATCACACGTGGCTACCGGTCTCCTGACTAGTGACCTAGTATGGAGGATAACCTTAAAGAACCTCTTAACCAAGGGCAGCTGAGCCATCGACATGTTGTGGATAGGCTCGTGATAAGCCAAAATCGTGCAGAGATGTACCTTCACCTTTGAGTATTGTAGCTCTGTATTTGACAGGTCTAGCAGATACTCTGAGACTTTATTTGGTGGGCAAGAAAAAGGGTCCAGGGAGGACTTTGCAAACCAGGTGTAGAATCGTTTCCACTTTGCCGTGTTAAGTTTTTCTAGTGTATGGCTTAAGCAATGCTAGGAGAATGTCTGAGACTCAATGGGAGACATCAAATCTACCCACTTCTACCTCCTCAGAAGCCAGGTGTGGAGATGAAGGGACCTCAGGTTGGGCTGGACCACTGGGCCCTGGGTCTGAAGGTCTGTTTGAAGTGGTTGTCGTCTTGGTGGAACTTCTGATAATCTGTTGATTAACAGAAACCAAATCTGATGAGACCAGTTTAGGATGATAAGGATAATTCTGCCCCATGCCTCCAGCTTGAGCAGTGCCCTCTGAATTAAAGGAAGAGGAGGAAATGCATACAGAACGCATCTTGTCCACCACAGTGTTTGAATCCACCCTGACAGAAAACACCAGGTTCTGGATTTCTGGAGCAGAATAGAGGCAGTTTTACGTTGAGTGGGGATGCAAAAAGGTCCCAGGTCCGGTGTGCCTCACTCTTCGAAGAGCGACTGCCTAAAGGGCAGGACTCTGAACTGGTAATGCTGACCCAGGGCCACAAATCGAAAATACTTGTGGTGGCTTGGGTTCATGGGAACATGTTGGTAGGCGTCCTGCATGCCCAGGGAGGCCAGCCAATCATTTTGATGAATCACAGGTAGAAGTGTACCGAGTGATATCTTGAATTTCTCCTTGAAGAGGAATTTGTCTTCCTTAGGTCTAGAATAGGGTGCATACTGCCCGTTTTCTTTGGGACTCTGAAGTAAAGGAAGTAGAATCCTGTGTCCCGTTCCTCCTGTGGAACTACTTCTACTGCCTTGTTGTTAAGAAGGCCTTGAATATAGGAAGCGAGGAAGTCTGACTGAGTGACAGACAGCCTGGGCTGTCATTTGGGTGGATGATCCGGAGGAGTATCTGAAATATTTCACAGAGTAACCCATGTGAATTACCCTGAGAACCCATTTGTTCTTCACCGTTGAGTACTGTAGCCCTGCATCTGACAGGTCAAGCAGATACTCTAAGACTTTGTTTGGAGGACAAGAAAAGGGTTCCAGGGAGGACTTTGTGCACCAGATGGAGAATCATTTCCACTTTGCTGTGTAAGTTTTTCTAGTGGATGGCTTACGCAATGCTAGGAGAATGTCAGACTCTATGGGAGATTTCAAATCTACCCACTTCTATCTCCTCAGAAGCCAGGTGTGGAGATGAAGGGACCTCAGGTTGGGATGGACCACTGGGCCCTGGGTCAGAAGGTCTGCTTGAAGTGGTAGTCGTCTTGGTGGAACCTCTGATAATCTGTTGATTAACAGAAACCAAATCTGATGAGACCAGTACGAGACGATGAGGATCATTCTGCCCCTGTGCCACCAGCTTGAGCAGTACCCTCTGAATTAAAGGAAGAGGAGGAAATACGTACAGAAAGCATCTCGTCCACCCCAGTGTTTGAATGCATCCTGACAGAAAACGCAAGATTCTGGATTTCTGGAGCAGAATAGAGGCAGTTTTGCATTGAGTGGGGATGCAAAAAGGTCCAAGTCCGGACTTCCGGTGATGTCAGCGTCGGCATGGCAGCCTGATTCTGGTGCTCTCAGACCCTAGCAACTTAATCAGACTTAATCCGCAAAGAAAAATCACAAAAAGGCGATTTGGAGGAGGGTAGTATATTTAACAAGTGGTGGTGGGACTGCCTAAGCAACAATGTCGACGAAAAATGCATCAATCAAAAAGAACAAGGGGGGTACTCCCCAGAGGCCTAGAGATATCAGTCCAGTGAGCTTGACTGCCTCAATCCAGACGGCGGGCTCCGGACAGGATGAAGATGGATACGGTTCAGAGAGAGGGCGACAATGGCTGGGTAGGGCTGATTCAAGAGCGATTATGCACATGTTACACAGAATAGATACTAAAGTGACAGGTATCAGACAAGACCTCCAGAAGTTGGAAAAACGCACCTCAGAAAATGAAAGGCATTTGGAAAGCTTGCAGACAGAACATATGGCCTTCGGAAGATCCTTAATCTATTTATACAGAAGAGAAAGAGACCTGACAAGTAAAGCAGAGAACACAGAAGCATGATTGAGATGAAATAATATTCGAGTGTTCGGAGCCCCGGAGGGCTCAGAACAAGCGGACACGGTAGCATTCATGTCGACAAGGCTACAGAAAGAGTTGGATTTATCTGCAGACTCTGAGTTGGGGATTGAGAGAGCGCACAGGGCACTTGTGCCGAAACCACCATTAGAATAACTTGGCAGAAGACACCAGGAGAAAGGACTGCTGTGTGACTGAACTTCTCTGCTGGGACTAAAATAGAAGAACTTTTGTATTTGACCTTTAATTAAGGGTAAAAAAACTAACATACAAAAAAAAAGTGTGTGTTTGGGTTAACTGAACTGAATGGGTATCTGAAGAGTTATCTAGGTGTAAATCTCAGGTGACTGAAAGGACTTAACTGCTGTGAGGTTTAAATTACTTGTAGAAAGATCTGGTAAGTAGGTGGAGTGAGCTAGCTAAGGAAGCTACATTTAAAGACTGCCTTAGAAAGTTTCTGCTAATAACTTGGCAGAAGACACGGGAGAAAGGATTGCTGTGTGACTGAACTTCTTTGCTGGGACTATATTGCCTCCTTCCCCCACCCAAAGCTAGTTCTATTTTTATAGGCACAGGATTTGACTGACAACAGGAACTTCCTGTTTAGGGCAGGAAGTGAGTGATCACAGAACCACCAAGACCCACCATCCTAGAAGGGCAAGAGTAGCTCTCCGGCCCCCTCTAGCTGCTGGAGGTCTGCCTCTGAGCAAGTAAATGGTCTACTGCGAAATATAGGATATTCTTGTCTCGGAACAGGACAATTAGGAGCTTAAAGGGCACACAGGCAGAAAGTAAGGAGAGAAAAAAAAAACACAGAGGAAAGAGTAAGGATTGCAAACAGTTAAGGGGCCAGAAATAAGACATGATTGGAGTGATGCAGTGCAGTGGCTGTGGAGCAGCAGTCTTCCGGGAGATGTTCTGGAGGATGCGGTGTTGTCCCATCTGCAGGCACCTCTCTGGGCTGAGGGAGGAGGTTGCTCATCTCCAGGCTGAGTTGGCCAGGATTTGTGGGACCTCCTCTTCCATCCAGGGACCACCAGTGCCACTGCCGTTGCCTCAGAGGTTGCCAAGAAAGAGGAGCAGTTGGACCACAGTGGGCTCAGGGAGGGTGAGGTGGTGGAACAGGCGCATCCTCCGTTGTACCTCTCCACAATTCCTATGCCATTCTGGCAAAGTGTGGTTCCTCTATGGAGGCACCCACAGTGGAGACCAGGAGGATGCTGGGAACCTCCACAAAGAGACCCACAGGAGGGTGGCAGGGGACCCTGCAGGGAAGGAAACAACTCCTGGCCGGGGGACTCCATTGTTAGGAAGGTAGAACTGGGGAGGAAGGGAGGAGGTGAGGTGCTGCCTGGCGCCATGGCTTGGAGGCACAGGAGCGAATCCTCAGGATTGCGGAGCAGCTGCATGAGGGAGGAGCTGGATGTCATTGTCCACCTAGGGACAAATGACCTGGCTAAGAAAGGGATTAGAGAAGTGCAGGAAGAGTTTGTGGAACTGGGGAGGGGCCTTAGTCAAGTAGCACGCACGGTAACCTTCTTGGAGGTGCTACCCATCTATGGCATAGGAGAGGCTAGGGTGTTCCGCACCATGGGATTCAATCAGTGGTTGAAAAACTGGTATGGAGCTCAGGGATTTGGCTTCATTGGGGACTGGGGGTCCACCTGGAGTGATGCAAGCCTATACTGGCATGATGGGTGCATCTGTCTGGGAGGGGAACCAGGATCCTAGGTGATGAGTTTAAATGCTTCATTAGCAAGCTTTTAAACTACCAAGGGAGGCACTGGAAAGGAGCAGGAAAATCCTAGCTCCCCCAAATAATCACGGTAGTAAGTGGCCAAATACCAACATAGAGGTGTCGAGTAGGGAGAAGGGCAGGGTAAATGGAGAAAGTGACAAAGGCAAGAAGGACAGGGATGGGGCAAAGGGAGTAAGGCCATCAGGAAATGGAGGGGTAATGAGTACCAATGCCCATAATCTGGGCAACAAGCTCCCTGAGCTGATGGCCTTAATGGAAGAAGGATGCCTGGATATCGTAGCAGTCACAGAAACATGGTACATAGAGAACCATGACTGGGATGTTAACATACCAGGCATAACCTACAGGAGAGACAGGCAGGGGAGAAGAGGGGAGGAGTAGCTCTCTATGTAAAGGAAGGGATAAAAGCAACTGAACAAAAGAGTAAACAGGAGGAGGTACCTGGGTCACCTTGGAGACTGGAAAGAGCCCACAATCCGCACAGGGTTGGGTACAAACCCCATGTCAGGGGAAGGAATGGACAAGGATATGATAGAAGGCATTCTTAGAATGGCAGAGAAAGGAGATACTGTTGATGGGAGACCTGAATATGCCAGATGTTAACTGGAGCACATTTGCTGCAGCCATCCAAGAGTAGGGCCATTCTTGATGCCCTACAGGTGGCGAACATTAGACAGCTAGTTTGGAACCCACTCGTGAGGGAGCAATCTTAGACCTCATACTCTCAAATGGGGGCAGTGAGAGGATCTCAGATCTAGAAGTGGGTTGCCATCTGGGGACAAGTGACCATCAAACAGTGTGGTTCACGTTAAACTCTAGCTACAGAGTCAGTTACAAAAGTGAGGGTACTGGACTTTGGGAGGGCTGACTTTGGTAAGATGGAGAGTGCCTCAGAAAGCACTAGCAAACAGTCTAGAAGGAGGTGTGGAGCAACAATGGGGAATTATCAAAACTGCCATCACAGAGGCAACAAGCCTTTGTGTGAAGCAAATAAAGAAATCAAACGAAAGAAAAAGCCACTATGGTTCTCAAAAGAGGTGGCTGTGAAAGTCAGGAAGAAAAAGATAGCATTCTGGAAGTATAAGGAAACACAGAAGGAGCAGGACAGAGAGCTGTACCAGTTAAGGCAGAAGGAAGCAGGAGGGAAGTCAGAATAGCAAAGGCACAAACTGAGGAAAAGATAGCCAACTCAGTTAAGAAGGGGATAAAACCTTTATAGGTACATTAGCGGCGTAGAAAGACAAAGGAGGGATAATGAGGCTGAATAGAATGAGCGGTTGGGTGGGCAGAGGGGACAGTGAAAAAGCAGGAATACTGAACGAATATTTCTGCTCAGTATTCACAAAGAGGAGGGAAGTGCCTAATCCAATTAACAGAAGCACTCTTGATGGGGGTGTCAATCCCAGTCCTTTCACAGAAGAAAGGGTTCTGCAAGAACTCCTAAAACTGAAGGTGGACAAAGCAATGAGTCCTGATGGAATTCACCCCAGAATTCTAAAGAATTAAGGGAGGAACTAGTGAAACCACTGGCTACTCTTTTTAATAAATCATGGGAGCATGGTGTGGTACCTGAGGACTGAAGGAAGGCGGATGTGATTCCCCTTCACAAAAGTGGGTCCAAGACAGAGGCAGGAAACTACAGACCTGTCAGTCTGACCTCTGTGGTAGGGAAAGTGATGGAGTCACTTCTGAAGGAAAGAACAGTCGAGTACCTAGAGGCCAGTGGAGCACAGGACCCAAGGCAGCATGGGTTCACAGCAGGAAGGTCATGTCAGACGAATCTAATAGATTTCTTTGACTGGGTGACCAAAGTAGTAGACCAGGAGGGGCTGTGGACATGGCCTACCTAGACTTTGATGGGCTTTGACACAGTCCCACAAAAGATTAATAGTCAAATTAACCAGCCTGGGAGTGGGACCCAGGGTGGTAGCCTGGGTAAAACACTGGCTGGACAACAGGACACAGAAGGTAATTGTAAATGGAGTCCACTCTGAAGAAAGGGGGGTTACTAGTGGGGTACCGCAAGGGTTCAGTATTGGGTCCAGTCCTTTTTAATGTCTTCATCAGTGACATTGCAGAGGGACTGGAAGGAAAAGTATGCCTTTTTGCAGATGACACAAAGATTTGCAACAGGGTTGATACACAAGGAGGCATGAAAAGGATGAAAAGGGACTTGGCAAGGTTAGAGGAATGGTCAGAAGTATGGCAGCTAGGATTCAATGCAAAGAAGTATAAAATGATGCACCTGGGAAACAAGAACCCAGGGGAAGAATACACAATGGGTGGGGAGGTAGTAACAACAAAAAAAAAAGGAAAGGGACCTGGGGGTAATCATATCAGATGACCTTAAGGTTAGCAAGCAATGTGAGAAGGCAGTAGGGAGGGCTGGGGGTATACTGGGATGTATAGGGAGAGGCATCATCAGCAGAAAACAGGAAGTTGTTATCCCTCTGTACAGACAGTTGGTGAGACCCCATTTGGAGTACTGTGTCCAGTTCTGGAGACCCCATCTCCGCAAGGACATAGACAGGATAGAGGCAGTCCAGAGGAGGGCAACTAAAATGGTGCAGGGTCTGCAAGAGAAGCCGTATGAGGAGAGACTAAAGGAGCTTAATATGTATACCCTTGAGGAAAGAAGGGAGAGGGGGGACATGATAGAAACTTTTAAGTACCTCAGTGGAATCAACAAAGTCCAAGAGGGTAGCATCTTTCAGAAAAAGAGACTTGCAAGAATAAGGGGACACAATTTAAAGATAGAAGGAGGGCAGTTCAGGGGCAATGTGAGGAAGTATTATTTCACAGAAAGGGTAGTGGATGCATGGAACAGCCTTCCTGAGGAGGTTGTGGGGTCTAAAACTGTGGGAGAATTCAAGAATGCATGGGACAGACATAAGGCAATTCTTGTGGAGGGTAGGAAGAAATAGGCTGTTGGTTAACTAGGATCTGCGGCCTATCCTGTAGGTAGGGAAATGGGCAGACTAGATGGGCCTAGCGGTCCTTATCTGTCGTCAAAAGTCTGTGTTTCTGTGTTAGATGCACCTCCAAGGTCGATCATTATAAAATATTTGAGCTATGCAGTGAAGGAAGAGAGTACTTAGAATGGCTTGGGCTAAGAAAAATCTTAACCTAGATGGGCACTGAATCTATGTAGACCAAGACTACCCCCCGATGCTGTTAGCCAAAAGGAAGAAAGTTTTGCAAATGGTCAAATTGTTGAAGGGAAAAGGCATTAAAGCTCAGATAAGATACCCAGCCTGCCTTTGGATTTAAACGAAAGATGACATCAAAACATTTGATACCCTCTTGGCTGCTGCACCGTTTTTGAAATCCATGGACATACCAATTCCAGATACGCAAGAAGAAGAGGCAGAGGCCCAGATCGAAGGACTTTTGTGGAGAGTAGTGCCAAGCCCTACAGTGAGGCAAGCGTAAGCGAAAGACCTGATATCACTACATGAGGAGCTCTCCAAATGGCTGAAGACGACGGAATCGAACAAATGAGGCGGTAATTGGGAAGCAAGGACCGAGACTGTGGAGATGGACTTTCGTAACAGGGGGACCATGAAACAAGAACATTTAAAAACACCCGTCTTTCGGATGAGACGTTAAACCGAGGTCCCATCTGCCTGGATTGGTGGTAGTTCAGGTGGATGTTAAAGATCCCATAGCACTTATCCAAGAGAGTAGGGGAATTTCCCCGGTGTCCCGGCCAAATTTCCCTCATTCACTAAAAATATCACCAACAGCTTAATCTGGTTCAAGGTCAGTTGGCATTCATCTGTATCCCCCTCCCCCGGGTCGTGCCTGAAAATAGGCAGGATTTGTCTAGCGCACTTACCCGGTCAACAAAAACTGAGAAAAAAAAAAAAAAAGACTGACTGTTGCCCAATGAAAGGGAGATAGAGAAAGAGTAAAAAGGGTTTCTTTTCTCTTGGTTTTTTTTTTCTGTTGTATTGGAAACTAGAGGGATAAAAATATTTGGTTGAGAGGGAGGGAACCAAAGAGCAAGGTCAGGGTCGGGTTGGGGGGAGAGGAAGGGAAGCCTGGTCCAATGGGAATAAGGCCCTAAGCATAGCAAATTTGTAACCATGCAGAGCGAAGATCAAGCAGCGTTTAAGACCGAGGGAGGAGAAAAAGAAATTTTGTATGGTTTAATGGTAAGGAGGGGCAAATACTACAGATGTATGAACATTGATTAAATGAGAAGGTGGGTAACAGTGCAGAGGCATAAGCTGGGGCGAGCTAAATAATTGGTAGGGGGTGCAAGAGAAGTTTTTGGGGGTTCTTTTTTTTTTCTTTCTCTCCCTCTGGGTTTTCCCCTTTTTCATCCACTTTTCTTCTTTCAACTATGATGGATCCCAATAAGGGCAGAGTGAATATGAGTGGCAGTGGATGTACAGGGGGCAATTATAATGGAAGGATAGCGGAGGGGGGGGGGATAATTATAAGGGCAGATAGAGGTGGTTTAGGAGGATGGCCTGGAAAAGAAATGTTGAAGGTCCAGAGGGGAAGGTAGAAAAAGGAAAGTACACACAGGGCACAGCAAACGGACAAGGAGGTTAAATACATTATATCAGCGGGGAATGGTACTGTAAGAAAAGTAGCTCTCCTGCAACTCGCTATAAAGGGAAGGGGAAATGAAAAGCGGGCCAGATGGGAGATTATGATTCCCTCTACAGGGTTTCATGGCAGAAGGGTCGCCGGGGATGAGAAAGACAGGAATCCCGGAGGTCCATAAATTGGTGAGGAAGGAAAGCGACTCTGAGGGACAACTCTCCTTATCCTGGTACGGGTGATACCTCACCTTTTTTCCATGGAGTTACATACTCCATGCAATCGGAGGACATTTGTCCTCTATTATGATAGGTCTTTTGGGATCATGGAGGTAAAACATATCTATTATGCCCCAACCTCAGGTTTGTTGAGAGGGGAGGAGTACTTAAAAGATGTTCAAAAAGTTTACATGTTGATGTTTGTTGTTCAGAACTGTCTATTATTATTTTTTTTGTGTGTGTGTGTTAATCAGTGCAGATCAAAGGATAAAAGGGACAGAAGAAATCTTAATGGAAAGGAAAATGGGTAGTTTGAAAGTAGGAACCTGGAATGTGAAGGGTATAAATAGTGTAATCAAAAGGGCTAGAGTACTACAGGAGATCCAGAAAGCCAAATGTGATATAGTATGTTTACAAGAAACCAGACTGTCAGATGCGGAACATATGAAACTAAGACGCTCCTGGGTAGGACAGGTAGTGTGGGACTCCAATCCGTAGGCCAAAAAAGCCGGGGTGGCAATATTGATTAAAAGAGGAATCCCTTTTTCAGTTTACCAACACCTTTTCGGAAGCCTCCGGAAGATTAGCACGGGTTACAGGCCAATTTCAGGGCAGGACCATGCATATTATATCAGTGTATGCTCGAACACCCCCAACAGGAGAATTTATAAGGGCATTTCAGATAATAGCGAGATTACCGGAAGGACAGATAATATGTGCAGGAGACTGGAACTGTGTAGAGGATAGAATGATAGATTGTATGCCGTCACAGAGGAAGGAACATGGGACATGTTCCAAATTACTGTCTATAGCAAGGGAAGAAGTGGGGCTGATTGACGCGTGGAGAATGTTTAATCCCTCGGGTAGAGAATATACATTTTTTCCACCTGCCAATAGTTCATACTCACAGTTGGATAGAATTTATATACAGAGAAAGTGGGTACATATAGTTAAAGACATAAGTTTTTATCCTGTGCCCTTTCAGATCACTCTTTGGTGGTATACCATTTACAGCAGGGGAGTCCTAGAGGGACAGGCGACATGAAGACTGAATCTCAGTCTGCTGAATGACAAGGGATTCATTGACAAAACTAAGTGATCAAAAATTTCCTGCAGGAAAATGATAAGGAGGGAACGCAATTAAAATATATATGGGACTGTCTAAAAGCAGTTATTAGAGGACATGCAATATCTTATGCATCCTATAAAAAAAACAGCATAGGGAAGCATATCTTAAAGCCGAAGAAGCTTTAAACAATTAGAAACAGAACATAAAGAAACCAGAAGAGCCGAGCTATTACCCAAAATAAAACAAGCCAGAGAGACGGTCAATGCCTTGTCGTTGCGACAGGTGGAAAATACATTGCAGTTTACACGACAAAGATATTATGAGGGAGGGGAAAGGGCGGGACACCTTTTGGCTACGCGCCTTAAGAAACAAGAAGCAGAAAGATATATAGTCAAAACAAATAAAGATGCTAATCCAGGGAACCATACTGTTATTCCAGAGGACATCTTACTTGAATTTAAAAAATGTTGTACGGAGTTGTACAGAGAAGAAAACAGTCCAGACCAAAGTGAGGCAATGGAGACATTCTTCAACAAATTGAAACTCCCTTCTCTGTCGGTGGACCGCAGGGAGCAGCTGGAAGCCCCCTTTTCGAACACACACATAAATGCGGCCCTTAAATCATTTAAAAGCGGTAAGACACCGAGACCAGATGGTTTCCCAGTCGAATTCTATAAAATATTTGCTAAGGAATTGACCCCAGTTTTGACAAGGGTATGCAATACAGTCCATAAGAAAGGACAAATGCCGGATTCATGGAATAGAGCCCTGATAGCAGTTCTGCCCAAGCCGAACAGAGATCCTGCTATGTGTTCAAATTATCGCCCGATATCGCTGCTTAATGTAAATGCCAAGATTTTTACCAAGGCCATAAGCATTAGATTATAGTCCATAATTTGTGAGCTGATACATCCGGACCAAACGGGGTTCATGCCAGGGCGGCATATATAAGATAATATCCATTTACTGTTAAATACAATAGTTGAAGCAGAGAAATTCCCTAACAAAACAGTGAAAGCAGTGATGTTGGTCGATGCCGAAAAGGCATTCGACAGGCTGAACTGGAAATATTTACAAAGGGTACTGGTGGGTTTTGGATTTGGTTCTCGTTTTAAAGAATGGACGGCTAATTTATATGAGAATCCTAGGGCACAGATTAAGGCAAATGGCTTGGTTTCAGACCCATTAGAGATAGGTAGGGGCACACGACAAGGGTGCCCACTATTATTCGCTTTAAGTATAGAACCTCTGGCAGCGTACTTCAGGCAAACGTCAGATTTTCAGGGAATTAGACTGGGTGGGGAGGATGTGCGTATATCATTGTATGCAGATGATACCTTGATATATATAAATGATCCAGCAAAAGATATGCAGAAGATAATAGACAAACTTAAGATGTTTGGCTCTTTTATAAAATACACGAATCAAAAACAGAGTTATTACCTACTGGTAGATCTAAAGATCCACTCCCACTGCTCCCACATGGTTTGAAATGGGCCCCAAATGGTCTAAAATACCTGGGTGTTTGGATACCCAGAGACATAGAGCTATTGTATGTCAAAAATCATTATAGACTATTACCAGAAGCACAAAAAGACTGTGCTAGATGGAAAGAACTATCTTTGACTTTGGTGGGTAAAATTTAGACAGTCTGTATGAATCTATTACCAAGATCCTTATTTTTATTCATAGTTCTGCCAGTAAGGCCCCCTGAAAGATTTTGGAAACCAATTCATAGTATGATTTCAAAGGTTATCTGGAACGGCAGGAGACCAAGGATTAAATGGTCAGTTTTAGTGGCCTCAGAGGAAAAAGGGAGTTTGGCCCTACCAGAATTTAGAAGATACTTCTGGGCAGCCCAGGTACAAAACTTTATCCCCTACATGAACAAGGGAGAAATCCCGGCCTGGACAGAGATGGAGGGGGGGGGAGAGATGTTCCAGTGATGGAGGACATACTGATGATGAACTACCAAAATATCCAGAGATATCACTATAGCAATGTCTGGACACATAATTTGATTATAACATGGACAGAGATATGCAAAAAACAAACTTCAGATGGAGCAATCCTTAGATACTCCTTTAAGAGCTTGTTTGGATTTTTTACCATTCAAATTAGAGGGGGGAGGTTAAAAACATGGGGAAGGTCAGGGTTAACTAAAATAGGTCGTTTCTTTAAAGAGGGTTCATTAAAATCATTTTAGGATATAGCACAAGAATTTAAATTATCCCAGAAGGAATACTTCAGATTCTTACAATTTAAGCACTATTTGCTCAAAAGAATGGGCAGAATTCAATTACAATCAAGTGAAAACCTGGTATCACAATTGCTGGGAGATCTGGCGACCTCAGTGAAGTCTAGAGAGAGAGTGGCTAAAATAGTACAATTGCTTTCAACCTTATAAACAGAACCTATAAGCAAAACCAAAACAAACTGGCAGAAAGAAACAGGTACAGAAGTAATGGAGGAAAACTGGGGCCAGATTTGGAAGGGAGTGTTTACAACCACTGCCTCCCCAGCATGGAGGGATTTCAGATGGAGGGTAGTACAAAGACATTTTAGAACCCCGGTCATAACTCAACATTTTAGGGATCATTTCACGAATTTATGTTGGAGGGGATGTGGGGGTAGGAGATCATATTCATATTTTTTGGTCATGCCCGAAACTGTACTCATACTGGGGGGAGATCATAAAAGACAGTAACCAGATGTTAGAGGTGAGGCTACCGAATACACCTTTTGTGTGGGTGTTGGGGTTGCTACCAGTAGAGGTGAGGACAAAAGCAACTAAATATTTATTTAACATACTGATTGCAGCTGCATTGAAGGCGATAACCCAAAGATGGTTAACACCAAAGATTCCAGATAAAAAAGCATGGCTGGACAATGTTGAGAAAGTGAGGGAGATGGAACATCTTACAGCAAAGCTTAGGCTCCAGAAAGAAGGATATCTGGCTAGATGGCTCCCCTATTTTCATTATATGGCTGCGAGGAATCAGAGGAACGTATTGGATGTTCTAGCAGAGCAAGGGTAAAGATTTTTAGGGAGAGGAAAGGAGGGGAGAAAATGGATCCAAAGGGGGGAGTACACCCAGGGTGGAAGGAGTAAATGCTAAGAACGTACAGGAGAAACAACAAACAAAAAATAATAAAGCGGGAATTAATTAAGAACAAGTGTGACACCAGGGTAAATGTTAACAATGGCAGGGCATATACCCTTTGCACATTCCTTAATAAAAGAGGAATGAGAGCTGGGAAGAGCAGGGGAAGCTCAAATCTAGCCAGGTATCTTATCTACTCAGATATTCAAGATGTACCCAGACCTTTTAAGAATGTATGCACTTTATATAGATAAGGAAGAAGGAAAATTGGTTTCAGAAGGAAAAGTGGATGAAATCTGAAATCTGGATGGATTTAAATGCACCGAAGTGTGTGTGTGGGGGGGTTCTTTTAGTTATTTATCTGTCTGTGTAAACTTATGTGTATGATGCATGTATGTCCAATGTATCAAATTTCAGAAAAAAACAATAAAAAATAATTAAAAAAAAAAAAAAGGTCCAGGTCCGGTGTGCCTCACTCTTCAAAGAGCAAATGCACGATATCTGAGTCGAGACACCACTCATGTGGATCCGCCTCCATTCTGCTGAGGCAATCCGCCAGATCGTTCTAGACTCCAGGCAGGTAGACTGCCTGGATCAGGGCTTCATGTTCCAGGCACCATTCCCACACTCTCACTGCTTCCCTGCACAGAGGGTAAGAGTGTGCTCCACCCAGCTTGTTGATGTAGTACATCACTGTTTTCTTGTCCATCTGAAGGAGAATTACTTTGCGACAGAGGATGGCCTTCAGGGATCAGACAGCGTACATGACAGCTCTCATCTCCAGAACATTTATGTGTACTTGAGACTCGTCCTGATTCCACAGACCCTGGGTGCACTTTGTAAAAACTCAAGGCGCCGAGGACAGCCCAAAGGGCAGGACTCTGAATTGGCAGTGCTGACCCAGGGCCACAAATCGGAGATACATGTGGTGGCTTGGGTGCAGAACATGTTGGTAAGCATCCTGCATGCCCAGGGAGGCCAGCCAATCATTTTGATGAATCAGAGGTAGAAGAAGTGTACCGAGTGATATAATCTTGAATTTCTCCTTAAAGAGGAATTTAACTTCCTTAGGTCTAGAATAGGGTGCATACCACCTGTTTTCATTGGGACTAGGAAGTAGTGGGAGTAGAATCCTGTGTCCTGTTCCTCCTGTGGAACTACTACTACTGCCCTGTTGTTCAGAAGGCCCTGAATATCGTAAGCGAGGAAGTCTGAGTGACAGACAGCCTGGGCGGTCATTCAGGTGGATGATACGGAGGATTGTCTGAAAAATTCACAGAGTAACCCTCACGAATTATCCTGAGAACTATTTGTCCGAAGTGACCGACTTCAACTGGTTGTAGAACTGAGTCAGACTTCACCCAACTGCCAAAGAGTCCCCCTCGCACAGCTGAGGTAGGACCTGGGCCGGAATTTCAGAAGGTGGCACTAAACGTCTTCGGGCCTTGTGCATTCTGCTGTGTTTTCTTTTGCGGCTGGGTGACTTGATTCTTGTAGAAGCCCACACTGTCTTTATAATGAAAGGACTGACTGTTACGAAACTGCTGGCAGTTTCCACCGCACTGAGGGACAGAAGGGGCCGGTCTGGTTGTCTTAAGGTAGTCCTAGTTTTCTGCGTGGCCTCCAGTGCTTGCTCCACCTGTGGGCCAAACAGATAAACTCAGTCAAATGGCAAATTCATGACTCTCTGCTGAGCATCATTTGTAAACCCCAAAGTCCGTAACCGTGAGTGGCGTTGGGTGCATATCCCAGCTGCCAATGCCCTCGCGGCAGTGTCAAAAGCATCCACAGCAGTCTTAAGTTGCTGATTATTGGACTTAATGCCTCTAGTAATAGTCTGGAGAAGCTCTGAACTAATGTCAGACTCCGGAAGAGCTTCCACTAAGGTTATTAGCGAATACCAAAGGGTATACTCATATTGAGAGAAATAGCCCTGGTAGCTAGCAATACGCATTCCTAGGGCAGCAGTGGTAAGGCTCACTTCCCAAAGGTGTCAGTCTTACGGGATTCTTTCTTTACTGGACAAGCTGTAGACTCCTGAGGAAGAACAGCTTTGTCATTTTCTGCCAAGACCACTATGGCATCTGCAAAGGCTTGAGAGGCCAGAATTGGTCGATCCTTAGGAGAAGCGTACTTCTTGTCTATGGACTTAGCCACAGAAGAAATAAGCGCCGGACTGTCCCACACTATCTGTGAAAGAGTCTTAAAAGAGGGCTGTACCGGAGGTATCAATTCCACAGGGATTTCTGGGACATGCAGATATTGAAGGTGCAACAGTTTCCCCGGATCAACATCTGAAGTCTGGAGAAAAATGCTGGAATTCATATTCTTCAGTAGAGATTTAAAGGATAGGCCCTCGACCAAAGACTCTGCTGAAGTAGAGGGCTTACTTTCCACTCCGAAGGATGAATTTTCATCGAAGTCGCCTCCTAATCGCAGATCAGGATCAGGCTCAATATCATCTCCTACTAGCCCTGGAGGGATAGTATATAAAGGAAAGGGAGGAAAGAGAGCAGGAGGAGGTGCTCCTCAAATCGGAGTCGAAAATCCCGGGCACTCGCAGTGGCGCCAAGACCAGAGTCGAAGGCAGCATGCAACCGGTGCCACACGAGCGTATGCAGACCTTAACCCAAATCCCGGGGCACCCAAGGATGAAGATCTGAAAACATGAGTTGGAGACTGTAGTACCTGTGATGGCCCCTGCACCGCAGCCATGCGAGGGGGGAAAAGCACAAGAGCGCGGTGTCGACAGCACTGAAGAAGGTGCCGTGTGACTGGGCTGACCCAACTGCTCTGCCCGCAGGTTCGAAGCCCCTAGGCCTGAAGGCCCCAGGGTTGACTCCGCAGGCTCAGGAAGTCGGGGCAACCACCGAACCCACTGCTTCATAAGAGCGGCCCAATGATGGAACTGCTCACCAGAGGACCCCCCAGGGGGCGGGGAGGGACTACGGAGTCAAGGATGCCAGTCACCAGGAACAGAGGCCACAGGTGACCCCGACGGAGTTGGAGTCTGCCTCCTGACCCCCACTACCAATGATCATCGTGCAGACGTACCAAAGGGCGACCCCGAGTGGTACCACTTCTTCTTCGACTGGTGGGACAAAGAAGAACTGGAGGCCAAGTGGTGCCAGGTTCCCGACAAAAATCAAGCCCGCTTCTTTTTTGTGCTTTCGGGAGGACCGCCCTTCCTCTCGAGCACTGGACTGCCCATAGTCAGACCCCCCGTAGAGGGCGGCGGACTGGACCCAGCCCTGCTGCTAAAACAGCTTCCATACGTAGTCTTCCCTACTGTCACCGGCCCCATTCATGGTCAACCCCTTCGCTAGTGGGCTGAAGAAGACCTCTCTGTTCTTACGTTGATGAAAGAAAAACCTTTTTTTTAACTGAAAAAAAAAAAAATACATGCACTAAAACTTAATAAACTACTGAATGACTAAGCTGCTGTCGTACAGACATGAAGATTTGACTCCCAGTGGGTGAGCAACGTTGTCACTGAAGCACACTCGACAGCGGGGAAAAAAGGAACCGAGGCGGGTGGAGGGTCGACGCTGTGGTAGCCTATACACACGCGAGCCATCTAGCGGTGCCGCACATGCACGGTCCTACCTCGGCACCGGCCCTCCTGAGGATTTTTGTCTCCCCGTTTGGTCCTAGCGCCTCTGGCGCAGACCCATTAGTGTGAATGAGTGGTGGAGACTTTATGTCCAGAAAGATCTCTGTGGCTTGGATGAAACATGAACTGTAACAGCAGCAAAGTCCCAAAGTGTGCTGCTAGGATTGTGCATATTTCATGCTTCACTTTGCTCTAACCATCTTTATATTATTACGTACAGCATTCTGAGGCCTTGGGATTGAGCACATTAGGTTTGCCTTGCCCATGACTTGTCGGTCCCACACTTGAAGGTTTACCACTTATTAAATGATGTGTTCTACCATCCAACCACTTAGCAACTCGTAGTAGTACATTTCATGTAATACCCTGATCTTTAGGTGCTTTTACACACCAGTTTATATAACTGAATGAGCATTACCTGTGTGGTGCCATTGTACCCTGTTCCGTTCTTGGTTTACTTTATACTCCACAAGTATTCCGGCAACCCCCCCCCATTTTCAATATTTTTGTTTCAGCTCCCCCACAGAGTTTACTGCTCTACGGCTGTGATCCAGATTTCTGCACTGCTACTGGAATGGCTATTTTACACAGTCTGACGAAATGAAACACATTGGGATGAACCATGGAAAGCAGAGATCGCGGTTCGGGAGAACGTTCACAAAGGGAGCGGAACAGATGCACTTTACACACAAGGGAGGTAATGGTACTGTTTCTGTAACGGTCATTCTGTTACAGAAACCTGTGTGTAAAAGCGCCTTTTATGCACCCCATAACCTGGTGTATGTTTGCACAGCTCAGTTAATCTCTGCTGATGCAGCCAGGCCAGTGGGGTGGAGGGAGATCAGAACTGATAGAGCTACAGTCCCTTCCAACCTTCAGTTATTATGTAAATTGAGAGGCACTAAATTTAAAGCTTCACTGAAGCCCAAAAATAACATCTACAGGTTACTCCCTTACTCAAGTTATGTTTAGCTGCTTTCTCGTGGAATGAAACCAAATTTATCTGGCAGGGTTTTAAATAACTGATTAGCAGTTTTTTTTCCTTGGGACAATGCTAACTGTACAGAAAGTATTTATATAGGTTTTCTAGAAGTGTTATGTTTGCTAAACACAATGAAGCAAGTGTTATGCATTTTCACAATGTTTTAGCACTTTTATGAGCAAAACGATAATTTTTGGAGTTAAATAAAACCCTGATCTGGCATGATTTCCCTTTACTGAATCCATGCTGGGTACCAAATCTATGTTGTGTTTGTTGACATGATCAACAGTCCTGTCTCTAGTAACTATTTCCATCAATGTTTCTGGAGCTGATGTTAAACAATCAGAGTACTAGCTCCATGTTGTAGGCTTACTGTCTGTAACGTTCTGGTTCTAATACAAATCTTTTTTTAAGCAGGTTTTCTTTTTATTAAATTTATAGTGCATTTTATACAAGGGCTTGGATAATGCAACTATTAAAAGACTGCTGCACTTACTCTGTTACATGTGTCTAGGCCTTGAGAGAAGCACTTCATTTCAGAGGCATCTTGCTGGCCAACAGCAGCAGATTATGCAAAGCAGCAAGGTATTTATTTAGTTAAACATCAGTTTAGAAACCTTTGAGCCAGAGGCTCATTTACAAAGGTACCTCGTCACAAAGAGGACATCAGAACAGTAGTACAAGAGACACAGTACTTACAAACAAAAAAGTTACAGTTCAATTACAATTTTGTTACAATAGAATACAATCTCCAATGAAGCAAAAGATAACAAAAGGTGCAAAACTTATGGTCGGGGGAGAGCTGGTGGGGGTAGAAGGGAGGGAGATAGGGGAGGAGGAATTAGTAGGGAAAGAAAGGGGGGGGATTATAAGGGGGGAATAAGGTATTATACAGCATGCAACTGTGGGCCAATAATCGCACACCATGGTGCAGTTCATGCCTTTAAAGGCACTCAGAAAATAGGATGCTGGCAATAACTACACATCCCTGAAATGTCTTATTATTCTGATGATAAAATGGCTCTTACAAGAAATAACAGAGAAATATGTAAAACGGCAGCACTTTACCCTGGCCTTGTGGCAGGAGACTCGGGCCTGCTTTACTCACTCGAGACTTCGTGACTCGAGCCTGCTTTACTCACCAGGTGCTTAACGGTTGCACTGTCTCTCACTGCAGCAGCACTTACAGCAGCCGGCTTTCTGGCGCTGACAATGTAGCTGAGCATCATGTCATGGCCACTGGCTACAGCACTGGCAGGTGCCTCCATCAAGAAAGGTGGGCAGGGATCAAACAACAGAGGAAAATGCTCTCCTGGTGTGTTGGATGACTAGCAGCATCTCCCCCACTTCCCACGAGTCCGATGCACTTTCCTCCTCCCCAAGACATGGACCCTGTATTCTTTCTTGATGGTGGAAGAAGCAGCAGCAACAGCCCACCCAAGTGATGGCACCGCACACGGTAGAAAAAAATGGGAGTGTCAGGGTGGTGGACCTCAAAGAACAGCAGGGCATTTGTGGCAAACAGCACTGCAAGGCAGTCTAAAAAAGTAAGGAGGCTAGGGGAGCAAAGAAAAAAATGACTCACCATAGTAATGTTACTTCTTCTAAGGGAATCATTCATGATGTTTACACTTTATGCAGTCATCTTGGCAGAGAGCGACATCCCAGAGATAGATCCTATGCAAATTTTAGAATTTGGACTGTAGGTTCAAACTGCAACTGTGCTCCACTCTGTCCATTACTCAGATCTGTTTCCAAGCCACAGTGGAGCAGCAGCTAGTGAAACTGAATTTTTAAATACACCTAACAAATTGAAGCAGATACAGGAAATCCTACCATATAAACAATAACAACAAGTTTACAATTCTAGGAACTGTAATAATGGTCAAGCAACCTCCATAACAAAAAAAAAAAAAAGGAATGGATTCTTGTGTGAACCTATTTCAGGTTCTGGAAGGGGAGGCAGAGTTAGGGAGTGTAAACTAAGTGAGTGATCCCCTTAAGAAGAAATGGCATTACTTCAGTGAGTAATTTTTATGTTCACGCGTACTTGTGCAAGAAACGTCTTGGTACTAATGGCATTTTAGAGGCGTGTCACTACCAAGCCAATTACTGCTGAAACTGCAATGGGCTTGGCAGTGCACACCAATGACCAGGCACTCTGGTCACACTAGTTTTGCTTGCTGATGTGGCATGTTCTGTAGTTGAAACAAATGAACTGCTCCAATGAGAGAGCACTTCATGAAGGATCCCTTCAGACAAAACTGGTCTAGATGGTTCAGCCGAACCTTCTGTACAGGTTGATATGATGGGGGCAGACTTCCCTACACATCCTGCTATCCTATTACCCATCACTGTAGCCGTAACGAGAGACGTGCAGCAGGGAGAGAGTAATGGAAGTAAGAGAGAGCGAGAGAGAGAGAGACATTTGTTGTTTCTGTTGTGCACCCCTCTCTGTCGCTGTGTCCGCCCGTACTGAGGCCTGCCTGTCCTCCGCTCTCCCCCGCCCCCCCCACCACCACATGGCTCAACAGCTCCATGGGGCCCAAGCCTGCGGCCGCACTGTTTGGGTCCCATTTCAGTGTTCTCCAGCGTGAGTGCCCAAAGCAAGAGGATAGCGCCCCACCCCACCTCACCCCCAGTATACCAGCACAGACAGCAAACAGCCCAGAGAAACAGAGATAGCACCTCTGGTAGTTGGTGGTGGGATTGGTATGGGGCTCACCAGGGCACTACTGATGGCGTACAGGTCTTTCTGGAGCTGCACTGACTTGTCCTCCTTTTCTGCTCCCCAATCTCTGCAGTGGCTGGTTTTCTCTCTGCTGCTGTGTGTGTCCCACTGGATCCTTGGTCTCAGTCTCTGTCTCTCCTGTGCCTACGTACTGTTGTGTTGTTGGTGGGGGTGGGGGGCACTCAGGGCATGATTCTCCCACAGAGCGGAGAGCGACATCCTGTCCACAGTGACAGGCAAGTTTGTGAGAGAGATACAGCAAGGGGGGCCAGACTGACAGGTAGGTTTCTTGGCATGTTACGGTTCCCACGTCTACATGTGTGTGCCTGATCGTTGTCCTCAAGTGTGACAGAGAAAGAGTGAGGGGTCCTGAGTGACAGGCGAGTCCCCAGAGGATGCAGGGCTTTCAGCTACTAGTTTTTGTTTCCGATTGCCATCCTCCAGCAATACCTCCGGTAATACGGTACCTCTGATGGCAGCAGTGAGAGCTGGTATAGTCCCCATGTCGCGCGCACTTGTGTCCCTCTCCCCGGTCCCGGGAGATGCACTGTGTACCCTGCGCTGAGCGTGTGTGCACTATTCCTCGTGTGTGCCAGACAGTAAGAGAACGACACAGGGAGAGCACAGTGTGGCAACCGGTTTGACAGGGAGCAGAACTCTCCTGCAAAAGTGATCAGGAACACCCACAACTGTTCTCAACTGCGGGGACCATCTGTGTTGAGAGAGGCAGCTGCTGATAGCTACTGGAAAAGAAGCCACATCAAACGCTACCAGAGCGAGCAGCCTTGCTCAGCCAAATGCCAAAAGAGAGAAAGTGTCACAGGTCTAATATAGACACCTCAAGAGGCACCTGGTGCATACTGGCACAGCGTTACCCACTAGGACAGGTAGTCACAGTGATATTATGAGTACTGTAGCAAAAGGGGGGAGAGGGAGACACGCACAACTGGATGCCCTAGGGAAGTAAGTGTGTATGTGTAAGGGATGGGGAAGGGGGGGCTTTGTGAAGGTCCTAGAAAATGTATGACCAAATAGTATGTACAGAAGATGTCACAGAGCATATTAAAACAGTCTCCGTGACATTTCTCTGTGCATAACAGCAATGCAGGATGCATTATTTGTTAGGGACTATTTTGCTAGGTGGCATGATACAGTACCTTTTGCTATTTAAACAGCAACAAAATGGAAATTACGTACCTACCGTAATTCTTGATCTTCTCTTGTATCTTCACCATTAATTACTGCTGGGTATAAGCCGGAGGCGTGCACCTGCTATGGGATTTTTTTTTTTTTTTTTTGAGGGAGGAGTCTGCACTAATGGTGCCACCCATGAAAGCAATGCACTGCATGGTGCGCGAGGGGTGGCCATTAGGCACCGCAGACTCCTTTTCCATCCCAGTTCTGTAAGCCAGGGAGGTGAAATAAAAAAGAGTTAGAAGAATAGAAGCGAGGCAAGAGAGTTGAGGGATAGATAAAGGAAAGGAAACGAACTGAAAAAGGAATAAGCCGAAAAGAGGACCCTAAGGGTCCGCAGGACCTCACCCCTAGGGTGGCTCTGAGGGAGGAACAGATAAAGGAGAGGGAGAAAGAAGGAAGAGGAAGAAGAAAAGAGAATATTGAGAGGAGGAAAAAATTCTGCCATCAATTTTGAGAGAATTGGCTTGAAGCTCTATCAGCTCGGAACTTAAAAGGCGAGGGAGCAAGGAGCCCTTCAGACAAAACTAGTTTATATGGTTCAACCGAACCTTCTGTACAGGTTGATACGAGAGGGGCAGATTTCCCTACACATCCCGCTATCCTATTACCCATCACTCAAGCTGAGAGCGCTCAGATTGCCAAGGCAAATAATCTGTTCCGGACAGGAAGGGCACCCGACTAGGTTTAGGGGAAAAGACCCCGCTAGCACACAGCCATGTTTTAGTACTAGGGGGTAGGGAAGCCTTAGGAGAGGGCAATCTCTTCGGCAAGATGGACAGAGAAGAAAACTCCTTCTGACTCCTGGAGAAGGTAAGGGCCAAATCAACCAGACCAACAGAACAAGATGGTGATTTTTGAATTGGGCTAGAACATCCGTTGACTAGCCCCGGTCTGGCACTCACAAGGCAAGATTTAAGGACACCAGCTAAGTCCGAAGACCAAGGGTTAGAGGACTGTCTCAGAGACTAACCCTGTTGGCTGGTGACTGAACTAATCTGGCCTGAAGGTAAGGTCCCTGAAGGGAACACCTTCCAGGAAACCAGAAAGCGTTCTCTCAGATAGACAGGACAAAGCTCTGCTCGCTCACCTCCTTCTTTAAATCCTTTGCTGTTCTTTAGAGAAGAACAGAAGGTCCCGAGGAACCAGGAGATTTAGCCCCAGAGCAGCCTCGGGAGACAAGCAGGGTGTGGGAGACGCCCAAGAGGGGAAGGTGGGTGGGATTCAGTAATGAATGGTGAAGATAGAAGAAAAGATCAAAAATTACAGTAGATACGTAATTTCCATATCTTCTCTTGTCAATCTTCACCATTCATTACTGCTGGGTGAGTACCAAGCCCCCTGAAGGGGGTTTAGCATAACCCTGAGGGAACAATACCCTCAGCATCCTGCTGGTCAGAAATAGGAAGAAGAGACCCTGGTCGTACTAGACTGGAGTCTAAGGCCGAGGAGAGCTACGAGGTGTCCCCTGAAGACGAGAAGATGGAGGAAGCCCCTGCAGAAGCCTCCTAGCCCTGGAGGAAAAGAGGTGGGTCTCTCAAAAGGCAGAGCGAATCACCCTACGCTGGACCAGAGGTGGCAACTTTGACAGACAAAGCCATGCCATCTGCCTAATGCAGATCGCTGTCCCCGCAAGCCTGGAAGCCACCTCACTGGCGTCATAAGATGCCCTTTGCTTGGTGCCTTGCCAGTTCCAGGCCTATGGCAGCGAGGGCAATGGCCTGTCGAGATTGCTCCGAATCAGGCACTGATGCTAGCACCTGAGCAAGCATCGACCACAAGTGCCTGTTATAGGCAGCATGATGTGTCTGATGTGATGCAATTCACAACATTGCACAAAAAGAAGAGAAAACTCTTCATCCCACTGGTCGAATTGTAGGGAATCAGAGTTCTGTGGTCGGTCGTGCGCCAGGCGCGACGCCCGGAAGGGGTCTCTAGGCATACCAAGCCAGAGGGAGGGTTAGAGAGAGAACCTAGAGACTCCAAAGGAGCACAATACCTCCTCCTGCAGTCTGTCGGGGCAGGGAAAAGGGCGGCTGGAGACTGCCAGGTGCAGATAGACGCATCCTGGAAGGGAATAGGCCAGGATGGCACCACCAGATGCTGGGCACTGAATTCACTGAGGAATTCTCGCGTCTCTCACTCAGTATTGTCCCGTCTAACGAAAGAAATGCAGAGATCCTGAATCATCCTCAATAGGAAGCGCTGATATTCCGTGATATCAGCATCAGAAGAGGGGTGAATAGGGAGTTCCTCTCCCTCCAAGGAGGAAGTCGAGGAGGATGGGGAACTCGAATGTCCAGAAGACTCTTGTGGTGGTGGGGACAGGCAAAAGACCCATTCATGCATGTACCCAACATATGACGGAAGACCACCGCAGTGCCTCTGAACATCTCCCAAGATAAAGGCCCCATAGGACCCACATGGCCCAGAAGAGAGAGGGGTGGCTGCAGAGGAATGGGAGAAGGTCACCTGCAAGGAGGTAACTGTCCTCTGCCAGGGTTCTGGAATCCAGAGAATGGTGCCCAAGCTGGAGAGATCCCTGAGATCAAACCGGGTCGCATAGCAGAACTCTGGGAATGCGAACTCTAGAAAAGCTCAGAAGGGGAATTTACCCTGTGACGCACCTGGTGTTGCACAGGTCCAGAAGGGCAACCCACGGCGGCGCCACCAGAGGGACCCTGGGGCCTGAGAAGGCAGGACGGGTTCGGCACTATGGCTCCTTTGTGCACCCCAGCAGGGAAGAGTAATCAGACGTGCCAGGACCTGAAATGGCACCGCCAACAGGACTGTGCAGGCCACCGCATTGTGAGCAGTCCGGTGAACCAACCTAGTGCCGCAGGCAGCTGCCACGATCACCGAGGCCATAACACCACCAGGATCCGGCGGCGCTGCGAGGCAGCATCGAGGGTCCGCCAGTGCCAGACCCAGCAACCCTAGGCAAGCCTGCACCTCAGGAGAGGTGACTGCTGAGGCGGTGGCACTGACGCGACCCCAGGAAGGGCCACGTCGCTCCTCCCGACACCGCAAAAGAAGCCTCCTCCTCGGCAAGGCTTGAAGATGAGGAGGCCTCCTCCTCACCTGACCATACAGACCTGGGGAAGGGACCTGGAGGAAGGGTCTAAAGACCTGGCCTGGAAAGCCCGAGAGCGACGCCGTCCTCCAAAAGTCAGCGAGGCCCTGCCGACTTTGAACGCGCGGATTTCCAAAACACGACCATCCATGGAAAAACAGGCGCCACATTTATCCATATCATGGTTAGGACCCAGGCACTGGAGGCAGGCATCATGCCGGTCCGTCATGGAAAAATGCCGGCCACAGAAGCACAGACGCATGGAGCGCGCGGCCTGCTTTCGACTTACGAATAGCTCCCGAACCAGACATGATGCAAAATAAACCAAAACACAGCAAAAGCTCCCAACGCCTTTAAACAAATAATTAGAACAAACTTACCGGCATCGGGATGAGAACCGGGATTGAGTCGTCGTCGAACAAGCGGCGCTGACAGAAGGCCTAATGGCGCACTTCGGAAAACGCTCTGTACTCGCGCAGCAGGTGCAGCCTCGACAGTGGGAGAAACATAACTGTTATGAAGGAGTCAACTCCTCCCTCCAAAAACAAATAAAAAAATTTAAAAACTCCTGTAGCAGGTGCACACTTCCGACTTAAACCCAGCGGTAAGGAATGGTGAGAACTAACAAGGGAAGATAACACCATTTTTTATTTTTTGTTCTTGTTTAAACATACCCCATGTTATAAGTGCATTAACGCACTCCAGTGAGACAGGGTTGAAGAAAAAAATTACTCACCTTAGTAGTGTTGTTTCTTCTAATGGAGTCTTGCTATATTATAGACATTAGCAGTTTGATCCAGCTCTAGAACTGCCCCGGAGTGAAATGGTTAAAACCATTCCAAAATAGAATTTTGGCACGAGAGCAGCTCTATCTGTGTCATTTCAAACTTGAACTGTCAGATCTTACGAGCCAAACTCACTAAGGTCTGTGTGGAAGCTGTAACCTACACTAGCCAAATGGCTACCTAAATAATAACCATTGATGGTCCCAACACCCAAGACTCAAGTCAGGGGACCAGAAATACTAACACCATTCTAATAATATGAAAATGGAACATAAGTATAATAAAACACACACACGCGTACACATACACACCCCCAAAGTCCCAAAGGGGACAAAATGCTAACAGGACATAAGTAGTACCCACACTAAGTTGTCCGCACCCCACCAAGTAGAGGTTCTGAGAGGGGCAGGTTGGGGGGGGAGGTCTATAATATAGCAAGACTCCATTAGAAGAAACAACATTACTAAGGTGAGTAATTTTTTCATCAAACAAATTGAAGTCTTGCTATATTATAGACATTAGCAGAATACACAGCAGTACCTCCATGGAGGAGGGGCAGAACCTACTTAGGGAATAGGCTCTGAAGAACAGCTGTGCCAAACCGAGCATCTCTCCTGGCCTGGACATCCAGGGAATAATGCTTGGTAAAAGTGTGTACCGTTTTCCAAGTAGCGGCCTGGCAAATCTCTAATAAAGGGATATCTCTGGCAGCAGCTAGAGACGCAGCTGTACCCCTGGTAGAATGAGCCCTCAAACTGGGGGCCTGCCCACTTTCTGATAACAAAATTGGATACAAGAGACAATCCACCTGGCTATTGATCTCTTAGTGGCAGGTTTGCCTTCCCAACTTCACCATAGGTAAGGAAAAGTTGGAGGGATTCAACCTGTGACCTTTGGTACGCTTCTATATAATAACTAAGAGCTCTCTTAACATCCAGGTTGTGCAACCTCCTCTCACCAAGAGGAGTGATCAGTGAAAAATACTGGAAGGGAGATAGATTGATTAAGATGGAAATCTGAAACCACCTTAGGCAAAACTTCCTATTAGTCCTAAGGACTACCTTATCCCTGTGGAAAGAAATAAAGTCAGTCTCCACTGACAAGGCTTGCAATTCACTTATTCGTCTGGGAGAAGTGATAGCCACTAGAAAACAGTTTTCAAGTTAGGTACTTAAGGTCTGCAGAAGACAGAGGTTCAAAAGGGGGTTGCATTAACTGGGCAATGCAAACATTAAGGTCCCAAGCAGGGCCGGTTCCTAAAGGGAGGATTAGTATGGAGGAATCCTTAAAAAACTTGGAAAACACAGGATGAGAGGAAAGAGGGGATGACTTTCCTGTTGACACAAAAGCAGACACAGCTGCCAAATGAACTCTCAGGGTAGCTGGTCTGAGACCCAAGGAATTAAGATGTACCATGTAATCTAACAAAATGGGCAATCTAGCAGATTCTGGGAAATATTTTTCCAGCACACCAAATGGAAAACCTTTTCCATTTAGAACTATAAGCAGCCCTAGTGGAAGGCTTTCTGGAAGCCTTTAGGATCTTAAGAACACCCTGAGAGAGGTGTAAATCAGCAAACTCTAACTCCTCAAGAGCCAGGCCTTGAGGTTGAGGGATTTGAGGTCCGGATACCAAACCCTTGCCTGGGCACAAGTCAACAGATTGTAATTCCTGAGGAGGCACAGGGGAAGATGGACTGTCAGAGACAGAAGGAGTGGGTACCAGAGCTGCCTGGCCCAATCCAGGGCAATCAGAATCACCCTGCAAGGCTGAGATCTGATTTTGACTAGTACTTTGAATAGGAGAGGAAAGGGGGAAGCATAGAGGAACTTCCTCTCCCAATCCAGAAGAAGGGCATCCAGGGAACTGAGCCCAGCACTGGAGGCCTGCAACAGAACAGAGGAAGTTTGTGATTGTCTGGGGCTGCAAAAGATCTATCTGAGGGATGCCCCACCTGGCAAAACTATCCCCAGCACTTGAGGATCCAGGGACCATTCGTGATGGCCCTGGGAAATCCTGCTGAGGGCATCCGCTAGGACATTGTCCTTCCCTGGAAGATGAACTGCAATGAGGGAAGTGTTCAGGGAATAGGCCAGAGACCACAACTCCATTGCCTCGTGCACAAGGTCAAGACCGAGTGCCCCCCTGTTTGTTGATGTACCACATTGTTGTGGTGTTGTCTGTTCTGACTTGTATCACCTTGTCGTGGACAGATGCAGCAAAAAGCTTGAAGAGCTAAAAAGACAGCTCTGAGTTCCAGCAAATTGATGTGGAGCAGAGATTCCTGGGGGGACCAAACTCCCTGAGTGGAAAGGTCGCCCATGTGGGCTCCCCAACCCAGAAAGGAAGCATCTGTAGTGAGAGTCAAGTCGGGAGAAGGGAAATGAAGGGATCCCCGCTTAAATTGCTCTGATCCTGCCACCACTGGAGAGCTAGGATCAAGGTTCGAGTCACTGGGACCAACTTGGAAAGGGGTCTCTCTGAGACCAAAAGGATCTCAAGTGAAACTGAATGTCTCTCATCTGAAATCTGGCTCCCTGCACAACAGCTGTTGATGCAGCCATGTGCCCCAGGAGCTGCAGAAAGTGTCTTGCTGGTCGAGAGACCTGCAGAGTGAAGGAAGAGGCCAGAGCCACTAAATTCCTTACCCTTCTGGGGAAGAAAGGCTCTGGCTAGCTTTGTGTCCAATTCTGCCCCTATAAAGGTGAGTACCTGGACTGGTTCCAGAACCGACTTTGGTAGGTTTAGCAGAAACCCAGGGAGGTGAGAAGCTGCTGGGTGACCTGCAGGTGAGATTTACCTGTTCTGGGGACTGGCCTACAATGAGCCAGTCGTCTAGATAGGGAAAACAGCAATCCTCTGCCTCCTTAAGGGCCACTGCTAGACACTTTGTGAATACCCTTGGAGCAGAGGTAGGCCAAGGGCATTGCTCTGAACTGGTAATGACCTGAGGGCAGTTCGAATCTGAGGTACTTTCGATGGGATCTTCTGATTAGGACATGGAAATAGGCATCCTTGAGGTCCAGGGAGGCTAGCCAGTCCCCTGGCCTTAGTGAAGGTAAAATCATTGCCAGAGTTACCATTTTGAACTTTGGTTTCAGAAGATGCTTGTTCAGATATCTGAGATCTAAAATGGGCCGCCATTCTCCTGTCTTTTTTGGGGTAAGGAAGTATCTGGAATACAGACCCCTGCCCTGATGCAGGGAGGAACCTTTCTACTGCTCTGAGAGCTAACAGGGATGAGACCTCTGTTTCCAGAGCGAGGGTCTCTAAGCACTTGTAGTAGAAAAGTCTGCTTCTCAACTTGGGAAACTTTTGAAGCTGAGAACCAGACCCTGGCTTACTACTTCCAGAACCCACTTGTCTGAGGTTAAAGAAGCCCATTCTGACTGAAGTAAGCCAGCCTGCCCCCACTGGTACAGGAGAATCGGCCTGGGCACCCCATCAGGGTGCCTGTTTCGCAGGAGCTTTAGGCTGGGGGTGGGAGCAGGTCTGCCCACCCCTTGTCTGCCCCTGCCTCTGAAGAAGCCCCTCTGAGCATAGGCAGAGGAGGCCTGAGTCTGGTACAAAGGTTCTGTGAAAGGCCTACCCCCTACCCCTGGGGCATGCCTTTGAGGAGTGGCTTGCTGCCCTTAGCCTGGGCACCTTGTAAGTAGTCCTATATTCATCCATCTTTCTTCATGTAATTCTCTGTCTGCTCTCCAAACAGAGAATTTCCCACCACAGGAAAATCCATAGCCTTAGTCTGGGTATCCTGTGACAAACTAGTACACCTGAGCCAGGCCAACCCACTTAAAAGCTACAGATGTGGCCATGACCCTAGATGAAACATCATTAACATCCACAGCAGCATGAAACTGAACCTTAGAGGCTTCAATGCCATCAGCAGCCACCTGTTCTAGTTCACTAGCCAGTTGGCCATGGGCCTGCTTGGCCAATTGCATAACAGTATCCCATCTAGATTTCTGATACCTAGCCATAAGCCATATAATTTGCTTGCCTGAGTCCCAGAGAGGCTGCCATATACTGTTTTTTGCCACGGCATCAATCTTCCTGGAATCCTTGTCAGGAGGATGAAGCCAAGGGAATATTAGCTTTATCACAGGCAGCAGCCTGAACTACCCCTACATGACTGCATTGCTGAGAAAGGAATTCTGTATCAGGGCCTGACAATGTATACCTTCTGTCCATCTTTTTATCTACAGGAGGCACAGAATTAGGAGCTTTTAAAATTTTAATTGTTTGTTTCCTAAAAGACTTATGTAAAGGAACAGACAATCTCCTAGACTCTGGAATATCCATCATTTTTACAAAATCAGGCTCCTCTTGCTCATCCACAGCCTCTTCTAAAGGAAGCTGGAGGGTTTCAGCAACTTTTTTATAAAACATAAAATGAGATGGGGACTCAGACAGCATAGGGGGAGATTCTAAAGGTCTGTCTGGGGAGATGTCCGGTTCAATGGGCACACCCAGACCTTCCCAGCCACATTCATACTGTTCATAATCCTCCTCTCCCTCCTCTGGTTCATAAAATTCCTCAATATCATAATCCTGAACCACTGGGACCGGACGAACCGACCTTTTACCAGATAGTGGTGGTTCGGAGCGGACCCTGAGACAGTGACTGGACAATTTGTATGGCTTTTGTTATCTCTGCAGCAGTTGGAGAAGGAATTTTGGACTCCAGACCTGCTGATTTTCTTGTTTTCTTTACTGGAATTGGTTCCTCAGAACCAACTTTTTTGCCCGAGGAAGTCTGGCCCTGGTCAGAGGGTATTCCTCTGGTTCGGTTGGCACCAACCGGCTGGCCATCCGGTCAGCGGACTTTGGCCTCGCTCCTGAGCCTGCCCAATCTTTTTCCAGGGTGGCTGCAGGAAATTCTTACATACCTGGCAGTCTGACTGGAGGTAGTCAAACCTCAGACAATAAACACATGTGGTGTGGGTCAGCCTTGGCAAAGACTTCCCCAAAAACATCACAGTGTTGAAACCCAGTGGCGCCGGTTTTTCTTTTGGTTTCTCAGACATAATGCCAGCCTAACCAAAAACTTGCCCTTTAACGGGAGTGCCAGGCAAGACACCCTTATCGGTTCCTAACCGTATCATTTGGTATTGGAAAAAACGTAATAAATCCGCTTTTTTAGAACCGATAAGAACCGGGAACCGACTTAAAATAGTAACTTTAGTTTTAAATGAGTTTAAACCCACTGATCGGTTCAAAACCGAACGATAACTTACAAGTTCCACACAGACAAAACCTTCATTTACTTACGGTTACCACAGATAGAGCTTGAACCGAACGGTTTTATGTTGAAATAAAACTATTCTCGTTAAATCCAACCGAGAAAACACTTTTAAACCGAGAATGAACTAAGCAGAAGGAGAAATCTCCGGAGCGACTGTTCACTGAGGCGGAGTAAAGAATCTGACAGTTCAAGTTTGAAATGACACAGATAGAGCTGCTCTCGTGCCAAAATTCTATTTTGGAATGGTTTTAACCATTTCACTCTGGGGCAGTTCTAGAGCTGGATCAAACTGCTAATGTCTATAATATAGCACGACTTCATGTTGTTTGAATAAAGCTCTGCCCCATTTGTTATGCACAGAGAGTTTAAATGCAAGGAACTGTTCTATTCTCTCCTTTTCTGTCTCTTCTCTGGTTACGCAACCAAATTTTCTTGTGGGACCTAGGAACTGATCACTCTAACAGTTTCGTAATTCTCCGCCTCTCGCTATCTCTCTGCCTTCACTTGCTGTTATGTCTTTTCTTCCCCCTTGCATAGCTGCAGTTATAAAATATATATGAATCTTTTTGTGTAAAACTGTATATAGTTATAATGTTGAAATGATTGCAAAGCTATTTGGAACTCAAGGGGTTAACCTGAAACGCAGTTTTTAAGCCTTTTGCAGAACTGAAAACAAGAGCTCAGTTCTGGGTCACTGTTCTTTTTGTTGCACCTGCAAGGAATGAAACTTACAAGAACATTCTGTAAACTTACAAGAACATTTTGAGAAAAGCAGGCTGTCTTAAGTTCCCAGACAAAGACTTAAGAGCAGCAATGCTTTTGCTAGAGAGACGAGGAGTGAGAGAGACAAACTTGGAACTGAGAGATACCCTTAAGAAAAAGGATTTAGTTTTCTTTGTTTGTACTACCTCTGTAAACAGTTACACTGAAGAATTTTTATTTTTTATTTTGCTGTTATTGAGTAAAATAAAATGCCATTTGCGAATTTCAAAACTTTTCCTATGCTTCCTGACCTGTGCCTCGAGGACATCCAGGGTGTGCTGATAATACAGATTAACGCACACCCCAGCAGCTGTGAGGGCACTTAGCCTGCGGCCTCGTGCCTCACAATGCCCTCAAGGTGTGCGTTAATCCACATTATCAGCACATCCTGTCGTGCATTAAATAACATGGGGTTATAAAAGATTGCAATTGGCTGAAGAGCAGCATGTGACTCTCTGTTAACGAACAGTCAAGTGATAAGTCCTAGCAGCATGATCTGTGTTGAGCAGCCGGACTTAACTCTCTGTAGCTGAGCTGCACTCTGTGGCAGCCATTAAATTGCCCAGATAAGCGAGAGCGAGCCAACAGCGGGGTATCGAAAGTGTCTGTGCCCACAGCAATACATCCCCCCCGCGCACAGCCACTGCACTGCCCGCTGACACCCTACTGCAGCTGTCAGTAAACAGTGGGGGGAGAGAGAGGCAGGCACAGATACTTGCCGGTTCCCCCCGTCGCCCATTCCGTCCCCTGTAGTGTTGGCTGCCTCCCCTCTCCTGACGATGCAGCTCAATTCATGCAGCCACAGCGACTGTTTTGTCCCGTCCCATGCAATGCTGCACCCCCGAGAAAGAGAGCAGCAGAGAGGGAGCCAACGGTCTGTCCCCACCCGCCCCACTGATCTCCACTGCCCCAGCTACACTGTGCAGTTGCAGCCATGTAGCCATTAATGCACAGTGCAAACGACAGAGATCGTAACTCACAAACAGTTTTGTGTCGACCCCCCACCTCATCCTACTGTCATGTCCCAACTCTATAGCCAGCCTGTCCTCTGTCATTAGTACGACTCAGTGCTGCGTCGATGTCCACTTCTGCAGTTCCAGAGAGAGAGACCCCCAAAGTTCTCCACTCAAGTAATCCATGGCCCTGAACTGGTGACTGTGTTCCGTTGTGTTACACTGGGACCAAGTCTCAATTGAAGAGTGAGAGTGAATCCTGCATGTAGCAGCATAGTTCGGAAGATAGTCGGTGCCTCACCCACCCACCCCACAGATCTGTGGGGAACCACCGCACAGTGCACTGGCAGAAAGAGTGCAGCCTGTGTTTTTCCCGGTGATACATATTACCTGCACTCAACTGCCATGTGCGTCTGAGCTGTTGACGGTGTTTGCGGAACACCCTCCCTCCCTTCCTTCCCAGCCTGCCCGTACATCAAGCTCCCATGACACCATTACCCTGCCCGCACACAGCTGTCATTCCTGAATGGAGCACAGTCACAGGAGGAATCTGTGGCAGGGTTCCCTTATTTTGTACATAATGGTGACCTGCACTGAGGAGGAGAGAGAAAGAGCAGCAGAGCAACAGCCTTGTAATTGTGAGAGATGCATATACATACTCACTGTTTAATTGAAAGTTGCTGTGCCTCTCTCCAAGTGTTTCTGTCTGTCGTCCCCCTCCTCCCATACATTTCCCCACCAGACCCGGCATCCAATTAAACCTTCCCGCTCCCGCCCTCTGTGCGCTGTCCGCTCCTCACCCTTCTTTACCCATCCTGGCATCCAATTAAACCCTCCTGCTCCCTCAGGGATGTTCAAATCAAAACTTTTAGGACTTGCCCAGGCATGACTTAGCTGAATTTTCACTTGGCTTTATTCACTACAGTGAAATTGGCTGTCTTTTTGTACTTGCCCTTCAAGGAAATTTACTTGCCCCAGTCAGGGGGCAGTGGGATTTGCACACCCCTGCGCTCCCTCCCTTTGTCTGCTGTCCGCCCCACACCCTCTGTTCTCTGTCCTATCACCCAGCACCCAATTAAATCCTCCCACTCTCCACCCCACCCCTCCCTCCATTCACCCACCATACCCGCATCCAATTAAACTCTCCCACTCCCTCCCTCCCTCCCTCTGTGTGCTATCTGCCCCCAGCTCACGTTACCCATCCCTGCACAAATCTGCAAGTGAATATTTGGCACTGACAAATGCTGGTTTCTTCTAATCCCAGAAATCACTCACTCAGTGTTTGCACTTTATGCAGACTCAGTAGCAGAGGGAGGCTGGATGCAGAATCTAATTAGGAAAAAGGTGCAGAAAGACAGCATTTCCAAATATTGCATCCTTTCTGCACTGTAGGTCCAAAACAGTAATGTTCTGTGAAGGTGTGGACTGTTTTCCAGGTAGCTGCTTGCAAATGTCTAACAATGGGATCCATCTTGAGGAGGAAGAAGAGATGCCTCTTGTGGAGTGTGATATTAAGCCTCTTGGTGATGTTTTACCAGCTTCTTCATAGCAGAACTGAATGCATGAGACTATACAGCGACAGTTACATCCCTTAGAAGATGCTTTGCCTTTGCCAACCTCACCATAGGCAAGGCCCCTACTTTTCTGCGGTACAGTGGGACCAGTTCTGCGGCAGAGCTACCATTTGCCGCAGAACTTCGGCGGCGGTGGTTTGTAATTTCTGCAGAAGTTCTGCGGCACTAACAAACTATCACATCACAGTGTTAGCTTGTCATTCTGACTTCACTTTCATGGCAGTGATTATAGCAATCGGGATGGGGAAAGCACAGTAACACTAGATCAAAAAATAACAGACTTATAGAAATAATTTTATGCCTAAAAAGGCAAAACAAATGTCTCTCCCTTAAGGTCCTAGCCTATTGCATAAATGGCATATGCAGGGAGGATCTTATGCGATAAATAAGGTATTTCTATACTCATGCTATCTATCCCATTAATGAGGTCTCCACTGTCCATCACTTAAATATTTGTATGTGCTTTCAACACCAATCATGAGGTTCCTACTGTGTATCACTTATATATTTATATGCAGTCTGTAACATACATACAAATATGTGTGTGTGTTTGTGTATATAAAGTGAGTGAGACAGAGATACTGTATATGTGTGTGTGTGTGTGTGTATATATATATATATATATATATATTTTTATTTCCATGAGATTGCATCCTCATTCATACAGGTCCCATTGGAAATAGAATAAACGGAATAGAGGAGTTATTGCAAAGCTCATTTTTCATGTCAACCTGCTTCCCCTGACACACTACGTAACACCATCAGGCCATGACATGCATGAGAACCGATTGTGAGATAGAGCTCTCCAGCCCATCACAATGTGTCCACTGTGTGACAGAACACTGCACTATACCTTCCCAGGCTCCGAGCAGTGATGTGTTCCACTAATCTTTGTGCTGCCCAGCCAGCTCCCAGAGCTAATCTCTGAACCTGACTTGCCAGTACGGAAACACAGCACACTACCCTCTGGCCCAACAGCTGTCCCTGCACACAACATTTCTCCATAACTTTTAGGTGATTCTATCAGCCAATGACAATATGTAATCAATAACCCTGGCAAAAATGCATACAGTGCAATTATTTATTTAACAGGTCTATTCTTATAACAGGTCTACACATTATTATATTCTGCTTTTCTGGACAGAATTGCTTTATTTTTCCTAAAAATGGCAGTTAAATTCATTTTACCAGTTATTCATTTCAGATGGCATCTCTATACCCTACAGGCAGAAATAGGTTTGTACAAAGTGAGGTATGGACTTAACAGGTCTGTGCTATTGACAAGGTTTTGTTTAAGTTGGCCCCTAGTGCAATAATGTAAGACTGAAAATTGTATTAGGCTGTAGTGCAGGTTGAACAAATATCACCATGCCTGATGTGCTGTGCCGCTGTCTCTGGCAGTGGAAGCTGTGGCAGTTAAGTGACTGATCATTTCTGTGGCAGAATGCAGCCATTTCATTAGCTAATGTATGATGTTATAGCAATCGTAACATCACATTCTGAACATATGGGGGGTTTTGGATATAAAAGGAGGGGAAGGGAACCAGATTGTATGGATAAACAGAAATATTAATAAAAAATCACCAAGAAGAGTGAATTCTGCGGCACTGCAGAAGTTCTGCGGTAGACTGCAAGTTCTGCGCAAAATTCTATGGCCGCAGAATTCTAGGGGCCTTGACCATAGGTAACAAAAAAAGCTGGATCATCTGGGACCTAACACCTGTCCTATCCGATCATGTACGTTTTCAGGCAGATATTCAGGACTCACTTTAGGTCCAGGCTATGCAACTTTTCCTCACCTGGACTTCAATTCTCTGGAAAGAGGACAGGAAGGGTCATTTACCGATTAAGGTGGAATTCAGGTACTACCTTATGCAGACACTTTCGGTTGGTTCTACTATATACGTTATCCTCATGAGGAATTATTTAATTTGGCTCTGTACAGAGGGCTTGCACTTCACTTACCCATCTAGCAGAGGAAACTGCACCCAGGAATATTGTTTTCCATGCAACACACTTCAGGTCAGCAGTTTCCATAGGCTTGGCAAGGCATATACTGAGAGTCTAATGTGGGGCAGGGTCTCTTGCTGGTGGGTATAAATGGCTAAGGCCTTTAAAAAATCATTTAAATGGGTTGTGAGGCCAAAGACTTTCCTTTGCCAGCTGATGTGTGTGCTGATACTGCTGCTGTGCACCTTGAAAGCTGAAGGCTGTAGGACTGACTATAGGTGTATACTAGGTATTACAGAATTATAGACAACCCTGCAGCTACCATTTTTCTGAGGCACACCAGCAAGAAAACCTTTTCCACTTACGGGAATATGCTTTCCTGGTAGCAGGTTTTCTTGACACCCTAAGTACCTTCAAGAGCTTCCTCTGAAAGATCCAATCCAGAAAATCCTAACTCCTCAAGAACCATGCCTTCAGGCACTGGGTCCTGGGGTTCAGAAATGCTATTCTGCTCTGGGACACAGTGACTGAGTGGCAGGCTGACTGAATTTTTGCTGAATAGGACCAGAAGCATTGAGTACCAGGTCTGTCTGGCCCAGTCCGGGGCTATCAGGATCACTGCTGCAGGTTTCCTCCGAAGTTTCAGGAGTACTTTCTGAAGGAATGGGGAATGGTGGGAAGACATACAGAGACTTCCCTGACCAGTTCAGTACCGGGGGTCCTCTGAGACTGCCCCTCAGGCTGATGGTCTACAACCAAAACTATAAGAGCAGAATGTTCTCCCAATATGTAAACATGTCTATACTGGGAGTGCCCCACCTTCTTAACACTGTGGCCAGAACCCGCTGGTTTAAGGCCCATTCATGATTTCACTGGCTGATTCTGCTTAGAGAATCTGCCAGGAGATTGTCCTTGTCTGGCAGATGCATATGAACATATGAAATTTGCCAGCAGATAAAGGCCTAGAGGTCTATCAAGTCTGCTCGAATGTGCAGCTAGCACCCCTTATTCTGCAGCTGCCCCTCCCTTCTACCCTTCCCCTTCATCAACACTCCCCCTTGTCCTGTCCCATCCCCTTTTGAAGCAGTCCACTGTTCTACTGGATATCACTTCTGCAGATAACGCATTCCACCCAGCCACCATCCTCTCTGTAAAAAAGTGTCTCCTCATCTCCCTCCTGAACCTTTCTCCATCCAGTCTCATATCATAGCCCCTAGTGTCACTCCCCTCCCTTACTTTGAACAGGCCCTCTATACCTGTCTTGTTTATTCCTTTCATGTACTCAAAGGTTTCAATCATGTCCCCCAGTCCCTCCTCTCCTCCAGTGAGTACATGTTCAACTCCCTCAACCTCCTCTCGTATGATAAGTCCCCCAACCCCTTGATCATCTTTGTCGCCCTGCGCTGCACCCCCTCCAGTAACTTAATGTCCCTCTTCAGATACGGGTGCCAGTACTGCACGCAGTACTCCAGGTATGGTCTAACTAATGACCTATACAGTGGCAGAATCACCTCCTCCCTCCTCGAGGATATACCCCTTGCAGTACAACCCAGCATTTTGTTAGCCTTTGCAGCTGCCTTCCTACACTGTGCCGAGTTGTTCATTGACTCTGTAATGAACACCCCCAGATCCTTCTCCTCCTCTGTCTGGGCTAGCTGCACTTCCCCCAGCTGGTAAATCCCCCTTGGGTTCTTCATCCCAAAATGCAGCACCTTGCACTTTTTGGCATTAAACCCCAGTTGCCAGGTGTCTGACCAGGTTTCAAGCTTTGCCAGATCATCCTGCAACCCCCGCCATCCCTAGGTCATCCACCACCACTCCTACCTTGGTATCATCAGCAAACAGACTGATCTTGTTCTTGATGTCCCATGATATGTCTGCAATGAATATCCCAAACAACACTGGTCCCAACACCAAGCCCTGTGGGACACCACTCGTCACTACCCTTGGGTGTGACAGCTCCCCACCCACCACCACCCTCTGTTGCCTTCCCTGAAGCCAGTTTCCTACTCATCTCACTAGCTTTGCACCCGCCATGTGCCTACTAACTTACTTCCCAGCCTTCCATGTGGCACAGAGTCGAATGCCTTACTAAAGTCCAGATACAGGACATCCACTGCATGGCCCCTGTCCAGTTGCCTAGATACCCATTCAAAAAACTCCACCAGGTTGGTTTGGCAGGATCTGCCATGTATGAAGTCATGCTGTCTGCTGTCCTGTAGTCCTTTGGCCTCTAGGAAGGCCACCAGCATCTCCTTCAGGATAGTCTCCATTAGCTTACCCACGATGGATGTGAGGCTCACTGGTCTGTAGTTTCCCAGTTCATCCTTGGGGCCACTCTTGTGGAGGGGCGCCACATGAGCCATCTTCCAGTCCTGAGGTACACACCCCGAATGTAGTGAGGCATTAAATAGGTCTGCCAAAGGTCCTGCAAGGACCTCTGCCAGCTCCTTCAGTACCCTGGGGTGGATGCCATCAGGGCCTGGCGCCTTGTCCACCCTCAGTGCCTTCAAACTCTCCCGAACTCTGCCCTCCATGATTTCCCATCTGTTACCCCTCCCCTGTTTTGCCATTTCTCCCCTGGGTGTCACTCCTCTCTTTAGTAAATACTGAGCAGAAGTACTCATTTAGTGCTCTGCCTTATCGCAACCTGCTTCCACCCAACCCCTCCTTCCTAATCCTTACAGCCCTTTTCTCCTGATGTACCTAAAGAAGTCCTCCCTCCCCCACTTAATGCCTTGTGCCAGCCTGAGTTCAGTAGATGCTTTGGCTTCCTTACTGTCCTTGTCACCTCCTTCGATTCTGTCAAGTACTCCTCCCTGTCCTTACCCCCGCCCTGTTTTCTTGCACTTCCTAAAGGCAGCCTTTTTCCTCCTTACCTTTTCCATGACCTCCTTGCTCAACCAGCTCGGTTTCTTAGCCCTAGCCTTCTTGATCTGGGCCTTGCAGCAGGTTTTGGTTGCCTCCACTATCCCTAGCTTTACGAGCTCCCACCTCTGGTTAGTGCCCATACTAGACTGAATTCTGACCAGGTACCCTTTTGCCACTTCCCCATCCTCCCAAAGTTGGCCCTCCTGAAGTCCAGCACTCTTGTGCCAGATTCCACTCCTTCCTTGCCCATATCCAATGTGAGCCATACTGAGTGGTGGTCACTCTCTGACAGCGGTTCCTCCACTGTAGGTTCTCTCACAAAGTCCCCATTTGCCAGCACAAGGTCAAGGGTATTCCCTAATCTGGTTGGTTCACTTACCATTTGAAGCAGGAAGCTGTCCTGGAAGGCATCCAGCAGTACCTGCTCCCTTCTGTTCCTGGTTGTTGGGGTACTCCAGTCCACTCCTGGCATGTTAAAGTCCCCCCCCCAATCACCACACTACCCTTCTCGCAGGTCCACCTGATCTATCCCGCTAGTTCCCTGTCTAACTCCCTCCGTCTGAGATGGTGGCCTGTACACCACTCCCATTCTAAGAATCCTATTCTTGGAATCCTGGATTTGCATTCAAAGTGACTCTGTACTACCCTCCTCCCCTTCCTCCCTTACACACTTCGGTCCTTCCTTCACATATAGTGCCACACCCCCTCCTTTCCCAATCACCCTGCTCCTACGAAATAACCTGTACCCTGGTACAGACAGGTCCCAGTCATTGTATTGGGTGGCCCATGTTTCTGTGTTGGCTGCAATGTCCACCTCTCCTCTGCCATGAGCAACTGTAACTCTGCAGTTTTCCTCCCAAGGCTCCTAGCATTAATGGTAAGCACCTTCCACCCTCCCCCCCCATCCTGCCCTCCTTTACTAGCATCACCAATAGTACTTGCCATTTGTCCCTTGTCACTGTTATGGGGGTAAGCTCATATGGTTTCCCAACCTGTGGTCTCTGCATATCCCTTGCCCAACTGCCACCCCCCCACTCCTAGTTTAAATTCCCAACTTCCTCTATGTACTCCTCCATCCTCTGTTTCAACACTTTCTTTCCCTCCTCACTCAAGTGTAGTCTGTCCTTGGCATAGAGACTACTGTCCTCCCAGGTCCCTCCCCACCCCAACAGCCCATACCCTTTAGCACAACACCAGGTACTTAGCCATCCGTTAAATTCCTCTATTCTCAGCTTTCTTGTTGTGCTTGCCTTGGGCACTGGAAGTATCTCTGAAAAAGTTACTGATCTTCCTGCCACCTCACATAATTGTGCTAGTTCCTCAAACCTTCTCTGGACTACATCTACTGTCTTGTCAGCCAGGTCGTTTGTCCCAAGATGTATAATTAAATGAGGCTTGTCCCTTACCCTTCTAGCATATTTCAGAACAGACTGTCCCACCCTTTCCGTTGTCATTCTTGGCATGGCCTCCACCCAAATGCGACTGTGCCTCTCCCCCTTGCTACCCCACCTGACTCCTCTTAGTATTGAGTCCCCCAGCACTAAGATTCCACCACTCTTACTCCCTGCTTGCTTCTTTTCATCTCCCTCTCTCATTTACAGCTCCTCTTCTTCCTCCTGCACATTATTTCCCCCTTTTGCAATTCTCCCAGCAGAACATCCCCCCGCTCCAGTTTGGTCCAGGCATTTATCAATTACTCCTCTAATTTCATCATTTCCCTCCTCCACCTTCTTCCTCTCTAGCAGTGCAAAACTATTTTCTGAAGACCCTTCACAAATGCCCACTCCCTCTCTCTGCATAGTAACCTGTTCTCTCCTTTCCACTCCATGACTTTTGCCACTTCTTCGCCTCCCCTCACAAGTCCCTATCTCCTCCTTCCATTTGTCACTTGTCTCCTGACCTGGTTTCCCCCGGCAATCATTTTTCCTGGCCTGGGCCCCTTTGTCTCTGCTTCCCTTCTTCTGACCCTCTCCTCACCACCGTTGGCTTAAATCGCCCTCCCTCATCTCCCCTTCTTCCTCCCCCTCCCTCCAGTATTGGTCTAAACCCACCCCCAATCTGCCTTGCCTGTCTTAGTTCCTCCTGCAGACCCTCGATCTCCTTTCTAAGTTTCTCTATGTGGCTGCACACTAAACATCCTCCCACACTCCAGGCAATTTTTAGAAAGATTGGTGCACTGCAGTTGTTGCAGCTACCACCCTACCCATTGCTGTCGTTGCCCACCAGCGACCCCCCACCCTTCCAGATGCAGGATACCAAACACTCCCCCAAGTCTCCCCCTCTATCAGTGCAAAACATTCTTTTCTATATTTCCCTTACCCCCTTTGTTGTACACATTTAGATAGATTGAGCAACTGCTTTTTATATTCCTATCCACACTCAAAAACAGACTTTAAGTAGCTATTGCACAACCTTCTTGAAACTCCTACTCCTCCTTTCCCCAATGCAATAGCAATGCAAAGAAGTAACAATGAAAGCTCCTAGATTTGCAGTTACTTCCCTTCCACTGAGATAGCAGTCACCTCTTCACTTGCTGCTGTTCCTTTCCTGGATGTCTGCTTCTGCTATGACAGGTGCATGTCCTTTGCCCGTTTGAGGAAGTGATGTCAGAACCCTTGGTATAAAGGAAATAATGGACCAGGGGCGGGTGAGGTGAGGGGTTGGGGGGTGGGATCAGCCCAAGGCTTCCGGAAACAATCAGGTAGCTTAGGCCATACCTCTCAACCTTTTGTCCCCCAAATGTGGAACATTGCCTCTCAAAATGTGGAAAGAATGGGCAAAATGTGGAACACTTAATCAAATCTTTACATTAGAAGCTCACAACACTGTGAAAATGTTTGCATTTATGTTCAGAAAGTCTGCTATTAATTAAAATTATATATTTTGCATTATTTACTATGGAGTTTTGCTTTAAAATGTTAACACTGAATGTGGGACAAGTCCTCACAATGTGGAACAGGGAGCTTTTGTGAAGTAAAATGAGGAACGTTCCTCGTAATGTGGTACAGTTGAGAGGTATGGCTTAGGCCCCTAGTCAGACCATTAGCACCCTTCCCCCACTCTGTACTAAACTTTACAGCTAGTGAAGCCAGCAACAATGAATCACAATTCTACTCAAAGCCCCCCAAACAGGTTTGCTACCCAAAAAAACAGGAATCCAATTCAAACAGCTTCACCAACAACATATCAAAATAGGCCTGAAATTAGAAGATATAGGTCTCCAATTCAAAGAAACAGACCCAGTTAAATCACACCAAATAGGTTTTAAATCAGAAGAAATAGGCCTCTACAAATGCAGCCTGCTACACAGTGAAACATCAAACAAATTAGCCCACTTATAGCTACCAAAACAGGTTTCAAAATTCCAGCAGCCCCAAACAATACCCTGCTAGCCCCTTAGAAGTAGTAACAAAGAAAATAACCTTCTACCAAGTAGAATCCACAAGAAACAATGTAAAACCAAAAAGAAGCTACTGTACTGTAACAGATCTGATACTGTCCCCCTTCTAGTTCATGCAAATATGTCTGATTGTAAGAAATATGTCAGGTCCCAGATCCTCACTGCCTCTGTGCACAGGTTTGAGGATCTTGTTCCTCCCTGCTGGTTTATGTAGTACATTACTGTGGTGCTGTCTGTCCTAATTTGGACAGACTGACCCTGTAGATGGGAGGAGAAAGACTGCCATGCTAGCAGTACTGCTCTGAGCTCCAGGAGGTTGAAGTGTTATAGTGACTCCTGAGGGCTCCAGGTGCCACCCACTGTGAGGAACTGCAGATAGGCAGCCAAACCCAGGAGTGAAGCATTTGCAGCAAGAATATTTGTTGGTGATTGCTGAAGGAAGGGAATGCCCTCTCTGAGGTTGCTTTCTTCCATTCACTATTCTAATGATTCCACTAGCACTTTGTTAATGGCACTAGTTTTAAAAGTGGATCCCACAAGACCAGTTGTCCCTTATGTGGTACTGGGTATCTCTCATTTGGAACCAGTCCCATAGAACCACAGCTGCAGATGCGGTCATGTGCCTCTGTAACTTCAGGAAGTGTCTTGTAGGCCTTGGCTGACTTGCTCTGAAAAACTCTGCTGTTCCTGTCAAACATGTAACTCTGGCCTGAGGTAGGAAAGCTTTTCCCTGCAGTGTATTTATCTAGCTTTTGTTGACCAGGTAAGTACACTAGACAAGACATTTGCTTATTTTCAGGTACGACTCGGGAGAGTACAATGAAATACAAGTTCATACAGAGGACATGATACAAGCTAGGCATTACAGCTCTGCTCCTATGACGTCTAGTACCTGAATAGGCTCTAACTGGGATTTCTGCAGGTTTATTAAGAATCCCAGATTCTCTAAATACAGGTTACTCACCTGTAACAGGAGTTCTAGGAATGGTATATGTTGTTCATCCACACTCTCTGGCAGGTATCCTTGCCGCTTTAATTCTTGCCGGAAGGTCTTCAAGCTGGCTCCTCCCACCCACCCGGGTGGTAAAACTCTCGGCTCCACCCCATGACACCAGATCTGGCCCACTAGAAGCTAAGGTTGTAGGCCGGTCGAGGTTCGAGGTCGTAGGGATGAACAACATATACCATTCCTAGAACTTCTGTTACAGGTCAGTAACCTGTATTTCTAGGGACATGGATATGTTGTTCATCCACACTCTCTGGCAGACTCCTAGCAGTTCTCCGGGAGGAGGGAGGCAAGGCGTACACCCCCAATACTTACTTGGGAAAGACAGATTGGAGAACTGAGGCCCCAAAACCAGCATCCCGGCGTGATTCGAGGTCGATGTAGTAGTGGGTAATAAAGGTATGTGTCGACTTCCAGGTAGCAGCCTTGCAGATATCCTGGATAGGGACGTCCCTGGAAGCAGCTACCGATGCAGCGGTATGGCGGGTAGAATGAGCTCTTATCCCTCTGGGAGGCTCCATGACCGCCAACCTGTTGCAGAGCTCTATGCAGGAGGTGATCCACCTGCCTATCGTCCGCTTTGCTGCAGGTCTGCCAGGTGCAGCTTCAGCATAGGTGACAAACAGCTGGCGAACCTCTCCCCGAACTTCAGCCATCCGCTCCTTATAATAAGCGACCGCTCGTCTAGGGTCCAAAGTATGGAGCCTATACTCGGCCTCCGAGGTGTGACTGGAGTAGAATACCGGCAGAGTCAACACCTGGTTAAGGTGAAACTCCGACACCACCTTCGTAGGCTACAGGCTGGTGGGGGGCGAGGGACAACCTTGTCCCTGTGGAAGACCAGGTAGGAGGCTGGATGGAAAGCGCCTGGAGCTCTCCCATCCTTCTGGCTGACGGATAGCCACCAAGAAGGCGGTTTTCCACGACAGGTGTGAAAGATCACACCTGTGCACTGGTTCGAATGGCTTGCCCATGAGCTTGGCCAATACCAGCAGTAGATCCCATGGAGGTGGAGGTTCTCGCACCGAAGGGGAAATGTGGTCAAGGCCTTGGAAAAAGTGCCCGACCACCTTCTCCTGTGCCACCGACTGCTTGCCGGCCCGTGCCCGGTAAGCAGAGATGGCTGCCAGGTGCACCTAAGAGTCGCCGATCGGAAGTCTGCTGAGAAAGGGACCACAGGTAGTCCAGAATGCTTGCCAGGCAGTCGGAAGGGTCCAAGCCCTTCCCTGACACCAAATGGAAAACCTCTTCCATTTGAAGGCATAGCATTTCCTGGTCGACCTTTAGGGACGCCCAACGATGTTGAGGACCTTGTCGGAAAGACCCAGAGCCTGGAACTCTAGCCGCTCAGGAACCAGGCCGTCAGGTGCAGGGACTGAAGGTCCGGATGGAATACCTTCCCCTGATTGACTTGAGATCAGGTCCGGGCGGGCTGGAAGCCTGGAGCTGAGGCTGAGGAGATCTGGATACCAGAACTGGCGGGGCCAGTCTGGGGCTACCAGAATCACCTGCGCCTTGTCCCTCCTCACCTTGAGAAGCACCTTGTGGATCAAGGGAAAGGCATAGAAGAGGCCCGGGGTCCACGGCCTCGAGAAGGCATCCCCATGCAGCGCGCCCTGCTGAGGGGGGCAGGCATGGAACAGCCTCAGCTTCGCATTCTCCCTGGAGGCAAACAGGTCCACCTGAGGCATGCCCCAGTGGGAGAAGAGATCTTGTACTACCTCCGGCAGGAGAGATCACTCGTGAGACGCAGCCCCTATCCGGCTTAGGGCATCGGCCAGGGTGTTGGAGGCTCTGCCATGTGAATGGCTAGGAGATCCGCCTCCAGGCTGCGCACTAGGGACCAAATGCGGAGAACTTCCTTGCATAACAGCAAGGAACGCGTCCCGCCCTGGCAGTTCAGATAGTACATGGCCATGGTGTTGTCCATCTGGACCTGAACCACTTGACCCGTTAGAAACGGAGCGAAGGCGGTGAGAGCTAGATGGACCGCTCGGAGCTCCAGCAGGTTGATGTGGCATCAGGACTCCCGAGGGACCAGAGGCGGCGCCGGTGTTCCCCAGATGGGCACCCCAACCCATCAGAGATGCGCCAGTCGAGAGAGAGACCCCGCCGGCTCGGGCGGATGAACGGGATACCCCTCCTGCAGATGTGCTGGAACGATCCACCATTGAGAGTGTTCCAAATCTCCTGGGTCACTGTCACAGGCCGGTCCAACGGATCGCGGCGTTATGACCATTGGCTGGCCAGTCCCCATTGAAGGGGACGCATGTACCAACGGGCCCAATGGACCATGCTGGTGCAGGCCGCCATGAGGCCCAGGAGGTGCAGGAAGTCCCGGGCAGGGCGCAATTGCCCAACCAGAAATGATTGGGCAAAGGAGGAAAGAACCTCGGCCCAGTCCGTAAGGAGCCGTGCTCTGGCTCGCAGAGAGTCGAGCTCTGTCCCGATGAACAGAATCACCTGCTTTGGCACGAGTTCCGACTTGGCCTCATTGATGAGGAGGCCAACCTGAGAGCAAACCTGGAGGGCCAGATCTCTGGACCGCTCCGCCTCCAGTCTGGAGGGGGCTGATATCAGCCAATCGTCCAGGTAAGGGTACACCTGGACCCCTCGGCGCCACAGGAATGCTGTCACCACTGCCATGCATTTGGTGAAGACCCTGGGAGCTAGGAGAGGCCAAGGGCATGGCCCGAACTAGAGTAGGATCCTCCGCAAGCAGCGGAGGAACTCTGATGGGATGGACGGATTGGGACGTTAAAGAACGCTGGCCCTGGAGGTCCAGGAGCAGAACCACATGCCCTGCTCCAAGGATGGGATTATCTGAGCCAGAGTGACCATCCTGAAGGTCCGAGACCTTAGGAACTTGTTCAGGTCGAGAATGGGCGCCAGCCACCGTCTGCTTTGGAACCAGGAAGTACTTGGACACAAACCCCGGTCTGGGGAGGATCCGCCACCTTCCTGATTACTTCTTTTTCAAGAAGCAGGGCAATATTGGCCCGGCGGGCCGACAACGAGGCTGCGGACCCTGTGGTCCTCCGAGGGGCGATGGCTCGAAAAGGCGGAACCTGCTCGAACTCCAGAGGCAGGACTTTTCCTACCACCTCCAACACCCAGCGTCCGGAGAGATAGTGGACCAGGCGGAAAGGAAGTGGCGGAGTCAGTCTCCATGGGGGAACCCAGGGGGAGGACGAGGTTGGGGCGGCACCCCTCAACCCGTCAATGGGCAGGCTTGGAGGAAGAACCGGCCAAGGGACCTCCCGGCCTTTTACCTCCTTGCTTCCTGTTGGAGGAAGCTGTTGGCTTGGGATGCCAAGCGCAAGCCTGCTGGCCCTATTGCTGGTGCTGCTGGGCCGGTCGAGAAGCAGAGACTGAAGGACGAAAGGACTTCTTCGGCTGACGGCTGCCTTTGTCCCTCTGGGTGGAGGTGACCGAGTCCAGAGTGGCACTGGACTTCTCGATCCGCTGGAGGTGTCCCTCCACTCCAGGGCCGAGGTCAGTCCCCAAGAAGGGGACGTCCGCCAACTTGTGCTGGGTATCCGCCGTGAAGTTGGATATCCTCAGCCACGCCCTGCATTGCATGGCCATCGCGGCCGCTACTGACCTGGCACAGGAATCACTTATGTCCAGAGCAGTCTGGAGCTGCTGCTTCGCCACCGCCCCACCCTGGTCCCACACCTGGCAGACCGTGGTCTGCAGGTCAGGCGGGAGATGAGGAACAACCTCATCCAGGGAGCCCATGAGGGTGTGGGAGAAGTGTGCCATCAGCACGGCCGAGCTGGCCTGTCGGAGGCTGAGGGAGGATGCAGCGTACACCTTGCGCCCGGCAAAGTCCAGCTTTTTGGACTCTTTGTCGGGGGGCGGGCTTGTCCAAATCCCGAGCGTTACTGGAACGCCGGAAGACGCTGTCGGTGACTAACCCCTCAGCTGAGGGGTGTTCCGAGAAACCGAGCAAAGAGCCGGTAGGGACCGCATACTTCCTGGCCATCCTGGCCGAGGGCGCGGGACAGAAAGCAGGCCGCTGCCAAAGCTCCAAGGCTGGGCCGACAATGGCCTGAGCCACCGGAAAGGCCTCCGTGGGAGAATCCCCTCGGTCCAGAATCTCCGTAAGGGGATACTTGGCCCATTTAGACACGGGCTCGAGTTGCATCCCGGTGGACTCCGAGATGAGTCGAAGCAGACCCAAGAAGGACGGTGGGCTATCGTCCACTGACTGGTCCCCAGAGGACTCCAGACCGCACTGCCTGGAGAACAGGGAGGAATCATCATCGGATTCCGAAGAGTCTGCGAAGAGCTGCCTCGGCCCTGAGCCACCCTCCACCTGCCGAGAACGGTCAGGAGTGAGGGTGACCGACAACCTGTGGGGCAGGCCATGACCCCACCGAGAATTCTTGGTCGGTGCCCCCGACTTTGGTTGTGGAGGCAGAGGTTCCACCACAATCGGTGGACCAGCTGGTTTTGGCTTAGCAACCGGCCCTGGGGCGGGCAACTCGACTGAAACGAGTGGTTGCTTCGGCCGTTCAGGCGACAGCCACTTGATGGCCGGGGTCTTGGCTGGGGTCGGCTTAGGCCCGGATAACAGCAACTGCTGCCACATAAGATCCTCATAGTGCCGGAGCAACTTGCGCCGTAGCCTCTCCTCACCCGAGGAAGAACGGCATCGCTGCTTACTTCGGTAACGAGACCGAGACCGCCAATGTCGGCAGGAATGGCTGGACCGAGAAGAGGTCCGAGACAGAGACCCTCGGGGACCGAGGGTGGGTCTGGAAGGGCGGGAAACCTGCTCTTCCCTCGCTCGAACTTTAACCGGGACCGCGTCCCGGCGAGCAGGCAGATCTCCGTATCCACCGGGGAACCGGTGAAGCAGGGTTGTCGGCTTCTCCAGCCGACAGCCCGCCTAACGGATCGAGAAAATCTCGACTGCCGACGGGAGTCTCGCAGACTGGCCTGACGGGGCACCGTAGCCAGCAGCCTCAGTCACAACCTCGACTGAAGTTGATGGTCGGCCGCCCGGGAGGGGACCTCTCCCGCCCCAATGGGTTTTAATGGCGCGGGACTCTACCTTCATTCTCTTCTGGGCCGAGAAGAATGTCCCAAGGCCCTTCTCCTTTCGTGGAAAGGGACTGGCAAAGCTCCTTGAACGAAGCTGTATACGAGGAACTCGGAGAGAGCGGGATAAATGCCGCGGCCGAGGAGGAAGAAGATGCGGCCTGAGTTGCCTCCTCGAGGGCGATCATCTGCTCGAGCTGCACAGGCGAGCCAGCCGCCGCGGACACTGCCCAACAAGCCTCTTTGGATTTTATCGGCGGAAAACGTTTCTCGGGGCGCCCGAGCTTCAAATGGGCAGTGCGATCATCCAGAACACTGACCGAGAAAGAACAGCACAACTCGCAAGCCTGCGGGTCGTGATCTAGGCCTAAGCAGTAGGCGTCGTGGAGTGCGGGATCTGTCCTGGACATTTCTACCCGCAGGGCACCTCCAGCCGGAACAGATTTGTCCATCGCAGCCATGAGGAAGATGAAGACCAAGTTTAGAAAACGCCAAAATCGATTTCGGACGAACCGAAGAATTAGGATCCAGTCTAAAACGCAGAGCGCTAAGGAGGGAACCTCAGCTTCCAAGCGGTAAGGAAGATCTGGCGTCATGGGGTGGAGCCGAGAGTTTTACCACCAGGGTGGGTGGGAGGAGCCAGCTTGAAGACCTTCCGGCAAGAATACCTGCCAGAGAGTGTGGATTAACAACATAACCATGTCCCTAGAAGGTGCTTTTTACCAACTGAATTGCACACCCTGCCTTTTGTCATCGTTCCCCCGAGTCTAGCCAGTCATCCAAGTAGGAGGAAAACACCACACCTTGTTTTCTCAGATGTGCTACTACCACAACCAAGCACTTTGTGAAAACCCTTGGAACTGAGGCGAGACCAGACAGAAGAGCGGTTAACTGGTATTGGCAGTTCCCCAGTTTGAATCGGAGATATTTTCTGTGAGTCTATCTGACTGGGATATGAAAACAGGAATCTTTTAGATCCAGGGATCCCAGTTAATGACCTTTCTGTAAAGATAGTATCACTACCCTTTTTTGTGTGATCATTTTGAATTTTTACAGATGAGTGTTCAGAAAAGTACAGTTACATAAGAACTTACCGTAACAGTAGATCTTCAAGAGTAGCTCTTGCAGCAGGTAATACCATTAGGACTAAGGCCGCCAGCCATTAGGATCCCACGGAAACATTTTCTAGCTAGCAATCTGTGGTGGGGGGACCACCCCAGACGTCAACTCCGCCCCGTCAGGCATGGTATGAAGGGTGTGGTCCCCGGCGCCACCTCAGTTCTCCCACTGGAGACCCAGCTGAAAAAAACAGATGGAGAACCGAGGAGGATCTCCCATCCCCAAAGAGAAGATGTAATATTTGTTCCCGGGGACAGGTGAGTGGGAAAAGCCACCTGCTTCAAGAGTTCCTCTCGACGATCTACTGTTGTGGCAAGTTCTTACATAACTGTACTCTCACTTTGAGAGGGAGCTCTTGCAGCATGTAATACCATTAGGACTGAGTCTCAAGCAATGCCCAAGAAGAGACCCAGACTGGAAGGGTGGAGGACAAAAAAGCAAAGGGAAATTAGGTGAGAAGTCCCTGAAAGACTGCTAGGCCGAAACCTGCTCTCCTGCAAGCAATGTCCAGACTGTAGTGCCTCATGAAAGTTTACACTGAACTCCAAGTAGCAGCTGCACAGAGGTCCGCTGAGCAGACATTTCGAAGGGAAGCGAAGGATGTCACTATCCCTCTGGTGGAGTGACCTCTAACCGGGGCCCAGTAGAGGTATATTGTGTTGCTGGTAACAGAAAGTGATGCAGTGCACTAGCCACTTAGTTTGGGTTTGTTTTGTGACTAGTGCCCCGATTTTCCTGTGAGCAAGAGAGAAAAACTACTGGTCTGTCGTTCTGGTGGAACTGGTCCTAGCCAGGTAGTAACACAAGATTCTATGTACATCCAGAGTATGCAACAATACCTCCCCTTTGCTGGAGTACTCTGGGTAGTAAACTGGTAGTTGAATGTCCTGGTTCAACGTGAACTCAGACACTACCTTTGGTAGGAAACATAGAAACACAGAAATTGATGGCAGATAAGGACCGCAAGGCCATTCCAGTCTGCCCATTTCTTTTTCTACCTTATAAATGTGCCATCGGCCTTTGCTCTGTCAGTGGCCTATCTATTCATAGTCATTTGTATTGCTCCATTATGCCTATCTCATGCCTGTTTGAAGCCCTGCACTGTATTCATAGCCACCACTTCTTGTGGTAAGCCATTCCATGCATCCACCACCCTTTCTGTGAAAAGAATTTCCTCACATTCCCCTTAATCGCCCCTCTAATCTCATGCTGTGTCCTCTTGTCCTGCTATTTTTCTTATATTTAAACATGTTAGATTCTTCACCTTGTTAATGCCCTTAAGGTGTTTGAATGCCTCGATCATATCACCTCTCTCCTCCTTTGCTCAAGGGTATACATATTGAGCTCTGTTAATCTGTCCTCATATGTCTTCTGATGCAGTCCCTGCACCATTTTGGTTGCCCTTCTCTGGACTGCCTCAATTTGGTTAATGTCCTTGTGAAGGTGTGGCCTCCAATACTGCACGCAGTACTCCAGATGGGGCCTAACCAGTGTCTTGTAAAGAGGGATTATTACCTCCCTCTTACGACTTGTGATACCCCTACTAATACACCCTAACACCCCCCTAGCCTAGGAACTTAGTGTTTGTATGCAAGGCTATCCTGTCCTTGTGAAAAATAAGGTAAGGCTCTTTACACATCAGAGCCTGCAGCTCCGAAATCCTCTGAGCTGAGGTAATGGCAACTAAAAATAATGCCTTCCAAGAGAGAAGGTGGAGCTTGCAACTTGCGGCTGGCTCAAAGGGTGGCAAGGCGAGCTTTTCTAAAACAAAAACGAGATCCCAGGATGGCACTGGGCCTCTCCTGGGGGGTTTAATATGCAAGATGCCTCTTAAAAAGGTCTTGTAGATGTCCAGCTGTGCCAGAGTCTTCCCATTTATTGATGCATGGTAAGCTGACAGAGCACAGAGATGCATCTTAATGGACGAGTAACTGAGACCCAAGTCTGACAGATGGAGAAGATACTCTAGGACAGTTTCCACCGGACAACCCAAGGGATCCAGAGAATGGGGAATCACCCACAAGCAGAAGCGCTTCCATTTCATGGCGCATGTCAATCTGGTAGAGGGTTTTCTCGCTGCCACGAACACCTCTGTCACTCTAAGGGATACTTTAGATCTATCCCTGGCTAAATCCTCAGGAGCCAAGCATGTAAATACAGGGACTGGAGGTCCAGATATATCAACGTCCCATGCTCCTAGGACAGCAAGTGAGTGGAGAGGGGTAACAGAACTGGTGGTTCCGATGCCAGCTGTTGCAACAGTGGGAACCAAATCTTTTGAGGCCAGAATGGTGCTATCAGTATCATTCAGGCTTCTTCTGCCTGCAGTTTGAGCAGGACCCTCTGAAGAAGAGGGAAGGCACGCAGAAATCTCCCTGTCCAAGAGAGGGGCAATGTGTCTTGCCAGAAAACACTAGGCCCTGGATCTAGTGAGCAGAAATTGGGCAGTTTGGCGTTGTGTGGAGACACAAAGAGGTCCAGTTCTGGCCGACCCCACCTTTCAAAGAGGTCTACAAATTCTTGCTGTAGTTCTCAGTCAGGGTTCTGAAACAGAGCGACTCAGGCTGTCTGCGAGGACATTGTGAATGCCTGGAACGTGGACTGCAGTGATGTCCAGCTTGTGATCCACCACCCAAGACCAAACTCACATCGCCTCTCTGCATAGGGGATAAGAATGTTTACCTCCTTGCTTTCTGAGAAGGAAGACTACTGGGGTATTGTCTGACTGGACCAGTAGAGGTCTGGGAAGGAACACCCCTTGGAAGGCTTGAAGGGCATAAAGACGTGGCTTTCATCTCCAAAATGTTTATGTGAAGAGCTCGTTCTGTTGAGTTCCAGGAGTCCCTTGTCTGATTAGAAGCAAGATGTGCTCCCCATCCCAGTCCCGATGCGTCGGTGGTCAGAGTCTGCTGTGGACTCGGTCACTGGAAGGGGACCCCTATGCTCAGATGGGCTGGGGAAAGCCACCAGGTCATGGACTGTCAGACTGCACTGGAGATCCGAATGGGCTCTTCTAGCTCGTCCATACCTTGAACCCATTGAACTCTGAGTTGCCACTGCAGGATCCTCATGTTCAGACACAAAAGTGGAACCGTAACAATGGCTGCTGCCATGTGACCTAGCAGTTGTAGGACCACTCTTGCTATAACAAAGTCTGAGTCCTGTACCTTGCGAGCGACTTCTCTTAGCCTTACTGCTCCGTCTGTGGGCAGAAAAGCTCTCCCTTGGACTGTGTCCAGGACTGCTCCTATGTATTGCAGCCTTTGAACTTGCCATGATTGTGACTTGGGCAGGTTTAGGGTGATGCCCAGAATCTGGAATAAGCTGAATGTTTCCTCCAAGGTTCTGTTCAACTGGTCTTCTGTTGGCACAGTAAGAAGCCAATTGTCCAGGTAGGGGTATACAAAGTGACCTCCTCTCCTGAGGGCTGCCGCTACTATTGCAAGGCACTTGGTAAAAACCCTTGGTGCCGAGGATAGGCTGAATGGCAGCTCCCTGAACTGGCAGTGTCCTCCTTGGAAAGTGAAGTGTAAATACATCCAGTGGGACGGCAGGGTCTTGATGTGCATGTAGGCACCCTGCATGTCTAGTGAGCAAAGCCAGTCTCCTTGGTGGAGCACTGGTAACAGGCTCACCAGGGTCACCATTCTGAACCGTTTGTATTCAATAAAGGTGTTCAGATGACTCAGGTCCAGAGGTCTCACGTCTTTTTCGGGACAAGGAAGAAATGGGAATAAAATCCATTTGAGCAAAAAGGAACCTCATTTATGGTTCTTTTGTCCAGTAAGGCTGTATCTCTCCCCACCAGAGAAGCGCATGGGAGGGTGAGCAGTGGAAGGGGACTGGAGGGTTTTCCGGTGGAAACTAGGTGAACTCTAGGGAGTATCCCCTTTCTACTATCTGGAGGACCCACTGGTCCAATGTTATACTGTACTATCCAGATAGGTAGAACGAGACTCTCCCTCCTACTGTCTCCGCCTGCATTGGCTGTGGTGGGGGGGGGGGAGATCAGTAGGGAGTCATGCTGTGTTGGAGGGTGTAGGCAGGGAAGGTCTGGGTGCCTTGGGATTTTTGAGGCCCTGGGCGCCCCAAGGGATAGAGTGGCCTTTTCTTTTGAAGCCTCCCTTGTGTTGTGTCTGGCGCCGTCCTTGCTGTCCCTGATTTTTCTAAAAGGACTTCAGATACTGCCTTACCTGAATCTTGAAGTCCGGTAATCAGTTTTTCAGTGTCCTGACTGAACAGGACTGGTCCTTGGAAAGGAGCATCCAGGATAGCACGCTGAAGATCCTGTCGGAAGCCAGAAACCCTGAGCCAAGCATGCCTCCGCATGCAAATGCTGGTGGCCGCTGCTCTTGCTGCTGTATCCGTGGAGTCATAAGAACTCCTGAGGATGTGTTTGTCCACGTCACTGCCAGACTGAATGACAGCAAGGAGTTCCACCTTACCCTCTGAATCTGGCTGTGCCTTGGCCAGGTCCATTACCTTTGCCCACATGGATTTCTGGTAAGTGACCATGTAGGCCAGGAAGTTCAGTGATCTAACAGTGCAAGTTGCCGAGGAGTACACCTTGCGTCCCATCTGGTTCAACTTTTTAGATTCTGGGTCTGGTGGCTGGGCACTCGTGTGGCGTGGTTGTTGAGTCCTACCATTGGCAGCTGTGAGGACCATCAAGTCTGCCTTTGGGTGTCTGCCCAGAAAAGGCACCCCCTTTTGGTGTTTTGTGAAGTCTATTGGCCTTATGGGGTACCGCGGTCGCAGTGGCTGGATGCCTCCACTTGGACCTGGTCACATCTTAGAAGGTTCCACCAAAGGGAGGGATGACCAATAGCTTAGGGTCTGTGACTCCCCAAAATGTGGCAAGTCTGTGCCTTTCTGGATCAAATTCTTCAGAGTCCCATAGGTATAGCACTTGAATATGGCACATAATGTCCAAAAAAGGACGTGTCATCCAGGGGTGACCTCAGCAAGTCCCTCAGATCTGAAGACAGAATGGGAAGCTCATCTTCTGAGGAACAGACCGAAGATGAGTCCCCTGCATTGTCTCCTGAAGACGATAGCAGGTGTCCGCTGGAGGATGGGACGGACAACAGGTGTCTTTTTCGGCCACCTGTCTGTCTGGCGGCGGGAGCTCCTCTGGCGGTAAAGGCCGCTCAGGAGTGTGGTCTCTAGGTGGAGGGCGTACTAGGGATGGATTCCTAGGTCTGGGATGATATTCCACCATGTATTAAATAGTGCTCCCACCTCAGCTAGTGGAACGACTGGCGGTGGGGGCGTCTGGTTCGAAGCTTCGGAAGGTCCAGGCACCTGGTCCAGAGGTGATGGCGACCGGTCCTTGGGCACTTTGTCGACGGGTACGCTGGGCGTCAGATCCTCAGTGTCTGGTGGCCTGACATCTGGTTCTTCTGATGGAGGCTGCTGGGCGTCCGCTACCCCATGTCTGGAGAATCAGTTGCCAAGGCCTATGGCGGATCCTTCGGGGCTGATGGCCAGTCCTTGGGGGTCAATGGCCTTTCTCTTGCCAGAGGCACGTGCTCCTTTTCCGATGCAGAGTCGGAGTGTCCGGTCTTCTAGGAAGCAGACGACGCCCAGTGTTCGGGTGGGGAAGGCATCTGGTATCTGATGACCTCCTGGCATTTTGTAGGTTCGTCTGGCTTCTTGTGCTTCTCAGATGACCAAGAAGGCTTTCGGGCACCAGGCTGTGTGGATTTGCTCGAAGCCAATGCATGTCCCTCATGAGTCGACCCATGTTTGTGGGGTCGGTGGGCCAAGGGCATCTGGGTGGATGGCTGTCCCTGGGAAGAAGACTCCCTACCTTTTGTATGTGTAGTGACGGTCAACTCCTTGTGGGTGTCCCCGGAATCTACTTTAGTACCTGGGGGGACCGAACCCAGCCTCCTGCCAGAGATGGAAGTAGTAGATGCCCAGTGAGGCAACTTTGGGCGGGACTCCAATCTAGCCCTCTCCTTTTCTCGGTGGTGGTGTTTCCCTCCAGATCTTTTCTCCTGGGGGGGGAGGGGGAGGGGGAGAGACTCCCTGGTTGAAGAGGACGAACTGTGTCCCGATGGGGCGTTCTGCATGATGGCTACTTACTGCTCGATGAGCTAGGCCTTCAAGGTGTTGGCGCAGTGAATCCTTGTCTTATTGTTGAACTTGAGGCAGTGCGGGCAATCATCCGGCTGGTGGTCTGGGCCTAGGCGGATCAGGCAGGCAGAGTGGCCGTCCTTTGCCATGATCTGCTTCCCGCACTCACACTTGGATTTTTGCCACTGTGTCGATGAATACATTAAACTGATGAAAAAGGTGTTGAGGAAAAGCTATTTTACAAGAAAAACTGCACGATGCACGAAGAGGGCGGTCGACTGCAACTTTGGCTACCGAGATCCAATGTTTGCAGGTCGACGGCGGGAAAAGAACCAAGGTGGCACCGGGGGACCGCACCCTTTATACCATGCCTGACAGGGCGGGGCAGACATCGGGGGGTGGTCCCCCACCACAGATTGCTAGCTAGAACATTTTTCCGTGGGGTCCTAACGTCTGCCAGCCTTAGTCCTAATGGTATTACCCACTGCAAGAGCTCCCCTTCGAAGTGAGATCAAGAGATATAAAATGAGTCGCCACTCCCCATTTTTCTTGTGGGTCAGGAGGATGTATCTTGAAAATAGATCCCTACCCCACTGGGAAGTAGGGACGTTTTCTATGGCTAGTGATATTAATGGTTTTATTACTTTCAATTCCAGCAGATGTCTGACTTTCTGTGAGAAGTGAGCTGGAAAACGTCTGTGGTTCTGCAGGTTTGGAAAACTGTTTGAACTGCAGAAACAACACCCAGCCCACTACTTCCAGTACCCACTTGTCTGTGGTAATGTTTGCCCATTCCCTGAAGTACTGTTCCTGTCTACCACCCACTGGCACTGGTTGGGCAGCCTGGGCAAAATTGTCAGGGATTGCGTTTTAGGTGGAGCTTAGGCGCTGGACCTGCAGCATTACGCCTGGAAGCCCTTCTTCCCCTTCTCCTACAGTACCCTCTTTATGACTGGTACTCATAGGGTGCGTAAGAGGTATAGGCTCTTGGAAAGTATCCCCTGACTCTGACTTCCCTTCCGCAGGACCTGTAGGAGGTAGAGGCCTTTTAATTCTCATCGATACTTTTGAAAGTGGTTTTGTATTCATCCACTTTTTTTTTTTTTTATGTAGGCCTGTTTTGTCACCAAATAATGAATTTCCTTTAAATGAGAAATCCATGGCCTTGTTTAGAATATTCTGAGAAAGGGTGGTAGTCTTCTGCCAAGAAAACCTTCTTAAGGACAATGCGTGCGCACACTGCATGAGCCAAAACTTTGGCAGCAGTGTCATTAGCGTACACTGCAGTGTTGAAATTATACTTTGTGGCATCCAGGACTGGTTTTGCTGTGGCAATCAGGTCCTGTGCCAATTCATAATTCGCTCTTTCTACCAGTGAAAGAACCGTTTTCCAAAGTGTCTTCTGGTACTGTGCTGAGTAAGCCGCCTGCTTGATAATAATTTTATCAATTTTCTTATCTATGACTGCAGCCGAGGTGGGTGCAGACATAACTTTTGTCATGGCCTTCTTAGAGGTTTATGTATGGCAAAGTAGCATTCTTCTTCGTGAATTTACTCTCAACTTGTCCACAAAATCAGCATCCTCTGTCTCTAGTAGGGGGGATGCTGAAAGCACCAACCATCCGTCTGACAAATGAGGAAAAGGGCGAGTAGTACTCATGCTTTGGAGGAAGTCTGAAATCTTGTTCTGGTGCACCCTCTAATTCCATAGGGTCAGAGTCCTCTATTTGTATATAACATTCTTCCTCCTCTGCAGGCAGATAGGCTTAGTCAGAGTCTGGGGTGGGGACAGGGAGGGTTGCAGGTATCTTATTAAAATTTCCCATGGCCTGGACAGCCTGGGGGACATTTTCATATGTCCTCTGATGAGAGTATTTTATGTGTGCCATCTGCCTATTCCTTTTTCAGTTCAGGTGAATTGGGCAGGGACATTCTTTTACTTACATTGCTTTTTTGACAGACGCTGTTTCCAGTGTTTGCTCGGATGCTCTTTTATTTACATTTTTGTCATCGCTGGATTCAGGGTTCCCCCTTTCGGGCATGCTGATATCTTAACTATCTTTACTAAGCCTATCTGATGGCTGTGCAGCTTATCATTTTTCTTGTCACCTTTAACATTATCTGCTGTTGAACATGAGAAGAGAGACCCTTCAGACACATGCTTTCCATCACAGCTGGGAACTCCTTCGGAGCCTTTTTTTTTATTATTATTATTTTTAGGTTAGACAGAGGCGGCCGGAGAAGGAACGTTTTATTTTTAAAATTTTTACCCTTTTTAAATGAGGTTTTTGGGCAAACAGCTTGACAAGAATTACAATCTACAGTCGTGCTGTGGACTCAGACACTTTAAACAAAAGCTTGTGGCAGTCTGCCCTTGCCAGGAGGTGGACAATTTGTACAATTTTTGAAGGTCCACAAGGTCTCTCCGACATACCAATTTGTCAGAATCTTGAAATTATAGAGAAACGATGCAGTACAACAGCCCAAAGCAAAAGCGACTATTGTACTGTGGAAAACTGTGCCAAAAGTCAAATTGTGGTTCCTGTAATAGTACCTGAAGGTGAAAGGTCACATATATGACAGCATTCCATAATCTGTAAAGTTAAAAATACTAAACCACTGCTAATTAAGATAAAAAATGGTTCGGTAGCCGAAAAATAGGCATAAAGTAAAATGGTAGACAACTGGAATATTCTCTGGTTCCTGGGAATCAATAGGGAAATTAAGAAGCCCTGTAAGTACTGAAAAAAAAAAACCCCTAGCTAATGCAGAGTAATCGAAAAACTAACTCAGATCACACTTTTTATATTACTACAAAATAGAAAATATGTGACTGGAGAACCAGCCAGTTCACTATGGGGCGACTGCACTTTTCAGGCAGAGAAACAGATCTGAGCAACAGTCAAGAGTGAAGCATGTGTGCAGAGTCTGAACCTACATTTTAAATTCTAAGATTTGCATAGGTTCAATCTTTGGGGTATCATTCTCAGCAGAGATGACTGCATAAAGTGTAAACAGAAAATACAGGTTACTCACCTGTAACAGGAGTTCTAGGAATGGTATATGTTGTTCATCCACACTCATTGGCAGTATCCTTGCCGCTTTAAATCTTGCCGGAAGGTCTTCAAGCTTGCTCCTCCCACCCACCCGGGTGGTATAACTCTCGGCTCCGCCCCATGACGCCAGATCTGGCCCGCTGGAAGCTCAGGTTGTGCGTCGAAGCCGGGGAGGTCGGGTGGGTCGTGTGGATGAACAACATATACCATTCCTAGAACCCTGTTACAGGTGAGTAACCTGTATTTCTAGGGACATGGATATGTTGTTCATCCACACTCATTGGCAGACTCCTAGCAGTTCTCCGGGAGGAGGGAGGCAAGACGCACACCCACATACTTACTTGGGAAAGAGAGACTGAGAACCGAGGCCCCAAAACCAGCATCCCGGGTGACTCAAGGTCCGATGTGGAAGGTAATGAAGGTGTTTGGTTGACTTCCAGGTAGCAGCCCTGCAGATTTCCTGGATAGGGACTCCCTGGAAGCAGCCACCGTTGCAGCAGTATGGCGGGTAGAATGAGCTCTTATCCTCTGGGAGGCTCCATGCCCGCTAACTTTATAGCAGAGATCTATGCAGGAGGTTACCCACCTGCTTATCGTCCGCTTGGCTGCAGGTCTGCCAGATGCGGCTTCAGCGTAGGTGACAAACAGCTGGCGAACCTCTCCCGATTTCAGCCGTCATCCTTATAATAAGCGAGCGCCTTCTAGGATCCAGAGTATGGAGCCTATATTCGCCTCCGAGGTGTGATTGGGCAGAACACCGCAGAGTCAACACCTGGTTAAGGTGAAACTCCACACCCACCTTCGGAAGGAATTTCGGTGGGGAAGCAGGACAACTTGTCCCTGTGGAAGACCAGGTAAGGAGACTCGATGGAAAGCGCCTGGAGCTCTCCCATCCTTCTGGCTGACGTGATAGCCACCAAGAAGGCGGTCTTCCACGACAGGTGAGAGAGAGCACACCTGTGCATAGGTTCGAATGGCTTGCCCATGAGCTTTGCCAGTACCAGCAGTAGATCCCACGGAGGTGGGGGTTCCCGCACTGGAGGGGAAATGTGATCAAGGCCTTTGAAAAAGCGCCAGACCACCTTCTCCTGCGCCACCGACTGCTTCCCTGCCCGCCAAGCAGAGATGGCTGCCAGGTGCACCCTAGTCGCCGACCCAAGCCCTTGACTAGAAAGGGACCATAAATAGTCCAAGATGCTTGCCAAGGAACAGGAGGAAGGGTCCAAGCCTTGTTCTGACACCAAATGGAAAACCTTTTCCATTTGAAGGCATAGCATTTTCTGGTCGACTCTTACGGGACGCCTCAACTACATTGAGGACCTCGTCGGAAAGACCCAAAGCCTGGAACTCTAGCCGCCAGGAACCAGGCGTCAGGTGCAGGGATTGAAGGTCCGGATGGAACACCTTCCCTTGATTGACTGAGAGCAGGTCCGGCGAGCTGGAAGCTGCCAGTGAGTCCTGGAGCTGAGACTGAGGAGATCTGGTACCAGAACTGGCGAGGCCAGTCTGGGGCTATCAGAATCACCTGCGCCTTGTCCCTCCTCGCCTTGAGAAGCACCTTGTGGATCAAGGGAAATGGGGAAAGGCGTAAAGAGGCCCGGGTCCATTGCCTCGAGAAGGCATCCCCTGCAGCGAGCCCTGCTGAGGCGGGCATGGAACAGACTCAGCTGCGTTCTCCGTGGAGGCAAACAGGTCCACCTGAGGTGTGCCCCAAAGGGAGAACAGATGCTGTACTACCTCCGGCAGGAGAGACCACTGTGGGATGCAGCCCTATCCGCTCAGGGCATCGGCCAGGGTGTTGGAGGCTCCTGCCACGTGAATGGCTAGGAGATCCGCCTCCAGGCTGCGCAGACGAGTGACCAAATGCGGAGAGCCTTGCATAGAAGCATGGAGCGGCCCCGCCTCTGGCGGTTTAGATAGTACATGGTCGTGGTATTGTCCGCCTGGACTCGACCACTTGACCCCGGAGGAACGGAGCAAAGGCGGTGAGAGCTAGGCGGACCGCCGGAGCTCCAGCAGGTTGATGTGGCATCGACTCCGGGACCAGAGGCCATGAGCCCGTGTTCCCCAGATGGGCACCCAACCCATCAGAGAGGCATCGGTCGACAGAGAGACCGTCGGCTCGGGCGGACGAACGGGATGCCCTCCTGCAATTGATCTGGAAGCGGTCCACCACTGGAGAGCATTCCACATCCCTGTGTCACCGACACAAGCTGGTCCAAGGGATCGCAGGCGTTGTGACCACTGGCTGGCCAGTCCCCACTGAAGGGGACGATGTTCCAGCGGCCCAACGGACCACGCTGGTACAGGCCGCCATGAGACCCAGGAGGCGAGGAAGTCCCGGGCAGGCTAATTGCCCAACCAGAAATGATCGGGCAAGGAGGAAAGAACCTCGGCCCTGTCCGCCGGGGCCGCGCTTGGCTCAGAGAGTCGAGCTGCGCCGATGAATAAAATCACCTGCTTCGCTCGAGTCCGACTTGGCCTCGTTGACAAGGAGGCCCAGTTGAGAGCAGACCTGGAGGCCAGATCTCTGACCACTCCGCCTCCTTCCTGGAGGGAGCTGCTATCAGCCAGTCGTCCAGGTAAGGGTACACCGGACCCTCGGCGCCGAGGAATGCTGTCACCACTGCCATGCATTTGGTGAAGACCCTGGAGCAGACAAGTCAAGGGCATGGCTTTGAACTCAAGAGAGATCCTTCCGCCGAAGCGAAGGAATCTCTGGTGAGACGGACGGATAGGGACGTGAAAACGCTGTCCTGCAAGTCCAGAGAGCAGAACCACACGCTGCTCCAAGGATGGTATTATCTGAGCCAGAGTGACCATCCTGAAGGTTCGAGACCTAGGAACTTGTTTAGGTCGTAGGTCGAGAATGGGCGCCAGCCCCGTCTGCTTCGGAACCAGGAAGTACCTGGACACAAACCCTGGGTCTGAAGGAGGGTCCACCACCTCTACCACCTCCTTCTGGAGGAGGAGAGTGATGTCGGCTCGAGCGAGCCGCCAGTGAGGCTGGGGATCCGAAGCCCCCGAGGGGCGCGCTCTGAAGGGTGGTGCCTGTCAATCCAGAGGCAGGCCTCTTCCCACCACCTCCAAGACCCACCTGTCCGTGGTAACGCGACCAGGCGGAACGGAGTGTCGAGCCGTCTCCCACGGGGACCTAGGGGTGGCAGGACGGGATGGGGGCGACACCCTCAGCCCGTCCACTGGGCAGGCTTGGAGGAGGGACCGCCGAGGGACCTCCTGGGCCCTTTCTCCCTGCCTCCTGTTAGAGGAAGCCGGGCTTGGGTTTGGGATGCCAAGGTCGAGCCTGCTGGCCCTGACGTTGCTGGGCCGGGCGCTGGGGCACAGAAGGACCAGAAGGCTTAGGCTGTGGTTTGCGGCCTTTGTCCTTCTGAGTGGAAGAGACCGAGTCCAAGGTGGCATTGGACTTCTCGATCCTCTGCAGGTGACCTTCCACCCCAGGGTCAAGAGGTAGGTCCCCAAAAGGAACATCCGCCAACTTGTGCTGGGTATCCAAGTAAAGGTGGATATCCTCAGCCAAGCCACGACGACATAGCCACTCGGCCGCCACCGATCTGGCACATGAGTCCCTACATCCAAAGCAGTCTGGAGCTGCTGTTTGGCCACTGCTCTGCCCTGGTCCCGCACCTGCTTAACCGTAGTCTGCAGATCGGCGGGAAGATGAGGATGACTCATCCAGGAGCCCAACAGGGCATGAGAAAAATGTGCCATGAGGACGGCCGGAATGGCCTGACGAAGGCCGAGAGAGGACGAGCGAGACTTTTCGCCCGACATAGTCCAATTTCTTGACCTTGCAGGAGGTTTGTCCACATCCTGGCGTTGCCGGGCGCTGAAAACGCTTGTCGGTAACCAACCCTCAGCAGAGGGTGTTCCGAAACCGACAAGGAACCGGTAGGGACCGTGATACTTCTCTGGCCATCCTGGCCAAGGCGCAGGGCAGGAAGCAGGGCGCTGCCAAAGTTCCAGTGCTGGACCCACTATGGCCTCGCCACCGGAAAGGCCTCCGTCGGAGAATCCTCGGTCCAGAATCTCCGTGAGGGATACCTGGCCCGCTTTGGAACGGGTTCGAGCTCCATCCCGTAGACTCGAGATGAGCCGAAGGCAGTCCTAGGAAGGACGACGGGCTATCGCTCCATTGGCTGACCTCCTGAAGACTCCAAGTCCAGTCGCTGAGAAGAAGGAGGAATCATCTTCGACTCGGAAGAGTCCTCAAGAGCTGCCTCTGGCCTGAGCCACCTTTCACCTGCCGAGGTCGGTCGGGAGTGGGGAACTGACAGCCGATGGGGTAAACCCTTAGCCGACCGAGAATCCTTGGTCGGAGCCCCAGGTGGCTGTGGAGGCGGAGGTTCCACCGCAATCGGTGGAGCAGCTGGTTTTGGCCGAACAACCGGCCTGGGTATAGGCTCCTCGGCAAGTCGAGGGTTGTGTCGGCGTTCGGTGACAGCTACTTAATGGCCGGGGAAGGCGCGAGTCGGCTTATTCCCGCCAGGAGGAGTTGTTGCAACATAAGGTCTCGTACGTCGGCGATTTACGCCGAAGCCTCCCCTCATCCGAGGAGGAGGACGAGGACGAGCGGCGACGCCGCTTACCTCGGTGCCGAGACCGAGACCGCCTATGACGGTGGGAACGGCTGGACCGCGAAGAGGTCCGAGACCGAGACCGAGAGTCCCGGAATTTCCGGGGTCGGTGCGGGGAGGTGTCGGCCGGAACCGACACTCCCTTCGGCTCGGAAGGTCCATCCGAGGGCTCCGGAACCGGAGGCACAGGCGAGCCCACGGGATCCTCAACTCCTCCCGGGGGAACCGGGGAGAGGGGAATCTCGGCTGCTAAAGGCGACAGCCCGTCCAATGGGTCGAGAAAAATCTCGACTTCATCAGTGGGAGTCTCGGTCAACTGACCTGACGGGGACACCGTGAGGCCAGTGGCCGAAGCCGAGCGGTCGACCGAAGTCGACGGTCGACGGCCCGGGGAGAGGGACCTTTCCCGCTCCCAAGAGCGTCGACGGAGGGACTTACCCTTGTCCCTCTTTTTGGACCGAGAAAAAGGTCCAGCAGACGCAGGCCCTTCTCCTTTAGTGGAGAGGGACAGACAAAGCTCCTTAAAGGAAGCCGTGTAGGAAGAACCCAGAGAGAGCGGGATAAATGCCGCGGCCGAGGAAGATACGGCCTGCGCCGCCTCCTCTTCGAGGGCGACCATCCGCTCGAGCTGATCCGCCGAGCCCGCCACCGCGGACACCGCCAACCGGGCTTCCTTGGACTTCACCGGAGGGAAACGCTTCGACGGCCCAGTTGCAATGGGGCACGGTCTCGAGGACGAGGCCGAGAAAGATGAGCACAGGTCCAAGCCCGCGGTCGTGCTCAAGGCCTAAGCAGTAGACACACGTGAGTGTGGATCCTCAGACATCTTCTGCCCGCATGGGCATCTCCAAACTGGAGTCGATTTATCCATCGCAGTCACGAGGATCAAGACTGAAGTCTTTTGCAAAATATTATTTTAAACTCCGCAAACGGAGAAATAGGAACCAGTCACAAACGCAGAGCGTTAAGGAGGGAACCTGAGCTTCCAAGCGGTAAGGAAGATCTGGCGTCATGGGGCGGAGCCGAGAGTTATACCACCCGGGTGGGTGGGAGGAGCAAGCTTGAAGACCTTCCGGCAAGATTTAAAGCGGCAAGGATACTGCCAATGAGTGTGGATGAACAACATATCCATGTCCCTAGAACGGAGTGATTCCTGGGTGTACAGCAAACCAGTTATTAACCTGCGGAGAGGTTAAAATGAGAAATTTTGCTTTACAAGGTAGTAGGCGGTAACCTATGTAATTATAGTGACACAATTACATAGACTGGGATGCTCTTTAGTGGTTCCACCATGCCGCAGCGAATGTAAATTCGTCAACATCACCCACAGCGAAAAAATGCTGCGGACATCCCCATGTCCCAACACCAATGGGGAAAGTACAGTTATGTAAGAACTTACTGTAACAGTAGAGCTTCGAGAACAGCTCTTGCAGCAGGTTACACCATTAGGACTGATGCCGTCTAGCGTCAGGACCCCACGGAAATTTTCTAGCTAGCAGTCTTCAGCGGGGACCGCCTCCAACGTCGGTCCCGCCCCCGACGTCAGGCGTAGTACATAAGGAGGCGGTCCCCCCCACAATCCTCAGTTCTCCCGCCGGAGACTCCAGGCCGCTGGATGACATCAGAAGAGGAGACCAAGGATCCGCCATCAGATGGTCAAGACTGTAAAATCGGAATGTCCCATCCCGTAAGATGGGTGTTTGGCTACAACCTACCTCCAAAAGAAGGGGGATGGTGGGCAGGAAGGTACCTGCTGCAAGAGTTGTTCTCGAAGATCTACTGTTACGGTAAGTTCTTACGTAACTGTACGATCTTACTTCGAGATACAGCTCTTGCAGCAGGTTACACCATTAGGACTGATTTCCAAGCAACAGTGGCAATCCTGCGCCACTGGGAGGAGGAGGAGGAAAGGTAGAGTTCTCAATACTATTTGAGCCTAGGACAGAAGTCCCTTAAGGACGGCTAGGCCGAACCCTGCTCTTTGCCTGGATGCAATGTCCAGACTGTAATGCCTGATAAAGGTATGCACAAACCTCCAAGTAGCTGCAGCGTAAATAGCTGAGGTGGAGACGTTCTTTAACGCCACAAAAGAAGTAGCCACCCCTCTTGTGGAATGACCCTTGACTGCACCCGGTAAGGGTTTATTGTGCTTGTCATAGCAGAAAGTGATGCACTGGATGAGCCACCTCGAGAGTGACTGTTTGGAGACAGGAGCTCCTTTCATTCTGTGAGCAAAGGAGACAAAAAGTTGGTCCACCTTTTGAAACTGTTTGGTTCTGGTCAGATAATATCTGAGGCACCGATGCACATCGAGGGTGTGCAGAAGGACTTCTCCTCGATTAGTGTACCTTGGGAAATACACTGGTAGATCGATATCCTGGTTAAACGTGAGGGCTGAAACCACCTTAGGCAAAAAACTTGGGTTTGTCCTTAGGGATACCCTGTCCTGATGGAAAACCAAATAAGGCTCTTTGCACATTAGAGCATGCAATTCCGAGATCCTTCTCGCTAAAGTAACAGCAACTTAAAATAACATTTTCCAAGAGAGAAAACGTAGCTCGCAATCCGCGGCTGGTTCAAAAGGTGGCAGCGTAAGCTGCTCCAGGACGAAGGGCAAGTCTCAAGGAGGAATGGGATCCTTGATGGGTGGCCTAAGGTGGAGGACTCTCCTTAAAAAGGCACGAGTAGTGTCCAGCTGGGCCTCCGTCCGATGGCCTACCGGGGCATGGTAAGCAGAAATTGTAGAAAGGTGCACTTTAATCGAGGAGTAAGCCAGTCCAGAATGAAAAAGGGAAAGCAGGTAATCCAGAACCAGCTTTTCGGGACAGTCTAACAGCGAGAAACCGCACGCTTGAGCCCACAAACAGAATCTACGCCATTTCATGGCGTACGTTACGTGGGTTGCTAGTTTTCTGGTGGCAGAGAGTACATCTCTCACTTCTTATGACCCTCAGACAGCATCATGGCTATGTCTCTAGGAGCCAAGCGGCAGGTTCAATGAACGCAAGTCTGGATGGACCAATGAACCCACCTCCTGAGACAATACATGGGAGCTGATTGGCAAAGGAACTCGAGGTTCCCGGGATAGCTGATGCAGAAGAGGGAACCAAATTTGTCTGGGCCAGAAAGGCGTGATCAAAATGAGTGTCGCTTGCTCCCTGCGAAGTTTTAAGAGAACTCTCTGGATCAACGGGAAAGGAGGGAAGGCACAGAGCAATCTGCCTGCCCAGGAGAGGGACAACGCATCTCGCCAGAAAACACCAGGCCCTGGATCTAGCGAGCAAATATTGGGCAGTTTTGCGTTGGATGGGGGCACGAAAAGGTCTAACTCTGGAGTGCCCCATCTGTGAAACAGATCCTCTGCCACCTCCTGTAGAAGTTCCCACTTATGGACTCTGGCCTGAGAGCGACTCAGACCGTTTGCGACGGTGTTGTCCACTCCCGGGACGTGTACTGCAATTAGGTTTGCGCCGTGTTGCAATATCCACTCCCACACTCTCATGGCCTCCCTGCAAAGCGGGTAGGAGTGAGTGCCTCCTTGTTTGTTGAGGTAATACATCACCGCGGTATTGTCTGTTTGTAACAGGAGTGTACCTGGTGGAATCTCCGACTGGAAGGCCTGCAGAGCGTAAGGACTGCCCTCATTTCCAAAATGCTGATGTGGAGATGAGACTCCTGGGCTGTCCAAAGGCCCTGAGACCGAACACCGTCCAGGTGTGCTCCCCACCCGAGCCCTGAGGCGTCCGTGGAGAGAGTCACAGTCGGAGACGGCACTACGAAGGGAACCCCCGCAGAGAGGTTCCCCGGATCTAGCCACCATTGCCAATCCCAAATCATGGCATTCGTGATTCGAATTGGCTGCTGCAGATGGTCTTGCCTTTGGTCCCATTGCACCCTTAGCATCCACTGGGTTATCCGCATGTGGAGCCGTGCCACTGGGACTGTTGCAATGGCCGCGGCCATGTGTCCGAGCAGGCGAAGGACCAATCTGGCCTGGACGGTCTTCTTCACCGACAGGTCCCTGATGAGGGATCTGATGTGTTCCGCTCTGTCTGAGGGAAGAAAAGCTTTCCCTCTGACGGTGTCCAGAACTGCTCCTATAAACTGCAGTTTCTGGGTTTCTGGGATGGCACCAGGAGTGACTTCTCGTAGCTGATGGGGATACCCAGTAATTGAAAAAGGGACTGGGTGCAGTGAATGGCCGTCATCAGCGCCTCCCTGGAGGGCGCCATGAGAAGCCAGTCGTCCAGCTATGGGAACATGTAGTGGCCTTGTCTCCTCAGAGGTGCCGCTACGACCGCCATGCACTTCGTAAAAACGTGAGGTGCCGATGACAGCCCGAAGGGAAGAGCTCGGAACTGATAATGGCAGCTCTGAAACTCGAAGCGCAGGAACCTCTGGTGTGCTTGAGCAATTGGAATGTGCAGATAGGCGTCCTGCATGTCCAAAGATGCCAGAAAGGCGTCTCGCTTCAACACGAGAATTAGGCCCAGAAGGGTCACCATGCGGAAGCGTTTGCAAGCGACCAACAGGTTGAGGTCGCTGAGGTCCAGTATTGGACAGAGGTCCCCTGTTTTCTTTGGAACCAGGAGGAAGTGAGAATAGTACCCTAGTCCTCTCTGGTTCTCTGGAACGTGCTCTAAGGCTTCTTTGTCCAGAAGCGCGAGCACCTCCTGCTGTATAAGCAGGGCGTGCTGACCCAAGTAGCGGGAAAGCAGGGGGAGGTCTTGTAGGTGGGCTGCCTACAAATTCTATATAGTGGTCTTTTTTGACCAGTTGCAGCACCCACCTGTCGGTGGTGATCGACAGCCACCCTGGCAGGTGGCGTGCGATGCGACCCCCGACCTTCTTTTCCCGTTGATCCTGAGGAGGGGTGAGGGCCGGGAAGGAGTCATGCTGTGGCAGCGTTCGATCCAGCAGGCTGGGCCGACTTTGCAAATCGTTGGCCTCTGCCTGGGGATGACTTGGCCTGGGCTTTACGGGTGAAAGTGACCCTCTGCTGTTGGCCAGAACGTGGCTGTTGTCTTTGTATCCGGCAGCGAAAGCGGCTCTGGTTCCTACGAAAGGAACTGGGACGAGACCTGTACATGGCCTGTACAGATGTGACTGCCTTCCCTGCGTCCTGAAGTTTGGTGATGACCTTCTTGGAGGCTTCACCAAACAGGACCTCACCGTTGTAAGGGACGTCTAAGATGTACTTCTGGATGTCTGGGGTAAAACTGGAGACAAGGAGACAAGAGTGTCTCCGGAGACACATGCCTGAGGCTGCAGCTCTGGCTGAAGAGTCCGCAGAATCATATGCGGCTCTGAGCACTTGGGTCCCGAAATCCGAACCCGTGCGGCGGAGGTTCAAGAGCTCCTCCTTTTGGTCGCCATCGAGCATCTTCTCGACCAGGTCCTGTCCCTGTTCCCACAGTGCATTCTGGAATTGAAGCATGTGAATGAGGTAATTCAGTAACCTGATGGCGTAAGTCGCAGCCGTGTACGTGCGGCTACCCAGGACATGCAATTGCTTGGACTCCGGGTCTGGTGGCTGTGTGCTCAAATGCTAAGGTCTCTGAGACCGGTCATGCGAGGCAGTGATGACCAGGGAGTCAGCCAGAGGATGGTTCGCCAGATACTGATCCTCCCTAGTTGCCTTGTATAGGCGGTCAGCCTTCTTTGGCACTGCCGGAGTAGAATGCGGACGTTTCCAGGCAGCCTTGGTGACGTCTGCAAAGGTATCCACCAAGGGTGGCACTACCACAGGCTTTAGGTCTTTCTGCCGAAGGTAGCGGGCAAGGCGTTGTCTCGGGGTCGAGCTCTTCAGCATCCCACCCCATATTCTCCTGAATGTACCTCATGATCTCTGCGAAAGAGAGATCATCCGGAGGAGACCTAGGTAGGTCGTGTGGGTCCGGAGAGGGAATGCTGATGAGAGAAAGAGATCTGGAGCACCCGAGGTGTCAGATCTAGAATCCTCCCCAGACGGGGTGTACCGGCGTCATCTGGGTCTCTTAGGACTGGGTGACCCTGAGGTGGATCTAGAGGGAGGTCTTCTCCTGTCTGAGGATCTGCCCCGAGGAGGTGGTGTTCGCTTTTTGGGGGTTGGCGACCGTCCTACGGGCCCCTTGGGCGGAGGAGGGGGCGTAGGCGGTGCAGGAGCCGGTGGAGGCGGAGCCGGAGTAGAAGAAGGGTGTGTGGCGACCACATCTTTTCTGATGGTGTCCCACCAGAAGGTAAAGAATTCCTTTACCTCTGCCAAGTTCATGCCCGATGACGGGCCAGGCGCCAGTGGCCTGTCGCCAGGGTCGGGCGTCAGGTCCCCGGGGGTCTTCCACTCTGGGAAAGGTTCCCGTGGGAGCCCAGTGTCTCCGGTGTCGCCCGCCTGGTCCTCGGGCTGCGTGGTATCCTCATCCGATGAGTCCTTCCGACCGACGTCAGCCGGCGACGGTGATGCGGTCCTCCTCTCTGGGGTAGCCGACGTCGGTCTCCTGGCCGATGTCCTCTGAGGCGAATGCCTGGCCAGCAACGGGTGTTTCGCTGTCGCCGGCTCCTGGGAGTGCCGGTGATGCTTGGCCGACGTCGGGTGGGCCGACGTCGGGTCTGGCGTCTGTTTGAGGGACGTCAGGTCCTTGGTCTTGTGAGGAACCGGGTCCGACCCACGCGGAGGCTGGGAAACCGACCTGGCGTCGGAGTCCCGACAGTGGGAGGAAGATATGTGGTGCTCCCCAGACTTAGACGAGGCCTTAGATGGAGTGGACGAAGCCGACAGCCTGGAAGTCTTAAGGGGCTGCAGAGAGGAGGAACCGCTGGAGGATCTGACCTGAACCGTGGGAGGTTGCGATTGAGCCCTGGAGGGAGAGCGGTCTGAACGCGAGCCAGAGCTTCGGGAGTCCGAGGCCCTCGCTGGGGACCTGGGCCTTTCCTTCTCCCAGTGTTTACCCCGGTGCTTGTGGGTTTTACCCGATGACTCCCCCCTGGAGGAAGGTTCCTTGTCCATGGTCTTCAGTTTCTCCTCTAAGAGAAACGCCTGAAGGGCCTTCTGGCGGCGGATCCTGGTGCGACTGTTGAAGCCCTGGCAGGAGGAGCAGGCCTTGGTGTCGTGTTCCGGGCCTAGGCAGCGCACGCAGGCAGAGTGAGGATCCTTGAAGGGGATCTGTTTGCCGCAGACACACTTTGATTGGTGACCTTCCAGAGAAGTATTTGGAGAGGACATCAGTTGGATCCAAAATTGGAAAGAAAGACGAGAATGTTGTAGCTCTAAGGTCGTCGTACGCTAGAAAAGGACCGAGAGGCCGATACTTGCAATGTCGACGGCGGGAAAAGAACTGGGGATTGTGGGGGGACCGCCTCCTTATGTACTATGCCTGACGTCGGGGGCAGGACCGACGTTGGAGGCGGTCCCCGCTGAAGACTGCTAGCTAGAAAATTTCCGTGGGGTCCCGACGCCTGACCACTGCAGTCCTAATGGTGTAACCTGCTGCAAGAGCTGTACCTTGAAGTAAGATCAGACCGACACTGTTCTTGTGGCAATGCTGGGCGCCCCTCCCCCCCGGACCTAATGATTGTCAACTCCAGGGTGGTGCATATTACAGGGGAGAGCAGTTTACAGTGGCATCGCTGTATACTTCCATCGCTGCAGTAATCTGTTCGACACTGTGGATGTCGAACGGGTTGTTGCTGTGATGGAGACACTGTGTTTTTGGGGGGGGGGTGTCGTATACACGGTATACCCTCATTAGCCTACCACATTCTTCTCTTGGTTTCTGTCATGTTATAAAGTAAATTAATTCATATATCTACTGGTATTATCGATGTTTGATCTTGCGTGCCTCTGTGTTCAATCTGTACATCAAAATTCCACTTCTACTGTTCCAAAGGTTTTAAAATATTCCAGAACTGGGAAGTGGCCATACCAGGTTACAATCTATTCAGGAGGGACATCGTGGGCAAGAAGGGGGGGAGCAGTAGCTTTTGATGTGAAAGAAAAAGGCCACAGAAATTCAAGGGGAACTGGGAGGAGAGGAGATACTGTGGGTTACACTTGAAAGGAGTAAGGGAAAGTACAGTTACTTAAGAACTTACCGTAACAGTAGATCTTCGAGAGAGGCTCTTGCAGTAGGTAATTACATATAGGACTGAAGCCGGCAGGCATCAGGACCCCAAGGAAAAGTTTCTAGCTAGCAGTCTCTGTCGGGGGACCGCCCCCCACATCAGGTGACCGGTGTCAGGCAACGTCAGTATAAAGGGGCAGTCCCCACGCCCACCTTCCAGTTCTTTCCCACCAAGGGCCAAAAAGGCAAGACAAGAGAGAAGCGGATATTTCTCTTCCTGGAAAAGGAGATGAAAAAGCTAAGGGAATGGAGGCTGGAAGATTATTATCAGTGTGAAGAGCTCTCTCAAGATCTACTGTTACGGTAAGTTCTTATGTAACTGTATTATCTTACTTCGAGAGGGCTCTTGCAGTAGGTAATTACATATAGGACTGAGTCTCAAGCAGTCTGGAACAAGGAAAAGCATTCGGGAGGAGGAAAACTACCAACAAATAAGCCTCCAGCTGTAAGGGTCTTAAGAAAGAAGGCCTTGCACAACAATCAACCCGAAGCCTGCTCTACGGCAAGAGGCAATGTCCAAACTGTAGTGTTTCGTAAAGGTGTGGACGGAAGTCCAAGTTACGGCTGCACAGATGTCTGCCGCTGACACACTCTTGAAACAAGCTGTAGAGGTGGCTACCCCTCTGGTGGAGTGACCTCTGACCTGACCCGGTAGGGTCTTGTTGTACCAGAAGGTGATACAATGAGCCAACCATTTCGACAGGCATTGTTTAGAAAAAGCATTGCCTTCCCTTTTGTGAGCAAGAGAGACAAAAAGCTGATCAGACATCCCAAGATCCTTAGTCAGAGTGGTATAGTATCTCAGTATTCTGTGAACATCCAAAATATGCAAGAAGTACTCCTCTTGATTGGAGTGTTGCGTAAAGAAGGCAGGTAGCTCGATGGATGATTCAGCGTAGATTCTGCCACTAGCTTAGGAAGAAACTTAGGATTATTGCACAGAGCCACTCGTTCCTTGCAGAAAATCAAATATGGGATTTTACACATCAAGGCCTGAAGCTCAAAAATCCTTCGAGCTGAAGTAATAGCCACTAGGAAGAGTCTCTTCCACGAGAGTAACTTCAAGTCTGCTTCAGCTGCCGGCTCAAAGAGGCGCAGAGTAAGCTTCTCGAGAAAAAGTTCAGATCCCAAGGAGGGGCAGAAATGCAGATAGGGGGTCTCAAATGGAGAACCCCTCTAAGGAAGGCCTTACAGACTTCCAACTGCGCGAAAGTCCTGTCCCCAAAAGGGACATAATAGGCAGAGACAGCCGCCATATGAACCTTCAAGAAGGAATGGCTGAGACCCAGATCAAAGAGATGATGCATGTAGTCCAGGATTCTCCAAACAGGAAAAGAGAACGGCTCAAAATTCTTGGAAGAGGCCCAAATCAAGAATCTCTTCCATTTCATGGAGTAGGTGGATCTACTGGAAGGCTTTCTATTTTCCACCAGAATATCGGCCACTAGCGGAAAAACTCCAAATAAGGCCTGGGCTACGTCTGTAGGAGCCATGCATGCAACTGAAGGGATTTGAGACCTGGATGAATCAGGTTCCCCTGATCCTGGGTCAGCTTATGCTGTGAAAGAGGAAGAGGAAGCAGAGGTTCCTCTGAAAATTGTTGCAGAAGACAGAACCAAACTTGCCTGGGCCAGAATGGAGCGATGAGGATCATCCGAGCTCCTTCTAAGCTGAGTTTGTGTAAGACCCTCGGAATCAAGGGAATAGATGGGAAAGCATAGACAAATCTGCCCTTCCAGTCGAGAGACAGAGCGTCCAAAAAATATCTCGCCCTGGAGCAAGCGAGCAGACGGCGGGAAGCTTTGTATTTTGAGGGGACGCGAACAGGTCTACCTGAGAGGTTCCCTAGCGCAGGAAGATGTCATCTGCCAACCCTTGATCCAGTTCCCACTCGTGAGCCTTTGCTGAGGACCGGCTTAGGTGGTCTGCCAGTGTGTTTTCGACTCGCGGAACATGGAGCTGCCGTCAGGTAAAGGTTGTGCTGAACAGCCCAGTTCCAAACTCTCATTGCTTCCCTGCACAGAGAGTAGGAATGTGTTCCTCTCTGCTTGTTAATGTACCAGACTACGCATATGTTGTCCGTCTGGATGGTCAGATGACCTGGAAGGACATAAGAGTTTACAGCCTGGAGAGCATATAGAATGGCTCTGAGCTCGAGCACATTTATATGAAGAGTCGGCTCGAGTCTTGACCAGGAGCCCTGAGTTCTGTGAGAATCTAGATGGGCTCCCCAGCCTTCCCCCAAGGCATCTGTTGTCAATGTTTGGGATGGGGGTTCGAAGCAGAAGGGAACTCCCCGGCAAAGGTTCTCTTGCACCATCCACCATTGCAAGTCCCAGACCATGGGATGGGAAACCGGAACTTCCTGGTCTAGGTCGTCCAATGTTTGGTCCCACTGAGACCAAAGCATCCATTGAGAAATCCTCATATGGAGCAGAGCATGAGGGACTGTCGGAATAGCAGCCGCCATGAGCCCGAGAAGGCAAAGGACTGACCTGGTGTTGACCTTTCTGCGACTGGACAACAGACTCGCATGAGTCTGGAGGGTGTCCACTCTGTCTGGAGGCAGAAAGGCCTTGCCAACGGGTCGTGTCCCTTTAAACTGGAGCCTTTGGCAAGGGGCCAGATGGGACTTTGCCTGGTTAATGGTGATATTCAGGCTGGTGAAAACCTACAGGGTAAAGGAAAGGGAGTTCAGAAGTTCCTCCTTGGAGGGGACCGCCAGGAGCCAATCGTCCAGGTATGAGAATACCTGCACCCCCTGAGTACTCAGGTGGGCTGCCACCACAGACAGACATTTGGTGAACACTCCGGGAGCTGAGGAAAGACCAAATGGGAGGGGCCCTGAATTGGTAGTGGTCCCCCTGGAATGAAAAACGAAGGAATTTGCGGTGGGAAGGGCGGTTGGGGATATGCAGGTAGGCATCCTGCATATCCAGCGCGCACAGCCACTGTCCCTGCAGAAGGCTCTGCAGGGAGAGCATTCTGAAACGCCTGAACTCCACGGACATGTTTCAGGGAGCTGAGGTCTAAAATAGGCCTCACGTCTCCAGTTTTCTTTGGAACTAGGAAGAAATGGGAATAGTAACCTGTCCCCCATAGGTGGGTCTGGACAGGCTCTATCGCCGCCTTTGAGAGAAGGGAGGAAATTTCTTCTAGGACCAGAGGAAGATGTTTCGGGGAGTAAGGCAACCTCGGTGGTGGTTTTCTGGGTAGTTTCTGGAGAAACCTGATTGAGTGTCCTGCTGCTAACAGTTGAGCACCCAAGCATCTGATGTAATCCTCTCCCAACCCGGTAGATGGAAGGAGAACCTCCCTCCTACTAGTTCCTCTGGGGGGTGTAGAGGCTGTGGGAGAGGAAAGGAGTCAGGAGGTGTGAGGCAACATCACAGCTGAAGCTCCCGCCACTTTTTTGGGTGGGGGAGGGTCTTGACAGCCGGAGGGACCCGACGTTTGTTGGCCCGCTTACCCTGAGGTTTCGGTTTAGGCCGAGAACGTCTGCGAAAAGGGCGCCGCTGTCCCTGAGGGGGCCTGTACAAAGAGTCAACAGACTTAAGTGCAGTGCCCTTCTCTTGCAAGTCGGTGATGTCCTTGACATCTCCACCGAACAGCACAGAACCCCTGAAGGGCACATCCTGGACACGGATTGCACCTCCAGGACCAATCCTGACACCCGGAGCCAGGCATGATGCAGAAGACCTACAGCGAACACAGAGCTCTGACCTGCTGTGTCCACTGCACCGTACATGGCACGGAGCATGTGCCGACTGGCCAAACGAGCAGAACGGACGAGATCAGCCACTTCCTGCTTAGTCTGAGACTCAGGAAGGGAGTTCAATTTGGAATCCACCTGACTTGGGATAGTCTTCTGGTAGTCCTCCATATGTACAACATAGTTCAGGGCCCTGATCCCCACAGTGGAAGAAGCGTACACCTTCTTACTGTACTGCTCCAGAGGACAGGATTCCTTGTCCGGCAGAGACGAGCTGAGATGTTTTGGGTTTGCCGACCAGCCGTGAATGGCGCTAATCACGACCAAGTCGGCCTTCGGGTGTGTGTTCAAGGAATCCACACCCTCTGGTGCCTGGTATAGCCTATCCGCCTTCCTCAGAAGGGGTGCTAATTCGGAGGGCTATTTCCAAATGGTGGAAACAAAGCCGGTATGAGGCTCGGATCCAGGGTGGAATCAATGTCGGAGCAGTTTCGGGCAGATCCAAATGCGCAGTGAGCTTCTTCCGCTGTGGATCTGGCTCCAGAGATTGCCACTGGTGGACTTCTGGATTTTTCTCAGCAACTCCAGAAAGGAAGAATCTTCCGGAGGAGACGTTAGAGGAGTCCAGGACCTGGAACGGTCTTTAGTGCGTGGCTCGTTGTCAGGATCGGAGCACCCCTTAGTATCTTAGTCAGAGGTCTCTGACGAAGACCCCATCCCAGCGCAGGGGAGCAAGGGACCCCTTGGACAACCCTCGGGGAAGCGTCTCCTCCCCGGCCCTGGCACCCGAGGGCTCACCTCTGATGTCGGGTAAGGGGGAGGGAGTCTCTTGTCACCGGCGACGGGGATCCAGTACCGGGTCCGGCGTCCGCAGATGGCTCTCCACTTCCCTGGTGAGCTGAGCCTTGCCCTCAGCCCACAGGCAGGCAAAGTCTCCAAGTCCACCGGCGGCTGGGGGGGTTGGAGGAGGAGGGGGATATGGATACTGAGAGTATCCGTAGGGTGGGTATCCGTAGCCCGACGGCAGTAAGCCCGGTGTCGGATATTGTGGCATCGGGTACTACGGCGCAGGATACTGCTGTCCTCAGGTTGGTTGGCGTCTGATAGGACGGAGTTGGATACCCAGGAACCAGGGGCTCTGTCACAGCAGAAAGCCCTGGAAGAGGCCCAGCGGGCAGGCCAGGAACAGGTGGCCCAGCAGGCGTCAGGTCTGGCGTCCGGTAATGGGATGTCACCCAATGTCGGGTAAGCCAGCATCGCTGCCAGTGTCAGAGGGTCCGGCATCAGGGGATCCGGCCCTACGGGAGGGAGACCTGATGGGAGCATACCGGCATCCTCTGTCACCTGGGGAAGGAGGACTGAAATCCCCGGGGTCCAACAGGGAAGACACTGGAGCCTCGGTTGTCAGTGGCGAGCCAGGGACGGCGGACCGGTCGACAGGGTCTGGTGTTGGCTCTAATGCCGTGTGAGCGCTGGAGGGGCAGATGTCCACCTTACCAGTGGGATCCGGGCGGACTTCGGGAGGAGCCGACATCCGACTTGTTGAATCCGACGAAGGCCGCATGGAAGGAGCTGCCTTGTTGGGCATCTTAGGGACCACGCTCTCCCCCAAAGGGGAGGGTGTCTTACCGGCCCTGTCCGGGCGGACGTCGGTGGTACCAGCGTCCGACTTACTGGACCCACTCGACTCATAGGGCCACACGGTGGCGGCCTTCCAGGGAGCGGCAGCCTCCTTTGTCCCGGAGGCTCCTGAGGGGCCCAAGCGCAACTCCGACGGGAGGGATGACGCCACCTTGGACACCTCCAAGATAGCTGTCGAAGGTCAGTCCGGGGGGGAGGGGTTTATCTATAACATGGCAACTCCAGCCGGAGTTGCGGTGGCCATGGAAGTGGAGTCCCAGTTCCGGTGCTGCTTCTTCTTCTTGCGGTGACCCTCTGGGGAAATTGAGGCCTACCTGAGCTTCTTCAGCTCCTTTTTCATGGAGTACATCTTTTTCTTTAAAATGTGGGCCTTCAGGGACTACTGCCTCCGTTTGCGGGTGGCGGCGTTAAATTGTTGGCAGTGCTGGCACTTCTTCACGGGGTGATCTGGGCCTAGACAGAAGCAGCACTGGGAATGACCGTCCTTATGCGGGAGCTGGGCGCTGCACGAGTCGCACTTGTTTTTATGCGAATTGGAGTGAGTAGGGGATGACATACACGGCAATCTTGAAGAAATGAACGAGACACGTGAAACAATTTGGTAACTAAAACAGATGACAGACTGATGAAGCAGTAAGAACTTAACCGTGAGGCGCTTACACAAGCTAATGGCGGGAAAGAACTTGAAGGTGGGCGTGGGGGACCACCCCTTTATACTGACGTCGCCCGACGCCGGTTGTCACAAATTCGCTCAACTGATCAGCCCTCTACTCCCAAAGTGCCAACCTCTGAGCGTATGATTTGTGGACAGTGAACAGTACAAGGTAACCCTCTTGCCTGTTTTGTTGGTTCGAGTCACCTTAGTCTCAAGTTCTGGAGGGATTCAAACTGATAACCTCTTGTTAGCGTACCCAAATATCAGGCTCAGATAATTCTGTCTTCAGGGGGCCAGATATCTTTGCCTACGGGCACCTAACCAGGTCTACAAAATGAACCCTTAGAACTCTATGCAAGACCTTAGAGTTTCCCAGTTTGGTATAACAATAAGCTTATACACAGTGTCAAATACTGTCTAACCTTTAAAAGCTTCACTTAAATAAAAAGAAATGTCAAGGCACACCAGGCAGTTTCAGTTTTAAAATATATATCTTTATTTTAAAATAGGTAAAATATGAAAACAGTAAAATACAGAACAAACTATCCCCACACATACAGTCTTAAAACAAACATATTTAAAAATGCAGATTTCTACAAATAGTAACACTCAGACTAGTCTTGCCTAAGGTCCTTACTTCTTAATCTTTCAGCGCTTTGATGTTTGTCTGCTCTCAGTCAGGAATATGAAAGTGTGTGTATCTTAAGGTTTGCTCAGTGGGTTTAAAACCAGTCACGAGCCAGCCTTCTCTCTGAGGTCACCAAACTCTGCCTAGGTGTACAAAAATCTATATTTTATAACACATGATGGCCTACTAAGGTATTTAAAAAAATAAGAGATGACATAATAAATCGCCTCTCTATGTAACTAGTCAAAACCAGTCTCTGATCTGCTTTCCCCTAGACATCAAAGGTCTCTTTGATGTAAGCCACTGTATATTCCATGCAAATGTATATTCGACTCCTTAATTTTGTCTGGGACTTGGTCTCTTTGATGAAATGAGCTGGCTTCCTGAGGTTATTCATAACATTGGCCAGTGTCCCTTTTCTCAGGACATCTAGTGCAGATCAAAGGATTTCCCCGAGGACGACATGAATGGCTAATTTTATTTCCTGGGATCAGAGCAAATTGACAAGATAATTGCACCCCAGATATCTACAGTTTAGCTATGTCCTGTCCTTTGAACTTATCCTTGGGGGGTTTTGATGTGTCAGTTCCACATGCTGTTTCAGCATCTCTCAAGACAGACAGTTCATAACCCGTTTTCATATTTACAAAAAAATGACACAGCACTCAGAACTGGCTGTCTACGTCACACCGGTCACCTGACGTAGGGGCAGTCCCCTGCCAGAGACTGCTAGCTAGAAATTTTTCCGTGGGGTCCTGACGCCTGCTGGCTTCAGTCCTATATGTAATTACCTACTGCAAGAGCCCTCTCAAAGTAAGATCATCCATTCACACAAGGGTAATATACAGATCACCAGCTCAGGGGGAGGAGATAGACAAGGAGATGAAGCAAGGAATCCAAAGGATGGCGCATAAAGGGGAGATGCTGCTGGTCGGTGATTTCAATCTACCAGACGTTGATTGGAGCTTCCCCACAGCAACAACTGCTAGGTGCAGGAACATTTTGAACTACCTACAGGGGTATTCCTTTAACAACTTGTCATAGAACCAACACAAGAGACGGCACTACTGGACCTGGTGCTCACAAACAGGGACAGTGTCACAGGGGTTACAGTAGGGGAGCACTTGGGGAACAGTAATCATCAAACAGTGTGATTTGAAATAACTGGGGGACTAAGCCACACAAGGACAAGAATCTTAGACTTTAAGAGGGCTGATTTCAGAAGGCTGGAAAAATACCTAGAAGAAACTCTGTTTGTAGCAGGGGAAAAGAAGGGGGTAGAGGAACTGTGGGAGATGATCAAAACAGGGATTGCAGTAGTAACACAACTCTGTCAGGTGAGCAAGGGGAAGAGAAAAAAAGAGACCACTATGGTTTCCTAAGAAGGAAGCAGATAAGGGTAAAGCAAAAAGAAAACAATAATGGCATATTAAGCAATACAAAAGAGACACGGGAGGAGGGAGATAGGGAGAGGTACTAGGAAAAACAAAGGAAGGCAGTAAAGGCAGTTAGGGAAGCCAAGGCACAAACAGAGAAACGTACAACAAACTCAGTGGTAAGGGGGGGACAAAACATTTTTCAGCTACGTCAATGAAAAAAGGGAGGGGGGGATTGTAAGACTGAAAGGGGAGACTGGGGGTAGTATAGAGGATGATCACCAGAAAGCGGATATACTGAACAAATACTTCTTGTTCAGTTTTTACAAAGAAGGGTGCAGGAAATTGGCCAGCAATATGTGATTAAGGCAGGAAGGGCACAGAAATGGACACAGGTCCTTTTCCAAAGGAAAGGGTCATCAAGGAAGTGGTGGCAGTAAGAGTTGATAAGGCTATGGGGCCAGATGTGTACACCCCAGGATACTGAAGGAGCCAAGTGAAGTGTTGGCAGAACCTCTGACTTTCCTGTTCAATCTGTCATTGGGAGCAGGGGAGGTACCCACGGACTAGAAGAGAGCTGATGCAGTCCCTCTATACAAAAGTGGAAACAGAGAGGAACCAGTGAACAGCCTGACCTCAGTAGTGGGAAAGGTCATGAAAACAATACTGAAGGAAATGACAGTGGAATACCTGGTTGTCAATGGTCTAAAGGACCAAAGACAGCTTGGGTTTACGGCAGGGAGGTTGTGCCAGACTAATCTCATCGAGTTCTTTGACTGGATAACCAAGGAGGTGGATCGGGGAAGGGCTATGGATTTAGCCTACCTGGATTTCCGCAAGGCCTTTGACACCGTGCTGCATAGAAAGCTGTCAAATAAGCTGAGGAACGCAGGAGTGGGGAAAAAAGGTAGTAAAGTAGGTGAAAAATTGGCTGGATAATGGGATCCAGAGGGTGGTAGTAAACGGCATACACTCAGCAGAGGATAAAGTGACCAGTGGGGTACCACATGGATCAGCGCTGGGGCCAGTCATTTTCAATGTCTTTATCAGTGACATTGCAGAGGGTCTAGAAGGGAAAATTTGCCTGTTTGTCGACTACACAAAACTCTGCACCAGGGCGGACACACCAGGGGGAGTGGATACAAGGAGGGGAGATCTAAAGAAGCTGGAGGATTGGTCAAGGGATTAGCAGCTGGGTTTCAACACAAAGAAGTGTAAGATAATGCACATGGGGCACGAAAACCTAGGACCAACATATCAACGGGGGTGGGCAGGAGCACAGAAACAGAAAGCTCTAAGCAGGAAACAGACCTGGGAGTGACCATCTCTGATGACCTCATGGTAGGTAGGCAGCATGACAAGGCAGCAGGAAAGGCAAACAAGATGCTGGGATGCAGACACAGGGGAATCACCAGCAGCAAAAGGAGGCAATAATTCCTCTGTATAGGACACTAGTGAGGCCACACCTCGAGTACTGTGTCCAATTCTGGAGGCCTCATCTACGTAAGCATATAGATAGGGTGGAGGTGGTTCAGAGGAGGGTAACCAAAATGGTGCAGGGACTACATCACAAACCCTATGAGGATAGGCTAAAGGAACTGAATATGTACTCCCTGGAGAGGATTGGGGGTGGGGGGATATAATTGAGACCATTTTGGGTCAGGTTCAGCAATGGATGGTTCCAACGCCATATGGCAGCTACTGGACCCAAGGATTAAGTACCTCACAGGGAAAAATAAGGTTCAGGACAATACTATTTTTCAAAGAAAAAGATGTTCAAGGACAAGGAGGCACAAGATGAAACTGGAGGGAGGGAGGTTCAAATAGAATAGGATGAAGTACTTCTTCACAGAGAGGGTGGAGGGTGGTGGACAGATGGAACAGCCTGTCAGCAGAGGTGGTAGGGGCAGAAACAATTACAGGTTTTAAAAATGCTTGGGATAGGCATAGAAGATTACTGGTAGTCGGGGGGGGGGGGTCAACATAATTCCAGTAGTACACGAAAGAGCGCAGTTGTTAAGGGTAATGGGGCTGACTGGGTGGGCCGAAGGTCCTTATCTGCCAACAATTTCATGTTTCATTTGTTCTTTAACAACAAGGAAAGGTGATTAAAGACCCAGTGGGGAATAATAATAATAAAACCTATATTTTTTCTGCACAAGACCACAGTGGAAAGAAGGCTCATGACTTGAATGTTTTGTACTGACTAAACAAAGTTTTTAATCTAATAAATCAAAAAAGCAGAAACAAAAATTATACAGCTTACTGGAAAAAACAAACACAAACTTACATTCCACAAGATTGTTCTGTAGTGGTGTGCCTGTGAGGATAATCCTCCGTCTAGTGCGTATGGAATTCAAAGCCTTGGACACAGCTGAAGCTTCATTTTTCAATACATGGCCTTCATCACAAATCACAAAGTCGGGACCTGTACAGGCACAAAAACAATGTTTTGCTCAGTTCAGGTCAGTGCTGCAGTTCTGAAATATGACTGAAGCCACCTGCCCTCACCCTTTGACTAATTCACCTTGCTTCTAGCACCAGAAGAGCCAAGAATCATAATAAGGCTTCTCTGAAAATAGTTCAGACAGTGGAACAGGTGGTTTCGTAAGACATGCTACAGAGTCAATCATGTTTTTTATGATTTGGGCAAGAATACAAATATAAACAGAAACACAGAATTTGAGGTCAGATAAAGGTTCAGAGGTTCATCCAGTCTGCCCCAATACCTGCCTGAATCAGTGCCAGAAGAAACTCCACACTTGATTTCAAATAAATAAAAAATGGTATCATCAATTGTGAGGGGCAGGACTTTCGTAACTCACTCCTGGCTCTGCCAGTCTTGAGTTATGGGCCTGCCCTTTCACTCATAAGGACAAACAACTCATCAAGTAAGGCCACTGAGAATCCCCCAGTTTCTCCGGTTTCACAGTTTAGTATTGTAGCCAGTAGATTACAGTGTCTTCCTAGACAGAGCAGGTGTTGGGGCAACCGAGGTTTAGAATCTGTCACAGGGACCAACTGTGGCCGAGCAGGTCCCGGAGGTGGAACATGTGGTACCTCGCAAGAAAAGACAAAAGAAAGCAGGACTGTTCAATGAGTCAATACTGAATTAGTTTAAACTGCCATGCTGTCTGGACAATAGTGAGACATATTTCAGCTTTACTGGAATAATGAACACTTAATATAACATTTAATGACGTCCTTTTATAAATTATGCAATAATCAGAAGACAACTAAACAAAATTAGAGAATAAGATTTATGATATAATGACCAAAGATTAACAAATATAGTATACAGAACAGAAAATGAGCAATTACGCCCAAACACTGAAGAGTCGTTCTTTAGTTTCGTATAAAGTCTAAGAAATAATCCCTCCTTTGTCTTGAGGACAACATTTTAATGATAAGAGCTTTTTTTTTTTTTTTTTATTTTAACTCTAAGAGATGAGGTCATGCTGAATGGCTAAAGAAAACTTAACCTGGAAACCATTTAAAACTACAGCACAATTAATGTTAACAGCCCTGCTCTGCTGATTATAAGAAACCTGGCACATCAGCAAAATCAGTAGTCATCATGAACAAAGTAAGCGGACCAGGGCTTGACCATAGCTGTTAATCATTTGCTTTGGGACACACAATACATTTTCAAATTCAGTTTTTGCCCAATATGGGAAAGATGTGAGGCGACGCTGTAGAGATAAATTAAGCAATAATGCACAACAGTAATGGTATTGTAGCAATAATGCACTCCGGGGCAGTGTGTCGGAGGGCTAATGCCACTTCTCTTGTGTTAGACGCACTCGGGCCCAACCACCCGTGGTGTGACGTACTGGTACAATGTCACATCATGGGTGGCTGGACCACAGTGCGTCCAAGAGAAGTGACATTAGCCCTATAACACACTGCCCTGGAGTGCATTATTGCTATAATAGTATTGGTAGTTTCACCCCCCCCTCCCAAAAAAAAGATTAAAAAAATACATTTTTAAAACACATTTTCTATGGGTAGGTATAAATATACTAAAAAAGTTCTTAGTGACTGTTTTTGGCTAGTAGGTGGAGCTCCATGGCTCTTTCACTACCCCATCTCTCTCCCCCTCCTTCCTTTTCCTCTCTACATTGCACTATGGTTCTCATTCTCTCAGTACCCAGCCATGTTTATTGTTTGTACCGGAAGAAATAGTGTGGCACTGGTAAGTGATTCATTGGACACAGCAATGGAAAGCAACAATCTATGAGTGGAGCACGTTCTGTATGCATGCTCAAGATATTTGGGTGGGTTGTCGAGCAGGGACAGTGCTAAGGACAGCATGGCGACTGAAGCCGATCATAGTGACAGCTTTCATTTACATTGCTTTTTTTGTTTGTTTAATTGAGAAAGTGAAGTAAAGTAAAAGCAAGAATGTTCATTTGAGGAATGTGAGAGACCTTTTGGTGTAGTTTTCAAGCAGTGTGTTCGCTGTGGGAGAGAGACATTCATGTTTTTAAAAATTCATGAACTACTGGCAAAATTCAGAGAGGCCATGCAAAGAGTGGACAGGCTGGATATGGCAGATGGACTGGTTTTGTACATATCATGCAGTCATATGTGTGCCCGATCCTCATACAGTGATGCTGTATTGGGAAAACATCTTTATTGAAGATGGGCTATGACCAATGAGAACACAGGAAATGTTCTTGCCATTGTAAAATAATCGCTTTTCACAGTCTTGCTGCCTCAGTAATACACTCTGTTTAGCATGACCCCTCTGCCTTTGGTTACAACTTCTGGTGCTTTGCAGTTTTCTTGTCAAACTACCAAACACAGAAGGTAGTAATATGGTTTAGAAAACTAATGGTCAGAAAGAGATTACTAAACAGGACTGTGTTTCTTCTAGAGGTATCCATTCATAGCAAACACATTGCAACATTCCGGCTTGAGGAATCAGAAGAAAAAATTACTCACCTTAGTAATCGTGTTTCTTCCAAGGTATTCTTTAATATCATTAACTGTAACAGCCAGCCTCCTGAGTTGAAATGCCTCAGAGATAGATGGAATGTTATGCAAATGATGGACATCTATTGGCTTGTGTCACCAACTGCTGCCCTTACCAACTGCTGCGTTCTACAATGCTTAGATTTCACTGGAGCCTGCCTGGAGAGACCCCTAAACTAAGCTAACCTAACAAGATTAAGTACCAATTCAACAACAAATCCCATTCTTCTGTCCCCAGGCAATGTCAGATAGGACAGACTAGAGGAAACAAAGAGCCATCCACTTTTAAGAATAAGGAAAAACCCAATAATGACTATAATAATAATAATAACAACAATAATAAACTTTACTTCTAGAGCGTCTTTCAAGCACCAAGGCGCTGTACAATAATAAAACTATAAAATCAATAAAATACAAAACAGTATGACCAAATAACCAAATAGATAACATAGCTAGATACATCAGTCTGGGTAGGCGCTAAGCCACAGATGCGTCTTAAAGCTCTCCACAGTCATGCACTCACATATCTGATGGGGTAGAGAATTCCACAGGGTTAGGGCCGCATACATATATGCATGGGCCTGATGTCTTAAGGCGTACCCTGGGAATCTCTAGCAACCCGCTGTCAGCTGGGCGGAGTGGTCACCCAGGGCAATAGGGGCACAGGAGCTCTTGCAGATAGTTCAGGCCCAGACTGTGCAGAGCCTTACAGGTCAGGAGCCCAAACCTGAAGGTGATCCGCCACTGAATAGGCAGCCAGTGCAGTTCGCGCAGCACCAGCAAGATGCGACTCGAACGGGAGTCCTCGCCAGCAGCCGCTGGCCAGCAAGCAGTACCTGCTAGCTGCAAAGCGCGGATATCAACCCCCGGAAGCCCTAGGTAAAGGGAGTTGCAGTAGTCAAGGTACGAGGTCACAAAGGCGTGGATCAATGCTAGAAGGTCGCTGGATGGAACAAGGTGCTTAACCCTGGCGACGTTCCTCAGAAAGTAAAAAGAGGACTTGACGACTGCAGACACCTGCGAACGCAGTGTCAGCCCATCGTCAAGAAGCAACCCCATGTCTCGCACTCATTCAGAGGAAGGAAGCTGGATACCCCCAAGACAAAGTCCGGTTTGCTGGCCAGCCCCCAACTCCTCTATCCTGATCCACTACCATCACTTCAGTCTTTCCAGAGTTCAACTTCAACCAACTGGAGCTCATCCAGTCCCGGATTTCTGCGAGGCAGTTGTTAAATACCAAGCACACACTATCCTGGTCGGGTGCAAAAGACAGGTAGAGCTGGGTCTCAGCACAGCAGTGAAACCTCAGCCCATACCATCTTACAATGCCTCTGAGGGACAGCATGTACACCGCGAACAACATGGGGGACAACACCGAGCCCTGAGGAACCCCACATGGCAGAGAGAATAGGTCAGAGGAAAAATTCCCCGACACCACCCTCTAGGTTCTGCCCGTGAGGAAGGACTAAAACCAGCTGAGAACTGTACCGGACAGGCCACAGATGAACTTCAGGTGCTCGAGAAGCTCTCCATGGTCCACGGTGTCAAAAGCTGAAGAGAGAGATCAAGAAGCACCAAGAGAGAACGGCACTTGTGATCACTCACCATCAGGAGATCACTGAGCACCCGAACCAGAGCAGTTTCGGTACTATGCCTCTTACGAAAACCGGACTGGAGAGGTTTGCAGATGTCATGGATGGTCAGGTGGTTCTCCAGTTGTAACGCCACAACTTTCTCAATTACCTCCCCAGCAAAGGGGAGGTTTGAGATTGGTCTGTTGTTTGCAAAGCAGCTTGGGTCCAGAGCAGCTTTCTTCAGGAGATTTTGTCACCACCGCCTCCTTCAGGGAGCTAGGAAACTCACCAAACAATCCTTGCTAGGACCAGGCCTACAATGTCACTGCAACACATTATCAGGGAAGTTGGGCCTGGGTCCAAACTACAGCACGCTGGGCGCATACTCTGGGCAATCTGCACAACATCCACAATTTCCAGCCGGTCGAAGAAACTCCAGGTAAACTGAGGAGAAGTGACCATGCACCGACCACTATCAGCTCCCACAGAGAGAGCCGGATGGATCTCCACCCTGATGTTGGCAACCTTATCCGCAAAGAAGTGTGCAAGCTCATCATACTCAATCTGCAAAAAAGCTCTTCGAACCTGAAGACAGGCTGGGTTGCACAACCAGTCCACGGTTCGAAAGAGCTGAGCCAGTCTATTCCGAGCAGCAGCAATCTCCCGAGACAGGAACTCTGCCTTATTACGGGTGATTGCTGATTGATAGACTTGATAATATTCCATCAATCTAAGGTAGTCAGCAGCCAGGGAGGATTTCCGCCAGCGACATTCCAACCTTTCTCCAAGTCGCCACAACTCCCTCAAGGTCCCATCAAACCATGAGGACAGAGGACGAAGGGAGAGAGGACAAACACGGATGGGAGCGATAATATTACAGATAGGTCTAACACCGCCGACAGACCATCAGGGCTCACATCCCGCAAAGGGCAGTATCTGACCATCTCCACAGGGGCAGGCCTATATGGGGGGGCATAGAAACTGAACCCCGCAGTGTGATGCTCCAACCATCTGACTGGTTCCACCACCAAGTTGGGGAGATTTCAATCCCCAGGAGGAAAACCAGGTCAAGAGACTGACCGAACTTATGGGTAGCGGAGGAAACAACCTGTGTAAAGCCCAATGATGTCATCAGCTGGAGGAAGTCCTGCCCAAATCGCCAGAGTTCACTGTCGACCTAAGCGTTAAAGTCGCCCATGACCATCAACCTGAACGACTCAAACGCCACGTCGACCATGAAGTCCGCTACTTCCTGGAGGAACTATAAGAGCATGCAAGCCCAGCCATGATGCAGAGGCCAACTGGTTCTGGAAGGGGACGTAGACAGGGAGAGTTACTCATATTGAAGAATACCTTGGAAGAAACAAGATTACTAAAGTGAATAATTTTTTCTTCTAACCCCTGCAATTCTTCAATATGATTAACTGTAGCAGACTACGAAGCAGTACCTATGGAGGTGGATACAGAACCTTGCTTAGGAAACAAACTCCGCAGCACTGCTGTGCCAAACCTGGCTGCACTCCAGGACTGAATGTCCAAACTGTAATGCTTTGTAAAGGTCTGTACTGTTCTCCATGTAGCTGCTTTACAGATCTCCATCAAGGGAATATCCCTTGCAGCTGCAACTGTAGCAGCTGTACCCTTGTAGAATGTGCCCTTAGGCCTACTGGGGGTTACTTACCAGCATTGTTGTAGCAAAACTGAATGTATGCTACTATCCACCACCAAACTGTCCTTTTAGTAGCTGTTTTCCCTTTTCCCACATCCCCATAAGTCAGGAACAGCTGCTGCCTGCCCTACCTATGGGCTTTAGTGTGGTCAAGATAGTACCAGATGGTTCTTTTAACATCCAAGCTGTGAAGCATCTGCTCCCCTGAACTAGAGTGCTCAGCAAGGAAGACTAGCAGGGTACTAGTCTGTCAGATTCAAGTGAAAATCCCAAACTAGTTTAGGGAGGAATTTCTTATTGGTCCTGAGTACAACTTTATCCCTCTGGCAGGAAAATACAGGTTACTCACCTGTAACAGAAGTTCTAGGAATGGTATATGTTGTTCATCCACACTTACTGGCAGGTTCCTTGCCGCTTTAAATCTTGCCGGAAGGTCTTCAAGCTGGCTCCTCCCACCCACCCGGGTGGTAAAACTCTCGGCTCCGTCCCATGGCGCCAGATCTAGCCCGCTGGAAGCCAGGTTTGTCCAAGCCGGAGGTCGATGGAGTGGATGAACAATATAAACCATCTTAGAACTTGTTACAGGTGAGTAACCTGTATTTCTAGGGACATGGATATGTTGTTCATCCACACTTAATGGCAGACTCCTAGCAGTTCTCCAGGAGGGGGGGGGGCAAGGCGCACACCCCCTACTTAACGAATAAAGACTGGAGAACCGAGGCCCCAAAACCAGCATCCCGGCGTGACTCAAGGTCGATGTGGTAGTGGGTAATGAAGGTATGTGCCGACTTCCAGGTTGCAGCCCTGCAGATATCCTGGATAGGGACATCCCTGGAAGCAGCTACCGATGCAGCGGTATGGCGGGTAGAATGAGCTCTTATCCCTCTGGGAAGCTCCATGCCCGCCAACCTATAGCAGAGATCTATGCAGGAGGTGACCCACCTGCTTGTCGTCCGCTTGGCTGCAGGTCTGCCTGGTGCGGCTTCAGCGTAGGTGACAAACAGCTGGTGAACCTCTCCCCGAACTTCAGCCGTCCGCTCCTTAGAATAAGCGAGTGCTCTTCTAGGGTCCAAAGTATGGAGCCTATATTCGGCTTCCGAGGCGTGACTGGGGTAGAACACCAGCAGAGTCAACACCTGGTTAAGGTGAAACTCCGACACCACCTTCGGAAGGAACTTCGGGTGGGGGCGCAGAACAACCTTGTCCCTGTGGAAGACCAGATAAGGAGACTCGATGGAAAGCGCCTGGAGCTCCCCCATCCTTCTGGCTGACGTGATAGCTACCAAGAAGGCGGTCTTCCACGACAGGTGGGAGATATCGCACCTGTGCATTGGTACAAATGGCTTTCCCATGAGCTTGGCCAATACCAGCAGTAGAGCCCACGAAGGTGGAGGTTCTCGCACCGGAGGGGAAACGTGATCAAGGCCTTTGAAAAAGCACCAGACCACCTTCTCCTGCGCCACCGACTGCTTCCCGGCCCACGCCCGGTAAGCAGAGATGGCTGCCAGATGCACCTTAAGGGTCGTCGACCGAAGCCCTTGCTGAGATAGGGATCACAGGTAGTCCAGAATGCTTGCCAAGGAACAGGAGAAAGGGTCCAGGTCCTTTCCCTGTCACCAAATGGAGAATCTCTTCCATTTGAAGGCATAGCATTTTCTGGTCAACTCCTTATGGGACGCCTCAACGACGTTGAGGACCTCGTCGGAAAGACCCAAGGCCTGGAACTCTAGCCGCTCAGGAACCAGGCCATCAGGTGCAGGGATTGAAGGTCCAGATGGAATACCTTCCCCTGATTGACTGAAATCAGGTCCGGGCGGGCTGGAAGCTGAGACTGAGGAGATCTGCATACCAGAACTGGCGGGGCCAGTCTGGGGCTACCAGAATCACCTGCGCCTTGTCCCTCCTCGCCTTGAGAAGCACCTTGTGGATCAAGGGAAATGGGGGAAAGGCAGAGAAGAGGCCCAGGGTCCACGGCCTCGAGAAGGCATCCCGCTGCAGCGAGCCCTGCTGAGGGGAGCGGGCATGGAACAGTCTCAGCTTCGCATTCTCCCTGGAGGCAAACAGGTCCGCCTGAGGCGTGCCCCAGTGGGAGAAGAGATCTTGTACTACCTTTGGCAGGAGAGACCACTCGTGAGATGCAGCCTCTATCCAGCTTAGGGCATCGGCCAGGGTGTTGGAGGCTCCTGCCACGTGAATGGCTAGGAGATCCGCCTCCAGGCTGCACACAAGACACCATATGTGGAGAGCTTCCTTGCATAACAGCATGGAGCGCATCCCGCCCTGGTGGTTTAGATAATACATGGTCGTGGTATTGTCCGTCTGGACATGAACCACTAGACCCCAAAGAAACGGAGCGATGGCAGTGAGAGCTAGGCGGACCGCTTGGAGCTCCAGCAGGTTGATATGGCATCGGAACTCCAGAGGGGACCAGAGGCCATGCGCTCTGTGCTACCCCAGATGGGCACCCCAACCCATCAGAGATGCGTCAGTCGATAGAGAGACCGTCGGCCCGGGGCGGACAAATGGGATGCCCTCCTGCAGATGTGCCGGAACGGTCCACCACTGGAGAATGTTTCACATTTCCTGGGTCACTGTCACCAACTGATCCAACGGATCGTAGCGTTGTGACCACTGGCTGGCCAGTCCCCACTGAAAGGGACGCATGTACCAACGGGCCCAATGGACCACGCTGATGCAGGCCTCCAGGAGGCCCAGAAGTCCCGGTCAGGGCGCGATTGCCCAACCAGAAATGATTGGGCAAAGGAGGAAAGAACCTCGGCCCTATCCGCCGGAAGCCGAGCTCTGGCTCGAAGAGAGTCGAGCTCTGCCCCGATGAAGAGTATCACCTGCTTCGGCACGAGTTCCGACTTGGCCTCGCTGATGAGGAGGCCAATCTGAGAGCAAACCTGGAGGGCCAGATCTCTGGACCGCTCCACCTCCGCCTCTTGAGGGGCTGCACTAGCCAGTTGTCCAGGTAGGGGTACACCCGGACACGGAGCCAAGAGGAATGCTGTCACCACTGCATGCATTTGGTGAAGACCTGAGCTACAGAGAGGCCAAAGGGCATGGCCCGGAACTTGTAAAGGGATCCCTCCACTCTGAAGCAGAGGAATCTCTGATGAGACGGACGGATCGGGACGTGAAAGACTGTATCCTGGAGGTCCAGGAAACAGAACAACACGCCTCATTCCACGGATGGGATTATCTGAGCCACAGTGACCATCCTGAAGGTCTGAGACCTTAGGAACCTGTTCAGGTCATGCAGGTCGAGGATGGGGCACCAGCCCCCCATCCGTTTTGGGACCAGGAAATACCTGGACACAAACCCTGGGTCTGGAGGATTATTCGCCACCTTCTTGATCACCTCTTTCTCGAGGAGCAGGGCACTATCGGCTTGGCGGGCCGACAGCGAGGCTTCAGACCCCGTGGCCCCCCAGGGGCTGACGGCTCGAAAGGGAGGGGTCTGCTCGACTTCCAGAGGCAGGCCCTTTCCTACCACCTCCAACACCCAACGGTCCATGGTGATAGCAGACCAGGCAGAAAGGAAGTGACGGAGCCGTCCCCCCATGGGGGGAACCCAGGGAAGGGTGACGAGGTTGAGGCCGACACACCTCAACCCGTCACTGGGCAGGCTTGGAGGAGGGACCGGCCGAGGGACCTCCTGGGCTTTACCTCCTTGCTTCCTATTGGAGGAAGCCGCTGGCTTGGGTTTGGGATGCCAAGCGCAAGCCTTTTGGCCCTCGTGCTGGTGCTGTTGGGCCGGTCATGCTGCAGGGGTCGAAAGATGAAAGGACTTATGCTGTTGCTGACGGTGGCCTTTGTCCCTCTGGGCGGAGGTGACAGAGTCCAGAGTGGCGTTGGACTTTTCGATCCGCTGGAGGAGTCCCTCCACTCCAGGGCCGAAGAGGCCAGTCCCCAAGAAGGGGACGTCCGCCAACTTGTGCTGGGTATTGCCGTGAAGGTGGATATCCTCAGCCACACCCTGCGGCGCATGGCCACCGCGGCCGCTACTGACCTGGCACAGGAATCACCTATGTCCAGAGCAGTTTGAAGCTGCTGCTTCGCCACCACCCTACCCTGGTCCCGCACCTGACGGACCGTGGTCTGCGGGTCGGCTGGGAGATGAGGGATCACCTCATCTAGGGAGCCCATGAGGGCGTGGAAGAAGTGTGCCATCAGCACGGCCGAGCTGGCCTGTCGGAGGCCGAGGGAGGACACAGCGTACACCTTGCGCCCGGCATAGTCCAGCTTCTTGGAGTCTTTGTCGGGTGGCTTATCCACGTCCTGAGCATTTCCGGAATGCCAGAAGATGCTATCGGTGACTAACCCCTCAGCAGAGGGGTGCTCCGAGAAACCGGGAAAAGAGCCGGTAGGGACCGCATACTTCCTGGCCATCCTGGCCGAGGGTGCAGGATAGGAAGCAGGCCGCTGCCAAAGCTCCAAGGCTGGGCCGACAATGGCCTCAGCCACAGGGAAGGCCTCCGTGGGCGAATCCCCTCAGTCCAGTATCTCCGTCAGGGGATACTTGGCCCGTTTGGACACGGACTCGAGCTGCATCCCGGTAGACTCCGAGATGAGCTGAAGCAGACCCATGAAGAATGATGGGCTATCGTCCAATGACTGGCCCCTGGAGGACTCCAGGTCGACCTGCCTGGAGAACAGGGAGGAGTCATCATCGGACTCCGAAGAGTCTGCGAAGAGCTGCCTCGAGCCTGAGCCACCCTCCACCTGCCGAGGATAGTCGGGAGTGAGGGTGACCAACAATCTGTGGGGCAGGCCATGACCCGACCAAGAATCTTTGGTCGGTGCCCCAGACTTCGGTTGTAGAGGCGGAGGTTGCCCCACAATCTTTGGGTCAGCTAGTTTCGGCCGAACAACCGGCCCAGAAATGGGCATCTTGACTGCGGTGAGCGGTTGGTTCGGCTGTTTGGGCGACAGCCACTTGATGGCCGAGGGATGAATCGGAGTCGATTTACTCCTGGACAACAGTAACTACTGCCACATAAGCTCCTAGTAACGCCGGGTAATTTATGTCAAGTTTCTCCTCTTCCGAGGAGGAGGACGAGAAGAACGGTGTCGCCGCTTACTTTGGTGCCGAGACCGATGTCTGCGGAATGGCTTGACAGAGATGAGACCGAGACTGAGGACCCTCGGGTAACCGAGGGCGGGCCTGGGAAGGGGCGGAGGACACCTGCTCTTCCTCTGCTCGGCACTTAACGTGACCGCCATCAAAGGCGGCAGATCCGTCTCCACTGGGGAACCGGGCGAAGAGGGGTTGTTGGCTTCACTAGTCGACAACCCGCCTGATGGGTCGAGGAATATCTCGACTGCATCGACGGGTGTCTCGCAGGCTGGCCTGACAGGGACGCCATGAAGCCAGCAGCCTGAGCTGCAACCTCATCACGTCAACAGTCGGCTGTCCAGGGAAGGAGACCTCCCGGCCCCACGAACACAGATGGTGGGACCTACCTTCACTCCTCTTCTTGGGCCGAGAACAATTCCGATGGCCCCTCTCCTTCGTGGAAAGGGACTGGTAAAGCTCCTTGAACGGGGTCAATAAGAGGAACTCTAGTGGATAACGCTATGACCGAGGAGGAGGAAGATGCGCCGGACCGCCTCCTCCTCGAGGGGGCGCATCATGTGTCGAGCTGCTCAGACAAGCCAGCCGCCGCAGACACCGCCTAACCAGCTTTTGGATTTTACCGACAGGTAACGCTTCAGGGTGCCCGAGCCAATCGGGCAGCGCGATCCTCCAGGACATTGGCCGAAAAGGAGCGACACAACTAGCAGGCCTGCAGGTACTGGTCTAGGCCGAGGCAGTATACGCACGTGGAGTGTGGATCTGTCCTGGACATCATCTGCCCACAAGGGCACCTTCGAAAGCCGGGAACCGATTTGTCCATCGCAGCTCATGAGGAGAAGACCAAGTTTAGAAAATCAAAACTAAGTTTCGGACGAACCGAAGAGTTAGGATCCAGTTCAAAATGCAGAGCGCTAAGGAGGAACCTGAGCTCCAAGAAGTAAGGAAGATTCATTACATGTGAGCCGAGTTTTACCACTGGTGAGCTGCTTGCCCGATTTTCCGCTTAGCAAGAGAACCTGCCACAGGTGGATGAACAAATATATCCATGTCCCAGAAATACAGATTACCACCTGTAACAAGAGTTCTAGGAATGGTACATGTTGTTCATCCATACTTACTGGCAGGTTCCTTGCCGCTTTAAATCTTGCCTGAAGGTCTTCAAGCTGGCCTCCCACACATCCGGTGGTAAACTCACGCTCCACCCCATGACACCAGATCTATCCGCTGGAAGTCAGATTGCACCGGGCCGGGAGGTTCGGTGGATTGTGTGGATGAACATACCATCCCTAGAACTTCTGTTACAGGTAAGTAAACTATTTCTAGGGACATGGATATGTTGTTCAATCCACACTTACTGGCAGACTCCTAGCAGTTCTCCAGGAGGAGGGAGGCAAGGCGCACACCCCCTACTTGGGAAATAAAGACTGGAGAACCGAGGTCCCAAAACCAGCATCCCGGCACGACTCAAGGTCGATGTGGTAGTGGGTAATGAAGGTGCCCTGCAGATTTCCTGGACAGGGATGTCCCTGGAAGCAGCGATATGGTGGGTAGAATGAGCCCTTATCCCTCTGGGAGGCTCCATGCCCGTTAACCTATAGCAGAGATCTATGCAGGAGGTGACCCACCTGCCTATCGTCCGCTTGGCTGCAGGTCTGCCAGGTGCGGCTTCAGCGTAGGTGACAAACAGCTGCCGAACCTCTCCCCGAACTTCAGCTGTCCGCTCCTTATAAAAGACAGCGCTCTTCTAGGGTCCAAAGTATGGAGCCTATATTCGGTCTCCAAGGTGTGACTGGGGCAGAACACCGGCAGAGTCAACACCTGGTTAAGGTGAAACTCCGACACCACCTTCGGAAGGAATTTTGGGTGGAGGCGCAGGACAACCTTGTCCCTGTGGAAGAACAGATAAGGAGACTCGATGGAAAGCGCCTGGAGCTCTCCCATCCTTCTGGCTAACGTAATAGCCACCAAGAAGGTGGTCTTCCACGACAGGTGGGAGATATCGCACCTGTGCATCGGTTCAAATGGCTTTCCCATGAGATTGGCCAATACCAGCAGTATATCCCACGGAGGTGGAGGTTCTCGCCCCGGAGGGGATATGTGATCAAGGCCTTTGAAAAAAGCACCCAACCACCTTTTCCTGCGCCACCGACTGCTTTCCGACCCGTGCCCGGTAAGCAGAGATGGTTGCCAGGTGCACCTCAAGGGTCGTCGACCGAAGCCCTAGCTGAGAAAGGGACCACAGGTTGTCCAGAATGCTGGCCAAGGAACAGGAGAAAGGGTCCAACCCCTTATCCTGACACCAAATGGAGAATCTCTTCCCTTTGAAGGCATAACATTTTCTGGTCGACTCCTTACGGGATGCCTCAACAACGTTGAGGACCTTGTCGGAAAAACTCAAGGCCTGGAACACTAGCCGCTCAGGAACCAGGCCGTCAGGTGCAGGGACTGAAGGTGCGGGTGGAGTACCTTCACCTGGTTGATTGAGATCAGGTCCGGGCAGGCTGGAAGCTGCCTCAGGAGCCTGGAGTTGAGGCTGAGGAGATCTGGATACCAGAACTGGCAGGGCCAGTCTAGGGCTACCAGAATCACCTGCACCTTGTCCCTCCTCACCTTAAGAAGCACCTTGTGGATCAAGGGAAATGAGGGAAAGGCGTAGAAGAGGCCCGGGGTCCACGGCCTCGAGAAGGCATCCCCCTGCAGCGAGCCCTGCTGAGGGGGCGAGCATGAAACAGCCTCAGCTTCACATTCTCCCTGGAGGCAAACAGGTCCACCTGAGGTGTGCCCCAATGGAAGAACAGATCATGTACTACCTCCGGCAGGAGAGACCACTCCTGAGATGCAGCACCTATCCGGCTTAGGGCATTGGCCAGAGTGTTGGAGGCTCCTGCCACATGGATGGCTAGGAGATCTGTCTCCAGGCTGCTCACGAGAGACCAAGTACGGAGAGCCTCCTTGCACAGAGGCAAGGAGTGCGTCCCACCCTGGCGGTTTAGGTAGTACATGGTCGTGGTGTTGTCTGTCTGGACCTGGACCACTTGACCCTGCACAAACGGAGCAAAGGCGGTGAGGGCTAGTTGGACGCTCAAAGCTCCAGCAGGTTGATGTGGCACTGGAGACTCCTGAGTGGACCAGGGCCGTCAGGCGCCTGGGCTCCCAGATGGGCACCCAACCCATCAGAGAGGCATTGGTCGTTAGAGTGACTGTCGGCTCTGGACGGAAAAACGGGATACCCTCCTGCAGATGAACCGGAACGATCCACCACTGGAGAGCATTCCCCATCTCCTGGGTCACTATCACTGGCTGGTCCAGAGGACTGGAGCGCTGTGACCATTGGCGGGCCAGCCCCCATTGCAGGGGACACATATGACAGCAGGCCCAACGGACCACGCTGGTGCAGGCCGCCATGAGGCCCAGGAAGTCCCAGGCAGGGCGTAATGGCCCAACCAGAAATGACTAGGCAAAGGAGTAAAGAACCTCGGCCCTGTCTGCCGGGAGCCATGCTCTGGCTCGAAGAGAGTCGAGCTCTGCCCCGATGAACTGAATCACCTGCGTTGGCACGAGTTCCGACTTGGCCTTGTTGATGAGGAGGCCAACCTGACAGTAAACCTGGACGGCTAGATCCCTGGACCGCTCCACCTCCGGTCTGGAGGAGGTCACAATCAGCCAGTCGTCCAGGTAAGGGTACACCCGGACCCTTTGGCGCTGCAGGAATACTGTCACCACTGCCATGCAATTGGTGAAGACCCTGGGAGCTGGAGAGAGGCCGAAGGGCGTGGCCTGGAACTCGTAAAGGGATCCCTCTGCTCTGAAGCGTAGCAATCGCTGGTGAGACGGACGGACTGGGATGTGAAAGAACGCGTTCTGGAGGTCCAGAGAGTAGAACCACACACCTCGTTCCAAGGACAGAATGATCTGAGCCAGAGTGACCATCCTGAAGGTACGAGACCTTAGGAACTTGTTCAGATCGTGTAGGTCTAGAGTGGTGCACCAGCCCCCCAATCCGTTTTGGGACCAGGAAGTACCTCGACACAAACCATGGGTCTGGTGGAGCATCCGCCACCTCCCTGATCACCTCCTTCTGGAGGAGCAGGGCAATATCGGCTCGACGAGCCGACAGAGAGCTGAGACCTCGTGAGCTCTCGTGGGGCAACGGCTCAAGGGTGGGACTGCTCAATTCCAGAGGCAGACCCTTTCCTACTACTGAGCACCCAGTGGTCCGTGGTGATACCGGACCAGGCGGAAAGGAAGTGCAGGGACCGTCCCCAGAGGGGAACCCGGGAAGATGGCGACGTTGGGGGAGACAACCATCAACCGTCACTGGGCAGGCTTGGAGGAAGGGCCAGTCGAGGGGCCTCCTGGACCTTTTCCTCCAGGCTTCCTGCTGATGGAAGCTGCAGGGTTGGCTTTGGGATGCCAAGTGCGAGCCTGCTGGCAATGATGCTGATGTTACTGGGCCAGACGTGCCACAGGGGCTGAAGGGGCTTACGCTGCTGCTGGCAGCCTTTGTCCTTCTGGGCAGACGTGACCAAGTCCAAGGTGGCACTGGACTTCTCGATCCTTTGCAGATGACCTCCCACCCAGGGTGAACAAAGTCGGTACCCAAGAAGAGACGTCTGCCATCTTGTGCTGGGTATCGCTGTAAAGTGGAGATCCGCCAAGCATTGGGCAGCATAGCCTGCGGCCGCTACTGACCGGGCACATGAGTCAGCTATGTCCAAGGAAGTTTGGAGTTGCTGTTTGGCCACCGCCCTTCCCTGATCCCGCACCTGCTTGACCGTTATCTGGAGGTCAGCCAGGAGATGAGGGACCACCTCATCCAGGGAGTCCAAAAGGGCGTGCGAAAAGTGTGCCATCAGAACAGCTGAGCTGGACTGACGAAGGCCTAGGGAGGAAGCAGCATAGACTTTGCACCCAGAGTAGTCCAGTTTCTTGGACTCTTTATCGGGTGGCTTGTCCACATCCCGAGCATTTCCGGATGTCCGGAAAATGCTGTCGGTCACTAGCCCGTCCGTGGAGGCATGCTCCGAGAAACCGGAGAGTGAACCAGTGGGAACAGCATACTTTGGAGCCATTCTGGCCAAAGGTGCTGGACAAGAACGGGGGTAGGCAGTATAGCGCAGTGGTTTAAGGCTCTGAGCTGCAAATCTGGAAACCTGGGTTTGAATCCCACAGCCCCCACCTGCATACTGTGTGACCTTGAGCAAGCCACAACCTTCCTGTGCTCCCAGGCTGCACCTGTAAACAAGCTTTCAGCTTAGTGTGTCTTACCTGGTTAAACAATTGGAAAAGAAGCTGGCCGCTGCCATAGCTCCAGGGCTGGGCCAACAATGACTTTGACCACCGGGAAGGCCTCGGTGGGGGAATCCCCTCAGTCCACTATCTCCGTGAGGTGATACCTGGCCCACTTTGAAACGGGTTCGAGCTTCATCCCAGTGGACTCCGAGATGAGCCGAAGCATTCCACGTAATGAGGATGGGCTTTTGTCCACCGTATGACCCCCAGCGGACTCCAGGTCGAGGGGTCTGGAGAACAGAAAGAGTCATCGTCAGACTCCGAGGAGTCTACAAACAGTTGCCGATGGCCTGAGCCACCCTCCACCTGCCGAGGCCGATCGAGAGTGAGGGTGACCGACAACCGATGGGGCAAGCCCTGACCTGACCGAGAATCCTCTGTCGGGGACCCAAATTTAAGTTGTGGAGGCAGGGGTTCCACCATAATGGGTGGTGCAGCCGGTTTCGGCCAAACAACCGGTGCCGCTTCGCCCTGATTACAACGAGGTTGCTTGGCCGCTCTGGTGACAGGCACTTAATGGCTGGGGAGGGCAGCAGTGGCTTATTCCCTGTCAAAAGGAGCTGGTGCCACATCAGATCCTTGGCGTCGGCCTTAATTTAGCCAGGGCCTATCCTCCAAAGAGGGCCGAAGAGCGAGGATGAGCGGCGCCGCCGCTTCCACAGTGCCAAGACCGAGACCGCTGATGTCAGCGGGATCAGCTGGACCTGGAAGAGGTCTGAGACAGAGACCTTCGGAGTTTGAGGGTGGGTCTGAGAGGGGCGGGGGAAACCGCTCCTCCCTCGGTTCAGGGACCTTAACCGGGGACTCCGGCACAGGAGGCACAGACAAGTCCTTGGATTCCACCGGGAGAACCGGTGAAGAAGGGTTGTCTGCTTCTCCAGTCGACAGCCCATCCGACGGGTCAAGAAAAATCTCGACTGCGGCGACGGGTGTCTCGGCCGGCTGACCTGACAGGGATACCGTGAAGCCAGCAGCCTTAGCCCCAACCTCGACCGAAGTCGAGAGTCGACTATCCGGGGAAGGGGACCTCTCCCGCTCCAACGAACATCGACGGTGGGATTTACCCTTGAAGTCCTCCTACTTGGACCAAGAGGAATGTCCCGAAGGCCCCTCTCCCTTGGTGGAGAGGGACTGACAAAGCTCCTTGAATGAAGCCGTGTAGGAAGAACCCAAAGAGAGCAGGATAAAAGCCGCGACCAAGGATGAAGAAGATGCAGCCTGGGCCGCTTCCTCCTCAGGCGATCATTTGTTCGAGTTGTTTCAGCCAAACCCCACACCACGGGACACCACCCAACGGCCTCCTTCAACTTGACTGGAGGATAACTTGTTTCGTAGGCGTCAAGTTGTAATCTGTGGCGCAATCCTCTCAGACCGTGGCGAAGGACTTGCACAAGTTACATGGCCTCGTTAATCGTGCTCAAGCCCAAAGGCAGTACACGAATTGGGAGTCGGATCAGTCCAGGACATCATCTGACCGCAGGGGCACCGCACGAAACCGGGAGTCGACGGTCCATCGCAGCCGCGAAGGAAGATAAAGAACGAAGTCTTGTAAATTTTAAAATTAGTTTCGGGCAAACCAAAGAGTTTGGATCAGAGCGCAAAGGAGGGAACCTGCGCTTCCAAGCAGTAAGGAAGATCTGACATCATGGGGCGGAGCCGAGAGTTTTACCACCCGGGTGGGTGGGAGGAGCCAGCTTGAAAACCTTCCGGCAAGATTTAAAGGGGCAAGGAACCTGCCAGTAAGTGTGGATTGAACAACATATCCATGTCCCTAGAATGTAATCTTGCTCCAAACACAACACTTGCAGCTCACTTATCTGTCTAGCTGGGGTGATGGCAATTAGGAACATGGTTTTCCAAGGGGTGAATTTCAGGTGTGCTGTAGCCATGGGTTCCAAAGGGAGGTCATGTGCTTGGCAATGCAAACATTAAGGTCTCAAGTGGGCACCGGTTCCCTGTGAGGAGAGTGCAAGTGGGCAAGCTCTTTGAAGAATTTCTTGAAAATAGGATTGGCAGCTAAAGAAGTGCCCTTGCCAGTCGAAAGACAGGCTGATAGTGATGCCAGATGGGCCTTAATGGTTGTGGGCTGTAGACCCAGAGAGTGCAGGTGGGTGAGGTAGACCAGCAGGACTGGTAACCCTGACTGGGTGGGCACTAATTTATTAGTGCAACACCAGATACAAAACCTTTTCCACTTTGCAGCACAGGTTTTCTTGGCAGCGGGCTTCCTGGAGTCCCTAAGCACCCTCAGTACACCCTCAGAGAGGTGTAGGTTGGCAAGAGCCATGCTCTGAGTCTGAGTGACCTGACGTTCGGGTACAGGAACCTCCCTTATGACAAGGTCAGGAGGTTGTGCCTCTGAGGGAGGTGTATGGGTTGGGCTACTGATAGTGAGAGCAGTTAGGAATACCATGGCTACCTAGCCCAATCTGGAGCTATCAGGATCATAGTCGCTGGTTGGGACCAGAGTTTGATCAGAACCCTGAGTAATAGTGGAAATGGAGGGAATGCATACAGGTGCCTCCCTGTCCAGTCCAACACCAGTGCATCCAGGGGCACTGTGTCCTTCGTCGAAGGCCAGCAGCAAAATTTGGGCAACTGGTGGTTCTCTTCTGAGGCGAAGAGATCCACCTCTGGAGTTCCCCATCTTCGGAACACCACCTCCAGCACTGGTCTGTTGAGGGACCACTCGTGGTGGTTCTGGTTGATTCTGCTGAGTGCATCTGCCAGGTTATTGTCCTTTCCTGGGAGATGAATGACCACCATAGAAACCTGCAGGGAATAAGCCAAACTCCATATCTTCATTGCTTCTGTGCACAGCAGGTCAGACCTTGACCCTCCCTGCTTGTTGATGTAATACACAGTGATGGTGTTGTCTGTCCTGACTTGCACCACCTTGTCCTTTATCAGGGTAGCAAATGACTGCAGTGCCAGCAGCACTGCCTGAGCTCCAACAGTTTGTGTGTAAAGTGACTTTGCTGGGGATCATGTGCCGCACTGTATGCCCCAGATGCCCCCAGGAGGGTGGCATCTTTGTCAGCAGCAGAGAGGGGACTCTGGCTTGAAAAGGATCCCCTGTCTGAGATTGCTTCTGTCTTTCCACCACTGCAAGGTGTGCAATAGTGTCTTTGACACCGGTACCGGCTTTGCTAAGGAATCCTTTATTTGGCACCAGTGTGCTCCAAGATGGAATTGAATGTCTCTCATCTGGAATCTGCAACCCTGAACTGTTCCTACTGCTGCAGCCATGTGCCCCCAGCAACTTCAGGAAATATCTTGCTGGCTGTGGCCTGTTGAGGCTGAAAGAGCCTGCAATCTGTAGGATATTGTCCACTCTGTCTTGGGGAAGGAAAGCTCTTCCCTACCAAGTATCCAGCTCTGTCCCATGAAACTCAGTACCCGAGTTGGCTGAAGACAGATTTCTGTACATTGATAAGGAATCACAGTGACTCTAGGGTTTCCTGTGTGAGCCTGAGGGCATCTTCTACCTGCTGTGGTGACTGTCCCTTGACTAGCCAGTCATCTAGGCAGGGCTTCAAATAAGGTGTGTACCGGCCTATTTCACTCACCTCATTTTAGGAAATACTGTTCAAAAATTCTTTTAATGAGCACCAGTAGTCACCCAACATTTGTAAATACTCCACACGCCAAAGAATAGTGCTTCATACCATAACTGGTGATTCAAAAGGAACAGTTTTTTGCCAGATTTACAGCACTTGTATGCATCCCACTTTTGTTTTATTCACTATGTTTTAAAACTGGTGAGTAAATTCCTACCTGCCAACATTATTTGGAGCATTGTTGGCACCTGACATTCTCATCTAGAAAAAAATACATTTTTTTTAATAAATGTACTCCTCAGTTTACTCTAGCAAGACATTTGTACACATCTGAATTTCGTTTTACTCACCTCACTTTCAAAACGAGGAGTACAGGTACTCATCCCAAAAAATCTTATCTAGAGCCCTGCATCTAGGTAAGGGAACACTGTAATGTCCCGTCATCTCAGGTATGTCAACACCACTTCCCGCTACTTCGTAAAAGCCCTGGAAGCAGAGGTTAGACCAAAAGGTATAGCTGCAAACTGGTAATGCCTGCAGTGAAATCTGAACCCGAGGTATTTTCTGTGAGATTCCCTGATTGGGATGTGGAAGTAAGCATCCTTGAGATCCAATGATGCCAGTCTGCCTCCTTCCTGAAAGGTAGGAAGGATCATTACCAAAGTTACCATCCAGAACTTTGGCTTTGCCTTTGCCAAGTGTTTGTTCACAGCTCTTCGATCCAAAATGGGTCGCCACTCCCCAATTTTCATTAATGTTAGGAAATTCCTTGAATAGAATCTTTTTTCCCTCTGCAAGGGTATAACAGTTTCCACTGCCTTTGCTACCAGCAAACTGGACACCTCTTTTTCCAAGAGTGCCCTTTCTGTGGGGGATGCTGACTGAAAGAGTCCTGACCTTAGCCTGGGGAAGGATTTGAACTGGAGGGCTAGGCCCTGGATCACTACCTTCAAGACCCACTTGTCTGTGGTGATGGTTTTCCAAACCTGGAAGTGGTGAGCCAGCCTGCCCCCTACTGGTAGTGGGGAGGCAACCCTGACTACAGATCAGGGAGTCTTCTTTGCCTGGGCTGCAGCCCGAGTGCTCTGGTCACGCCTGGAGCCCCTTCTGCCCCTGAATTGTACCCTCTGCTTCTGATATACTGGGGTAGCTTGGGCCTGGACAAAAGGTCTGCCATAGCCTGACCTTCCTCTACTTTCCCTTCCTTGCGACCTATAAGAGGTTGAAGCCTTTTCCTTGGCAGCTTTGCTCTTATAAATGGTTTTTATCTGTTTATTATTAGGATAGGGTTTTGAGGTTGTTTTATATTTTGTTTTAGTCTGCTAGTTCTCTTTTCTTTTTTAGTTGTTTTCATTTCTCCCCAAGGGAAAAGTTGAGGGAACATCATTGAATTTTTTTTTTTATTATTATTAATGGTTTTTGATTGGGATTGTGTTGTCATTGTTTTGTTTTTTCTTTGGTGGCTGGTATATTTTATTATTGTTTCCAAAATGTGTGGAAAGCTTGCCCCCACGGTTGTGCGCTATTCACCCTCCACACCCTCTGCCCTTTTGGCCCCCCGCTGCAGTTTATAACTTATCAACGCTGTCGAGCATTGGGTATTGTTCACCGGGGGGGGGTGAAACAGGGAGGATGAATGGGTGGAGCCACCGTATCGGGGTTGTTAAATCCTGGAGCGAAATGGAATCCAGATCATAGTCTACCATATCTGGTTTTCATACCCAAGGGCACCACCAATATAGGTGGCAAGGCAGTTCGGGCACCCTTGGAAGTCCATCCAACTTGAGCTGTGTTATGCAATGCCATGTCCATTAAAAACAAGACTGCAATTATGCAGATCTTGTTGGGACAGTGGACCTGGCTTGCAACACCAAGAACTGGCTGGATGAGAACTCTGGCCCTATATTGGAGGCTGCAACTCCAGTCAGGTACTCGGTGACTCACCGCTCAAGACTGGATTGCGGGGTTGGGGGTGGGGTGCTGCCTGTTTCAAGACTGAACTGGGCCTCAAGAATGTACCAGTTGAGCAGACCAAGTCATCGGAGTGTACTGTAGTAGCAGGTGTAGGTTGTAGGATCGCCCTCATCTGGATGAGAAGCGCTTCCTTCAGGAAGAGGCGGACTTCGTGATCGACATGGCATCTGGGTCCTCCAGGCTGATGGTCCTGAGCAACTTTTAACATCTGGGTCAATGACGAACTCTCGTAATTTGGACAGCACTTCCTCCAGTTGATATCTCTGGGCCTCACACAGATTGTTACCACTGCTATTCATAAACATGGTTACTCTCTTGACTTGGTCTTCCTCCTGGGGATCGAAGTCCCCGATTTGGGGGTGGAACCTGTCGCATGGTCTGATCACTGCACCGTGTAGTTCAGTTTCTGCGCCCCTCTTCATAGGCCTACCACTGTGGAGATGGTCAGATACTGCCCTTTACGAGATGTAAGCTCCGAATGCCTGGTGGAGGTGCTTGACCTATCGGGTTTTCCAGTGGTAAACAATTACCCAGAGGCCTTAGTGATGGCCTATAATAAGGCCGTTTCTGTGGTCCTGGATGTCATTGCTCCTGTCAGAGTTCGTCCTCGCTCCCTTCGCCCTCAGTCCCCTTGGTTTGATGCGACTGAGGGAGATGCGGCGATTAGGACGAAGGCTAGAGCACTGCTGGCGGAAATCCGCCCTGGATGCCAACCACCTTAGATAGATGGATCATGATCAAGCCTATCAATCTGCTATCACCCATAAGAAGACAAAGTTCCTGTCCGGGGAGATTGCGGCTGCTCAGAACAGACCAGCTCAGCTCTTTCAAACCGTGGACAGACTGTGCAACCCAGCCTGTCTACAGATTCGAAGAGCCTTTTCGTAAGTAGAGTGCGACGAGCTTGCTCAATTCTTTGCAGCTAAGGTGGCTGACATCAGGCCGGGGCTCCAACCTGAACACTCTATGAGCGTTGCTTTGGACAGGTGCTCGGTCACAGTCCCTCAATTTTCCTGGAGTTCCTTTGACTGGCCGGAGTTCATAGATGTCATGCAGTTTGTCCAGGGTATGCGCCCTACATGAGATAGTTTGGATCCAGGACCAACAGCCCTCATTACGGGCTGTGGTGATATCACTGGCCCAGTTCTAGCACGGATAATCTGGTGCTCCTTGGAAACAGGTGAGTTTTCTAGCTCCCTGAAGGAGGCGGTGGTGACACCCCTCCTGAAGAAAGCTTCTTTGGACCCTGATTGCCATGCCAACTACAGACCAATCTTCAAACCTTCCTTTTATAGGGAAGGTGACTGAAAAAGTAGTGGCCTTACAATTGGAGAACCATTTGACCATCCATGACATCTATGAACCTTTCCAATCTGGTTTTCTTAAGAGGCACAGTACGGAGTTGGTGCTGGTTCAGGTGCTCAATGATCTCCTGATGGCAAGGGATCAGGAAAATCATTACATCCTGGTTCTTCTTGATCTTTCATCAGCATTTGACACTGTGGACCATGGGATCCTTCTTGACCGCCTCAGGTTCATCTGTGGCCTGTCAGGTATAGTCCTCAGGTGGTTTATATCTTTCCTCACCGGAAGATCTCAGAGGGCGGTGTAGGGGATTAATTCCTCTGATCCAGTTCCTCTGTTTTGTGAGGGTTCCTCAGCGGTCGATGTTGTCCCCCATGCTGTTCGCCGTGTACATGCTACCCCTCGGAGACATTGTAAGAAGGTATGGGCTGAGGTTTCACTACTATCCTGATGATACCCAGCTCTACCTTTCTTTTGCACCTGACCAGGATAGAGCTCTCTCAGTATTAAACAACTGCCTCGTTGAAATCCAAGACTGGATGAATTCGGGCTGGTTGAGGTTAAACTCTGAAAAGACGGAGGTGTTGGTTGTGGACCAGGGGTGCCAGATAGGGGGGTTGGGGGTGGAACTTTTCCTGAACGGGTGCGAAATCTGAGGGTGATTTTTGACAAAGGGTTGACACCGCGATCGCAGGTGTCGGCAGACGTCAAATCCTCTTTCTACCATCTGAGGAACATCTCCAGGATTAAGCACCTTGTTCCGTCTGACGATCTCCCTATGTTGGTCCATGCCTTTGTGTCCTCGCGCCTTGATTATTGTAATTCCCTGTACCTATGGCTACTTGGGGTGGATATCCGCTGCTTGCAGCTTGTGCAAAATGCAGCAGCCCGGTTATTGACGGGGACCCCTCAGTCCTGTCATATCTCCACGGTGCTGTGTGAATTACACTGGCTGCCAGTACAGTGGCGGATCACCTTTAAAGTCAGACTCCTGACTTATAAAGCTCTACATGGACAGGGCCCAGACTACCTGAATGAGCTTCTGGTTCCCTACGGCCCTGGGCGATCGCTCCGCTCAGCTGACGAGGGGTTGCTAGAGATTCCAAGGGTTTGTTTAAAATCTTCAGGGGCCCGTGCATTTATGCACGTGGCCCCTTTTGGAATTCTCTACCCCAACAGTTACGGGAGTTCGCGACCATGGAGGGATTTAAACAGGCCCTCAAAACCTTTTTGTGGATTCAGGCATATTCTGAGTGACCAAATTATGTTTTTACCAGCGTTTTATCGTATTTATAATGTATGTATTATTGTATTGGTGTTTATCTAATTTTTCTGTAAGGCGCCTTGGTATCTTGAAAGACGCATTATAAAGATTTTTTTTTTTTTCAATCATTTCAAATTTTTTGTCTCCCCCCCCCAGCCCCATCACCCGGAATTACTGAGGCTTACCTTACGTCCAGCCTGGAAGCGGAGCCTTTGGGGAGTTGGCCACTATCCTGCCACCAGCTTTTTCCTCCGTTTTTGCCCCAGGAGTGGGTACGTATGCATGTGGAGGCACGCATTAGTCCCACAGCCCAGGTAACGGCCCCTTTCCTCCCACCTCAGGCCTAGCACCTGGCTCCTCCTGGCCCGTGCTGCCCCCCGCCTCCACCAGGTGGCAGCCATCAGCTGGAAGAAGCTACTTGCACCTCTCCAGAGAGAAGAGCTCGTCTGTCGGCAGCTCCATCCAGTTCCACCCACCCGCTGACCACCAACGGCCTGAGCTCGTTCCTGAACCCGGGTCGCCGGTGTGCCATGAGGCAAGGCATCCAGCACCTCAGCGCCATCGCGCTGGCATTATAAAGAATTATTATATTCATCCACTTTTTTCATGTAAGCTTAAGTTTCACCCCAAACAAGGAATTGTTTTTGCAAAGAAAGTCCATGGTCTTAGTCTGAGTATCTTTGGTAAGGTTGGTAGTTCTGAGCCAAGCAAACCCCCTAATTCTACTGTCAGGCTATCCATGTAGCTACAGTGTTGTTGGAACCCACTGCCATATGAAACTGGTATTTGGCAGCCTCTAAACCAAGCCTGGCTGTCTTAGCCATGTCAGCAGCCATAAGTGGTGCACTGTCTGCCATAGCCAGTATGGAATTCCAAAGGGACTTCTGATACCTGGCAGCATATGCAATGTAGTTAGCTTGCCTTATGGCCAAAGAAGCAGCCAGGTAACCCTTCTTTGCCATACTGTCTAACTTTCTCGAGTGCTTTTCAGGTAGGTGAGATGACAGTGGCACCCTTGCCCTGTCACAAGCAGCTGCCTGCACCACCCCCTCATGGGCAGGGTGTGAAAACAGAAAAAATGCTGCCTCTGACCCATCCAGATGATATTTCTTATCAGCCTTCTTGTCGACTGGAGGAAGTGAATTGGGTGTCTGAAGCATCTTCAGTACATGCTTCTTCAGAGATTTCTGGACGGTTAGAATCAGCCTTTTAGTTGGAGCCAGACCCATCATATCTAAGAAGTCTGCCTCTTCTTCCGTCTCCACCAATTCACTGGTGGGTAAATCAAGTGCCTCCACCATCTGCAAAAGTAACATGTGAAGAATAATCCTCAGGTAATCTGGGAGGTAACCAATTCCTGATCCACAGAAACCTCTGGTTCAATTGGTTCCTCCTCATCTTCATCCACATCGTACTCCTCATATGTGGAGTCTTGAGATACTGGAACTGATCCTTGGACCATTGTCTGAACCAGCATCGGAACCATACACCAGTTGCGGAACTGGAACCAAGCCTTGCAAAGCCTGTAAAATTTGTATGGCTTGTGCTACAGCTTCAGCTGAAGGCACAATTGGCTTTTGCATTGAGGGCTCCTTCAGTTTTTCACCTGAAGTGTCAATGTGCTTTTTCTTTGCTGGAGCTGATTTAGTAACAAGTTCATTTTATTTTTGAACTCTTGCCTTTGTCAGAGGCAATAGGCTCAGCATTTTTGTTATCTTTTTTTGAATGAGTAGGCGCTGATCCAGACCTGGATCGCTCGGAACCAGAGTAGAAGCCATACGCTTTTTAAAGAGCTCAAAGCGTTTTTGCCATGGTTTTAGCTGAGAAACTCTTATAAATGTCACAGTCGGCCTGAAGGTGTGAGGAACCCAGGCAGAAAAAACACAGGTTGTGCTTATCTGCTTTAGCAAAAACTTCCCCACACTCAGTACAATTTTTAAAACCTGTAGGCCCAGTTTTCTTGTTAGGCTTATCGGACATATCCACAATTATATCCAGATACAAAATACCAGAATTAGACTCAGCCCCACCAAAATATTTACTAAAATATATATAAAAAGGAGGTAGCTAATTCCAAAACCAACGCAGTCATTTCTGAACTGAGGAAAAAACCACAAGACTTATGAATTTTGCGGAAAAAAATCCTCCCGAAATGAAATAAAGGCACCAGTCAGTTCCTGAACAAATTTAAATAGCAAAACACAGAAAAAATAAACCAAAAAGAATCTGTTCCCCAACAGTTCGACGAACCACTGAGGTACTGTGAACTGAGGTAAAAACTATCAAAGACAACTATAGCATTAACTTAAAACAGAAAATAAAGGCTGCAGTTCTAGCGATAAATTAAAATGGAATAGTTATTTTTTTTACACGAAAATAATGGATTCGCAACAACACTGAGGAGCAGTCTCTGAGGTGTCCTAAAAGGCAGGCAGAGAAAGAAATCTGAGCGTTGTAGAGTGCAGCAATTGGTAACGCCACAGTTTGAATGGTGGCACGAACCAATAGATGTTCCATCATTTGCATAACATTCCATCTATCTCCAAGGCAGTTCAACTCAGGAGGCTGACTGCTACAGTTAATCATATTGAAGAATTCCTGGGGTTAGAATCCAGAACATTCCAATTGATTTTAAACCGCAACAGCAGGACCACCCTTACCTCTCACATGTGCTTCCCTTCAATTATCAGACCCTTTCCGCAGAAAGGAGAAACATCTGGAGGTATGTGTGGAGGTGGGGCGCATCACAACTACACTAAACCTAAAAAGCTGAGACAGGGGAGGATGGGTAGGGGGTGTGTGGATATGAATGAAGACCTCTAGAAGAAACCCTTTTGTTTAACAACACAGACTCATCAATAGCCACACACATTGCATCAACTGGTAGTAATATAACTAGGAAGAGGAATTTACTGGAGCTTTTTGGAAAACAAGATCTGCAATACAGCAAATTAAAAATCTGCAGCCCTATGGGACTAGGAGGTCACACTCTGGTTGAAAGTGTGTGTGGACACCCTGAAGGCAACAAAAGAACAGACCTAGAAGCAGCCACTGAAGTGGCTACACCCCTGGCAGAGTGGTTGCACAGTCCTTCTGGGAAAGCACACAAGGTAAGTAAGCAGCAAAGGGTAATACAGGGACTACCCAATTTCTTCTAGCCACAGAGAGATCTGGAGAGGCACCTATGTGGGTGACAAAGAGCTGTTTATCCATGATGAATTCTGTCCAACTGAGATTATTAATGTCCTTTTAACCTCCAGATGGTGAGGGGTTGCCTCACCTCTACTAGTATGTGGCTTAGGAAGGAAAACTGGTTGCAAAATGAACTGGGTAACAGGAAATTCCATGCTCCAATGGTCTAGCGGCAAAGCAATGCACAGCCATGCAGGCATCTCAAGGTAGAAAGTAAGCTCAGGAAGCCGCAGCAGGAGGATGGCTGGACTGTAGCAGCTGCGGTCAAGCACTGGTGCTGCAACTCCTATAGTGGGCCACATATGCTTGCTCCCTCCGCAGGATGTACACTGCATGCAGCAGAGACCATCAAGAAGGCTAAGCCTATGCCAGGGGAGGAGGGAGGGAAGTAAAAACCCCATACAGAGTCCACATGACAGCTTGAGGTCTCGAGCAGCCCTTGGTTCCACCATCAGATCGTAATCCGTTAAAGGACTGCAGTGGGGGAGAAGAGGATGACCCCCCCCCACCTGCCACAAATGGACAACAGGAACTCCAGGCCTGATCAGGGTATAACCCTGACGGGGCAAACATGAATCAGGAGAAACAGCTGTATGAGGAAAAACAAATATGGAACTCCAAGAAAAACTTAGGAAAGATCCTTCGGTGCATCCTAAGGATTACCTTATCTTCGTGTAAAGCTGAGAAGTCCAAGTCAATGAAAACAGCCTGAACCTCACTCTCCCAAGGTTATAGCAACTAAAAATGCTGTTTTCCAAGACAAGAACTTTAAATTACAAAATTAAGACAAAGTACAATTACATAAGAACTTACCGTAACAGTAGATCTTCGAGAGAGGCTCTTGCAGTAGGTAATTACATATAGGACTGACGTCAGCAGGCAGCAGGACCCCACGGAAAAATTTCTAGCTAGCAGTCTCTGGCGAAGGACCGCCCCCCGTCAGGTGACTGGCGTCAGGAGACGTCGGTATAAAGGGGCAGTCCCTCACGCCTGCCTTCCAGTTCTTTCCCGCCACAGGTCACGAGAGACCGGACGAGAGAGAAGCGGATATTTCCCTCACTGGAAAAGGAGCTGAAAAAGCTTAGGGGGGTGGAGGAAGGGAAGGTATTACCTACTACAAGAGCCTCTCTAGAAGATCTACTGTTATGGTAAGTTCTCATGTAACTGTACTATCTTACTTCGAGAGGGCTCTTGCAGTAGGTAATTACATATAGGACTGAGTCTCAAGCAGTCTGGAACAAGAAGAAGCACACGGGAGAAGGAAAGCTACTCAAAGCAAATCCTCTAGCTGTGAAGGCCTTAAGAGAGAAGACCTTGCAGAACAGCGAGCCCGAAATCTGCTCTACGGCGAGAGGCAATACCCAAACTGTAATGTTTTGTAAATGTATGGACAGAAGTCCAGTGGCGGCAGCACAAATGTCTGCTGCTGACACATTCTTGAAACATGCCGCAGAAGGCAGCAACCCCTCTGGTGGAGTGACCTCTTATTCTGACCCGGAAGGGTCTTCTTGTACTTGTCACAACAGAAGGTGATGCAATGAGCCAACCATTTAGACAGGCATTGCTTGAAAACAGCATTGCCTTCTCTTCTGGGGGCAAGAGAGAAAAAGTTGATCAGTCTTTCTGAGATCCTTTGTTCTGTTAGTGTAGTATCTCAGAATTTGGTGAACATCCATAGTATGAAGTAGATACTCCCCCTGATTGGAGTACTGCGTAAAGAAGGTTGGTAATTCTATGGACTGGTTCAACGTAGATTCCGCTACCACCTTGGGTAGAAACTTAGGATTGGTGCGCAGAGCCACGCATTCCTTATGAAAAAATCAAGTACGGGATTTTACACATCAGGGCCTGGAGCTCGGAAATCCTCTGAGTAGAGGTAATGGCCACTAGGAAAAGCGTTTTCCATGAAAGGAATTTCATGTCTGCTGAGGCCATCGGTTCAAAAGGAGGCAAAGTAAGTTTCTCAAGAACGAAGTTCAAATCCCAAGGAGGGGGCGGGAACTCGGATAGGGGGTCTCAAGTGAAGAACCCCTCTGAGGAAAGTCTTGGAGACTTCCAGCTGAGTAAATGTCCTATCTGCGAAGGGAATATGGTAGGCCGAAATGGCCGCCATGTGTACCTTCAGAGACGAGTGACTAAGACCCAGGTTGAAGAGGTGACGCAGCTACTCCAGCAGTCGCCCAACTGAGCAAGAGAAAGGCTTGAAGCCTTTTGAATCAGCTCAGAATGAGAACTGTTTCCACTTCATGGCATAAGTAGACCTAGTGGAGGGCTTCCTAGCCTCCACCAAGATCTTAGCCACCTGGGGAGAAACCCCAAAGCAGGCTTCAGCTATGTCTGCAGGAGCCACACATGCAGTTGAAGGGACTTGAGACCTGGATGAACCAGGGTCCCCCGATCCTGGGTCAACAGAATCCATGGCAGCGGAAGAGGAAGAGGAGGCTCCTCTGAGCATTGTTGCAGAAGAGAACCAAACTTGCCTGGGCCAGAAAGGAGCGATCAGAATAATTCATGCTCCTCCTGAACTAAGTTTCTGCAAGACACACAGGATCAGAGGAATCGAGGGGGGGAAGGCATAGACGAATCTGTCCCTCCAGTATAGAGACAGAGCGTCTCTCCAGAAAATGCCTTGCTCTTGAACGAGTGAGCAGAAGTCAGAAAGCTTTGCGTTTAGAGGTGAAGCGAACAGGTCCACCTGAGGTGTTCCCCAACATAAGAAGATAACATCTAGGACCCCCTGATCCAGCTCCCACTCGTGAGCTTGAGCAGACGAGCGACTTAGTTTGTCTGCTATGGAGTTCGACCCGGAAAGTACAGTTCGTGAAACTTACTGTAACAGTAGATCTTCGAGAACCAGCTCTTTTGGCCAGGTTACACCATTAGGACTGAAGCCGGCAGGCGTCAGGACCACGGAAAATTCCTAGTTAGCTATCTTCAGCGAGGATCGCCCCATGCGTCGGTCCGCCTCCGACGTCAGGCATAGTACATAAGGCGGCGGTCCCGCCAGATTCCCCAGTTCTCCTGCCGGAAACTTCCGGCCGCAGGCTGACATCGAAATGGGAGACCGAGGATCCACTGTCAGAAGACAAACGGGAATAATTTCCTGTTAATAAAGGCATAAGCCAAGCCTCCTCCAAGGAGGAAGGTGGGCGGGAAGGTACCTGCTGCAAGAGCTGTTCTCGAAGATCTACTGTTATGGTAAGTTCTTACGTAACTGTACTATCTTACTTCGAGACACAGCTCTTGCAGCAGATTACACCATTAGGACTGATTCCCAAGCAATAGTGCTTGCAAACACTCTGGAAGGAGGAAAGAAGATAGAACGTTCCAGGTCCTGAATCTAGGACAGGAGACCCTGTAGCACTGCCAGGTCGAAGCCTGCTCTTCGCCATGAAGCGATGTCCAGGCTATAATGCCTGATAAAGGTATGAACAGAGCTCCAAGTGGCTGCAGCACAAATGGCAGAAGTGGAGACGTTTCGAAGTGCAGCAAAAGATGTGGCCACACCCCTAGTGGAATGACCCTGGACTGCTCCTGGGAGGGGCTTTCGTTTGATATCATAACAGTAAGAAATGCACTGGACAAGCCAGCGAGACAGGGACTGTTTGGATACTGGTTGGCCCTTCATCCTTTCGGTAAAGGAGACGAAAAACTGCTCCGAAGTGCGAAGCTGCTTAGTTCTGCTCAGGTAGTACCTCAAGCTGCGGTGAACAGCCAGGGTGTGAAGCAGCGCCTCTCCTCTGTTAGAATAATTAGGAAAGTAGACCGGCAGGTCAATATCCTGGTTGAGAGTGAGTGTGGAAACCACCTTAGGCAAAAATTTAGGATTCGTCCTCAGGGATACTCTGTCCCGGTGGAAAATTAAATAGGGCTCTTTGCACATGAGAGTCTGAAGTTCAGAAACTCTTCTCGCTGACGTAACAGCAACCAAAAATAATGTTTTTCACGACAGAAAACGCAGCTCACAATCCGCGGCAGGTTGGGGGAGTGTGAGTTGCTCCAGGACAAAGAGCAAGTCCCAAGGAGGCACTGGGTCCTTAATGGGCGGCCTAAGGTGTGACACCCCTCTTAAGAATTCCCAACAAGCATCTAATTGTGTCACTGTGCATTGTCCCATCGGGAGGTGATAAGCTGAAATGGCACAGAGGTGCACTTTAATAGAGGAGAAGGCGAGACCCGAACGGAAAAGGGAGAGCAGGTACTCTAACACCGCTTTCACCGGACAACCTAAAGGGGAAAGGCCGCGTGCTTGCGACCACAGACAAAAACGGCGCCATTTCATGGCATACGTCGCATGTGTTGCCGGCTTTCTGGCTGCAGAAAGAACTTCCGCAACCTCTTGCAAGACCCCGTGACGCAAGATGGCTATGTCGCTAGGAGCCATGCATGCAGGTTCAGTGAGCGTAAGTCCGGGTGGACCAGTGAAACTTTCTCCTGAGACAAGAGGTGGGAGCTGAATGGCAATGGGAGCGGAGGTTCCCGGGATAGCTGAATTAGCAAAGGGAACCAGATCTATCTGGGCCAGAAAGGGGCCACCAGGATCATTGTTGCATGCTCCCTGCGCAGTTTGAGAATAACTCTCTGGATCAACGGGAAGGGAGGGAAAGCGTAGAGGAATCTGTCCACCCAGGAGAGGGACAACGTGTCTCGCCAGAAAACACCAGGCCCTGGATCTAGCGAGCAAAAATTGGGCAGTTTTGCGTTGGATGGGGAAGCGAATAGGTCCAGTTCTGGAGTGCCCCATCGAAGAAACAGATCCTCTGCTACCTCCTGAAGAAGTTCCCACTCGTGGACTCTGGCCTGGGAGCGACTCAGGCCGTCTGCAATTGTGTTGCCCACCCCGGGAACATGTACTGTGATCAGGTTCGCGCCGTGTCGGATTACCCAATCCCACACCCTCATGGCCTCCTGCAAGGGGTAAGAGTGTGCCGCCCTTGTTTGTTGAGGTAATACATCACGCCGTGTTGTCTGTCTGAAGCAGGAGAGTACTCGGCGGGATCTCTGACTGAAATGCCTGCAGGGCATAAGGACCGCCCTCATCTCTAGGATGTTGATATGGAGGTGGGCCTCCAGAGGGGTCCACGTACCCTGGGACTTCACCCCGTCCAGGTGTGCTCCCCACCCTAGACCTGAGGCTTCTGTGGTGAGGATTACCTCTGGGGACGGCACTATAAACGGGACGCCCATAAAGAGTGTCCCTGGGTCTAGCCACCACTGCCAGTCTCGAATCGCGGTGTTCGTGATTCTGACCGGATGCTGCATGTGGTCTTGCCTTTGTCCCATGCACCTTGAGCATCCACTGAGTTACCGCATGTGGAGTCTTGCGAAGGGACAGTAGAATAGCGCGATCATGTGTCCGAGCAAGCGAAGGACCGACCTGGCTGGGGCGGTCTTGTTCGACGAAAGCTCCCTGATGAGGGATCTGATGCGCTCCGCTCTGTCGTTTGGAAGAAATGCTCTTCCCTGAACGGTGTCCAGTACTGCGCCTATGAACTGCAGTTTCTGCGACGGTACCAGGAGAGACTTCTTGTGGTTGATTAGGATACCCAGAGATCGAAACAGGTCCTGGGTGCTCTGGATCGCCCGTAACAACGCCTCTCTGGAGGCGGCCATGAGAAGCCAATCATCCAGGTACGGGAACACATAATGGCCCTGTCTCCTTAGAGACGCTGCCACGACCGCCATGCATTTGGTAAAGACCCTGGGTGCCGATGACAGCCCAAATGGAAGGGCTCGGAACTGAACATGATGGCCGAGAAACTCGAAGCGCAGGAACCTCTCGTGCGCTTGAGCTATAGGGATGTGCAGGTAAGCATCCTGCATATCTAGAGACGCTAAAAAGGCGTCCTGCTTCAGCATGGGAATAAGACCTGGAAGAGTTACCATGCGGAATCTGTTGTAGGCGACCGACAAATTGAGGTTGCTGAGGTCCAGTATCGGACGGAGGTCCCCCGTCTTCTTTGGAACCAGAAAGAAGTGTGAATAGTATCCATGTCCTCTCTGGTTCTCTGGGATGTACTCTATCGCTTCCTTTTGCAGGAGCGCGAGTACTTCTTGTCTGATCAATGACTTGTGCTGACCCGGGTACCGGGAGAGCAACGGAGGCCTCGAGGGTGGCTTTTCCACGAATTCTATAAAGTGGCCTCTTCCGACCAACTGTAGAACCCACCTGTCGGTGGTTATAGTCTACCATCCTGGCAGGAAATTCGCAATGAGACCCCCGACCATGACATCCCATTGATCCTGAGGGGCAGGGGACGGGAAGGAGTCAGGCTGTACCGGCTGAGGGTCCCGCTGGCTGGACCGGCTTAGGAGTGCGCTGGCCTCGACCTGCGGGTTGTTTTCCCTGGGCTCTGCGAAAACCGGAGCCCCTCTGTTGTGGAACGGGGCAGGACTGTTGTCTCTGCGTCCATCCACGAAATCGGCTTTGGTTCCTAGGAAAGGAACTAAGCTTGGGTTGGTACATGGCCTGAACTGACCTCACCGCCTTCCCGGCCTCTTGGAGTTTGGTAATTATCTTCTCTGAGGGTTTACCAAACAAAACTTCTCCCTCGAATGGGGCATCCATGATGTTTTTCTGGACATCTGGGGTAAAACCGGAGACACGGAGCCAAAAGTGTCTCCGGAGGCATACGCCTGAAGCTGCTGCTCGGGCCAAGGAGTCCGTGGAATCGTATGCGGCTCGTAGCACCTGGGTTCCCACGTCCGAACCTGTACGGAGGAGCTGTAACATCTCCTCCTCCTGCTCACCTTCCGGCAATTTCTCAGCCGCATCCAGACCCTGCTCCCACAGGGCATTTGGAACTACACCATATGGGTCAAATAATTCAGGGATCTGATGGCGCAGATAGCGGAAGCATACATGCACCTACCCAGGGAGTTCAGCTGCTTGGACTCTGGGTCTGGTGGCAGGGTGCTCAGATGTTGCGGTCTCTGGGACTGGTCATGAGAGGCTGTTATGGCCTGAGGATGCTGAGTCAAGTACTGGTCTTCTCTTGGAGCCTTGTACAAGCGGTCAGCTTTCTTCGGCATCGCCGGGAGTGAATGTGGATGCTTCCACGCTGCCTTGGTGACATCCACGAAAGTGTCTACCAAGGGTGGCATCACCACAGGCTTGGGGTCCTTCAGCCGAAGATACTTCGCAAGGCGCAGTCTTTCGGGGTCTAACTCTTCCGCACCCCATCCCATGTTCTCCTGAATGTGTCTCATGATATCCGAGACGAAGGGTCATCGGAGAGACTTTGGCAGCTCACGTGGGTCGGAGAAGGGATGGAGAGGGGAGATGGGGATCTGGATGTAGAAAACTCTGATCCCGTGTCCTCCGTCGAAGGCGAACGGTGGCGTCTTCTGGGTCTCATGGGACTGGGTGACCTAGAAGAGGATCTGGACAGAGGTCTCCTTTTACCGAGTCTCCTCCTTGGAGGGGTCCTGGGCTCCCGGGGAGGAGGTAACCGGCCTGCAGACCCAGATGGAGATGGGGGCGCAGGAACCAGAGGTGCAACCGGTGGAGGAGGAGGAGGAAGCGGAGGTGGAGTGGGGACCATGTCCTTTTTGACGGTATCCCACCAGTAAGTGAAAAGCTCCTTCACCTCTGAAAAGGAAAGGCCCGACGATGGTCCGGGCGCCGGTGGACGGTCGTCGGGACACGGCATCGACTCCGCAGGGGGCTCGGGTTGCGGCGAGGGTGCCCTGGGAGTCTCAACAGGACCGGGGTCGCCCGTCTGGTCCTCGGGCTGGGTTAACTCCTCCTCAGTGATGGTCTCCTGACCGACGTCTGTCGGAGGCGTCGGGGTCCTCTTCTCAACTGGGCGTCGCGGTCTCCCTACCGGCATCCGGTGATGAGTAGGCCTGGCCGGCGACGGTCTTCTGGCAGACGACGGCTCTGGGGACCTGTGGCGGGAGGCCGACGTCAGATCCTGCGGCCTCTTGAGTGAGGTAAGCTCCTTGGTCTTGCGAGGAGGTAAGGAAGCAGACCTGACGGATTCAGAATGGCGGGAACCCGACTTGTGGTGATGGTGGCGATCCCCCGACTTAGCCAGGGCCTTGGAGGATGAGGAAGGCCTGGGAGTCTTGGCCTGAGAAGAGGAGGAGGAAGATTTTCTCATCACAGCGGGGGGAGGCTGAGAGCTGGCCCGGGAAGGAGAGCGGTCGGACCTGGAGCCAGAACTGCGCGAGTCGGAGGCCCTAGACGGGGGACCTGGAAGGGGCCTTCTCTCTGTGCTTCTCAGCATGCTTGCGGACCTTCTGCGAAGAATCCCCCTTGGAAGCCATGGACTTGAGTTGCTCCTCCAACAGGAGCCTGTAGGGCCTTCTGGCTGCGGATCCGGGTTCTGTTGTTTAAAACCCTGGCAAAGAGGAGGATCGGGTGTGTGGTCTGGGCCTAGGCACCGGACACAGGCAGTCACGGATCATAAAGGGATCTGCTTCCCACAGGCGCACGAGGTGACGGAGGTCAGGGAGGACATCAGAGAAAAAAATGAACTCGGAGAACAAATTTCCCGTAGGAAAGCACTTTACCACGCGTCGCGCGCTAGAAACCGAACCGAAGGGTCAAGACATGCAAGTCAACGGCAGGAAAGAACTGGGGAATCTGGCGGGACCGCCCCCTTATGTACTACGCCTGACGTCGGAGGCGGGACCGATGTTGGGGAGTGGTCCCCGCTGAAGATAGCTAGCTAGAATTTTTCCGTGGGGTCCTGACGCCTGCCGTCTTCAGTCCTAATGGTGTAAGAGCTGCAAGAGCTGTGTCTTGAAGTAAGATCATTAATTGCCGTGATGTGAAGGTCGTGCTGTGCTGCCTAATTCCATACTCTCATCGCTTCCCTGCAGAGAGGCTAGGACCAAGTCCCGCCCTGTTTGTTGATGTACCATACCACGCATATATTGTCCGTCTGGATGGCTAGGTGACCTGGAAGAAGATGCAGGTGGAGGGACTGGAGAGCATACAGCACCGCCCGAAGCTCGAGCACATTGATGTGAAGTGATTGCTCGAGCTTGGACCAAGAGCCCTGGGTCCGATGTGGACCGAGATGGGCTCCCCAACCTTCGCCCGAGGCGTCTGTGGTCAGAGTCTGGGAAGGAGGAGGAAGGAAGTATGGAACTCCCCGAAGAAGGTTCTCTCGGACCATCCACTATTGCAAGTCTTGAATCATGGGAGAGGAGACTAGGACCAAGTGGTCCAAGTCATCTACCAACTGATCCCATTGAGAGCGAAGCATCCAGTGAGAGACCCTAATGTGGAGCCGAGCGCGAGGGACTGTCGGGATAGCAGCTGCCATAAGCCCGAGGAGGCGAAGAACTGACCTTGCACTGATCCGTCTGTGGCCGGACAACAGGCTTATCTGAGTCTGGAGTGTGGCGGCCCTGTCTGGAAGCAGAAAGACCCTGCCTAGGGTCGTGTCCAGTATCGCCCAAATAAACTGAAGCCTCTGGGATGGGATCAAGTGAGACTTGGAATGGTTGATGGTAATACCCAGACAGGCAAAAACCTGCTGGGTGAGGGACAGGCAGTGCAGGAGTTCCTCCCTGGACAAGGCCGCCAGCAGCCAATCGTCCAGGTCCGGGAAAACCTGTGCCTGCCCGCCCCCCCGGTATGCAGTTAGGCCGCCACCACTGCAAGGCATTTGGTAAAAACTTGAGGGACCGAAGAGAGGCCAAATGGAAGTGCCTTTAACTGGTAGTGGTCCCCTTGGAAAGCAAAACGAAGATATCTGCGGTGAGAAGGGCAAACAGCTATGTGCAGGTAAGCATCCTGCATGTCCAGAGCGCACAGCCACTGGCCCAAGCGGAGGAAGGGCAGAAGACTCTGCAGTGAGAGCATCCTGAACCTCTTGTACTCCACAAAAAAAGGTTTAGGGAACTGAGATCCAGAATAGGTCTTACATCTCCTGTCTTCTTCAGGACCAGGAAGAAGCGGGAATAGTAACCCGCTCCTTGCAAGGAAGGAGGGACAGGATCTATCGCCTGTTTCAGCAAGACTGCTGAAATTTCTTCCTGGACCAGAAGATGATGTTTCCCCAATAGTACGATGACCTTGGGGGAGGGTGACAAGGTGGTTTCTGTAGAAACTCTATTGAGTGTCCTTCTGCAATTAGCTGGAGCACCCATGAATCTGATGTTATCCTCTCCCAGTCCGGAAGGTGGAGGGAAAACCTCCCTACTACCGGTTCCTCCAGGAGGCCCAGATGCAGTGGGAGATGGGAGGAGTCAAGACGGTGTGGGGCAGGGCCGCAGATGAAGCTCCCGCTGCTTTTTTGGGCGGGGGTGGTTTGGCAGCTGGGGGGGCCCCGACGTTTAGTGCCCTCTTTCCCTGTGGTCTCGCTTTGGGCCAATTCCGTCTGCGAAAGGGACGGTGCTGTGATTGATGGGGATGGTACATAGAGTTGACAGACTTTAGTGCCGTCCCCTTCTCCTGCAGATCGGTGATGATATGCTTGACATCACCCCCGAACAGCACTGAACCCCGGAAGGGCGTTTTCTGGATAGCGGACTGCACTTCCTGGACCAACCCTGACACTCGGAGCCAAGCGTGATGCCGTAAACCTACGGTGAAAGCTGAGCTCCTCCCAGCAGTATCCACTGCATCGTAGGTCGCACGAAGAATGTGCTGACTGGTCAAACGTGCAGAGCGGATGAGGTCAGCCACTTCCTGCTTGATCTGAGAGTCCGGAAGGGAGTCCCATTTCGATTCCACCTCACTGAGAACCGCCTTCTGGTAATCCCCCATGTGGCCAACATAGTTCAGGGCCCTAATACCCAGAGTGAAAGAAGCAAAACTCTTCTTGCCATACTGGTCCAGAAGGTGGGATTCCTTGTCAGGTGGAGACGAACTAAGATGTTTGGGTTGAGTTGATCGGCCACAAGTGGCGCTAATCACAACCGAGTCAGCTCGAGGGTGGGAGTCTAAAAAGTACACACCCTGTGGAGCCTGGTATAGCCTGTTCGACTTCCTGGGAAGTGGGGCTAAGGCCGACGGTTGTTTCCATACGGTGGTAATAAGGTCGGCATGAGGCTCGATCCAGGATGGCACCAAAGTGGGAGCTGTCATGGGCAGATCCAGATGCTCAGCGAGTTTTTTTACGCTGGGGGTCTGGCTCCAAGGATTGCCACTTATGAACTTCCTGGATCTTCCATAGCATACATAGATACATAGACAGTGTCGGCAGATAAGGGCCTATGGCCCACCTAGTCTGCCCATTTGAGCTTGTAAGTTCAGTTTGTTTTCTTAGAAGTCTATTTCCCCTTACCCCTGACCTCTAGAATTCCTTTATGTCTATCCCATGCATTCTTAAATCCCGTGATTGTTTCAGCTCCCACCACTTCCTCTGGCAGGGTGTTCCACTTGTCCACCACCCGTTCTGTGAAGAAATTCTTTCTCATGTTTCCTCTGAATCAGTCCTCCCTCCAACTTCATCCCATGCCCTCTAGTCCTGAAACATCTTTTTCGCTTAAAAATAGTGTTTTCCTGCACCCTGTTCCTCCCTGTAAGATACTTGTATGTTCTCTATCATATCCCTCTCTCCCTCCTCTCCTCCAGGGAGTACATGTTCAGTTCCTTCAACCTGTCTTCATAGGACTTGTGATGCAACCCATGCACAATCTTTGTTGCCCTCCTCTGAACCTTCTCTACCCTATGTCCTTACGTGAGGTATGGTCTCCAGAACTGTACACTGTACTCCAGGTGGGGCCTCACTAGTGTCTTGTATAGCGGAATTATGACCTCCCTTTTCCTGCTGGTGATGCCCCTGCCTATACATCCCAGCATCCTATTTGCTTTACCTGATGCCTTGTCACACTGTTTCCCTACCTTGAGGTCATCAGGATGACAACCCCAAGATCCCTTTCCTGCTTGGTGCATGCTATATCCTCACCCCCCAACTGATATATTGTGCCAGGGTTTTGTACCCTATATGCATTATCTTGCACTTCTTTGCATTGAATTTCAACTGCCAAACCCTTGACCATTCTTCAAGTTTCTGCAGGTCCCTTCTCATTCTGTCTACACCCTCTGGTGTGTCTACTCTGTTACAGAGCTTTGTGTCATCAGCGAACAGTGAAATTCTGCCTTCTAGATCCTGTGCAATGTCACTGATGAAGATGTTGAATAGGACCGGTCCCAGCACTGATCCCTGTGGTACCCCACTGGTCACTCTTCCCTCTGTGGAGTGACAGCCATTTACCACCACCCTCTGTGTCCTGCCATCGGGACTCCGTGAAGGAAGGATCCTCTGGAGGCGACCTCGGAGGAGTCCTTGGCCGGGGGTTGGACAGAGAGCGTGGCTCGTCGTCTTGCTCGGAACAACCATCGGAAGGATCTGAGGAAGAAAAAGAAGATGAGGAAGAGGTAGACTCCCTCTCCCGATGAGGGGAAGGAATGGACCCCCTTGGGAATCCCTCGGGAAGCGTGTCCTGCCCCTCTCTGGACCCAGAGGGGTGAGCCCTGGTGTCCAAAGGTGGGAAGGGAGTGTGTTGTCACGGATGTACGGGAACCGGTACCGAACCATCGTCGGAAGAGTACTCTCCACCTTTCTGGTGAGCTGAGCCTTGGCCTCAGCCCACCTGGAGGCCAGAGTCTCCTGCAAATCCACCGGTGTCTGAGGGGGCGGTGGAGGGGGATACGGTATGGACTATACCTGAAGGGCACGTATCCATAACCTGACGGCCGGAAGCCCGGCGTCGGGTACTGAGGAGCCGGGTACTACAGCATTGGATATGTCGGCACCGGCTACTGAGGCACCGGATACTGCGGTCCCAGGTATAGTGGCGTCAGATATGAGGGGCCGGGTACCCTGGAGCCGGAGGAGCTGCCTGAGCAGACAGCCCGGCCAGAGGCCCCATGGGTGGTTCTGGGGTGAATGGCCTTGGGGGCAGAAGGCCCGGCGTCAGGGCGACATCAGGGGGTGGGATGGCGTCGGCAATACCGGCGTCAGAGCCGGCGTCCGGGGAACCGACATCAGATCAGTCGGACCAGAAGGAAGACGGTCTGACGGAGATGGACCAGAAACCTCAGCATTGCCCGAGGATGGTAGGGAAAAATCTGCGGGATCGGATTGAGGAGACTCAAGGTGCCTGGAGGGCAGTGAAGGCTGCGGGGAGCGAGGCAGCGGACATGGGGGGGTCGGTCGCTCATCCGCTGTGCAGGCGTCAGATGAACGACATGTGGCTTAGCGGGATCCGGGTGGATGCCAGAGGGCGGCGTCAACAACGGACCCTTTGCGGAGGCGAGCGCGATGGAGGAGGCCTAGTCGGGTGGAGCGGGGCGGCGCGGCCCCGAAGGGTCGGGCGACTTATCGTAGCCACTCGGACCAGTAGGCCAAGAAACCATGGCTTTACTGGGAGCGGAGGCCTCCACAAGCCTGGAGGCGCCCGAAGGGCCTGAGCGCAAGCCAGATGGGTGGGCCACCGCCACCTTAGAAGCGGTCCTGGGGGGGATGTTACCTGTTTCCCAGCGACTCCCGAGGACGACGCAGTGGGAGAGGAGCCCTTGTCCCGGTGCCTTTCCTTATCCTTTTTCTTGCGATGGCCTTCAGGGGAGGTCGACACCTGCCAAAGCTTTTTCAGTTCTTTTTCCATGGAGCTCATTTTCTTTTTTAAAATGTGGGCTTCCAGGGACTGCTGCCGCCTTCCCCGGGTGGCCACGTTGAAGCTGAGGCAGTGCTGGCACTTCTCCACTGGGTGGGTGGGGCCTAGGAAAAAAGGCACAGGGAATGGCCGTCCTTGTGTTGGAGTTGGGCGCCGCATGAGTCGCACTTTTTTGTGCTCGGAGGGTGTAGTGGATGACATACCGACAGGTACCTGACGATTGCTGAGAAAAAAAAAAAAAAAATCGAAAATACTCGGTAAAACAACCGACGAAGGAGCCTGATGAACAGGGAACTTTTCCACGAGGCGCTGGCATAAGCTAATGGCGGGAAAGAACTGGAAGGCTAGCAGTCTCTGGCGAGGGACCGCCCCCACATCAGATGACTGGCGCCAGGAGACGTCGGTATAAAGGGGCGGTCCCTCGCCAGAGACTGCTAGCTAGAAATTTTTCCGTGGGGTCCTGCTGCCTGCCGACATCAGTCCTATATGTAATTACCTACTGCAAGAGCCCTCTCGAAGTAAGATCTAAGTTTTATGACTTTGGCATATGGTCTGTGCTGAAATCTGTCCATTATTAATAGCTAATGTTTGTTTTACTTTCCACATCAACTGTAACCTGCTATTAATTTTATATTTTGGTATTTATTTATTGCACATTGTCATCAATTTGTACGAACATACGAAGAAGCCAGCAGGAGGAGGCCATTTGGTTTATCTAGTCGGCTCGTATTGCAGGGTCCATGGCTTTAGCCTCTGACCCTGCCCCCCCCCAATGATCTTTACCTTCCCCCTATGCCTATCCCAGCCTCTCTTGAAGCTGCCCACTGTCTTCTGTACTCCCACCCCCGTGTCTACCCTGGGGCAGAACTTGGTGTCATCTGCAAATAGGCAAATCATCCCCTCCAGCAATATCACTAATGCAGACATTAAAAAGGACTGTCCCCAAGACTGATCCATGGTGCACCCCACTGGTCACCCCTCTTTCTTCAGATTGGATCCCATTAGCCACCACACTCTACTTTCTGTCCCCCAACCAATTTCACCAGCCTGATTTCCTCCACATTGATGCTTCTGTCAATTCTGCCTGAGAGGGAACAGCTCACAAACTGAACCTTAATCTTTCCATGTCTGTTGGCTGCAAAAAAGGTTATCACAAGGCTATGGCTGCAGCCTAAGCCACCTACTCCAGATGGTTAACTCCATTTACAAACAGAGAGACTGACCTCTTCCTTGTGGGGGACGGAATCACAATTTCATGAGAAACAGCAAAAATGGGTACTTTACATTATGGAATATCGTGATTCCTATTCCATAATGAGTCTTGTGCATGGGGGGCGCAGCAGGTTCTCTTTTCTTTCTGTCACAGGGTTGCTGACGATATGCATTTTGTTCAGTGTGTATATCCCATTAAGATTTTTTTTTCTCTTGCCCTTTTCTATCATATCTACACTGTTAAACCTTCTCATGAATGTTATTTATTTGTCATCTCAGAGTTGCACCGGAGCTAAAAGCTCTTTTACAAAGGTTCCACGTCAGGTAAGGTTCAAACAAATTGATGCTATTTGATGTACTTACTTTATCAATTTGAATGCACTGCCCACATCGATGTTGTTCATAGTTCTGTTTTGTCCGTGAATTGTCTGTCACTGTGTAATGCAACTTACAATCAAAATTTATAAAGGTCGAATAAAGAAAAAAAAAAATTTCAGCCAGGGTCACTATTGGCAAACCTTGAGGATTACCCTCAATCAGGGGGATGGGAGGGATGCTGTACAGGTATCTTCTTTTCTAAGAGCCTCTGCCCATATGGATCCCCTTTATGGCAATCTTTGTGTAGAATGGGAATCTTTCTGTTTTCTCAGGATGCAAACAGCTCTATCCTAGGATTTCCCCACACCTCAGAGATGCTGTACAGGACCTACTGGTTCACAGACCATTCAGCGAGAACCATACCTGGGATGTTGCTGTCTCAGGATACACCCTGTTTAGAAGGGATCAAAAGGGAAAAAAGGGTGGAGGTAGTGTCCATCTACATTTGGGATGGTATTAAGGCCACTGAAATGCAAGTGTCAGAAAATGATTCAGAGGTCCTCAGGGTAACCCTTGGAGCCAGGGACAGGACCCCTGTCTGAGTGGGGATAATCTGCAGCACACCATCACAAGAAAAAGAAAGGGACAAGGAACTCCTTGAAACCATTCTAAAAATGGCTGACAAAGGAGAGTTACTGCTGGTAGGAGACTTCAATCTGTCAAATGTAGATTGGTCTACCTATACAGCCGCCACAGAAAGGAGCAAGGAATTTCTCTAGCTTTACAAGGGGCAGGTTACACATAATTGAAACACCAACTAGACAGAATGCTATCCTGGACCTCGTTCTATTGAATAGTCCAAGGGTTTCAGGTGTGAGAGTGGGAATCAACCCATGTTCCAGCGACCACAGGTCAGTCTGGTTCAAAGTCAGCAGAACCGAGGATACCAGTCATATACAACTACGAATCCTTGACTTCAAAAAGGCTGATTTTACAAAGATGAAAATCACAATTAGAAAAATGCTAGTAGATACTACAGGGGAAACAGTGGAAGAGAGATGGAAAGCCCTGAAAGAGGCAATCAACCACATCACAGCTCAGTGCATTAGACTGACGAGCAAAACAAAATGAAAGAAAAATCCTCTGTGGTTCTCTAAAGAGGTAGCATCTAAAATAAAAGACAAGAAAAAAGCATTTAAAAAATACAAAGAAACAAAGCAAGATAGTGACAAGGAAGAATACCAGGCAAAGGTAAAAGAGGCTGGTAAAGCAATTAGGACTGCCAAAGCACAGACTGAGAAATGAATAGCACAAGGAATAAAAAGGGGATAAGACATTTTACAGGTATATCTAAGAGGAGAGAAAAGAAAAACAAAGGAGATATAGTCCGACTAGCAACTAAAGTGGGTAAAGTATGCAGAAAATGATGAAAACAAAGTAGAAGTCCTAAACAAATACTTCTGCTCAGTCTTCACTCAGGAAGAACACGGAAACAATCCCAATCCCACTACACGACTCACTAGGGAAGCCGACATGTCTCCATTCATGGAATAGAGGGTACTAAAGGAGTCAAATAAACTGAAAATAGACAAAGCAATGGACCCAGAAGGAATCCATCCTAGATTACTGAAAGAACTTAGAGAAGAGCTGGTCGCCCCACTGGCTGCCCTATTCAACAAGTCCCTGGAGACTAGCTCAGTACCCGATGACTGGAAGACAGCCACAGTAGTGCCCCTACACAAAAGTGGAAGCAAGGAATTACCAAACAGTGAGCCTCATCTCTACTATGGGGAAACTAATGGAGTCATTACTGAAGGAAAGAATAGTGGAGTACCTACGGTCCAGTGGGCAACAAGACCCAAAGGAGCACAGCTTTACCTCAGAGAGGTCATGCCTAACAAATATGATAAGAGTTCTTCGATTGAGTAACAAGAACAATTGACCAGGGTGGTGCTGTGGATGTACATCTTGACTTCAGTAAGGCCTTTTTTTGATTAGTACATTATGCTCCTTCCTTCCCCATCTACCCCCTTCTGACTGACCACCCCTAGCCCCATCACACACCTCCTTTGGGACTCACCTTACATCAGCATCCTCTGCCACAGGACTGTTGTGTGTGTTCCCCCACCACTGGTGCAGGGCTTGCTGGGGGGGGGGGGATGTCAGTCTTCATCATGTCTGCGGGGTATTTTTCTGCTGATTTTCTTCCCTTTACTCCCTCGGGACTTGGCTAACATGGCTGCAGAGGCACGCATGCGCTCCAGAGTAGACAACAGACCCATCCACCTGACCTAGTGACAGTCCATTTGCCTGACGCTACCATCAAGCCTCCACTTGGTGGCAGCAAAGAGTCGGGAAGGCCTAGCTCCCCAATCCGGGAGAGGAGAGGAGAGCTGCCTGGTGGCCGCTCAGTCCACTCCCAGCACACACACCTCCCCCCCCCAAAAAAAAAACCCTGGCAATCTGTGCTTGTTCCCGTAAACCGGTCACTGGCGTGGAGAGAGGTAAGGCATCCAGCGCCTCAGCCCTCTACACCACTGGGCTAGCCGCACCCTCATTTCTAACCCCCATTCAAGTTGCTTCCCGTTTCAACAATTTTTTTTCTATCACCTGTGCCCTTTCGCTTCTCCTTAATTAACCCACTCATCTCCCTTTTAACTCCCCTCAAACTCCTACACTCTATTCCTCCTACCTTTTCTTAACCATCATTTTCCATAACACACACTGTGTACTCCTCTCCCCAAATCCCTCCAGATGTCATAGCCCTGACAGACAGGACCCTTAACTCCTGTACCTTTCTGCTCCTATGATATACCCCCCTCCCTTTCTTCTCAACCTTTTTTTTTTCTTTTTAGGTCTCAGGGCCATTCCTCACATTTGGAAACAAGCCAAAGTCCTTCCCCTCCACAAAGGTGGTGGCTCTCCCACCCCGGGAACTACCATCCTATTTCTCTGTTCCCTGTCCAGGCCAAGCTCCAAGAAAAACTTGTTTTTACTCAAGCTTCCAGCTTTCTTGGACAACTCTTTCTATCCTCTTGAAAGATTAAGTCTGATGAGTGGACTCCTTAAGGGATGCCTCCAGAACCTGGATAATGTCTTCCGAAAGTTTGAAAGCCTGGCAGTCTAGCCACTTAGGTACCAGGCAAACAGGCATAAGGACTGGAGGTCCAGGTGCCAGACCATCACTCCTGTCAGCAGGTCCAGATGCAGCAAAAGCTGCGCTGAAGGCCCACTGCTGAGGCTGAGGAGATCCTGGTACCAGAACTGCCCAGGCCAGGTCAAGCTATCCAGACCAAGTTCACCTTTGTTCCTGCACGCCTTGAGAACCATACTTTGAATCAAGGGGAAAGAATGGAAGACATACAGAAGCCTGGGGCCAAGGCCAGAAGAAGGCTTCCCACATCAGAGTTTCCATCTAAGGCAAACTGGCACATAACAGCCTCTGCTTTCTGTTTTCCCAGAAAGTAAACAGGTCCAACAGAGGTGTGCCCCAATGAACGAATGGCTGACTCACCGCAATGTGGTGCAAGGGCCACTCACGTTGTCTCTCCCACTCTGCAGTAAGCATCTGCTGACTGTCCTCCCTTACTGTGCACTGCAAGGAGATCCGCCAGCAGGCTGTATACCTGGGATCAGGTTTAGAGTGCCTCCTGACACGTGAAAGGATAGCATCACGTCTTACTTGTTCAGGTATAACATGATGGTTGTGTTTTTGGTGCTGACCTGCACCACCTGACCCTCGAATCAGCGGGCAAACTCAGTCAGTGCCAAGCACAATGCCTGGAGCTCCAGCAGGCTGATATGCTTTGCGGGTGTCGTTTGGCAACCAGAACCAATGGGCTCTGTGGTCTGGCAAGTGAGCAAGCCAACAATGCATCTGTCATCAACATGAGAGTCAACTAAGGCACAGGAATCCCCGAGAGGTTCTGACAGCAGCCAAAACTCAATGGCATCTGGCACTAGCTGTGTCACCTGAACCAGCTGGTCTAGGTTGCTGTGGTACTGGGTCACTGAACCCCAATTCTCAATGAATGGGGTACGTCTGGCCAGTGAATTCAGTGTACATTTGTTCAAGCCACAATGACGCCCAAAACCCAGAGGAATTCCAAGGCTGGGCGTGATTGCCCAACCTGAAATTATAAAACAGAAGAGGTAAGAACCTCCATCCAGTGTAATGGTAAGAGAGACATGGCTTGCAGGGATTTCAATTCCACTCCAACGAGCATATCACCTGCTTGGGGACTTTTGACTCTGCAGAGCTGAAAAGAATGCCCAGATCCTGTCCTGGCCAAATTTCTCCCATTCAATGAAAAAAAAAAAAAAAAAACACACCAACAGCTTAATCTGGTTCAATTACAGTTGCTTACCATATGTATCATCCCCCTTCACTCCTGAAAAAGGGACTTCTAGGCCCAGTGGGCTTACCAGGTCAACAACATTCAATAAATAAATAAATCCCCAAAAGTCTAGCGAGCCAGAGCCCAGGACCACTCCACAGCAGAAATGGATCCACCCATGATGAGCAAGTTGTGCAGGTACAAGTAGAGCTTGGGACCCCTGCATCTCAAGAAGGCTGCCACAACCAAGGGGCACTTGGTAAATACACTGGGTGCAGAAGACAGGTCGGATGGCATTACCTTGAACTAGTAGAGCACCCCTCCCACATGGAACCAGATGAAACCTCTATGAAATGTATGGATCAGGATGTGAAAGAACTCATTCTGAAGGCAGGAAGGGGAGATTCCCTGGCTCCAGAGACAGCACTGTCTGGCTGAGAACAACCATTCAGAATTTTTGCCTCCAAATGAATGAACTTTCTCAGCACATACAGGTAAAGAAAGGGGTGACTGTCCCCTGCCCGTTATGATACCATAAAGTAATAAGACACAAATCCCTTTGAGGCCAGGGCATCTATAACAACCTTGACAGCACTGCGCTCTAGGAGCCAAGTCTTATTGCTCCGCAGTGTGGACAGGGTGTCCTCAGGCACCATGGACTACACTGATGCACAGGGTTGGTATGGAGAGTCTCAAACTCCAGAGACATACCTGAACTCACCTGTACAATGTAATGGCAGACCACAGTGGGAGAGCCAATCCTTGACTGGGAGGCTGCAGTAGAGACACTGTAGGGGGGAATGCCTCTCTGCAGCATGTCAGTTTTTACTCTTGGAAGGTGCATTAGAGGACTGATTGCCAGATGCATCACCGCCCTCCCCACCTTTTCTGACCATGACCACAGGACGTTTCAGTTTTGCCAGAGAGTAGTGTTGATACTGCAGCCTCTGCTGCTGCTACTGGTATCCAAAGCCACAAAAGACGCTCCAAAAAGAGCCATGCTTGGGCTTAGAGAGGTGCTTAGCCTGCAGGGATAATGCCACCGAGTCTAGGGTGACACTGAATGTCTCAATACAAGTGAGATGGTTCCCTACCCCAGGGCCAAGAAATGCAAATCTGCCAGTTTGTGCTGTGTGTCATGTGTAAAACTCGAGAGGTGCATGGACATCACCTCTGCCACTGCATGGACACATGAATTAACCAAGTTCAGAGCTGTCTGCAACTGGTGCTTTGGCAGTGAACATCCCTAGTCTCGAAGCGCCTGGGCCTTAATTTGGCTATCCACTAGGTGCAGAGGGATCATACAGGTGAACGTGTCAAAAAATGTATTGCATTACTTAGGCAGTGTTTGTGCTTATAGAGCTGGCCGATTTTGAGGTTTGTAGACTTGACTACTTGGTCAATGTGTTGAGAGAAGTTAAGGGAGCTGTCTTGGGTTACACCTAGAGATTTAAAACTCTGGACCATTTCCAGTGCAGCGTTTTGGTTGTTCAGTATATTTAAATTAATGAGACTGTCTGTTGTGGGAGGAGGCAAACAACACTGTTTTTGTCTTCTTATACATACATAGAAGGTGATGGCAGAAGGGGACCACAAGGTCCATCTAGTCTGCCCAGGATTTCTAAGTTGCTACCCCGCTCCCTGATTATCCATTCTGGGTAATGATGCCTCTATGTCTGTCCCATGCTCGCTTAAAGCCCCCGATAGTTTTGGCCCTATGGCCTCCAAGGACAGGCTGATACAGGTATCTACTACCCTCTCTGTGAAGAAAAACTTTCTGACATTTGTTCCAAACTTGTCAACCTGAAGCCTCAAATTGTTCTACTACCTTTTTCAATTGAAAAAAAGAAATCAGGCACCTGAACCTTGTTCGCACCCTTGATGTATTTGAAGGTCTATCATGTTGCCCCCTCTCCCTCCTCTGTTCCAGGGGAATACATGATTACATCTCTTAGCCTCTCCTCGTATGGCTTCAGGTGCAATTCCCAAATCCTTTTTGTTGCCCTCCTTTGTACCATCTCCAACCTATGTCCTTTCTGAGATGTGGTTTCCAAAACTGTGCACCAAACTACAGGTGGGGCCTGACCAGTGCTCTGTACAGCGGCAAAACCACCTCGCTCCTTCTACTCGTGATCCCCCTCATGGCGCAACCCAGCATGCCACCAGCTTTTAGTGCCTTTTTGCACTGTCTTCCTACCTTTAGGTTGACTGTTATGATCCCCAGATCACGTTCCTCACTAGCTTTTGCTAGTCTTTCTCCCCAGATAGTAGTCAGTTTTTGGGGTGCTCCTTTCTAGCTGCATAACCTTGCACTTTTTTGCGTTGTATTTCAGCTGCCATACTGCAGATCATTTTTCCAGTTTCTTTAGGTCTGACTTAATTCTTGTCACTCCTTCTGTAGAGTCCACTCTGTTGCATATTTTGGTGTCATCCACGAACAGACACTTTTCCCTCGAGCCCCTTTGCAGTGTCGGCTATGAATATGTTAAATAGTAGAGGCCTCAAAACGAAGCCCTGGGGCACCCTGCTGGTTACCCCCCATTCTGCAGATAATGTACCATTTACCTGCACCCTCCGCGTCCTATCGTGAAGCCAGTTTTTTACCCACATTACTACCTCCTATCCCACCTCCATGCAATCCACCTTTTTTACCATCCTTCTGTGTGGGACCGAGTCGAAGGCTTTGCTAAAGTCAAGTTAGACCACATCGATGGCCCCTTCCTTATCCACAGCCTTGGTCACCCAGTTGAAGAACTCAGTGAGGTCAGTTTGGCATAAACTTCCTGCTGAGAACCCATGCTGTCTATGGTCCTGTTGTCCATTGGATTCCAGGAATGCTATTATCCTCTGCTTAAGTAATGATTCCATCACCTTCCCCACTACAGAAGTAAGACTCACTGGGCAGTAGTTAACTGCCTTCTCATGGCTTTCAGATTTGTGCAGTGGAACCACAGTCACCCTTCTCCAGTCTCTGGGAACTTCCCCACTTTTCAGTGATTTGATGAAGGGTTCTGCCAGTTCTTTCCCCAGTTCCTTCAGGATTCTCGGGTGCATGTTATCTGGTCCCATGGCCTTGTCCACCTTCAGACTGTTTAGTGCTTTCAGGACTTCATCCACTGTGAAGGGGCACGTATCAATCTCTGTACCTGGGGAGGTTGTTCCTTTATATCACTGGTCCGTTTCTCTCTTTTTTCTCAGTAATTACCGAACAGAAGTATCTGTTAAGGATGTCTGCTTTCCCCCCAATCCCCCTCCACTATAGTCCCCTCTTCTGCTGTTAGTTTTACTAAACCTCCCTTAGTTTTCCTTCTTTCTTTTATGTACCTAAAGAAGGTTTTGTCACTTTTCTTTACCCTTTCCGCAATCTTCAACTCTGTCTGTGCTTTAGCATTCCTTGTCACTTTTCCAGCTTCCTTCATTTTCTGTTTGTATGTTTCTTTATCTTCTTCTTTGTTGCTTTGGACTTTTTGTAGGCTGCTCTTTTCTCTTTCGCAATGGTTGCAATCTCCTTGGAGTACCATAGTGGATTTCTTTTTCTTTATGCTTTGCTTAGTTTATTGGTGTATTGGTCTGTGACCATCTCAATAGCTCCTTTACTGTTCTCCCACATTTTGTCCACCTTTCCTCTCATCCCACCCTTTAGGATTTCTGCTATTTTGCACCTCATTTCCCAGAACTCTGTTGCCCTGAAATCCAGAAACTTAATACTGGAGTGAGTAATGTCTTTTTTAGTGAAAACTTGGAATCCGATCATAACTGTAAAAACTGTAAAAATTGTCTTTTCTCCTGTTTTTGTACCTGAATGTATTCGTCTGAACCAATTACTGTATCAATGTACCTGTTGTACCCTTTTGTACTCTCCCGGGTCGTTCCTGAAAATAGGCATAAAACTTGTCTAGTGTACTTACCCGGTAAACAAAAACTAAATAAAATAAATAAATAAAATATCCCAGATGGCTCCCTATTTCTACACTTTTAACCCTTTCGATGTTTATGAGGACCAGGTCAAGGATTGCTTCACCTCTAGTTGGAACCTCCACAAGCTGCCTTAGAACAGCTCCCTGTCGGGTCATTAAAAGTCCCATCTTTTTGTTGCTGCAGCTGTTTTTGTTGTCCAGTGACATATCAGGTGGGTTAAAATCCCCTACTATTATCACCTCTCTCTTATCAGCTAGTTTTGTGGATTGTCTCGAGTAGTTCCTTATCTTCACTGTCGCCCTGTGTTGGGGGTCTGATGACAACTCCTATTCTGATACTTGTCCAGTTCCCAGTGTCCACTGTCAGCCATAGTGCCTCAGTGAGGCTGGGATGCCCTTGTATCTCAGTGGTATTTATTTCCTCCATGACATATATTGCGCCCCCCCCCAATCGTCTTTTCTGAAAACACTGTACCCTGGGATTGCTGTCTCTCAGCTGTAGTTTTCAGTGAACCAGTTTTCCGTCACTGCCACCCAGTCCAGCCCTTCCTCTGCCATGGTGGCCATGAGGTCAGGAAGTTTGTTGGCTAGGCTTCTCGCATTTTTTTATTTATTTTTTATTTATTAAATTCTCGGATTACAAATACCTTTGAGCAGAAACTGCTCGTTTACAAAGGTTCCACGTCAAAGGATGAGGGTCAACATACATACATACAGAGATAGTAAAAGAATGCACAATAAACAACCAAAACAACTAAAAGAAAAAATAAAGATACTCAGTTATAACATACTTTGAGATAATATTCATAAAACGAGCAGCTTGAGTAGGCAGCTGGCTGCGGTAACAATAAGAGAAAGAGGGCACCATAGGCAGTTAGTATTGCAGGCATGCGACCGGGAGAGGAAGTTGGCAGGCTAATGGGCCACTGTCCGATGGTAGTGGAAAATGTCTTGTACCAGTGGAGATGTGAAGCAGGAAAGGAGTCAAGGAAGGCCCAGTGCCAGAGGGAATGAGATTGGGAAAGGCGGGCTGTGAGACATGAGTGAGCTGGGAGGTGTTTAGAGATCTCTGTTCAACAAAGCAGTCACATTGAGTGGTAGAGGTGAGGTAAAGTTTGAGATTCCTTTTGAAGGGTCCAAGTGTAGTAGAGGAAAGTGATTCTTTATTGAGGAATTGAACCATTGAGCAGCTCTCTAGATAAAGGACCGCTGACCCATGGAGGTATGACATCTGGAACCTGAAGGTTAGAGATTGGGCCCCACGTGTTTGTTGAGTGCCACTGTAGGTAGTAAGGAATGAGCTAACACCAGGTGGCATGAGACCAAGGAGAATCTTTTTGGTAAGTAAGCAGGTCTGGTATTGTATTCTGCTGCGTAGGGGTAGCCAGCTGGCCTGTGCATAGAGGTCACAGGTGTGAGTTTGTCGGGCTGCACCTGTCAGTAGTCTACAGGCTTTGCTGAGAGCAATTGAGATCCTGCTGAGGGCACTTGTTGGGGCAGAGCCATAGATGGCAAGGCCGTAGTCAATGACAGAGCGGTAGATGGCTGGTTTAAGGGCATCCACAGGCATACAGTGCTTGTGTTTGTGTAGTAGTCCAATCCGTATACTGGCGGTCTTGGCAACAGTGTCAATATGCCGAGTGTAGGAGAGGGTACTATCCAGGGTAATACCAAGGTACTTGAACTCCTTGACATGTTCGAGTGGGTTCCCAGCGTGGTTCTTGATGGTGAGGAACAGAGAGTTGTGCCTGCTCTGTCGGTTACAGAAGGACATGGCATTAGTCTTGCTGTGGTTCAGGACAAGTTTGAGAACTGAACCAGTCTTCGATGCGATTGAAGTCGAGCTGCAGCTGGGATTCAAGGACTGTAATGTCATGGTGGCTGGAAAACAGGACTGAATCGTCTGCGTATAGTAATATGTTTTGGTGGCAGGCACTGGGGAGATTGTGGATGAAGAGGGAGAAGAGTAGAGGGCCCAGAATAGACCCCTGGGGGACTCCGGAGAGGACCGGTTTCTCCTCCGAAGAGATCCCTGCAATCCTTACACGTTGGATCCGATTATCAAGGTAGCTGGTGAACCATGGAAGGGCATCGCTAGAGATCCCAATGGAGGACAGTTGCTTGAGCAGTAGGGGGTGGTTAACTGCGTCGAATGCCTTGGTAAGGTCTATAAATACTGCCCCTCCACAATTCCCTTTGTCAAGCGTGGCATGGATGAAGGTTGTAAATTCCAGTAGTGCAGTGGTGGTGCTGTGCCCTTTTCAGAAGCCATGCTGCTCTGGGCACTGTACATTGTACTTATCCAGGAATTCAGCTAGTTGGTCCGACACTATTCGCTCCAGCGCTTTGGATAGTGGGGAGTTAGATAGGTCTGTAATTGGTGTGCAGTGTCCTATCTCCACTTTTGTGAACCGGTGTGACAGTGGCTTTCTTCCAGAGAGAGAAATGGCCCAAACTAAGCGAGAGATTAAAGATCTTTGTAAGTGGTTCTAAGATTTCATCATGGACTTGTGCCAGCAGTTTCAGGTCAAGGAGTCACCACTGTCCCTTGTTTGCCGATAGGCCTTTTGAATGTATTTTTAGCTACTTGTGGTGGGACCTCCTTAAAAAAAAACTTTGAGGTTGTACGTTCTAGTTGAGGGGTAACTTGGGAGGAGCTGGAGGGGAGGTCGTCAAAAAAATTTGGTGGAAGGACACTGTCCGGGTTTGTAAATGCATTATTAAAAGTGCTGGTGATGATACCTAGGTCGAGTGTAGGAGTGCCATGAAGGTTGAGCATAGTGGGTGGTGCTTTAGGATCCTTGCCTGTGAGTTCTTTCATGTTGTTCCAGAATTTGTTTCCCTGGCCCCAAGAGTTGGTCAGAGCCTCTTTGTAATAGCTGCGTTTAGCATTCCGTACTCTTCGAGTGCAATCATTTCTGGCTGCTTTGTATAATTGTATGTTTACTTGCGTCGGAGTTGCACGAGCACAATGCCAGAGGTGGTCTCTGTGCTTGAGCAGAGTTAAAAGGTCAGTAGTAACCCAGGGGTTGGTCTGTCCTTTGACCTTCATCTTTTTCACTGGTGCATAGATGTCACAGACTTAGTTAAAACGTTTGATAAATAGGTCCAGAGCTTTGTTGGTGTAATTGAGGGAGTCGAGCACTGCCTAGTTCAGCCTGGTTAGATGGGATTTTAACAGCAGGAGGTGCCCTTGTTTGATAACCCTGGCATAGATAAGCTTGGGAGGGGGCTTGTGGTATTTGTTTGACCAGGAACAGATGACAGGCGAGTGGTCACTTATTGTATCCGGGAGTACAGAAACATTGGAGATGCGTTCAGGGTGGTTAGATATAATCCAGTCTAGAAGCGTAAGGAGCCTGTCCTATAGTTACACCTAGTGGGGGCACTGACCAGTTGAGTGAGGTGATGCGTGGCTGCATCCTTATAGGTAGCGTGCCTCAGCGGAGAGCCAGTTAATGTTAAAATCACCCATGATTATCGTTTCAGAATTATGTTGCTGGACCCTTAGATATTCCATGATGCTATGGAAGCCAGCAGCCTGGTCTCTTGGGGAGGTAAACCGAGATGACAGTGAGTTCCTTGTTATGTGCACCAAGGAGGATTTTGATTGTGAGGACCTGAGAGGAGTTGCTCAGGCTGGGGGATGGGATGATGTGACCCATAAGGGTATCCTTAAGATAGATGGCACAGCCCCCGCCCCATTTAGCAATCCTGTCTTGCCTGAAAATGCAGTAGCCAGGGATAGAGACTGAGGTATTAGGGATTTTAGGGTTTAGCCATGTTTCCACAACTGAGAGGACATCAGGGGTGTGCTGTAGGATCCATGTTTGGAGGGAGTCAAGTTTGTTGAGGATGCTGCAGGCATTGATGGATGCCATGGTGAGTGTCCCTGTCCTTCTGCTTGGTGCCACTGCTGGCTGCCCAGGTGGTCCTGGGTTGGGGTGAACATTTCCTGAGAGCACGAGCAGCATAAGGAGAATTTGTGGGAGAAAGGATTTCCAGCATCTTGTAGATACCTGGTGGTTAAGTCATAAGCCAAAAGAAATTATCAACAGCTGAGGTCCAGAGTCACAGAATGTGTTAGAATTCCTGCAGGTGATGAACTGTGCCTGTGCATATGCAGGATGTATATCCTTTTGTCTGCATGCTTCTTTGTCATTCAAAGAGGTTGTTGAAAAGCCAACATACAGATCATGGAGCAGGTCAGACGAAAATGTGGATTCAAGCAGACCTAGAGTCACTGAGTTTGTCAGACTTAATTGCTTGACTTATGTTTTGCTTGGGATAGCTTCCAAAAAGTTGATTTTTAAATGAAAAATGCAGATACCTGGTTGTGATGTTTTGCAGAAATCCAGTTCAGAAGACTTTCACAGATGTAGTGAGCAAGAATGGTGTACTTACTCCAAGCAGAAAACCATGTAAATCCACAAAAACTAAGCTACAGACACAGACAAGCAGCCACTACAAATATACCTCCAGCATAAACCGGTTTCAGAGTGCATTTACACCTTACGCTAACAGAAAGCCAAATCTGCCATTAGCCCCTCTGCAAAGGGGTGCTACGAAAACCAGGAGAGCTGCCCCAATATGTAATGTATACCTGCGGTCCATATGGCAGGGAGGTGCCTGGCAGGAAGCTCAGTGTTGCAAGTGCTGGGCCCAGGAAAGCATCAGTGACCTGGAAAGCTAAACCTGGTAAGAGATCCTGCTCTAGGATAACTGTAAAAGGATAGGTCCCACATTTCTAGATTTCTTTCATGGGAACATCCAGAGGCACAGAAATTTGCTATAGAAGAGCAGCAAAGGAGGTTTAATCGCCAGAGGTGGACTGGCTGTCAGGCGAGTCAACCTCCATTCAACACAGAGAGAAAGCCACAGTCAACAGTCAGAGTCTAAGCCCCAAGCAAAGGCTGGGGCAGACGTTCAGGGGTGTTGACCACCCACTAAGTCGGGGTGACCACCACTGACAAAAGCCTAGTTAGCCCAGACTCAGAATTACAGTACTTGGAAGGAACCACCTTCCATGGCTGTGGAGGGGGTGGTTCTGTGAGAAACCACTGCGACAGATCCGCTGGATGCTGCCCCACAGGCTGCACCATTGTCAGCAACCAAAAGGGAGTCAAGATGACTGGTAACACTGGTCAATTTCATCTCTGGCCAAAGACTCCTGAGCCCTTGGATGCAACAAGTCCTTGTAGTTTTGACACAGTTGACACCCGTCCAAGGAGGATGGCAAGCTCAAGGAATATTGATGGCAATGACATCAACTGTACAGAGATGAAGACCTCAACCTCGACCATCAATCTGTGGGTCAACGTTAGCCCAACAGAGATGGAGGGGTGTACACCACTTGCTGGGGCATCTTCACCACAATGGGTAGCACTGTGGTCAATATAGGAACCACAGGCAGAAGACACACAGAAATGTGTTCGACTGGGGGCACAATCTGACCTGTCTCCTCGACTGGAAGAGGCCTCTGCAGCAATGGGGTCTGGGAGAGTGACAAGATCTCATCATCTTTCAACACCTGGTTGACCAGTTTGAGTACAATTTCGACCACAGTCAACAAAGTTGGCTGCTCCATCATGAGTACCAATGGGGCAATGACCGCTCCCTCTACTGGATTCAATTAGACCCAGTGGGCTTTCAAGTCTTTACACACAATCCCAAAATTCAGGGTGATCCTGGAATAGAGTGTGTCCCAGGGTCAGCACCACTGGGACCAAGGCCATGGACCAGGCCCCTGACACTTCTTTCTCCATGGGACCCATGACTGCTGAGGCCTTCCTTTCTTCTGGCCTACCTCAGACGAAGTGCGCCTGGTGCTTCTCAACTGAAGATGAATGCGTGGCCTAGCAAAATGGGTAATTTGCAATGTCATGCTGGGTTGCTGAAGTAGCACAGCCCGGCAAACTGCCTACCCCCCCCTTTCCCATTAAGCCTACCTGGCAAGGTGATACATAGGGGGTTTTGCCCGATTTTCCTTAGCTGATGTGGCTTTTGTTTAACAAATATCTACACAACTCTCTTGAGCCTTGGTGTGTGCACCATCCTGATTTTTTTTTTCTTTCTGTATACTCCTGACTGGCAGCACCTTTGGGGTTTAAGGAGTGCACTGCTCTACTCCTTCCTTAGACTGCTAAATGTGGATACTGAACTGAATCCATTTTGTTAAACCTAACATTCCACATGAGAACAGAACTACTGTATCTCTACATAATTAAAAAAAAAGTTATATCTACATTTTCAAGAAGGATATTTTAAACTTTAAATTACAAACACTAATATTTCTGATAGCTAAGACCTGTCTCAGTTTTAACTGCAGGCAGCCAGGAAATTAATGATGTCACTGTGTTCAGCGTTCTTTGTTTTCCATCACTGAAGGCTGCCCAAAAAAGGATTACCTCTCTACTGTTCAAAGGCAATGGCATACAGTGGAATCCAGCTGTTTTTCCCCAGCATGGAACTGCAATAATATACTGGCTTGAAGTCCCAAAAGTCTGCCAAGGGCAACCTAACTGCAGCTTTTGAGACAGCTGCTTTACTAGACAGTAGACAAACTCCATGAATTTATTTAAAAAAACAACATTGTTAAACTGTGCTTAACAGCGAATAAGAACCGTCAATCACCTGTTCAAATGTAAAAATGGGTTACGCACCTGTAGCCCTAGTTCTTCTACTAGTGTTCAATTTATGTCTATACTATGGGAGATTCAACTAAGCACACTCAGTTTTCAAAAACACTCTCAAGCTTAATGGCTCCCACCACCCAATTACCTGTTCTCTAGTTTCAAATCCCAATCTGCTCAGATCTGGATGATGGAAAAACAGACTTGAAGAGCAAGTCTGCCCAGGGGGAGGCTGGGCAGGTCATGTGGATGTGAACTGAATAGCAGAACTACAGTTACAGGTGGTTAACTGTGACAGCGAGGAATAGGACCCTGTCCCATTTGTTATAGAGAATGTTTAAATGCAAGGATCAGTCCTTTTCTGTCCTTTCTCTGTCTGGTTGTACAACCAAATTTTCCTGTGAGACTTCGGACCTGATCAACCTGAACAGTCTCGCAATTCTCTGCCTCTCACTGTCTCTGTTGTCTCTTGCTGTTTTTCCCCCCTTGCATATCTAAATCTAGTAATAAAAGAATACGTGTAAATCAGTATATGGAAATGAAACTGATAATGGGATCATGTTTGTATAGAAAATGTCAAGTGTTACTGCTGAAATGTGTGTGTGTGTGTGTGTATATATATATATATATACACACACACACACACGTGTATATATATGTATTTATTTATGATTTAAGATAACTTTGGAAAACTAGAGGTTACTTCAGTACAAATGTCTCAGCCTTTTGCAGCAGCTGTGGGGACATCAGGAAGCTCACTGTTCAAGCAGATCCTGCCTGAAATTGACAAGGACAAAATGTTTTGCTAGAACAGGATGCTTGCTAAGGATGGGGGTTGAAAAGCCTTATAAAATAGCTAAGCGGCAATTGCAGAGAGAGTTTTTTTTGTTTTGGAACAATAGTGTTTTACAACAAAAATGTATTTATTTTTATCTCTCTGTACATAATTATTCTGTACAAGTTTATTTTTTTATGTTACTGCAACTGCAAATAAACATTTCTGTTGATTTGTACAACTGCTCCTGGTTTTCCCTATGCTTCCTGACCTGTGCCTCGACGACTGTAAATACAGGTTTACCACCTGTAACAGGAGTTCAAGGAATGGTATATGTTGTTCATCCACACTTACTGGCAGGTTCCTTGCCACTTTAAATCTTGCCGGAAGGTCTTCAAGCTGGCTCCTCCCACCCACCCAGGTGGTAAAACTCTCGGCTCCGCCCCATGACACCAGATCTAGCCTGCTGGAAGCCAGGTAGTGCGTCGAAGCCGGGGAGGCCGGGTGCATTGTGTGGATGAACAACATATACCATTCCTGGAAGTCCTGTTACAGGTGAGTAACCTGTATTTCTAGGGACATGAATATGTTGTTCAATCCACACTTACTGGCAGACTCCTAGCAGTTATCCGGGAGGAGGGAGGCAAGGCGCACACCCCCTATACTTACTTGGGAAATAAGGACTGGAGAACAGAGGTCCCAAAATCAGCATGCCGGCATGACTCAAGGTCGATCTGGCAATGGGTAATGAAGGTGTGTGCTGACTTCCAGGTAGCAGCCCTGCAGATTTCCTGGATAGGGACGTCCCTGGAAGCAGCCACCGAAGCAGCGGTATGGCGGGTAGAATGAGCTCTTATCCCTTTAGGAGGCTCCATGCCCGCCAACCAGTAGCAGAGATCTATGCAGGAGGTGACCCAACTGCCTATCGTCCACTTGGCTGCAGGTCTGCCAGGTGCGGCTTCAGCGTAAGTGACAAACAGCTGGAGAACCTCTCCCCGAACTTCAGCCGTTCGCTCCTTATAATAAGAGAGCATTTTTCTAGGGTCCAAAGTATGGAGCCTATATTTGACCTCCAAGGTGTGACTGGGGTACAACACCGGGAGAGTCAACACCTGGTTAAGAGGAAACTCCGACACCACCTTCGGAAGGAATTTCGAGTGGGGGCGCAGGACAACCTTGTCCCTGTGGAAGACCAGATAGGGAGACTCGATGGAAAGTGCCTGGAGCTCTCCCATCCTTCTGGCTGACATGACAGCCACCAAGAAGGCGGTCTTCCATGACAGGTGAGAGATGTCACACCTGTGCATCAGTTTGAATGGCTTGCCCATGAGCTTAGCCAATACCAGCAGAAGATCCTACGGAGGTGGAGGTTCTCGCACCAGAGGGAATATGTGATCATGGCCTTTGAAAAAGCGCCCGACCACCTTCTCCAGTGCCACTAACTGCTTCCCGGCCGTGCTCGGTAAGCAGAGATGGCTGCCAGGTGCACCTTAAGGGTCGTCGACCGAAGCCCTAGCTGAGAAAGGGACCACAGGTAGTGCAGAATGCTTGCCAAGGAACAGGAAGAAGTCCAACCCCTTGCCCTGACACCAAATGGAGAATCTCTTCCATTTGAAGACATAGCATTTCCTGGTCGACTCCTTACGGGATGCCTCAACGACGTTGAGGACCTCATCGGAAAGACCCAAGGCCTGGAACTCTAGCCGCTCAGGAACCAGGCCGTCAGGTGCAGGGACTGAAGGTCCGGGTGGAGAACCTTCCCCTGGTTGACTGAGATCAGGTCCGGGCAGGCTGGGAGCCGCCTCAGGAGCCTGTAGCTGAGGCTGAAGAGATCTGGATATCAGAACTGGCTGGGCCAGTCTGGGGCTACCAGAATCAACTGAACCTTGTCCCTCCTCGCCTTGAGAAGCACCTTGTGGATCAAGGGAAATGGGTGAAAGGCGTAGAAGAGGCCCGGGGTCCACAGCCTCGAGAAGGCATCCCCCTGCAGCAAGCCCTGCTGAGGGGGGCGGCATGAAACAGCCTCAGCTTTGCATTCTCCCTGGAGTCAAACAGGTCCACCTGAGACGTGCCCCAGTGGGAGAAGAGATCTTGTACTACCTCTGGCAGGAGAGACCACTCGTGAGACACAGCCCCTATCCGGCTTAGGGCATCAGCCAGAGTGTTGGAGGCTCCTGCCACATGGATGGTTAGGAAATCCGCCTCCAGGCTGCGCATGAGGGACCAAGTGCGGAGTTTCCTTGACAGGGCATGGAGCCGTCCCACCCTGGCAGTTTAGGTAGTACATGGTCGTGGTATTGTCTGTCTGGGCCCGGACCACTTGACGCCATACAAATGGAGCGAAGGCGGTGAGGGCTAGACCGACCGCTCGAAGCTCCAGCAGGTTGATGTGGCATCGGGACTCCCGAGGGGACCAGAGGCCATGTGCTCTGTGCTACCCCAGATGGGCACCCCAACCCATCAGAGAGGCGTTGGTCGATACAGATACAGTCGGCTCAGGGCGGACAAATGGGATGCCCTCCTGAAGATGAGCTGGAACGATCCACCACTGGAGAGCGCTGAACATCTCCTAAGTCACTGCCACTGGCTGGTTCAAAGGACCAGAGTGCTGTGACCACTGGCTGGCCAGTCCCCATTGAAGGGGATGCATGTGCCAACGGGCCCAATGGACCACGCTGGTGTAGGCCGCCATGAGGCCCAGGAGGCGCAGGAAGTCCCGGGTAGGGCGCAATTGCCCAACCTGAAATGATTGGGCAAAGGAGGAAAGAACCTCGCCCCTGTCTGCCGGAAGCCGTGCTCTGGCTCGAAGAGAGTCGAGCTCTGCCCTGATGAACTGAATCACCTGCTTTGGCATGAGTTCCGACTTGGCCTTGTTGATGAGGAGGCCAACCTGACAGCAAACCTGGAGGGCCAGATCCCTGGACCACTCCACCTCCAGTCTGGAGGAGGCCACAATCAGCCAGTCGTCCAGCTAAGGGTACACCCGGACCCCTTGGCGCCACAAGAATGCTGTCACCACTGCCATGCATTTGGTGAAGACCCTGGGAGCTGGAGAGAGGCCGAAGGGCATGGCCTGAAACTCGTAAAGGGATCCCTCTGCTCTGAAGCAGAGGAATTGCTGGTGGGACAGACGGATTGGTACGTGAAAGAACGCGTCCTGGAGGTCTGAAGAACAGAACCACACACCTCGTTCCAAGGATGGAATGATCTGAGCCAGAGTAACCACCCTGAAGGTTTGAGACCTTAGGAACCTGTTCAGATCATGCAGGTCTAGAATGGGGCACCAGCCCCCCCCGTCTGTTTCAGGACCAGGAAATACCTGGACACAAACCTTGGGTCTGGTGGAGGATCCGCCATCTCCCTGATCACCTCCTTCTGGAGAAGCAGGGCAATGTCGGCTCGATGGGCCGACAGAGAGGCCGCGGACCCTGTAGCCCACCACGAGGCGACGGCTCGGAAGGGCTGGGCCTCCCCGAACTCCAGAGGCAGACCCTTTCCAACCACTTCCAACACCCAGCGGTCTGTGGTAATAGCGGACCAGGTGGAAATAAAGTGGTGGAGCCGTCCCCCCCCATGGGGGAAACCCAGGAGGCAGCGACGAGGCTGGGGGTGACACCCCTCAACCCGTCACTGGGCAGGCTAGGAGGAGGGACCGACCGAGGGACCTCCCGGGCCTTTTCCTCCTGGTTTCCTGCTGGAGGAAGCTGCAGGCTTGGCTTTGGGGTGCCAAGTGCGAGCCTGCTGGTCCTGATGCTGGGCTTAACGTGCCGCAGGGGCAGAAGGGCAAAAGGGCTTACGCTGCTGCTGGTGGCCTTTGTCCTTCTGGGCAGACGTGACAGAGTCCAAGATGGCACTGGACTTCTCGATCCTCTGGAGATGGCTTTCCACCCCGGGCCTGAACAAGTCGGTAGCCAGGAAGGGGACGTCTGCCAACTTGTGCTGGGTATCCGCCGTGAAGGTGGAGATCTGCAGCCAAGCTCTGCGGCACATGACCACTGCAGCCGCTACTGACCGGACACAAGAGTCTTCAATATCCAGAGCAGTTTGGAGCTGCAGCTTCGCCACCGCCCTTCCCTGATCCCGCACCTGCTTGACCGTAGTCTGGAGGTCAGCAGGGAGATGAGGGATCACCTCATCCAGAGAGCACATAAGGGCTTGGGAGAAGTGCACCATCAGTATGGCTGAACTGGCCTGACGGAGGCCTAGGGAGGACGCAGCGTACACCTTACACCCAGCATAGTCCAGCTTTTTGGACTCTTTGTCGGGAGGCTTGTCCACGTCCCTGGTGTTCCCGGAATGCCGGAAAATACTACTGGTCACAAGCCCCTCCACAGAGGGGTGCTCCGAAAAACTGGACAGTGAACCGGTGGGGACCATATACTTCCTGGCCATCCTGGCCGAAGGAGCGGGACAAGAAGACGGCCACTGCCTTAACTCCCAAGGCTTGGCCAACAATGGCTTCAGCCACCGGAAAGGCCTCCGTGGGAGAATCCCCTCGGTCCAGTATCTCCGTGACGGGATACTTGGCCCGCTTGGACACGGGTTCGAGCTGCATCCCAGTAGATTCTGAGATGAGCAGAAGCAGACCCATGAACGAGGATGGGGTCTCGTCCACCGACTGTCCCCCAGTGGACTCCAGGTCAAGGGGCCTGGAGAACAGGGAAGAGTCGTCATCAGACTCCGGATGGTCTGCGAACAGCTGCCTAGGGCCTGAGCCACCCTCCTCCTGCCGAGGACAGTCGGGAGTGAGGGTGACCGACAACCGATGGGGCAACCCCTGACCCAACCGAGAATCCTTGGTCGGAGCCCCAGATTTAGGTTGTGGAGACAGGGGTTCCACCACAATAGGTGGCACAGCTGGTTTCAGCCAAACAACCTTCTACGGTTTGGGCTCTTCGACAACCACAAAGGGTTGTTTCGGCCGTTCCGGTGACAGCCACTTAATGGCGGCTTGTTCCCAGTCAAAAGGAGCTCCTGCCATATTAAGTCCTCATAGCATCGACGCAACTTGCGATGAAGCCTTTCCTCCCAAGGAGGAAGACGACGAAGACGAGCGGTGCTGCTGTTTTCCTCGGTGCCAAGACTGCCAATGTCGGCGGGATCGGCTGGACCGAGAAGAGGTCTGAGACAGAGACCGAGACAGTCGGTGTTTCCGAGGGTGGGTCTGGGAGGGAGCAGGGAAACCCGTTCCTCCCTCAGCTAGGGAACCTTAACCAGGGACTCCGGCACAGGAGGCGCAGGCAAGTCCTCGGTTTCCACCGGGGGAACCGGTGAAGAAGGCTTGTCGGCTTCTCCAGCGAAAAGCCCGTCCGACGGGTCGAGAAAAATCTCGATCGCGTCGACGGGTGTCTCGGCCGGCTGACCTGATGGGGACACTGTGAAGCCAGCGGCCTTAGCCGCAACCCTCGACCGAAGTCGAGTGTCAACTGTCTGGGGAAGGGGACCTCTCCCACTCCCGCGAACGCCGACGGTGGGACTTACCCTTCAAGTCCTCCTTCTTGGACCGAGAGGAGTGTCCCGATGGACTCTCACCTTTCGTAGAGAGGGATTGACTAAGCTCCTTAAAAGAAGCCGTGTAGGAGGAGCCCAAGGAGAGCGAGATAACTGCTGCGACCGAGGAGGATGAAGATGCGGCCTGGGCCGCCTCCTCCTCGAGGGCAATCATCTGCTCAAGTTGCTCAGTCCAGCCCGCCGCCGCCGTGGACACCGCCCAAAGGGCCTCCTTTAATTTCACCGGTGGAATGCATCTCTCAAGGCACCCAAGTTGGAGTCTGGCAGCACGGTCTTAGAGGACATTGGCCGAGAAGGACCTGCACAAATCGCAGGACTGCGGATCGTGATCAAGCCCGAGGCAATAAACGCACATGGAGTGTGGATCAGTCCAAGACAACATCTGCCCACATGGGCACCGCCGAAAACTGGGAGTCGACTTATCCATCGCAGCCACGAAGGAGGAAACAGACTGAAGTCTTGTAAACTTTAAAATTAGTTTCAGGTTAACCAAAGAGTTTGGATCCAGTATAAACGCAGAGCACTAAGGAGGGAACCTGAGCGTCCAAGCGGTAAGGAAGATCTGGTGTCATGGGGTGGAGTCGAGAGTTTTACCACCCAGGTGGATGGGAGGAGCCACCCTGAAGACCTTCTGGCAAGATTTAAAGCGGCAAGGAACCTGCCATAAGTGTGGATAGAACAACATATCCATGTCCCGAGAAATACAGGTTATTCACCTGTAACAGGAGTTCTAGGAGTGGTATATGTTGTTCATCCTCACTTCCTGGCAGGTTCCTTGCCACTTTAAATTTTCCCAGAAGGTCTTCAAGCTGGCTCCTCCCATCCACCTGGGTGGTAAAACTCTTGGCTCTGCCCCACAACGCCAGATCTAGCTCGCCGGAAGCCAGGTTGCGTGTTGAAGCCGGGGAGGTGAGGTGGGTTGTGTGGATGAACAACATATACCACTCCTAGAACTCCTGTTACAGGTGAGTTTTATTTATTTCAACCTAGGATTACAATACCTTTGAGCCGAGGCTCTTTTACAAAGGTTCCAAGTCAGTGTGTGCAACAGTCATCATTTTTAGTTACAAACATATAGTCGCCAACTTACAGACATGTAATAACCAGTACAAAGACTTGTGCTATAAGCAAGACAAGGGGAGGGAGGGGTCGTGGGCGGAGAAATGAGGGTAGGAGATCGGGGGTAGGAGGTGCAAGGGTAAGGGGGAGCAGGGAGGTGGTTGGGGCAGGAGGAGATATGGGGATGGGGGTGGCGAGGAGGGAGACAGTGCAGCCAGGGGGCACTGTCGAGGGAATAAGACAGGTAAGGTGCTAGAGGTGCAAAGACTGATTGTAAGTGCTGGGTGCTGGGGCATGTGCAGCTGGAATGGTGGAAATGTCAAGATGAGTAACTTGTATTTCTAGGGACGTGGATATGTTGTTCAATCCACACTTACTGGCAGACTCCTAGCAGTTCGCCGGGAGGAGTGAGGCAAGGCGCGCACCCCCTATACTTGCTTGGAAAATAAGGACTGGAGAACTGAGGTCCCAAAACCAGCATCCTGGTGTGACTCAAGGTCGATGCGGTAGTGGGTAATGAAGGTGTGTGCTGACTTCCAGATAGCAGCCCTGCAGATTTCCTGGATAGGGACGTCCCTGGAAGCAGCCACCGAAGCAGCGGTATGGCGGGTAGAATGAGCTCTTATCCCTTTGGGAGGCTCCATGCCCACCAACCTATAGCAGAGATCAATGCAGGAGGTGACCCACGTGTCTATCGTCCACTTGGCTGCAGGTCTGCCAGGTGCGGCTTCAGCGTAGGTGACAAACAGCTGGCAAACCTCTCCCCGAACTTCAGCCATCCGCTCATTATAATAAGAAAGCGCTCTTCTAGGGTCCAAAGTATGGAGCCTATATTCGGCCTCCGAAGTGTGACTGGGGTAGAACACCGGCAGAGTCAACACCTGGTTAAGGGGAAACTCCGACACCACCTTCGGAAGGAATATCGGGTGGGGGCGCAGGACAACCTTGTCCCTGTGGAAGACCAGATAAGGAGACTCGATGGAAAATGCCTGAAGCTCTCCCATCCTTCTGGCTGACGTAATAGCCACCAAGAAGGCGGTCTTCCACGACAGGTGGGAGATATCGCACCTGTGCATCAGTTCGAATGGCTTGCCCATGAGCTTAGCCAATACCAGCAGTAGATCCCACAGAGGTGGAGGTTCTTGCACCAGAGGGGATATGTGATCAAGGCCTTTGAAAAGCACCCGACCACCTTTTCCTGCCCGACTGCTTTCCATTGCACGCCCAGTAAGCAGAGATGGCTGCCAGGTGCACCTTATGGACTGGCCGAAGCCCTGGCTGGAGAAAGGGACCACAGGTAGTCCAGAATGCTGGCCAAGGAATAGGAGGAAGGGTCCAACCCCTTATCCTGACACCAAATGGAGAATCTCTTCCATTTGAAGGGACAGCATTTTCTGGTTGACTCCTTACGGGATACCTCAACAACGTTGAGGACCTCATCGGAAAGACCCAAGGCCTGGAACTCTAGCCGCTCAGGAACCAGGCCGTCAGGTGCAGGGATTGAAGGTCTGGGTGGAGTACCTTCCCCTGGCTGACTGAGATCAGGTTCGGGCGGGCTGGAAGCAGTCTCGGGAGCCTGGAGTTGAGGCTGAGGAGATCTGGATACCAGAAACGAAGGGGACAGTCTGGGGCTACAAGAATCACCTGCACCTTGTCCCTCCTCACCTTGAGAAGCACCTTGTGGATCAAGGGAAATGGAGGAAGGCGTAGAAGAGGCCTGGGGTCCACGGTCTCAAAGAAGGCATCCCCCTGCAGCGAGCCCTGCTGAGGGGAGCGGGCATGAAACAGCCTCAGCTTCGCATTCTCCCTGGAGGCAAACAGGTCCACCTGAGGTATACCCCAGTGGGAGAAGAGATCGTGTACTACCTCCGGCAGGAGAGACCACTTGTGAGATGCAGCACCTATCCAGCTTGGGGCATCGGCCAGAGGAAAAAAATTACTCACCTTAGTAATGCTGTTTCTTCTAATGGAGTCTTGCTGTATTGACATATGCAATTAGGTCCTGCATTTCAACTGCCCCGGAGAACAAAGAGTTAACTTTTCTATGCCTAGCATAGAATGTTCATCACGAGCTTGGTTGAAGCCCGTCTGCTGCTGTTTAAACTGCAACCGTCAGATCTTTATGAGCAAAGACTCACTAGGTGTTCTGTGTGGAAACTGTAAAATTCTTACTAGCCAACTGGCAAATATATAAAAGAGTTTTTTGGTTTCAAAGGAAGACTCAAGTCAGGAAACCCAAAAACAAAAACACATCCAAAACACAAACTCTCACCCAAACAAAAAAAGGGGGTAAAAAGGACACCTCTAGGGTGCCAACACTGCTCCTGCCCACCCACATCCCAAAAACTAGGTTCTGAGAGGGGAGGCAGGTGGGGAGGTCAGAAAACAGTAAGACTCCATTAGAAGAAACAACATTACTAAGGTGAGTAATTTTTTCTTCAAACAACATAAAGTCTTGCTGTATTCTGACTATTGCAGACTACCAAGCAGTAACTCCATGGAGGAGGGACAGAACCTACTTTGGGAACAAGCTCGAAGTACTGCTGAGCCAAACCGAGCATCACTCCTAGCCTGGATATCCGGAGAGTAATGCTTGGTGAAAGTATGGACTGTTTTCCAGGTGGCTGCTTGACAAATTTCTAAGAGAGGAATATCCCAGGCAGCAGCCAGGGAAGCAGCTGTACCTCTTGTGGAATGAGCCCTCAGGCCTGAGGGTGGAGTTCTACCCAGTTTTTCATAGCAGAATTGTATATAAGAAACAATCCACCTGGCAATAGATCTCTTAGTGGCAGGTCTGCCTTTACCAACTTCTCCATAAGTAAGGAACAACTGGAGGGATTCAAACCTGTGACCCTTGGTACGCTCTATGTAGTAGCGAAGGGCTCTTTTAACATCCAAGCTGTGTAGCCTCCTCTCCCCCGAGGAAGAATGGTCAGTGAAGAAAACAGGGAGAGATATAGACTGGTTGAGGTGGAAATCTGAAACCACTTCAGGTAAGAACTTTCTGTTAGTTCTAAGGACCACTTTATCTCTATGAAAAGAGATGAAATCAGATTCCACTGACAGGGCTTGCAATTCACTGATACGTCTGGCAGAAGTAATGGCTACCAAAAACACAGTTTTCCAAGTCAAGTACTTAAGCTCTGCTGAGGACAAAGGCTCAAAGGGGCGGCTGCATAAGCTGAGCAATGCAAACATTAAGGTCCCAAGCAGGAGCAGGATCCCTAAAGGGGGGATTGGTGTGAAGCAATCCCTTGAAAAACTTACAGAATACAGGATCGGATGACAGAGAGGAAGACTTGCCAACTGACAGGAAAGCAGAAAAAGCTGCCAAGTGTACTTTGAGGGTAGCTGGTCTGAGGCCTAGGCCATTAAGATGGACCATATAATCCAGAACTGTAGGCAATTCAGCAGAGACAGGAGAAATATTCTTAGAACACCAAATGCTGAATCTTTTCCATTTGGAGTTGCAAGTCTTCCTGGTGGAAGGCTTTTGAGAAGCCTTAAGGATATCCAGAACCCCTTGGGAAAGATGCAGATCTGCAAACTCTAACTCTTCAAGAGCCAAGCCTTGAGAGTGAGAGACTGAAGATACGGATACCAAATCCTCCCGAGAGGATGTTAACAGGTTGTAATTCCTGGGAAAGGACAGGGGAAGGTGAACTGTTAGGGACAGCAACAAGGGATACAATGGCTGTCTGGCCCAGTCTGGAGCAATCAGAATCACCTTGCATGGTTGTGACCTTATCTTGACTAGCACCCTGAACAGGAGAGGGAAGGTGGAAAAGCATACAGAAATTTCCCTTCCCAGTTCAGAATCAGAGCATCCAGGGGAACTGAGCCCAAGACTGAGGGTCTGCAAAGAAAGAGAGGAAGTTGGTGACTGTCTGGGGCTGCAAAAAGATCTATCTCTGGAGTGCCCCATCTCAAGAAAATCACTTTCAAAACTAGAGGATCCAGGGCCCATTCGTAATGGCCCTGGGATATTCTGCTCAATGCATCTGCTAGGACATTGTCCTTCCCTGGGGGGTGAACTGCTAACAGACAGGTTTTCAGGGAATAGGCCAGGGACCACAACTCCATTGCTTCTGTGCACAAGACTGTAGACCGAGTGCCTCCTTGCCTGTTGATGTACCACATGGTGGTGGTGTTGTCTGTTCTGACCTGAACCACCTTGTTCTGTACAGATTTGGAAAAAGCTTGCAGTGCCAGAAACACTGCTCTGAGTTCCTAGAGATTGATGTGAAGCAGAGATTCCTGAGGTGACCATAGTCCTTGGGTGGTAAGATCCCCCAAATGGGCTCCCAGCCCAGCAGGGAAGCATCTGTGGTGAGTATCACTGAATGAGACTGAGTGACAAATGGAAAACCTTGTCACAAATTGTCCTGATCCTGCCACCACTGCAAGGCTTGGATCAGGGTTCGAGTCACTGGGATTAGTTTGGAAAGGGAATCCTTTCTTTGGGACCGAAAGGCTCTTAAATGGAACTGAATGTCCCTCATTTGGAATCTTGCTCCCTGGACCACTGCTGTAGAAGCTGCCATGTGGCCAGGTAGCTGAAAGAAATGCCTTGCTGGTCGAGACACCTAAAGGGTGAATGAAGAGGCCAGTTCCATAAGGGTCCTTGCCCTTTCCCGGGGAAGGAAGGCTCTTGCCTTTACTGTATCCAGTTCTGCACCTATGAAGGTGAGGAGCTGCACTAGTTCGAGAACTGACTTTGGCAGGTTGAGAAGGAATCCTAAGGAAGTGAGCACTTGCTGGGTCACTTGCAGATGTGACTTGACTTGGTCTGGAGACTGACCTACTATGAGCCAGTCGTCCAAGTATGGGAAGATGGAGATCTTTTGTCTTCTTAGGAAGGCAACAACTACTGCCAGGCACTTTGTGAAAACCCTTGGGGCTGATGTTAGACCAAAGGGCATTGCAATGAATTGATAGTGGTCTGAGGGAAACTCGAACCTGAGGTACCTTCTGTGGGAGCACCTGATAGGAATGTGAAAGTAGGTATCTTTGAGGTCCAGGGAGGCTAGCCAGTCCCCTGGCCTTAGAGAGGGAAGGATAATTCTCAGAGTTACCACTTTGAACTTTGGCTTTAAAAGATGTTTGTTCAGATATCTTAGGTCCAGGATGGGCCGCCATTCTCCTGTCTTTTTTGGGGTTAGTAAGTATCTGGAGTACAATCCTTTGCCCCTGTGTAGGGTGGGAACTCTCTCTATAGCTCTGAGAGCTAGGACAGAAGAAACCTCTGCCTCTAGGGCAAGGGTCTCAGAGAGATTTGCAAGTGGACAAGATCTGGCTCTCATCTTGGGAAATTTTTTGAAGCTGAGAACCAGTTCCTGGCTTCCTACTTCCAGGACCCACTTGTCTGAAGTAGGAGACATCCAGTCCTGGACAACGTAAGCCAGCCTGCCCCCTACTGGTATGGGAGAATCGACCCAGGCAGACCCATCAGGGTGTCTGCTTGGCAGGGGCTTTAGGCTGAGGGGTGGATGCAGGCCTGCTCATCCCCCTTCTGCCTCTCCCTCTAAAGAACCCCCTCTGCGAAGAGGAAGAAGAGGAGGCCTGAGCTTGGTAAAAAGGCCTTTGGAAAGGACTGCCCCTGCCCCTGGACTGCTACCTTTGAGGAGCTGCTTGCCTTTCTTTGGCCTGAGCACTCCTGTAAGTGGTCCTGTACTCGTCTACCGTCTTCATATAATTCTCTGTCTGCTCTCCAAACAGATAATTACCAATTACAGGAAAATCCATGGCCTTAGCCTGGGTATCCTGTGAGAGGCTAGTACATCTGAGCCAAGCCATCCTCCGAAGAGCCACAGATGTAGCCATGATTCTTGATGATACATCACTGGAGTCTACAGCGCATGAAACTGTACTTTTGATGCCTCAATCCCATCTGTAGCCACTTGCTCCAGCTCCTTGGCAAGCTTGTCGAGGGCCTGTTTAGCCACAGCCAGCACAGTGTCCCACCTGGACTTCTGGTACCTGGCTGTATAGGCCATATAGTTAGCCTGCCTGAGTCCCAAAGATGCTGCCATGTATTGTTTTTTTGCCATGGCATCAATCTTCCTGGAGTCTTTGTCTGGTGGGTGTGATGCCAAGGGAATGTTTGCCTTATCACAGACAGCAGCCTGCACAACCCCAACATGGCTGCATTGCTGAAAAAGGAACTCCGTGTCTGAGCCTCAGAGAGTGTACCACTTGTCCATTCGTCTGTCCACAGGAGGTATAGAATTAGGAAACTTAAGGATTTTTTGCTTCTGTTTCCCAAAGGATTTGAGGAGGGAAACAGACAGTCTCCTGGACTCTGGGATGTCCATCATCTCAACATAATCAGGCTTTTCCTGATTCTCTACTGCTTCCTCCACAGGAAGCTGGAGGGTATCAGATACTTTTCTGTAGAACATGTAGTGTGAAGGGGACTCGGAAAGCCTAGAAGGAGAAACACCCGAAGGTCTGTCTGGGGAGATGTCCGGGTCAATAGGCACATCCAGACTTTCACCATCACCATAATCATCCTCATACTCTCCCTTCTCCTCCTCCGGTTCATAAAATTCTTCCAAAGTATAATCCGGAACCGACCGAACCGAGCCCTTGCCAGATGGTGCCGTTTCGGTCAGAGCAGAACTAAGCGATTGCACAATTCTTATCGCCTTGGCTATCTCATCGGTGGTCGGAGTATGAAATTCTGGGTCCGAACTGGTCGATTTGTCTTTTCTTTTTCTTGGAACCGATTCCTCGGAATCGGCTCTCCTTTTGCCTGAAAAAGTACTGCCCTGGTCAGAGGACACTCCTTCTGGTTCAGTCGGAACCAAACCGGGCTGGCAATCCGGGTCAGCGAATTTCTCGGCCTCCCTTTCCTCAGTCTACCAAATCTCTTTCCAGGGTAGATTTGGGAAAATTCTTGAAATCTGGCAGTCTGAATCGAGGGTGGTCAGAGCCCAGACAATAAACACAGGTGGTGTGGGGATCAGCCTTAGCGAACCTCCCACACACACTGCAGTATTGAAAACCCAGTGGGCCGGGTTTATTTCTTGGGTTTCTCAGACATGGCCAATCCTAACCAAAAACGTACCCTTTTTCCGGCAATCCGCCAGGCAAGACTCCCCTATCGGTTCCTGACCGTGTCATGGGTCTTGGAAAAAAAACGCAATTAAATCCATTTTTTTTTTTTAGAACTGATACGGACCGGTAACCAGACTCTAAAGTAAAACACATGTTTTGTTTTTTTTACCTCAAATTGATCGGTTCAGCCGAACAGATTCACAGTTTACAAGTTCCACACAGAAACAGAACAAAAACCTATCTAGTACTCACAGTACCACAGACAGAGACTTGAACCGACTAAACGGAAACAGCAATTCGGTAGAAACCGACCGAAAATCGACACTTCAACCGACTTTTTGAACCGAGCAGCAGGAGAAGTCTCCAGAGCGACTGTTCAGTGAAGCGGAGTAAAGAATCCAACAGTTGCAGTTGAAACAACAGCAGACAGGGGCTTCAACCGAGCTCGTGATGAACATTCTATGCTAGGCAGAGAAAAGTTAACTCTTTGTTCTCTGGGGCAATTGAAAGGCAGGACCTAACTGCATATGTCAGAATACAGCAAGACTTCATGTTGTTTGAATGTTGAAGGCTCCTGCCACATGAATGGCTAGGAGATCCGCCTCCAGTCTGCTCACGAGAGACCAAGTGCGGACAGCTTCCTTGCATAGAGGCAAGGAGTGCGTCCCACCCTGGCGGTTTAGGTAGTACATGGTCGTGGTGTTGCCTGTCTGGACCTGGACCACTTGACCCCGTACAAATGGAGTGAAGGCGGTGAGGGCTAGTCGGACCGCTTGAAGCTCCAGCAGGTTGATGTGGCACCGAGACTCCTGAGGGGACCAGAGGCCGTGCGCGCTGAGCTCCCCCAGATGGGCACCCCAACCCATCAGAGAGGCGTCTGTCATTAAGAGTGATCGTCTGCTCTCGGCGGACTAATGGGATACCCTTCTGCAGAAGAGCCGGAACAATCCACCACTGGAAAGCGTTCCCCATCTCCTGGGTCACTATCACTGGCTGGTCCAGAGGACTGGGGTGCTGTGACCATTGGCAGGCCAGTCCCCACTGCAGGGGACGCATGTGCCAGCGGGCCCAACAGACCACACTGGTGCAGGCCGCCATGAGGCCCAGGAGGCACAGGAAGTCCTGGGCAGGGCACAACTGCCCAACCAGAAATGATTGGGCAAAGGAGGAAAGAACCTCGACCCTGTCCACTGGGAGCTGTGCTCTGTCTCGAAGAGAGTCGAGCTCTGCCCAGATGAACTGAATCACCTGCACTGGCACAAGTTCCAATTTGGCCTCATTGATCAGGAGGCCAATCTGAGAGCAGACCTGGAGGGCCAGATCCCTGGACCACTCTACCTCTGGCTTGGAGGAGGCTGCAATCAGCCAGTTTTCCAGGTAAGGGTACACCTGGACCCTTCTGCGCCGCAGGAATGCTGTCACCACTGCCATGCATTTGGTGAAGACCCTGGGAGCTGGAGAGAGGCCGAAGGGCATGGCCCGGAACTCAAAAAGGGATCCCTCCACTCTGAAGCAGAGGAATCACTGGTGGGACGGACGGATTGGGATGTGAAAGAACGTGTCCTGAAGGTGCAGAGAACAGAACCACATGCCTCGTTCCAAGGATGGGATGATCTGAGCCACAGTGACCAACCTGAAGGTTTGAGACCTTAGGAACTTGTTCAGATCGTGTAGGTCTAGAATGGGGTGCCAGCCCCCCATCCGTTTTGGGACCAGGAAGTACCTGGACACAAACCCTGGGTCTGATGGAGGATCCGCCACCTCCCTGATCACCTCCTTCTGGAGGAGCAGGGCAATGTCGGCTCGACGGACCGACAGAGAGGCTGCGGACTCCATAGCCCCTCATGGGGGCGACGGCTTGAAAGGTTGGGGACTGCTCGAATTCCAGAGGCAGACCCCTTCCTACCACTTCCAGCACCCAGCGGTCCATGGTGATATCGGATCAGGCGGAAAGAAAGTGGCAGAGCCATCCCCCCCACAGGCGGAATCCGGGGAGGAGCTGACGAGGTTGGGGGCGACACCCCTCAACCCGTCACTGGGCAGGCTTGGACGAAGGACCGGCCAAGGACCCTCCGGGACCTTTCCTCACGGCTTCCTGTTGGAGGAAGCAGCAGGCTGCGCTTTTGCGCGGCACGAGCCTGCTGGCCCGGATGCTGGTGTTGCTGGGCTGGACGTGCCGCAGGGGCTGAAGGACGAAAGGGCTTATGCTGCTGCTGGTGGCCTTTGTCCTTCTGGGCAGACATGACCGAGTCCAGGGTGGCACTCGACTTCTCGATCCACTGAAGATGCCTCTCAACCCCGGGACCAAACAAGTCGGTACCCAGGAAGGGAACATCTGCTAGCTTGTGCTGGGTAACTGCTGTGAAGGTGGAGATCCGCAGCCAAACTCTGCAGCACATGCCCACTGCGGCCGCTACTGACCGGGCATACGAGTCAGCAATGTCCAGGGAAGTCTGGAGCTGCTGTTTGGCCACCTCCCTTCCCTGATCCCGCACTTGCTTGACCGCAGTTTGGAGGTCAGCCGGGAGATGAGGAATCACCTCATCCAGGAAGCCCAAAAGGGCATTTGAAAAGTGTGCCATCAGGACGGCCGAGCTGGCCTGATGAAGACCTAGGGAGGAAGCAGCATAAACTTTCCGCTCGGAGTAGTCCAGCTTCTTGGACTCCTTTTCAGGAGGCTTGTCCACGTCCCGAGCGTTCCCAGAACACTGGAAAACACTGTCGGTCACATGCTCCGAGAAACCAGAGAGTGAACTGGTGGGAACTGCATACTTCCGAGCCATCCTGGCCGAAGGTGCGGGACAAGAAGCTGGCCGCTGCCACAGCTCCAGAGCCTGCGCCAACAATGGTTTCAGCCACCGGAAAGGCCTCCATGGGGAAATCCCCTCTGTCCAGTATCTCCGTGAGAGGATACCTGGCCCATTTTGAAACGGGTTCGTGCTCCATCCCAGTGGACTCTGAGATCAGTCGAAGCATTCCAAGAAACGAGGATGGGCTCTCGTCCACCGACTGACCCCAAATGGACTCCAAGTCAAGCGGCCTGGAGAACAAGGAGTCGTCGTTATCAAACTCCGAGGAGTCTGCGAACAGCTGCCGAACGCCTGAGCCACCCTCCAACTGCCGAGGTCAATCGGAAGTGAGGGTGACTGACAACCTATGGGGCAAACCCTGACCCGACCGAGAATCCTTGGTCGGGGCCCCAGTCTTCGGTTGTGGAGGCGGAGGTTCCACCACAATGGGTGGCGCTGCTGGTTTGTGAAACAACGGTGCTGGCCGACTCCTCAACCACTATGAGGGTTGTTTTGGCAGCTCCGGTGACAGCCGCTAATGGCCGGGAAGGCGGAGTCGGCTTATTCTCGTCAAAAAGGAGCTGCTGCCACATTAGATCCTCGTAGCACTGAAGCAATTTGCACCGGAGCCTATCTTCCAAAGAGGACGAAGACAGGATAAGCGGCGCTGTCGCTGCATCGTGAGACCGCCGATGTCGGCGGATCCGCTGACCGAGAAGAGGTCTGAGACCAAGACCTTCGGGTGTTTCTGAAGGTGGGTCTGAGGGGGCGGGGAACCCGCCTCCTCCCTTCGCTCAGGACCTTAACCATGACTCCAGCACAGAAAGTCCTCGTTTCCACCAGGGAAACCGTGAAGAAGGGTTGTCTGCTTCTCCGGTCAACAGACAGTCCGACGGGTCGAGAAAAATCTCAACTGCATCAATGGGTGTCTCGGCCGGCTGACATTACGGGGACAACATGAAGCCAGCAGCCTTAGCTGCAACCTCGACCGAAGTCGAATGTCGACTATCCGAGGAAGGGGACCTCTCCAGCTCCCATGAACATCGACGGTGGGACTTACCTTTGGGGTCCTTCTTTTTGGACCGAGAGGAATGTCCCGAAGGCCCTTCTCCCTTGGTGGAGAGAGACTGGCAAAGCTCCTTGAAAGAAGCTGTGTAGGAGGAGCCCAAGGAGAGCGTGATAAATGCAGCGATCGAGGAGGATGATGATGATGATGCAGCTTGGGCTGCCTCCTCCTCGAGGGTGATCTGCTCCAGTTGTTCAGCTGAGCCCACAGCAGCGACACCGCCCCAACGGCCTTCGACTTGACTGGAGGATAACGCTTTCGGTCACCCCAACAGCACCGGGCAGCGGTCCTCCAAGACCAGCTAAAAGGATCTGCACAACTCACAAGCCTGTGAGTCATGGCCGAGTCCAAGGCAATAAACACACGTGGACAGCGGCTCGGTCTGGGACATCTTCTGCCCACACTGGCACAGACTAAATCCGGGAGTCGATTTGTCCATTGCAGCCGCGAGGGAAGATAAAGACTGAAGTCTTGCAAACTTTAAAATAAGTTACGGATTAACCTAAGAGTTCGGATCCAGGCCTAAAACGCAGAGTGCAAAGGAGGGAACCTGAGCTTCCAAGCGGTAAAGAAGATCTAGCGTCAAGGGGCGGAGCCGAGAGTTTTACCACCCGGGTGGGTGGGAGAAGCCAGCTTGAAGACCTTCCGGCAAGATTTAAAGCGGCAAGGAACCTGCCAGTAAGTGTGCATTGAACATATCCACGTCCCTAGAACCTAGTCTAACATCTACATTCAGTTCTCTATCCACACTATGGCAGACTCTCAGCAGTCCACCGAGAGCAACAGCATGGAGTGCACCCATTTTAAGTTAAGAGAATGGAGGACTAATGTCCGAGAGGCAACACCTCATCAGCTCAGCAGATCAATGCTGTAATAGGAAATGGACATGTGCGCATTAGATCAAGTAGTACCCTGCACATCTCGGCAATGGGAACGCTCCTTGCAGAAGCAACAGAAGTAGCAGTATGTCTGGTAGAGTGAGCATGCAGACCCAAATGAGGCTCCTGATCAGCCAACACATATCAGAGAGAAATGTAGGAAGTGAGCCTCGCGACAATAGTCTTAACTTCAGCAGATTCAGTGCAAGTACAAACAGCTGCTAAGTGTCACCATGCAATTTTGACATGTATTCCTTGTAGAAGAGCAAGTCTCTGCAGACATGTAAGGTATGGAATGCCCTTTCAGCATTCCAAGCATGAGACTGACAACTTAGACAAATGACACTTGCCCACAGACTCTAATAACATCTTCATGAGCCACGATAGCATCAGCGTAAGATATCAAGGAGGCACAGGTTTACATACCAAAGGGAATAGGGGATCCAAGCCTGTTAAAAAGGAATAGTTACGTACTTACCGGAAAGGCAGATCTTCGAGAGAATCTCTCATCAGACAACACCATTCAAACTTACAGCCGACAAGCACTAGGGCAACACAAAAACTGTTGCAAGCAGTATGCCAGGGACTGCCCATGATGACGTCAGCGTATACATAAACGTAGGAGGACCCTCCTCTACTCAGTTCTCTGCCAGAGGTCTGCTCAGAAGACCATACTCTAGGGAATCAGGAGAGAACCCAGCACTCCACATATCAGGCAAGACAAAGGGGTACAAAATGAAACAATAGAGATAGCAAAGAAATCCAGTGCTGCAGACCCAAAAGGGAGGATGAGGATGGTATGGCATGGCCAGATGACAGAGAGTCTCTTAAAGATCTACTGCTTCGGTAAGTACATAACTGTCCTATCTTCTTCGAGGATATTGCTTTCATCAGACCACACCTTTGAAACAAATACCAAGCAGTAACAAAACCCGACAGTTTGGTGGGGAGCTGGAAAAGTACAGTTGTGTAAGAACTTATTGTAACAGTAGATCTTCAAGAGTATCTCTTGCAGCAGGCCATAACACATGGGATATCCAGCCGCAGGTATCACTTCCTCTGGATGATTTCCCAGCAATCTCTCCCAGGGGCCTCTCCCTTCCTGTCACCTGATGTGCTCTTGCACATATATAAAGGGGAGGCACTGGATACTCCTCAGTTCTATTTTTCATCTTAGCTACCAATGTGAAAAGTGAATCATAGGTCTCCGATGGGAACCGAGGAGAATAACAAAAGGCAGTAGCTCAAGGCTTCCACATGAGGATGGAGCAAGGTACCCTTCTAAAGCAGGAGCAAGGGGGATGGTGGGCGGGGCAGCATGGCCTGCTGCAAAAGATACTCTTGAAGATCTACTGTTACGGTAAGTTCTTACACGACTGTACTATCTTCTTCAAGGCAATCTCTAGCAGCAGACCATAACACATGGGAAGAATCCCAAGCAATTATGTTGCACACGGGAGGAGGAAGTGAACTGCAGCAAATTGGGTCAGGAGGCCGTTGAGGACAGTCCGCCCAAAAGCAGCACACTTTTTAGAAGCAATGTCTAGACTGTAATGTTTTATGAATATATGTACAGTAGACCAGGTGGCGGCCTCGCAAATCTCTAAAGCAGAGATGCCTCAAAAAAACACTGTGGAGGTAGCTATGCCTCTAGTGGAGTGGGGTTCCACAGATCCTGTGAGAGGTTTTTCATATTTGTTTTACATGAATGTAATGCAGTTGGCCAACCATGTGGACAAACACTGCCTAGAAATCCGATCGTCCAGTCATCCTGCAGCAAAAGAAACAAAAAGATGCTTCGTTTTTCGCAACTGTACAGTGTGGAGAAGATAAAGCCTCAATGTTCTCTGCACATCGAGAGTATGAAGCAGAACTTCCCTTGGATTCTCAGGCTCTACAAAATACACTGCCAACTAAATGGACTGATTGAGAGTAAATTCAGAAACAACCTTAAGTAGAAAGGAGGGGTAAGTACGCAAGGACACCTAATCCATATGAAACTGTAAATAAGGTGGCTTGCACATAAGCATCTGTAATTCATAGATACGTCTACCTGACGTAATCGCCACCAAAAACATTGTTTTCCACGACAAAAAACAGAGCTTGCATGTTTCACCGGGCTCAAAAGGACTTTCAGTCAATTTTTCAAGTAGAAAATTCAAATCCCACACTGCGACAGGGTCTCGAATAGGGGGATGCAAAAGTAGTACACCTTTCAGGAAGGTTCTAATGAGAGGTAACTGGGACAATGGTTTGTTGTCCACAGTTAAATGCAAAGTATGACTACCCGATAGGTGTACTTTTATTGATGAATATCTTAGACCAGCCTCTGACAGAGAAAGGAGGTAGTCCAGTATTCTCTGTGGGGAACAGTCATAGGGTTCCAGTTCCTGGAAAGAGGCTCAAATGGAGAAACGCTTCCATTTCATGGAGTAGGAGGCTCTAGTAGAGGGCTTCCGTGCCGCCCTCAGAATTTCTGCTACCATTAGGGACACCTAACGAGAAAGGACTATGTCCTCAGGAGCCAGGCATGCAGGCACAGGGAGCGCAGGTCTGGGTGTAGTACGGAGCCATCCTCCTGTGAGAGGAGGGCTGGACAAACAGGTAGAGGAAGAGGATCATGATCAAAGATTTGCAACAGTAGGGGAATCAAATCTGCCTCGGCCAGTAGAAACATAGACTTTGACGGCAGATGAAGACCGCTTGGCCCCCCTAGTCTGCCCATTTCCCTACCTAGAGGATAAGCTGCAGATCCTATTCAACCAACAGTCTATTTCATCCTACCCCCCCCAACCAAAAATTGCCTTATGTCTGTCCTATGCATTCTTGAATTCTCCCACAGTTTTAGACCCCACAACCTCCTCAGGAAGGCTGTTCCATGCATCCACCACCCTTTCTGTTAAAAAATACTTCCTCACATTACCCCTGAGCCGTCCCACCTCTATCTTCAAATTGTGTCACCTTGTTCTTGCACATCTCTTTTTCTGAAAGATGCTACCCTCTTGGACTTTGTTGATTCCACTGAGGTACTTAAACGTTTCTATCATGTCCCCCCTCTCCCTCCTTTCCTCAAGGGTATACATATTAAGCTCCTTTAGCTTCTCCTCATATGGCTTCTCTTGCAGACCCTGCACCATTTTAGTTGCCCTCCTCTGAAATGCCTCCATCCTGTCTATGTCCTTGCGAAGATGGGGTCTCCAGAACTGGACGCAGTACTCCAGATGGGGTCTCACCAACTATATGTACGGCGGGATAACAACTTCCCGTTTTCTGTTGGTGATGCCTCTCCCTATACATCCTAGTATCCCCCCAGCCCTCCCTACCGCCTTCTCACATAGCTTGCCAACCTTAAGGTCATCTGATATGATTACCCCCAGGTCCATTCCATTTATGTTGTTGTTACTACTCTCCCCCCCCCCATTGTGTAATCTTCCCTTGGGTTTTTGTTTCCCAGGTGCATTACTTTGCACTTCTTTGCACTGAATCCAAGCTGCCATACTTTTGACCATTCCTCCAACCATGCCAAGTCCCTTCTCATCCTTTCCACGCCTCCTTGTGTATCAACCCTGTTGCAGATCTCTGTCATCTGCAAAGAGGCATACTTTTCCTTTCAGTCCCTCGGCAATGTCACTTATAAAGACATTAAAAAGGACTGGACCCAGTCAGGAGTGTAGCCAAAAATTTCTGTTTTGTACACAATCTCCAACAGTTACACCCCCCAATTAAAAAATGTGCACATCCCTTCCAAATGGCACCCCCTTCCAGACAAGTCAGATTGTTGCCAGATGATTCCTTTACTCTCTAAAGAGGTTATACATGTATCAGAGCCTCCTCAGTGGCCTACACTAACCCAAATGCTACGGATTAGAATGATAATATTAACAGAGTGGCTTATGGTTTGTGACAGGCACTCAACAAATCTGTACACAAATGTGTACAGTGAGTATGCCTGTCTACACCCTTGGACCCAGTACTGAACTCTGCGGTACCCCACTTGAAACCCCTCTTTCTTCAGAGCGGACTCCATTTACAATCCTTCTGTGTCCTGTTGTTCAGCCAATGTTTTACCTAGGCTACCACCCTGGGACCCACTCCAAGGCTGGTTAATCTACTAATCTTTTGTGTGGGACTGTGTCAAATGCCTTGCTAAAGTCTAGGTAGGCCATGTCCACAGCCCCTCCCTGGTCTACATCTTTGGTCACCCAGTCAAAGAAATCAATTAGATTCGTCTGACATGACCTTCCTGCTGTGAACCCATGCTGCCTTGGGTCCTGTGCCCCACTGGCCTCTAGTTACTCAACAATTATTTCCTTCAGAAGTGATTCCATCACTTTTCCTACCACAGAGGTCAAACTGACAGGTCTGTGGTTTCCTGCCTTGCTCTCACTTTTGTGAAGGGGAATCACATCAGCCTTCTTCCAGTCCTCAGGTACTACACTATCCTCCCATGATTTGTTATAAACGGTAGTTAGTGGTGTCACTAGTTCCCTTAATTCTTTTAGAATTCTGGGGTGAATTCCATCTGGCCCCATTGCTTTGTCCACCTTCAGTTTTAGGAGTTCTTTCAGAACCCTTTCTTCTGTGAAAGGACTGGGATAGACCCCCCTTTCCAGAGTGTTTCTGTTAATTGGATTAGGCACCTCCCCTACTTCCTCTTTTGTGAATACTGAACAGAAGTATTCATTCAGTATCCCTGTTTTTTCACTGTCACCATTAGCACTCTCCAACCATTCTATTCAGCCTCACTATCCCTCCCTTTGTCTTTCTACGCTCCATGATATACCTATAAAAGATTTTATCCCCCTTCTTAACTGAATTAGCTATATTTTCCTCAGTTTGCGCCTTTGCTATTCTGACTACCCTCCCTGCTTCCTTCTGCCTTAACTGGTACAGTTCTCTGTCCTGCTCCTTCTGTGCTTCCTTATACTTCCTAAATTGTATCTTTTTCTCCCCAACCTTCACTGCCATTTCTTTTGAGAACCATAGTGGCTTTTCTTTCATTTTGATTTGTTTATTTGCTTCACACAAAGGCTTATTGCTTCTGTGATGGCAGTTTTGATATTTCCCCATTGTTGCTCCACCCCTCCTTCTAGCCTGTTTGCTAGTGCTTTTCTAAGGTACTCTCCCATCTTGCCAAAGTCAGCCCTCCTGAAGTCCAGAACCCTCACTTTTGTATTGCTCGACTCTGTAGCTGAGTTTATCATGAACCACAATGTTTGGTGGTCACTTGTTCCCAAATGGCTACCCACTTCTAGATCTGAGATCCTCTCACTGTCCCCATTTGAGAGTATGAGGTCTAAGACCGCTCCCTCACGAGTAGGTTCCAAAACTAGCTGTCTGAGGCATGCCACCTGAAGGGCATCAAGAATTGCCCTGTTTTTGGATGTGGTTGCAGCAAAGGTGCTCCAGTTAACATCTGGCATATTCAGGTCCCCCTTCAACAGTATCTCCCCTTTCTCTGCCATCCTAAGTATGCCTTCTATCATATCCTTGTCCATTCCTTCCCCCTGACATGGGGGTCTGTATACAACCCCTGTGCAGATTGTGGTGCCATCTCCAGTCTCTGAGGTGACCCACAGTGCCTCCTCTCCTCCCTGTTTACTCTTTTGTTCAGTTGCTTTTATCCCTTCCCTTACATAGAGGCTACTCCCCTTCTGCCCTGTGGTTGTGTACCTGGTATGTTAACATCCCAGTCATGGTTCTCTGTGTACCATGTTTCTGTGACTGCTCACGATATCAGACATCCCTCTTACATCAAGGCCACCAGTTCCGGAGCTTGTTGCCCAGACTACGGTTGGTGCTCATTACCTCCATTTCTTGAAGAGCCTACCCTTTTGCCCCATCCCTGTCCTTATTCGTTTGTCACTTTCTCCATTTACCCCTGCACTTCTCCCTATTGAACATCTCTATGTTTAGTGTGTCACCTCATTTAGTAAGTACCCTGATTTTTTGGTGGGGAGGGCTAGGATTTCTGCTCCTTCCAGTGCCTCCCCCTTGGCTAGTTTAAATGCTTGCCAATGAAGCATTTAAACCTATCACCTAGGATCCTGGTTCCCCTCCTGGACAGATGCAGACCACCACGCCAGTATAGGCCTGCATCCGTCCAGGTGGACCCCCAGTCCCCAGTGAAGCCAAGTCCCTGAGCTCTGCACCAGTTTTTCAACCACTGATTGAATCCCATGGTGTGGAGCACCTTAGCCTCATCCGTGCCATAGACAGGCAGCACCTCCGAGAAGGTTACCGTGTGTGCCATTTTTCTAAGGCCCCTCCCCATCTCCACAAATGCTTCTTGCACTGCTCTGATCCCTTTCTTAGCCAGGTCATTTGTCCCTAGGTGGACAATGACATCCAGCTCCCTCCCCTGTGCGGCTGCTTCTGTGATCCTGAGGATTTGCTCCCAGTCCTTCCAAGCCATGGCGCCAGGCAGGCACCTTACCACCCTTGCCTCTTCCTCCCCCAGTTCTACCTTCCTAACAATGGAGTCCCCCACCAGGAGTTGTTTCCTTCCCCTGTGGGGTCCCATGCCACCCTCCTGTGGGTCTCCTTTGTGGAGGTTCCCAGTATCCTCCTTGGTCTCCACTGTGGGTGCCTCCATAGAGGAACCGCATTTTTCCAGAACAGCATAGAAATTGTACAGAGGTACAACTGAAGGGATGCACCTCTGTTCCACCACCCTCACCCTCCCTGAGCCCACTGTGGTCCAACCGCTCCTCTTTCTTGGCAACCTCTGAGGCAGCGGCAGTGACTCTGGTGGTCCCTGGGTGGGACAGGAGGTCCCACAAATCCTGGCCAACTCAGCCTGGAGATGAGAAACCTCCTCCCTCAACCCGGAGAGGTGCCTATAGATGGGACAACACTGCATTCTCCAGAATGTCTTCCGGAAGACTGCTGCTCCACAGCCACTGCACTGCACCACTTCCATGTCTTTTTTCTGGCCCCCTAACTGTTGTTTGCAATACTTACTCTTTCCTCCATTTATTTTCTTTTTTCTTCCCCTACTTACTGCCTCTGCGCCCTTTTAGCTCCTGATCTTCCTGTTCTAAGACAAGAAGTTCCTATATTCCTTAGTAGTCTCCTTACTTGCTCAGAGTCAGACCTCCAGTAGCTAGGGGAGGACGGAAAGCTACTCTTGCCCTTCTAGGATGGTGAGTCTTTGGTGGCTCTGTAGGGGGCTACGAGAATCATCAACGCCCTGTCTCTGACCAGCTTCAAGAGTACTCTCTGTATGAGGGGAAAGCATAAAGAAAACTTCCTGCCCAGGAACGAGATAAGGCGGCAGCCAAAAAGTTCAAGGACCTCACTCTAAAGAGCAACAGAGAGGCAGTTTCACGTTTTGCGGAGAAGCAAATGGGTCTAATTCCAGGTGACTTCACCGGAGGAAGACGTCCGCTAAGACATCTGGGTGAGGCTCCCATTCATCAGCCTGAGCATGAGTCCTGCTCAGGTCATCAGACAGGGTATTTGAAAACCCTGGAATATGAACTGCCAAAAGGTGAATGCCTCTCTGGATCGCCCAATGCCACACCCTCATGGACTCCCAACAGAGAGGGTGTGAATGGGTGCCACCTTGCTTGTTCAGGTAGTGAACAACTGTGGAACTGTCCGATTGCACTTGAAGGCAACCCTGAGGGAGTAACATCTCAAATGCATGTAAGGTGTAGAGAAATGAAAATTACGTACCTACCGTAATTATGATCTTTCTCTGTATCTTCACCATTCATCACTGCTGGGTATCTGCCAGAGGTCAGGACCCCACGGGAGCTGCTTTTTTTTTTTTTTTTAAAGGTAGGTGGAGCCGACGCACCATCGGTGCCGCCTCATAAGGACTGCGTGAGCGCCGCTAATTGGCCTTTAGGTTGCGCTCGACTCTCCTGCCTGCCAGTCCAGAGTCGCTGGAGAGGTAAGAGGAAGGGAGTGGAGGGTGGGACAAGGAAGTCCAAGGGACAGAAAAAGGAAAAGATGTATGAACCAAAAGGAGAAATAACGACTGAGAGGACAGGAAGGGAGAAGAGTTGGAAACTAAAGGGATTGGGAGGGGACCCAATCTCTGGTAAAGGAAGAGGGAGGTAGGGTGGGTAAAGAATTTAGGCAGAGAGGGAAGAAGGTTAACACATCCCAGACCCTGGTTCGTCTCCAGATTGTATAAGAACTGCAAGGAGTAGCAAAGGCTTTCTGCCAGAATTCAAGGCACGGAATAACTGGCAAACATTCCAGATGAGCAGAGTCTGCTATTCTGGAAGGAGGACAGGGTACAGGGAATTAGCACCTTCTCGAAAAAAGATTATTGGTGAAAAAAGGGCAGAAAAATATTTTTATTTATTTATTTATTTTTATAGACGAGGAGAAATAGGTTGGACAGGAACAGGGAGGAGGAAAGAAAGGAGGGCAACTGTCAACTCCCACCCCACAAGGGTGGAGCCAGGACACCGGAGAAGAAGTGCCCCCCCTGCTGTCCACTCTCCCTGGAACATTATGCCCCTGTTTTACCCCACTCCTAAAAAAGGAAAGGGGAAGGGATGGGCACAGAGAGGGAGGAGGGCACAGAGACTGAGGCCCCAGGGGGACGGAGGGTGGGATCGTGATGAATGGTGAAGATACACAGAAAGATCATAATTACGGTAGGTATGAAATTTTCATATCTTATCTGTGGCAATCTTCACCATTCATCACTGTTGGGTGAGTACCGAGCCCCCCGAAGGGGGTTTTCTTTTACACCCTAAGGGATAAAATCCCTTAGCTCTCAGTGGGTGACACACTAGGAGGGGGAACCCTCAGGGCCTGGAGGGGCCCGAGAGTGGGGAGAGTGAGACAGAGTTCCCCCGGAGGGGGTAGGAAGTTGCCCCGACTAACGCTGTCTTGCTCTACGGGAGAAGAAATAGGTTCCCTGGTGAGCGGAGTTAATCACCCTATGCAGGGCCAAGGGTGACAACCAGGAAAGACGCAGCCATGTCGTCCGCCTAGTGCAGATCGCTGTTCCTACGACTCTGGTAGCAACCTCGTTGGCATCATAGGATGCCCTCGTTTGCTGCCTTGCTAGCTCCAGGCCACGCGCAGAGTGTGCAATGGCTTGTCTGGTTTGCTCCGTATCAGGCAATGACGCTAGGAGCTGACCCAGCCTGGACCACAAGAACCTGTCATAGGCTGCATAGTGGGCCTGATGTGCAGAAACAGAAAAAAGTAACCGTGCTGAGTAGAAAGTCCTCCTACCCCAGAAGTCAAAATCTGAGGAGTCTTGATCTGGGGGCAAGTCATGGTGAAGGGCGCAAAGCCCATCAGGAGTATCCAACTGAATCAATCCAGACTGTGGATGAGGCATGGAACCTGGAGACTCCGGGGGTGAGCAATACCTCTGGTTGAGATCCCTTGGGGCAGGAACTCCGGAGAAGGGTCTCTGCCAGGAACGCAACGCCTCCCGAAAGGGAGCAGGCCAGGGCGGCACCACAAGGGTGACCTTGCCAAAATCGCTTAGAAAGGTGTGCGACGAGCACTCAGGATTGCTGATAGTGGAAGGAGTAAGGTGCAAGTCCTCTAACATCCTCACGAGGAATCGCTGATACTCGTCGAGATCAGCAGCTGGAGAGATGTGGACAGAAGTTTCCTTCCCCCCCAAAAGAGGGGGATGAGGAGCTGGAGGGCACTGGCTGTTCTGTGGGTGGCTGCTCGGGGGAGGCTGAAACACCTGGCTGTCCACTGCCCCAGCATAAGCAGGGAACCGAGCAGACACTGCTCTGAACTGCTCCCAGCAGAGAGAGAGGCCCGCTAGGACCAAGGATGCCTGGGAGCTCAGAAGAATGTGGCAGAGGGATGGGGACAGAGCCGAGAAGAGATGTTGGCTGACTCCGCCTGGGCTAAGGAGCGGACAGTGGGCACCCACGGAGGAAAGTGCCCCAGAAGACCCACAGCCAACAGCTGAACAACCATTTTGGTACTGCCTTGGCTGCGCCTGGAAGAATCCCCCCGTGAGGCGACCGGGGCCATATAGGTTGAGAAGGACAGTGCCCTACCTCAAAAGAATGGGACTCTCTCAAAGAGACCGATGAGGAAGAGTGGAGATCCGCACTATGGCTTCTCCCTGAGCCCGGGTGGACCCCCGAAAAAGGCCGACGTGCCGACCCCACGCCCCTCGGGGTCCGAAGAGCCCTCATCCTCCTCGAGAGGGCCAGCCTAGGTAGCTGGCATCTCTGGGTAGCTCCCGGAGGGGCTATCCAGGGCACAGTACCCTCTCCCCGTAGGTGCTCTGATCAGCCACAAAGTTGGTCGATCTAGGCACACCACAGGCAGGGGTACGACTACTGAGGGGTTAGTGAAACCATTAAGACCAGGCTGCAGAGCTATGGTGGCCTGCACCACTGCCTCCTGGTCAGCACCCCTGACCCCAGTCTTGGTAGCTACCGACCCCACCTCAGAAGGAGGCTGACTCCGGCTTGTCGAGGAGACTACTGGACTGCCCACCTCAACAGCCAACCCCACAGGGTCAGACTGTACATCTGCCTCAGAGCTCGACTCTGCCTCCGAGGAGGTAGAGGCCGAGGCCCTGTGCCAAACCGTAGGAGGACGCCCATTGCCATCCTTGTCAACAGGCCCAGAAAACAAAGCTGTGCCCAAGCCAGTGCCAGTGTCCCCCGCAGTTCCGTGAACAGAATCCGCAGGGAGCACGGCCCCAGCCTGAGCAAGAGCTCCAGAGCCGGGATCAGTCATGGCGCCATCCGGTCCCACAGCGCCGAGGAAAAAGACGGCACCAACGACAGCCCAGACGGCACCATCGGCATCGAGGACAGCGCCACCCAGCTCCACGGTGCCGCAAACGGTGCCGATAGAGGCAGTGCCGACGGCGCCAGAGGAATCTGAAGGCCCCATGGCACCAAGACACGAGGACACCGCGCCGTGCTCAACCTCGGCACCAAGGCGAGACATTGAAAAAGACAGCACCATAGCAGCTCCCACATCTCCGACAGAAGCCACGGCACCGCACAAGTCGGCACAGACGACGGTCTCAGTTCAGGGTCCACGGTGCCGCTGAACATTGTCGAGGCCCACAACGGGCGCGAACCGACAGTGTCAAGGCCGGGCACCGACTCGGGCTCAATAACCGCTGGGTCCGACACCAGGAAGCATTCACCGCCTAAGGGGACACTGCCATGGCGAGCCCTCCCACCCCAGAGAGGAACAGAAACGAGCCTCCTGCCGCCGTGAAGAATCCTCGGCAATGACTAGGCTACTAGGAGGTGAGGCTCTCCTCCTTGGTCCGTGTAGGACCCGGGAGGATTACCGGAGGAAGGCCGAGGCGTGGCTTGGCCCGACAAGTGCGCAACCCGTCCCTGAGAATCCTGGCAGCTTGCCCCACTTTCCATACCGCTGCTTGGCGATCTGGAGGTCCATGAAGAAACAGGCATCGCACAAATCCATGTCATGAACCGGGCCAAGACACAAGAGACACGTGCCGGTCAGTGACTGAATACTTTCGGCCACAAGGGTACCGTCGCATGGGGGGGCCAACCTATCTTAGTAGATTTCTTGCCCTCCGACCGAGACATGACCCATGGAGAAAAAAAACCACCAAAAATAGACTTGACGTCGCGGAAATATAAAAATAAGGAAAGATCTTACCCGGCGATGTAGAGTGTTGGCAGAAACAGAACTGGCAGGAAAACCGGACTTTGACTGAAGGTAAAATGTTTTGAAAAAACAACTGCGGAGCAGGCCTAGGACTCTTCACAGTTTCCCACGAGGCGACCTCTACGGCGGGAGACTAAGAACTGTCAGGCAGGAGTCGTCGACGCACCAGAACGGCCAACCCGCGAGCGCCACGCAGTGCGTCAGCCTCGAGGGCGGCGCTAATGGTGCGTCGGCTCCACCTACCTTAAAAAAAAAAAAAAGCTCCCGCGGGGTCCTGACCTCTGCCAGATACCAAACAGTAATGAATGGTGAAGACTGACACAGATAAGATCAGCCCTCAATTGCAGAATGCTGATGTGAAGACGAGATTCCATCACAGTCCAAGAGCCCTGGGACTGAACCCCTGGAAGATGGGCATCCCAGCCCATCAAGGAGGTGTCCATTGTTAGAATGAGGTCCGGGACCCGGGGATGGAATGACATGTCCTGCAGGAGATTGTCCCTGAATTTCCACCATTGTAGTGTACGAAGTGCTGGGGAGGACAGAAGGACTGGGGCATCGAAGTCTTCCCATTTCTGATCCCACTGGACCCAGATGTTCCAATGAAGGATCCTCATTTGAAATCTGGCATAAAAGACAACAGAGATGGTAGCTGCCAAATGTTCCAGGGGCCAAAGGTAGTCCCTTGCAGAGACATACAGACAAGGTTCCAAATGGAGAATGAGGGTCAGGATGGTATCCGCCCTGGTTTCGGGGACAAATGCCATGCCTCGGGAGGTATCTAGTACCGTTATGATATACTGGAGAGTCTGTGCTGGGGTCAGCATAGACTTTGGATAGCTGAACGTTATGCCCTCCATGCAGAACATCGCCATGGTGCGTGTCAGGGTGTATTCCAGCATGGGGCGAGTAGATGCCTTTTGGAGCCAGTCGTCTAGGTATGGAAAGACGTACAGACCCTCCAGGCGAAGAGCTCCTGCTGCCAGGCATTTTGTGAATACCCTGGGGACCAAAGAAAGGCCAAAAAGGAGGGACCAAAACTAAAAATGATGGCTTTGAAACTGGAGGGTTAAGAACTGCCTGTGAGCGGGTTGGATCAGGATATGGAAGTATGCGTCCTTCATATCCAAGGAACAAAGCCAATTTCCCGTGTTTAGCAGGAGAAGAAGAAGGGTGGGCAACGTCACCATCCTGAATTTCTGGTACCTTATATAGAGGTTGAGGCCTCTGAGATCCAGAATAGGACTAAGTCTCCTGTCCATTTGGGAAGCAGAAAAAAACAGGAGTAAATCCCTGAACCTCTTTGATGGGTGGGAAGAAAAAATTACTCACCTTAGTAATCATGTTTCTTCTAATGGAGTCTTGCTGTATTCTGACTATTGCAGTTAGCCCCAGCCTTTAAACTGCTGCAGAGAAGAAAGGGTTAACTTTCTATGCAGAGCATAGAATGCTGAGCTCAAGCTCGGTTGAGGTCTCTGTCTGGAGCCCTTTGAAATCCAACCGTCAGATTCTTACGAGCAAAAACTCACTAACTATCCTATGTGGAAAATGTTAAATTTTTACTAGCCAACTGGCAACTAAATGTTTTGGATTACCAAAGGAAGACTCAAGTCAGAAAAAACACCCAAACAAAAATAAGGGGGTGTAAAAGGAGCACCCCTGAGATGAAACACTGCACCTGTCCACCCACTTCCCAAAAACAGGTTCTGAGAGGGGAGGCAGGGAGGGAGGGAGGTCAGAATACAGCAAGACTCCATTAGAAGAAACATAATTACTAAGGTGAGTAATTTTTTCTTCAAACAACATGAAGTCTTGCTGTATTCTGACTATTGCAGACTACCAAGCACTACCTCCATGGAGGAGGGAAAGAACCTACTTTGGGAAGAGGCTCTGAAGTACAGCTGTGCCGAACCAAGCATCGCCTCTAGCCTGGATATCCAGAGAGTAATGCTTGGTAAAGGTATGGACTGTTTTCCAGGTGGCTGCTAGACAAATTTCTGAGAGAGGAATATCCCAGGCAGCAGCCAGGGAAGCAGCTGTACCTCTGGTGGAGTGAGCCCTCAGGCCTGAGGGTGGAATTTTACCCAGTCTCTCATAGCAGAATTGTATACAAGACACAATCCACCTGGCACCAGTTCTCTTGGAAGCAGGTTTGCCCTTTCTCACTTCTCCATAAGTGAGGAACAACTGGCAGGAATCAAACCTGTGACCCTTGGTACGCTCTATATAGTAGCTAAAGGCCCTAACATCTAAACTGTGTAGCCTCCTCTCTCCTGAAGAGGAATGATCAGTGAAGAAAACAGGAAGAGAGACTGATTCAGGTGGAAATCTGAAACCACTTTGGGAAAGAACCTTCTATTGGTTCTAAGGACTTTATACCTATGAAAGGAGATAAAATCAGGTTCCACTGACAGGGCCTGCAGTTCACTGATACGTCTGGCAGAGGTAATGGCTACTAAAAACACAGTTTTCCAAGTCAAGTACTTAAGTTCTACTGAGGACATAGGCTCAAAGGGGAGGTTGCATCAATTGAGCAATGCAAACATTTAAATCCCAGGCGGGGCAGGGTCTCTAAATGGAGGATTGGTATGAAGCAATCCCTTGAAAAATTTACAGAACACAGAATGAGATGATAGTGAGGAAGACTTCCCCACTGACAGAAAAGCAGAGACAGCCGACAAGTGTACCTTGAGAGTAACTGGTCTGAGGCCTAGGCCATTAAGATGGACCATATAATCCAGAACTGTAGGCAATTCAGCAGTGTCTGGGGACATATGCTGCTTGGAACTCCAAATGCTGAATCTCTTCCATTTGGAGTTATAGGTCTTTCTAGTGGCAGGCTTTCGAGAGGCCTTGAGGATATCCAGAACCCCCTGAGACAAATGCAAATCTGCATACTCTAACTCTTCAAGAGCCATGCCTTGAGATTGAGAGACTGAAGACTGGGTAACAAATCCTCCCCTGAGAGGAGATTACCAGGTTGTAATTCCTGGGAAGAGACAGGGGAAGATGGACTGCTAGGGACAGCAACAGGGGGGTACCAAGGCTGTCTGGCCCAATCTGGAGAAATCAGAATCACTTTGCAAGGTTGTAACCTTATCTTGACTGAAACTTTGAACAGTAGAGGAAAGGGAGAGAAGGCATACAGAAACTTCCCTTCCCAGTTCACAATCAGAGCATCCAGAGGGACTGAGCCCAAGACTGAGGATCTGCACCAAAGAGAGGAAGTTGGTGATTGTCTGGGGCTACAAAGATATCTATCTCTGGAGTGCCCTACCTTGAAAAAATCACCTTTAAGACCGGAGGGTCCAGGGACCATTTGTGATGGCCCTGTGAGATCCTCCTCACTGAATCTGCTAGCACATTGTCTAAGGTGGACTGCTATCAGAGAGGCTTGCAGGGAATAAGCTAGGGACCACAACTTCATGGCTTCTGTGCACAAGGCCATAGACCATGTGCCTCCCTGCTTGTTGATGTACCACATGATGGTGGTGTCTGTTCTGACTTGACCCACCTTGTTCTGCACTGACTGAAAGAAAGCTTGCAGGGCCAAAAAAATGCCCTGAGTCCTAGGAGATTGATATGGAGGAGGGATTCCTGAGGGGACCACAGCCGCTGGGCAGTGAGGGCCCCCAGATGGGCTCCCCAGCCCAGGAGGGAAGCATCCGTGGTAAGGACCACTGAATGTGGCTGAGTGACAAATGGGACCACTTGCCTTAAATTGTCCTGATCCTGCCACTATTGAAGGGCTTGGATCAGGGTCCAAGTCACTGGGATCAGTTTGGTAAGGGGAATCCTTCCTTTGGGACCAAAAGGCCCTCAGATGGAACTGAATGTCCCTCATCTGGGATCTTGCCCCTTGGACCACTGCTGTAGAAGCTGCCATGTGGCCCAAGAGCTGGAGGAAATGCCTTGCTGGTCGAGACACCTGAAGGCTGAAGGAAGAAGCCAGTTCTATAAGAACTCTTGCTCTTTCCAGGGGAAGAAAGACTCTTGCTTTGACAGTATCCAGCTCTGCCTCTATAAAGGTAAGGAGCTGCACTGGCTCGAGAACTGACTTGGGAAGGTTGAGAAGAAATCCTAGAGAAGTGAGCACTTGCTGGTTCACTTGCAGGTCTGACTTGACTTGGTCTGGGGACTGGCCCACTATGAGCCAGTCGTCCAGATATGGAAAAATGGAAATCTTTTGCCTTCTTAGAAAGGCAACGACTACTGCCAGGCAGTTTGTGAAAAACCCTTGGGGCTGATGTTAGACCAAAGGGCATTGCTTTGAACTGATAGTGCCCTGAGGGCAACTTGAACCAGAGGTACTTCCTGTGGGAGCACCTGATGGGAATGTGAAAATAGGCATCCTTTAGGTCCAGGGAGGCTAGCCAGTCCCCTGGCCTTAGAGAGGGAAGGATTATTCCCAGAGTTACCATCTTGAATTCTGGTTTTAAAAGATGTTTGTTCAGGTATCTGAGGTCTAGAATGGGTCGCCACTCCCCTGTCTTTTTTGGGGTAAGGAAGTACCTGGAGTACAAACCTTTGCCCCTGTGTAGGGTAGGAACTCTCTCTCTGGCTCCTAAGGCCAGAAGAGATGAAACCTCTGCCTCTAGGGCAAGGGGTTTCTGAGAGACCTGCAGGTGGAAAAGATCTGGCTCTCATCTTCAGAAATTTTATGAAGCTGAGAACCAGTCCCTGGCTTACTACTTCCAGGACCCACTTGTCTGAGGTAATAGACATCCAGTCCTGGACAAAGTAAACCAGCCTGCCTCCTACTGGAATAGGAGAGTCGACCCGGGCAGACCCATCAGGGTGTCTGCTTGGCAGGGGCCTTAGGCTGAGGAGTGGATGCAGCCCTGCTCATCCCCCTTCTGCCTCTCCCTCTGAAGAACCCCCTCTGTGAAAAGGGAGAAGAGGCCTGTGCTTGGTAAAAAGGCCTATGAAAAGGCCTGCCCCTAGATTGCTGCCTTTGAGGAGTTGCTTGCCTCTCCTTGGCCTGAGCACTCCTATAAGTGGTCCTGTACTCGTCCATTTTCTCCATGTAATTCTCTGTCCGCTCCCCAAGCAGAGAATTACCCACTACAGGAAAATCCATGGCCTTAGCCTGGGTGTCCTGTGAGAGGCTAGTACATCTGATCCAAGCCATTCTCCGAAGAGCCACAGATGTAGCCATGACTCTTGAAGACATATCACCGGAGTCCACAGCAGCATGCAACTGTACTTTTGATGCCTCAATCCCATCTGCATCCACCTCCTCGGCTAGCTGGGGGGAGGCCTGTTTAGCCAGTGCCAGTACAGTGTCCCACCTGGACTTCTGGTACCTGGCTGTATAGGCCATATAATTTGCCTGCCTGAGTCCCAAGGAAGATGCCATGTACTGTTTTTTTGCCATGGCATCAATCTGCCTGGAGTCTTTGTCTGGGGGGTGTGAAACCAATGGAATGTTTGCCTTATCACAGGCAGTAGCCTGCACTACCCCAACATGGCTGCATTGCTGGTATAAAAACTCTGTGTCTGAGCCTGATAGTGTACCTCTTGTCCATCCTTCTGTCAACAGGGGGTACAGAATTGGGAGACTTCAGGATTTTTTGTGTCTGTTTCCCAAAGGATTTGTAAAGGGGAATAGACAGTCTCCTGGACTCTGGGATGTCCATCATTTCCACATAATCAGGCTCCTCCTGATCCTCCATTGCCTCCTCCATAGGAAGCTGGAGGGTTTCAGCCACTTTCCTGTAAAACAGAAAATGGGAAGGGGACTCAGAAAGTCGAGGAGGGGATACACCAGAAGGTCTGTCTGGGGAGATGTCCGGTTCCACAGGCACATCCAGACTTTCACCATCACCACCGTCGTCTTCAAACTCCGGTTCATAAAAAATCTTCAGGGGTATAATCTTGAACCGGGGGAACCGACCAAACCGAACTCCTGCAAAAAGGTGTCGCATCAGTCAGAACAGGGCAAAGCGATTCCACAATTTGAATCGCTCTGGCTATTTCCTCGGCGGTCAGAACATGAACCTCTGGATCCGAACCAGTCGCTTTTTCTTTGCGTTTCCTTTTTGTAGGAACTGACCCCTCAGGATTGGCTCTCCTCTTGCCCGAATAAGTATCACCCTGGTCAGAGGGCACTCCTTCTGGTTCAGTTGAAACCGAACCGGGCTGTACATCCGGGTCAGCGGACTTCTTGGCCTCCTTTTCCCTCAGTCTACCTAATCTCTTTTCAAGGGTAGATTTAGGAACATTTTTTACAAATCTGGCAGTCTGTATCGAGGTGTTCAAACCCCAGACAATAAACACAGGTGGTGTGGGGGTCGGCCTTAGCAAGACCTCCCCACACTCACTGCAGTGCTGAAACCCAGTGGGCCCGTTTCTTTTTCTTGGATTTCTCAGATATGGCCAACCTAACCAAACTTACCCTTTTTATGGCAACCGCTAGGCAAGACTCCCTTATCGGTTCCTAACCGCATCACGGGTGTTGGAAAAAAAACATTCAAAACACATTTTTTTTTTTTTTTTTTTAGAACCGGTAACCACACTCTAAAGTAAAACACAAGGATTCAATACAAATGATCGGTTCAGCCGAACCGATCTAACACTTTACAATTTCCACACAGAAATCAGAACAAACCCTATCTAGTACGCACGGTACCACAAACAGAGAATGACCTGACTATGCGGAAATAAATTCGGTAAAAAACGACAACTTAACCGAGACTTTAACCGACTTTCGAACCGAGCTGAAGAAGAAATCTCCAGAGCGACTGTTCAGTGAGGCAGAGTAAAGAATCTGACGGTTGGATTTCAAGGGGCTCTAGACAGAGACCTCAACCGAGCTCGAGCTCAGCATTCTATGCTCTGCATAGAAAGTTAACTCTTTGTTCTCTGGGGCAGTTTAAAGGCTGGGGCTAACTGCAATAGTCAGAATACATCAAGACTTCATGTTGTTTGAAATGAAAATTACGCATCGTAATTCTTGATCTTCTCTTGTATCTTCACCATTCATTACTGCTGGGTGTAAGTCAGAGGTGCGCTACCGCTATGGGAGTTTTTTTTTTTGAGGAGTCGGCGCAGCTAGCACCGCCCTCAAGAGTGACACACTATATGGGGCACGAAGGGTGGCCGTTAGGCGCTGCAGACTCCTCCTCCATCCCAGTTCTGTAAGCTGGAAAGGCGAATTAAGAATGAGAAAAAAAAAAAAAGAGGACGAGGCAAGAGAGTCAAGAGATAGGAAAAAGGAAAGGATATAAACTGAAAAAGGAATAAGCCAATAGAGGACAGGAAAGGGGAGAACCCCACCCTAACGGACCATAGGGCCTCACTCCTGGGGCAGCTCCGAGAGAGGAACAGATAAGGCAGAGGAGAAAGAAGGAGGAGGAGAGAGAGGGGGATGTTGGGAGGAGGGAAAAATTCTTCCAAATTGTGAGTTAATTGGCCAAAGGCTTACAAGCTCGGAACGAAAGGGCAAGGAAGCAAGGATCCCAGCAAACAAAAACTGGCGAAGAAGGTTCAATCGAACCTTTGCACAGAGCTTAATACACAAAAGACAGACTTTCTACACCTCCCAGCATCCTCAACCCCTTACTCAAGCTGAGAGCTCACAGACTGACAAGGCAGATAATTTGTTCCAGAGGGACAGCGCCCAACCAAGAAGAAGGAAAGCACCTTGTTGCATGCTAATACTGATGTGTGCGTGTGTGTGTGTGTGTGGGGGGGATCTGAAGCCCTGCCGAGGGCACCCCATTGGGAAAGCAGACAAAGAGAGTAGGAAACTCATTCCGACTCTCTGGGAGGCAGAGGGAAAAAGCAGACCACCAGCTCAAGGCAACTGAAATGCTGGAACAGAATTTGACTAGCACAGACTGGCGAAAACAGGATACGATCCAGAGATGCCAGTGGGGTCCTAGACCAAAGGAACAGGACTGTTAAAGGAGTAGCTCTGTTAACTGGTGATTGAGCCCCATGGCCTAAGAAGGGGCCAACAGGTCACCTTCAAGGGCAATAAGAAAGAGTTCCCTCAGAAGAAAGACAAATTATGCTTGTTCCCTTCCCTTTTCAGATTTAAGCTACCTATTCTGAGAGAAGAACGGAAGACCCAAGTTTTAGGGATTTAGGCTTCAAGGCCATGAGGAGAAGGGGAAGAGGAACAAGTAGGGTTGAGGGGATGCCCAAGAAGGAGGCCCATGAGAGGAAGGTGGGCGTGATACAGTAATGAATGGCAAACATACAAGAGAAGATCAAGAATTACGGTAGGTAGATCATTTTCATATCTTCCCTTGTCAGTCTTCACCATTCATTACTGCTGGATGAGTACCAAGCCCCCCCCCCCCAGAGGGGTACTAGAGAAACCCTGAGGGAACAAGACCCTCAGCCTCCTGCCGGTGAGAAACAAGAGGAAAAGACCCTGGACTTACTGGACAGGAAGCCTAAGGCCGAGGAGAGCTAGGAGGTGTCCCATGGAGACGAGGAGACGGACGAAGCCCCTGCAGAAGCTTCCTAGCCCAGGAAGAAAAGAGGTGGGTCCCTCAGAAGGTGGAGCGAATCACCCTATACCGGGCCAGGGGTGACAACCTTGCCAGACGAAGTCATGCCGTCTGCCTAATGCAGATCGATGTCCCCACAAGCCTGGAAGCCACCTCACTGGTGTCATAGGATGCCCTAGCTTGGTGCATTACCAGTTCCAGGCCTATAGCAGAGAGGGCAATGGCCTGTTTAGATTGCTCCGTATCAGGCATTGACGCTAGTAGTTGACAGAGCATCGACTGCAAGTGCCTGTTATAGGCAGCATGGTATGCCTGACATGATGCAATGCACAGCATCGCACAAGATGAAGAGAAATACAGGTTACTCACCTGTAACAGGAGTTCTAGGAATGGTATATGTTGTTCATCCACACTGTCTGGCAGGTTCCTTGCCACTTTAAATCTTGCCGGAAGGTCTTCAAGCTGGCTCCTCCCACCCACCCGGGTGGTAAAACTCTCGGCTCCGCCCCAAGGCCTAGATCTGTGGCCGCTGGAAGCTCAGGTTGTGCGTCGAGAGCCGGGGAGGTTAATGGAGTGTGGGATGAACAACATATACCATTCCTAGAACTCCTGTTACAGGTGAGTAACCTGACTTTCTAGGGACATGGATATGTTGTTCATCCACACTGTCTGGCAGACTCTAGCAGTTCTCCCGGGAGGAGGGGGGAAGGCGACACCCCTACTTGGGAATAGAGACTGGAGAACCGAGGCCCCAAAACCAGCATCCCGGCGTGACTCAAGGTCATGTGGTAATGGGTATGAAGGTGTGTGCTGACTTCCAGGTAGCAGCCCTGCAGATTTCCTGGATAGGGACGTCCCTGGAAGCAGCCTGATGCAGCAGTATGACGGGTAGAATGAGCTCTTATCCTCTGGGTGGCTCCATGCCCGCCAACTTATAGCTGAGATCTATGCAGGAGGTGACCCACCTGCCTATCGTCCGCTTGGCTGCAGGTCTGCCAGTGCGGCTTCAGCGTAGGGTGACAAACAGCTGGCGAACCTCTCCCCGACTTTCAGCCGTGGCGTCCTTAAAAATAAGCGAGCCTTCAAGGGTCACAGCATGGAGCCTGTATTCGGCCCGAGGTGTGATCTGGGTAGAACACCAGCAGAGTCAGCACCTGGTTAAGGTGAAACTCCACACCACCTTGGAAGGAATTTGGGGGGGCGAGGACAACCTTGTCCCTGTGGAAGACCAGGTATGAGACTCACGCAGAGCGCCTGGAGTTCTCCCATCCTTCTGGCTGACGTGATAGCCACCAAGAAGGCGGTTCTTCCACGACAGGTGAGAGATCACACCTGTGCATTGGTTCGAATGGCTTGCTCATGAGCTTTGCCTAGTACCAGCAGTAAATCCCACTGAGGTGGAAGTTCTCGCACCGGAGGGGAAATGTGATCATGCCTTTGAAAAGCCATACCACCTTTCCTCTGGGCCCACCGACTGCTCCCCAGCCCGCTTCCGGTAAGCAGAGATGGCTGCCAGGTGCACCTTTAGGGTCAGCGACCTAAGCCCTTGACTAGAAAGGGACCATAAATAGTCCAAAATGCTTGCCACAGAACAGGAGGAAGGGTCCAAGCCCTTGCCCTGACACCAAATGGAAAATCTCTTCCATTTGAAGGCATAGCATTTCCTGGTCGACTCCTTATGGGATGCCTCAACAACACTGAGGACCTCGTCGGAAAGACCCAAGGCCTGGAACTCCAGCCGCTCAGGAACCAGGCCGTCAGGTGCAGGGATTGAAGGTCCGGATGGAACACCTTCCCCTGATTGACTGAGAGCAGGTCCGGCGCAGCTGGGAGCTGCCTCGGGAGCCTGGAGCTGAGGCTGAGGAGATCTGGGTACCAGAAGTGGTGGTGCCAGTCTGGGGCTATCAGAATCACCTGCGCCTTGTCCCTCCTTGCCTTGAGAAGCACCTTGTGAATCAAGGGAAATGGGGGAAAGGCGTAAAAGAGGCCCGGGTCCACAGCCTCGAGAAGGCATCCCCTGCAGCGAGCCCTGCTGAGGGGCGGCCATGAAACAGCTCATGCTTCTATGCTCTCCTGGAGGCAAACAGGTCCACCTGAGGTGCCCCAATGGGAGAACAGATCTTGTACACTCTCCGCAGGAGAGACCACCGTGAGATGCAGCCCCTATCCAGCTCAGGGCATCGGCCAGGGCGTTGGAGGCCCTGCCACATAAATGGCTAGGAGATCCGCTCCAGGCTGCGCACAGAGACCAAATGCGGAGAGCTTCCTTGCATAGAAGCATGGAACGCGGCCCGCCCCGGGCGTGTTCAGGTAGTACATGGTCGTGGTATTGTCCGCCTGACTCGGACCACTTGACCCGGAGAAACGGAGCAAAGGCGGCAGAGCTAGGCGGACCGCCGGAGCTCCAGCAGGCTGATGTGGCATCGGACTCCGCAAGGGGACCAGAGGCCGTAGCACCGGGTGTTCCCCAGATGGGCACCCCAACCCATCAGAGAGGCATCGGTTGATAGAGAGAACGGCTGCTCGGGCGGACAAACGGGATGCCCTCCTGCAGATGAGATGGAACGGTCCACCACCGGAGAGCATTCCACATCTCCTAGGTCACCATCACTAGCTGGGCCCAATGGATCGCAGCGTGCCAGACCACTGGCTGGCCAGTCCTCACTGAAGGGGGCGCATGTGCCAGCGTGCTCCAACGGACCATGCTGGTACAGGCCGCCATGAGACCCAGGAGGAGCAGGAAGTCCCGGCATGCGATTGCCTCAACCAGAAATGATTGGGCAAAGGAGGTAAGAACTCGCCCTGTCCGCCAGGAGCCAGGTTTGCTCAAAGAGAGTCGAGCTCTGCCCTCAAGGAACAGGATCACCTGCTCGCCTCGAAGTCTCGACTTGACCTCGCTGATGAGAAGGCCGACTTGAGAGCAAACCTGAGGGCCAGATCTCGACTGTTCCACCTCCTGTCTGGAGGGGCTACAGCCAGTCGTCCAGGTAAGGGCACACCCGACCTCGGTGTCGCAGGGAATGCTGTCACCACTGCAATGCATTTGGTGAAGACCCTGGGAGCTGGAGATAAGCCAAAGGGCATGGCTTTGAACTGGAAGAGGGATCCCTTCGCCAAGCGTAAGGAATCTCCGACAGACGGACGGATAGGGACGTGAAAGAACGGCCCTGTAGGTCCAAAGAGCAGAACCACACCGTGTTCCAGAGATGGTATTATCTGCACCAGAGTGACCATCCTGAAGGTTCGAGACCTTAGGAACTTGTTCAGGTGTGTAGGTCGAGAATGGAGCGCCAGCCCCCGTCCGCTTTGGAACCTGGAAATACCTGGACACGAACTCTGGCCTGGGGGGTCCTCTACCTCCTGATCACCTCCTTGGAGGAGGAGAGCGATGTCGGCTCGACGAGCCGCCAGTGAGGCTGCGGACTTTAGGCCCCGAGGGGCTGATCGGCTCTGAAGGGCGGGCCTGCTCGAATTCTAGAGGCAGGCTCTTTCCCACCACTTAGTACCCACCTGTCCGTGGTAACAGCGGACCAGGCGGAAAGGAAGTGTCGGAGCCGCCCCACGGGGAACCAGGGTGAGGTGACGGGATGGGGCGACACCCCTCAGCCCGTCACTGGGCAGGCTTGGAGGAGGGACTGGCCGAGGGACCTCCTACCTCACCTCTGCTTCCTGTTGGAGGAAGCCGACGGCTTGGGTTTGGGATAAGTCGAGCCTGCTGGCCCTGATGTTGCTGGGCTAGGCGCGCCGTAGCAGGAAGGACGAAAGGGCTTAGGCTGTGGCTTATGCCTTTGTCCTTCTGAGCGAAGAGACCTGTCCAAGGTAGCATTGGACTACTGATCCTCTGCAGGTGACCTTCCACCCCAGGGTCAGAGTTGAGTCCCCAAAAGGAACATCCGCCAACTTGTGCTGGGTATCCGGCGTAAAGGTGGATATCCTCAGTGAAGCCCGACAACGCATGGCCACTGCGGCCGCCACAGACCTGGCACATGAGTCCCCGATGTCTAAAGCAGTCTGGAGCTGCTGTTTGGCCACTGCCCTGCCCTGGTCCCTCACCTGCCTGACCGTAGTCAGCAGATCCGCGGGAAGATGAGGGACAACCTCATCCAGGGAGCCCAACAGGGCATGAGAAAAATGTGCCATGAGGACGGCCGAACTGGCCTGACGAAGGCCGAGAGAGGACGCAGCATAGACTTTTCGCCCGGCATAATCCAATTTCTTGGATTCCTTGTCGGCAGGTTTGTCCACATCCCTGGCGCTCCCGGCGCTTGAAAACGCTGTCGGTAACCAACCCTCAGCAGAGGGTGTTCCAAAACGGACAGGGAACCTGGGGACCGAGATACTCCTGGCCATCCTGGCTGAAGGCGCAGGGCAGGAAGCAGGGCGCTGCCAAAGCTCCAAGGCCGGACCCACTATGGCCTCGGCCACCGGAAAGGCCTCCGTAGGAGAATCCCCTCGGTCCAGAATCTCCGTGAGGGGATACCTGGCCCATTTAGAAACGGGTTCGAGCTTCATCCCGGTGGACTCCGAGATGAGCCGAAGCAACCCTAAGAAGGACGAAGGGCTATCGTCCACTGACTGTCCTCCTGAGGACTCCAAGTCCATACGCTTGGAGAAAAGGGAGGAATCATCCTCGGACTCGGAAGAGTCCTCAAAGAGCTGCCTCGGGCCTGAGCCACCCTCCACCTGCCGAGGTTTATCGGCAGTGAGGGTGACAGACAGCCTATGGGTGAAACCCGAGCCACCGAGAATTCTGGTCGGAGCCCCAACTAACGGCTGTGGAGGCGGAGGTTCCACCAGAATCGTGGGCAGCTGGAATTGGTCAACAACCGCCTGGGAACAGGCTCGCCACAAGGGGTTGTTTCGCCGCCCGTGACAGCCACTTAATAGCCGGGAAGACGACTGGGTCGGCTTATTCCCGGTCAAAAGGAGCTGTTGCCACATGAGTTCCTCGTACCTCCGACGCAACTTGCACCGAAGCCTCCCCTCGTCCGAGGAAGAGGAAGAGCGGCGGCGCCACTTGCCGCAGTGCCGAGACCGAGACCACCTATGACGGCGGGATCGGCTGGACCGCGAGGATGTCCGAGACAGAGATTCTCGGCTAGGCCAAGGACGACGCGGGGAGGTGTCGGGAATCGGCACTCCCCTCGGCTCGGACGATTCCACCGAAGGCTCCGGAACTGGAGGCACAGACGAGCCGACGGGATCCTCAACTCCCACCAGGGGAACCGGGGAGAGGGGGTTCTCAGCTTCTCCAGCTGACAACCCGCCTAACGGGTCGAGAAAAATCTCGACCGCGTCGACGGGAGTCTCGGTCAACTGGCCAGACGGGGACACCGTGAAGCCAGTGGTCGAAGCTGAGGGGTCGACCGGAGTCGACTGTCGACAAGAAGGGAAGGGGGATCTTTCCCGCTCCCAAGAGCGTCGACGGAGAGACTTACTTTTGCTCTTTTTGGACCTGGAAAAAGGTCCAGAAGAAGTTGGACCCTCACCTTTCGTAGAGAGGGTCAGACTGAGCTCCTTAAAGGAAGCCGAATACGAGGCACCGAGAGAGAGCGTGACAAATGCCGCGGCTGAGGTAGAAGCGGCCCGCGCCACCTCCTCTTCGAGGGCGATCATCTGCTCGAACTGATCCGCCGAGCCCGCCGCTGCGGACACCGCCAACCGGGCCTCTTTAGATTTAACCGGAGGAATTCTTTTCTCGCTCCGAAGAAACGGCAGCACGGTCTTCAAGGATCGGGAAAGGAAGAGCACAGGTCGAGGCTCGCGGGTCGCTCAAGGCCCCAGCAGTAGACGCACGTGAGTGCGGATCCGCCCTAGACATCTTCGCTCGCAAGGGCACCCGAAACCAGGAGTCGATTTGTCCATCGCAGCCGCGAGGGAAAGAAGACCGAAGTCTTTTTAGCAAAAACTTTGATTTTGAAATATCGAAGAATTAGGAACCAGTCTTATATGCAGAGCATTAAGGAGGAAACCTGAGCTTCCAAGCGGTAAGGAAGATCTGGCGTCATGGGGCGGAGCCGAGAGTTTTACCACCCGGGTGGGTGGGAGGAGCCAGCTTGAAGACCTTCCGGCAAGATTTAAAGTGGCAAGGAACCTGCCAGACAATGTGGATGAACAACATATCCATGTCCCTAGAACACTCTTTTCCCCCCACCGGTCAAACTGCAGGGAATCCGAGTCGAGTGGCCAGTTGTGCGCCAGGTGGCGGCGCCCGGAAGGAGTCCCTATGAACACCAATCCCAAGGGTGGGTTGGGGAGAGAACCTAGGGCCTCAGGTGGAGCACAATACCTCCTCCTGCAGTCTGCCAGGGCTGGGATAAGGTCAGCTGGAGACTGCCACGTGCGGATAGATGCCTCCAGGAAGGGAATAGGCCAGGATGGCACCACCAAATGCTGGGCACTGAATTCACGCGTCTCTCGTTCAGTATCATCACGTCTGACATAAGAGATATGGAGATCACCAACCATCCTCTAAAGGAAGTGCTGATAATCAGTGAAATCAGCGTCGGAAGAAAGGTGAGCAGAAGTTCCTCTCCCTCCGAGGACAGGAAACTCGAATGTTCAGATGACTCCTGCGGCAGAGGGGACAGGTGAAATACCCGCTCAAGCATGTATCTAACATATAACAGGAAGGCCGCTGCAGTGCCTCTGAACGTCTCCCAGGATAACTGCCCCATAGGACCGATGTGGCCTGGAAGAGAGGGGGGTGGCTGCAGAGGAATGGAAGGGGGCACCTACGAAGAGGCAACTGTCCTCTGCCAGGGCTCTGAAATCCAGGGAATGGAGTCCAAGCTGGCGGGGTCCCTGAAATAAACCCAGGTCGCAAGACAGAACCCTGGGGATGCGAACTATGGAAGAGCCCAACTGGGGAATCTCGACTGTGACGCACCTGGGGCTGCATGGGTCCAGAAGGGTAACCCACGGCGGTGCCACCATAAGAGTCTCTCGAACCCAAGAGGGGGAGGCAAGGTTCGGCGCTACGGCTTCATTCCACACTCTGAGGAGTGACAGAGGGGTGCTGACGCCCCTCACCATGAACTCTCAACTTCTCAGACTCCAAGGACGCCCTCCTCGACTCCAGCAATGGGGGTCCATCGATCCAGAGACCTCGCGAGGGGGGCCCCCCAAAGACAGGACCTCTAATCCACCCAAGATGGTGCAGCAGCAGCAGAGCTGACAGCTACCACAGCCTCCTCTGGGAGGACAGCCCCCTCCCCAATCCTCAAACCACCCTCCCCCAAAGACTCCATGCCACCTCCAGCCTGGGAGTCCTCGGAGGAAGATCGTTGTGGAGACTCAGGAACGGGGGCGCTGAGCCGCCAGACACCGCACTTCCCAAAGGACTCTGGCTCCGAAGAACCGGGGTGCGAGACTGGGTCCACGTCTGAATAGTCCGCTTCTGGAGAAAAGTCGACAAGAAGGACCTCAGTGCTGGCCACCCAAAGAGACCACTGGGAAGCAGCACCGTGAATGGCGCCATTGTTGCTTGCGACGCCGACCACTCCCAGCACCTCACCCGCGGCTCCAAGACCCAGTCAAGACCAGCCAACGGCCCCAGAATCCAACATGGCACCGCCAACAGTGTCGCCCGGATGAATGGCACCACGAGCAGCGCCGAGAACCAAACTAGCATCACAAGCAGTGCCGCCCCGATCACCAGTGCTGTAAACGGCACCGGGGTCCGAGACGGCACCAGTAGGCGGCGTCAAGGGTCCACCAGTGCCAGACCCGGCAACCATCTTCCATGACACTGGGGGAGTCTGCACCTCCGAGGAGGCAACTGCCGAGGCGGTGTCTCCGATGCCACCCCGGGAGGGGCCACGACGTTCCTCCGACACTGCGAAAGAGGCCTCCTCCTCGGCAAGGCTTGACGGTGAGGAGGTCTCCTCCTCACCGGACCTTATAGGCCCAGGAGGAGACCGGGAGGAAGGGCCTGTGGTCCTGGCCTGGGAAACCCAGAGACCGACGCCATCCTCAAAGTCGGCGGGCCTTGCCAACTTTAAACCTGCAGACTTCGAGAACACAGAGGTCCATCGAAAAACAGGTGTCACATCTATCCATGTCATGGTTAGGTCCCAGGCACCGACAGCAGACATCATGCTGGTCCATCACGGAAAAATGCCGGCCACAGGAGTACCGACGCATGGGGGCGTGGCCCGCTTTGGACTTTCGCTTGGCTCCCGAACCGGACATGATGCAAAACAAATAAAACACAGAAAAGCTCCCGGTGCCGTTAAAAGAATCAAAAGAATGTTCTTACCAGTTGTCAACGGCATCGGGAGAAAACGAACGGTATGAAGGTAGACGTCGAAAAGACGATGAAGGCCTAGTGGCGCAGCAATGAACTGTTTACTCACGTAGCAGATGTAGCCTCAATGGCAGGAGAAACAGAACTGGAATGGAGGAGTCTGCGGTGCCTAATGGCAGCCCTCGCGCACCACGTAGTGGATCGCTCTTGAGGGTGACGCCACTGACTCAGATTCCTCACCGAAAAAAAAAACAACTCCCGTAGCAGGTGCACGCCCCCGGCTTACACCCAGCAGTAATGAATGGTGAAGATTGACAAGAGAAGATCTGGTTCTATGGCATGTTTTCGTAACAAAGCATGTACTTCTGCTCGTAGTACTAGAGCATGGTCTGGAGGGTAGTGTGAGACCCGAGGAGGTAAAGGAGGAGGAAAACTCATCAAGTCCAGCATATGACCGTACTAGATCAATTGAAGTATCCAGCAGTCTGATGCGATGCTTTACCAATCTCTGAGGTGCAGGGAGAACCTGCCCCCGACAGCCGAGGAGGGGGTCTCCGCCTCTACCGCCACAGACACACCTTCAGGATGAAGGCTGACCCTGCTGAGGGACATATCGGGACTTCTCTGAGGCAGGCCTGTCTGGTAGAGCTAACTGAGCCTTGCGTTTGTGAGCAGGCTGTCGCTGAGTAACAGGTTTACCTTTAGAAGAATGGTTCCCAAAGGTACCCTTGTAGGTAGGTAGGCTTCGCCTGTGGGCGATATAGGGTTCGAACAAACTAAAGGGTCCAACCGAGTCCTGCAAGTCTTTTAGAATGTCTTGGGTCTGTGGTCCAAAACGTTTGTCTCCTTTAAAGGATACCTAAACAACATTTTGACGACAAACTATTCAAAAATCTGACTTCATTTCATTTTCAGTTCATTTCATTTTTATTTTTCATACTTGTAAGCAAGATGGGCAAATTGCCTGTTTTCACAAGCGACAAGTTTAACATAAAGACATACATTATTTAAATACAAAAGACTCCACAAAATACATATAATAAAAATTTGCTATTACATATCACATTCTAGTCAAACACACAGTTAGTGAAAACAATTGCACTCTGATTTAGTGTCAAGCCATTGAATCAACCTATACTTAAATGTCCTCACTGTACTATAATTTGTTACTGGTGAGAGAATACTATTAAAAAAACACTATGGCCCTATAGATCACTGATTTTTACTTTTTTTAACTTTATTTTTATTAATTTCAGTACTATACATCGTAGGTACCAAGATCCGTATCCATGACAAAAACCAGTACAGTAGCAATTTATGGGGGAAAACAAGACCCCTTAATCAGAGGATTAGAGTTTCATAGATATATTGATACCTCATATGGGGGTAAGCAATGTATATGCTATTGGGATAATCCAACAAATGCTGTAACATAAGCCCATGTGCAGTGTGACTTTAGTTATTTGTTTAAAGTCCTGAAAACAAAAGTCCTGCTTTTGCATGCCTATATTTAGGCTAATGGCATCACACTATCCCATAAAGAGAATAGAAGAACATTTTTTCAGAATTTTTTAATGCAGCTAAATATCAGTGTAAATCTGCTATTATATTCCAGAGCTCTATCCCTTTAAACATACCAAAAGAAATGTAATGACTTAACAACCATTACAGAGATATATAATTACAGAAAAAAGATACGATTCAGATAGCACTACCACTTAAATCCCTTGTGGAAATCAACACAAATGGGGTACAAAAACCCTTTGCCTTTAAGTGATCTTAATGAACAGTCTCAGACCGGCAAGTAAGAAAATAATAGAAGAAAAAGTACTTATGTGCTTCCCTGTGTTGTACGTAGTCATTCTGCCAGCTCCATTTAAGTCCAAACCCTGTAAATTCCACGATAATTCAGGACAGTTCAGGAACTCCAGACTAGGCCATAATCGCCTCAACTGATCAATCGCCCTCTTCATCCTGTGATTCAGGATCCTCCGGCACCAGCACTTGTTGATCCCATTCCCGTATTTGAAGTCAAGTGGCCCATTTCCCTGCTTCAGTCGGGTCCGAAAATATCCAGACCTTGCCCTTATAGACTACTCGCAATCTGGCCGGATAGATTATTGCATGGGGAACCGATGCCTCTCTCAATTTATGCCGCACCCCTTCAAACTTTTTGCACCGCATGCGGTTCGCATAGCTTAGATCCGGGAAGATGTAAACTACCCAGTCGTCCTGTGTTAATGGAGCCATTCGTCTCGCCAATCTCAGAATCTGGTCTCTGGTCCCCACACCGTCCGTCACAACAAGCAAAGTCCTTGGCATCTCCGAATTCTCCCGATATCCATGAGGGGTGATCCAGTATGCTTTGTGGATTACAAATGGAGACAAAGATTCCTCTGGTCCCAATTTCTTCTGAAACCATTCTTGGAGAAACACCAAAGGGTGGTCTCCTTCAATGCCCTCTGGGAGACCCAAAATACGAATATGGGAAGAACAAGCTTGATTTTCAAGCGTCTCCAGTCTAGCACAAAAATGACAGTTCTCCTTTACTAATAGTGCTGTAGCTGAGGCAGGTGCTTCAGTTTTCCGTTTCATGTCTTCCGACTCAGTTTTTAGCTGGTCTACTGTGGTTTCAACTACATTTAGCCTCGTACCAAAGGAGTCCATTTTAGCATTTAGATCCGCTACAACTGTAATCAAGCGTTGCAGCTTCACTCCGATGGACGACATGGTCTCCTCCTACCACAATGGCCTGCACATTCGAGTCAGTCTTCCCAGGCTGCGAGGCTCCCGCTGATTTTCCTCCTGTTCCTCCTCCCCTATCTTTACGAGGGTTACCCATATTGTGTATTCAGTAGTGCTCTCCAAAATTCTGCAGAAATTAGCACCAAAGCAGCTGAAGTCCAAATGGTAGTAAATAATAGTTATTTAGAACTATGAAACAGAGCTATTGTATTTTGCTGCCACGAGCTCGGGTCATACGCCCCCATCACTGAATTTTGACCTATTACTTTCCTATATAGGGGAATACAAACAGTCCCCTAAGATGAAATCTGGTGTTCTTTAAACCAGTTGGAATTAGGAAACGATTAAGGATAGTTTGGGGGGGGGGCAATAATCCTAGGGTAGCCTTAAACACAAATGTTCCTAATTTAATATTAATTCTGTCCAAGAATGAAGGACAATTGGCTTCCCTGGTCAACAAACAGTGACGGGTGTTATATGGCAAACCAGTCATAAACCGTAAGATACCACGATAAGCAGTCCTGAGTTTCTGCAACATTTTTTCATTTGTACCTTCTTAGCAGACTAAAGGAAAGGCTGCTGCATTCATTAATGGTAAAACTACATTTATATAATTTACCTAAACGTGGTTCCAAAGCATCTGAAAAATGTAAAATCAGCCTTTCAATCTCAAAAAAACTGTCTTATCTGCTTCCTAAAATGGCCGTCAAAAGTGTTAAGTGGATGATATCATTGGAGCCAGAGTCAGAGAGCTATACAGCTCTCTATAGTGCTAACTAGTTGTTTTTCCCCTTTGTATAGAATTGTTGCACCAAAATGGTCAAAACCATGTGCATCATTTTGATCAATACACATGTTAGGCTATGGTTCTGTTCATTTTGTTTACGTTAACATGCTGAAATTGTGTTTTAATCCACACAACTTTCTCTTTGGCATATCACAGTGCAGTACAAATCTTAAATAACCTGGTAGTCTAGTGGTTATGGTGGATCCAGGATGTTACAATGGGGTGTGCTGGGGTGGTGTGAATACTTGATATGCACTTTTTAACATTTTTATTAAACCTTTATATTGTCTGCTATTATCATACTTCTTCAACCAAGTGAAATTCAGCAGCAAGCAAGTTACAATGGGTGCAGACGCACCCTTCGCCACCCCCTAGCTCCACCACTTGTTCGTAGCAAAGTTCTTGTGTAGTCCAATGCCAGAGTTCATACTTTCTCAGAAATCAAAAATATGCTTGTCTTGTCTTTTTCCATGGGAAATAATATTAATAAGAATCAGCATTTATATAGTGCTTTTCATACACGTTGTATCCCGAAGTGCTTTACAAGCAATGCTAGACTGTTAGTGAAGTGACTGAACGTGTTGTGGCAGCCATTTCACACATTAATACCCACACACAGCCTTGGACATTTGCATGAACTGGTTTTATGGGAAGGGGAATGTTGGCCAGGACAATGAGATCAGGTAGTGATCATGGTGCTGGCAGCCCCCCATCTTATATCTCACAGAGATCTGCTCATATTTTTCCTTCTGTCTTCCCCCTTCCCTGAATACAGCAGTACCTTGCAGGAGTGGCCTTCTCAGTCCCCCTCTGGTATTCATTCTTCACTCCTTCTCCCCACACCAAAAACAGGTGAGCTCATCACCCTTCTGCATCACGAATACAGGAAGTACAGTCCCTGTTTTTTTTTTTTGACATATCAAAAATAAATCTTTCCAGTAAGTCAGGCTGCTAGCAGGGAACAAGGGGAAAGATGGGCTTTCCTATCCTTAAAAGATCTAGGTTACCTTTGATTACGCACTATGAAATGACGAGTGTGCACATCATTACACACGTTGTTTAATAGTGCTTAATCACAGGTGGCTTAGATCTTATATGGACAGGAAAACTTATTTTTCCCCCTTGTGCCCTGCTGCTATCAGCCTGGCTTACCAGAAGATCACGTTTATTATTATGTAAAAAATAACACGGGAGATTGTACTAACCGCATTCATGATGCGGAAGGGTAGTGAGCTCACCAGTTTTTGGTGTGGAGAGCAGGAGAGAAGAATAAATGTCAGAGAGGGACTGAGGAGACCATTACTGCAGGGTACAGCTATATTTAGGTTAGGGGAAGACAGGAAGGGGGACGCTGAGCAGATCATTGTGAGATCTGAGATGTGGGGCTGCCAGCACCATGATCACTACCTGACTATGGATGACTGCAGCCAGAGACAACAAATACTCAAGAGTGGCAGGGCTGCACCTAAACTGTTACTTGAATTTGGTGTAGGGAAATTACCCTTAGAGGGAGGAGATGTTGATATTTGTTAGGACAGTATCGAGGGAGCTGTGTATAGCTCATTCAAGATTCGGAAGGGTGGTAGCCAGCCAACTCACATTGTGGAGTTGGGCACAGAAAAGTACTTGAGAAGAATTGCCAGGAACTGTCCTGGGAGATTCTGCAGATCACAGGTAAAGGAGCAGACACACATCGGAAGTCGGGTGGATTTGCTCAAGGCATTAGTATGCCTCTCCTGCTAAATAATATTGTTAACCATAGTAAGTGCAGCCCTTATGAGGGCATGAACAGCAGTTTTTCTGGTGTGCCCTGATGCTTATTGCTTGGCCCTCCAGGACAATCTAGTCGTTGGTTAATGAGGTGGGGAAAAAAACAACAGGGGGCTGTACATACTGCCTTCACTGTGCAGAAGGGTGGTGATCCACTCAATGTTTACTGTGGGAGCAGAAGCCAAACACTGAGAAAGCGGACAGGAGAGTGATTTGGGAGGCATTTTTTAACTGTGCCAGCTGATGAAGCAGATCGATATAGGTGTGCACAACTCTCTGAGGTACAAGATTACAATCTGAGGGGTGATAATTCTCATGAGACCACAAGCTCATATGCGGCCACAGGCGGTACTAAGGAAAGAATATGGATAGTGGGATGTTCAACAGAAGGCAGGCTAGGTGCACGAGGTTCACGTGGAAAAAGACTACAAGAGAAGCTTATTTGTGGATTACCAAGAAAGCACGAGCTTTGGAACTGGACCAAACCAGTACTTCGGCACAAATTTCAGGGCATCACATAACCACTAGATCATCAGGTATCTGAAGTGTTGTACTGCACTGCAGTTTGCCAAATAGAAAGTCAGCTGGATTACGAAACATTTTCAGCAAGTTAAAGTAAACAAAAATGAACAAAACCATAGCTTAACATGTGTACTGATCAAAATAATCCACATGTTAACACATGGTGTTGATCATTCTGGTAAAACAATTCAAAACAAAGGGGGAAAAGAAAAACTAGCTAGCACTATAGGAAGCCATGTGGGTCTCTGCCTCTGGCTCCAATGATGTCATCATGACTCATAACTTAACACACCTGGTAGACATTTTAGGGGGGCAAGCAAGGCTGTTTTTTGAAAGTGAAAGGCTGATGTTTACATTTTTCAAAAGCTATGAAACTGCATTTATGTTATTTATATAAATGCAATTTTAGCATAAATGTGATCAGCAGCATTTACCTCGTTTTGAAGTCAGATTTTGGTGTTTGAAGTTTTAAAAAACTGCTTCTTGAGGTACCCTTTAAAGAGAGTATTCAGAACGGATTGTTGGACATCTTGCGAAAATCCTGAAATCCTCAGCCATGCATGGCATGAGGCAAACACCAGCCGAGGAGGCCCAGAACAAAGAATCAACGGCATCATAGGTGGCCCTAAGCAGGTGGTGACAGACAACCCCAGTGGTAGAAAGTTTGGCATCAAGGTCCTCCTGAGGCCAGCCAGGAGGAAGGGATTGGACCAAGGCATGAGCAGCCTTAAGGATCTCCTCCTGATATTTGAAGAGGCGGCCCATACAATTCAAAATGCGAAGGGGCAAAGTGGTCGAAGCATAGACCCTCTTCCCCATGATATCCAGTTTCTTGGATTCTTTGTTGGGGGTGAGCATTCTTGTGTTGCAGTCTAGAAGACTTATGAGCCGCATTCTTAACCACAGAGTCTGCCTTTGAGGTGTGTGAGAGACAGGATGGTCCACAGGGGTCCTATAAAGCCTGTCCGCTTTGCGGGGAATTAAGGGGACTCGGGGGGGCTGTTGTCAGGCAAGCAATATGGCCTCCTCAAAAGTATCCACCAGGGGAGGTACAACCAGGAAGGGCCCATTAGGAAGGCCTAGGTAACTGGCCAACTTGCTTTTTAAGACATTCTGTTCTGTAGTCTGGAAATCAAAGGTTTTCTGCAGATGCACCACAATATCTGAAAAGGATGGGCCATCAGGAGGAGAGCACAGGAGTACTTCTGGAGCATCCCCGAGCATGGAAGATGTCTCTGATGAAGATTTGCGAGCCATAATCCTGTTCAATTTCCTCAGGCTCCTCGTCCTCCAGATCCTAGTCTGGGAAGGATGGGTCCTTAGGTTTGGGATGGAACCCAGTGAAGGAAGGAGAGGAACTCCTTGTCCTAGTGGCTGAAGAAGGCCTGGAGGGGAATGAGGCAGGGACCACCGCCTCCCCCAAAGGAGAAAGGGAGGGTCTAGTAAGGCCCATGATGGAGTGAACTAGAGCCTGGATGTCCAGCATGGCCAGGCCACCCTCCCCGAAGAGGGAGGGGCCATGGACTGGGTGGGCACCACAGAGGAGATGGCCTAGGGTAAAGGACCTGGCCGGCTTGATGGTACAGAGGGGTGGTCATAAGACCCCAAAATAGAGGATGGGGGGCACTTAAAGAAGACGTCCCCCAAGCTGTCTGAGATGGTGCCATGATCATCGACAGGGAAGCAGTCGACGAGGGAGCCAGACAAGAAGGTCCCATCGATGGGAGGACTGTCGATGAGAACAGAACAGAAGTCACATGTTCCACCATCAACGAGGGACAGCCAGAATGTGTCGTCAATGGGAGCATCGTCAACATAACAGCCGAGGAGCAACTAGAGAGCCCCATCAATGGAAGGGCCAGAGAACGCTCCATCGACGGAAGGACTGTCAGAGCAGATGGAGCCATCGTTGACGGACAAGGGCTGACAATGCAGGTTGGCGGAGGCAGCAGTGGAAGAGTGGAAGCTGCAGCACAATTGCAGTCGTTGACGGAGGAGACGTCGACGACTTAGAAGGGCCCACTACCATTGACAAGATGGTGTGTTATCAATGGGAGCCCTCCTACTTACCTTTGAGAGATAGAGGCCTTCGATGACGAAGATGGCAGTGCGAGGGAAACAAGTTTGGTTTTGGAAGAATGTTTCCGCCCGGCCCCATGCTCCGTCAACGATGAGGGTTCACCCCTCCAAGGCCCTAAGGAGGAGGAGGAGGTTGAAGACTCCCCTGCAGAGGAGCGTTGCTGCTGCTCCAAAAAGGCTACCTTCTGCTCCATGAGGTACTCCCTTAGCGGCTGGAGCCTTCGGCGCTTGGTGACCTTGTTGAACCGCCCCTAGAGGATGCACTCCCTGGAGTTGTGTTCTGGACCCAGAAGTACATTGGCAGGTGGATGGTTTGATTTCAAGTAAACTCAGACAACACCTTTGGTAAAAACTTAGTATTAGTATGCAAAGACACCCCATTTTTTTGAAAAAACAAACAAGAAGGCTCACACATTAGCGCCTGAAGCCCTGAAATCCTTTGCACAGAAGTGATTGCAACAAAAAAATAATGCTTTCCAAGACAGAAATCATAAGCCGCAACTCTCAGCTGGCTCAAAAGAAGCCAAAGTGAGCTTTTCCAAAATTAAATTTATTATTGAATTTTGTTGACCGGGTTGGCTCGCTGAGACTAGTGTCCCTTTTTCAGGAACGACCCAGAGTTAATTACAAACAGTACATTCATTATTACATTGGAAATCGACAAGTACTCTTGTGCAGACAGTTTCGTGTAGTGGCAGAGATAGTACATGACTAGTTATTAGTTACATACAAAGTAATTACATGTATCTAAATTACCTACTATGAAAATACAATGTACATCTAAATGATGTCCAGAATTATAAAACGGGGCTCAACAAACATGCATTCCCATTGGACGGCTAGGCTTGAGTGGGCATTGATTAATGCCTAGGATACCAACACTAAACCTGCCTTTCCTCTTTCTGGGCGACTCACAAGAATACATACAAAGTACATCCTAAACATTCTCACGTTCACTGCCGAGATCTTTCTCTTGCTGTTTATGTCAATTGACGGTGCACCATCAATCTAGATCTCACAAATCATACCCAATGTACACATAACTGTCATGTTAATTCAGCAGCTGGCATGTCTTGCAGTGCAACATTAAATGACCACAGAGCGAGAAAGCCCCGTCTGCACTTCTGGTCTATCTGTACAGTTTTATCAAACTTGCGACAAGCATCATGGTGCTGTCATGACTACATCCATCAGATTTCAGTAGGTGTTTTGTGGTAATCGGGCTAGCTGCTGACTTGGTTGGTTACTGAAATTATAAACACAATTTGGTGAAAGTAATGGTCATGTAAGCAAGCAGTAGTCCAAGGAAGGATAATGAAAACCCAACCGCTGGAAATGAACCAGATGGGTAAAACCCAGCTATGGGTGAAACCTGTACCAAGACATAAGTGGATCAGCCTTTCCGTTGGTCTTTCTGCGGTTTGGTGTGGTACTATTCCTGCGGCACAGTTTTCACTCGTACCTATAGAAACACCTTTCAAAATAATGGCACATATCTTCTGTGCAGTGTTGCAAACTTGGTAGCCGACCCATAATCGGGACACATTCTATAGTATTCCAACTCCTGTCCCTTTTTTATTTAATTACCTGTTACCTGTGATGCAAGATCATGTAGTTATAAGGCGAAAACGCAAATGCATATTTCTACTACTTTATGAATGCCATGATTCACTGTGAAATGTTCTTTCTCTATGTTCTGTTGTGTGGCGCTAGAGTGACAGCGCTGAATTATATGGTGCTGAAATGGCAATCGCTTAACTGGGCTACACCTGCTATAGATTGCATGGGGGCCACTCACCGGTAATTCCTTGAGTCTTTCTTCATTAAATAATACTGGCCAGTACAAGAAAATTACATCCGGTTCCACTTCTGGATGTAGGAACAGTTCCGGATATAAGAACTAATTGCCTGTTCGGAGTGACACAGGTACAAATCCACAACAAAAAATGTTTTTCTATCACTTTAGAATGTTTTTTTTTTTCAACCTTTATCGAGCCCTGTTTTTTTAAGTGCAATAACCCACGACCATCCGTGGGTATACTAGGCATTAATGCATGGCTCAGGTGGTTGGAGGTCACTGGGGCAGCGCCCTCGTGCCTCACAACGGACCTGAGCCATGCATTAATGCCTAGTATACCCACGGTTGGTCATGGGTTATAGCTTACTTATACCACAATATCAGGGTAGTAGTAGCACAAACTCAGGGGTGCTTTTACAAAGCAGCATCTGCTAGTTTACAGTCAACAGGTATAGGTGTGTTTGTTTTTAGAGCACAGGAGTACCTTCAGTGAGTGTTTCTATGTGAGCAGTGAGGGGCTCTTCTGCAAGGGGAAAGGGAGCTTGTTCCATAGCTGTGTTGCTCTACATGAGAATGATCTCTGACCAGTTGCTGTGAGCACACTGGGTACTTCCAGAAGGAGTTAAGAGGAGGGTTCTTCTATTTTTGTCTATGTCTCACTATGTCCTGGAGGTGGGGTAGATGGTTGCTTAGGATTTTGTAGGTGAGGTACAGTAAGGGGTGATTAAGGTCCCAAGTGGGGACTGGACTGCGAATAGGGGCTCCAGATGTAGAATTCCTCTCAAGAACATACGGGCTACCTCCAGCTGAACCAATGTACGGCCATCTAAAGGCACATGGAAAGCTGATATGGCAGCCAGGTGCACTCTGAGAGAAGAATACAGCAGGCCTGAATCCGTTAAGAACAGCAGGCACTCTAGAACCAGATTAACTGGTCAGGTGAGTGGATCCAGGTGGTGAGCAGTGGCCCATAATGCAAACCACTTCCAGTTCATGGAGTAAGTAGTTCTAGTGGAGGGTTTTCAAGTAGCCACCAGAACATCTGCCACTTTTTGGGGACCATCCCAAAATGAGTTATGACCATGTCTTCAGGAGCCATACGTGCAGATGAAGAGATTTCAGGTCCAGATGGACCAGTGTTCCCTGTTCCTGTGACAGTATCTTTCAAATGGATCGTCAGTCACCGAGGTCATTAGTTTCTACTCACACATCCTGGACTGTGACCTGCATAGTTTGCCTGCTAAGATGTTTTGGACGCCTGGAACATGCACTGCTGATAGTTCTAGGCCAAGGCTGTTCAACCCATGGCTCACGAGTAACATCTTCATTTTTCATGCTCCTTTTTAATAGCCTTAATTTACTTACAGTGGCCACTGTATGAAAGCTAAACAGAATTATTGCATGTTATGCTAAACTGATTACTGTATGCCAAGCTGAACAAAATTCATTGCCAATAAGCCTGACCATAACTGCTGCTTTAATTACAGTTTGCCTAAGCAGTATTAGACGTGCTGCTAAGGTTTTATTTATATATTTATTTATTTCGTTTTTGTTAACCAGGTAGGTGCACTAGCCATAAAATGACTATTTTCAGGCACGACCCGGGAGAGTACAACAAAAAGAAAACAGCTGAACAACAGCAACATGGGTACAATAATACAAATAGAGGAACAGTACAGCAGTGCTACAAAAATACAGTGGGTAGAAACAACAAAAAATAATGGCAGTAAGATGTATAATAAAGTGCAGAAACCATGGACCCGACCTGTGGAGTGAAAGGGTTAATAAGATAGCAAGGTTATAGAGAGAGAAATGTAAGGAATGTTCAAACATAACAAGAAAGACTGACAGAAGGAAGGTCAGGGGTGGTAACTGGCAAAACAACAGTGGATGGTCAGCAACAATGTTCGAGAAGGAAGAGAGCTAGTAGTCAAGAAGTTATTTACAAAGAGAAGGAAAAATAAGGGGAGGGGAGACAGTCTTGGAGCTGGATTAGAGCAGGGGTGACATTACTAGTAAGTCGTTGGGTCAAAGCATGTACAAGCATCAGCTAAGGACAGATATCGACGATATTCACTTTTAAATCCAAAGTGAGACTGAGACAGCCGGAGGTTGAGTGGAAGAGCATTCCATAGTCTGGGAGCAGAGAATTGGAAGGCCTCTGTGCCTTTAGTCGTCCGAGATCTCGGAACACAGAGCTAGGATTTTTCAGCTGATCGCAGGCCATGGGAGGATGGTTGAGGGACCAGCAACGCCGCCAGCTGGGATGGTTTTTCCGGATGATTGAGTCCATTAGTGATCCAAGGTAGTATTGTCTACTGGCAGAGGGTGAGAGCCAATTCAGATCCTTATAAAGAAGGCAGTGATGTTTGAGTTGAGGCGACGAAGAGGCAAATCGGCATATATTGTTATGAGTTACGTCCCATTTTAGGAGGGAGGTTTTATGAGCAGAGGTAAGAATAGAGGCACCATAAGTAAGGGTTGAGAGCAGAATACCTCAGGCAATTGCTAATTTGGCCGCGGGTGTAAGCATGTAGCTCGTTTGGTAAGCTACTCCCAGTTTCGAGTTTACAGCTTTGCACGAGGACTGAATGTGAAGATTAAAATCCAGGGACTGGTCCAGCAGGATCCCAAGGTACTTGAAGGAAGTAACATTTTCAAGTGGAAATCCTCCTGGGTGAAGAACCTCCAACAAACTAGAACAGGCCTTAATCTTCGGTGCGGAACCTAGGAGCATGGCTTTCGTTTTCTTTTCATTTAGTACAAGCTTACAGTCTAGTAGCCAGTCTAAGACCTTATTAAAGTCTGAAGTAAGTGATGTGTTTATGCAGACAATACTAGAAGAACTAGTATAGATGATCAGGTCATCAGCATAGAGAATAGCTGAGCAAGATTCCAGAACCTCAGCTGTATTGTTGATATAAATTGAGAACAGAAGGGGCCCAAGGATAGAGCCCTGGGGGACCCCAAGGTTGATGGTAGACGTGCTGGACAGGGAGGAGTTAAATTTGACAGCTTGCGACCTGTTTGACAGGTAGCCACAGAACCAGTCCACAACAGGGATAGAGAAATGGAATTTATGGAGGGTGAAGAGAAGCAGGGGATGGTCAACAAGGTCGAAAGTCTTAGTGAGATCAATGAAGATGGCACCTGTGAGTTTTCCAGAATCCATGCTGAACAGAATATCAGTAGTTAGTTGAAGAGGAGCCGTGGTGGTGGTGCTATGACCTTTACTGAAACCATGCTGGGTGTCTGAGAGGAGATTGCAGCGTGTAAGGTAGTCAATGGTCTGTGATGCAACTATTTTCTCTAGGATTATGCTAAGGACAGAGAGAATTGCTATAGGTCTGTAATTGGCCATAATTATCCTTTGGCCAGAAAACTCTGCATGGAAATACCGAGGGCTCCTTGCTAGTGAAAAACCACTTTGTGGGCCAAACCGAGAATCTGATTTTTTTAATTCGAATTACTGCAAAAGCAGTTAGAGGACTAGCCTGCTGTAGTGCTAAATTACCTTGCCAGGGACAGACTACACAGCTGCTCTTGGAGTCAGCAACACAACCATCATTCCGGCCCCCCCTTTGGTGTGCAGGCCCTCCAAAAACGTACCTGATTTAATTCCTGTTCTTCTCTTTCCTCCACAGATAAATCACTACAGTGCACCCCCAGGATCCATGAGGGCATAAGGACGCCTCTCCCCACAACAGCTCACAGGTACACCAGCAAGCCCGATCCAAACTGGGACCATGATTTTGTTCTACATCTGACTGGAGATCCCCACCTTCGTTTTGCGCGGGCTCCCCAACACCACCCTTGGTCGTCCCTGTATTATGTAGATAGACACACATGACGTTCACAAACCAATCAGCAGAGTTTCCCATTAGCAAGCTATCCTATCCCACCACTAGAGGCCGCTACTGCAATGAATAACTTCTTTACTATGCCACTCTCAGCCACTGTGCTGCTTTCTCTACTACTGTGCCTCCTACTACAATTTCTACTCTCCTGCCCCTCGCTTTCCTACCTCACCACTCCCCATCTTGGCTTCCCTTCATCTCCCTTCCACTCTTTCTCCAACTCTCCCTTAGAGTCACCCCCTCCTAACCCTCTCTGGCTCACCGCTACACTTCAACCTCTGATCCTTCCTACTCTCCTCTCTCACCTATCCCTCCCCCTTTTCTACCCCCTCAACCTTCCCCAACCATTCACCCCTCACTGCTCCAATCACACCTGCTAAATCTTGAGGCCTTCCTCCGGTGCCTAAACCTCCCTGCTCCACCCCCCCGGGTGCAAATAAAGCAGCTGCAATCAGTCCCCCTGCCTCTCCTACTCCTGGCAGGCGATATACATCCCAACCCCGGCCCTTTAGCACCAAATCAAACCTCGTCGGCATGTGCACCCCCAAACAGCTTTTCACCTGACTCTCTCCCCAAGGGCCTTCGCATATTTCACATTAATGCTAGGAGTCTTCTCCCAAAACTAGATGCCCTCTACATCTGGGCAAACCAGTACCAACCAGACATACTCTATCACCGAAATGTGGCTCTCCGCCAAAATCTCCAACCCCACTCTTGCCATCCAAAACTACATCTTGTTCCGGCAGGACCGTGGCAAGCGAGGTGGGGGTAGCGCTGTATGTCAGGCACTCCATTACGTGAACCGTTACCTTCAAGGAATCCTGCCCGTCATCCCACAAATCCTAAGTCACTCACCTATCTTTTCCCTCGTCCACCCCCCTTTACATTGGGGTTCTGTACACCCGGCCTAAGCCCTCACCAGACTCCCTCATCAAGGCCATCTCTGCCATTTCCTCGACCACTTCAAATGGCGAACTCATTCTACTGGGTCATTTCTACCTAGACTGGCTCTCCTCCTCCACCAAATGAGCTGCCCTGAGGATCGAAGCCCTAAATCTCTCCCAGCTAATCCAGGAACCCACCCGACTAAACCATCGATCTCAAAACCACTCCCTTCTGGACTGGATTTTAACCACACACATCCACAGGATCGCTGCCCTCAGGCATCCTCTCTGATGCTCTTAGCGACCATTGTATTACTTACTGTATCCGCAAAAAATACACTCACCGCATTCTGGCCCAAAATTTATCTCATCTCGCCCCTGCATCTCCTCGACGAATCTGTCCTATAGCGTGATCTTACAAATGCGGACTGACTCCCAGTCTTTGATGCCCAAGATGTTGATATCGCCCTATCTCATTTCTGCAACATCTTCCTAAGCACATGGGACCGCCACACTCCCCTCAGGAAAGCCAGAGTTAAAAAATACCATCACCCCAGGATCACAGTCAACTTCATCACCTTGTGTCGAACCAGAGACTAGGCTTGGAGGCAGTACAAAGCCTCACTTGCCTCTTACGACCTCCTATCCTACAAATTCTCAGAAACAAATGCACCAAAGCAATTCGGCAATCCAAAACTACTTTAAGGCTCAACTTACCCATCACCAAGCTTCCCCGGCGTCCTTCTGGAGGGGTGATAAACTCCCTCATCGACACCCCCACCAAGCAAGCCAGTCCAATCCTCAACATTGATGGCAGAATTTATCCTGCTACTGTATCTGAACTTTTCAACTCGTTCTTCATTTCTTGTGCCCTGCCTGTCTCACCCCCTCCCCCAATATTTCCCCCCCTTCCTACCCCAGCTTCCTCTTTCCTTCTTTCACGTCCCTGGAAGTCTACACTACACTCACCTCTCTGTACCAGTTCAAAACCAGCCCTGATGGCTTGCACCCTAGACTGCTCCATACCTCTGCCTCAGTCATAGTCGCACCTCTGACACACACTGTATACTCAGCCTCTTTTTCGCCACAGCTACGGTCCCCTCCATCTGGAAACTAGCCAGAATCCTTCCTCTCCACAAAGGTGGCGACCCCTCCCCACCAGGAAATTACAGACCCATCTCACTCCTCCCCCTCCCTTGCCAAAATCCAAGAATCTCTCATGCTGTCCAAATTGTCCTCATTCCTCTCCACAAACAGCTCCCTCTCCACCTTTCAATCAGGATTCAGAAAACATCACTCCACTACCACCACCTTGTTACGAGTAACCAACTCAATTCTCTCTGCCATGGACATACGGCCAAATCACCACCGCCATTTTCACTGACCTGGCAAAGCCTTTGATTCTGCCTCCCACCCTTTGCTGCTTTTTAAATTAAGCTCCATCGGTCTTGCTCAACCTACCATCAACTGGTTCCACTCCTACCTCCAGAATAGGCAGCAGTCAGTACAAATAGGCGACACCCCCCCCCCCAATCCTCTCGGGCATCCCCAAAGGCTCTATCCTTGGCCCCATCCTTTTCTTCCTATTCATAAATTACCTCCCTCTGCCGGCTCTCCTCAAATGTGCATCTGTACGCCTGGATACCTCACGCGCTCAGGTCCTCACATGAAAGATGCTCCCAAATCTCTAAAGAGATTTCAACCGAGTACTGTCGCTTGGGAGGGATGGATCCAGAGAGGTTTCAAGATTGAGAGTACCCCTCGCAGACTATCTGGAGGACCCATTTGTCTGATGTTATAAATTTCCATTGGTTGTAGAACTGAGTCAGACGTCTTCTCACTGCTGAGGAGAAGTCCCCCCTCAGACAGCTGGGCCAGAAACTCAGAAGGTGGCACTGGGCACTTTGGGTCCTTGTGCCTTCTGCTGCACTTTCTTTTGCAGCTGAGGGCTCTGGTTTTTGTCAAAACCTCCTCTGCCTCTACCCCAAAAGGACTGATGGTTGTGAAACTGTGGCTTGTTGCCACCCCCTCGGGAGGGGGCGGGCACAGGTCTGGCTGTCTTAATGGAAGACCTAATCTTCTGTGTGGCCTCCACTGCTTGCTCCACCTGAGGTCCAAACAGATACATACCTTCAAAAGGTTAGGCCATGACTTGCTGCTGGGCGTCATTCATGAAGCCTGAAATATGCAGCCAAGAGTGGCGTCGGGTACAGATGCCGGCCTCCGCCCAGGAAGCGGTATTGAAGGCGTCCACTGCAGCTTTAACCTGCTGGTTACTGGACCCGATACCTCTAGTTATGGTCTGAAATAACTCTGAGCTAACCTCTGATTCAGGAAGAGTTTCAACCATCACTTTGAGTGAACGTCAAAAGACATACTCATATTGAGAAAAATAGCCCTGATAGTTGGCAATGCGCATACCAGGGTTGAGGCGGCGAAGACTCTCTTACCTAAGGTGTCTATCTTGCGAGATTCTTTGTTTATAGGCCGGGCTGTATACCCCTGATGTAGAACAGCCTTATCATTCTCTGCCAGGACTACAATGTCATCAGCAAAGGCTTGTAAGGCCAATATGGGGCGATCCTTGGGAGGGGCATACTTCCCATCTATGGACTTGACCACGGAAGGAATGAGAACCGGATTCTTCCACATCATCTGTGAAAGGGTCTCGAAAGAGGGCTGTACCAGAGGGGTTAAATCCATAGGGATTTCTGGGACATGAAGATATTGGACAAACAAAAGCTTCCGAGGATTGATTTCTGTAGTCTGGAGAGAAAGAGTATAATTTAAATTCTTGAGCAGAGACTTAAAGAAAAGGTCTTCATGAACAGGTTCTGCAGGAGGATTGAACCCTGCTCCCAGGGCAGTGTCATCATCATCACCTGGCGAAGATCTGGATCAGGCTCAAAATCATCTCCTGACAGTCCAGGGGGACTGTATAGACAGGAAAAAGTGAAAATCAGGAGGAAGAGTAGAAGAAGAAAGAATCGGACTAGAAAACCCCTGAAGACCGGATGGCGCTGCACTCATCCCTGATGCCATCGAGGATAACGGTGCCGAGCACAAGGAGGGAGGCACCATCGGAAATGGCGCCGCACACAGCACTGACAAAGAGCGTGGCGCCAAAACAGCTGACAGCACCGGCAGAGCCTGCAGCGCCGTGGATGGTGCCAAGAGTGTCACAGGGTCTGAAAATACAGGTTATTCACCTGTAACAGGAGTTCTAGGAATGGTATATGTTGTTCATCCACACTATCTGGCAGGTTCCTTGCCGCTTTAAATCTTGCCGGAAGGTCTTCAAGCTAGCTTCTCCCACCCACCCAGGTGGTAAAACTCTCGACTCCGCCCATGATGCCAGATCTGGCCCGCTGGAAGCTCAGGGTTGTGCGTCAAGCCGAGGAATGAGAGTTTTGTGGATGAACAACATATACCATTCCTAGAACTCCTGTTACAGGTGAGTAACCTGTATTTTAGGGACATGGATATGTTGTTCATCCACACTATCTGGCAGACTCCTAGCAGTTCTCCGGGAGGAGGAGGCAAGGCGCACACTCTAATACTTACTTGGGGAACAAAGATTGAGAACCGAGGCCCAAACCAGCATCCCGCGTGACTCAAGGTCGATGTGGTAGGGAAATAAAGGTGTGCTGACTTCCAGGTAGCAGCCCTGCAGATCTCCTGGATAGGGACATCCCTGGAAGCAGACACCGATGCAGCAGTATATGCGGGTAGAATGAGCTCTTATCCTCTGGGAGCTCCATGCCCGCTAACTCATAGGAGATTTATGCAGGAGGTGACCCATCTGCTATCGTCCGCTTAGCTGCAGGTCTGCCAGGTGCGGCTTCAGCGTGAGTGCAAACAGCTGGCGAACCTCTCCATTTCAGCCGTCGCCCGTTACGTTTAGCGCCTCTTCTAGGTCCAGAGTATGGAGCCTATATTCGGCCTCCGAGGTGTGACTGGGGTAGAACACGGCAGAGTCCACACTGATTAAGGTGAAATCTGCCACCACCTTCGGAAGGAATTTCGGTGGGGCGAGGACAACTTGTCCCTGTGGAAGACCAGGTAAGGAGACTCAATGCTCAGCACCTGAGTTCTCCCATCCTTCTGGCTGACGTGATAGCCACCAAGAAGGCGGTTTTCCACGACAGGTGGGGAGACCACACCTGTGCATTGGTCTCGAATGGCTTGCCCATGAGCTTTGCCAGTACCAGCAGTAAATCCCACGGAGGTGGGGGTTCCCGCACTGGAGGGGAAATGTGATCAAGGCCTTGAAAAGCGCCCGACCACTTTTTCCTGCGCCACTGACTGCTGACCGCCCGCGCCGCGTAAGCAGAAATGGCTGCCAGGTGCACCTTAAGGGTCGTCGGACCAAGCCATTGACTAGATAGGGACCATAGATAGTCCAAAATGCTCGCACAGGACACCAGAAAGGGTCCAACCTTTTTCCGACACCAAATGGAGAACCTCTTCCATTTGAAGGCATAGCATTTTCTGGTCGACTCCACGGGACGCCTCAACGACGCTGAGGACCTCGTCGGAAGACCCAAGGCCTGGAACTCTAGCCGCCAGGAACCAGGCCGTCCAGGTGTAGGGATTGAAGGTCCGGATGGAACACCTTCCCCTGATTGACTGAGAGCAGGTCCGGGCGAGCTGGAAGCTGCCGCGGAGTCCTGGAGCTGAGACTGAGGAGATCTGGGTACCAGAACTGGCGAGGCCAGTCTGGGGCTATCAGAATCACCTGCGCCTTGTCCCTCCTCGCTTTCAGCAGGACCCTGTGAATCAGGGGAACGGGGGGAAAGGCGTAAAAGAGGCCCGGGGTCCACGGCCTCGAAAAGGCATCCCCCTGCAGCGAGCCCTGCTGAGGGGGGCGGGCATGAAACAGCCTCAGCTTCGCGTTCTCCCTGGAGGCAAACAGATCCACCAGAGGTGTGCCCCAGCGGGAGAACAGGTCTTGTACTATCTCCGGCAGGAGAGACCACTCGTGCGATGCAGCCCCTATCCGGCTCAGGGCATCGGCCAGGGTGTTGGAGGCTCCTGCCACATGAATGGCCAGGAGATCCGCCTCCAGGCTGCGCAAGACTAGTGACCAGATGGAGAGCTTCTTGCATAGAGGCAAGGAGCGTCCCGCCTTCGGCGGTTTAGATAGTACATGGTCGTGGTACTGTCCGCCTGGACTCGACCACTGACCCCGGAGAAACGGAGCAAAGGCGGTGAGAGCAGGCGGACCGCACGGAGCTCCAGCAGGTTGATATGGCATCGGACTCCTGCGGGACCAGGAGGCCCGGTGCTCGTGTTCCCCAGATGGGCACCCAACCCATCAAAGAGGCGCCGGTCGATAGAGAGACCGCGGCTCGGGCGGACAAACGGGATACCTCCTGCAGATGGGACGGAATGGTCCACCACTGGAGAGCATTCCACATCTCCTGGCCGCCCACACGCGCTGGTTCAGAGGATCGCACGCTGTGACCACTGGCCAGCCAGACCCCACTGGAGGGCGCATGTGCCAGCGTGCCCAACGGACTCACGCCTGGTACAGGCCGCCATAAGACCCAGGAGTCGCAGGAAGTCCCGGCAGGGCGCCATTGCCCAACCAGAAATGATTGGGCAAAGGAGGTAGAACCTCGGCCTGTCCGCCGAGCCGTGTTTGGCTCAAAGAGAGTCGGCCTGCCTGATGAAGGATATCACCCTGCTTAGGCTCGAGTCCGACTTGCCTCGCTGACCAGGAGGCCCAGTTGAGAGCAAACCCGGAGGGGCTAGATTTCTGGACCGCTCCACCTCCAACCTGGAGGGGCTACTATCAGCCAATCGTCCAGGTAAGGGTACACTGGACCCTCAAGCCGCAGGAAATGTCACCGTGCAATGCATTTGATGAAGACCCTGAGCTGAAGAAAGGCCAGGGGCATGGCCTGAACTCAAGAGGGATCCCTCCGCCTGAAGCGGAGGAATCTCTGATGAGACTTGACGGATAGGGACGAAAGAACTGGCCCTGGAAGTCCAGAGAACAGAACCACACGCCGGTTCCAGAGATGGTATTATCTGGAGCCAGAGTGACCATTCTGAAGGTTCGAGACCTAGGGAATTTGTTCAGGTCGTGTAGGTTCAAGATGGGCGGCAGCCCCGTCTGCTTTCGGGACCAGGAAGTACCTGGACACGAACCCTGGTTCTGGTGAAGGGTCTCATCTCTTTATCACCCTTTCTGGAAGGAGGAGGATGCGTCGGCTCGATGAGCCTGTAGAGACTTGGGACCCCAAAGCTCTTACCGGGCGACGGCTCTGGAAGGGTGGAGCCTGCTCGAATTCCAGAGGCAGGCCTCTTCCCACCACCTCTAAAACCCACCTGTCCGGTGGTAACAGCGACCAGGCGTGAAAGGAAGTGTCGGAGCCGCCTCCACGGGGAACTGAAATAGGTGACGGGATGGGGGTGACACCCTCAGCCCGGCTACTTAGCAGGTTTGGAGGAAGGACTCGCCTGGGACCACCAGGGCCTTTTCCTCCTTGCTTCCTATTAGAGGAAGCCGATGGCTTGGGCTTCACTGGTCTCAGCCTGCTGGCCCTGACGCTGTTGTTGGGCCGAGTGGCGCGGGAGTAGAGGGACGAAGGGCTTAGGCTGGGGTTTATGACCTTGTCCTCTGGCGCGGAAGACCGAATCCAAGGTGGCATTGGATTTTTCGATCCTCTGGAGGTGGCCTTCCACCCAGGGCCGAACAGGTCTGTTCCCAGGAAAGGAACGTCCGCAGCTTGTGCTGGGTATCCGCGGTAAGGTGGATATTCGCAGCCACGCCCGCCAACGATGGCTGCACGGCGGCCACTGACCGGCACATGAGTCTCCTATATCCAGAGCAGTCTGGAGCTGTTGTTTGGCTACTGCCCTGCCCTGATCCCGCACCTGCTTGACCGTAGTCTGCAGGTCAGCGGGAAGATGAGGGACCGCCTCATCCAGGGAACCCAACAGGGCATGGGAGAAATGTGCCATGAGGACGGCCGAACTGGCCTGACGAAGGCCGAGAGAAGAGGCAGCATACACTTTCCGCCTGCCAGTCCAATTTCTTGACTCTTTGTCGGGCGGTTTGTCCACGCCCTGGCATTACCGCACACTGAAAACACTGTCCGTGACCAGCCTCTTCAGCCAAGGGGTGTTCAGAAAACCGGACAGAGAGCAGTGGACCGTGATATTTTCTGGCCATCCTGGCCAGGCGCAGGACAGGAAGCCGGACGCTGCCAAAGTTCCAGGGCCGCCCGACAATGGCTTCGCCACTGGAAAGGCCTCCGTGGGAGAATCTCGGTCCAGAATCTGTGAGGGGATATCTGGCCCGCTTGGATACGGGTTCGAGCTTCATCCCAGTGGATTCTGAGATGAGCCTAAGAAGTCCTAGGAAGGACGAAGGGCTATCGTCCACTGACTGCCCCCCAGAGGACTCCAAGTCAAAACGCTTGGAGAACAGGGAGGAGTCATCCGACTCCGACGAGTTGTCGAATAGCTGCCTGGAGCCTGAGCCACCCTCCACTTGCCGAGGCTTGTCAGGCGTGAGAGTGACCGACAGCTTCACGGGAAGGCCTTGGGCCAACCGCGACTCTTTTCGCCGGAGCCCCAGCTGTCGGCTGAGGTGGAGGCGGTTCCACCACAATTGGTGGGGCAGCTGAAATAGGTCGGACAACTGGCCTGGAAACAGGCTCCTCGACCACTACCTGGTCCGGTGGCAACCACTTAATGGCCGGAGAAGAGGCCTGAGCCGGCTTATTGGCCAGAAAAAAAAGTTGCCACATGAGGTCCTCGTATGTTCGGCGTAGCTTACGCCGAAGCCTTCCCTCCTCGACCGAGGAGGAAGAAGAGGAAGAGCGGCGACGCCACTTGCCGTGTGGTCGGACCGAGACCGCTTATGTCGACGGAACGGGTTGACCGCGAAGATGTCCGGAGATCGAGAATCTCGGCTAGGCCGAGGTCGTGAGGCGGGAGCCGAGATCGGCGATCCCTCGGGTTCGACGGCAAACCGATGGCCCTGATTCACCGGCACGGAAGAGCCGACGATATCCTCAGCCCTCACCGGGGGAACCGGGGAGGAGGGAATCTCGGCTTCTCCAGCCGACAACCCGTCTAACGGGTCGAGAAAAATCTCGACCTCGTCGGCGGGAGTCTCAGTCACCTGGCCCTGGCAGGGGGCACCGTGAAGCCAGTGGCGACAGCCCGAGGTCGACAGTCGATTGTCGACAAGGGAGGGGATCTTTCCCGCTCCCCAAGGCCGACGATGAGACTTATTTTAGACTTCTTCGACCGATGAAACGGACTCGAAGAAGTAGGACCCTCACCTTTAGTTGAGAGGGTCAAGCAAAGCTCCTTAAAGGAAGCTGAATATGAGGTCCCGAGCGATAGAGGGACAAAGGCCGCAGAAGAGGAAGCGCGCTCTGAGCCGCCTGCTCTTCGGGCGCGACTCAACCTTCTAGTTATTCGCGGATCCCGCAGCTGCGAAACCGCCAGTCGGCCTCTTGGATTTGACCGAGGAAATCTTCTTTCGGGACGCCCCAGATGTAAGCGGGCAGCGCGGTCCTCGAGGACGTAGACCGAGAAGGAGGAACACAGGTCGCAAGCCTGCGGGTCGTGCTCCTGGCCAAGGCAATAAACGCACGTGGAGTGCGGGTCCGTCCGAGACATCTTCTGCCCACAGGGACATCTCCGAAACCCGGGAGTCGATTTGTCCATCGCAGCCACGAAGGAAGAAGACCGAGAAAGTTATAAAAAATTTTTCTCTTTTTTAAACCGAAGGATTTTTGGCCCAAAACTTAATCGCAGAGCGTTAAGGAGGGAACCTGAGCTTCCAAGCGGTAAGGAAGATCTGGTGTCATGGGCCGGAGCCGAGAGTTTTACCACCCGGGTGGGTGGGAGGAGCTAGCTTGAAGACCTTCCGGCAAGATTTAAAGCGGAAAGGAACCTGCCAGATAGTGTGGATGAACAACATATCCATGTCCCTAGAAACTGTGATTTAAAGTAAAAGAGGGAAATATGGAAGGAGATAGAGGCATCAGTGTGGACCCCTGCGCAAGCCATGTGAGGATAAACACCCGGCGTGGAGTAAACGGCACTGACAGCGCGCCGCACAAACAGGAAGCGCAACACCCCACCCGTCCTTCCAAAACCAAATAACCCGAAGGCCCCGGTGTTGGACTGACCGTCTCGGGCAACTGGACCAACCTCCGAGCCCACTGCTCCATAAGAGCAGCCCACTGGTGAAACTGCTCATCGGAAGCTCCTCCAATAGGTGGAGAGGCCCTCCGGTGTCGAAGAGGTCAGCCACCAGAGACAGAAACCGGCGACTCAGACAGAGGTGGAGACCAGCACCTGGCCCTAATAACAGACTGTCTACGCGCAGACGTACCTAGAAGAACAACTCTAGGCTGAACAGTGACGAGAATGGAACCATTTACTTTTATGCTTCTGGGGGGACCACTCATCTCCCTGAGCATTGGACAATCCATTGTCAGACCCGCCCAAGAAGGGCAGCGGACCGCCCGCTGACTGAACAGCTTTCATACCAAGTCTCCCTACCGTCACCTGACCCACTCATGGTTGACTCAGTCAATGGAGGGCTGAAGACTTCTCTTGTACAATTGTTAAAATCAGTAATATAATCGGTACTGATTCAAAATAATCTACAAAACATTAAACTGAACTATTGCTACTAATGAAGTTTAACTCCCGGCAGGTGAGCGACGTCGTCACTGTAGTGCACTTGACAGGAAAAAAGGAACTGAGGCGGATGGAGGGTCGACGCTGAGATAGTCATTACCACACGAGCCAGGGCTCATGGTGCCATTTCCTCACAGCTCCATCTCAGGCGCCGGCGCCCTCCTGAAAAAGTTTGTTCCCACTGGGTCCTAGCGCCCCCGGTGAACTCCCATTAGTGTGAATGAGTGGTGGAGATTTTATGTCCAGGAAGATCAAGGATGTTTTATTATTTTTTGAATGCGCTAACTTGAATTCTAAACTTTGTTTAGCTTTTTTAACAATGTTTTTAAGTTGGGACATAGATTTTTTTGTAAAGTCTGACTGCCTCCTCAGTTTGATTGCTTTTGGTTTTTTAAATAGCTTTTTATCTAATTTGTTTTTTATTGATTTATTTAACCATACTGGTATTTTACCATTTTTGTTATTTTTTTTTTATTGGTAGGCACAATGTCATTTTCCAGTTTTTGTATACTTGCCTTTAACTTTCCCCATGCATTTTCCACTGTAAGGTATGAGAGGTAATGTTCCAGTCGAAACTATTTAATACTTTGATGATTTCACTAAAGTTGGCTTTATCATAATTTTTTGATGTAGTTGAATTTGAGACATTTATTTGATTGCCATATTAATTAAGACTGAGTTGTGGTCACTACTGCCTAGGGGTTCTCCGATTTCCACTTTTATTATTAATTTTTCTGTATTAGTGATGAGGAGATCTAGTATGTTGTTACTACGAGTTGGTTCTTTCACCAGCTGTTCTACGCCCTGATTAATCAAAGTGTCGAAACATTCTTTGTCTGTTTCACACAACCCCTTCAAGTGTTTCCCAGTTAATGCTTGGGAAATTAAAATCCCCAAGTATGATAACATTGCCCCTATCAGCCATTTCTGAGATTTCATGAGTTAGATTTTTATTACAGTTACCGTCTGCTGATGGAGGTCTGTAGCAGCTTCCTATTATTAATCTGCGGTGTCCTTTAAATTGAATATTGACCCATACGCTTTCTGAGGTAAATTGCTGGTTTATTTGATATGAGGCAATGTCTTCTCTGATATGGAAACAAACACCTCCCAGTTTTGCCTGTCCTGTCTTTATGATATAGATTATAGTTAGGAATATTCTGTAGTCAACTTGAGGTGGCATCCCACCAAGTTTTAGTCACTGCAATTATCCCCACATTGTACATTATAGCCTTTGCTTCTAATTCTGCCATTTTTATATTATTTAGGCTTCTGGCATTAAGCATAAGGATATCATATCCTTATGCTTAATGCCAGAAGCCTAAATAATATAAAAGTTCACACTGGCTCTCAGCATAATCTTCAGCCTCATCCTCCTCTTCCTGCATCATTAGATCAGGACTGTATTCATATTCGTTGTCAACCAGGTCGTCGAGAAGGAGGGACTGCATTGGTGGCAGCAGAGGAGGCGGCTGTGGCAAAGGAGTTCCTTGCAGCATCTATGGGGGATTGACAGAAGTCCCCATTGATGGGCCCCCGGAACAGGGAGGCCAGACAGTAAAGCCCCTTTGGTCAATGGGTGAGACTGGAGGAGTCAACGAGAGAGATTGAGTCCCTGACGTCAACAGTGACATACCAACTGTAATAGGTCTGGTATTGCCTATGCCAAGCCCTGACCTTGGTGACGTGTCACTGGTATTGGTGGGTGGGTGGGGGGATTGGAGCAGACAATGCAGAAGAGGAGGTCATACCTGTATGGCACGGGGAGGACCTGTAGCACACCAGGGAAGCCTTCTCTTTGCCCCAGTGCTTTTGTTTGTAACTCCCAGACATTTTCTCCTGGGATTTTGATGACCGCGATTCGGTCAATGGAGCCGGGTGATGTGGATTTCTGTTGGAGTTCCTTCTCCATTCTTTCCACCGTTTTTTCGAGCAACAATTTCTCCAAAGCCCTTTTTCAGTGTTGCCTGATCGCATGGTTAAACCCCCAGCAGATTTCTGCAGGCTTTCAAACTATGGCTTAGGCCTAAGCAGCAGACATAAATGTAGTGAAAGTCGCCAGTGCAGATTTTTTTTCGACACTCACAGTACTGGAAAAGTTTAGACAGTTCTTTCGACAACATAAATGTCATCGAAAATGACTCATTACTTTACAGCAATATGCAGCGACATTTCCTTAGCAGTCTGACAAGTTTAAATCAACAGTGGAAAAAGAACAGAGGAGAAGAGGGTCCGCCTGTGTCTACGTATACACTGACATCTGATGTCATCGTAGGCGCTCCCTGGCAGACTACTTGCGAAGGTTTTCGTGTGGTCCTAGTGCCTGGCAGCTGTAAGTTGCAAAGGTATGGCCTGATGAAAGATATCCTCGAAGAAGATCTTGGATTTCATCTTTTCCTGTGCCACAGTCGAGATGCCTGCTAAACACGACACACTAAAATGGCAGTCGGATGTACTATTCACGGTCCCACTAAAACAAGACCTGAGGCCATCCAGAATGTGCCTCATTAAGCAGGAGAGACAGCTGATGGAAAGTGTGCCTGACACCAATAGGAGAACTACTTTCACTTAAATCCTGTAGTTAGTGCAAGTCAACTCCTTCTGCTAATCCTTCAGAACACAGAGCTCATCTTTGAAAAAACACGAAGCCCTAAAAATCTAGCCAATCAGAAATCAGGCAGTTGGGTACAGGGACTGCAGAGCGGGGTTCAGCATCGTCATTTCAGACCTCGTCAGAAGGTCTGGACAGAGAGTGAGCAGCCAAAGAGGTTTGCTGCTGAAGCTGAAAAGGTCCTGCAAACGAAAACTCACGTGGACAATCCATAGCAATGAGGATGAGAACATGAGGACAGCATGGCGCCTCTGAACCTAGAGGAGCACCTTGTGGATCAGGGGGAACACATGAAAGGCATACAGAAGGTTCCCCAGCCAGAGATGGCAACAGTCGTCCCCAGGTAGGGTGCCTGCTGAGCAGGACAGGCGCAAAACAGTCTCTGCTTCCTGTCTTCTCAGGAAGAAAATGAGTCCAGCTGCAGAGTTTCTACATGGACGACACTTGCGACAACACCTAGATATGGAGGGACCACTCACAGGATGCCTCCCCCCACACTGTGGAGGGCATCCACCAACTGTCTGCTCGAGCTCGCTACATCCACTGCCATCAACTCCACCTAGTGTAAGCTTTATTCCCATATCCTTATGGCTACCTGGCACAGCTGGAAGGACTGGGTGCCATCCTGCTTTTTCATCACATGATGGTCCGTGCTGAACTTGCTGATTTGGCCCTGTACCACTGGAGCAAACTCCGACAAAGCCTAGTGAATCGTTCAGAAGTAGAGGCCACATAGACCAATAGGCCCAAAGGACTATGGCTAAGCCCAAGACCTTGAGAAAATCCAGGGCCAGGTGCAACAGTCTATGTCTGAGCTGAAATAACTGGACAAAGGTCAAAAGATCCTGTGCCTTGTCCAAAGGAAGTGAGCTCTGGCTTGCAGAGAGTCCAGTTCTACACCAATGAACACAAGTACTTGTGATGGGGTCAGCTTGGACTTTCCCAGGTTAATGATGAATCCATTTGCTGGAACACCTGAATTATGTCACTTGATCGTTCCATGTAATGCACCGAGCTGCCTGTGAAGGTGAACTCGTTAAGGTTGGGTATATCTTGAGGTCCTGTGCTGTAGAAATGTTACAACTGACAGGCATTTGATGAATTTCCTAGAGGAAGAGGACAGACAGAAATGCATGGCCCAAAGCTGATAGTGTATCTAACCCCTGAAAGCACAGGAACCATCTGTGAGGCAGACCAACTGGGGCGTGGAAGTATGCGTCCCAGAGGATCACTAAGGAGAACCATATGCCGGTTCCAAAAATGTTAATATCTAGTTCAGTGCAACCATGCGGAGCATTCGTTTGCAGATAAAGTGGTTTAGGATCTACAGGTCTAGGATAACACGTCATCCTCCCAATCTGTTCAGGTACAAGAACGTACTGTGACACAAACCCTCACCAGGCTTGACTTTCTGGAAGGCTCCATGGCATGCTGCACACCAAATGCTGGAATCCAATGTTGCCAGAGCCTGTGGAAAGACGCAAAAAACTGGGAGGAACCTGCTCTAAAAATCCCTTAGTCAACGCTCAGCCGATGGCAGAATACTAACTCACCACTGTGTAGTATTTGATTTTGTATTTATTTTAAATCCACATGCTGTCACAGTACTGCTTAAATGAACTACAGCTGTGACTGACTCAGAGATCTGCTGATGCTTTTGGGGGGTCAACTTCATGACTGAGGTAATGGAGTTGATGGTGATCTCTGACTTCCCAATATTAATGATAGCCTTCAGCCTGGGAACTGAAGGTCTTTTCCTGTGAATGTGAGATCTGACAGCTTTTGAGTGCTCTGATATGATAAAGCAGAAAACTGCAATCGGTATCAGAGATGGACAGTCAGTGCAGCTGGCCCCTCCCTGGCCATGCTGGAGGTATCAAGGGTAACCCAGAGGTGCTGTTTGGAGACCTGAAAACCAATGTTCCAGATGTCTAAGACAAGGAGTTTGAGTGCCCTCTGGAGGATGGACTGGCCTAACCATGTGGTCAAAATGATCACTAAAGATAACACCCTGCTTTGTAGTCCCTTTGTCATACCCGGGTCATAGTTACAGTAGTGGTTAAAAGGGGAATATTTATGAACCGTGGCCATCAGAATTTAAAAGCCTGTTAATACTGAGCTCCTCTGTACCTGAAAGTAGTCCAGAAATAACGAAGATAATCTGCCCTACATTGATACTACACTGTCACCACTTTTAAAACTCTGTGATGTCACTGAGAGTGAATCTGTGCCAAACCACATTGTAGTTAAGCATGGCTTAACCCTCAGAGACATTAGAAGGTTTTAAAAATGGTAGCCATGTGCCAATATAGGGCAGACATTGTCAATTATATCTCTGGACTGCTGGCAGCCACTGACAAGCCCAATACGTCATTTAAAAGTTTTGCTTGGGCCTTCAAACCACATGGAGGTAGATCCATATAGCTACCGTTTATGATGCCTGTGACCGGGGTTCGACAGAGACTGAGACAGACTGAACATCCCAGTGGATCTCTCCCCCTGTGAGGAGGGAGGCTGTGTGACGCCACCACTGTAGTGTCACCTGGGTAACATAAGTGGTGGTGCGATTGGCAAGTGTTTGGGGGGAGGGGAGATGTTCATCAATACCACATGGCTGTATGTTCTGTGTGTATTCTTGCACGTCATAGCAGCTGCCGGTGTCTTGGGAGATTGCAGAGAAAACAGCAGGAATGGCTCTGATGCAGCAGGGGAACAGATCTCTGGTATATCAGGGTCCCACACCACCACCTAGCAAACAGACGCAGTCGGGGGTATATACCCCCTACCACAACATGGGAGGTATTCCAAGGCTACAAAGCAGGCATTGTGAGTCGGTGAGGTTCGGGGGCATGCTATGGTCCTCTTGAGGAAAGTCAGGAACTGGGAGTGTTGAGGGGGAAACATTGTGGAAACTCTCCTACTCAAAATTCTGGTCAAAGTATTCAGACAAAATAGGTAAGAAGGTAGTGTAGTCCAGAGGTCACAACTGCGAACTGTGAACCAGGGGATGCCAGGTTCAGATTCCATCCACTATAGCCAGGGCATGCCGGGTTCAGATACCACTACTGCCACTTGCTCACTGTGTGACCTGGAGCTTGTCTTGCTCCAGGTCACAGCACAGAACATGCTGGCAGAAAAGGACCAGTAGGCCCATTTTTTCTGCCCTATTTTCCCTACTTAACACTTCACCCAGGACTCAGCTTGATCACAGATATCCCTCCCTTCTCCCTTACTTCTATTTATTACATCCCAGTGCCTATCCCACGCATCTTTGAGGCTCCCCACTGTCTTCGCCCCCTCCTCCACCACCTCTGCTAGCAGGCTGTTGCAGGCATCCACCACCCTTTCTGTGAACAAGTATTTCCTCACATCACTCAAGCTTCATGGCAAGCTCACGTGTTCCTGTGCTCCTCTTCCTATTTAAGAGACTTCCCTCCTACACCATGCTCACCCGATGAGGTACTTATAGGCCACAATCATGTTCCCTCTCGCTCCCTTCTCCTCTAGGGAATACATGTTGAGCTCCCGCAGCCTCTCCTCATATGGTTTCTTGTGTAACCCCCACACCATTTTAGTAGCCCACATCAGGGCCGCTTCCCCTTGTGGATGTCCTTGCGGAGGTGTCCCCTCCAGAACTGGACACAGCACTCCAGATGGGGTCTCACGAATGAGCGATATGGGACACCACCACCTCACTTCTCCTGCTAGAAATCCCCCTCCCTAAGCACCCCAGCATCCTGCTCGCCTTGCTTGCTACCCTGTTACACACTGCCTTGCCACCTTGAGGTCTCCAGATAAGATCACCCCAAGGTCCCGTTCTTGTTTGGTAACTGTAAGTACCTTCATTGCCATCTTATACACAGCCCCCGGGCTTCCCCGATCCTAGGTGCATAACTGCACTTTCTGGCACTGAAATCCAGCTACCATTCCCTAGACCGCTCCTCTAGTTTCCAATGCATTCTCTCAACTCCCTCCTGGGTGTTCACCCTGTTGCAGATTTTTGTGTCATCTGCAGAAAGATACACCTTCCCCTCCAGTTCCTCCACAGTATCACTTACGAAAATGATGAACAGGTCAGGGCCCAGTACCAATCCCTGTGGTACTCCATTGGTCACTCTCCCATCCTCCGAGCAACTGCCATTTACCATTACCCTCTGCCTCTTATCTTTCAGCCAGTTTGATACTCCATACAGACCCCCCACCCACCCCAGGCTACTAAGTTTCTTTATCAGCTTCCTATGTGAAACAGTGTGAAAGATCTTACTGAAGTTCAGATAGGCAACAGTCACTTCACTTTCCTGATCCTCCTCCCTCGTTACCCAGTCAAGCAATCAATGAAATGTTTGACATGCGCCCAAATACTGCCAGGAGTCCTGCAACTGATGCGTCTCCAGGCACTCCAGTAGTCTCTCCTTCAGAAGGGACTCCATTAATTTCCTGGCCACTAATGTGGGACTGACTGGCCTGTAATTACTGGCTTTCTCCATGCTGCCACATTAGTGCAGAGGGACCACATCGGCCCTCCTCCATTCCTCTGGAACCACCCTCGTCTTCAATGAGGTGCTAAATAGCACTGCCAGAGGGGCGGCCAGCACCATGCTCAGTTCCTTAAGTTCCCTTCGGTGAATCCCGCCTGGCCTCAATGCCTTGTTTTGATCAAGGGCTTTCAATCCCCCATGGAATCTCTCTTTCGTAAATGGACTTGTGTCTACTTCCACTCCTGCTGGTGTTTCCTAACATATGACAGCCCTTCCCCTCACCGTGAAGACTGAGCAAAAGTATTTGTTTAAAAGTTTTGCTTTTTCTTGGTCTTCCTCTGCACATTCCCAACCCCTAGGCCCCCTGATCCTCACCATACTACTCTCATTGCCTTCTTCTTTTCACTCACATACCTGAAGAAAGTCATATCTGCATTTCTGACCTCCTGGGTGATCCTTTCTCCAGTTTCAGCCTTTGCTGCTCTTACCCTCCGTCCTGCCTCCCCCTTTGTCTACTTAGATATGCCTCCCTGTCTGCCTCCATTTGGGTGGCCTTGTATTTCCTAAAAGCAGTTTGTTTTTTTTCTCCTTTACAACCTTAGCCACCTCCTGCAAGAACCATAGTTGGCCTCTTTCTCCTCTTACCCTTGCTAATTACCTTTAAACAGCTTGCCATTTTCTTAGTTATTCCCTTATTCCATTCCATTGAGACTCCACCAACCCCCGCTATCCCCCCCTCCAGGTATTTTGTGAGGCAGTCTCCCATTTCACTAAAATCTGCCAAGACCCTCATCCTAGAATGGTTCTTCTCCTGCCCAATCCATATGTAAAACCACACTGTACTATGATCACGTGAACCAAAGGGCTACCCACTTGGACGTCTGCAATGCTGTCCCAATTCGTAAGTGCCAGATCCAGCACTGCCCCATCCCTAGTGAGATCAGTAACCAGCTGCCTAAGAAATGCCCCTTGTGGCCAGCCCAGTGGCGCTGAGTGTTGAGGCACTGGACGCCACACCTCATGCCACACCGGCGACCCGCGACTGGGAATGAGCATGGGCCACTGGGGTTGGCAAAGGCGGAGAAGGATCAAGCATCCGGAGGACTGCTCTCCTTCCCTGGGGAAGGTGGGGGGGGATCTGCAGCACCAGCACCTGAGTGCCCCCTGGCGGAGGCTGGGGAGCAAGGTGACGTGCACAAGCATGGGGGGAGCCGAGTGCAGATGCTTCAAGGGGAGCGCGCAAGTTCTGCCTTGGCCGGCGTCACTGCACGCACCCGGCTTCAGAGGGAGCAAAACAGAAAATCCCTCTCGCCGCCTCTCCTCGTTCTCAGGCTGGCTCCCATAACCTGACCCGTGTCTGTGACACCTTGGCCAGTGCTGCAGCCCCGCCCTGGGGGGTAAGTCAGGGAGCAAACGGGAGAACATCCGATTTGGGAGCGAGGGGGGCCGTGATCGGGCTGAAGTCGGTGCTGAGATGGATAAAAAAAAAAAAAAAAGAAATGCCCCTTGTAAGACGTCCAGGATGACTCTGCTCCTAGTTGTTGCTGCAGTCTGGATGTTCCTGTCCCTATCAGGCAGATTACAGTCACTCATAGTTATTATTTCCCCTTTGCCATTTTGCTTATGTGCCCCCCCCAAAAAAAAACCCTGTCCATACCCTCCCCCTGTACTTGTGGCCTCCACCCCTATGTGTATAAAGGCCACTGACCACATCTCTAAGCCAACCCAAAGATCCTCCAGCTCCTCCTTCTCCCCACTGTGACCTTTGTATATAGCTATGTTATATATATATATATATATATATATATAAATAAAACTTCCATGTCAAAATATCCTCCAGGCTGTAAAATTATGTGGCAGTAGGACCATAATGTAAATAAGGAGCTGAATCTCAAGTACACTGAAACAAACTGTTTGCAAGTGGGACCAATCCTTATGATAACTTGTCTTATCAGTTCAAACCGGAAAATTAGAGTAAGGCTTTTTTTTTTTTATAAATTATGTTAGTTTTAAACATTTTAAAAGACAAATCGAACAATATACTATTGCCTTGTGGATATTAAACCATAAACTCTGAAATCGATTATTTTTTCTAAGCATACACAAGACATTCACAGTTTTAAGTTCTGATGGACCAAGCTGAAAGTTGTCTTGGGTCCTCCAACCCCAACCCCATTCAACCCTCAGCAAAAGCCCTAAAAGTCCAAGTGAGTTGACTGGAAAATTAGCTCTGACTTCCAAGTTCCCACCCACTTCCAGCATCTGCACTGCACTATCATTAACACATTAGTAAAGGGCATGTGGATCTGATCTTACAAGACAGACATTTTCATTTTGTTCCCGGCTAAACTTTGCAATCCTTTGTTTCATGTTTAAAGCTGCTGTTGACAGCACTTTTCATGGTTGTTGATTATCTGTACTGGAAAGTCAGGTTTTACAGACAGGCAAAATGAAAACCTCTCAAGAAAAAAAAAGATATCCTTTATTCTAAACACCGAATACGTAATATTTCCTGAATCAAAATTCATCTTTCATCTGCGCACTCCTACAATTTCAAGAGATTCCTTTTCAGCAGCCCTGGAAAGTTGTACAACTATGTCATGCTGCTCTACAAACCGGGCAATAAATTTAAGTCTTAATGAATATTCCAGCTGCCTTTTTTTCAGCTCATCTGTAAATTCTATTTTCTGACCATTCTGCATACTGTTAAATTGCTCAGTGGCTTAAAATCTCAGCAGCCTCAGGTTACCAAAATACAGTGCTGTGCCTACCTTCTCATAAGATGGCTTTCTATGAAACTTGTTTCACAGAAGCAGTTATTTTGCCCTTAGATCAGTAGTCTAGTAGCCTGTGCCCTCATACAAAAGTTGGCACAAATCCATGGTTCTGACCCCATCCCCATGGCTAGTAAGATCTGGTGATCAGCGACATCCCTGGCATAGGACCCACCCCCAAATACACCCTGGCTGCTATTCAGATGGCATCACTGTTCTTATTCCTTGTTTCTCCACCCTACACACACTAGATGGCATTATGGAGTAGCCAGCCTAGAGGTTTCTTCAGATGTCGCAGTGGAGTCCCAGAGATGAGCCCACTCCCTTGCCTGCCACACGTGGTTACTGCAGTTGCTGCAGTGCTCAGTCTTCCTTTGATTCAAGATGAGAAGAAGTGTAGGAGTGGCGTCTTGATTGCTCCCATTTATAATATGTTCTCTTCGAGCTCTCCTTTCATAACCAGAAACGTGGTGCTCAAAGTTCACCAAATGAGGCTCCCTAGGCAGACATCAATCTATATCACTAGCTGATGAACTTTGTTCGGGTAATTTCCGTGAAATATTCTTAAAACTTCCTCAAAAGGTTCTTTAAACATTTGCACCACTTGAAGGTTAATACTGCCAGGGTTGTCCAAATCAAACGAATTTTTGCACTCGTCCCAAGACAAGTAGGGTTCCAACACTGACGTGCCCCTAGAAATCATGTGCCCAGCATACTTTGTCTGCAACAAAAAGCCAGCTGAGCTCACTAATAAATGCAAGGTGAAAAAATGCAAACTATGTTCTTACCATAATTCTTGATCTTCTATTAGTATCTACTCCATTGATTCACACTACTGGGTCTTAGCTAGAGGCACCAGCACCCTGCAAGAGCAGGAACATTTCAAGACGGCTGGCATGGAGGTAAGCTACACGCATGTGTGATTGGCTCACGCTGCATGGCTTACTGCAGCACCAGTCCTCAACCACCTCAGTACCTTTTTTTTACTGAGGAGATGCAACATAACCCAACAAGTACTTATGCACCTACCCTATTAAGACAGCCCAGGTGACCCATAAAGAAGGGTCAACACACAAGTAACAGTGCCTTCACAGCCCAAACCAAGAAACAAAAATTACGTACTCACCATAACTGTTGATCTTCCAGAGTATCTTCTCCATTTATTATCACATCTGGGTCTGTACAAGAGGCAGTAGGATCCTGTGGGAACTATAGCTTTCACAGCTGAGGGGGCACTGTGGAGCCCGAGCTGAGCGGTTGCCTGAAACTTCAGCTCCGTATGTTTTAAATAATAAACAATTAAAACCTAACGTTTTCGCGCTCCAATTGGGACTTAACTGGCCTCCCAGGTGCGTTTGTACCTCTGGTCATACAATAGAGAAAACTCACAAAAATCAGCCACCTGGAGATGGCCGAAAAGACGCTGGCAGAATTTCGGTGGCAGGCCCAAGCACTCGGTCCACGTAGCAACAGAGGGAGAAAGTTCAGAAGAGACCCTCCAGTTGTTGGGAGCTAAAATGAAGCAACTGCTTGCATCGTTGACACTAGTTAACCAGAAACTGGATATTCTGATGGGTCGCATCTCTATGGTGGAGCAAACGGTGAACCTGCTACAAGGCGAGATGGAGGAGATAAAGAGGCACTCGGAGGTCTGCAAGTGTGCTCTGGCACAACGAGCTAAGGAAAGGCAGCACTCCGATACCCAACTGGAGATTTTGGAGAATCAAGTGAGGAGTCAGAATCTGAGGCTTATCAGCCTCCCAGAGGGTTCGGAAGGGGATTCTGCCCGGCTGTTTAAGAACTGGCTTCTTGGGCAATTTTAGGCACATATGGCTAATCTTGACTTTTCTGTGGTGAAGGCCTACTGCATCCCACATAGAGGTAAGCCGATGGTAGAGCTTCGTAGAGCAATGATGGTCATTTTGGATAGTATGGGGGACACGGGACATTATCCTGAACTTGGCAAAGAGATATGGGCCGCTTAATGTGGAAGGAGAAATGGTGCATATTTTTACAGATATCTCATGCGACTCGTCTCTGGGGTCCGCTCTGTCCTCAGAGAGCTAAACATACCCCATACTATTCAATTTCCAGCAAAGCTGCAAATTATCCACAATGCTAAAAGTCTACATATTTACAGACCCTGGGGGGACAGGCAAGTGGGCCGCAAAGATGGCCGCTGCTCGAAAAAAAAACAACCCTGCAGCTGAGGAATCAGACAGTGCAACATGAAAGACTTTTATTTTACTGATAATTAAAAAATAATGCTGACTCCTTACAGGGGGAGTTTCTCCCTTGTGGGGGTTACTGGGTTCTGGTTTTGGGTCTGTTAACTGGAGAAATACATACTGTTTGATATTTTGCTAATTAAACCTGTTCTGGAGGGGTGAATACTATATTAATCATATCTTTAAATGCATAGTAATTTAATCGAACACCCTCCTCCATGGCTATCATGGGGAATGATAAAGATTTATTTTTGTTTCATAGCTATATGGGGTACTACAGGGCTAACTGTACCTGTTTACATTTTGTATCATTCCTAAGGTTAAGCTGAAGTTTCATGAAGGCGACTGACCTATTAAATTTAGTACTGAACATGTAGTTCTATGCATGGTACCATTAGCCCTTTTAGGGCACTGGACTTTTGTTGAACATTACTGGACTCTTGTACTGGTTTATAGTCCTGTGCTATGGGCTACAGTTACACAGCTATTATTTTGCAATCCAGAAAGGACTTGCCTCCTTATTTCGGGTATAAGTAAGAGATACTATTAACCTGTATATGAAGGGAATAATTTTCTGTCGTTAAGTGACCATGTAGCTGTTCCTTACAAGGAATGTTTTGAATTTTGTACAACTTTGTTACAAAAGGAATAAAATACAAGTATTAAAAAAATATATATATTTCACAGCTTACAGCTAGGGGGCTGATGTTGGCACCGCCCATGAGGCAGACATATGACGTGGCACTTGTGGACCATAACTGACGCTGGCCTCATGTACACCTCAATTCTGTCGCCAGGACAGAATCAAAGTGGAAGAAAAGAGAGGATTGGAGCAAAGTTACCCAAGGTATAGAAAAAGGATATAGGATATAAAATTAATAAAACATGATTACCAGATAGCAGCAGCAGCATTTGGGGGTAGTGGGTTTGCTTACCTCAACAAAAACAGAGAGGGATCTGACCATAGGGAGAAGAACCCCATCAAAGAAAACTCAGGAGGAGAGTAGAGAAGAGGGAAGAAGGTAAGTGAGGAACCACAGAACCCCTGTATAGGGGAGCCTGGATGAGGGGAATGAACTAAAAATCTGGAGTCCTGCCAATGGAACCAGAGTGGAAACCAACTGGGGCCTAGAAGAGAGTTAAACCCCTGGAAGGGAGGCATAGGCTACATGCACTGATGCCCATTCCCAAGCATAGCCTGTTTACTAGAGATGCTGCAAACAAAGGAAAAGAAAGTAATAAATAAAAATCCAATGAAGTGGGTTCCTGAAAGTAGGGAGGTTACAATGTTTGCTAGAACAAAACAAATAACATTACTGAGGGAGGATGTCTTTTCCTTCACCCTAACCCGTTTCCCCTTTTTTAATTTTTTTTTAAATATATAGGAAAAAAACAGATGGTATAAGTACCTACATTTGTTTTCACTTTTTTGCTTTGTTAAAAAGAACAATGGGATTGGTTACCTAGGGACTCGAGGAAAAGATGGAAAGAAAAAAAAAAAACACAGTCTGAGCTCAGACTAGAGACACATACAGTATGTTTAAGGAGGAGAGAGGGGATGAGGACAACGGAAAACAAAATATATATATTTTTTTTATTTAAGAATAAGATAAAAAATAGTTTTTTGGGGGCTGGATGGGATATGCAAGAATCTATGATCCCTATCCCTCTTCCTTCATAAAGGGAAGAGAAACAGAGGAGGGAAAAAAAAAAAGAAAGAGAGGGTGAACTGCCCAGAGACCTGGCTCATGCTGAGCATGGGATGGTGGGTGGGTTCTGGTAATAAATGGTGAAGATATTCTGAAGATTTTTTTTTTATTACTATTTTTGGGTCCGTTCCCTCCCACAAAGGGAGCTCAGCCCTGTCCGTGCGCACCCCACCCCCCCTCGTGCCCAGGTTTAGCACCTGGGTGGGGCCACTGGGCGGGCACACCCTCCCCACAGTCCTTCATAGCGTGCCCTGGCTTAGCAGGACCGTCCCGGTGGAAACTGGTGGCAGCGGGGATGGTGGCGGAACAGGGCATCATGCTCACGGGCTGGAATTTTTTGTAACTTGCGGTAGTGCCTGGGGTGGTGTGTGCAATGACGTCCCACCCCTCAGACAACAGCACACTGGATCCCCCGAGGTCCAAGGTGTGCCAGACACACTCAATCAACCCCCGAGGAGAGCAGTCTCTAGGGCGCTCAATCCTTCTCCCAGCTGGCCTCTCACATCCAGGTCAGTTTCCAAACCCGGGTCATCTGCGTCACAGACAGAAGCCCTGGCTCTGTGCCAATGAGCCAGTTGATATTCTGGAAGATCAACAGATATGGTAAGTACATCATTTTCACATCTTCCAAGAATCAATCTTCACTGTTTATTACCACGTACAGGTCAGAGTACCAAGCCTACCCCCCAAAGAAGGGCTGGCTCAACCTGAGGGAAATGGTTGCTCCTTCTGCAGGGAATACATACTGAAAGAGATTCTGCCACTCCAGTTTGAAAGCATCCTGACAGAAAATGCCATGTCCTGGATTTCTGAAGCAGAATTGAGGCATTCTGGCGTTGGGTGGGAACACAAAAAGGTCCATATCTGAGGTGCACTACTCATCGAACAGCGATCTCACAACGTCTGGAGTTAGTGACCACTTGGGAGGATCTGTGCCCATTTGGCTGAGCTCATCTGCAGAGTGTTTTGGACTCATGGCAGATAAATGGCCTGGAGTAGGATCCCCTGTTCCAGACACCATTTCCACATTTTCATTGCCTCTCTGCAGAGAGGGTAAGAGTGTGCTTCTCCCTGCTTGTTGATGTACTACACATCACAGACTTGTCTGTCTGGAGGAGGACTTCTTTTATAGCGGACTAAACCCACTAGCGATTAGACCCGAAGCGCGCTGGGGTTTCGTGCCATGGGCTCAGGCCTGTTGAAAGTAATTTCTCTTGTTGTCTTTTTGCTTTTTATTTAAAAGATGTTACAGCTTTAAAAGTTTTTTAAGTTTGCTCCTGAGTGCAGCCCTTGCTGGATCCTCTGTATTGCAAATTGCTGGCCTGCACCCGCTACTTTCCTTGACACCGCTCCACTGTGTTTGTAAATCCACTAGGGCTTGCAAGCTGTACAAAACAGCTCGCATCTCCAACAACTGATGTGGAGACGAATCTTTAACAGGTCCCAGACACCATTTGTTTTGGAGGCCCCAAAAGTGAGCCTCCCAACCCAAAAGGGAGGTATCCATGGTGAGAGTTGTCCAAGGTGCCAGTTGGGAGAAGGAAATGTCCAGTAGGAGACTGTCCTCCACTGACCACTATATGAGTGACCGAACCAGGGGCTTAGTCATCTGAATGAGGTAGTTCTGAGGACATGATGCATGTGACCACTGTACCAGAGGTACTGCAAATACCGTGGAAGCTATCAGATCCATGGAGTGGGCTTGAAGAGATTCATGCTCCATGATGTAGCATGCCAACTGCAGGATTGCCTGCACTCTGCTCTCTGGAAGAAAGGCGTGGACCTTGGTCGTAGCCAGAAGAGCTCCTATGAACAGCAGCTACTGAAAGGGCAATAGTTGAGACTTCTCTAGATTCAGCAAAATCCCCATGAAGGTGAGGAACTGACTGGCCATTGCCAATGCCTGTTCCATCTCCCAGCTAGCTGGCAATTAGCCAATCGTCCAGGTATGGATAAACCTAGAGTCATATCTTTCTAAGATCAGCTGCAAACACTAAGACTCCAGATGCCAAGGACAGCCCAAAGGGCAGAACTCTGAATTGGTAATGCTGTCCCAGCACAAAGAACCAAAGGTATCTGTGGTGGCTTGGGTGTACCAGTATGTGTTGCTATGCATCCTGCATATCCAGGGAGGCTAACCAATCCTGAGGTTTCAGGAAGGGAAGCAGAGAGTCCAAAGAAATCTTTAATATTTCTCAATCCATTAACGTGTTCAGGTTTTTGAGTTTCAGAATGGTGCACATGCCCCGATTTCTTTGGTACTAGGAAATAGTGAGAGTAGAAGCCTGTGTTTCATTCTGCCTCTGGAACTTCTTCCACTGCCCTACTGCACAGAAGGCCTGCAATTTCCTATGCCAGACGCTCTGACATATGAGCTGATAAGAAGGCCTGTCTTCTGGGTGGATAGTCTGGAGATATTTCTGAGAAGTCCAGGGAGTATCCCTACCAGCTAATCCTGAGGACACACTTGTCCATTGTAATGGACTCCCACTGATGGTAAATCTGGGTCAGGCACCCCCCCCCCCAGTGGGGAGGAGAAGTCTGCCTCGGGCAGCTGAGGCAGGGCCAGAGCTTTAGAGGATGGCGATGGGTGCGTTCACCATCTGTGCCTTCTCCTGAGGCTGGGAAGGCTGAGAGTTGTTTTGGGCACGTCTGCCTTCTCAAAGTGCTGGGGAAGGGAGCATCAGCTGGTAGCTGTGGGAGGTTTATAATATTTAGTGCCATAGCAATGGATACTTTTTGCACTTTAGAATCTAGCGTTGTAGCTGCACTACTGCACTGACAGAACTTATTACGATGTGTGAATACCTGGTTTGGCATGAATTTGTACTCAGAACATTTCTAGATGAACTGCTAGAGAACAGAACAAGAACATTTATATTGAACGAAGTTTGATTCTTTTGGATGAGCAGTCCATCAGCAGAGTGCGCATGTCAATTCGTAAACGTCTGAGTACTCTCCCATTTTTGGAAAACCTTAGTTATAATCAAGGTTCAGCCAAGCTTAACATCTCTGGTTCTTTGAGGCCAGAGGAGTGGCTGAACCCGTGACCTGCCTTCTCTGCCTCTCTGTCCGGCAGGTTCCTTGCTGCTTTAAATCTTGCCGGAAGGTCTTCAAGCTGGCTCCTCCCACCCACCCGGGGTGGTAAAACCCAGATAGTCCAGGTCGTCCAGGAGTTGATCCCACTGCACCCACAAGGACCACTGAGTATGTCTCATGTGGAGCCTTACCAGAGGAACAGTAGTGATGGAGGCTGCCATCAAGCCAAGAAGGCGGAGGAACTCCCGGGCTGGGATGGTCCTGGACAAAGCCACCCCCAAAGCCTGACGGACAAGGGCCTCCACCCTATCTGGAGGGAGGAAGGCTCTGCATTGGACCGTATCCTAAACCGCCCCAATGAATTGTAGTCTCTGGGACGGTATCATGGATGACTTGGGAATACTGCCAGTAATCCCCAGTCTGCCAAAGAGGTCCACGGTAAAGGAGAGAGCCTCTAGTAAAGAGTCTCTGGACGGGGCTGAAATCAGCCAATCATCCAGGTATGGGAAAACTGCAATACCCTGGCGGCGTAAAGAGGCTTCCACCGCTGCTAGGCACTTGGTAAACACCCAAGGTGCCGAGGACAGACCAAAGGGGAGTGCCCGAAACTGGAAGTGCTCACCTTGGAATTGGAAGCGCAGGAAATGGCGGTGGCTGGGGAAGATCGAGATGTGCGGGTAACCATCCTGTATGTCCAGAGTGCACAACCAGTGATTCTCCAGAATGAGTGGAAGGAGGCTCTGGAGCATCAGCATCCTGAACTTTTTGTACTCGAATGACTGAGGCTGCTCAAGTCGAGGATGAGTCTGAAGTCCCCCGTCTTTTTTGGAACCAGGAAAAAGTGGGAGTAGAACTCCTTTCCCCTTTGCTGGAGGGGAATGTGCTCTACTGCTTCCTTGAGCAAGAGGCTCTGGACTTCTCGGACGAGAAGAACCTGATCCCTGGAGTAAGAAGACTTTTTTGGCAGAGATTCTGGAGGGACTTCCAGAAAAACTCTATGGTGTGTCCGACGGACACCAACTGCAGGACCCATGCATCGGAGGTTATCGCCTTCCATTCCTGCGCATGGCGGGCGAACCTCCCCCCCACCTGCTCCTCATAGTGAGACTGAGGAGTCAGTGAGGACAAGGAGTCAGGAAGTGGCAGGACGTTCAGAGGCAGGACCCCCCTTAACATCTCTGGTTCTTTGAGGCTGGAGGAGTGGCTGAACCCGTGGCCTGCCTTCTCTGCCTCCAGGTCCTTTTCCAAAAGGGTTGTTGCTGCTGTTGAGTGCCCGATCGGTACATGGACCTAACTGATCTTAGGGCAAGACTTCTGTCCTGGAGATCAGAAATGATGTCTTTGGTGTTTCCAACAAAAAGCACTGAGCCCCAGAAGGGGGCATCCTGAATCGCAGACTGAACCTCGTTGGCAAGGCCAGAGATGCGAAGCCAGGAATGCTGCCTTAAGGCGACGGCAGTTGCCTAAGTGTGAGCCACTGAATCGACAGTCGTATGTGGCTCGCAAAGCATGTCTACAGGAGAAGCGAAAGAGACAAAGATCCTTGGCAAGCTCCTCCTTGAGGCTCGAGGGTTCCAAAGACTGGACTTGGGCCTCTAACCTGGCTACGGTAGCCTTTTGGTGCGACACCATGTGAGCCATATAGCTGAGAGATCTAAGCGCGCATGTGGATGAAGCATAAACTTTTTTGCCAAACTGGTCCATCTGCCTCGACTCTGTCTGGAAGAGAGGTGCTCATGTACTTGGGTGCAGCGGAGCAGTCATGAGCAGCTGAAATAACAACAGTCTGCCTTAGGAAGCGTCTTAAGAAACTGAGCTTTCCTCGGTGCCCCGTATATCTTGTCCGCCCTCTTGGGGACAGCCGGAAGAGAATGAGGCATCTGCCAGACCACAGAGGTGAGGTCCTGGTGAGGCCTGATCCAGGAGGAATAGGGACCGGAGACAGAGACTCAAGTCCAGGTGTTGGTTAGTCTCTGTCTCATGGGGTCCCTGATTCTCAGACTCTGACGAAGAAATCTTTCATGGACCTCAGAAGATCCAAGAAGCCAGGGTCCTCTGGGAGGGACCTGGAGGAAACCTGCCTTTCAGACCCTCAGTTTCCTCCAAGGCATCCTCCGCGACTGTTGGCATCATCGTCATCATCTTCATCTGCCCCCTCATCAGGGAGATTACTGATGCGGAGGGGTGCGCCTGACGTGCCACCCCGAGACATATACCACGGATGGGGAAGAGCTTCTCGGGATGCAGACCTCTGAGAACGTGGAAGTGGGAGTCTTGTCTCCAGGTCTGACACCAACTCAAGCACCCCCTGCCACCAAGACTGGATTAAGGTCTTGAAGTCCGTGTAGCCGGAGGAGGTTGCGCTGAGGGGGAGGAGGAGAAGGTATTACTGGTGGAGGTGGGTAATGATAACCCTGGTATCCCTGAAAATGGGGACAGGAGTTATAACCAGTGTAGTACTGTCCAAAGGAGCTCCATTCAGGAGGAGGACCAGCCGGGAAATGGTCCCCAGGATACCCGAAGTGGTAATGTGGGACAGTCCGGGGTCTAGTATAAAACCCCATCGTCAGATCTGACAGAGGGGAACCCACGTCAGGATAGCAGATTTCAGGGGGATTGGCACCACCCGATCTGGTGCAGGAAGGGAATCCGGCGTCGGAGGGACTGGCGTCTGGGCCGGACAAAGGGGGCCCGACGGTGGGACCAGGTCTGGTGCTGGAGCCGAAGGCTAGGGCGGACCACAGGGCCCTGGCTGTGGAAGAGTCATCGGAGTATCCAGCATCTGGATTGGATTCGCCGGTGGGATTGGGGCTGGGATATTCTTCGGCTCTGAAGGGATCTCACCTGGAGGAGGAGGAGGAGGAGATGCCTCCACTCAAAGGCAAGATGGCCAAGGAGGAGCCTCCTTCCCCGTGACCCCGTCAGGAGAGCACGGGACAGACCCTGAGGAATCCACGTCAAGGGGTTCTGCGCTGTCTTCGCCTGAGGTACTCACCTGAGAAAGGGAAGGTAAGGGTGAAGGAAGAGGGGCGTTCTCCCCCTGGTTCTGCCAGGCGTCGGGTGAGGCACCGTTAGGCCCGACGGAGAACCACGCCTGAGCGGCGGAACGGCGGGGAAGAACCCCAACCAACTTACTTCGCATCGGATGCCGGGCAGGTCCTTGAAAGCTGGGAGCCGCCTTACTGGTGGCCGTGAGGTCCCCGGAGGAGCTGGGGCTCGACTTAGTGACCGCGGAGGTGCGGCCATTGGAGGAGCAGACGGTCGACTGACCCGAAGATTTTCCAGACTTACCATCTTCTTAGGTGGCGGCTGAGAGGTGGCCTTGCTCATCGAGGACCGCGAGGCCTCAAGTTGGTCCATGGAGCGCTCCCGCGCTCGAGATTTCTCCTTGTGGTGCTTCTTGGAAGAAGAAGCCTTCTCGGAACAGGACTATCTAACACGATCCATTTGCTTTTCCAATTAAGCTAAATGGACTTTTAGAAGGTGGTCCTCCAAAGCCTGCTGTCTCCGCCTTTTGGTGGCCTGATTAAATGTTTGGCACTATGAGCAGGCTGAAACAGGGTGGTCTGGGCCCAAACAAATCATGCACATCAAATGATCGTCCTTATGAGGGATCTGCATGCCAAGTAAATGATTTTGCAAAGGAAAAAAATAATCTGACGCAAGAACTAACACGACGATCGCTGTATGGAAGTCTGCAATGTGACTGACACGAGGTGACAGCAGGAAAGAACTGGAGGGTGGGCAAGAGGACCGCCCATTATATACGGCCACACTGATGTCTGTCATGTGACATCGGGTGGGCGGTCCACCAGTCAGGGATTGCTAGAAAAGTCTGCCTTGCAGCCCGAAACCAGGTGACACCAGTCCTAGATGTAATGACCTACTGAAGAAACCCGCTCGAAGTAAGATCTTTTGGGGGGGAGGGGGGCAGCTGAGGTAGGAGGGTAGACTGGGAGTGTGTAAGTTTGGGGTTCGAAGAAGTTGGGGGGGGGGAGTACACTACTGAGGTCAGAAAAGAATTTGTTGAGAGAGCTGGCAATGATAGTGGGGTCCTGGGTGACATTCCCATTTATGTTTAGTTGAGGGGGGGACTTTGCCTTGCCATTCAGCTCTCTGATGTCCCAGAACTTACGTCCAGATCCCCAGGAGGAGGGTAGTGTTTCCTGGCAGTAGGCCGCTTCGCCTTTCGAATTTCCCAGGTGCATTTATTTCGGGCTACGCTGTACAGCTGCCTATCAGAGGGTTTACCAGAGTCAAGGGCCTTGTGCCAGAGGTCCTCTGTATGACGCGTAAGATCCAGGAGGGCCTAGGATATCCAGGGGGTGTCAGGACCTTTGATGAGCTGCTTAGTGAAAGGGGCAAAATGGTCACAGACATTAATGGTGGTTATGAAGTGGGAAAGGCCACCTTCCACGAACTGGGCTGAGTCCAGGGGTGACCAATCGCTGTTGAGGAGGCAGTTTTTAAACTGCTCCAACGCACCCTTTTTAAGGCGGTGCCGATGTGTAAATTTGGGGGGGGGGGGGCTTGTTTATGCCGAGTGACCAGGTACAGAAAGTCAATGAGTGGTCACGAAGGGTGTCGGGCAGCAGAGAGACATTTAAGAGTCTGTCCGGGCAATTTGTTAGTACGAGGTCAATGATAGAAGACGTTACCATGGAAGGGTTCAAGCATGTAGGGACTGTAATAGCCTAGGTGAGATTCAAGGTAGTCACTAAGTCCTTGAAGGGGGCAGCTTTAGGGGACAGCCAGTTGACAATGAAGTCACCTAATGCAATGACCTCAGAGTCAGCTGGCAACTGGGAGATACAGTCGGTGATAGAGTTGAAGGCCAATTTTTGATTAGACAGCCATGATGTGCAGTGAATTTCTGGCATTACCAGTGCCTTTTCTGACAGTGAGGGCCTGAGCCCCATGGTTGGACAGATCATAGGCGGCTACCTGGCTTGGAATGCCGTCCCTAATATATATGGCACAGCCACCCCCTCTAGCTACTAGCTGATCTATCCTAAAAATTCGGTATCCATTTAAGTTCCCAGCAGCATCCTTTGTGTTTGGGGAGAGCCAGTTCTCAACGACTGCCAGTACATCAGGTTGGTGTTGGAGCACCCACCCTTGCAGACAGTCATGTTTCTTTAGAAGACTACAGATGTTCATGGAAGCAATTTTGAGGCCAATGCTGTGTGACGAGGAGGATGTGCGTGAGAGGGGGCCTGGATTGGGGTGCACATATTTTGACAGGAGGAAGAGGAGTAGAGCGGCTCTAGTCAGGGCTTGATTACCTTTGTTCTCCGGGTGTTACTGAGTGAGGTACAAGGTGCCATGGGAGCCACTGTGGGCGTGGGGAAGGCCTGAGTGTGCAGGGCTAGGAGGAGGTGGGGGAAAGGGTGGGAAAGTAACTAGATGAGCTGGCACTGGTGGGGCAATAGATGGCCACCGTGTACTACTACCTTGGCATAGGTGTGGACACATGTGAGCGTCCAAAAAGTCAGCCTTTTTTTTTTTTTTTTTACTGATGTGTGGGCATACCAAGAAGGGGCAATGAGGAGTAGTAGGATAAGAGCACTCACTAGGGTGCATGACAGTCCCATCGTGTGGGATTGGGGGTAAGGATTTTTCAGTAATGGAGGGGTGGAGTGTGAGAGGGTAAGACAGAAAAAAACAGATAAGGCTGTGGCTGTGTTGTATGAGTATTAGGGAGGCTCTGTAGTGCAGTGGTAGAGACACGGACTCCAGAGCACAGGGTTCTAGACCCTTGGCTGGGTGATGATGGAAGTATGGCTGGATGGGGGTGGGGTGGGGCTAAAAGGATATGAAACCGGATCCAGATGAGCAGGAAGGGTGGAGACAGGAAGAGGCAGTGGCTGATGATTAGGGAGTAGAAGACTGACCCACTGGTGGTGTACAGGAATAAGCTGCAAATGGGAATCTGGGGGATTAGGGCACCGAATCACATGCCCGGCAGCTGATCATAAAAAGAGGGCTGACCTTGGGTGGGTGGGTGGCTAGGGAGTCGATGCAAAATGTCAACGGGTAAACACCCTATCAAGGGTTCAGTGGTAAGAAGCTGCTGCTTTTACCTTTGTCTGCCTGCTATGTAGAGGGCTCCAGTGCCATGGCGTCCTAAAGCGAGTGGGGAAGAGGGTATTCTCTGCAGGCCTAGAAGAGGAGAGGGACAGACAAAGAAGGGATTAGCATCAGGCAGGATGCCAGAGGGCTGTCCGGACTGCGCAAACGCGGCCTTGCCTATGAGACAGGATGGCACCAGGAACTGCAGCCAGTGTGTGAGTACAACCTTACAGAAATTCTGCCCATAAACATCCACAGCACTACAGTCAAACACTATTTGTCAACACAGATGTCTACAACACTCCCGCTCCCACCCCTTAGCAGAAACACATCTACCACATACAACAATGTTGCCCCATAGAGACAATTAAGGCACGCCAAAACTGCACCACAAAATCTCCGAATTGGGATGTTTCACACACCAACCAGTCTATCAGTGGCACTCTGGCGACTTAAAAGTCCTGCTGCAGAGGTCCAGAACAATGTCTTTTTCTGTACACACCCTATCAAGGGTTCAGCGGTAAGAAGCTGTTGCCTTTACCTTTATCTGTCTGCTGTGTAGAGGGCTCCTGTGCCGTGGCGTCCTGAAGCGAGTGGGGTGTTCACTGCAGACCTTTGTCCGCCTGCTGTGTAGAAAGTTATCATTTCTGATGACCTAGAAGTGTCTAAGCAGAGTACAAAGGCTGCAGGGAGGGCCAGTGGCATGCTTGGATGCATAGGCAGAGGCATTACTAGCAGAAGGCGGTAGGTGGTGATACCGCTGTATGAAATACTGGTGAGGCCTCACTCAGAGTACTGTGTGTAATTATGGAAGCCACACCTTCGTAAAGACATTGACAGGGTAGAGGCGGTCCAGAGAAGGGTGACTAGGAAGGTACAAGGTTTGCACCAGAAAACATATGGGGAGAGACTAAAGGACCTCAGTAGGTACTTGCTGGAGGAGAGGAGGGATCGGGGGGGACATGACAGAAACATTCAAGTACTTTACAGGCATAAACAAGTGTGTGGGGGGGGGGAGAGACATCTTCCAATATAAGAAATGTACAAGAATGAGGGGACATCATATGAAACTGGAAGGTGGCAGGCTGAGGGGAAATGTGAGGACGTTTTTCTTCATGGAGAGGATGGTGGACTCATAAAACAGATTGCCACAAGAGGTGGTGGGGACAAGCACAGTGTAGGATTTTAAGCATGCATGGGACAGGCATAAGGGCACCTTAGAGGTGGGAAGGTGATTTGAAAAGCCATTGACTACTTAGGGTCAGAGGCCACAAACAAGTGTAGGGCATTTGGGCAGACTGGATGGGCCTGGCGGTCCTTATCTGCTGACAATTTCTATGTTTCTAGTCCTCGCTCAATGAAGAGGCCGTGGACCTAACTGAGGTCGAGGAAAAGTTCCTCCCCCTCAGGAAGGGTAAGGTCAAGATGGTACTACTCCTAAACGTCAATCTACTCTAACTCTAGGTTCGACGAGTGAGGTACCAACAGTATCCTAACGTGGCGCCGAACAAGGAGGTTGAATAGGCATCGACGACGATGGAGCTGTCGCCAGTGCCGGGGACCCAGGCCTGCACAAGCCCAACTGATGCACCAGGACTGTAGTGATCTGGGTCAAAATCGTGTTACGGTCAATGGCACGAGCTGGATGCTTCTACAGTGGAGGGGTCACCGGTACAGGGTGCACCTAAGTGTCTGATGGGACCTGAGGGCCTGGAGAAGCATCAGGTCATGACAGAGAGGCTGTCGTCGATGACCTGAGAGTTGACGAACAGGAGATCGATGACCCCAGGGTCGACGGATGGCCTCCCTTGGAAATGGGATGAGGTGCTGAGGGTAACAGCCTGGAAAGCGGAGGACATAGGTGTAGCCGCAGCCGACAGGGTGCCCCTGGAAGAGGAGGAAAAAGATGACGCCAGGTAGCGGGAGTGCCGCCAGGGGAAGTGGTCCCATTCGCAGTCTCTTTTTTACTTTTCCCCAAGGACTTGTCTCGGGACTTCGAGGCTTGGGACCTCGACGAACGCTCCAAAAACTGAGAAGGAGGGGCCCTCCCCAGAACTGACTACCTGCTGTTCCATGAGCAATTTCTTCAAAGCCTTTTTGCATCACCCAAGGGTTGTTTGGTTAACGTTTTGGCAGAGCTCACAGTCAGAGATGTCATAGTCAGGCCCAAGACAGCAGACATAGAGGATGTGGTCATCTGAAGATGCAATCTTCTTTCCGCAGCAGCAGAGACAGAAGAGAGAAGTGGAAGGAGTATAGCTCAACATAAACAAGGTAAAGAAATCTCATTTAAAAGAGATTCTGAAATCTAGAGTAGAAGAAAAAAATCATAGGTAAAATGATATGAACTGCGTCGGAGCTTCAGCGAAGACTGTTGCTAACAGAGTCAACAGCAGGAAAGAACTAAGGAGGGAGCGGGCCGCTTATGTCTTTATAGGGCTGGTGACATCGGCAAGTGATGGCGTGGGTGGCCCCAGTGGTACTGCTGGAAAATCTTTCATGTTGATCATGCTTCACCGACGGAGAAGTTCCTACAATGTGACCTGATGACTGAGGTACCCCCAAAGAGCAGCAGCTCCCATTCGTGAACCATAAACTAGGATCTGCTTAACTTGTCTGCTCAATCATTTTGGAGACTAGGGAGAAACACGGCCGATAGCTGAAGGCCATGAAACAGAGCCCAGCACCATACCCTCACTGTTTCCCTGCACAGGGGATGAGTGTGTCTCCTTGTTTGCTGGTGTAATGCATCACACTGATGCTGTCCGTCTGGATTAGCAGAGGATCGGGGATGAGATGATACTGAAAACCTACAGGATAGCCCACATTCTCAGGACAACTATGTGCAGCTCAGTCTCCACCTTGGTCCAGGAACCCTGTGTCTGGTACGGGCCAACATGAGTACCTAACGGAAGCCTGAGGCATCCGTGGTGAAGATCTGTACAGGAACTTGTACAAGGAATGAAACGCCCTTCAGAAGGTTGTTGCAATCCATCCACCCCAACAACTCTCTGCGAAGAGGAGACGAGAACCATTTGTTACTGCTCGTCCGTCAAATGATCTCACTGGACACTGAGTGTCCACTGAAGGATCCTCATATGAAGATGTGCCAGTGTCACTATGGCTGCAGCCAAGAGGCCCAAAAGAAGTAACGTTGTTCCCATAGAGACACGGTGGCTCCTGTATACTAAGAGTGCCTGAGCAACCAAATGTTTGCCCAGTCCTGTGGCAGGAGAGTATATCCCTTTTCTGTATCCAAGACCACCCCTATGTTTTCAGTCTTTGGCATGGAGTCAACATAGACTTTGGAACATTCACTGTGACCCCCAAGTCGTTAAAAAACTGCAGTGTTTGAGACAAGATATGCAGCAGAACTTCCCTGGAGCTGGCCTTCAGGGATCAGTCATACAGACAGGAGGAATGCACAGGTCTGCCCTCCAAAGAGCAGCTGCAACTACTGCCAAGCACTCAGGAAAGACCCATGGCACAGAAGACAAGCCAAAGGGCAATACCTTGAACTGCTAGTGCTCACCCTCCAGCATAAAGTGGAGGTATTATCTTTGAGACTTCTGGCCCAGAGGATAAAGGGAAGGAGGTGGAGTCTGAGCTGGAGAGATGATAGCTCTAGAGCATGGCTCCTTGCAGTTATCTCCAGAACCCATTCATTCGTGGTGATCCCCTGCCATTGTCTGAGATGTAGGAAGAGCCTGCCCAACGCCACACTCACTTCTGGAGGTAACAGCTGAGGGGTTGGGGAACAGAAGAGAGTCAGGTGGAGTCTGGGTTGGCAGGGCCACCGGAACAGATTCCTTTGGGTGCTTTTGCATGGGCACCAGGGGGAGGGGACCAAGAAGGGGGCCACCTCCTCTACCATGACTTTACTGACAGCAGGCATGACTACCTCTGGCAGCAGGTGGACGAAAGGAGCCCTTACCATGATCTCTAGCAGGAGTGTGATACAAGGACTCCACAGACCTTAGAGTCATTTTTGAAGTCTGAAGTCCACGTAGGGTTTCCAACATCAGAGTCCAGCAGTTCAGACCATTTAAAGGGAGCGTTCAAAACTGCCTGTTACATATCATTTGCAAAGACAGTAACTCTGAGCCAAGAATATCTGCTAATGTACATGCCAGCATCTGCAGCCCTGGCAGAAGCATCAGACACATCATAATGGGAGCACAGAAAATGTTTGTCAACCTCCACACCAGCAGACAATGTTTTTTGGCAGATCAGTCTTGGTAGGGCAGTAAGGCAAAGCCTGAGCCACAGTACAAACAGCTTTCCACAGGCTGTTCTGATGTCTGATCAATGTAGGCTTGGTAGTTTGCAATCCTAAGGTTCACTGATACAGAGGCATAAGTGCATTTGCTCATTACATCCAGCATCCTGGATTCCTTTTCAGGAGGCAAAGTACTCAAATGTCTAGGGGCTCTAGACCTATCACGAGCAGCTATGCTGTCCAAAGAGTCAGTTTCTGGCTCATTATAATACTGCTTAACAGATGGTGAAAGATACTGCTCATCAGCCTTTCTAGGAACTGCACGTAGTGAATTTGGTCTGTACAATGCAGCAAAAGTAGCATCCTCTAATGCAGGATACACAGTTGAAATGATAATGGAAGGGAGCAGGGCGCCTCAAAAATGTCCGTAAGATTCCTTTTAGTGGGAATCTTCCTCTTCAATAACAAAGCCCATGGCAGACTGCATTTGCTGCATCATGACGTGGAAAGATGGGTCCTCATAAGGAGATCTTGGGGTGTCAACCACCAAGTCCTCACCACAGGATGAGACAGAGTAGAACCAGAGCAAGGGGAACCCTCCAGAAACTGTTCCCCCTTATATTCCTCCTCTAAATCCTCCTCCAAGGGCATGACGTCAGAACTACATTCCATTTTATTGTCATCAGCACAAACGATGATAGGAGCCACAGAATGGAACTGGCGTGCTGTTAGAATCTGTTGATGGGAGAGGAGTCCCAGAAGGCCCCATCGGAAGAAGAATGGCCTGCACTGGCAATCCTGGCAAAATGTGTCAAATCATTTCAGAAAATGACACCTGCAAAACCTGCAAATTGAAAGCATCCTGCAAAAGGGCCAGGACTACCTGTGCCGACAGGCCACGGCCAGATGATGACATCATATCGTCCATAGAAGGTATGACAGCGCCTAAGTCAAGCCCCAACCTTGGTAACTTAACGATGGGTGGGAAGGGCTGTAGTCAATGCTGCCATAGCAGGCGATCATGAAGATGTACCCTTTCTCAGCAGAGACTGGGACCTTGCCAACGTAGCGCACTTGTCCTTTTCTCTGTGCTTATGGCCAGATGACGAGAAGGTCCACAATGATGACTGTTCCTCATCCTTAGGTTTCAATGGACACTTCTTGGCTGACGATGAGGCAGAAGCAGATTTTAAACCCTTTTCATTCTCCATGGCTATCAATGCCTTTAATACAAGTACATTTTCTAGAGCTTACTTACAGTGTCACCTCGTAGCCTGATTAATGCTCTGCCAAATATCACAGGTCCTCACGTTATGAAACAGGCCCAAACAGCACACACAAACCACGTGTGTGTCCTCTTTAAGTATTTTACCTTTGCACTTACAATATCGAAATAAAGGTTCTTTTGACTTCAGAGGCATAGAGACAATGGCAGAATACTAAGAAAAGTAAAAATAACAAAGAGCAACAGCTAAGTTGACAGCATTTCATTAAGTGTGTCCGATGAGGGTGATCGGCAGTGGAAGAGAGAACTTAAGAGTGATGAGGCAACCCACATTAAATATGCGTAGATGTTGTACATCACTGTAGGTGGCCCCCAGCTAGCAAAAGGTTTCTGAGTGGTCCTGACAATGACAGCTTACAGTTCCAAAGGTGTAGCCTAATGGGAGAGATATCCTCGAGGAACATATGCTTTTCTATGAACACACACAATGATTTAGACAATGTGACAACCCATGAATAAATAAGTTGTGCAAAAAGTCCCTATATAGAGGAATACCACTTTGGAATTCTTAAGCACTTGAAGACCTGAAGTGACTGAAGCAAATGCTCACCACTGCTAAACATTTCCACAGCTCAGAACACCTTCCATTATTCTATGTTCACAATACTATGAAGTTGGATGATGATAATACTAAAAATAATGAAATGTTAAATGGTTTCACGTTCATTGATACATCTATTGCTTTCTAAATTCTGAAGTACCAAAAACCAAGGGAACAAAATACCCAAATGTTTCAAAATCAAGCATACTGCAAATGAGACATCTCATGTTGAGGTACGCCTTACCTGGGTCTACTAATGTCTTCTGATATATTTCTTTCAGTTTCTTGCTTTTCACATTTTTGCCTTGCGTGAGGTTGCGGTACATCTCATAACCTATTATTGAAATGCCACCATCTTCCTGCCATCTTTGCAGCATTTGGCCTCGTTCCTGAGGACGCTTCACTGTCGCTAGTTCAATTACCTAAGAGGTGGAAACATTATTAGATCAATAGGTAGTGTGTGTGTGTGTGTGTGTGTGAGAGAGTGAGTGAGTTCAGTGATACCAAAAATGGGCTCTGGGTGTCATAACAGACAGTTTGGGGGGGGTCAGAATTCAGCAACATAGGGATTGGCTCTCAGAATCTCATTAGACAATTAGGCAGGGTCGGGTGCAATCGGCAACACCAGTGGTGTCCTCTCAGTGTGTCCTTTGCTATTTATTTATTTTATTAGCTTCAGGTTAATACCTTTTAGCTGCATGGCTATTTTACAAAGGTTCCAAGGTAGTTGCATCACACTATAAGACATATAATATTGGGAGATTCACAAGACATTACATTCTTTTCACGGTTGTACGATGCATTGGTATAGTAACTGTGACATGAGAAATAGAAAGTAGAAACAGAAAGGGGGGATTTAGGGGGCTTAGGGAGTGAAGTTAGGTGGTAAGGGGTGAGCAGGGTGAGGGTTACTGTAGCTATTTACTCAGGGGACAGGGAGGGGAGGCAAGGCAAGGCAAGGAGAAAACTGTTTAACCAGGAAAGGCACATTAAAGAGCAGGTGTTCACTAAAAAATATCTCTCCCCCTTACCCGATTTTGGTACCTTACCCTTCGGTTTAGCGATTCAGCTCAGTGATGCATTTTTTGGTTAACAATGTTTTTTGTAGAAGTACTTATAAACTGTGCACCTGGGTCCCATGGCAAAAACACTAATATTTACCAAGTTTCAGGCATGCCCCCCATGCTGGCACATTTTCTGGCGTCAGTATAGAATTCTGTGAGGGGTGCCTCATGGTTATAATGGGGCCAGTTTTGGCATGCATTTTTATACACTTTAAAGTGTTGGTTTGGAAAAAAGAATGCCACTGCTCAAGTAACAAGGATCTTGTTAGTTGAGCGGTGGCCTTCTTTATTCAAAACCAGCACTTAAAAGCATGTGAAACACATGCCAAACCGGCCCCATGACAGCCTGTGTGACATATTACAGCCCATGCAATTCTAGTATTGATGTCAGAAAACGTGCCAGCATGGAGGTGTGCCTGAAACTTAGGAAATATTGGTGTTTTGGCCACAGGTCCCGGGAGCACATTTTACAAGTATTTCTACAAAAAATATTGTTAACCAAAAAATGCAGCACTAACCTGGATCGCTAAACCAGAGGGTAAGGTACCAAAATTGGGTAAGGGGGAAAAATAAATATATATATTTTTTAGAAAACACCTGTTCTTTAAGTCGGACCTTGTTCCAGGTGCAACCTGGGAGCACAAAGAAGTTAAGAAAACACAAGGGAGCCCTAACTACAAAACAAATGGGCAGACTAGATGAACCTAGCAGTCTCCTTCTACCGTCAACTTCTATGTTTATAAGTGACTTGCTCAGGGTCTCACAGTATGCAAGTGGGGCCTGATGGGATTCAAACCCAGGTCTCCAGGTTTGCAGCCCAGTGCCCTTAACCACTATGCTATACTGCCTCTGAAGAAGTAGTTAATTAAGTTGTTCTGGCATGATCTCCCAGCCACAAGCTTGTGTTATCTCTCATCCTGGAGTCTGTTAACCTCGAGGATTTCAACTAACAGTTCTTTCACGATGATCTCCATCAGTCTACTCACTACAGACATCAAACTGACAGGCCTGTAGCCCCCCAGGTCATCCCTTGGCCCATTCTTATGCAGTGGTACCTACCACAAGTGTGGTTCTCTACTCCAGCGCACCTCCACTATATCTAGTTAAACCGTTCCGTCAGCAGGCCTGCTGCAAGTTCTGCTGCCAATTCACTCAGTACTCTAGGGGTGTATGTCATCTGGTCCTGGGGACTTGTCCACCTTTACGGTCATGAGCCCCTTCAGGACACAGTCCACCATGATCCTAATCTCTACCATACTCAGACCATTCCCTCTTCCCTCCCCACCCCAACTTCACTTATGGCACTGGTCCATCTTTCTGCATTTGTTAAATACATCTGCCTTATCCTTACTGCCTTCCAGCCACTCCAAACTCTTTTTTAATTTAACGACACCCTCCTTCTTGGTAGCCCTTTTTTTCCTAATGTATCTGAATGAGTTTTTTTTTTAAACTTTTTCTTTGTATGCACAGAGAAACATACAATCATGCACATCACAACTCTCAACTGAGAATTGTTACAAATGACAGTACGGTTACGTAAGAACTTTCTGTAACAGTAAATCTTCAAGAACAGGTCTTGCAGCAGGTTACACCTTTAGGACTGAAGCTGTCAGGCAGTAGAACCCCACCGAAAACTTCTAGCTAGCTACATACAGCAGGGGACCACCCTGACATCGGGCCCACCCCCGATATCCCTTACATCATAAAAGGAGCAGTCCCCCAGCATCCCGGAGACTCCGGCATAGCGATATATATTCTGAAGGGAAACCGAGGATTCGCTTCCGAGGGAAGACCAATAAATGTTGTCAATGCAACTATAGATGACCTCCTGAGGGGAAGGTGGGTGTGAAAGTACCTGCTGTAAGAGCTGTTCTCGAAGATCTACTGTTACGGTAAGTTCTTACGTAACTGTACTATCTTACTTCAAGATATAGCTCTTGCAGCAAGTTACACCATTAGGACAGAGTCCCAAGCAGTGTGCGTTAGCCCCTAAAAATGGGCGGAGGACTGAGGAAGGGTGAAAAGGAACCCCTCATGAAAGAAGCCCCTGCAGGATTGCAAGGACAAAGCCAGCTCTGTGCCTGGAGGCAAGGTCCAGACTGTAGTGTCTGATAAATGTGTGCATAGTACTCCAAGTAGCTGCTGCACAGATGTCTGAAGTCGAAACTTTCCTCAGGGGGACAAAAGATGCTGCTATCCCCTGGTGAAATGGATCCTTTACCGGTCCCGGTAAGGGTTTGTTCTGCTTCTTGTAAAACAGAACAATGCAGTTTATCAACCATTTTGAAAGCGTCTATTTGGACACAGGTGCCTCTAACATCCTGGCGGCAAACAAAACAAACAACTGATCTGACTTTCTGTTCTGTTTGGTTCTAGTAAGATAGCATCTGAGCAATCAGACATCCAAAAATACAAACATATGCCTGCACAAAATCCATTCGTCTCACGAAAAGCTCATATTATAAGGACGTCCTCACCAACACCAGGGGAAATGGTCGTGCTTTCTGGAAAACAATCAAAGTCCCCTCTGGCCATGTTAATTGTCGAAGGGCCCACTACCTTTGATCCCATGGTCACTGCAAATACCTTTAACAGGGCTTTTACTGACTTCAGTACTGTTCTACCACCTGATTTCTTCACAGTCAGTCACACCACCCTCTAACACACCCCACACTCTGTCAAACCACCCTCATTTTTACTTCAGGGAGATTAAGATGAAAGAAGCTCGCCACCACATCGCCTCAGCCATCTCCACTTCCAGAATCAGCAGTGACACCCGGGACCTTAATCCACTATCACTTACACTTGATGAGGTCCTCAGTCCCCTAACTACAATTATTAACCTCTCTCTCACAACACCAGTACATTCCCTGAAATATGGAAAACTGCCACTGTGACCCCGGCCCACAAAAGTGGAGACAAGACCTGCCACTCTAACTACCACCAGATCTCCATATTGCCACAACTATCCAAGGCCCGAGAACGTATTGTTGCGGACTAGCTCACTGATTATTTGGACAAATATAATATTCTGTGCACACAACAGCACGGTTTTAGAAAAGCGCATAGTACCACTACTGCCCTGCTTGAATTTACCCGTGCAGTGCATAGTTCCCTTGATGAAGGTCTTCTTACTGGGGCTGTCTTCATTGACCTCTCGAAGGCATTTGACACAGTCCATCATCGGCTGCCGTTTGACCAACTACTCCTTGCTGGCCTCGCACCAAACTCAGTCCACTGGTTCAGAAGCTACTTTGAAAACCACTCTCAAAGAGTAAAAACTGCCAATGCTATCTCAGACACTGCGCCTGTCCGCTCCGGAGTCCCTCAGGGGTCCATACTGAGCCCTCTCCTTTTCAGACACTTTTTAAACTCCCTACCACAATCCTGCTCAGAACAAATCTTCCTGTATGCGGATGATGCTGTTGTCTTAGAGGCCAGTGGGGCACAGGAACCAAGGCAACATGGGCTCACAGCGGGATGGTCATGTCAGACAAATCTAATTGATTTCTTTGACTGGGTGACCAATGTAGTAGACCAGGGAGGGTCTGTGGACATGGCCTACCTAGACTTTAGCAAGGCATTTGACACAGTACCATACAAAAGATTAGTAGTCAAATTAACCAGCCTTGGAGTGGGTCCCAAGGTGGTAGCCTGGGTAAAACACTGGCTGAACAACAGGACACAGAAGGTAATTGTAAATGGAGTCCACTCTGAAGAAAGAGGGGTTACTAGTGGGGTACTGCAGGGTTCAGTACTGGTCCAGTCCTATTTAATGTCTTTATAAGTGACATTGCAGAGGGACTGGAAGGTAAAGTATGCCTCTTTGTAGATGACACAAAGAACTGCAACAGGGTTGATACACAAGGAGGTGTGCAAAGGATGAGAAGGGACTTGGCAAGGTTGGAGGAATGGTCAGAAGTATGGCAGCTTGGATTCAACGCAAAGAAGTGCAAAGTAATGCACCTGGGAAACAAAAAATGGAAATTATGTACTTACCGTAATTATTGATCTTCTTGGACAGTCTCCATCACTCATTCACACAAGTGGGATAGCGACGGAGGTGCTAGGACCAAGCGGGAGCCAAAAAGTTTCTGAAGGGCCGGCGCCGAGGTAGGACCACGCACGCGCGGCACCGCGAGACTGACTCACGACTGTATAGGCTATCTCGGCGTCGACCCTCCAACCACCTCAGTACCTTTTCGACCAAGGAGGTGCAGCATAACTAATCAGAAATGAAAATTACATACCTACCGTAATTCTTGATCTTCTTGGACGAATCTCCACCACTCATTCACACTAGTGGGATTAGCGCCGGAGGCACTAGGACCCATCGGGAGCAAACTTTTTGCTGGAGGGTAGGCGCGAGAGATGGCGCCGCGAGGCATGGCGCCACGAGCAGCGGCTCGAGCGGCAATGACCATCTCGGCGACGACCCTCCAACCGCCTCAGTACCTTTTTTACCAAGGAGGTGCAGCGCAACTAACGTAAAGAGTAAATCTAACCTTAAAAAACGGACATAAGATAGTCCGTTCGACCCGTGTAAGAAGGGTCAGCAAAGAAGTCCTCACGGCCTAAAGATTTGAGGGAGTGAAGACCAACACAGCGGTGAGCTCGGGGGATGGAGGGTGGGCGTGTGAATGAGTGGTGGAGACTCGTCCAAGAAGATCAAGAATTACGGTAGGTACGTAATTTTCATATCTTCCTGGACATAAGTCTCCACCACTCATTCACACTAGTGGGAGAGTACCAAGCTGATAATCCCCCAAAAGGGCGGCAGGAGAGCCAGAGCTCACGCGTCTAAGATAGAAGACCATTAAGGATAGTTCTGCCGAATGCAGAATGTCGCCTGGCATGAACATCCAGTGCATAATGCTTAACGAAGGTATGCACTGAGCTCCAGGTGGCGGCGTTGCAGATATCCGCAATTGGAACATTGCGAATCTCCGCTAAAGATGCCGCGACCACCCTAGTAGAGTGAGCGTACACTCTACCCTCCAATTTAACTTGAGCCATGGAGTAGCAATGTCGAAGGCATGCCACTAACCATGATGAGATGCATCTAATAGCGACGGGTTGACCCAGCCGGTGTCGCTGAAAGAAACAAACAGTTGCTGAGTCTTGCGAAAATTCTTGGTTCTATCTAAATAGAACCGCAAGGCTCTCTTAACATCCAAGGAATGAAGAGATCGTTCCCCTTCATTTTGGAAATTAGCGAAGTAAGAGGGAAGTACCAGAGGTTGGTTTAGATGGAATTCTGACACAACCTTGGGAAGAAATTTAGGATGAGTACGGAGAACTACCTTGTCTTTATGGAATACAGTATACGGAGGGTCCGTCACCAAGGCATGAATCTCCGAGACCCTGCGGGCTGAGGTAATGGCCACCAGGAAGGCAGTCTTCCAGGTAAGAAATTTTAGCTCACAGGTAGCTAAGGGCTCGAAAGGCTTCCGAGTGAGCATGTCCAGCACCAGGTTAATGTCCCAGGTTGCAACTGGACGCCTAACAGGGGGTCTGGTATGAAGAATCCCCTTAAGAAATCTCTTCACCATAGGAAGCTGAGCCAGAGTCAAGGAAGAAACCGGCTCATGGAACGCTGAGATGGCACTAAGGTGAACTTTAACTGTGGAGTACTGGAGACCTGAGTTTGATAGGTCCAAAAGATACTCAGAACCTTGTCAGGAGGACAGGAAAAGGATTCAAGAGGACTTTGCACACCAGAGAGAAAAGCGTTTCCATTTGGAAGCGTAATTTTCGTGGTGGCTGGCTTCACGCAGCCAGAAGGATGTCCGAGACTCTACGAGAGACGTTGAATCGATTCACTTCTACCTCTTCAGGAGCCAAGCATGAAGGTGAAGTGATTTCAGGTTGGGATGGACCAACGAACCCTGAGTCAAAAGGTTGATTTGCAAGGGAAGTGGTCTCGGAGAGGCTGCCAACATACTGTTGAGCAGAGGAAACCATAGTTGCCGAGGCCAGGAGGGAGCAATGAGAATCATTTTGGTCCCCTGAGACTCGAACTTGAGGAGAACTCTCTGGATTAGAGGGATCGGTGGAAAGGCGTAAAGAAAACGTTTTGTCCACCGCAGCCTGAACGCATCCTGACAGAAAATGCCAGGCCCTGGATTTCTGGAGCAGAAGAGAGGCAGTTTTGCGTTGAGTGGGGATGCAAAAAGGTCCAGGTCTGGAGTCCCCCACTCTTTGAATAGTGACCGAGCTACGGCTGGATCGAGAGACCACTCGTGAGGGTCTGCCTCCGTTCTGCTGAGGTGATCTGCTAGATCGTTTTGTATACCTGGCAGATAAACCGCCTGAATCAGAGACTTGTGCTCCAAGCACCACTCCCACACCCTCATTGCTTCCCTGCAAAGGGGGTAAGAATGAGCACCGCCTTGCTTGTTGATGTAATACATCACAGCTTTGTTGTCCGTTTGAAGGAGAATGTTCTTGTGACAAAGGATATCCTTCAGAGCTCGGATCGCGTAGAGAACCGCTCTCATCTCCAGGACATTTATGTGGAGAAGAGTTTCGAACTGAGTCCATACACCTTGAGTGTGGAGGGAGCGACAGTGAGCTCCCCATCCCATTAGCAATGCGTCTGTGGTGATGGAGATCTGATGATCCGGGGGGAGCAAAGGGGAACCCTTCCAGGAGACTGCTCTCTTGAGTCCACCAGGTGAGAGACCTTCGAAGGGGCTCCGTCATCTTGATGGGATAAGACTGGGGGTGAGAGGTCGGAGACCACTGAGTGGAGAGCATCCATTGGGTGGTTCTCATGTGCAACCGGGCCATGGGTACAGTGAACACCGAGGACGCCATGAGACCCAACATGAGTTGCATCGAGAGAGCTGTAACCGATTGGTTCTCCCCCGATGTAACGGGCCATCCGAAGGATGTCGAGTCTTCTGTCCTCTGGAAGGAAAGCCTTCGCGGAAGAGGTGTCTAGAAGCGTCCCCATGAAAAGGAGCCTCTGGGAGGGCTGCAGTTGTGATTTTTTCAAATTCAGCAGAATTCCCATGGACGTAAGAAGACGAGAAGTCGTTTGCACGGCTTCCAAAGTCCCTTGGCTGGAAGGGCTTGCTAGAAGCCAATCGTCCAGGTACGGAAACACCGGAGTCCGATCTTCCTGAGATGCGCCATGCAGAACTGCACAACACTTTTGTAAAGACTCAGGCGCCGAGGATAGCCCAAAGGCAGGACTCTGAACTGATAATGCTGACCCAGAGCTACAAACCTGAGGAACTTGGTGGGTCGGGTAGATGGTGATATGCTGGTAAGCGCCCTCATATCCAGGAGGCCAGCCAGTCATGCTGATGCAGCAAGGGTAACAGGGTACCTAGGAAATCATTTTGAATTTCTCCTGGGAGAAATTTGTTTAACTTTCTGAGGTCTAGAATGGGGCGATTCCCCAGACTTTTGGAACCAGGAAGTACTGGGAGTAGAACCCTCAGTTCGGAGATGCGGGGCACCAGTTCTATTGCCCTGTTGCTTAGAAGGCCCTGGATCTCGGCGGTGAGGAGGTCGATTGAGAGGCCGACAACCTGGGTTGTCGCCTGGGAGGACAATCGGGGTTTCAAAAAATTGAGAGAATAACCCTCGCGAATTATCCGAAGGACCCATTTGTCCGGGTTATGGACTTCCACTGGTTGTAGAAGTACATCAAACGACCTCCCCGGAGGAGAAAGTTCCACCTCGGCAATGTGGATGGAACCTGCCAGCAATTATAAGGTGCGCTGGGGGCTTTAGGCCCCGCGCTTGCTGCGCTTTTTTTGAGGTTGGGCAGGTTGGCTTTTATGGAAGCTTCCCTGCCTCTGCCTCGAAGGACTGGACGACTCATGAAACTGACGCCTGTTCACATGCCCCTGAGAGGGAGCAGGCGGAGGTCTGGCCAACTTAATGGCCGACCTAGTCTTCTGAGTGGCCTCTAAGGCTTGTTCCACCTGAGGGCCGAAAGAAAAGAGCCATCAAGGAGCGCCATTACCTGCTGCTGAGCATCATTCGTGAAGCCAGAAGCACGCAGCCAGGAATGGCGCCGGTACAAATACCTGCGGCTGCTGAGCGAGAAGCATGTCGAAAGTCTCATAGCGGCTTTGACCTGTTGGTTATTGACTCAATACCCTAGTAACGGTCAGAAGAAGCTCTGACTTGGAGTCCGAATCCGGAAGAGCTTCAACCTTTTTTCAAAGAGTGCCACAGGATATACTCATACTGAGAAAAATAGCCTTGGTAACTGGCAACACGCATACTAGAGTGGAGGCAGCAAAGACTCTCTTACCTAATGTATCAATCTTACGAGACTCTTGTTAATAGGTCGAGCTGTAGTAGTTTGAGGAAGAACGACCTTATCATTCTCTGCCAGGACTACAATAGGATCCGCAGGCTTGGGATGCCAAATGGGACGATCCTTGGGAGCTGAATACTTTATCAATGGATTTAGCCACTGAGGGATTAAGAGCAGGATTATTCCATACCACTTGAGACAGCGCCTCGAAGGAAGGCTGGATCGAGGGGTCAACCAGAGGGATCTCCGAGCATGAAGGTACTGGAGTCTTAATATCTTCCCAGGATCGATGTCTGTAGTCTGGAGAGAAAGAGTGATCTCAGGTTCTTCAACAGAGACTTAAAGGACAGGTCCCCACCACAGGCTCTGTAGCAAAGAAAGATCCTGTTTCCTCCACTTCATCACCCAACCGGGTCTGGGTCAGGCTCAACATCATCTCCTGATGGTCCAGAAAGGACTGATTGGACAGGAAAGGAGGAAAATTAGAGAGGAGGAAATAGCAGAGAAACTAGAGAGTCCTCGAGGGCCCCCGCGCCGAGAAGGCAAACGGGTTGAAAACGGCACCACAGAGGGCACGGCGCCGAAGAGGCACGCGGACCGCAAGCGGCGCGCCGACCGAGCGCGGCGCCACCAATGGCGCTGCTGAACCAGCGGCGCCCAGAAGACCACGCTGGTGCCGCGACGGCGCCGCAAGGCCGAGCGGCACCGAAACGCACCGACAAGCCAACAGACCCCGATGGAAGGCGCCGGAAACGCCCCAGGAACCTGGAAAGCTAGAGAAGGAAAACCAGGAGATAAGGGCATCGGTGGCCCCCGCGCCGCAGCCATGTGAGGGGGAAACACTTGCTGCTGGAGTCACCGCATCAAGAAGGCGCCACGACTAGGAAGGTCCAACCGCCTCACCCGATCACTGAGGAGCCCGGGGCTCCGTGGCAACCGAGCCAGGCAGGAGAACCAACCTCCGAGCCCATCGCCCATAAGAGCTGCCCACTGATGAAACTGCTCATCTGGAGCCCTACCACAGGCGCGGAGGGGTTCGGCGCGAGACGATGGTCACCAGCAGTTGGCGACTCCGAAGAAGGAGAACGCAACTAGCTACGATAACCCACCGCCGACGCCAAGAGACATACCAGAGGGCGACCTCGAGTGATGCCTTCTCTTTTGACCCAGGGCCAAGAAGAGTCGAGGCCGAACGGTGCCGAGAATGCGATCGCTTATTTTTATGCCGACGGGGACCCCATCCCCGGCATCGGACTGACCGCTGTCGGAACCCCGCTGAGGAGAAGGAGGCTGATCGACCCAGCCCGGCTGACTGAACAGCTTTCATACGAAGTCTCCCTACCGTCACCTGACCTGCTCTTGGTCGACTCCGTCCAGTAGGCCGAGACTTCTTCCAGTAAGTTAAATTTAAAATATTAGAAAATAGAATAAAATTAAGCGATACTACTATCGAGATAATGTTACAAAAAAATAAACTGAAAACTATGCGCTAGTTTGAAGTTTGACTCCCGACAGGCGATCGACGTCGTCACTGAAGCGCACTCGACGGCGGGAAAAAAGGTACTGAGGCGGTTGGAGGGTCGTCGCCGAGATGGTCACTGCCGCTCGAGCCGCTGCTCGCGGCGCCATCTCTCGCGCCGACCCTCCAGCAAAAAGTTTGCTCCCGATGGGTCCTAGTGCCTCCGGCGCTAATCCCACTAGTGTGAATGAGTGGTGTTGGAGACTTATGTCCAGGAAGATTAACTCATTCTGAGTGTCTGTGCCTGAGAGGGCCCAGATGGCCTTTGTAAGAAAGGTCAAAGAACAATGTCTTCACAGTGCGAACCATAGGCCATGAAGACCAGGAAAGAAAAACGAGTGAACCCAGGGGATGGTGGGTGGGCGCGTGAATGAGTGATGGAGACCGTCCAAGAAGATCAATAATTAAGGGCATGAATTTCCATATCTTCCTGACCAAGTCTCCATCACTCATTCACACTAGTGGGAGAGTACCAGTTAAAATCAACACCCCTGAGTAGGTGGTAGGAGATAGGTTCACTGGAAAGGACAGCCAAGGACTGTCCTGTTAATAAAAAGAGCTGTCTTGTAAGAGCATCTATAACACAGTGCCTACAAGATAAACGCTCGAGCTGTAACTCGTCACCTTGCCAACAACTACAATGGGCAAAATTAAAGTTTGCCAGGCAGCCGCAACTATTCTAGGGAGCTGCAAGAACCTGGCCTCACAATTTGATCTAGGACCAAAATTAATAGTGTCAAAGACATGCACTAATCTAATGTAAAAGACGCCAGGAACTGCAAGAGCCAGAGGTAAAGTGTACAGGCTCAGGGTAGTATGACTGTATGTGAATATTTATGGGTTACCTTAGAAAGAACCTAGTTGACCAATGGTCAAGAAAGAAGCATGTCATCTGTTGTTGAGCAAACATGGAAGTAGGAATCTAAGTTCCGACTTCCTGAAGAGTCACTTCTGTTGCTGCAAGGCTCTGATCAGAAGAAAGTCTGATTAAAAAACAAAAAGGGGACTAACAGACTGGTTAGATGCCTAGGTTTTGGAAATATCTCGGAATAAGAGAAATTCTCTTAGCGAAAAAAGGTGAGCTATACCACCGCCGGATCGGACTGCCCCCTGGGGTAGAAGAAAACAGGTACCCTTTACTGAGGTTTAGAGATGACCACCTCAGGGTTGAGGCAGAACCTGATCAGATCCAAGCGTGGTATCAGGAAATTCCAACTAGGCCCTGTGCTGTGATAATTCTGAGCCCCTACCCCCCTTTTTTTTTTAAATATTTCATTAGTCCGAGCCTGACAAGGTTGCTGGCTGCTATTTGGCAAGTATTGTCTGATACAGAAATGACAAGGATGTCATCCCTCTGAGGAGCAGGAGGAGCCTGAAGATCCATAACTGAACCCCTGACTGGACTAATAATAGCTAGACAGATGTTAACACTCTGGCGGCTAGCCACCAGAGGGGTAGCATCAAAAATGGGCTGTATAATTCCCAATCAAAGGAGCGACAGTCTGTGCAGCTCCCGACCATAGAATTAAAATGTTCCAAAGAGTGTAATTGTCTTGACCACTGAAAAAGTCTAGACGCAGAGGTATATAGTCCACAGATCCAGACTGAACACTATGGTGGACCCCATAAATGAGAACTACTAAAAGAGCTTGCATCACAGACTCTGATGATAGAGAGGGCGTTCAGTATATAAAATGAGTCATCCGCTGTATCACTGACCAGAAGGACAGGGAAGAAAAAATTACTCACCTTAGTAATGTTGTTTCTTCTAATGGAGTCTTGCTATATTATGACAATTGCAGTTTGTCCCACCATTAGAACTGCTCCGGAGGTGAAAGAGTTAACTCCCATTCTAAGAATGGAACTTAGAGCACGAGCTCGGTTAGAGAAGCTCTGTCTGGGTTATTTCAAACCCAAACTGTCAGATCTTTACGAGCAAAAACTCACTAAGGTCTGTGTGGAAGATGTAACATACACTAGCCAACTGGCTACCTAAATATTAACACCTATTGCTGGTCCCAACACAAAGACTCAAGTCAGGGGACCAGAAGTAATAATATAATATAAAACAAAAACACCACACCCCAAAAACAAACAAGAAGGGGTGGAAAACATAATGGGCATAACCAGTGCCCACACTAGGCTGCCCACCCCATACCCAAGTAGAAGTTCTGAGAGGGGCAGGCTGGGGGGGAGGTCATAATATAGCAAGACTCCATTAGAAGAAACATTACTAAGGTGAGTAATTTTTTCTTCAAACAACATGAAGTCTTGCTATATTATGACAATTGCAGACTACACAGCAGTACCTCCATGGAGGAAGGACAGAACCTACTTAGGAATAGGCTTGAAGCACAGTTGTGCTAAACCGAGCATCTCTCCTGGCCTGGACTTCCAGGAGTAATGCTTGGTGAAAGTGTGTACCGTTTTCCAGGTAGCAGCTTGACATATCTCTAAGATAGGGATGTCTCTGGCAGCAGCTAGAGACGCAGCTGTACCTCTGGTAGAATGAGCCCTCAGGCCAGAGGGGGGGGAACTCTCCCAGTTTCTGATAACAACATTGGATACAAGAGACAATCCACCTGGCAATTGATCTCTTAGTGGCAGGTCTCCTTTTCCGACCTCACCGTAAGTGAGAAAAAGTTGGAGGATTCAACCTGTGACCCTTGGTACGCTCCATATAGTAACTTAGGGCCTCTTAACATCTAAACTGTGCAACCTCCTCTCACCAGAGGAAGAATGTTCAGTGAAAAACACTGGAAGGGAGATAGATTGGTTAAGATGGAAATCTGAAACCACCTTAGCAAAACTTCCTGTTAGTCCTGAGGACCTACCTTATCCCTGTGGAAAGAAATAAAGTCAGTTTCTACTGACAAGGTTTGCAACTCACTTATGCGCCTGGCAGAAGTGATAGCCACTAGGAAAACAGTTTACCAAGTTAGTACTTAAGCTCTGCAGAAGACAGAGGTTCAAAGGGGTTGCATTAACTGGGCAATGCAAACATTAAGGTTCAGGCAGGGCCGGATCCCAAAAGGTGGATTAGTATGAAGTAATCCCTCAAAAACTTGGAAAATACAGGGTGAGCGGAAAGAGAGGAGGGCTTTCCTGTTGAAACAAAAAGCAGAGACAGCTGCCAAATGTACTTTCAGGGTAGCTGGTCTCAGGCCCAAAGAATTAAGATGGACCATATAGTCCAAAACAATGGGCAACTCAGCAGATTCCGGGGAAATATGTTTCCAGCACACCAAATGGAAAACCTTTCCACTTAGAATTATAAGTAGTTCTATGTGGAAGGCTTCCTAGAAGCTTTAGGATTTCAAGAACACCCTGAGAAAGGTGTAGGTCAGCAATTCTAACCCTCAAGAGCCAGGCCTTGAGGTTGAGGGATTTGAGGTTCGGATACCAAACTGTCCCCTGGGCACAGGTTAACAGGTTGTGATTCCTGGGGAGACACAGGGGAAGATGGACTGTTAGGGACAGAAGGAGTGGGTACCAGGGCTGCCTGGCCCAATCTGGGGCAATCAGAATCACCCTGCAAGGCTGGGATCTGATTTTGACTAGTACCTTGAATAGGAGAGGGAAGGGGGGAAAGGCATAAAGAAACTTCCCTTCCCAATCTAGGAGAAAGGCATCCAGGGGGACTAAGCCCAACACTGGGGGCCTGCAACAGAAAAGTAGAAGTTGGTGATTGTCTGCGGCTGCAAAAAGATCTATCTGAGGGGTGCCCCATCTGGCAAAAACTATCCCCAGTACTTGAGGATCCAGAGACCATTCGTGATGGCCCTGGGAAATCCTGCTGAGAGCATCTGCTAGGACACTGTCCTTTCCTGGAAGATGAACTGCTATGAGGGAAGTGTTCAGGGAATAGGCCAGAGACCACAACTTCATTGCCTCGGTGCACAAGGCCGAAGACCGAGTGCCCCCCTGCTTGTTGATGTACCACATTGTTGTGGTGTTGTCTGTTCTGACTTGTACCACTTTGTTCTGAACAGACGCAGAAAACACTTGAAGTGCTAAAAGACAGCTCTGAGTTCCAGCAAATTGATGTGAGCAGAGATTCCTGGGGACCACACTCCTGAGTGAGGTCGCCCATGTGGGCTCCCCCACCCCAGGAGGGAAGCATCTGTAGTGAGGGTCAAGGAGTGAGACAGAGGAATGAAGGGACCCCCAGTCTTAAATTGCTCTGATCCTGCCACCACTGGAGGGCCTGGATCAGGGTTCGGGTCACTGGGACCAACTTGGAAAGGGGGTCTCTTTCTGAGACCAAAAGGCTCTCAAGTGAAACTGAATGTCCTCATCTGAAATCTTGCTCCTTGCACTCACGGCTGTGGACGCAGCCATGTGCCCCAGGAGCTGCAAAAGTGTCTTGCTGGTCGAGAGACCTGCAGAGTGAGGAGGAGGCCAGAGCCACCAAGTTCCTTACCCTCTAAGGGTAGGGAAGGCTCTGGCCTGCTTTGTGTCCAATTCTGCACCTATGAAGGTGAGCACCTGAACTGGTTCCAGAACTGACTTTGGAAGATTTAGCAAGAAGCCCAGGAGGTGAGCAGCTGCTGGGTAACTTGCAGGTGAGATTTTACCTGTTCTGGGACTGGCCTACAATGAGCCAGTCGTCCAGACAGGGAAAGACAACAATCCTTTGCCTCCTTAAATGAGCAACTGCTACTGCCAGACATTTTGTGAATACCCTTGGGGCAGAGGTGAGGCCGAAGGGCATTGCTTTGAACTGGTAGTGACCTGAGGGCAGTTCGAATCTGAGGTACTTGTGGGAGCTTCTGATTAGGACGTGAAAATAGGCATCCTTGAGGTCCAGGGAGGCTAGCCAGTCCCCTGGCCTTAGAGAGGGTAAAATCATTGCCAGAGTTACCATTCTGAACTTTGGTTTCAAAAGGTGTTTGTTCAGATATCTGAGGTCTCAAAATGGGCCGCCATTCTCCTGTCTTTTTGGGGTAAGGAAATATCTGGAGTACAGACCCTTGCCCTGGTGTAGGGAGAAACCCTTCTACAGCTCTGAGAGCCAGGAGGGTTGAGACTTCTGTTTCTAGAGTAAAGGTCTCTAAAGAGTTTGCAGGTGGGAAAGATCTGATTCTCATCTTTGGGAACTTTTGAAGCTGAGAACCAGACCCTGGCTTACTACTTCCAGGACCCACTTGTCTGAAGTTAGAGACACCCGGTTCTGAATGAAGTAAGCTAACCTGCTCTCTACGGTAAAGGAGAATCGGCCCTGGGCACCCCATCAGGGTGTCTGTTTGGCAGGTGCTTTAGGCTGAGAGGTGGGAGCAGGCCTGCCCACACCCCGTCTGCCTCTGCCTCTGAAGAAGCCCCTCTGAGCATAAGCAGAGGAGGCCTGGGTTTGGTAAAAAGGCCTGTGAAAAGGCCTACCCCTACCCCTGGGGGTCTGCCTCTGAGGAGTGGCTTGCCGCTCCTTGGCTTGGGCACTCTTATAGGTAGTCCTATATTCATCCATTTTCTTCATATAATTCTCTGTCTGCTCCCCAAACAGAGAATTTCCCACCACAGGAAAATCCATAGCCTTAGTCTGGGTATCCTGTGACAAGCTAGTACACCTGAGCCAGGCCAACCTATGAAAAGCTACAGACGTAGCCATGACTCTAGAGGATACATCATTAAAATCCACAGCAGCATGAAACTGCACCTTGGATGCCTCAATGCCATCAGCAGCCAACTGTTCCAGCTCATTAGCAAGCTGGCCAGAGGCCTGTTTGGCCAAAGCCATGACAGTGTCCCATCTAGATTTTTGATACCTTGCTACATAAGCCATGTAATTTGTTTGCCTGAGTCCCAAGGACGCTGCCATGTATTGTTTTTTAGCCATGGCATCAATCTTCCTGGAATCCTTGTCAGGAGGATGTGAAGCCAGGGAATATTAGCTTTATCACAGGCTGCAGCCTGAACCACCCCAACATGACTGCATTGCTGTGAAAGGAATTCTGTGTCAGGACTCGACAGTGTGTACCTCCTGTCCATCTTTTATCCACAGGAGGCACAGAATTAGGAGTTTTAAAATTTTATTGTTTGTTTCCTAAATGATTTATGCAAAGGAATAGACAATCTCCTAGACTCTGGTATATCCATCATTTCTACAAAATCAGGTTCCTCTTGCTCATCCACAGCTTCCTCCAATGGGAGCTGGAGGGTTTCAGCAACTTTTTTGTAAAACATAAAGTGAGAGGGGGACTCAGAAAGCATAGGGGGAGATTCTAAAGGTCTGTCTGGGGAGATGTCCAGTTCAATGGGCACACCCAGACCCTCCAAGTCACATTCATACTGTTCATAATCATCCTCCTCTCCTCTGGTTCATCAAACTCCTCAACATCATATTCCTGAACCGGTGGAACCGACTGAACTGACCTTTTACCAGACAGTGGCGGTTCGGACGGAACCGGAGAAAGTGACTGGACAATCTGAATAGCTCTTGCTGTCTCTGCAGCAGTTGGAGAAGGAATTTTGGGCTCCACACCTGCTGATTTTCTTGTTTTCTTTACTGGAACTGGCTCATCCGAGCCAGCTTTGCTTGCCGAGAGTCTCGCCTGGTCAGAGGGATTCCTCCGGTTCGGTTGGCACCGAACCGGCTGGCCATCCGGTCAGCGGACTTTTGGCCTCTCGCTCCTGAGCCTGCCAACTCTCTTATCCAGGGTGGCTGCAGGAAACTTTACAAATCTGGCAGTCTGAATTGAGGTGGTCAAACCCCAGACAATATACAATGTGTGTGGGTCAGCCTTGGCAAAGACTTCCCACAAGCATCACAGTGTTGAAACCCAGTGGGCCCGGTTTTCTTTGGGTTTCAGACATAATGCCAGTCTAACCAAAAACTTGCTCTTTCAACGCAGTGCCAGGCAAGACACCATTATCGGTTCCTAACCGTGTCACGGGTCTGGAAAAACGTAATGAATTCGCTTTTTAGAACCGATAAGAACCGGAACCGCACTCTAAAACCTCTAATTTTTGTAACTTCAAGTTTTAAAGCAAGCTGATCGGTTCAAACCGAACCGATAACATTTACAAGTTCCACACAGAAATTAAACTGAAATTATTTACGATACCACAGACAGAGCTTGAACGATCGGTTTTATGTTAAATAATAATATTCTCGGTTGATTTGAACCGAGAAAACACTGTTTAAACCGAGAAATGAACCGAGCAGTAGGAGAAATCTCCGGAGCGACTGTTCAGTGAAGCGGAGTAAAGAATCTGACAGTTTGGGTTTGAAATAACCCAGACAGAGCTTCTCTAACCGAGCTCGTGCTCTAAGTTCCATTCTTAGAATGGAAGTTAACTCTTTCACCTCCGGAGCAGTTCTAATGGTGGGACAAACTGCAATTGTCATAATATAGCAAGACTTCATGTTGTTTGAAAGACTCATCCAGATGCCTTTCTACCACAGAAGGACCCCAAAAGAGGTCTCGGTTAGAGCCACTAGAGACTCTGCCACCAGGAAGGGTGTCGAGGAGCTTGGCACCACGTAGGGGGCTGAGAAAGTGCTGAGCGGAATGAGAGATTCCGCTGACAGAAACAGAACAGAAGAGTCCCATCAGCGGAAAATCACTGGATGAGGAGATCCAATGCAGACCGCCACCCACTAAAATGTGTGGAAATAATCCGCAGAATGGGAATTCATTCCATGGAAACATCCCAACACAAGTCCTGCGGAAGAGAGGTCTGCAAACACAGATCTTTCCCTAGTTCTGTCAGACAGCACCAACTGGCACCCCTGCAGCACTAGCATCACTCCTGGCACAGGAAGGCACCAAGCAGTAACCATGCCAACCTGAGAGACACCAGAGGGCACCCACGGCAGAACCCGCAGGTATCCTCGGTACCAACGGGAGCAATGGCACACAAGGGCACCCACCAACGCCCATGGTACCATGGCACCCATGGCACCCGCGGGTGCCAGGTGCTACCCGCCACCCATGGGTGCTAGGCACCACCCACGGGTGCTCAGCGTCGCCCAGCACTGCCCGCAGCACCCATGGGTGCCCGCGGGCATCAGTGGCACCGTGAGACACCCACAGCACCGCTAGCGGCACCGACAAAGAAGCACCCATGGCGCCAAGCACAGCGTGAGCCACGAAGCTGACCCACGGCACCGAGCACGGCGCCGACTGCAGCACAGAGCACGGCGCTGACCACGGTGCCGAGGCACGGAGCCGAGCAAGCCGACTGCAGCACAGAGCATGGAGCCGAGCACGGCGCCGAGCCCTGGCGCCAACTGCAGCACCCAGTACGGTGCCGAGTACGGCACCGAGCCACGACGCCGAGTCCCGGCGCCGACCCAAACACCAGCGGTGCCACCTATGGCACCCATGCCAAACCAGGGGCACGGCACCAGACCTGCGGCACCACCAAGGTGTTGGGCACAACGCCAGGAAAAACACCATGGAAAAGAAGAGAAAGGTGATGCCTGTGCCGGCCCCTGCATGGAAAAGGAAGAGGGGGGTAGGCACGAGGGGCTGACAAGATGGCGAAGGCACCAAGAGGGCACCGCGCTTATTCAGATCCAATTGACTCGGCTCCGGTCCAACGGCTCCACAGGAGCGGCCCAGAGGTGAAACTGCTCACCGGAACTCCAACGAGGACAGAGATGGAGTCCGGAGTCGAGAATGCAGCCGTTAGGAGCGGGGCCAAGGGGGAACCCAAGAAAGTCGGTTCAGGCCTATCGCCCCTACCAAAGAACAATCCTCGTGCAGACATACCAACGGGCAACCTCGAACGGCACAGATTCTTCTTCCCCAAACAAAGAAGAAGAGCTTGAGGCTAAGCGGAGCTGGATCCCCGGCACCGCCAGATTCATGCTTCAGTGGACTGTCCTCCCCGCCGAGCACAGGACTGTCCGTAGTCAGACCCCCCCGTTACTTAAGGGTGGCGGACCGGCACAGCCCCACTGCCATAACACTTTCAAACGAAGTCTTCCCGCTACTGCTACCGCTTGCTGAAGACTCGCGGATGGCAGGAAAGAATTTTTCATAATCTTCTTATTCGTAAATTAAAAAATTACTACTAAATAGTTAAATTAAAACTTTTAAATTAAGCACTAAAAGCTGCTGTTGTATAGACGAAAACGTTGACTCCGGCAGACGAGCGATGTCGACATCCAAGCGCACTCGACGGCGGGAGAAAAGGAACTGAGGCGGTTGGAGGGTCGACGCCGAGATAGCCTATACAGGCGTGAGTCAGTCTTGCGGTGCCGCGCATGCGTGGTCCTACCTCGGCGCCGGCCCTTCAGAAAATTTTTGGCTCCCGCTTGGTCCTAGCGCCTCTGGCGCTATCCCACTAGTGTGAATGGAGTGATGGAGACTTAGTCCAGGAAGATCCCAGGGAAGATTACACAATTTGGGGGTAGTAACAACAACAAAAATGGAAAGGGACCTGGGGGTAATCATATCAGATGACCTTAAGGTTGGCAAGCAATGTGAGAAGACGGTAGGGAGGGCTGGGGGGGATACTGGGATGTATAGGGAGAGGCATCACCAGCAGAAAACAGGAAGTTGTTATCCCCCTGTACAGACAGTTGGCGAGACCCAATCTGGTGTACTGCGTCCAGTTCTGGAGACTCCATCTCCGCAAGGACATAGACAGGATGGAGGCAGTTCAGAGGAGGGCAACTAAAATGGTCCAGGGTCTGCAAGAGAAGCCTTATGAGGAGAGGCTAAAGGAGCTTAATATGTATACCCTTGAGGAAAGGATGGAGAGGGGGACATGATAGAAACGTTTAAGTACCTCAGTGGAATCAACAAAGTCCAAGAGGGTAGCATCTTTCAGAAAAGAGATGTGCAAGAAGAAAAATTACTCACCTTAGTAATTGCTTTTTCTTCTCATGGAGTCTTGCTATATTATGACTAATGCAGTTAGCCACTGCACTTGAACTGCCCCCGAGAGGAAGAGTTAACTCCAGGGAGTCTGAGTTCTACAGCGAAGAGCTTTATGCCAAAGTTTATCTGGGCAGTTTCAAATGAAACTGTCAGATCTTTACGGTTAATACTAAGCAACAAGTCTGTGTGGAAAGCTCTACACTAGCCAAATGGCTACCTACTAGTAGAAATAATCAACAACAATAATAACAATGAATAATAGTATTATTAGTTACCCCTGACAAGCACCATTAGGACCCCCTTCCCCAAAGACTCAAGTCCAGGAAGGGGCCAATATATACCTAAATAAAATAACCTAGTTCCCTAACCCTAAATAAAAGAAGGTAAGGGAAAAAAACTACAATGGCATGACACAGTGCTTGCACTAATTTGCCACCCCTACCCAAGTAGAAGTTCTGAGAGGGGCAGGAGGGAGGGTGGTCATAATATAGCAAGACTCCATGAGAAGAAAAGCAATTACTAAGGTGAGTAATTTTTTCTTCAAACACCATGAAGTCTTGCTATATTATGACTAATGCAGATTACAGCAGTACCTCCATGGAGGGGGTCAGAACCTACTTAGGAAATAGGCTCTGAAGCACAGCGAGCCAAAACGAGCATCTCTCCTGGACTGAATATCCAAGGAATAATGCTTGGTAAAAGTGTGAACTGTTTTCCAAGTAGCAGCTTGACAGATTTCCGAATGGGAATTCTCCAGCAGCCGCTAGAGATGCAGCTGTACCCTGGTGGAGTGAGCCTCAGTCCTGAGGGGGTTCTCTACCTAGTTTTGATAACAAATTGGATACAAGAGACAATCCACCTTGCAATTGTCCTCTTAGTGGCAGGTTTCCCTGCCAACCTCGCCATAGGTAAGGAAGAGTTGGAGGATTCAACCTGTGACCCTTGGTGTGTCCAAATAGTAGCTTAAGGCTCTTTGACGTCCAAGCTGTGCAGTCTCCTCTCACCTGAGGAAGAATGCTCAGTGAAAAATACTGAACTGATATGGATTGGTTCAGGTGGAAATCTGAAACCACTTTAGGCAAAACTTTCTGTTAGTCCTGAGGACTACTTATCTCTGTGGAAAGAGATAAAATCTTCTTCCACTGACAGGGCCTGTAGTTCACTTATGCATCTGGCAGAAGTGATAGCCACTAGGAAAACAGTTTTCCAAGAAACTTGAGCTCTGTTGAGGACAGAGGCTCAAAGGGAGGTTGCATTAACTGAGCAATGCAAACATTCAGGTCCCAGGCGAGCTGGTTCTAAAAGGAGGGTTAGTGTGAAGTAACCCCTTAAAAAACTTGGAAAACACAGGGTGAGAAGAAAGGGAAGCAGGCTTCCCTGCTGACACAAAAACAGAGACAGCTGCCAGATGAACCTTTAAGGTAGCTGGCCTAAGGCCTAAGGAATTTAAATGGACCAAATAGTCCAGTAAATGGGCAGATCAGCAGATTCTGGGATAATCTGCTTCTCAGAGCACCAGATGGAAAACCTTTTCCACTTAGAATTGTAAGTGGCTCTTAGTGGAAGGCTTCCTTGAAGCCTGTAAATATCCAGAACACCTTGAGAAAGGTGTAAGTCAGCAATCTAACCCTCAAGAGCCATGCCTTGAGATGGAGGGATTTGAGGTCCGACCACACTCTCCCTGTGCACAGGCCAGCAAGTCGTGGACTCTGGGCAAGCTCAGGGCAGGGTGGACTGTCAAGGACAGAAGCAGTGGGTACCAGGGCAGTCTGGCCCAATCTGGGGCAATCAGAATCACTTTGCAGGGCTGAGATCTGATTTTTACTAGTACCCTGAAAAGAAGAGGAAAGGGGGGAAAGGCATACAGGAACTTCCCTTTCCAATCCAACTGAAAGGCGTCCAGGGGGACTGAGTCCAGCACTGGAGGCCTGCAACAAAACAGAGGAAGTTGGTGGTTGTCTGGGGCTGCGAAAAGATCTATCTGAGGGGTGCCCCATCTGGCAAAGACCGACCCCAGCACCTGAGGATTCAGAGCCCATTCGTGATGGCCCTGAGAAATCCTGCTGAGGGCATCCGCCAGGACACTGTCCTTCCCTGGAAGGTGAACTACTATCAGGGAGGTGTTCAGGAGTAAGCCAGAGACCACAACTTCATTGCTTCGGTGCACAAGTCTGATGACCGAGTGCCCCCTTGCTTGTTGATGTACCACATTGTTGTGGTGTTGTCTGTCCTGACTTGAACTACTTTGTTCTGGACAGAAGCTGAAAACGCCTGAAGAGCTAGAAAGACAGCTCTGAGTTCCAAAAGGCTGATGTGGAGCAGAGATTCCTGAGGAGACCACACTCCCTGAGTGGACAGGTCGCCCAAGTGAGCTCCCCACCCTAACAGGGAGGCATCCGTGGTGAGGGTGAGGGAGTGGGAGACGGAATGAAAGGAACCCCTTGTTTTAGATTGCTTGATCCTGCCACCAGTGTAGAGCCAGGATCAGAGTTTGGGTCACTGGAACCAATTTGGAAAGGAGTCCCTCCTTTGAGACCAATAGGCCCTCAAATGGAACTGAATGTCCTCATCTGGAATCTTGCTCCTTGCACTACTGCTGTGGAAGCAGCCATGTGCCCTAGGAGTTGCAGAAAATGCCTTGCTGGTCGAGAAACCCGAGGGTAAAGGAGGATGCCAGGGCAATGAGCCTGTCTACCCTTTCCGAGGGAAGAAATGCCCTGGCTAACTTTGTGTTCAATTCTACACCTATGAAAGTTAGTACCTGAACTGGTTCCAGAACTGACTTTGTAAATTCCAGCAGGAATCCAGGAAGTGAGAAGCTGCTGGATGACTTGCAAGTGGGATTTTACCTGATCTGGGGACTAACCCACTATGAGCCAGTCGTCCAGGTAGGGAAACACAGCAATCCCTTGCCTTCTTAAATGAGCCACTACCACAGCTAGACATTTTGTGAATACCCTTGGCGTGAGAGGTAAGGTCAAGGGCATTGCCCTGAACTGCTAGTGGCCTGAGGGCAGTTCGAACCTGAGGTACTTTCTGTGAGAAGGCCTGATCAGAACATGAAAATAGGCATCCTTGAGGTCCAGGAAGCCAGCCAGTCCCTGGCCTCAGGGAAGGCAAAATCATTGCCAGAGTTAACATTTTGAACTTTGGTTTCAAAAGATGCTTGTTCAGGTACCTTAAATCTAGGATGGGCCGCCATTCTCCTGTCTTTTGGGTAAGAAAGTATCTTGAGTACAGCCCTGCACTGATGGCAAGGAGGGACCCTTTCTACTGCTTTGCAGTCCAGAAGAGAAGAAACCTCTGCTTCCAAAGCAAGAGCTTCTGTAGGATTTGTAGGAAAAATGTCTGGCTCTCATCTTTGGAAACTGTTTGAAGCTGAGAACCAGACCCTGGCTTATACCTCCAGAACCCATCTGTCCAAAGTTAGGGACACCCAGTTCTGGCTGGAATAAAACCAACCTGCCCCCCACTGGTACAGGAGAATCGCCCTGGGCACCCCATCAGGGTGCCTGCTTGGCAGTAGCCTTAGGCTGAGGGAGGGGACGGTTTACTGTGCCCTGGCTCACCTCTGCCTCTGAAGAAACCCTCTGTGCAAACGCAGAGGAGGCCTGAGATTGGTAAAAGGTTGTGGAAAGGCCTGCCACTACCTCTGGGAGCAGGCCTCTGTGGAGTGGCATGCCTCTCTTAGCCTGGGCACTTTGTAGGTAGTTCTGTATTCATCCATCTTTTTCATATAGTTTTCTGTTTGTTCCCCAAACAGAGAATTACCCACAACAGGAAAATCCATAGCCTTTGACTGAGTATCTTGGGACAGATTAGTGCATCTGAGCCATGCCAACTCACGGAAAGCTACAGAAGTGGCCATGACCCTAGAGGAAACATCATTAACATCAACAGCAGTATGAAATTGAACTTTAGAGGCTTCAATGCCATCAGCAGCCACTTGTTCCAACTCACAGCCAGCTGGCCATGTGCCTGCTTAATAACTGCAATACTGTGTCCCATCTAGATTTCTGATATCTAGCTACATAAGCCATATAATTTGCCTGCCTGAGTCCCAAAGAAGCTGCCATATACTGTTACATGGCATCAATCCTCCTGGAATCCTTATCAGGAGGATGTGAGGCCAGGGAATATTAGCCTTGTCACAGGCTGCAGCTTGAACCACACCTACATGACTACACTACTCAGTGAGGAAGTCTGTATCAGAGCCTGACAAAGTATACCTTCTGTCCATTTTTTATCCACAGGAGGGACAGAATGAGGATTTTTAAAATCTTTGTTGTTTGCTTCCAATGACTTATGCAAAGGAATAGACAACCTCCTAGACTCTGTATATCCATCATTTCTTTACGTAATCAGGCTCCTCTTGCTCATCACAGCCTCCTCTAAAGGAAGCTGGAGGGTTTCTGCAACCTTTTGTAAAACATAAAATGAGAAGGGACTCAGACAGAATAGGAGGAGATTCTAAAGGTCTGTCTGGAGAAATGTCCGGTTCAATGGGCACGTCCAGACCCTCCCAGCCACATATATATTGATCAAATTCTCCTCCCTCCTGTGGTTCATAAAATTCCTCAACATCATACTCCTGAACCACTGAACTGAACGAACCAACCCTTTACCAACTGTTGGTGGTTCGACAGGACCCTGAGACAGTGACTGGACAATCTGTATGGCTTTAGCTATTTCTGCAGCAGTTGGAGAGACAATTTTGGACTCCAAACCTACTGATTTCTTTGTCTTTTTCACTGGGACTGGTTCCTCTGAACCAGCCTTCCTTTTGCCCGAGGAAGTCTCGCCCTGGTCAGAGGGCACTCCCTCTGGTCCAGTGGGTGCTGGACCGGGCTGGCCATCCGGGTCAGCGGACTTTTTGGCCTCTCGCTCCCTGAGCCGGCCCAATCTCTTTTCCAGGGTGGCTGCAGGGAAATTTTTACACACCTGGCAGTCTGACAGGAGGTGGTCAGCCCCCAGACAATAAACACAAGTGGTGTGTGGGTCAGCCTTGGCAAAGGCTTCCCCACAGACATCACAGTGTTGAAACCCAGTGGGCCCGGTTTTTCTTTTGGGTTTCTCAGACATAATGCCAGCTAACCAAAAACTTGCCCTTTTGATGGCAGTGCCAGGCAAGACACCTTATCGGTTCCTAACCGTGTCACGGTATTTGAAAAAACCTAATTTTAAAGCGAGGTTTTTTAGAACTGATAAGAACCGGAACCGCACTCAAAAGCCCAACCAACACTTTAAAACGTTAATTTCAGCAAACCGATCGGTTCAAAACCGAACTGATAATTGAATTTCCACACAGACTTTAATTTTTGTACTTACGGTTTACCAGATAGAGCTTTTAACCGAAATGCGGTAAAATAAATACTTTTTGCCGGTTCAAATGAACTGAAAATACTCGCTTGAACCGAGAAATGAACCGAGCTGAAGGAGCTGATCTCCAGAGCGACTGTTCAGTGAAGCGGAGTAAAGAATCTGACAGTTTCATTTGAAACTGCCCAGATAGAGCTTTGGCATAAGCGCTCTCGCGCTGTAGAACTCCAGACTCCCTGGAGTTAACTCTTTCCTCTCCGGGGCAGTTCAAGTGCAGTGGCTAACTGCATTAGTCATAATATAGCAAGACTTCATGGTGTTTGAACAAGGGACACAATTTGAAGATAGAGGGGGGATGGCTCAGAGGCAATGTGAGGAAGTATTTTTTCACAGAGAGGGTGGTGGACGCATAGAACTGCCTTCCTGAGGAGGTTGTGGGGTCTAAAACTGTGGGAGAATTCAAGAATGCATGGGACAGACATAAGGCAATTTTTGTGGGGGGTAGGAAGAAATAGGCTGTTGGTTAAATAGGATCTGCAGCTTATCCTCTAGGTAGGGAAATGGGCAGACTAGGTGGGCCAAGCGGTCCTTATCTGCCGTCAAAGTCTATGTTTCTATGTACAAGGACTTTTCACGACTACAACACAGCCTCCAACTCGGATTCAGTGCCGTTGAAACATGGTTCCCCAATCATCAACTAGTCCTCAATCACAAGAAAACCAAGTCATTACTATTCTGCAGTTCACATAACCGTTACAAGCAACCACCCCTTGCCATCTCCACCAAGCAGGGGACTGTCCTTGAACAAGGTATTCTGCTTGACCCCAGTCTCTCCCATATGGCTCACACTGACAGCGTGGCTAAAGCTGCCAACACACGCCTTGGATTACTCTACAAGCAGAGGCAGCACCTCACCCTAGAGGCCCTGAAGATTGCCCTCCAGAGCTCTGTGGTGTCAATTATTGATTATGGCCTCATTATCTATGGCTCCGCCACGACGTCCACCCTCCGACGTATAACAACTGCACTTAAAGCATGCCGACTCACAACTGGTGCCCACCGCCTCACCCACACTTGTACCCTTTATGAACAATCCAGATGGCTCCAACTTTCCAACCGTATAAAGTATCTCGCATGTGCTATGGCGGGAAAAATCCACCTTGGCCTCACACCCCCTGGTGTTACTGCCTTGTTACATCAAAAAACCAACCAACAGAACACCAGGAGCTTGACAACCCAGATTCTACAAGTTCCTCGTTGTCGAACTACGCAGGGCCACCGCTCCTTCGCCTATAGGGCTTCTCTATGGATGAATGGTCTCAGCCACACCATCTCCTCTGCCTCAACACTAGTGTGTTCAAAACCAGGCTCTCGGCCCATCTCATTGTCTCTAGCTCCTGCGACTGCCTCTCCTAGATGATGACCTACACAGCTTTAATCCTAACTTGTATACTGCTTAACCTCAGCCCCCGTCCCCATCCCCCCACCTTCTGAGGTGCCACTTCAAATCTCAGGTCTTCATACCACCTCAATAGTCTCTCCTTGCTCCATTATAGCACTTATCCCCCACCAAACTCTCTTTTTCTCTTCTATCATTCCTTCCCATTTATTTTTCAACAAATGCCTCTGGTTGCATCTTCATCCTCCCCCTCTCCTCTCATCCCTGTTTCTCTGCCACCCCCGGGCGCCTGACCCTACCCATTCCTTGTGGGCACATGTGTCCTAGCTGTGTTCACCATTTTACTATAGCTGCCTCTGTTAACTACCTACACTTCTCCTCCTCCTCCTCTACACTTTACTCTTCCTATAATTGACCCCTCTCAATAGCACTGTTGTACATGAATTATTTACTGTTAGTTCACTGTTGCTTCCTTGTTTGTTATTTCTGACGTGGAACCTTTGTAAAAAGAGCCTTGGCTCAAAGGTACTTGTAATCCTATAATAAATAAAAAAATAAATTCTGTGCACATTCAAGGTGCGCAGGAGAGCCTCTCCTCTATTGGAATACCTTGAGTAATACACAGGAAGTTTAATCTCTTGATTGCCAGTAAGCTCCAACACTACCTTAAGTAAAAACTTAGGATTAGTTCTTAAGGACACTCTGTCCTTATGAAAAACCAAATAGGACTCCTTGCACATTAGTGCCTGGAGCTCTGAAATCCTAATAACGTCTTCCAAGAGAGAAGTCGTAGCTCGCAATCCACGGCTGGCTCAAAAGGGGGAAGTGTGAGCTGTTCCAAAATGAAAAGAAGGTCCCAAGGAGGGATCAGGTCCCTAATGGGTGGTTTCCGATGGAGGATGCCATGCAGAAAATTGCCTGACAGGTCCAACTGGGCTAAAGATTCATCTCCAAATGGTGCATGGTATGCAGATAATGCTGAGAAATGCACCTTTATTGAGGAGTAACTTAGCCTTACGTCCGACAGGGAAAGAAGGTACTCTAGTACAGAGTTCACTGGGCAAGTTAAGGGGTCCAGATCGCGGGCCAAGGACCAGAGGCAAAACCTGCACCATTTCATGGCATACGTGGCTCTAGTAGAGGGTTTCCTCACAGCCACGAGGATATCAGCCACTCTGTCTGAGGCTCCATAGCGAGAAATAGCAAAGTCCTCAGAAGCCAGGCGTGCAGATGTAAGGACCGCAAGTTTAGGTGAACCAGTGATCAGTTGTCCTACGACAGTAAGTGTGAGCTGAGAGGTAGAGGGAATGGGGGATCGCTCGCTAGGTGTTGGAAGTAAAGGAAACCATATCAGTCTGGGCCAATATGGGGTCACCAGAATCACGTCTGCTCCTTCTGCTTGCAGTTTCAGTAAAACTTCCTTAATTAGTGGGATTGGGGGGAGAGGCATTAAGGAATTTGGCTGTGCAGAAGAGGGACAACATGTCTCACCAGAAAATACCAAGCCCTAGATCCAGCAAGCAGAAATTGGGCAGTTCTGCGTTGTATGGCGAGGCAAATAGATCTAGTTCTGGGGTTCCCCATTTTGCAAACAGAGTTCCTGCTACTTGTTGCAGAAGTTCCCATTTGTGTGCGCTGGATCTGGATTGGCTGAGCAGATCCACCAGCATGTTCTCCAACGCTGGAACATGAACTGTAGACAGGGTGATAATGTGTTCTATTGCCCAATATCATACTCTCTTCGCCTCCCGACAGAGTTGGCATGAATGGGTACCTCCTTGCTTGTTGATGTAGAACACTACTGACATACTGTCTGTTTGAATCAGTAGGTGTCCCAGAAGTAGGTCTGTCTGCAAAGCCTGTAAGGCGTAGAGGACTGCTCTCATCTCTTGGACATTTATGTGAAGGGCTCCCTCTGTGCCACACCATAATCCCTGTGTCCTTTCATTGCTAAGATGGGCAACCCAGCCCGATCCTGATGCATCTGTAGTCAGGATCTGTGAAGGTGTAGTCGACAGGAAGGAAACTCCTGCGGCGAGGTGCTCTGGGACTAGCCACCACTGAAGCACTCAGTGAACTGAAGACGGGACAGAGACCAGCTGATCGAGGTCATCCTCATGTTGGTCCCACTGGACTCTGAGCGTCCACTGAATGGTTCTCATGTGGAGACGTGATGGGGGAACCGTGGCTATGGCGGCTGCCATGTGGCCTAAAAGACGTAACATGGTCCATGCTGTGACCTGTTTCTGCTCCAGAATATGTCTGTTAGATCCCTTAGGCATTCTGCCCTATCCTCTGGCAAGGTGGCCTTTCCTCTGGTTGTGTCTAGGACTGCACCAATGAACTGCAGCCTTTGGCAGGGCATGAGAAGCGATTTTGGCAGGTTGATAGTAACACCCACTGGGATGAATATCGAAAAGTTATTTTGGAGTGCCTGGTTTAGCCCCATCCTGGATGAGGCCATAAGAAGCCAACTGTCCAGATAAGGGAAGACGTAATGGCCCATCCTCCTGAGGGCCGCAGCTACCACTGCCAGGCATTTGGTGAAGACTCTTGGTGCCGAAGACAGACCGAAGGGCAGTGCCTGGAATTGGTAGTGTTGTCTCCGGAATTCAAACTGCAGAACCTTCCTGTGGTGTTTTGCGATTGGAATGTGGAGATACGCGTCTTGCACGTCCAGCAATGAGAGCCAAGTGTTCAGGCATAGCATTGTGATTAATCTTGGCAAGGTGACCATCCTGAGGCATTTGTACGCCATGAAAGTGTTGAGATCACTATGAGATCCAGGATGGGGCACAAGTCCCCTGTCTTTTTGAGTACTAGGAAAAAAATAGTAGTAGTACCCTTTCCCTCTTTGAATCCACGGGACCTGTTCTATGGCCTCCTTCAACAGAAGGGCCTGGATCTCTTCTTTTATCAGTGTGGCATGTTGGTTGGAATACTGGGAAAGAAGGGGTGGCCTGGATGGTGGTTGCCCGGTGAACTCAGTAGAGTGGCCCCTTTGCACCAGCTGAAGAACCCACTGGTCAGAGGTAATTCGCTGCCACCCTTCCTGATGTTTCAAGAAGCGACACCCGAGCACCTCTTCCACCTGGGCAGGAGGGAGAGGGGGGATCTGCAACGAGTTGGGCTGTGGACGGGAAGGGGAGATTTGCCAAAGAGGTTTTCACATTCCTCGCTCCTGCACCTCCGGTTGCTCTAGAGAGGTTTTTGAGGGTAAAGCCACCTCTCTGTTGCTGTCCGAACCTAGACTGCTGCCTGTCTTCCACAAAACGGTGCTGTTGTCTCCGAAATGGTTTTGGTTTGTACATTGCTTGTACGGAGCGGGACGCCTTGCCGGCGTCTTGCAGTTGGTTATGATCCTTTCGGAATACCTCTGAAAAGGACCGAGCCCTTAAAGGTAACATCTAGTATGCCCTTCTGGTGTGAAGCCCAAGACCCTCAACCAAGAGTGTCTTCTAAGACACACACCTGTTGCTGCACTTCTGGTTGCTGAATCTGCAGAATCATAGGCTGCTCAGGGTACCTGTGTGCCTACATTAGAGCCTGTCTGTAATAGTTTGACCAGCTCTTTTTTTTTTTTTGTTGACCAGGTAAGTGCACTAGACAAATCCTGCCCATTTTCAGGCACAACCCCGGGAAGGGATACAGATGAATGCCAACTGACCTTGAATCAGATTAAGCTGTTGGTGGTATTTTTAGTGAATGAGGAAATTTCCAGGACAACGGGAAATTCCCCATCTCTTTTGATAAGTGCCATGGGATCTTTAACATCCACCTGAACTACCACCAATCCAGGCAGATGGGACCTCGGTTTAACAGCTCATCCGAAAGACGGCACCTCAGAAGTGCAGCACCCCCTCTCATGCTGCACTACAGTGTCAGTACTGGGATATTAACCCAAGTGCCAAATGTGGGAACTGAACCCACAGCCCTCTGATCTCCTGGCCTCAGAGGCGAGTGTGCTACCTACTGAGCCACTGACACTGTCATTTTTGGTCTCCGTCTAGTAGGTTTTTGACCATGTCCAACCCTTGTTCCCATAAGGTGTTCTGAAACTGAACCATGTGGGTTAAAAAATTCAGTGAACGGATGGAACATGTAGCAGACACATACATTTTTCTTCCCAGGGATTCAAGCTATTTCGATTCTCAGTCCGCAGGCTGAGCGCACAAGTACTTTGGCCTTTAGGACCCATCATGTATGGCTGTGATGACCACTGAATCTGTCACGAGTCGTTCTCCCAGACAAGGGTCTTCTAGTGGGGCCCTATATAGGCAATCAGCCTTTTTGGGAACCACAGAAGAGGTATAAGGGTGCTTCCAAGCAGCCTTAGTCATGTCATGAAAAGTATCAACTAGTGGTGGGACCACCACTGGGGCTTAGGATCCTTTTGGTGCAGGTATTTCGCAAGACGGCACCATTCTCAATCCAAATCCTCTGTGTCCCACAGCATATTATCTTGGATATGACGCACTATATCCATGAAAGTAGGGTCATCTGGAAGTGACCTTGGCAAATCCTTTGGCTCTGGAGAAGGGATGCTGTGGGGTGAGCCAGATCTGGAGGAAGAGTCTGATGAGGAAGAATAAGATTCTTTTGAAGAGGAGGAATCTGACCTACAGTGCTTCTTTTTCTTAAGCACGCGTGGTGAGTGGGAAGGGGTCTTGGAAGACTACCTCAGCCACATCTTTTCTTCTGAACACCCTCTATGTGGGGTAGGGCTTTTGTCCTTGAGAGGAGGACTGACACTGACAGGACTTTTCTCCTTCAGCCAAGGGCTAGGAACCCGTGGCGGAGATGGGTCAGGTGGAGGTGCCTTAGTGGGGACTACATCATTCTGGATTGTCTCCCACCAATATGCAAATAAATCCTTAACCTCTGAGATCCGCAGACCTAAGGTCTGACCTGTTGCCGGTTGAGGCGTCTGACCTGGGGTTTGGCCCATCACCGGCTGAGACGTCTGACCATCTGTATTTATTGGTCAGTGATCAGACACACTCGTTAGGTGTCGTCGGTTCTTACAAGAGGTCTGCATCCTCTAGACCAACCGACATCGGTGTCTTCGTCGTACGTCCCTCGGGACATGCCAACCTCTGATATGGTGGAGGTGTTGTCATCCCGTCATTGGGTATGGACCTCAGCTGGAAGCCGTTGGTCCCTGGACGTCTTGGCGGACGTACGGTCCGATGTCTGTGTAGGGTCTGTTTAACGGACGTATGTTCTGTGGTCCATTTAGCAGACGTCCCCAAGGACATAAGGCTTCTGGGGGGCTGAGAGTCTGACCTCTACTGGTTGGAGCCTCGGCGCCAGTCCAAGGAGTCAGAGCCTGTGACTGAGGCCGACTTGGAGGGCGCTTTGGCTGGGTTGTCTGTAGAAGTAGACCGGCCTGCAGAGCCCGAATACTGGTTGTGGAGTATACCTGGGGCAGCATCTTCAGGGGCTGAAGAGCCACCCAAAGTCTGGACCTTCGGTGGCGGTTTCTGGGCCTTAGATAGAGACGGAGATCTGCTAGAGTGGCTGGCCGAGTCTGAGCTCCCCCTGGAGTCGGACGTCCGGGATTTAGATGGGGAGTGCTCTTTCTCCCCTTCCCTCCTTTTTTCCTTATTTTTTCCCCGACTTATGGGAGGATCCTTCCCTTGAGGAGGTACTCTCTTGCACTGCTGCTAATTTTTGTTCTGGAAGGAAGGTCTCCAATACCTTTTGGTGGCGGATCCTCGTTCTGCTATTGAAATTCTAGCAACCAGGACAGGCCTTAGTATCATGCTCTGGGCCCAGGCACCACACACAGGCCCTGTGGTTGTCCTTAAATGGGATTGGTTTGCTGCAGGCACACTTGGAGGAATGCCTTTCTATGGAGGACATCGGAGAGAACGACATACAGAAAGAGATAATCGGAAAATAAGTCGAACTTTTCGAAAAATAATAAAGAAATACTTCAGTGATGGCATCGATCAGTTGCTGAAGGCGTCCGTGGAGCCGATGCCTGCAAGGTGATGGCAGGAAAAGAACTGAGGGATGCTGGGGGACCACCCCTTTTATGAAGAAAGGGACGTCAGGGGTGGGGCCAACGTCAGGGGCCGGTCCCCTGCTGTATGTAGCCGGCTAGAAGTTTTCCTTGGGGTCCTGTCGCCTGACTGCTTCAGTCCTAATGGTGTAACCTGCTACAAGAGCTGTATCTCGAAGAAAGATTATATGTTAATGGCACTTACTGAGGTACAGTACAGTCTTCATATAAACACAACCGAAAGGAGAGTAAGGGCGCAAAAAAAAAAAAAAGATCCCGCATCAACTATTAAACTTCAAGGAACAAACGCAGGGTCCACCTGGGACATACAGAAAACCCAAGGTCTCCAAGTTATTTCAAAGCAGGTAGATCAACCCAACTGAAAAGCAATAAGCCTTTCCAAAAAATATATTTCATTGACAATATTATGCCAGTGGGCAAGTGCAGGAGGTGTAGAACTATGCCATAGCCGTGTAATGGCTTTCTTGGCCGCTGCAATGTATAAATACAACAAACTACCCTTAGGAGGACAGATGCATCTATAGCTATATATAACAAAACAGCTTGTGGAGACAACACAAACCACGGGTCCAGCAGCCCTGTTAGGCCAATTTCTGTATCGCTCCAGAATTCACGTAGGGCCGGATAACGCCAAAAAATGTGAACAGAGTTGGCACATTTCTCACCACAGTGCTGCCAACAGGCGTCATATGATAAAGGTAAATACTTAGCAAGCTTATCCGGCATAGTAAAAAAGATGTATTCAGCATTTCCAAATAAGGAAGCTTAAGATATATTCATCGATGGTAGAATAATCCCATGCCATTTTTCATAGCAAATATTGGTAGAAAGTTCGGCATTCCATGCTCTAAGGGTAGTTTGTGTTGATTTGATCCAGCATTCCCCAAGGGCTTTATAAGCCAATCCAATTAAATGAGAATTTTGCCTGCCATCTAGCACGTCTAACAATTTCAGGGCGAAAGGCACAGGATTAAGCAAGGTACACCAGGGAGGACCCTTCTGCATGGCCGGCCTTGTCTCTTTCTTTGATTCCCTCTGCAGTCTATAGATCCTTACTTGCCTTTGCCTGCCTGACCACCGTCCCAGCCTCTCTCGCCTTTTGCACATAAGCATCCCTGTCTGCCTCCTTCTGGGACCTCCTGTACAGAACAGTTACATAAGAACTTACCATAACAGATGATCTTCGAGGGAATCTCTCATCAGGTCACACCTATGGAACTTATGCTGTCAGGCACTTGGATCAAAAGGAAACTTTTCCACAGCAGTTCATCAAGAGCCGCCAACGATGACACCCGATGTCACCATTGTTATATATGCATGAGTGGCTCCGACCCTCCTCAGTTCTGGTCCCCGCCAGAGACCATGCTCGGAGGATCTTCCCAGAGAAGGATCTGGAGGGAAAGCAAAAAAGGCAGATTAGGCAGAGAAAGACTAATAGGCTAATAAAGCAAAAAGAAAACCTAATGGATCCTCTAATGACCCAGAGGGAACAAACATGTAGAGACCCACCGGATCAAACCAGGAGGGAACAATGGATAATCAAATGCAAGGGGCGACCGTGAGCCTCCTTAAAGCTGGCCATGACAGAAAGTGTCAGGCGAAAACCACGGCATCTAGGAAAGACAACGTGCTCTCCCTGGAGATGGGCCAGGCGAAAACCACCCCAATTCGCCAAAGAGAGATGGGAAGCCCCGGCAGATAGCGAGGCTGGAACATCCAGTAGGCCAGCCTGCAGAGAAAGACAAGAGCCCAGAAGCTCTGAGGCCCATGGGGATGGGGGAGGGTCAGCATGGCCTGATGAAAGAGATTCCTTGAAGTAGTACTATTATAGTAAGTTCCTACATAACTGTTCTATCTTCTTCAGGGATATCTCATTCTTCAGGTCACACCTATGAAATGAGCCCCAAACAGTTACAGACAATGGGATAGTTTGGGTGGCTGGAGGCTAGCGGCCTGAAAGAGAAGGTCTTGGAGCACAGCTGGGCCATAGCCTGTCCTCCATCTAGAGGCAATGTCCACACTGTAGTGCTTGGTTAAAATGTGGACAGTACTCCAAATAGCAGCAGTGCAGATTTCCTCAGCTGAAGCATTCCTGAAAAAGGCAACAGAAGTGGCCATGCCTCTAGTGGAGTGGCTATAAGCAATCCCAGGAAGTTCCTTACTGTACTTCCTGTAACAAAACGTAATACAGCTGGCCAACCATTGGGACAAACACTGTTTAGAAACAGGTACGCCCTCTTTCCTGGGGCGAAAGAAACAAACTGTGAGGAATTCCTGCAGTCCTTGGTGCAGTGTGCCTAGTAACACAAAATTCTATATGCACATGTAAAGTGTGGATCAATGCTTCCCTGAACTAGCATGCTCTGGATAATAAACAGGCAGGTGGATGGACTGATTGATTTAAAGTAAACTCAGACGCCACCTCAGGAGGAAATGTAGTGTGGGTAGGCCAAGACACCCAGTCTTTTTTGTGGAGAAACAAATAAGGCTGCTCACCCATGAGGGCCTGTAGCTCTGAAATCCTTCAAGCAGAAGTAATAGCAACCAAAAATAACGCTCTTCATGACAGAAAGCGTAACTCTCAAGATGTGGCTACCTCAAAAGGAGGCGGTGTCAATTTTTCTAGACCAAGATTCAGGCCCCAAGCTAGGACCAGATTACGGATGGGAGGAGTCAAGTGAAGAATGCCTTGCAATAAAGTACGAGTCAAATCCAACTGGGCCACAGTACGGGCCATCAACAGGTACACAAAATGCAGAAATAGCCGACAGATGCACTGTAATAGAGGAGTACTGAAGTCCTGCATCAGAAAAGGACCAGACATACTCTAGAACAGGGGTGGCCAACACATAGCTTGCAAGTCACAAGTTGCTTGCAAAGCAGCTTGATGTGGCTTGCGAGGGGTTTGCCAATTACGTGTCAAGTACATGTCACAGTCTTTGCAGGTGCCTTTGATGTTTGTCCATAGTCTTTAATTACCTTGTAATTGCATGTCGCAGACCCTGCTGGCATTTTTAATGCTCGACCAGCTTGGTAGTAATTTGGCAATTACGCTTTTTAGTTGGTGAATGACATGTGAATTCCACGTCAGTTACTTGCGGATGCAGGCTGCTGGGCAACCATCACTGTGTCTCAGCTGTTCTGCCTATCTAGAGAAGAAGCTCCTCAGCTGCTGCCTGTTTGTTTTCTAAGCTATAGACAGTTGCTGCATGAGACACAATTAGTGGGCAAAGCTTGAGGGCTGGATCCACAACTGAAGTCATAGCTACTGACAAATGCTTTGCTTCCCTGTCAGTCTCCCCCAGCGCTTTTGAAGCTCTAAATTAGCTGCTGCTGCCTATTCTATTTCTTTGGTAAGGACACTTGCTGCAAGAGACAAAACTACTGGGCAATGCTTCAAGGGCTGGATCCAGAGCCAGAGCCATGAATTATTTATTTATTAAATTTTGATAACCGGGTAAGCCCACTGGGCCCTGAAGGTTCCTTTTTCAGGGGCGACCCAGGGATTACATGGAATTTTACATGGAATTGTATACAGCAAAAGTACATTACATAAGACTCATCGAAACATAACATGGGGTAATACATAGTTGCATTTCAGCAGGTTACATATGCTGGTGCAGGCAACATAGGTCAGTGTAGTCACTGTAGGTATTTCCCTGGGAGGGGGGTTTGGGGGGTGAGGGGATGGCCCTTGTCCGTTAAGACCTGTGATGAATTAGGCTTACGCTGAGGAGCCCCTTTCCTTAGCAATTGCACTTGGAGGTGTCCATCATATGAGCCTTCGGCCTTGTGCGGAAGGTGTTGGTAGAAGCAACTTCCTGGACACCTGGGAGCAGGGAGTTCCATAGGATGGGGGGGGTGATGGCGAGACGACTTGCCACCCGCCTTGGTTCTAACCCTGGGCACTGCGAGAAGCCTAGGGTTGCTCTTTTGGGCAATGAGCCCAGTGAGGCTGGGGGGGGGGGTGTGCTGAGTAATTTATAGGTATGGCAGAGCAGGGGGCACTGGAGCCGGACATTCTAGGAGGGCCAGTTTAGTTGGGACATAGTGTCACAGTGGTGGGTCGTGGGGCCGGATAGTGTGTCGAAGCGAGCCACCTTATGATAGAGAACTTGCAGTCTGTTCATCTCTTGTCTGGCTTCTCCGTGAACCACCGGGGCCGCATAGGTAATGGTCGGGAGCAGGACACTAGTGGCGATGGAGGCCCTGGCCGCTGGTATCAGCTGGTCTTTCAACCTGTACAGGGTCCTGAGGTTGGCTTGAATAGTTTTGGTTACCTGGTCTACGTGTTCCTTGAGGGTGAAGCCCTGGTCCAGGGTAAGGCCAAGGTATTTTATAGATTTGACCACCTCAAGCCCTTTGCCTGACACGGTCATCAGTCGGAGGTGTTGGCTTCTGTCACGGCCGAGGGTTCTTGGGCCAAACAGCATGGCCTTGGTCTTGTTAGGATTTATGATCATTCTATTGGTGACAAGCCATTGCTCTAGGGATCTCAGGTCATCCTGCAGCCCGGAGCCGAGATCACCCAGATTAGAGGAGAGACGGTAGATAACTGCATCATCCGCATACTGTACTACTGAGCTCCCCCCACAGTGTTTACTGAGATCACTGGTGAAGAGAGAGAGAACAGAAAGGGGCCAAGGATAGACCCTTGGGGCACCCCCTCTGTTAATGGGAGAGGCTCCGACAGGGAGTCTTTCCATTTTACCCTCTGTGACCTCCCAGTGAGGTAGCTGTTGAACCACGACACGGAGTGGCTGTCTAGCCCAACATGGCTCAGTTTGGAAAGCAGCAGGTTATGGTTGACGAGGTCGAATGCCTTGGATAGAGCTATGAAGACTGCCCCAGTGGGGTTCCCCTTGTCCAGTTCTCTGAGAACATCTGTGGAGAATTTGATTAGCGCGGTGTCAGTCCCATGATTGGTTCTGAACCCGTGCTGGGAGGCATTAGAGCCATTCTTAAAACCTTGTGATGTCAGTGACGCTCAAGCAGTGCTTAATTCAATGCAGTTAGGCACTGCTTGAGCGTCACTGACATTACAAGGTTCTAAGAAAAGCTCTAATTTAGTATTTATATTGCACAGACTCAGTTATCTATATCTCTGGACTGCTTCTAGCTACAGATATGCCCAATACCTCGATCAAAATAACTTTTCATGGGCTTTCAAACTATGTCTGTCACTGTACATGAATGTGTCCCTTTAATAAAACGTAATAATAAAATGTAATAAAATACGATTGACAATTATTGACTGACTACGACTATGTTATTAATTCCAAAATATGGATATGGTAAGGGCTGCATGTGGGGCACAGGGTTTTAAATAATTGATTAGCAGTTTTTTTCTTGGGACTGTACTAACTGTACAGAAAGAATGTATATAGATTTTCTAGAAGTGCTGTGTTTGTTAAACACAGTGAGGCAAGAGCTATGCATTTTCACAAAGATTTAGCACTTTTATGAGCAAAACGCTAATCAATTTTTAGAGTTAAATAAATCCCTGGGGGCATGGTAGGGGCCGCACATTGTGGCTCGCAGCTTACTCAGAAATTTAAATGTGGCTCACAACCCCCAAAAAGTTGGACACCCCTGCTCTAGAACCTGCTTCACCAGACAAGTAAGAGTCCAGGTGAGGGGAAGTGGCCCAAATAGCAAACCGCTTCCACTTCATCATGTAAGTGGCCCTGCTGGAGGGTTTCCTGGCAGCCACCAGGACATCAGCCACTCTGAGATGTCCCCAACCGAGCCATGACTACGTCTTAATGGCTACAGTAATGAAAACCAAATTTCACAAGGCCAGAATGGCGCCACCAGAATTAGGGTGGCCTACCTCCATTTGGAGCTTGATAAGGACTTCCTGGATCAGAGGAAAGGCGTAAAGGAACCTCCCTGTCCAAGAGAGACACAACGCATCTTGCTGGAAAACTCCAGGCCCTGGATCTAGCGAGCAGAAACGCAGCAGTTTTGCATCAAGTGGGAAGGAAAAGAAGTCCAACTCTACATGACCCCACCTGTCGAACAGGTCTTCTACGACTGAAGTCAGCAGCTCCCATTCATGGACCCGAGAATCTAACTAGCAGAGGCTGTCCACCAAGGCATTCTGGTAGCCTGGAACATGGATAACCAAAAGTGCTAGACCCAGTTCTAGAGCCCAATACCAGACTCTCATCACCTCCCTGGCACAGAGGGAGTAAGTCTCCTCCCCACCCCACTTGCTGTATATAATAGACCACATTGAGATTGCCTGACTGCACCAGCAAGGGACCTGGGGAGAGATGGGTCAGGAAAGCCAGTATGCCAGACAGAACTGCTCACATTTCTAAAATGTTTGTGTGTAGGCAATCCTCCATCGGGGAACAGGTCCCCTGGGATCTTAAGGGACCCAGGTGCACTCCCCAACACAGACCTAAAGCATCTGTGGTGAGAATTTGTTGGGAAGTAATAATGAAGGAGAGCCCCCCCCCCCAAAAAGACTGTGGGAGTTCATCCACCACTGAAGCATTCAGCGGGCAAGAGAGGAGACAAGAACCTGCTGTTCCAGATGGACAGAACGTTGATTCCAGTGGACCTTGACAGTCCACTGAGGGATCCTCAGGTGCAGCCTGGCCAAGGGAACAGTGGTAACGGCTGCTGCGATCAGGCCGAACAGCCGCAGGAATGTACTGGCTGTAACATACTGGTCCTGGGCCATCAGCTGGGCCTGGGCTATGAGAAGCTCTGCCTTGACCCGTGGAAGGATGGCCCTGCCCTGGGCAGTGTCCAGAACAAGCCCTATATACTGCAACCATTGGCACAAGGACAGAACAGACTCAGGCAGATTAAGCACAACCCCTAGGGCTTGGAACAACTGCAGGGAGCATAGATTGGGCCTGCAGTAACCAGTCATCTAGATAAAGGAGAACATACAGGCCTTCACACCAGAAGGCTGCTGTCAATGCTGCTAAGAAGTTGGTAAAGACCTGTAGCTCAGAGGATTGAGCGTAAGGCCTGAGGCAACAGCGTCCCATACTGTACTTTAATATCCCTGACTGTACGACAAGAGACGGCATCCTGCCACATGTTTCTAGGGGTGGCAGGCACCACTGCCAAGCACCACGAAAACACTAGAAAGGTGGAAGGCCGATCAAAGGGCCACGGCCTGAAAGGTTGGGGCAAGGGTGAGGGGGCCTGACAAGCAGAGGTGCTCCCCTCTGGAAGACGACCCCAATGTCCATGACTGTAGTCGTGGGCGGGGGGCAGAGACAGTACAGCTACGTAGGAACGTACTGTAACAGTAGATCTTCGAGAGAGGTTCCTTCAGTAGGTCATCACAAATAGGACTGACGTCCGGCCACACTGCAGACTTTTCTAGCAATCCCTGACGGGGGGACCGCCCACCCGACGTCATGTGACTGACGTCAGTGTGATGGTATATAGTGGGCGGTCCCCATGCCTGCCCTCCAGTTCTCCCGCTGGAGCCAGGAAGAGGCCTAACAGCAGGAGCAAACAGGATTGGAGACCCTGTAAAAATTAAAATGAGGGGAAGAAGGGAGGGAAAAATATGACCAACTGAAGGAACCTCTCTCGAAGATCTACTGTTATGGTAAGTTCCTACATAACTGTACTATCAACTTCGAGAGGGCTCCTTCAGTAGGTAATCACATATAGGACTGAGTCCCAAGCAGTCCCTCTAAGGAGAGACTGAGAGAAACTAGAGAGGGGGCAAAACAAAATCCACGGAAAAGACTGAGGTCTGAAAAGGATCCAGCCTAGGACAACAGACCCTGCAGGACAGTTAGGCCAAAGCCAGCCCTCCACCTAGAAGCAATGTCCAAACTATAATGCTTGGTAAAGGTATGGACAGAACTCCAAGTAGCGGCAGCACAAATATCCGCTGCAGAAACATTATGAAGGAAGGCTGCAGAAGAGGCCATGCCCCTAGTAGAATGACTGCTGATAACACCCGGGAGGGGTATGTCATACTTTTGGTAACAGTATCTGATGCAGTTGCCCAACATTTGGAAAGGCCCTGCTTGGAAACTGGTTTGCTTCGAGTTCAAGGTGCGAAGGAGACAAACAATTGGTCGCAAGAGTGAAAGTCCTTGGTTCGGTGTGTGTAACACCGAAGAATCTGGTGCATATCCATCGTATGGAGGAGTGCCTCACCCCTGTTAGTGGGACCCGGATAATATACCGGAAGCTCTACCGATTGGTTCAGAGTAGCTTCCGACACCACCTTTGGAAGGAACCTCGGATGGGTTCTGAGAACCGCCCTGTCCCGGTGAAAAATAAGGTAAGGCTCCTTACAAACCAACGCGTGAAGCTCCGAAATTCTTCGAGCTGAAGTGATGGCAACCAGAAACAACGCTTTCCAAGATAGAAAGCGTAGGTCACAGCTCATTGCTGGTTCAAAAGGAGGCAAGGTGATCTTTTCCAGGACGAAATTCAGGTCCCATGGTGGTGCTGGGCTGTGGATGGGGGGTTTCAGATGGAGAATCCCTTTCAAAAATGTCTTTGAGATACCCAACTGAGACACGGGTTTACCATCCACCAGCTGGTGGTATGCCGAGACAGCCGAGAGATACAGGTTACTCACCTGTAACAGGAGTTCTAGGAGTGGTATATGTTGTTCATCCACACTGTCTGGCAGGTTCCTTGCTGCTTTAAATCTTGCCGGAAGGTCTTCAAGCTGGCTCCTCCCACCCACCCAGGTGGTAAAACCCTCGGCTTCGCCCAGTGACGCCAGATCTAGCCTACTGGAAGCCAGGTTGCGCGAAGCCAGGTGGGTCATGTGGATGAACATATACCACTCCTAGAACTCCTGTTACAGGCGAATAACCTGTATTTCTAGGGACATGGATATGCAGTTCAATTCACACTGTCTGGCAACTACTAGCAGTTCTCCAGGAGAAGGGAGGCAAGGCTCGCATCCCCTACTTAGGGAATAAGGACTGGAGTACTGAGGTCCCAAAACCAGCATCCCGGCGTGACTCAAGGTCAATGTGGTAATGGGAAATAAAGGTGTGTGCTGACTTCCAGGTAGCAGCCCTGCAGATTTCCTGGATAGTGACGTCCCTAGAAGCAGCCACCGAAGCAGCGGTACAGCGGGCAGAATAAGCTCTTATCCCTTTGGGAGGCTGCATGCCTGCCAACCTATAGCAGAGATCTATGCAGGAGGTGACCCACCTGCTTATCATCCGCTTGGCTGCAGGTCTGCCAGGTGTGGCTTCAGCGTAGGTGACAAACAGCTGGCGAACCTCTCCCTGAACTTCAGCCGTCCACTCCTTATAATAAGCGAGCGCTCTTCTAGGGTCCAGAGTATAGAGCCTATATTTGGCCTCCCAGGTGTGATTGGGATAGAACATCGGCAGAGTCAACACCTGGTTAAGGTGAAACTCCAACACCACCTTCGGAAGGAATTTCGGATGGGGGGCGCAGGACAACCTTTTCCCTGTGGAAGACCAGACAAGGAGACTCGAAGGAAAGCATCTGGAGCTTGCCCATCCTTCTGGCTGATGTGATAGCCACCAAGAAGGCGGTCTTCCACGACAGATGGGAGATATCGCACCTGTGCATCGGTTCGAATGGCTTGCCCATGAGCTTAGCCAGTACAAGCAGTAGATCCCACGGAGGTGGAGGTTCTCGCACCAGAGGGGATATGTGATCAAGGCCTTTGAAAAAGTGCCCAACAACCTTTTCCTGCACCGACTGCTTGCCGGCCCGCGCCCGGTAAGCAGAAATGGCTGCCAGGTGCACTTTAAGGGTCGTCAACCGAAGCCCCTAGCTGAGAAAGGGACCACAGGTAGTCCACAATGCTAGCCAATGTACAGGAAGAAGGGTCCAACCAGTTGTCCTGACACCAAACGGAAAATCTCTTTCATTTAAAGGCATAGCATTTTCTGGTCGATTCCCTTACAGGATGCCTCAACAACGTTGAGGACCTCGTCGGAAAGACCCAAGGACTGGAATTCCAGCCACTCAGGAACCAGGCTGTCAGGTGCAGGGATTGAAGGTCCAGATGGAGAACCTTCCCCTTGTTGACTGAGATCAGGTCCGGGCAGGCTGGAAGCCGCCTCGGGAGCCTGGAGCTGAGGCTGAGGAGATCTGGGTACCAGAACTGCCGGGGCCAGTCTGGAGCTACCAGAATCACCTGCACTTTGTCCCTCTTCGCCTTGAGAAGCACCTTGTGGATCAAGGGAAATGGAGGGAAGGTGTAGAAGAGGCCCAGGGTGCACGGCCTCGAGAAGGCATCCCCCTGCAGCCAGCCCTGCTGAGGGGGCGGGCATGAAACAGCCTCAGCTTCGCATTCTCCCTGCAGGCGAACAGGTCCACCTGAGGGGTGCCCCAATGGGAGAACAGATCTTGTACTACCTCCGGCACGAGACACGACTCGTGAGATGCAGCACCTATCCGTCTGAGGGCATCGGTCAGACTGTTGGAGGCTCCTGCCACATGGATGGCTAGGAGATCCGCCTCCAGGCTGATCACGAGAGACCAAGTGCAGACAGCCTCCTTGCACAGAGGCAAGGCGTGCGTCCCGCCCTGTTGGTTGAGGTAGTACATGGTCATGGTGTTGTCCGTCTGGACCTGAACCACTTGACCCTGTACAAACCGAGCGAAGGTGATGAGGGCTAGATGCACCGCATGGAGCTCCAGCAGGTTGATGTGGCATCGAGACTCCTGAGGGGACCAAAGGCTGTCGGCCCTGAGCTCCCCCAGATGGACACCCCAACTCATTAGAGAGGAGTCGGTCAGCAGAGTGATCATCAGCTCGGGGCGGACAAACGGGATACCCTCCTGCAGATAAGCTGGAACGAGCCACCACTGTAGGCAGTGTGACACCTCCTGGGTCACCGTCACTGGCTGGTCCAGAGGACTGGAGCACTGTGACCATTGGCGGGCCAGCCACCATTGCAGGGGACACATATGCCAGCGGGCCCAACGGACCACGCTGCTGCAGGCCGCCATGAGACCCAGAAGGCGCAGGGAGTCCCGGGCAGGGTGCAATTGCCCAACTAGAAATGACTGAGCAAAGGAGGAAAGGGCCTCGCCCTGTCTGCTGGGAGCCGGGCTCTGGCTTGAAGAGAGTTGAGCTCTGCCCCGATGAACTGAATCACCTGCGATGGCACAAGTTCCGACTTGGCCTTGTTGATGAGGAGGCCAATCTGAGAGCAGCCCCGGAGGGCCAGATCCCAGGACCGCTCCAACTCCAACCTGGAGGGGACTGCAATCAGCCAGTCGTCCAGGTAAGGGTATACCCGGACCCCTCGGTGCCGCAGGAATGCTGTCACCACTGCCATGCATTTGGTGAAGACCCTGGGAGCTGGAGAAAGGCCGAAGGGCATGGCCCCGGAACTCAGAGAGATCCCTCTGCTCAGAAGCGAAGGAATCGCTAATGAGACAGACTGATTGGGATGTGAAAGAACGCGTCCTGAAGGTCCAGAGAACAAAATCACATGTCTAGTTCCAAGGATAGAATGATCTGAGCCAGAGTGACCATTCTGAAGGTGCGCTGCCTTAGGAACTTGTTCAGGTCGTGCAGGTCGAGAATGGGGAGCCAGACCCCCATCCGTTTGGGGACTAGGAAGTACCTAGACACAAACCCTGAGTGTGGAGGAGGGTCCGCTACCTCGCTGATCACCTCCTTCTGGAGGAGAAGGGCAATGTTGGCTCAACGAGCCGACAGAGGCGCTGCAGAACCCGTTGCCCCATCCTGTGGGGTGACGGCTCGATAGTGAGGGAACTGCTCGAATTCTAGAGGGCAGACCCCTGCCTACCACTTCTAGCACCCAGCGGTCTGTGCTGATAGTGGACCAGGCAGAAATGAAGTGGAGGAACCGTCTCCCCACAGGGGGAACCCAGGCAGGAGTGACGAGGTTGGGGGTGACACCCCTCAACCTGTCACTGGGCAGGCTTGGAGGAAAAGCCCACTGAGGGACCTCCTGGACCCTTGCCTCCCGGCTTTCTACTGCAGTAAGTGGCAGACTTGACCTTAGGATGCCAAGTGTGTGCCTGCTGGCCCTGGTGCTGGTGCTGCTGGGCCGGACGTGCCTCGGGGACGGAAGGGCTTACGCTGCTGCTGGTGGCCTTTGTCCTTCTGGGCAGACGTGACCAAGTCCAAGGTGGCACTGGACTTCTCGATCCTCTGGAGATGGCCTTCCATGCCCAGCCCTAACAAGTCGGTGCCCAGGAAGGGAACGTCTGCCAGCTTGTGCTGGGTGTCTGCCGTTAAGGTGGAGATCAGTAGCCAAGTTCGGCGGCACACGGCCACTCCGGCCGCTACTGATTGGGCACGAGAATAACCTATGTCCAACGAAGTTTGGAGCTGCTGTTTTGCCACCGCCCTTCCCTGATCCCGCACCTGCTTAACCGTCATCTGAAGGTCAACCGAGAGATGAAGAATCACCTCATCCAGGGAACCCATAAGGGTGTGTGAGAAATGTGCCATCAAAACGGCCGAGCTAGCCTGAAGAAAGCCTAGGGAGGAAGCAGCGTTAAACCTTCCGCCCCACGTAATCCAGCTTTTAGGATTGTTTATCAGGCAGTTTGTCCACGTCCTGAGCATTCCCGGAGCGCGGGAAAACGCTAATGGTCACTAATCCCTCAGCAGAGGGGTGCTCCGAGAAAATGGAGAGTGAGCTGGTGGAGACTGCGTACTTTCGAGCCATCCTGGCCAAAGGCGTGGGACAAGATGATGGCCGCTGCCACACCTCCAGGGCCAGGCCAACAATGGCTTTGGCCACAGGAAAGGCTTCCACAGGGGAATCCCCTCTGTCCAGTATCTCCGTGAGGGGATACTTGGCCCGTTTTGAAACGGATTCAAGCTGCAAACCGGTGAACTACGAGATGAGCCAAAGCAAACCTAAAAACGAGGATGGGCTCTCGTCCACCGACTGGCCCCCTGCAGACTCCAGGTCAAGCGGCCTGGACAACAGGGAGGAGTCATCGTCAGACTCCGAGGAGTCTGCAAACAGCTGCCGGGCACCTGAGCCACCCTCCACCTGCCAAAGTCAATCGGGAGTGAGGGTGACCGTCGACCTGTGGGGCAAGCCCTGACCCGACCAAGAATCCAAGGTCAGGGCCCCAGTCCTCGGCTGTGGAGGCGGAGGTTCCACCACAATGGGTGGAGCAACCGGCTTCGGCCTAACAACTGGTGCCGGGGTCAGCTCCTCGACCACTACGAGGGGTTGTTTCAGCCACTCTGGTGACAGCCACTTAATGGCCAGAGAAGGTGATGGAGTTGGATTCCCGGACAATAAGCTGCTGCCACATTAAATCTTTGTAGCGCTGACACAAATTTCACAGGAGCCTATCCTCCGAAGAGGACAACGAGGATGAGAGGTGATGCTGCTTTCCATGGTGCCGAGACCGCCGACGTCGGTGGGACCGGCTGGATCTGGAAGAGGACCGAGATCGAGACCTTCGGGGGTTCCGAGGGTGGGTCAGAGAGGGGACGGGGGAAATCCACTCCTCCCTCAGTGCAGGGACCTTAACCGGGGACACCGGCACAGGAGGCACAAGCAAGTCCTCAGTTTCCACCGGGGAAACTGGTGAAGTAGGGTTGTCGGCGTCTCCAGTCGACAAACCGTCTGACCGGTCGAGAAAAATCTCAACCGCGTCGATGGATGTCTCGGCCAGCTGACCTGAACGGGGCACCGTGGCAAGTGTGGCCACAGCTGCAACCTCGACCGAAGTCTAGAGTCGACGGTCTGGTGCAGGGGATCTCTCCCACTCCCACGAACGTCGACGGTGGGACTTACCCGTAGAGTCCTTCTTCTTGGACCGACTGGAATGTTCTGATGGCCCCTCTCCCTTGGTGGAGAGGGACTGGCAAGGCTCCTTACACGAAACCGTGTAGGAGGAGCCCAAAGACAGCGGGATAAATGCTGCGGCCGAGGAGGAAGAAGCAGCAGCACAGGCCGCCTCCTCTTCGAGGGCAATCAATTACTCCAACTGTTCCTCAGGGCCTGCCGCCGGACACCGCCCAACGGGCCTCCTTAGACTTGACTGGCGGATACTGTTTTTCAGGTCGCCCAAGAAGAAGTCAGGCAGCGCAGTCCTCCAAGACCGAGGCCATAAAGGACTTGCACAATTCCCAAGCCTGAAAGTCGTGGCCATGCCCCAGGCAGTAGACGCATGTTCTGCCCACATGGGCACCGACGGAAGCTGGGAGTCTATTTGTCCATCGCAGCCGCGAGGGAAAACGAAGACTGAAGTCTTGAAAATTTTAAAATAAGCTTCGGAAATTCCGAAGAGTGTGGATCCAGGCCTAAAACGTAGAGCGCTAAGGAGGGAACCTGAGCTTCCAAGTGGTAAGGAAGATCTGGTGTCATGGGGCGGAGCCGAAGGTTTTACCACCCGGGTGGGTGGGAGGAGCCAGCTTGAAGACCTTCCAGCAAGATTTAAAGCGGCAAGGAACCTGCCAAACAGTGTGGATTGAACAACATATCCACATCCCTAAAAGTACACTTTCAGAGAGGAACAGGCTTGACCTGAGTCCGATAAGTGAAGGAGGTATTCGATGACTTGTGGGGCCGAGCAAGAAAAAGGGTTCCAGCCCTTCGCGGTCATCCAAATGGAAAACCGCTTCCACTTCAATGCATAGGTGGAAAGCTTTCTGCTTTGACAAGGACCTGTGCCACTACAGAGGATACCTTAAAGCGAGAGATGGTTACGTCTGCAGGAGCCATGCATGCAGGGTCCTGAGCCCCGGATGAACCAGACAACCTTGATCCTGAGTAAGGAGGTTGTGTGTCAACAGAAGTGGAACTGGTGGTTCCCTGGATAGCTGCTGAAGCAGCGGGAACCAAATCTGTTTCGGCCAAAGAGGAGCAATGAGAATCATCTTGACCTTCTCCGTCTGTAGTTTGAGGACCCCCCTCTGCAGAATAGGAAATGGAGGGAAGGCGTATAAAAATTTCCCTGTCCAGGATAGAGACAATGCATCGCTCCAGAAAGCACCTGGTTCTGGAATGAGCGAGCAAAACTTGGGAAGTTTTGCGTTGAACTGAGAGGTGAATAGGTCAAGTTCCGGCCGCCTCCAATTTTGGAAGATGGATTCCGCCACTGCCTGATGAAGTTCCCACTCGTGAGCGGGGGTCCACGATCTGCTTAGATTGTCCGCCAGGACATTTAGAACTCCTAGTACATGCGCAGCCACTAGGGACAAGCGGTGCTGGACTGCCCAGTTCCACACCCTGGTCACTTCCCAGCAAAGAGGAAACAACCAGGTTCCTTCTTGTTTGTTGATGTACCAAACCACTGACATATTGTCCATTTGGATGAGCAGTGTTCCCTTGGGCAGCAGGGGTTGAAAGGCCTGTAAGGTATACAGGACTGCCCTGAGCTCTAGAACACTGATGTGAAGAGAGAGCTCCAAGCCGGATCAAAGTCCCTGGGCTTGCTGTTCCCCCAGATGCGCACCCCACCCCATGTTCAAGGCATCCATGGTGAGTGTGGCTACAGGTGCTGGTCTTCGAAACGGGAGACCCAAGGAAAGACTGGGTGGATTCATCCACCATAGAAGATCCTTCCGGACCACTGAGGAGATGAAGACCGGATGTTCCAGATCGTCCAAAAGCTGATCCCACTGCACCCTCAGGGACCACTGAGTGATCCTCATGTGGAGCCTGGCTTGGGGAACGGTACATATGGAAGCTGCCATGAGGCCTAACAGGCGAAGGACCTCCCTGGCCGGGTGGTCCGGCAAGATGCCACTTTGGTGGCCTGGTGGACCAGAGCCTCCACTCTGTCCTGAGGAAGTAAAGCTCTGCACTGGACCGTGTCGAGGACCGCCCCAATAAACTGTAGTCTCTGGGTGGGGATGAGGTATGATTTGGGCAAGTTGATAGTGATCCCAAGTAGACTGAACAGGTCCAGGGTAAATGACAGAGCCCCCAATAAAACATCCCTGGAAAGGGCCGCTAGAAGCCAATTGTCCAGGTAGGGAAATACTGCAATGCCCCATGCGGTGTAAAAACGCTGCAACCACCGCTAGGCACTTGTTAAAAACCTGAGGTGCCGAAGATAGGCCAAAGAGGAGTGCTCAGAACTGGAAGTGCCCCCCCCAGAACAGGAAACGCAGGAACAGATGGTGGTTGGGGAAAATAGGGATATGTAGGTAGGCATCCTGCACATCCAAGGCACAGAGCCAGTGATTCTCCAACAGGAGCGGCAGAAGGCTCTGTAGTGTCAGCATGTGAAACTTCTTGTACTCGACAAAATGAATCAGCTGACTGAGATCTAGAATGGGTCTGAAGTCCCTGGTCTTTTTTGGAACCAGGGAAAAATGAGAGTAGAAAGCTTTTCCCTGTTTGCCCTGGAGGGACTCGCTCGATCGCTTGTTTTAGCAAGAGTGAATTTACTTCCTCTTGAATGAGGAAAGCCTGATCCAGAGAGTATGAGAACTTCACCGGAGGGTTTCCCGGAGGGATTTCCAGTAGCTCTATAGTGTGACCTGAGGCCACTAATTGCAGGACGAGCTCATCAGTGGTAATCTCCCTCCATTCCTGCACGTGGAGCGCGAACCTCCCCACCTGCTCCTGCGCGAGACTAAGGAGGCAGTGGGGTCGGGAAGTCAAGAAGTGGGGCTCGGTCAGGGAGGGGACCCCCTGACCAAAGCAGATTCTTGGAGGCAGAGGGGGTAACGGTACTCGTGACCTTTCGCTTGCCTTGGCGACGCGCCTGAGTGGATTTCCCTGGCTGCCAGGTCCTTTTCCGAATGGGTTGCTGTTGTCTTCGTTGAGGAGCACCCGATCGGTATATCGATCAAACAGATCTAAGGGCAACACCTTTGTCCTGTAGTTCTGTAATTATATCATTGGTGTCACCTCCGAAAAGGACCGAGCCCTGGAAAGGGGTGTCCTGAATCGCTGACTGAACCTCATTAGCGAGGCCAGAGAGTCGAAGCCAGGAATGCCATTTCAGGGCCACGGCAGTCGCCGAGGTACGGTCCACGGAATCGACTGAATAGTAGGTGGCCCTTAGAGCATGCCTACAAGAAATCCTGGAGAGGCAAATTCCTCCTTGAGAGGTGAAGGATCCATAGACTGGACCTTCGCCTCCAACCTGGCCATAGTCACTTTTTGGTGGGACACCATATGGGCCACGTAACTAAGGGAGCGGAGCGCGCACGTGGCCAAAGAATAGACTTTCTTGTCAAACTGGTCCATCTGCCTCAACTCCTTTTCTGGAGGAGTGATGCTCAAGTGCCTGGGCGTAGCAGAGGGATCATGAGCCGCTGAAATGACCACAGAGTCTGCCTTCGGATGGGACTTAAAAAAACGGAGCATCCTTAGGCGCCCGGTAAAGCCTGCCCGCCCTCTTGGGGACAGATTGAGGCATCTACCAGACAGTGGTGGTGAGGTCTTGTTGGGGGGCCATCCACGGAGGAACTGGGACTGGAGACAGGGACTCCAAATCGAGGTGCTCCTCGAGTCACTGTCTCATTGGTTCCTGTTCCTCTGACTCCCAATCGAAATAATCTCTGAGGGCCCACAAGAGATCCAAAAAGGAAGGATCCTCAGGTGGCGAGCTCACTAAGGTCTTGCTTCTCTGCTCAGGTTCCTCCACAATTTCCTCCTCCGAAGAGTCCTCTCTCCCATCAGAACTATCATCGGCCTCCTCCACTGGAGGACGTTCAAAGCGAGAGAGGGGAAAGTCCAGTCGAGTCTTCCCCGAGAGGTGGACAATCAGACCCGAACTGCTCGGGGAAGGGGATCTGTGAAGCAGCAGAGGTGGGAGTCTTGCTTCTAGGTCCAAAACCAACTCCGACCTTGCTCCCTGCCACCAAGACTGTAAGAAAGACTTGAAATCCAGCGTAGCCAGAGGGGGTGGAGGAGGAGTTGATTGAGGCTGGGGAGGAACAGCAACTGGCAGAGGGTAATACCCATGCGGGCCCATGTAATGGGTATATGGATGATAACCCTGATAAAACTGTCCCATTGGACTCCATCCAGGAGCAGGAACCTCCGGGTAAGGATCCCCAGGATACCCGTGTGGGTAATGGGGGACAGTGAGGGGACGGTTATAGAACCCTGTCGTCAGCCCTGACATCGGGGGAGCCCACGTCGGACCCGCTGTGGTATATATTAAATTAGGGTCCGGCGTTGGAACAGTCCATGTTATAGGACCGATCTTGGCACCGCACCACCAATCCGCTGCCGGAGGGGCCGGGCCTGCACCGGACGAAGGATCTCAGTGGTAGGAGTCGGGTCAGGCGTCGGGGCCAACGGAATAGACCTGACCACAAGGCCCGGCGTTGGGACTGCTGTAGGGCCTGGCAGTGTTGGATATGCCAGCGGCCCTGGCATCAGGACTGCTGTAGTAACAGGCGGCACTGGAGTTGCCAGCGATCCCGGCATCGGAACTGTAGTAACTAGCAGAGCTGGAAGCGCCCTCAGTCCGTCCTCGGGCTGAGGAGGGGCCGCCAAAGAAAGGTCGTCTGGCTGAGGAGGAGGCTCCTGACCCTGGTCCCCAGCGGGGGAGAGCCCCCGAAATCGGCTGGTTCACCAGCGACCCCCTCAGCCTCGCCGGACATGTCTGAAGTAGAATGAGAGGACACGGGCGAGGAAATAACAGGAGGGAACGGGGCTGTCTCCCTTCGGTCCCACCGGACATCAGTTGCAGCGCCAGAAGGCCCCGACAGGGGAACCGAGCCCATGCGGTCGTCGGGGACGGCCAACTTAGCGGGCATGGTCGGGGAGAGAACCCCCGGCCGACTTAACGACCAAGGCCGGGCGACTGCCCCCAGCTAGGGGAGTCAACTTAACGTCCACCGGGCGGTCTCCAGAGGAGCTGGAGGCCGACTTACCAGCTAGTGCAGCGCGGTAGCCAGAGGAGCCGGCGGCCTACTTATCTGCATGAAGTTTCTCCTTACCTGGATGTTTTGACGGTGGCTGGGCCTTGCTGGTAGAGGGCCCGACGTCCGCAAAGCGAGCCCGCTCCTTCGTCTTCTCCTTGTATTTCTTAGGGGAAAGATTTGTCGGACAAGTCCCTAAGCTTGTCCATCTTCTTCTCAAGCGAAAGTAGATGGGTCTTGAGAAGATTGGCCTCCAACGCCTGCTGTCTCCGCTTTTTGGTAGCCTGATTGAAAGACTGACAGTCATGGTAGGAGAAGACTAGATGGTCTGGGCCTAGGCAGATGACGCACTTGGAATGCCCGTCTTTGTGCAGTATCTGAGTGCCACAAGTGGAGCACTTTTTCTTCGGAGAAAACATGAACTATTTAAACTAAAAGATGACATAGTGAGTTTTTAGAAAAATGTGAGAAAAAATACTTTCCAATGGACACTGAATGGAGTCTGCGAAGCGACTAGCAAGAGGCGACGGCAGGAAAGAACTGGAAGGCGGGTGTGGGGACCGCCCACTATATACCGTTACGCTGACGTCAGTCACATGACATCGTGTGGGCGGTTCCCCCCATCAGGGATTGCTAGAAAAGTCTGCCATGCGGCCCGACGTCAGGTGACGTCAGTCCTATTTGTGATGACCTACGGAAGGGACCCTCTTGAAGCAAGATAGTACAGTTACGTAAGAACTTACCATGACAGTAGATCTTCGAGAGAGACTCTTGCAGTAGGTAATTATATATAGGACTGATGCTGGCCAGCGTCAGGACCCAACGGAAAAAATTCTAGCTAGCAGTCTCTGGCGGGGGAACCGCCCTCACATCAAGTGACCGACATTATGCGGCGTCAGTATAACGGGGCGGTCCCCCACACCCGCCTTCCAGTTCTTTCCCACCAAAGGCCAAAAGGCAAGACGAGAGAGAAGAAGATATTTCCTCCTGGAAAAGGAGCTGAAAAGCTTAGGGGGACGGAGGGCAGGAAGGTATTACCTACTGCAAGGGCCTCTCTCGAAGATCTAGAGGGCTCTTGCAGTAGGTAATTACATACAGGACTGAGTCCAAAGCAGTCTGGAACAAGGAGAAGCAAATGGGAGGAGGAAAGCTACTCAGAAGTAGAACCTCTGGTTGTGAAGGTCTTAGGAAAGGAGGCCTTGAAAAAACAGCCAGCCCGAAGCCTGCTCTACGGTAAGAGGCAATGTCCAAACTGTAATGTTTCGTAAAGGTATGGACAGAAGTCCAAGTGGCGGCTGCACAAATGTCAGCTGCTGACACATTCTTGAAACAAGCCACAGAGGCAGCGACCCTTCTGGTGGAGTGGTCTTTAACTTGACCCGGCAGGGTCTTGTTGTACTTGTCATAACAGAAAGTGATTCAGTGAGCCAACCATTTCGATAGGCATTGCTTAGAAACAGCATTGCCTTCTCTTTCATGAGCAAAAGAGAGGAACAGTTGATCAGTCTTTCTGAGATCCTTCGTCCTGTTGGTGTAGTATCTCAGAATTCGGTGAACATCCAAAGTACGTAGGAGGTATTCTCCCTGATTGGAGTGCTGCGTAAAAAAGGCAGGCAACTCTATGGATTGATTCAGCGTCGATTCCGCTACCACCTTAAGGAGAAACTTAGGGTTGGTACACAGAGCCACACGTTCCTTGTGAAAAATCAAATACGGGATTTTACACATCAGGGCCTGGAGCTCGGAAATCTGTCGAGCAGAAGTAATGGCCACTAGGAAGAGAGTCTTCCAAGAAAGAACTTTAGGTCCGCTTGAGGCTGCCGGCTCGAAGGGGCAAAGTAAGCTTCTAAATGAAATTCAGATCCCAAGGAGGGGCAGGAACCCAGATAGGGGGTCGTAAGTGAAGGACCCCTCTCAAAAAGGTCTTAGAGACCTCCAGCTGAGCAAACGTTCTGTCTGCAAAGGGGACATGATAGGCCGAAATGGCTGCCATGTGAACCTTTAAGGATGAATGGCTGAGACCCAGATCGAAGAGGTGTCGCAGGTAATCCAAAAGTCTGCTAATAGAGCACGAGAAAGGCTCAACATCAATGGAGGCAGCCCAAATAGAGAACCGCTTCCATTTCATGGCATAAGTAGATCTGGTCGAGGGTTTCTGGCCTCCACCAGAAATCTCAGCTACTCGGGATCGGCTTGAGCTACATCTGCAGGAGCCATGCGTAACTGAAGGGACTTAAGGCCTGGATGGACCAGGGTCCCCTGATCCTGCATCAGCAAAAATAGCGACAGAGGAAGAGGAGGTTCCTCTGAGTACTGTTGTAGAAGAGAGAACCAAACTTGCCTGGGCCAGAAAGGAGCGATCAGAATCATTCGAGCTCCTTCCGAACCGAGTTTCTGCAAGACCCTCGTAATCAGTGGAATCTGGGGGAAGGCATAGACGAATCTGCCCTTCCAGTCTAGAGACAGAGCATCTCTCCAAAAAATGCCAAGCCCTGGAGCGAGCAAGGAGAAGACGGGACGTTTTGAGGGGATGCAAACAGGTCTACCTGTGGAGTTCCCCAGCGCAGGAAGATGTCGTCTATGACCCCTTGATCCTGTTCCCATTCGTGAGCTACAGCAGATGACCGGCTGAGCCTGTCTGCCAGCGTGTTCTCAACCCCCGGGACGTGAGATGCCTTGAGGTGAAGGTTATGCCGCACTGCTCTATCCCAGACTCGCATCGCCTCTCTGCAAAGGGGGTAGGAACGAGTTTCTCCCTGTTTGTTGATGTACCAGACCACACACATATTGTCCATCTGTACAGCTAGGTGACCAGGAGACAGATATAGATGCAGAGCCTGAAGAGCATACAGTACTGCCCTTAGTTCCAGCACACTGATGTGAAGGGACTTCTCAAGCTTGGACCACCAGCCCTGGGTCCTGTGAGAACCAAGATGGGCTCCCCAACCTTCGCTGGAGGCGTCCGTAGTCAACGTCTGCAAGGGGGGAGGGAGATCGAAGGGAACTCCCCGGCAGAGATTCTCCTGAACCATCCACCACTGCAAGTCCTTTGTCATGGGTGTGGAGACCAGGACAAGTTGATCTAGGTCGTCCACTAGCTGATCCCATTGAGACCGAAGCGTCCACTGAGAGATTCTCATGTGGAGCCGGGCACGAGGAACTGTCGGAATCGCAGCCGCGATCAGCCCAAGGAGGCAAAGGACTGACCTGGCGCTGACCCGCCTGCAGCTGGATAACAGGCTGACATGGGCCTGGAGAGTGGCTCCCTGTCCGGTGGCAGGAAGGCCATGCCAGAGGTCGTGTCCAAGATCGCCACAATAAACTGGAGCCTCTGGAATGAGATCAGATAGGACTTGGCCTGGTTGATGGTAATACTCGGGCAGGTAAAGACCTGCTGGGTAAGGGAGAGGAAGCGCAGGAGTTCCTCCCTGGACGGGGCTGCCAGAAGCCAATCATCCAGGTACAGGAAAAACTGCACCCGTGGGTACGCAGGTAGGCCGCTACCACTGAAAGGCATTTGGTGAACACCCGGGGTGCCGAGAAAAGACCAAATGAGAGGGCCTTGAACTGGTAGTGGTCCCCTTGGAACACAAAACGCAGGTATCTGCAGTGGGAAGGGCGGATAGGCATATGCAGGTAGGCATCCTGCATATCCAAAGTGCACAGCCACTGTCCCGGCCGGAGAAGGGGCAGGAGGCTCTGCAGCAAGAGCATCCTGAACCTCTTGTACTCCACGAACAAGTTCAGGGGAGCGGAGGTCGAGAATTGGCCTCACATCCCTTGTTTTCTTCAGGACCAGGAAGAAATGGGAATAGTACTCCATTCCCTGAAGAGGAATGGGGGCAGATTCTATCGCCTCCTTCATGAGAAGAGAGGAAATTTCTTCCTGGACCAGAAGAAGATGCTCCTGCAAGTACAACGACCTTGAGGGAGGGTGTCAAGGGGGTTTCTGTAGAAACTTTATTGAGTGTCCCTCTGCGATGAGTTGGTGCACCCAGGAATCTGACGTTATCCTCTCCCAACCCGGAATGTGGAGGGAAAACCTCTCTCCTACCGGTTCCTCTGGAAATGCCAGAGGCTGTGGGAGAGGAAAGGAGTCAGGTGGTGTGGGGCAGTGTCGCGGCTGAAGCTTCCACTGCTTTTTTGGGCAGTTGGGGGCTGTGCAGCCAGAAGTGTCCCAACGTTTATTGGCCCGCTTTCCCTGTGGTTTCGCCCTTTGCCGATTCCGCCTGTGAAAGGGAAAACGCTGCGCTGGAGGGGGATTGTACATGGAGTCCACACACTTCAGTGCAGTCCCATTCTCCTGCAGATCGGTGATAATGTCTTTAACATCACCACCACACAGCACTGAACCCCGGAAGGGCGCTTCCTGAATAGCGGACTGCAATTCCGGGACCAAACTTGACACACGGAGCTAGGCATGATGCCGTAAGCCTACAGCGAAAGCCAAGCTCCTACCAGCAGTGTCCACTGCATCGTATATGGCACGAAGCATGTGCCGACTGGCTGAACGAGCAGAACGGACAAGGTCAGCCACTTCCTGTTTAACTTGAGAGTCAGGAAGGGAGTCCAACTTGGATTCCACCTCACTAAGAATAGCCTTCTGGTAATCCCCCATGTGACCGACATAGTTCAGGGCCCTAATACCCAAAGTGGAAGAAGCACAGATCTTCTTGCGTACTGGTCCAGAAGACGGGATCCTTTGTCAGGTGAAGACGAGCTGAAATGCTTCGGATTAGCTGACCGGCCGTGAGCAGCTCTAATCACCACAGAGTCAGCTCGAGGGTGAGAATCAAGAAAGTCAACACCCTTGGGAGCCTGGTATAGCCTATTAGACTTCGAGGAAGAGGGGCTAATGCCGACGGTTACCTCCAAATGGTGGAAACAAGGTCGGCATGAGGCTCAATCCAGGGTGGCACCAAGGTCGGAGCAGTCTCGGGCAGATCCAGGTGCTAAGCGAGTTTCTTACACTGTGGGTCCGGCTCTAAAGAGTGCCACAGATGAACTTCCTGGATTTTGTGCAGCAACTCCGAGAAAGAAGGATCCAGAGGAGGAGACTTCGGAGGAGTCCTAGGCCTGGGTTTGGTCGTGGAGCGTGGCTCGTCGTACGGGTTGGAACAACCGTCGGAGTCATCCAAGGAGGAAGATGAAGAAGAAGAAGAAGACTCCCTCTCCAAGTGCAGGGGAGGAACAGACCCCTTAGGAAACCCTTAGGGAAGTGTGTCACGCCCCGCCCTGGAACCAGAAGGCTCACCCCTGGTATCCGGAGGTGGGGAGGGAGTCTGTCGTCTGGGGCATACGGGAACTGGAACCGTCGCCTGGATATGACTCTCTGGTGAGCTGAGCCTTGGCCTCAGCCCACCAGGAGGCCAGAGTCTACTTCAAGTCCAGCGGCGGCTGAGGGGCCGGTGGAGGAGGAGGGGGATACGGATACTGAGTGTACCCACAGGGTGAGTATCCATAACCAGACGGCGGGTAACCCGGCATCGGGTAGTGAGGAAGAGTGTACTGCAGCGTCGGGTAGGCCAGCGTCGGGTACTGGGGCATCGGATACTGTGGAACCGGGTAAGACGGCGCTGGTTAAGACTGAGTCGGATACGTGGGGGCCGGGGGGTCTGATGGAGCAGACAGCCTGACCAGAAGCCCAGTGGGCGGGCCTCCAGCAGAAGGTCGGGCAGGTGGAGGGCCTGACGTTGGAGCTGCATCTGGGAGAGGGATGTCGCCTGGCGTCGGTATGACCGGCATCGGAGCCGACGTCTGGAGAACCGATGTCAGGTCATCCGGCCCAGCAGGAGGGAGGCCTGACGCAGGCGCAGCAGGAACCTCGGCATCACCCAGGGATGTTGGGGAAGAATCCCCAGGGTCAGGCTGAGGAGACTCAGGGTCCCCGAAGTTCAGCAAAGGCTGTGGAGAGCCGGGAACGGCAGATGTAAGAGGGTGCGACATTGGCTCAGCTGCCGCTCGGACGTCGGGTCGGCCGATGTCCGACTTACCAGCAGAGTTTGGGCGGACGTTGGAGGAGCCGGGCATCCGACTTGCAGGACCCATCGCCTGAGGCAGGTCGGGTGAGGTGGCCTGGCTACGGGAAGTGACTGTGCTGCCGCCTGAAGGGTTGAGCGATTTATCGACTGTCTCCATGCAGGCATCAGAGGGCTGGACGTCCGCTCACCGAGCCACTCAATCCAGTAGGCCACACGGTGGCAGTTTTACCGGGAGCAGAGGCCTTCAACAGCCCGAGGCGGCACGGCCCGGACATGCAGCCAGATGGTGGGCCGATGCCATCTTGGAAACTTCCAAGACGGCCGTCGCAGAGCGGTCCCCTGAAGGGGACGTTACCTAGAGCACGGCGACTCCAGCCGCAGTCGCTGTGGAAGAGGAGCCCTTGTCCTGATGCTTCTCCTTATCCTTCTTCTTACGATGGCCTTCAGGCGAAGTGGACGCCTGACGGAGCTTTTTCAACTCCTTCTCCATGGAGGACATCATCTGCTTGAGGATATGGGCCTCCAGGAACTGCTGCCTCCGTCTTCGGGTGTTGGCATTAAATTTAAGGCAGTGCTGGCACTTCTCCACCTGATGGTCTGGGCCCAGACAGAAGAGGCACTGGGAATGGCTGTCCTTGTACGGGAGTTGCCTGCATTTGAGCCCGCACTTATTTTTTGCTGGGAGGGTGTAGGGGACCACATACACCAATGAAAGGCTGACAAGTCAATAATTGAAAACAACAGTAAATACTACTGGTGACAGAGCTGACGAGCGTTGACACGAGCCAACGGTGGGAAAGAACTGGAAGGTGGGTGTGGGGGACCGCCCCTTTATACTGACGCCGCATGACGTCGGTCACCTGACATGGGGGCGGTCCCCTGTCAGAGACTGCTAGCTAGAAATTTTTCCGTTGGGTCCTGACGCCGGCAGGCATCAGTCCTATATGTAATTACCTACTGCAAGAGCCCTCTCGAAGTAAGATCTGAAGTTCCCAGTACAACCCCTTGTTCTCATCCACCTGCAGCAGAAAGAGAGCAACGGAGTACAAAGGGAGTGTTCCACAGCTTCCAGGCCTGCAGCCTGAGGGAAGGGGCACAGGAAACACAGTCCTATGTCCGAAAACCAAAGCCGGACAGCTGGGGAAAGACAACGCCCGTGCACCAGGGAACCAAGTATGGTACTGTGGGGTGGATCACCAACAGAAGGGAAGGAGGGGAGACAGAGGAACCCTTCATCGGCAGCACTGAATTGGTGGAACCCAGCCCAAGAAAGCCTGGCCCAGATTAGGGGTCGAAGCCACTGGGATAGGGAGGGGCAATGAAGACAGGCCCCAAGACGTGACGGACACAAGTGTGCATTAGGCCAACGAAGACAAGACCGATGAGGGGACCAGGAAACCACCTGACAGGGAGGCAACAGGCACCACTGTTAGGAAAACTAGACACCCACTGTAGAACGATGAGGGAAACGACACCACCACCAATGGGCCAGGAAGGGGAAGCGTGTGCAAAGAACTCTCACTGGCCAGACCCACCTGTGAGGACAACGGGGGGGAGGTGGGGTGGTAGTGTGGGTTCCAACGACAAATCTTACAGCCAGTTTAAGATGCATAAAAATCGCATACTTCTGCGTTTATGATTTTATTGTCTCAAATCCCAAAAAAAAAAAAAAAATTAAAAAAAATCCTTGTATACAGAAAGGAAAATAAATGGCGTTTAGTCCTTCACACCTTCAGAACACAGGATATTCTTCTTCTTCTTCCTTCAGACAACATAAAAGAATTCCTGCAGTCTCTCCTTTCCACAGAACAGTGTGAAAACTTTCACACTCTCAACAGAACCTTCCTTCACTGTGATCAGAAAGCTACTGATGAACACACCTGTCTGAACTCCCTAGAGGAGCACTTTTTAAGTCAATCGGGGTGACCTCATAAGTCTACTGGAGCCTTTGGATACACCATACTTATGTTTTACATCATCAAACAATGTGTTCAAGTCGTTATCATTTAAACAGATGTTCATTTAATGCAGCACACTAAGACAGAAGGGAGCTAAATGCTTAATTATAGGGCTAATGATGTCAGAGTATTAGCTTAGCTCCTCCCCCTCATGACATCACTCTCTCCTTGGTCTATAAAACCTGTTAATCTGTGGGCAGCCAGCCCTGTAGCAGGACCTATCTCTGCTACTGAGGACCTATCTCAGCAAACAGGCTAACTATGCTTGATATTTCTTTATTGAATCATGTTACCTTTTATACATTTTTGTCATTTTACTAGAAGAAGAAAAAGGCATTTATCTTGGAAACACAGACAAGAGCACGCTCCTTTATCTGTTTGTTTTTGCAAGGGTATGACTTTCTATTCCAGGACCATTAAGAAAGCAGAAATACAGGTTACTCACCTGTAACAGGAGTTCTAGGAATGGTATATGTTGTTCATCCACACTGTCTGGCAGGTCCCTTGCCGCTTTAAATCTTGCCGGAAGGTCTTCAAGCTGGCTCCTCCCACCCACCCGGGTGGTAAAACTCTTGGCTCCGCCCCATGACACCAGATCTAGCCCGCTGGAAGCTCAGGTTGTGCGTCGAAGCGGGAGGCAGGGTGTGGATGAACAACATATACCATTCCTAGAACTCCTGTTACAGGTGAGTAACCTGTATTTCTAGGGACATGGATATGTTGTTCATCCACACTGTCTGGCAGACTCCTAGCAGTTCTCCGGGAGGAGGGAGGCAAGGTGCACACCCCCTACTTAGGGAATAAAGACTGGAGAACCGAGGCCCCAAAACCAGCATCCCGGCGTGACTCAAGGTCGATGTGGTAATGGGTAATAAAGGTGTGTGCTGACTTCCAGGTAGCAGCCCTGCAGATTTCCTGCATAGGGACATCCCTGGAAGCAGCCACCGATGCAGCAGTATGACGGGTAGAATGAGCTCTTATCCCTCTGGGAGGCTCCATGCCCGCCAACTTGTAGCAGAGATCTATGCAGGAGGTGACCCACCTGTCTGCAGGTCTGCCAGGTGCGGCTTCAGCGTAGGTGACAAACAGCTGGCGAACCTCTCCCCGAATTTCAGCTGTGCGCTCCTTATAATAAGCGAGCGCACTTCTAGGGTCCAAAGTATGGAGCCTGTATTCGGCCTCCGAGGTGTGATTGGGGTAGAACACCGGCAGAGTCAACACCTGGTTAAGGTGAAACTCCGACACCACCTTCGGAAGGAATTTCGGTGAAGAGGACAATCTTGTCCCTGTGGAAGACCAGGTAAGAGACTCAATGCAGAGCGCCTGGAGTTCTCCATCCTTCTGGCTGACGTGATAGCTACCAAGAAGGCGGTCTCCACGACAGGTGAGAGAGTTCACACCTGTGCATTGGTTCGAATGGCTTGCCCATGAGCTTTGCCAGTACCAGCAGTAAATCCCACGGAGGTGGACGTTCTCGCACCGGAGGGGAAATGTGATCAAGGCCTTTGAAAAAGCGCCAGACCACCTTCTCCTGCGCCACCGACTGCTCCCCGGCCCACGCCCGCTAAGCAGAGATGGCTGCCAGGTGCACCCTTAGGGTCATCGACCTAAGCCCTTGACTAGAAAGGGACCATAAATAGTCCAAGATGCTTGCCAAAGGACAGGAGGAAGGGTTCAAGCCCTGCCCTGGACACCAAATGGAAAATCTTCCATTTGAAGGCATAGCATTTCCTGGTCGACTCTCACGGGTCGCTTCAACAACATTGAGGACCCGGCCGAAAGACCCAAGGCCTGGAACTCTAGCGCCAGGAACCAGGCCGTCAGGTGCAGGGACTGAAGGTCCGGATGGAACACCTTCCCCTGATTGACTGAGAGCAGGTCTGGACGAGCTGGAAGCTGCCTCGGGAGCCTGGAGCTGAGGCTGCGGAGATCTGGGTACCAGAACTGGCAGGGCCAGTCTGGGGCTATCAGAATCACCTGCGCCTTGTCCCTCCTTGCTTTGAGAAGCACCTTGTGAATCAAGGGAAATGGGGGAAAGGCGTAGAAGAGGCCCGGGGTCCACAGCCTCGAGAAGGCATCCCCCTGCAGCGAGCCCTGCTGAGGGGGGCGCATGAAACAGCCTCAGCTTGCTGCCTCCCTGGAGGCAAACAGGTCCACCTGAGGTGCCCCAGTGGGAGAACAGATCTTGTACTACCTCCGCAGGAAAGACCACTGTGAGATGCAGCCCCTATCCGCTCAGGGCATCGGCCAGGGTGTTGGAGGCTCCTGCCACATGAATGGCTAGGAGATCCGCCTCCAGGCTGCGCACGAGTGACCAAATGCGGAGAGCTTCTTGCATAGAAGCATGGAACGTGGCCCCACCCTGGCGGTTTAGGTAGTACATGGTCGTGGTATTGTCCGCCTGACTCGGACCACTTGACCCCAGAGAAACGGAGCAAAGGCGGTGAGAGCTAGGGGAACGCCGGAGCTCCAGCAGGTTGATGTGGCATCGACCCGCGGGACCAAAGGCCGCGGCGCCGTGTTCCCCCAGATAGGCACCCCAACCCATTAGAGAGGCATCGGTCGAGAGAGAGACCGCCGGTCAGGGCGGACAAACGGGATGCCTTCCTGCAATGAGATGGAACGGTCCACCACCGGAGGGCGTTCCACATCTCCTGGGTAACTATCACTAGCTGGTCCAATGGATCGCAGCTGCTAGACCACTGGCTGGCCAGTCCCCACTGAAGGGGGCGCATGTGCCAGCGTGCCCAACGGACCACGCTGGTACAGGCCGCCATGAGACCCAGGAGGCGAGGAAGTCCCAGGCAGGCGCTGATGCACAACCAGAAATGATTGGGCAAAGGAGGTAAGAACCTCGCCCTGTCCGCCGGAGCCGTGCTCTGGCTCAAGAGAGTCAAGCTCTGCCCCAATAAACAGAATCACCTGCTTCGCTCGAGTTCTGACTTGGCCTCGTGATGAGAAAGCCGATTGAGAGCAAACCTGAGGGCCAGATCTCTGGACCGCCCACCTCCTGTCTGAGGGGGCTGCTATCAGCCAATCGTCCAGGTAAGGGTACATCCGGACCCCTCGGCGCCGCAGGGAAGGCTGTCACCACTGCAATGCATTTGGTGAAGACCCTGGGAGCTGGAGACAGGCCGAAGGGCATGGCTCGGAACTCGAAGAGGGATCCCTCCGCTCGAAAGCGAAGGAATCTCCGATGTGACGGACGGATAGGGACGTGAAAGAACGCGTCCTGCAGGTCCAGAGAGCAGAACCACACGCCGTGTTCCAGGGATGGCATTATCTGAGCCAGAGTGACCATCCTGAAGGTTCGAGACCTTAGGAACTTGTTCAGGTCGTGGAGGTCGAGAATGGGGCGCCAGCCCCCCGTCCGTTTCGGAACCAGGAAGTACCTGGACACAAACCCCGGGTCTGAGGGAGGGTCCGCTACCTCCCTGATCACCTCCTTTTGGAGGAGGAGAGCGATGTCGGCCCGACGAGCCGACAGTGAGGCTGCGGACCCCGAGGCCCCCGAGGTGCGACGGCTCTGAAGGGCGGAGCCTGCTCGAATTCTAGAGGCAGGCCTTTTCCCACCACCTCCAGTACCCACCTGTCCGTGGTAATAACGGACCAGGCGGAAAGGAAGTGCTGGAGCCCGCCTCCACAGGGGAACCTGGGGTAAGGTGATGGGTTGTGGGCAACACCCCAGCCCGCACTGGGCAGGCTTGGAGGAGAGACCGCCGAGGGACCTCCTGCCTTTACCTCCTGCTTCCTGTTGAGGAAGCCCGCTTGGTTTGGGATGCCAAGCTCGAGCCTGCTGGCCCTGACGTTGTTGGGCCGGACGCGCCAGGGCGAGAAGGACGAAAGGGCTTAGGCTGTGGTTTATGCCTTTGTCCTTCTGAGCGGAAGAGACCAAGTCCAAGGTAGCATTGACTCTCGATCCTCTGCAGGTGACCTTCCACCCCAGGGCTGAAGAGGTCAGTCCCAAAAGGGAACATCCGCCAACTTGTGCTGGGTATCCGAGTAAAGGTGGATATCCTCAGCCAAGCCCGATGACGATAGCCACTGCGGCCGCCACAGACCTGGCACATGAGTCCCCAATGTCTAAAGCAGTCTGAGCTGCTTTGGCCACTGCTCCTGCTCCTGGTCCCGCACCTGCCTGACCGTAGTCTGCAGATCCGTGGGAAGATGAGGGACGACCTCATCCAGGGAGCCCAACAGGGCATGAGAAAAATGTGCCATGAGGACGGCCGATCTGGCCTAACGAAGACCGAGAGAGGACGCAGTATAGACTTTTCGCCTGGCATAGTCCAATTTCTTGAACTCCTTGTCAGGAGGTTTGTCCACATCCCTAGTGTTCCCGGCACGCCGGAAAACGCTGTCGGTAACCAACCTCAGCCGAGGGGTGTTCTGAAAAACTGGACAGGGAACCGGTAGGGACCGCATACTTCCTGGCCATCCTGGTCAAGGCGAGGACAGGAAGCAGGGCGCTGCTAGAGCTCCGAGGCCGGACTCCACTATGGCCCCGCCACCGGAAAGGCCTCCGTAGGGGAATCCCTCGTCCAGAATCTCCGCGGAGGATACCTGGCCCATGAAACGGGTTCCAGTTTCATCCTGGTGGACCCGAGATGAGCCGGAGCAATCCTAGGAAGGACGAAGGGCTATCGTCCACCGACTGTCCTCCTGAGGACTCCAAGTCCATTCGCTTGAAGAAAAGGGAGGAATCATCCTCGGACTCTGAAGAGTCCTCAAAGAGCTGCCTCGGGCCTGAGCCACCCTCCACCTGCCGAGGTCTATCGGGAGTGAGAGTGACAGACAGCCTATGGGGCAGTCCCTGAGCCGACCGAGAATTTTTGGTCAGAGCCCCAACTAACGGCTGTAGAGGCGGAGGTTCCACTGGAATCGGTGGGGCAGCTGGAATTGGCTGAACAACCGGCCTGGGAAAAGGCTCCTTGGCTAAAACGAAGGGTTGTTTCGGCCGCTCCGGTGACAGCCACTTAATGGCCGGGGAAGACGACGGCGTCGGCTTATTCCCGGTCAGAAGGAGCTGTTGCCACGTGTTCCTCATACCTGCGACGCAACTTGCGCCGAAGCCTCCCCTCGTCCGAGGAAGAGGATGAGCGGCGGCGCCGAGACCGCCTATGACGGCAGGATCGGCTGGACCGCGAAGACATCTGAGAACCTCGGCTAGGCCGAGGACGGAGAGGAGGTGTCGGGAATCGGCACTCCCTCAGTTCGGACGATTCCACCAAGGTCTGGAACCGAGGCACAGACAGTCGGTCGGATCCTCAACTTCCCACCGGGGAACCGGGAGAGGGGATTTCAGCTTCTCTCAGCCGACAACTCACGTCCAACGGTCGAGAAAATTTCATCGCTGCCGACGGAGTCTCGGTCAACTGGCCTGACGGGACACCGTGGAAACCAGTGGCCGTCGAGGGTTGACCGAAGTCGACTGACGACAACTAGGGAGAGGATCTTTCCCTCCCAAGAGCGCCAACGGTGAGACTTACTTTGTCTCTTTGGACCGAGAAAATGGTCCAGAAGAGTTGGACCCTCACCTTTTGTCGAGAGGGTCAGACAAAGCTCCTTAAAAGAAGCTGAATAAGAGGCACAGAGAAAGCGGACAAATGCCGCAGCCGAGGTAGAAGCGTCTGCTACCGCCTCTTCGGAGGGCGATCATCTGCTCGAGCTGATCCGCCGATCACCGCTACCGCTGACACCGCCGACCGGGCCTCTTTGACTTAACCGAGGAATCTCTTCTCGGGACACCCTAGTTGTAAACGGGCAGCACGGTCTTCGAGGACGTAGGCCGAAAAGGAAGAGCACAGGTCGCAGGCCTGCGGGTCGTGCTCAAGGCCCAAGCAGTAAACGCACGTGGAGTGCGGATCCGTCCGAGACATCTTCTGCCCGCAAGGGCATCTCCGGAAACCGGGAGTCGATTTGTCCATCACAGCCGCGAGGGAGAGAAGACCGAAGTCTTTTTAGCAAAAACTTTTTAATTTCGAAAATTCGAAGAACTAGGAACCAGTCTTACACGCAGAGCGTTAAGGAGGGAACCTGAGCTTCCAAGCGTTAAGGAAGATCTAGCGTCATGGGGCGGAGCCGAGAGTTTTACCACTCGGGTGGGTGGGAGGAGCCAGCTTGAAGACCTTCCGGCAAGATTTCAAGCGGCAAGGGACCTGCCAGACAGTGTGGATGAACAACATATCCATGTCCCTAGAATCAACATTTTCATTTGCAAAGGACTTGGGATACACATGGCAGCTAAACTAAACAAAAACCGTGTCTCCTTTCTTCATTTGGAAACAGAAACCTAATGATAACTTTCTGAACAGCAGCTGTCAGTACACAGATACCTTTGTTTTCTTAATTACGACTAAGGAACTTGTGTAATAGGGAACATGTTTTAAGGATGTCTTTAAGACAAAAAGGGGGGGGGTAGGTTGCATTTCAGACAAGGGATAGATAAGAATGAAGAATATCAGGTTGGCCACCCTGATACGAATAAAAGGATAGTCAGAAAAAGGCAAGAAGACAGAGAGTGAAAAGGAAGTTGAAATTTTAAGCTATGCCTGATGTTTGTTTAACATCCTAGCACGGGTTGGGTGGGGGGACGGAATAGGCATATGCCACACCGTCAGCAAAGGCGCCAACCTAGCGGGAAAGCCCTGACTGGTACCGGACCCCCCCAAAATGAACTGGGCGATATCGTGTGTGTGTGTGTGTGTGTGTGTGTGTGTGTGTGTGTGTGTGTGTGGAGTCTATGTCCTCCAAAAGCGTGCCAAGAAAGGAAAAAGTCCTGCTAGGTAAGAGGAGACAGGTGCAGAGCATCTGAAAACCGCCTCATAGATGGAGAAGACTCCAGCGGTCAGAATCCACATCTATGGGAACCACAGGAGCGGCCCCAGCAGGTTTAGACCATGATATGCAGCAGACCGTGTCACTATGCCACCCCCTTGGAGACTGCAGTGAAGGGGGGGAGTGGGACAGGCATGGGCGGAACAAAACAAAAAGACCAGCCGCTTGACAAAACTCCCACCTGAGAAAATCCCTGAGGACTGTGCTGAAAAAGAGGCAAGGACTAGGGGCCCGGGCTGAGGGAGCTGGATGCCCAGCCATAGGACATGCCCACCAAAACTGCAGAGACCATGAAGAAAACTGCAATAAGACAAAAGGCCCCTCCGTAGAAGTTGGAAGGCTGAGAGACAGAGGAGGCACCCAAGCAAAAAAGTCAGATTAAATAAAATACTGAAAGACTGGGTTATAAAATAAATAGTGTATTAGAAGCTTCCACAGAGATCCGATGAGCACTGGTCGACTGCGGGAAAAGAACTGAGGAGGGATGGGACTACCCACGCATATATAATGATGGTGATGTCAGACATCATCATGGGCGGTCCCTGGTGAACTGCTGTAGAAAAGTTTCTGTGTGGCCCTAGCACCTGACGGCACAAGTTCCATAGGTGTGACATGATGAACGAGGTATCCCCGAAGATCTATACAAGCCATCTTTCTCCTTTACTGCCCTGTCCACCCTCTAGTAAACCAAAGTGGCCTCTCTGATCTAGATTTCTTTCCCTCTCTGCGTAAGGCAGACATGAACAGGTCTGGCTGGTGTAAAGCGGGTTGACACACTATGTTCACAGTGGGTAGGTTATTTCAGAAACAATTTTTGTAACCAGAAAACCATCGTGTAGTTTCCACCAGTGAAGTGCTACTTCACTAGCCAAACTATGCACAGTGGCACTTCGTTAACACTTTCAGCAGTGAAGCACCACTACAAGCATTCTTCACCTGGCAAAGTTGGCAATTTGCCAGGCAAAAGGCTATATGAAGAAGCCCTTAGTGCTGCAAAACGTTGGGAAACTACACACAGCACTATATGTAGTGAACTTTTCCAACTTCGCCCACACCTATTCAGGGTGCACCTTACCCATGTTGTAATTAATTCCCATTAAGAACGTGGAGTATCAAAGATATAAATAATGTGAACTGGAGTCTCAGTCGCTAAGGGTGGTGACACAAAATGATTTAGGGGGATCAACTGCCTCATATCGCCACCACCCTATTATGCTTTATAAAATAAATGTAAAAAAAGATGCAATTAATATCAAGTAGGATCTCCCCCCTGCCCCAGGCAACTAAGTCTCAATGCAAATTACTGTGCCAGATGTTAGTTTGTGCCCGCTTACATAGTAACCAACAACTCCCAAAGTTGCAGAACATCATCGCTCCTGGCACATGGCCCCAATGCCATATTACAGACCTGAACGAATGGTCATGCTCAAGACCCCTGGAATTCAGCAATTTCGCGGCTGCAAATTTTCTGCAAAATCTACATCATCCCACAGAATATATTTATATAGTGCCACAAAATGAATGTTCTTGAATTTTCATTCAAATACACTTTTTCCATAGCACTCAGCCCCTTCTCCATTTCATTTATCCTGATGCCCCTCTGCTATGCTTTGCATGTGATGTCATTAATGACATCATATACGAACATACGAAGAAGTCAGCAGAAGAAGGCCATTTGGTCTATCTAGTCTGCTCGTACTGCAGGGTACACTGCTTGAGCTACTGTGCCTGCCAACACCTCCCATCCTCCTTACCTATGATCCTTACCTTCCCCTGTGCCTATCCTAGCCTCTCTTAAAGCTGCCCACTGTCTTCAACGAGATCACCTCTTCCGGCAGCACATTCCAAGTGTCCACCACCCTCTCTGTGATGAAGTGCTTCCTGACCTCCCTCTTAAACCTCCTACCCTCCAGCATAAGACTGCCCCCTCATGTTATGGTTGCCACTCAACTTAGAGAGACTCTCCTTATCCACCTTATTTATCCCTTTCAAGTACTTGAATGTCCCAATCATGTCTCCTCTCTTTCCCGTCTTCCAGGGAGTACACGTTCAGTGCCTTCAACCTCTCCTCATATGCCTTACCCTGCTGACCCGCTATCATCTTTACAGCCCACAGCCCTCCTCTGGACTTTCTCCAGCACGTTAATGTACTTTTTGAGGTGTGGGCACCAGTACTGAACCCCATACTCTAGAGGAGGCCTCATCAGGAACGTGTACAAGGGCAGTATAACCTCCTCTCTCCTTTTACTGAGCCCCCTAGATATACATCCCAGCAACTTGTTTGCCTTTGCTGCTGCTTTCTTGCACTGCGTGGAGTGCTTCAGGTCACTAGTGATCATCACTCCCAGGTCCTTATCCTCCTCTGATGCAGGTATTAGGACTCCACCCAGGTAGTATGCTATCCTGGGATTCTTGGCTCCAATATACATAACTTTGCATTTCTTGGCATTGAAGCCAAGCTGCCAGATCTTGGTCCACCTCCCCAGCTTTTCCAGATCATCCTGTAGGTCCTGTATCCCTTCAGCTGTGTCCACTCTCCCGTAGAGCTTGGTGTCATCCACAAATAAGCATATCATCATATTTTAGCCAATGGCAGAATTGTATTCAGCCACAGACATTAATAAATCATGCAGCAGAAATCACAAAATGCTGCCACAGAAATCAAGACAAAGTGCCACAGAGCACTAGGGGAATTGGTCATGCTATTTATTTACAATTTTGCACTCCTGGATATCCACATTTAGGCTACTGCTGAGTTTTTGGTCCCCCTCCATCAAGGTTGTTTGCTCCTTCTGCCCCCATCATTCCCTAGTCCACCCAGCCCTGTCACCAACCTTAGGATTTTCCAGCTCCAACAAGTCCCCCATGGATTGCCCCCTGTGGCAGCACCAGGGGGAGGACCATCCACCCCACCCTCGCTGTCCACATCTAGGTTACAGAAGTCAGCCCAGGAGGTAGTGTGAGGCCTGCTGTGGGCCAGGGATTCACCTAGCTGTCGGGGGGGGGGGGGCCATTTCAATCCCCCAGGGTAGCCAGTGTGCAAGGACACACACATATCAGTGCTGAAGGCGGCACTCCCCTTTGATGCTCCTAGCTGCACTTTTCACCTGGTCTCCACCAGCTGGCACCCATTACTCAGGATTCCTGGACCCCACTACGACCACCACCACAAAAGAGGAAATATGAAAATTACATACTTACCGTAATTCTTGATCTTCCAGTGTATCTTCACCATTCATCACTGGTGGGTGTTAGCCGTGAGCGCAACGCCGTGTGGGAGATTATTCCCCACCCCTAAGGGAGAGAGCAGAGCCATCGAGCCACCTCCACGAGGCTGACGTGGTGTCATGGCACTCGTGGGCTGGCCAGTACACTGTTGTCTCCTCCTCTGCTTCAGTTCTGCATGCCGGAGAGACAGAGGGAAAGAAGAGCAGAGGAATAAATGAGGGTGGGGCAATGGAGCCTGAGTGACAGAAAAGGAAAAGATATAAACTGAAAAAGGAATAGGCCGGTCAGAGGAGGCGGTGGCTCTGGGGATTGGGCCAAAAGGTCCCAGTCCTCGGACGGACGGAAAAAACAGGAAAGAAAAGAAGAAAGAGAAAAGGGAAAAACGGGGAATGGCAGAAGCAGAGGAACTCCAGCCCGAACCATAGCCCAGAGGAGACAGAGACTCCAGGTGAGCAGCAATTTTTAAGACAGAGTTCGAGTGCACAGAGTAGCACTAATCCTCCTTGCTAAGGGCAATCGGGAAGGTTCCCCGGTTAATCAGGGAGGAATCCCCCTGAATGGGAGACCACCCCCAGCCAAAGCTCACGAAGGCAAATCCACAGGGTTCCGGGTATAGTCTCCACCCAACTGCTCTTCCCGAGGAGAAGGGAGAGTTAAGTGGTGGAAGAATAAAGAGAGGAAGTACGGGGGAGGGTCCTGTCGGGACCCCTCTACTCCACCCCACAAGCTAGGCACCTCCAGACGGGACTGGCCCTCCAAAAGGCTACCTTTAGGGCAGAGGGAAGGAGCCTCAGAAGTCTCCCCAAAGTTCTCTAAAGCAGAAGCTCTACTGGCTTCTCTCCCAAGAGACCCTTCCCTAAATTCTGAGAGAAGAAAGTTCTAATGCCGTGAGAGGAAGGGCGTCCTCCCAAGTACCTAGGGAGGAGAGCCAGCAGGGTGGAGGACTGTGCAGGGACTGGGGCCTTCAAAGGGGAAGGAGGGCGGGATTCAGTGATGAATGGTTAAGATACACTGAAGATCAAGAATTACAGTAGGTATGTAATTTTCATATCTTCACCAATCACTGGTGGGTGAGTACCAAGCCCCCCCAAGGGGGGGGGGGTCAGCATTTCTCTGAGGAGCTAACATCCCTCATCCTCCCATGGGGGGAGAACGCCCTTTACAGATCAGCTAGGCCTGAGACTGGTCAGGGTGAGGTGGGGTCCCCTGAGGGAAGGAAGACGCCCCTGCAGTTCCAGTCTCGCCCTGCAGTAGAAAAGACGGGTTCCCCAGAACGTGGAGGCAATCACTCTATGCCAGTCCAGGGGTGATGATTTGGAAAGGCGAAGCCATGCCATCTGCCTAATTTTTTACCAATTATTTTACCAGGTGAGACACACTAAGCCGAAAGCTTGTTTGCAGGTGCAACCTGGGAGCACAAGGAAGTTAAGTGACTTGCTCAGGGTCACACAGTATGCACCTAGGGGGCTGTGGGATTCAAACCTAGGTCTCCAGATTTGCAGCTCAGAGCCTTAACCCACTGCGCCATACTGCCTGCAGATTGCTGTCCCTGCAAGTCATGAAGCGACCTCACCCGGTGTCATAAGATGCCCTTGTCTGGTGCCTTGCCAAATCCAGGCCTATCGCAGAGAGGGCTGGATTCTGCTTGGTTGCCTCCAAATCAGGCTGAAATGTCAGAGCCTGGCCCAGGATTGCCCACAAGTGCCTGTTATAGGCAGCGTGTTGTGCCTGATGTGAAGCAATGCACATAAGCATCTACGCAGAGGAGAAGATTCTCCGCCCCAGGCGGTCGAACTCTGCAGAGTCTGGATCCGGGGGCCAGTCGCAGACTGGACATCTATGCCCGGTAGGGGTGTCCAGTCGCGTCAGTCCCGCAGGGGGATGTGGCAGTGTACCTGGAGACCTCCAGGGTGCACAGTACCAATGCTGGCAGTACAAAGGGGCTAAAGCTGGGGCAGATGGAAGTTGCCAGGTGCTGTACTACGCTTCCTGGAAAGGGATAGGCCAGGAGGGGACCACCAGGTGATCTGCACTGTATTTACCCAAGAAGGCTCGCGTTGTACACTCAGTATGGTGGCGAGTAAAATAATAAATGTGCAGGTTCTCAACCAGCCTCGCCAGGAAGCGCTGATACTGTGTCTGATCAGTGTCAGAGGACAGGTGGACAAAGGTCTCCCTCTTCCTCAATGGAGGAAGATAAGGCCGAGGAACTTGACAATTCAGACTCCGACTGCAGAGGGGGAGACAGGTAAAAAAACTTGTTCATCCATGGCCCTAACATAGCGGGGGGGAAAATCCGCAGCCTAGGATCTGAACTGTTCCCAGGTCAAAGGACCTGAAGGACCCACATGGCCTGGGAAAAGAGGGGCTGGATGTAGTGGCAAGGGAGAAGAATGTACCACAGCAAGTGGAGCACCTGTGCCAGGGCTAGGAGACCTAACAGGCAATCCCGGGCGACCAGGGGACCGCAGGTCTGTTCTGTGACTGGCTTTTGGAGAAACTTGAAATGGTCTGGACTGAGCCCTGTAGGGAAAGCACCCCTATGAGGGGACCGGGGCCATATGAATCCAGAAGGCTGGCCCCCCAACCCCATCCCAACAAGGACTCCCTTGAAGGGGATGAGGGAGAGAACTTGGGCTCAGCACTGTGGCTCTTCCCCAAGTCCAGAAGGACTACAAGATATCGCTGCAACTCCTTGCCCCGTCCTCTCAACCTCATCGACTCAGAGGAAGACCTCTTCCTCGCACCCTGTGCCATAGGATCCCACAATTCCGCAGGCTCCCTGAGAGAGCCACAGAGGAGGGGGTTCCGGTCCTAGCAGGAAGAGAGACGGCACTGGAGACGGCAGCCAACCCCTCCCCCAACACCTGTATCATCCCACCCGCAGCCCTGGGGCCGCTGACCTGCACCACACCCCCGGTGCTGCCACTGGCACAAGAGGTGACACCAGCTGTAGCCACCAGAGCCATGGGAGGGGCACCTGGGAGGGCACAAGGGTTTGGGGCTCCGGAGAGCCCACTGACTCTGAGGAGTTGGGTCGTCAGTCTGGATCGGCCTCCCAGTCATCTGGCTCCAGGGAAGAGGAGATCCAGAAGACCTCCCGACTGGCAACCCCAGGGACTCCCCTGCCTACGGTGCCGCTGGTAGGCCCAGCACCCCTTGTGGCGCCACTCTGATCACCGGAGCCACGAATGGCTCCAGGATCTGGAGTGATGCCAAGAAACGCTCACGCCAGACCCAGCGACTGTGGGCACCAACAACAGGGGAGTCTGCACCTCCAAAGAGGTAAATGCCAGGATGGTGCTCCCAGCCCGGCCCCGAGTGGAGCCAGACTGGTCCTCCAGCACCGCAGTAGAGACCTCCTCCGCAGCAAATATGGAAGAAGAGGAGGTCTCCTCCTCACTGGATCATATAAACCCAGGAGGGGACCCGGAGGTAGGGTGAAGAGACCTACTCTTGGACCGTCGACAGTGATGACGCCCCCTAAAAGTCGGCGGATCCCTGCAGACTTTTAATGCATGGTGCTCATGAAAGCGGTGGTCCATCGAGAAGCAGGCATCGCAGTGATCCACATCATGCTGAGGTCCAAGGCAGGTAATGCAAACATCATGCCGGTCCGTTGCAGAAAACTGCCGGTCGCAGGGACATTTATGCATGGGAGGCCGGCCCACCTTAGAAAAACGCTTTCTGTCGCCCTGAACCAGGCATGATGTGAGCGAGAAATGAAATCACAGTACAGTACAGATTCAATGCCGCTCGGGTAAAAAATAAATGGAACGGTGTTACCAAGATTCAGGAACGGCGTCAAGTGACTGACGGCAGAATCAAGGCAAAGACAAGATGAGCAGCGTTGATAGGAACGGCCCCGAACTCGAGGTAGCAGTGACATGCTAAAGTAGGTCACTGACGCAGCAGAGTAGCAGAGCAGGATGAGAGGTGCTGTCTCTAACAGCGGGAGAAGCAGAACTGAGGTGGAGAAGGAGCCAACGGCCGTTACTGGCCAGCCCACGAGCACCACAACATGTGTCAGCCTCGTGGGTGCAGCCGCCAATGCCGGTTCCTCCTCCTTGAAAACAGAAATCTCCCACGGGGTGCTACGCTCATGGCTAACACCCACCAGTGATGAATAGTGAAGACTAAACCTCAACAAAAACACAGGAGCCCACATGCTTACAACATCTGACTGTGCAAACAAATTAAAGTTCAAGCAAAAGCACATGGCATCGCACTCAACTAACAAAAATATACAAAAAGTTTCTCAGGTGTAACCCACAGTTTTATTTCAGGAGTAAGTGCAGCACCAAAATAAACCTCACTGCACTTACTCCTGAAAAAGTGAGTTACTCCTGAGAAATTTCGTGTATTTTCTGTGTATGTCTGCTAGCCGAGTGTGATGCCCTGTGTTTTTCCTTCAGACGCTCAATTCTCCCTTCTTCAGAGGGCCAGAACCACAATCTGCTCCCAGACCCCAGCATGGCAGGCGGCAGCACTACCTCTGAACCACTGGCCAGGCTTGGTGCCCCATTTTCAAGGGAATGGGAGGGGGGTTGTTAATCAGCAGTTATATTATAGACTAACAATAACTGTCCAAGAAAGCACCAGCAATACAAGTACAATAATATGCAAATTAGGATATACACGATCATATATGCACACACACCTATCTTATGGCCACAACATGCCTGTGGTTCAGGAATCCCTCACCAGCAGTGCAGTAGACATTACACACACATCCCCACCTGCTCCTAGAAATCCAAACTTTTACCTGGCGTCCACTGGTGCATCACACCCCAGTGCACTGCAACAGCAGCTCAGCCACCAGCATAGGAACATAGGATTTGACGGCAGATGAGGACTACTTGGCCCATCCAATCTTCCCGTTTCTCCCTACCTGCACTATTACCGCAGACCATGCCCAATCTACAGCTCTTTCTCCCTCCCCCCATTCTTTCCACTAAGATTCCCTTTGTCTATCCCACGCATTCTTGAACCGCACCATTGTATTCACCTGCACCACCTCAGGTAGCATGCTGTTCCAGGAATCCACCACTCTTTCTGTGAAGAAGTACTTTCTCACATCTCAGCTGAATCTCCCCTCTTGAGCTTCATAGCATGCCCCCTTGTTCCTGAGCACTTTCATCTGAAAAATATTTCCCTCCTGTACCTTATTTACCACCATGAAGCATTTAAAGGTCTTTTCATACCCCCCTCCTTCTTGAGTTCCAGGGTGTACATACTGAAGCCCTTTAGTCTCTCCTCATAGGGCTTTTGATGCAGACTCTGCACCATTTCAGTTGCCCTCCTTTGGGCTGCCTCCACTCTGTCTATGTTCTTCCAGAGATGTGGTCTCCAGAACTGGACATAGTACTCTGGGTGGGGTCTTAGCAATCTACACAGAGGCACCACCTCCCTCTTTCTGTTGGTGACACCCCTCCCTATGTACCCCAGCATCCCACCTAACTGCCTTGTCGCACTGCCTAGCCACCTTTAGGTCATCCAATATGATTACCCTAGGTCTCCTTCCTGCTTGGTGGTCATCAATACCACCTCACCCATTCTGTATTCCCCTCACGGGTTTCTGTGCCCTAGGTGCATTATTCTGCGCGTTTTTGCATTGAAACCCAGCTGCCATATATGCATCTCATAAAAACTTCCTTCCCCTCCATTTCCAGTAGTTCAAGTCACAGCGGTGCGATCCCAACTACTGCCTGCCGTTTGCAGAGGTTTGCGACCCCAATGGAAGACAACTTAGTGAGTTCCCAAGCCAAGGATGATGCTCAGTGATCACAATCAACAAATTTGCATCTGTATATGGGTGCTCTACGAGTTTTGAAATACTTACTTCTAGCCGTTCATCTTCTTCCAATCCCTCTTGCCATTTTTCAAACTCGTTCACCCAGTTCAACACAGTGTTCAGTGGACAGACCACCAGTGCGGTCTTAAAGTTTAGCTTATCACTGAATAACAATGTATGAAGGAAAGTCACCACCTGCAAGTGAAAAAAAAAACAACAACAAAGCAGTTACAAATTACTGTAGTTGTAGTTTTGTTTGTTGTTTTGTTGAATTTTGTTGACCCAGTAAGCCCAAGAAGTCCCCTTTTCAAGGGCGACGGGGGATACAGATGGTAAGCAACTGAAATTGAACCAGATTAAGCTGTTGGTGGTATTTTCAGTGAATGAGGGAAATTTGGCCAGGACACCAGGGAAATTCCCCTACTCTTTTCGAGAAGTGCCACGGGATCAACTACCACCAATCCAGGCAGATGGGACCTCGGTTTAATGTCTCATCCGAAAGACGGCACCTCAGAAGTGCAGCACCCCTCTCATGCTGCACTGCAGTGTCAGTACTGGGATATTAACCCAAGTGCCAGATGTGGGAACTGAACCCACAGCCCTCTGATCTCCCGGCCTCAGAGGCAAGTGTGCTACCTACTGAGCCACTGACACTGTTAACACTGTTGATACTGTAGTGCTTACCCTCCTGTGAGTAGAGGATCTGCTTTCAATGTTTGTTAGTGGCTTACAACTACTTGGAAAAGCAGTGTGCCTATACTTCTGCACAGCAACTGGAAATAGCTGATAAAAGGATGAGTGTATGTTACTGAGGTTTGGCACTCAGCTCTAAAGGGTGGAGGGTAGTGATGGTTTGTAAACTACCAAGCATCTGTGCACGCCCTGCTAGCCATCCCTGCTGCAGTATTGATGTCACACATGAAGACAATCACTTGTCTGCCTTGCAGCTGTAGGAAGGGTGCAGTTGTGGTGGCCTCACTCATCAATGTTTTGGAAATATTTTTAAAACAATGTGACCATCCTATCAGCACAATGGTATGGCTACCAGTTAGAACGCCAGCCATCCAAGTTCCAAAACGAACCCAGGATACTGGGGGTCAGCCAGGGCACGAGGTCTGAGTGTGCCAGATAATGCTCTCCTCCTTCGGGGTGGGATGAAGGGCAGCAGGATCTGCTGCGATACTGCCACCGGGGAGACTACTGGGTGGCACTGCAGACAGAGCAGTTGGTGGGAGGGCGGCAGCGGACTGATGCCGTGCGCAGCCAATCAACTACTTGCGCATGCACACAGGACCGCTAGAGGCCAACATTCAACAGGGATAGAGAAACAAAGAGAAAACATCCTGTAACTAGCTAGACGACAACGCATCCCAGGCCTGACTTGCCTACTGGCCAATCTTCACCACACACTTTGCAGACATGTGGGAGGGAGGGGGGATCCACCTCGATGCAATCCACCACAGCAGCAGTAGCTTTACACTGTGGGCACCCTGGGTGAGGACATAAGTGCCACAGATGGCAAGGATGAAGCGGGAGCGACAGGTGTGTAGACAAGAACAGCACAGTATAAGCAAAATATTGGTAACAAAACAAAAAAAAAAGATGTGCATTTTTCACTCCGATCAGATCTGATTACTAAACTCACTCTCTTTCATTATTTTGTAAAAACACAACCAGAAGTACCCACCTGATAACTTGTTTTTAATAACTAGTGACACCTATATCACACTGATTCTTGGTGTGATACAACGCCGTGATAACAAGGTATGATGTTATACTCAGTTATTACGGCGTTTGGTGCTCTCACACTCCACATTCTCTTTCTACAGTTAAAGGAAACTTCATGCACGTGGATCTTCCTGGTTTACTTTTGTACTTATGTCTCTGCATCAGTTATTTAATAAATAAAAAAAAAATAAGCGACAGTGTGCTTATGAAGTTTTTTTTATTTTCTTTTTTGTTAGCACACCCTCGGTGTGTAATGACCACATAAACCTCTCACATCTTGGCTTAGTTAAAAACAAAAGTCAACTGTCTATGCATTATTCTCTATAAAATGACTGTGAGCTTCTTCAACCTGATCATATTTGGATCATGAAAAGTGTTCAGGATTTTTCCTGGTTAAGGGATTTATATCATGCAGTGAGGTAAATGTCATGAATAAATGAAAACAAATGGTGACATTATTTCTCAATGTAAATTATTTCACAAAATAATCTTGGAAATTTGAAACAAAGCAAACATCAAGTACTCCGGATCTGACAGTAAATGCACTTGAGCCCTTAAGCCATTGAGCAAGGGCTTTTCCTCACTTTTACACAGCACCAGAAAAGTACAGCTGCATAAGAACTTACCGCAACAGTGATCTTCAAGAGAATCTCATGCAGCAGGTCATAACATATAGGAATATCTCAGCCGCAGGCATCATTCCATCCAGATGATTTATCAGCAGTCGACCTGGGACCATCCCCCGACGGCACCATGTGTTATGTCCTGGCAGGTATAAAAGAAGATGGTCCCAGAAGCTTCTCAGTTCTTTTCCACTTCAGCGTCCGTATATGAGACAAAGGCGTTGATTGGTCATCAGAGGGGAACCGAGGAGGGGAAGGGAGCCTCTAGAAACAATTCTTTATTGCAAAAATGCAGGAGCAAATCACCCTCCTGCAAAATGAAGCAAGGGGGATGGAAGAAAGGGCAGCATGACCTGCTTAAAGAAATTCTCTTGCAGATCTACTGTTATGCGAAGTTCTTATACAACTGCACTATCGTCTTGGAGGAAATCTCTTGTAGCAGGTAATAACATATAGGAATGAGTCCCAAGCAGTTAGGAATAAAAAAGGGTGGTAGGAGTGCCCACTAATAAAATAGAACAGCAGGTCTTGTAGGAGCGCTAGACCAAAATTGGTAGGACGCAATGTCCAAACCGTAAACGAACAGTCAAGGTATGAACTGCAGACCACAAAGCCATCTGCCAAATTTTAGTAACCACTCCTCCAAGGAATGCCAGTGAGGAGGCCACGCCCCTCACAGAAAGAAGTGTCACAATGCCTGGGGACAAGTGTAGATTATTATTAGAATAACTGGAGAGCAAACCTACCACCCTGGGGACAAGGACTGCCGAGAAATAGAATTGCTCTAGGTGCCTGGGGGGGACGGACGGACAATAGATATGGTAATGTGAGCGTCGGACGGCAACATGGAAAAGTGGAACCCAAAGGGCTACGTACAGCCAACAAATGAAGCAAAGCATCCCCTGGAGAAGCTGGGCTCCACCAAGCACTTAGGTACTTGCATAGATTGATTGGTAACTGAAGCCTAACACCGGTGATGGGAGAAAGACATCGAATTAAGATGGAACATCGCACTTCTTTAACAAGTCAGGCAGGGGCCAAAGCACACAAGTGCACGTAATTCTGATACACATCTAGCTGATGTAATCTCAACCCACACAAAATGAAACTGAGTTTCCTAAGAGAGGCACTGCAGCCCACCCATGGCCTTGGATGGGAACAGGGCAAATCGAATTTAACTGAAACATATAGAGTAGGGACCATGGCAGTACCCGCGGCACCAAACAGGGGTCGAGGAGGAGGATATCTCAAAAGATGGGTTCCGATCTTTCAATGTAGGCAATTTGGGTGTGTCACCTAGTGAGTTATGTGAGAGGTAGAGGACGCCTGACAAGTAAACTTGTACTGGAGAGTATGAGGCAACAATCTAGGATACATTGAGGTAGATATATGTATATGCCAAGCATTGATCTGCTGCCCTTGTAATAAAACGTGTCACCGTCCCGAGATAGGACTACCTGATGGAAGAACCAGAAGTCAACCTTAATGCCACCTTTACTGAAGGGAAGGGATGTGGAACTTGGAAAGGACTATGTCCTCAGGAGCCAATCATGGAGATGACATGAAAGAAGAGTGAGACAGAGAAGGGTCCCTTGACCTGAGGGAGAAGGGCAGGCACGAATGGGAAGGGGAACAGGATCCCAGGCAGCCAAATATTGTTGTGGTAGACCTCAGAGTTGACTCAGCCCTGGAGGCTCAAGGAGAATCACGAAGGCATGTTCTCTGAGAAGGGGAGTACAATCCTCCGTATGAGGTTGGGAAGGGGGACAGGCAGAAGAAACATGACAGTCCAGGAAAAAATAAGGCATATAGCAGCACACTACCAGGACAGGTCTCGAGCATACAAAAACAAGTAGGAAGACTTCCTGTGGAGAGGTGAAACGAGCAATCCCGAGCTAACTCCGCTAAGGGAAAATTTCTGCGACTACCTTTTAAAGGATGTCCCATTAGTGTATCGGAACCCATATGTGGCCAAATGCAGCCCAACAGGGCAGAAGTGGAGGTCAGGGTATGCACTGCTGTGAAGCATACCCCTGGATGATTTGCCCGGCACCAGATACTGAGTGCCTCAATGTACCCGGCGTGGTAAGGAAAGTTACCAGCCAAGCTGGAGACAAATGACGGAAAACCAAGTAGGTGTCTGGGGAAAACTGTAAAATCACTCAACGGAAGGAGAACTCACAACAGCAGGGCACCACTCCCGTGAGCCAGGCTCCTGAAACAAGGGAAGAGGTATCCAAGGGAATGGTGTGTTAAGGGAAGGAAGCCTGAAAAACTGGATACCACAGAAGGAGTCCCCGAGACAGCCACCATCAAAGGACCCGGACAGCGGGAGCAGAGAGCATGATTACCGTGTCAAAACCTATTTCTAGGTGGAATCCCATTGCACCCCCTCAGGCCCACAGTAAGCTCCACCTGTGCAGACAGGCAAAGTGGGAAAGGCCGCAGTTACATGTCCCAGGAACCATAGAGCATATCTGAAAGAAACCCTACTGTGGCTACAGAGCCAGATACAGCGCGATTAGCGCCGTCTGCTGAAAGTCTGGTAAAAAGGTTAGGTCCACTTTATCCAGTATGGTCCAACTGAAAAGAAGGACAGAGCATAAGTAATAGAATGTTTTCAACTATCGCTGTGACGAGGCCTTAAAAGGCCAGTCGGTTATGTAAGGAAAGAGTGAACGTCCAGCCGACCCTAGGGAAGGTGTCACTACAGCAAGGCATTTTGTGAATACCCCAAAAGACAGGTGTCCGGATATTGAAATACAGACACCGTGCAAGGGCGAGGCCCATTTTAAAGGTAAGAGATCCTCTTGGGGCCAAAGTGGGTGGTGTAGCCCTCAAGCCCAAAGGAGACCCCACTGCATCTGATGGAGCCCCAGAGATGTGTTGTCATACTCTGTCAATGGGGAACCATTCAGCAGGAGGTGTCCCAGTAGGGGAACAAAGGGAGAGGTTTTGGAAGGAGACTGGAGCTGTACTCTAGATTCAGAACATCAATGAGAAAACCGCTGGCAGATGCCAGGGCCATGAAATGGCACCATATATTAGGCTTAAAAAGGGCAAGTGAAAGGGAGCATGCCAGACTACAAGGAATGCACCGAAGGGCGGAAGGGAGGACAAAGTTCCTGATACCAGGAAACTGCATGCCTGTCGCCCTGAAAGGGTGTAAGTATAAAAGAATACTGTTAGATGGCAAAGCTGGACACCTGAAGCCCAAAACGGCGGCCAAGACTGAGTATCGGCCGTGGAAGCCCTGACCGGAGAGCCAACATCATAGGCCGCATGAGAAAGATACACAGGTTACTCACCTGCAACAGGAGTTCTAGGAGGTGATATACGTTGTTCATCCACCCTGTCTGGCAGGTTCCTTGACGCTTTAAGATGGGCCAGAAAGTCTTCAAGCTTGCTCCTCCCACCAACCCGGGTGATAAAACCCTCAGCTCTGCCCCATGACACCAGAGATAGCCCGCTGGAAGCCAGGTTGCACATTGAAGCCGGAGAGGTTGGTTGGGTCGTGTGGATGAACAACATATACCACTCCTAGAACTCCTGTTACAGGTGAGTAACCTGTATTTCTAGGGATGTGGAAATGTTGTTCAATCCACACTGTCTGGCAGACTACTAGCAGTTCTCCGGGAGGAGGGAGGCAAGGCACGCACCCCTGATACCTATTTGGGGAATAAGGACTGGAGAACCGAGGTCCCAAAACTAGCATCCTGACGTGACTCAAGGTCAATGTGGTAATGGGAAATAAAGGTGTGTGCAGACTTCCAAGTAGCAGCCCTGCAGATTTCCTGGATAGGGACGTCCCTAGAAGCAGCCACCAAAGCAGCGGTATGGCGGGTAGAATGAGCTCTTATCCCTTTGGGTGGTTCCATGCCCGCCAACTTATAGCAGAGATCTATGCAGGAGGTGACCCACCTGCCTATCGTCCGCTTGGCTGCAGGTCTTCCAGGTGAGGCTTCAGCGAAGGTGACAAACAGCTAGCAAACCTCTCCCCAAACTTCAGCTGTGCGCTTATTATAATAAGCGAGCGCTCTCCTAGGGTCTGAAGTACGGAGCCTATATTTGGCCTCCGAAGTGTGACTGGGGTAGAACACCGGCAGAGTCAACACCTGATTAAGGTAAAACTCCGACACCACCTTCGGAAGGAATTTCAGGTGGGGACGAAGGACACCCTTGTCCCAGTGGAAGACCAGAAAAGGAGACTCGATGGAAAGTGCCTGGAGTGCTCCCATCCTTCTGGCTGAAGTTACAGCCACCAAGGCGGCGGTCTTCCATGCCAGGTGGGAGATATCGCACCTGTGCATCGGTTCGAATGGCTTGCCCATGAGCTTAGCCAATACCAGCAGTAGCAGATCCCATGGAGGTAGAGGTTCTCACACCGGAGGGGATATGTGATCAAGGACTTGGAAAAAGCGCCCGACCACCTTCTCCTGCGCCACTGACTGCTTGTCAGCCTGCGCCCGGCAAGAAGAGATGGCTGCCAGGAGCACCTTAAGAGTCGTCGACCAAAGCCCTAGCTGAGACAGGGACCACAGGTAGTCCACAATGCTAGCCACTGGACAGGCAGAGGGGTCCAACCCCTTGTCCTGACACCAAATGGAGAATCTCTTCCATTTAAAGGCATAGCACTTTCTAGTCGACTCCTTACGGGACGCCTCAACAACGTTGAGGACCTCATCATAAAGACCAAAGGCCTGGAACTCTAGCCGCTCAGGAACCAGGCCGTCAGGTGCAGGGACTGAAGGTCCGGATGGAGAACCTTCCCCTTGTTGACTGAGATCAGGTCCGGGCGGGCTAGAAGCCACCACGGGAGCCTGGAGCTGAGGAGATCTGGGTACCAGAACTGGCGAGGCCAATCTGAGGCTACCAGAATCACCTGCACCTTGTCCCTCTTTGCCTTGAGAAGCACCTTGTGGATCAAGGGAAATGGAGGGAAGACGCAGAAGAGGCCCAGGGTCCATGGCCTCAAGAAGGCATCCCACTGCAGTGAGCTCTGCTGGGGGGGGGGGAGGCATGAAACAGACTCAGCTTCGCGTTCTCCCTGGAGGCAAACAGGTCCACCTGAGGGGTGCCCCAATGGGAGAACAGATCTTGAACTACCTTCGGCAAGAGAAACCACTCATGAGATGCAGCACCTATCTGGCTGAGGGCATCAGCCAGACTGTTCGAGGCTCCTGGCACATGGATGAATAGGAGATTCGCCTCCAGGCTGATCACGAGAGGCCAAATGCGGAGAGCTTCCTTGCACAGAGGCAAGGAGTGCGTCCGGCCCTGACAGTAGAGACAGTACATCGTCGTTGTGTTGTCCATCTGGACCTGAACCACCTCACCCCGTACAAACGGTGCGAAGGTGGTGAGGGATAGTCGGACCAATCGAAGCTCCAGCAGGTTGATGTGGCATCGAGACTCTTGAGGGGACCAGAGGCCGTGTGACCGGAGTTCCCCCAGATGGACACTCCAACCCATCCAACCTGTCAGTCCTAAGAATGACCGTCGGCTCGGGGCGGACAAACGGGATACCCTCTTGCAGATGAGCTGGGATGAGCCACCACTGCAGGCCGTCTCACATCTTCTGGGTCACAGTTACTGGCTGGTCCAAAGGGGACGCATATGCCAGTGGGCCCAACGGACCACGCTGGTGCATGTCGCCATGAGACCCAGAAGGCACAAGAAGTCCTGGGCAAGGTGCAATTGCCTAACCAGAAATGACTGGGCAAAGGAGGAAAGGACCTCGGCCCTGTCCATCGGGAGCCAGGCTCTGGCTCGAAGAGAGTCGAGCTCTGCCCTGATGAACTGTATCACCTGCGATGGTACGAGTTCCGATTTGGCCTCGTTGATCAGGAAACCAATTTGAGAGCAGACCTGGAAGGTCAGATCTCTGGACCGCTCCACCTCCAACCTGGAGGGGCTGCTATCAGCCAGTCATCCAGGTAAGAGTACCCTCGGTGCCGCAGGAATGCTGTCAACACTGCCATGCATTTGGTGAAGACCCAGGGAGCTGGAGAAAGGCCTAGAGATCCAGAGAGCAAAACTACACGACTAGTTCCAAGGATGGTATGATCTGAGCCAGACTGACCTTCCTGAAGTTGCACGGCCATAGGAACTTGTTTAGGTCATGCAGCTAGAGAATGGGGCGCCAGCCCCCTGTCCATTCTGGGACCAGGATGTACCTGGACACAAACCCTGGGTTTGGAGGAGGATCCGCCACTTTGCTGATCACCTCCTTTTGGAGGAGCAGAGCTATGTTGGCTCGATGAGCCGACAGAGACTCGCGGAACGATGGCGCCCGAGGCGGCGACTCGTGAAGGAGGGGTCTGCTCGAATTCCAGAGGCAGACCACTGCCAACCACTTCCAGCACCCAATGGTCCGTGGTGATAGCGGACCAGGCAGAAAGGAAGTGGCGGAGACATCCCATCATGGGGGGGAACCCAGGGGAGGAGTGACGAGGTTGGGGGCGGCACCCCTCAACCCATCACTGGGCAGGCTTGGAGGAAGGGCTGGCCGAGGAGCTGCCTGGACCTTTCCCCTCCAGGCTTCCTGCTGGAGGAAGCAGCAGGCTTGGCCTTGAGACGCCAAGCATGAGCCTGCTGGCCCTGTTGCTGGGCCGGGCATGCCACAGGGGCAGAAGGGTGAAAGGGCTTACGCTGTTGCGGGCAGCCTTTGTCCTTCTGGGCAGATGTGACAGAGTCCAAGGTGGCATTGGACTTCTCGATCCTCTGAAGATGGCCCTCCACCTCAGGCCCAAACAAGTTGGTGCCCAAGAAGGGGACGTCTGCCAGCTTGTGCTGGGTATCCACCGTGAAGGCGGAGATCCGCAGCCAAGCTCTGCGGCGCATGGCTACTGCGGCCGCTACTGACCGGGCACAAGTCTCCAATGTCCAAGGCAGTTTGGAGCTGTTGCTTGGCCACCACCCGTCCCTGATACCGTACCTGCCTGACCGTTGTTTGAAGGTCAGCCAGGAGATGAGGAAGCACCAAATCCAGGGAACCCATAAGGGCATGTGAAAAATTTGCCATCAGCAAAGCCGAGCTAGCCTGTCGAAGGCCTAGAGAGGAGGCAGCGTAAACTTTGTGCCAGGACTCCTTGTTCGGGGGCTTTTCTACGTTCCTGGCATTTCCGGAGCACCAGAAGGCGCTATCGGTTACCAGCCCTTCAATCGAGGGGTGCTCTGAAAAACCGGAGGGGGAACCGGTGAGGACTACATACTTGCGAGTCATCCTGGCTGAAGGTGTAGGACAGGATGCAGGCCACTGCCACAACTCCAGGGCCGGACCAACAATGGCCTCGGCCACTGGGAAGGCCTCTGTGGGGGAATCCCCTCGGTCCAAAATCTCCGTGAGGGGATATCTGGCCCATTTCTGCACGGGTTTGAGCTGCAACCCAGTGGATTCTAAGATGAGCCGAAGAATTCCCAGGAACGAGGATGGGCTCTCGTCCACCAGCAGACCCCCGGAGGATTCCAAGTCGAGGGGTCTGGAATACAGGGAGGAGTCTGCGAACAGCTGGCGAGCACCTGAGCCACCCTCCACTCGACAAGGCCGATCGGGGGTGAGGGTGACCGACAACCTCTGGGTAAGCCCTGACCCGACCGAGAATCCTTGGTCAGGGCCCCAGTCTTCGGTTGTGGGGGCGGTGGTTCCATCACAATGGGTGGAGCAGCCAGTTCGCCACGCAATCGATGCCGGAGTCGGCTCCTCGACCAAGGAGCTGATGGACAGAGGCTGCTTCGGCAGTCCGGGCGACAGCCACTTAATGGCCGGTGAAGGTGACGGAGTCGGCTTGTTACCGGCTAATAAGAGCTGCTGCCACATCAAGTCCTCATAGCGCCAAAGCAACTGGCGCCGTAGCCTATCCTCCGAAGAGGACGATGAGGATGAGCTGCGACACCGCTTTCTGTGATGTCGGGATCGAGACCGCTGATGTCGGCGGGACCTACCCGACACGGAGGAGGACCGAGTCCGTCAGAGTCGGCCCGATGGTGGGTCGAAGAGGAGGCGGGGGAAACCCGCTCATTCCCCGGTTCAGGGTCCTTGACTGGGGACTTCGGCATGGGAAGCCGAGGCAAGTCCTCAGTAACCACCGGGGGTACCGGTGAAGAATGGTTATCGGCTTCTCCAGTTGACAACCCATCTAACAGGTCGAGAAAAATCTCGACCGCATCGACGGGAGTCTCGGCCAGCTGACCTGATGGGGACACTGTGAAGCCAGCGGCCTTAGCCACAACCTCAACGAAAGTCAAATGCAGACGCTCCGGGGTACAAGATCTCTTCCGCTCTCATGAACGTCTATGATGGGACTTACCTTTTGGTTCCTTTTTCTTCAACCTAGTCATGTGAGTCCCTGAGGGCTCTTCTCCCTTGGTGGAGAGGGACTGACAAAGCTACTTAAAAGAAGCAGTGTAGGAGAAGCCCAAGGAAAGCGGGATAAACGCCGACGCCAAGAAGTAGAAGAAGCGGCCTGGGCCCACCTCCTTCTCGAGGGCGATTAACTGCTCCAGCCGCTCCTCGGAACCCACAGCTGCGGACACTGCCCAACGGGCCTCCTTGGACTTCACTGGTGGAAACCGTTTCTCGGGGCGCCCCAGTTGAAGTCGGGCAGCACGATCTTCCGGAACCAAAACCGTAAAAGACTTGCAGAGATCGCAGGTCTGCAGATCATGGGCAACCCACAGGCAGTAAATGCACGCAGCGTGCGGGTCGGGTCCGAGACATCATCTGCTCGCAAGGGCACCGACGGAAGCTGGGAGTAGATTTTGAATCCATCGCAGCCGCAAGGGAAGTAGAAGACTTAAGTCCTGTAGATTTTAAAACAATTTTCGGAAAAACCCAAGGATTAGGATCCAGGCCTCAAGATGCAGGAGTGCTAAGGAGGGAACCTGAGCTTCCAAGCGGTAAGGAAGATCTGGCGTCATGGGGCAGAGCCGAGGGTTTTACCACCCGGGTGAGTGGGAGGAGCCAGCTTGAAGACTTTCCGGCCCATCTTAAAGCGGCATGGAACTGCCAGACAGTGTGGATTGAACAACCTATCCACGTCCCTAGAATGGTGACTTATTGCCAAGGCTGTGGGGAACATGAGCGAAATGACATCTGGTAGATGTAGCCCAAAGTTGGACACGCCCTCTAAAGGGAGCAGAGGAGGCGATCCATATAGTGAAGAATTATTTAGTGTCATTTGGAAAGACACTATTGTTGGTTTACTCATAGCAAGAAGCTCCCGGGCATCTTATGCAAATTATGGATTCCAGAAAGGAAAAGAAAACAATGGCCAGTCAGGGCATGAGAAGGCCAGTCAACCACATGCCAAAGTTTAGATAGTAAAAGGCTTGTGTAGAGAAGTCTAGCACCGTCTCAGGAACCTTGGCTCAGCCAGAGGGGAACAGGAAAGATACAGAGCAAGCACCCCAGCCACTGAGGAGGCAGAAGAGCTTTAGGGGGGATGTCACACCACCCAGTCTGTTCAGATTCCATATTCCTGCCAATATGGATACTCTCCCATCGGAAGGCATCCCAAGAGACACGAGGATGCCTTCCAGATGAAATCAAAACAGGTAAGAAGAAGCAACCCCTGAAGGGGAGTGTGTTTGACCCTAAATTAGTATCACATGATGTGAAACCAACTGGGCCGGCAAAGGGCGGCCCTTCAGTGGTGAGGGGATGGGTCCCAGCAATGATATTGTTCTCGGAGTCAAAAGCACAGCATCCTGTACCAGGTATACAGGACAAGAGACTACTCCGAAGGGAGCGGCAAGGGCCAATAGAAAAGACTCCAGCACCAGAAGGTGCAGTAGTAAAGGGCTGCACGTTAGTCACATTCAGAGAGGGTGTCGACGAGGACCCTGGTGACAAATGGAAAGGCACAGGGTCGGGGATGGAGCGGAGGACGACATAGTCAAGCAGCCGCAGAGAAACCTTCGATAAAGGTTACACCTAAAGGACGCCGACGAGGGAGCCTTTGGGGAAAAAGGCAGAAAAAGGCTTGTGGTCTTCGACTGCATGGAAGGAGACAGAACCACAGCTGCCATGGCAATGCAGCCGGAGCAGCAGCAAGAGCACATAAACTCACCAACAAAGGCCGTCAACTAGGACATCGTCAACGAATGGTGGAACAAAGGCGCAAGGACGCAGACGGAAAAAAAAACGACAGAGCCAAAACAACTCCTAGAGTAGAGAAAAATCACACACACACACACGGTGAGTACTAGACCACCAATCCCGAATCCCTCACAGACTTCTCCCCATCGCAGGACCGGGAAGGGGAGGGCTGACCTGCCCCCCCAACCCAGTGCCTCATACATCCAGATGGGCATTGGCAATCGGCCTGCAGCACAGACTGGAGACAGGTGGGCAGGACTTCATTTAGCCCGCATCATCCATTTTCCTCTTTTCTCCACAAGTCCCGTGCTGCAGCGACATGTACATGTGGACGCTGAGAAGCATACACCTGAGGAACAGCAGCCACTCCCTTTGTGTCCTTTCACGCTGCCGACACTATCCCCAGACCTTCACCTGGGGGCCAGCCAAGGGGCGAAACAGCATACCACCTCTCCTTGGGAGAGGACAGCTGTCCTCCGGACACTCAATCCTCTCCCACCTCCCTGGCGACCTCACCTCATATCACTCCAGAGAACCCAGGTCGCTGGCGTGGGAAAAGATAAGGCACAGAGTACCGCAGCCCTCCTCGCCTCAGGGCTGGCATTCAACAGCAGTTTTTACAAATTTTCTGTGTACAGTTCCCACAGGAAGGCTTTAATGCAGCTGCACTGATTTTCAGTAATGCTCCCTACACTGCGCATAGTAGTTCTGTTCCACTCAACACCAGGCTATTAGCTTCATCCCCAGCACCAAACTCACTCACAATCTCCCCCAATGTCACAGTTTTCTTTTCTTTTTTGTTAATTCTCTGATACTCCAGGTTGAACACCAGACCATTCAGGTATTTGGAAGAATGGCAGATGATTTTTTTTTGCCAGGTTAGGCATCAGACCCATCAGGTGGCTTAGGGGAGGCAGACAGATTTTTAATTTTTCATTCCCTGACAGGCCAGTAATGGGCTTGGGATTCATCAGGTTGTTAAGCTGACGAGTACTGATTGTTTTTACTCACTTAGGGTCCCGGTTAGGTTAGGCCCTGGACTTATCAGGTAGTTAGATGGAGGAGGGACACACTGTTTAATTCTCTAACAAAACATATTGGACAATGAATGCATCAAGTAGTTGGGGAAGGGGGCCAGATTTATTTTATTTTTGTATTCGCTGATGAGACAGGTTACACAGAGGACCCATCAGGTAGTTGCTGGGGGTGGGGACAGGGTTGTGTTTTTTGCTAGTCTGTTTTTAACTCCCTAACAGGCTAATCTAGGTACCAGACCATTCTCCAGAACAGCAGGCTGGGCTGCAGCCTGCATGGTAATGTGATCCCTATGTGCATCTTGGGAAGAGACCAAGCACTGAGAGAAGAAGAAAGCAAGTGGGAAAGCTGGGCTGTGTAACCAGGATCACTGGCACATGGAATTACAGCGTCGGAAGTGTGCGCCTAGTCCCCCTGGGTCCACTCTCCTACACCAGTACACTGCAGGCCATAAGAGGCTGAGATGCCTTAACAGGCTGGCAGCAGAAGCAGTGTGGCAGAGGCCCCAACCACCTGTATGGTGTTTGTGTCCCTCACAGTGACTTGAGTAGATGGGCTTGGGAAGTGCAGTGTTTTAGTACCCCACCTATTCCACCTTTTGCTCACCGCTTTTCTTCTCCTTCTTATCACCATTTGGCTTAATACACAGGATAAGCTGGGCACTGGATGCATCAAGTTGTTGCAGGAGGCATTCTTTTTATTCTGGCAGTTAGGGTTGCATACCAGACCCATCTCGTAGTTTGGGAGTAAGGAGCTTTTTTTAATTCCCTGGGCACTGGATATGTCAGGTTCATGACGGACAGGGACAGATATCTTATTTCTTGATGGGTTGGGCTGGGCACTGGACCCATCAGGTAGGGGTGGGTGCGTGTGTTCGTTTTTTTTTTGTTTTAATTCCCTGACAGGCCGGGCTGATAGCCGGATCCATCAGGTCACTGGGAGAGGAGTCAGATTTATTTCATTTTTTAATTAATTCCCTCCACAGGAGCTCTTTAAGAGTTCCAACACGTGTCCTGTATAGTCGTTACATTGCATCCTGGGCCTTTCTAAGCAAAATCAAGCCATAATCACCATGCCACAAACAAATGCGAATACCTCATGAACCGTGCTACACACAAAGTAAGAGTGGCAAAGCTGTTCAGCACAAAATTATTTTTTATTTTAGTCTTTGGTAACCAGGTAAGGCCCAATAGGCACAAGTGCCTATTTTCAGGGGCGACCTGGGAGCACTGGACGGTTAAGTGACTTGCTCAGCGTCACACAGTATGCAAGTGGAGGTTGTGAGAATCAAACCCAGGTCTGGACTGCTGGATGTAAGAAGCTCGTTCACAGCTCATTACTCTAATCTCTAGGCTATACTGCCAGCACCTTTCTAACGGTGCTGTGCAATCAACTGTAATCAATCCGCTTTTTCATTTTATACTACTTGAAATGCCAAAAAGCCGTGTGGGTTTTTTTTCAGATTTGTTCAAGATGCTTAGGTGATGCCTGAAAACAAATGTCAGCCATGCACACCATACACAAATGCGCACAGCTCCTAAAGTATATCTGATAGGCACGAAGAATCAGAGGCAAAGTTGTTCGGCACAAAATTATCTTTCTAACTGTGCTATGCAATGAGTTCTAAGCAATTCAGTGTTTTTAATATTTAGGTAAAAACTGCTGACTTCCTCAGATGTTTCCAGGCCTAAGTGAAAGCCAGCTGAGTACGTCTACAGTTGTTATTGGCCTGAGTGACTATGCTTTCAGACGCCACCTGCAGGTTGGGCTTGGGAAATTGTATTCTACTCCACATTTCCTGTATTACCAGTATGGGACACCTGTGTCTGAAAGTCATTTTATAAAATGGCAAGAAAAAATCTAGAAATCTCATTGGCCAAGGGACATCAGCTGACTGTACATTAAAACTCTTTATACGCACAGTCATCCTGGTCCTAAACCACATCACAAAATGAACAAATCAGTCCTCCTACAGACAGAACTATCTTTCATCAGTCCCCCTGCAACCAGAACTGGTCTCTCATCACAAACATGGCTGCTACCTTTACACTGTAAAAACCTTCAACTAGGCCCTAAAAATGAAACTACCTTAAATAAAAAATAAAACAAATTAATTAAATGTTGTTTCCCTGATCACACTCTCCTTGTACACAAATTAGAAACATTAAGTATTGTTTATAGTTTTCATTACAACTGTTTACTAACAGTGAAAAATCCCCCTTCTGTCTTTACCTGGTCATCAGTAAAATCTCTCATGTTTGCACTGACAGTGATAAAATTGAGTCTCTGGCTCTAAAACAGGCCTCTCTTGTTTGTGTGTACAGAATGTCAGGGTAGTAACAGTCTACAAGTAGAACAGAGCAGAATTTTGAATCCCTGTATTCCATGGTAAACATTCCATGATGAACATTCTATGTCTTGAATGGGGGGAAAAACAGAAAACAAAAAACAGAATGAAGAAAGTAGGCAATACAGTAATACTTTAGAAACAAAAAGAAAAGGTGGGAAAACAGTTGCAGAGGCAGACCCAAAGTGCCCAAATACATTGCTAATGTTAATAAAAGCACGTACATTTGAATCTTATATGGGAGTTTTCAGGTGAAATCCACCCTCCTTGCCCACCCAAACAGAGGCAACCTGGCAGCTTTAAAGTTTTGTTTTTTTTCTTACTAACCTTTCACCTCAATCCTATAGCAGTTTTCCTATTATGTACTAGACCACAGCACATAAGTAAAACACAAAAATAAAGAGTAGGTTGCCTTCAAAGAGACTATATAGTTACAGTGTAATGAAAATTAAGTTTTAAACACTGCTTATGTCTTACACATTTACAGATGTTACAGTGCATTTATATGATAAAATTTACATGTGACAGAGAAAGTATTTATTTTTAACCAACTCTACTAATAAATACTTTTACTGCAAAGTACTGTACTAGTTAACCTACTGCTGACATATCCTAGTTTATGCATTAATAGGGACTACTTTTTTCAGTTTTTAGATGTTTTAGAGGTAATGTATTGTACACTCTTTTGAAAATAGTAAATACATTTTAATCCCTATCAGAGTACATCAAACATTCTTTTATGATGGTGGCCCATTTTATAAGTGTGATAAGCCACTCCAAGGTGAAACCAGTGTTGCTGTGGACATTGGATACTGTGGGTGTAGAGATATACTGTTGCATGTGCAGTAAGAAGAGTGCAAGGCTGAGAGAGAGTCCCAAGTGGAAAAAAGAAAGTGAGAGTAGGAGAGTCAGACAGTGGTACCTGGATCACAAGTACTTAGGATTACATCATGAGAAGTGCATGCTGGCAGTACCGAGGCGAAAACTCACTTCTGGCAGAGACAGTGTGGCAGCAGAGGAGGACATACTGATTTTACTCCCTGAAAGACTGGACCGGTTAATGGACCCATTAAGTAGTTTGTGGGAGAAGAAAATACAGGTTACTCACCTGTAACAGGAGTTCTAGGAATGGTATATGTTGTTCATCCACACTGTCTGGCAGGTATCCTTGCCGCTTTAAATCTTGCCGGAAGGTCTTCAATCTGGCTCCTCCCACCCATCCAGGTGGTAAAACTCTCGGCTCCGCCCCATGACGCCTGATCTGGCCCGCTGGAAGCTCAGGTTGTGCGTCGAAGCCGGGGAGGTCGGGTGGGTCGTGTGGATGAACAACATATACCATTCCTAGAACTACCGTTACAGGTGAGTAACCTGTTTTTCTAGGATCGTGGATATGTTGTTCATCCACACTCTGGCAGACTCCTAGCAGTTCTCCGGGAGGAGGGCAAGGCGCACACCCCCTACTTGGGAACAGAGACTGGAGAACTGAGGCCCCAAAGCCAGCATCCCGGCGTGACTCAAGGTCAATGTGGTAATGGGTGATAAAGGTGTGTGCTGACTTCCAGGTAGCAGCCCTGCAGATTTCCTGGATAGGGACGTCCCTGGAAGCAGCCACCGATGCAGCAGTATGGCGGGTAGAATGAGCTCTTATCCTCTGGGAGCTCCATGCCCAACTTATAGCAGAGATCTATGCAGAAGGTGACCCACCTGCTTATCGTCTGCTTGGCTGCAGGTCTGCCAGGTGCGGCTTCAGCGTAGGTGACAAACAGCTGGCGAACCTCTCCCCGAATTTCAGCCGTGCACTCCTTATAATAAGCAAGCGCCCTTCTAGGGTCCAAAGTATGGAGTCTGTATTCGGCCTCCGAGGTGTGACTGGGGTAGAACAATGGCAGAGTCAACACCTGGTTAAGGTGAAACTCCGACACCACCTTCGGAAGGAATTTCGGGTGGGGGCGCAGGACAACCTTGTCCCTGTGGAAGACCAGGTAAGGAGACTCTATGCAAAGCGCCTGGAGTTCTCCCATCCTTCTGGCCGGACGTGACAGCCACCAAGAAGGCGGTCTTCCACGACAGGTGAGAGAGTTCACACCTGTGCATTGGTTCGAATGGCTTGCCCATGAGCTTTGCCAGTACCAGCAGTAAATCCCACGGAGGTGGAGGTTCTGGCACCGGAGGGGAAATGTGATCAAGGCCTTTGAAAAAGCACCAGACCACCTTCTCCTGCGCCACCGACTGCTTCCGGCCGCGCCCGGTAAGCAGAGATGGCTGCCAGGTGCACCATTAGGTCGTCGACCTCGCCCGTGGCGAAAGGGACCATAAATAGTCCAAGATGCTTGCCAAAGGACAGGAGGAAGGGTCCAAGCCCTTGCTCCTGACACAAAAATGGAAAATCTCTTCCATTTGAAGGCATAGCATTTCCTGGTCGACTCCTTACGGGACGCCTCAACAACATTGAGGACCTCATCGGAAAGACCCAAGGCCTGGAACTCTAGCTGCTCAGGAACCAGGCCGTCAGGTGCAGGGATTGAAGGTCCGGATGGAACACCTTCCCCTGACTGACTGAGAGCAGGTCCGGGCGAGCTGGAAGCTGCCTTGGGAGCCTGGAGCTGAGGCTGAGGAGATCTGGGTACCAGAACTGGCGGGGCCAGTCTGGGGCTATCAGAATCACCTGCGCCTTGTCCCTCCTTACTTTGAGAAGCACCTTGTGAATCAAGAGAAATGGGAGAAGGCGAGAAGAGGCCAGGGTCCACGGCCTCGAGAAGGCATCCCCTGCAGCGAGCCCTACTGAGGGGGCAGGCATGGAACAGCCTCAGCCGTTCTCCTGAGGCAAACAGGTCCACCTGAGGTGTGCCCCAATGGGAGAACAGATCTTGTACTACCTCCGGCAGGAGAGACCACTCGCGAGATGCAGCCCCTATCCGGCTCAGGGCATTGGCCAGGGTGTTGGAGGCTCCTGCCACATGAATGGCTAGGAGATCCGCCTCCAAGCTGCGCACGAGTGACCAAATGCGGAGAGCTTCCTTGCATAGAATCATGGAGCGCGTCCCGCCCTGGCGGTTTAGGTAGTACATGGTCGTGGTATTGTCCGTCTGGACTCGGACCACTTGACCCCGGAGAAACAGAGCAAAGGCGGTGAGAGCTAGGCGGACCGCTCAGAGCTCCAGCAGGTTGATGTGGCATCGGGACTCCTGCGGGGACCAGAAGCGTCTTGATGTTCCCCAGATGGGCACCCCAACCCATCAGAGAGGCATCGGTTGATATAGAAGCGTCGGCTCGGGGCGGACAAAGCGGGATGCCCTCCTGCAGATGAGATGGAACGGTCCACCACCGGAGAGCGTTCCACATCTCCTGGGTCACCGTCACCAGCTGGTCCAATGGATCGCAGCGTTGTGACCACTGGCTGGCCAGTCCCCACTGAAGGGGGTGCATGTGCCAGCGTGCCCAATGGACCACGCTGGTACAGGCCGCCATGAGACCCAGGAGGTGCAGGAGATCCCAGGGAGGCATGCGATTGCCCAACCAGAAATGATTAGGGCAAAGGAGGTAGAACCTCGGCCCTGTCCGCCGGGGCCGTGCTCTGGCTCGAAGAGGTCGAGCTCTGCCCGATAAACAGAATCACCTGCTTGACTCGAGTTCGACTTGGCCTCATTAATGAAGGCCGATTTAGAGCAAACCTGGAGGCCAGATCCTGGACCGTCCACCTCCGTCTGGGGGCTGCTATCAGCCAATCATCCAGGTAAGTACACCTGGACCCCTGGTAGCCATGAAGGCTGTCACCACTGCAATGCATTTGGTGAAGACCCTGGGAGCTGGAGACAGGCCGAAGGGCATGGCTCGGCTCGAAGGATCCTCCACGAAAGCGAAGGAATTCGAAGTGTGACGGACGGATAGGACGATGAAGAACGCCCCTGCAAGGTCCAGAGAGCAGAACCACCCCGTGTTCCAGGGATGGTATTATCTGAGCCAGAGTGACCATCTGAAGGTTTGAGACCTAGGAACTTGTTCAGGTCGTGTAGGTCGAGAATGGGCGCCAGCCCCTGTCCGTTCGGAACCAGGAAATACCTGGACACAAACCCGGGTCTGAGGGAGGGTCCGCCACCTCCCTGATCACCTCCTTTTGGAGGAGGAGAGCAATGTCAGCCCGACGAGCCGACAGTGAGGCGGCGGACTCCGTGGCCCCCCGAGGAGCGACGGCTCTGAAGGGCGGGGCCTGCTCGAATTCTAGAGGCAGGCCTTTTCCCACCACCTTCAGCACCCACTTGTCCATGGTAATAACGGACCAGGCGGAAAGGAAGTGCCGGAGCCGTCCCCCCACGGGGGGAATCTGGGGTGAGGTGACGGGGTTGGGGGCGACACCCCTCAGCCCGTCACTGGGCAGGCTTGGAGGAGGGACTGGCCGAGGGACCTCCAGGGCCTTTACCTCCCTGCTTCCTGTTGGAGGAAGCCCAGGCTTGAGTTTGGGATGCCAAGCCCGAGCCTGCTGGCCCTGACGTTGCTGGGCCGGACGCGCCGTGGGCGCAGAAGGACGAAAGGGCTTAGGCTGTGGTTTACGGCCTTTGTCCTTCTGAGCGAAAGAGACTGAGTCCAAGGTAGCATTGGACTTCTCGATCCTCTGCAGGCGACCTTCCACCCCAGGGCCGAAGAGGTCTGTCCCCAAAAAGGGAACATCCGCCAACTTGTGCTGGGTATCCGAAGTAAAGGTGGATATCCTCAGCCAAGCCCGACGACCGCATAGCCACTCGCGGCCGCCACAGACCTGGCACATGAGTCCCCAATGTCTAAAGCAGTCTGGAGCTGCTGTTTGGCCACTGCCCTGCCCTGGTCCGCACCTGCCTGACCGTGGTCTGCAGATCCAGCGTGGAAGATGAGGGACCTCATCCAGAGAGCCCAACAGGGCATGAGAGAAATGTGCCATGAGGGCGGCTGAACTGGACTGGTGAAGGCCGAGGAGGGCCAGCATAGACTTTTCGCCCAGCATAGTCCAATTTCTTGGACTCCTTGTCGGGAGGTTTGTCCACATCCCTGGCGTTCCCGGCACGCCGGAAAACGCTGTCGGTAACTAACCCCTCGGCCGAGGGGTGTTCCGAAAAACCGGACAGGGAACCGGTAGGGACCGCATACTTCCTGGCCATCCTGGCCGAAGGTGCAGGGCAGGAAGCAGGGCGCTGCCAAAGTTCCAAGGCCGGACCCACTATGGCCTCGGCCACCGGAAAGGCCTCTGGGGAATCCCCTCGGTCCAGAATCTCCGTGAGGGGATACCTGGCCCGCTTATAAATGGGTTCGAGCTTCATCCCGGTGGACTCCGAGATGAGCCGAAGCAATCCCAGGAAGGACGAAGGGCTATCGTCCACCGACTGTCCTCCTGAGGACTCCAAGTCCATTCGCTTGGAGAAAAGGAAGGAATCGTCTTCGGACTCGGAAGAGTCCTCAAAGAGCTGCCTCGGGCCTGAGCCACCCTCCACCTGCCGAGGTCGATCGGGAGTGAGGGTGACAGACTCCTATGGGGCAGTCCCTGAGCCGACCGAGAATTTTTGGTGAAGCCCCAACTAACGGCTGTGGGCGGGAGGTTCCACCGAACGTGGGGGCAGCGTGGTTTTGGCCGAACAACACGCCTGGGAACAGGCTCCTCGGATAAACGAGGGTTGTTTGCCGCTCCGGCGACAACCACTTAATGGCAGGAAGAGGCGATGGTATCGGCTTATTTCCGGACAGAAAGATGTTGCCACGAGTTCCTCATATCTTGGCGCAACTTGCGCGAAGCCTCCTAGTCCGAGGAGGAGAAAGAGGATTTAGCCGCGGGCGCCGCTTGCTGCTGCGGGTGCCAGAACGAGACCGCCTATGACGGCGGGAACGGCTGGACCGCGAAGAAGTCCAAGACCAAGAACCTCGGCATTGCCGAGAATGGTGCGGGGAGGTGTCGTGGGGAACGGGCACTCCCCTCGGTTCGGAAGATTCAACCGAAGGCTCCGGAACCAGAGGCACAGACGAGCCAACGGGGTCCTCAACTCCCACCGGGGGAACCGGGGAGAGGGGATTCTCAGCTTCTCCAGCCGACAACCCGTCCAACGGGTCGAGAAAAATCTCGACCGCGTCGATGGGAGTCTCAGTCAACTGGCCTGACGGGGACACCGTAAGACCAGTGGCCGAAGCCGAGAAATCGACCGAAGTCGACGGCCGAGCGCTCGGGGAGAGGGATCTTTCCCGCTCCCAAGAGCGTCGATGGTGAGAGTTACCCTTGTCTCTCTTTTTGGACCGAGAAAACGGTCCAGAAGAAGTTGATCCCTCACCTTTAGTCGAGAGGGTCAGACAAAGCTCCTTAAAAGAAGCTGAATAAGAGGCACAGAGAGAGAGCGGAACAAATGCCGCAGCCGAGGTAGAAGTGGCCCGTGATGCCTCCTCTTCGAGGGCGATCATCTGCTTGAGCTGATCCGCCGAGCCCGCCGCCACGGACACCACCGACCGGGCCTCTTTTGACTTCACCGGAGGAAATCGCTTCTCGGGATGCCCCAGTTGTAATCGGGCAGCACGGTCTTCGAGGATGTAGGCCGAAAAGAAAGAGCACAGGTCGTAAGCCTGCGGGTCGTGCTCAAGGCCTAAGCAGTGGCATGCGTGGAGTGCGGATCCGTCGAGACATCTTCTGCCGCCAAGGGCATCCGGAAACCGAGGGTCGATTTATCCATCGCAGCACGAGAGGAGAAGACCAAGTCTTTTAGCAAAAACTTTAATTTCGAAAATTCAAGAATTGGAACCAGTCTTATCACGAAGCGTTAAGGAGGGAACCTGAGCTTCTAAGTGGTAAGGAAGATCTGGCGTCATGGGGCGGAGCCGAGAGTTTTACCACCTGGGTGGGTGGGAGGAGCCAGCTTGAAGACCTTCCTGCAAGATTTAAAGCGGCAAGGATACCGGCCAGACAGTGTGGATGAACAGCATATCCATGTCCCTAGAAATATATATTTTTTGTAATTTTCTGTTGAGTCAGGCACTGGATCGGTCAGGTTGCTGGGGAGAGCAGATAAACCGATTACTCACCTGTAACAGGTGTTCTAGGAGTGGTATATGATGTACATCCACACTTCTGACAGTGTTCCTTTCCCTTTAAGTCTTGCTGGAAAATCTTCAAGCTCACTTCTCCCACACGGGTGATAATTCCCTCTGCACCACCCCCTGATATCAGATCTTACCCGCTGGAAGTAAGACCAGTGTGCCACTTGCCAGTGGAGGTCTGGTGGGTCAGTGTGGACGTACATCATATACCACTCCTAGAACTACTGTTAGAGATGAGTAACCATTTTTTTCTAGGGATGTAGATATGATGTACTATCCACATTTCTGGCAGGCTCCTAGCAGTTCTACGAGAGGAGGGGACAAGGTGCACACACCCTACTTAGGGAATAGAGACTGAGAACCAAGGCCCCAAAACCAGCATCACAGCATGACTCAAGGTCGATGTGGTAGTGGGAAATGAAAGTGTGTGCTCACTTCCAAGGTAGCAGCCCTGCAGCTTTCCTGGATAGGAACATCTCTAGAAGCAGCCACCAAGGCAGCGGTATGATGGGTGTAATGAGCTCTTCGCCCACAGAAGGCTCCCTACCCGCCAACATATAGCAGACGTTGATGCAGGATACAATCCACCTGCCAATCGTCCATTTAGTTGCCAGTCTACCAGGTGTGACTTCAGTGTAAGTGACAAATAGCTGGTGAACCTCTCCACGAACTCCAGCTGTGTGCTCCTTATAGTAGGCGAGCGCTCGCCGCAGGTCCAAAGTATGAAGCCTGTGCTTGGCCTCCTAGGTGTGGTTGGTGACGTACACCAGGAGATTGATCACCTGGTTAAGGTAAAATTCAGGCACAACCTTCAGGAGGAACTTCGGGTTAGGACAAAGGACAACACTGTCACTGTGGAAGGCCAGGTAAGGAGAGACCACCGCAAGTGCCTGGAGCTCACCGATTCTTCTGGCTGGCATGATAGCCACCTGGAAGGCAGTCTTCCCTGACAGGTGAGACATGTCACACATGTGCATCAGTTTGAATGGCTTGTCCATGAGCACTGCCGACACCAGCAACTCCCCTCAAGGTGGTGGTGCATCATGCACTGGAGGAGTAATGTGGTCAAGGCATTTGAAAATGCTCCAGACCACCTTCTCCTACACCACAGATTGCATACCAGCATGTGCCCAGTATGCAGGGATTGCTGCCTGGTACACCTTAAGGGTCGTCAACGAAAGGGACAACTGAGAGAGGGACCAAAGGTAGTCGAGAATGCTAGCCACCAGACAAGATGAAGGGTCAAGCCCCTTGTCCTGGCACCAAATGGAGAACCTCTTTCATTTGAAGGCATTGCATTTTCGGGTCAACTCCTTCCGAGAAACCTTGACCACGGTGAATACATCTTTGGAGAGACCCAAAGCCTGGAACTCTAGCCGGCCAGGAACCAGGCTGTCAGGTGCAGGGATTGAAGGTCCGAATGGAGTACCTTACCCTAAGTGCAAGAGAGCAGGTCCGGGCACAAAGGGAGCCTGCTGCTGAGGCTGAGGAGGTTGGGGTAACAGAACTGGAGGGGCTAGTGCAGAGCCACCAGGATCTTCTGTGCCTTGGCCCCTCCTGGCCTTGACCAGCACTTTGTGGATCAGAGGAAATGGAGGGAAGGCATACAGAAGGCATCCCCCTGCAGCAATCCCTGTTAAGGTGGGCAGGTGCAATACAGTTTCAGCTTTGTGTTCTCCCTGAAGGCAAACAGGTCCACCAGAGGGGTACCTCAGTGGGCGAACAGGCTGTGTACAACCTCCGGATGGAGAGACCACTCATGAGATGCTTAGCCCACATGGTTGAGGGCATCTGCCAGCTGGCTGGAGACGCCAGCCACATGGATAGTCAGGAGATCGGCGTCCAGGCTGAGCACGAGGGTCCAGATGTGGAGAGCTTCCCTGCTAAGAGGAAGGGAGTGTGTCCTGCCCTGTTTGTTGAGGTAGTACATGGTTGTAGTGTTATCCATCTGGACCTGAACAACCTGACTCCCGAATGTGCAGAGTAAAAGCTGTCAGGGCCAGTCAAACTGCCGAAGCTCCAGCAGGTTGATATGGCATCAGGACTCCTCGGGGGGGATCCAGACTCTGTGGACACTGTGCTCCTCCAGGTGGGCACTCCAGCCCATCAGGAAGGCATCGGTCATGATGGTGACTGTCAGCTCAGGGTGGACAAATGTGATTCCTTCCTGCAGATGTTCCGGGACTAACTACCACCACCACCACCACTGGAGGGCATCCCACACTGGCTGGGTCACAGTGACTGGCTGCTCGAAGCCACCCTGGCACTGAGACCATTGGTGGGCAATCTGCCATTGCAAAGAGCGCATTCTGCACCGGGCCAAAAGGACCACACTGGTGAATGTCGCCATGTATCCCAGGAGGCACAGGAAGTCCTGAGCAGAGCGTAACTGCCCAAACCAAAATCATCAGGCAAAGGAGGAGAGGCAGCCTCTGCCCAGTCTGCCGGAAGTCGCGCTCTGGCTCTACAAGAGTCTAGCTCCCCCTTCTGAAGTGTATCACTTGCAAACGTACAAGCTCCAACTTGGCCTCATTCACCAGGAGGCCAGGAGACAAGCAGATCTGGAGGGCCAGGTCCCTGGACTGCTCCACCTCCTCCCTGGAGGGACCTGCTATAAGCCAGTCATCCAGGAAGGGGTACACCAGGACCCCTCGGCACCTCTGGCTGGCTGCCACCACAGCAATGCACTTGGTCAAGACCCTGTGAGCCAAGGAGAGACCGAAGGGCATGGCCTGTAACTCATAGAGAACCACCTCTGCACGGAACTGCAGGAACCGGCATTGCGACGGATGGATGAGGACATGGAAGAATGCGCCCCCAAGATCCAAAGAGCAGAACCACATATCCTGTTCCAGAGACTGAACGATCTAAGAGAGTGACCATCCTGAAAGTGCGTGACCGAAGGAATTTGTTCAAGTCATGCAGATCTAAGATGGGGTGCCAGCCCCACCATCTGCTTTGACACCAGGAAGTACATGGAGACAAAGCCTGGCTTTACTGGAGGGTCCGGGACTGAAGCCACTACCTCCTACTGGAGGAGCTGGGCAATGTCTTCCTGAAGGGCTGACAGAATGTCCTCCCGTGAGGAATGGGTTCGACAAGGCAGGTAGTCCTTGAACTCTAGAAGCAGACTCTGGCCGACCACCTCAAGGACCCACATGCCCGTGACAGCAGACCAGGTGGAAAGTAAGTGGCGGAGCCGATCCCCCATGGGGAGACCCAGGGAATTCAGAACAGGCATGGGGGATGTACCCCCCATCCCATCACTGGGCAGGCTTGGAGGAGGAACCGACTGATGAAGCAGGGGCCTCAACCACCTGGCCTTCAAACGATGAAAGCAACAGACTTCGGCTGGGACACCAAACCTGGGCCTGCTGCCCAGATGGGGCCTGGGACAGCTTGGCTGCAGGCGCAGAGAGAGCTTCTTCCTTTGGCGCTTAGAGCCCTTGGGATCCCTCTTGGTGAAGGTCGAAGGGCACTGAAATTCTCTATCAGTGTGAGGTGCCCTTCGACCCCAGCCCAAACAAGTCAGTGCCCAAGAAGGGGACATCCACCAACTTGTGCTGGGTATCTGCCGTGAAGGTCAAGATCCTCAACCAAGCGCTGCGGTGAATGGCCACCGTGGCAGCCACAGACCAGGTGCAGCAGTCACCAATGTCCATGGCTGTCTGGAGCTGCTGCTTAGCCACCACTCGGCACTGGTCCCAGACTTGCTTGACTGTGGTCTGTTAAGTCAGCTGGGAGCTGGGGAAGCACCTCATCGAGAGTGCCAAAGAGGACATGATCGAAGTGGGCGATCAAAAGGGCCGAACTTGTCTGCCGAAGGCAGAGAGAAGAGGCTGAATAGACCTTTTTGGCCATATGATTCAATTTCTTGGATTCCTTGTCAGGAGGCTTATTATTCACTGTCATCCAGGCACAGGTCAGGAAGCACATGGAAACGAGGGGCAGTTGCAAAATTCGCAACAAAAGTTTTATTATTAGTAAAAAAAAAAAAAAAAGAAAATTCAGTGTAACTATTTACAATGACAGTACAAACACTGAAAACAGAGTCCTTTTTCTTCTCAGTTTCCAATCTCAATCTCTCAGCCTCTCTCTTTTGCAAAACACTGCAACTCTTATAAGTCTGTGCAACAACTAGTTAGGAACACATCATGCTTCTCATACAGAGTTCTTCTCAGTTTCAGCAGGTCCTCTAAAAGAACACTGTGACCCAGAACTGACCTCTTGTTTGCATCTTCTGCAAAAGGCTTAAAAAGTGCATCTCAGGTTAACCCCTTGAGTTCCAAATAGATTTGCAATCATTTCAACAGTATAACTACATAAAGTTTTAAACAAAGGGATCCCCGTATCAATTACATTTCCATAAAAAGATTTACATATATTTTTATTCCAGCAGGTATGCAAGGGGAAAGAAAAGACATAACAGCAAGATAGTGAGAGGCAGAGAACTGCAAGACTGTTGGGGTGATCAAGTCCTAGGTCTCACGAGAAAATCTGGTTGCGCAACCAGACAGAGAAGAGACAGAACAAGAGAGTGAATGGAACGATCCTTGCATTTAAACTCTTTCTCCATAACAACTGGGACAGGGCCATATTCAACCTTGTCATATCCCCCCACCAAGAGGGAACCTCTTTTACAAAAACAGGTTTCCAAAACTTTCTAGTAATTCTCATCGAACACAAGCATATAACCTTTACAGCTCTGTGCATATGCAGTATATTTTTTTCCATAACAGTACAGCAAATAGTGAACTCTAAACTCACACATTTGTTTTTACAGCCTTCAGAATTCTCAATTCCAGATCCATATCTAGACAGAAAATCAGCGTTGATATTCTCTTTCCCAGATTTGTGCATCACTTTAAATTTAAATTGCTGTAGTGCCAGGTACCACCGTGTGATTCAAGAATATTTATCCTTCATTTGGTTAAGCCAACAGAGTAGATTGTGATCTGTTGTAAGTACAAAGTCAGCTCCTAGTAAGTAAAACTTAAGGGACTATATGGCCCACTTTGCCTCAAGGCATTCCTATTCAATGGTGGAGTGCCTTTTCTCTCTGTCACGCAATTTCCTACTTATGTATACAACAGGATATTCTTTATCATCTATATGCTGACTCAAAACTGCACCTAGGCCTACCTCTGATGCATCAGTCTGTAATAAAGACTCTTTCTGAAAGTCTAGGCTTCTTAAAACAGGGGCTGAACATAATGCAGCCTTAGTGGCCCGAAAAGCTTCATCACAGTCTGAGGTCCATTTCACACTACCCGGGTACCATTTCTTTGTAAGTTCAGTGAGGGAAGTTGCTAACTTGGCAAAGCTGGGAACAAATCTCCAATAATAACCAGCCAGCCCTAAAAATCAACTGAAATGTTTCTTTGTTTTGGGGACAGGGCTGTTAGCTACAGCTTGTATCTTGGAAACCCCTGGCTTGAGACATCTACATTTCCCAAGACATAGCCCAAATATCTGCTTTTCTGCATGCCCAATGCCCATTTAGTAGGATTGTCAGACCGGTCTTTTTGATTGCTTGGATAACTGCTTGCAGGTGTTCCAGGTGGCTTTTTCCCATCTGGACTGTACACCACAACGTCATGTAGGTACTCAGCACATTAACCAGTGTGAGGGGATAACATTACATCCATGTACCACTGGAATGTAGCAGGAGGGCCACGTAAACCAAATGGCATGGTGGTGAACTGACAGAATCCTATAGGACTGGCAAATGCAGTTCTGTCTCTGGATTCTGTAGCTAGGGGGATTTACCAGTAACCCTTGGTGAGACAGAGGGTACTGATATACTTGGCACTCTCCAGTCTGTCCACCAAATCATCTATTCTGGGCATTGGATAACTGTCAAATTCTGACACTTGATTAAGTTTCCTAAAATCAAGGCAGATTCTTACACCCCCTTCTTTTTGGTTTACAATCACCACTGATGATGACCAAGCACTTCTCAACTCTTCTAGGATACCCAATTCTTTCATTTTTTGTATCTCCTTAACCACATCAGCTTTTAACCGCTCTGGTAATCTGCATGCGTTTTGTCTAATAGGGCGAGAATTCCTTGTCACTATTACATGCTCAACCCCTTTTGCTTGGCCTGGTAAGGTGGTAAAAGTACTGTTAAATGTCTTTAGCAAGTTACAAATTTCTGCAGTTTGTTCAGAGATTAAGGAAACATTCACCTTTATAGCATCAGCAGTTACAGTTTGTTCCAGTCTATCATAAGTTACATTAATAATCTTCTTTATCAGTTTCTGGTAAAACTAGCAAAACAGCTTTTGGTGTTTTTTCAACCCATTTCTTGAGGAGATTAGCATGGCACATCTTCATAGGATTTTTCCTATCAGGGGTCTCAATCTCATTGTTACCTGTGCCAGTACATCTAGGCACTTTATAAGGCCCTTGCCACTTTATTAATAATTTTCTGCAGTGGATAACAGTAGCAAGACCTTTTCACCTGGCTCAAGAACTTTTTCTTATATCCCATGGTCATAATACACATTCTACTGATTTTGTGCCTCCTCCCAATTACTATGGGCGATTTCAACACATTTTGCCAGCTTCTTTCTCAGGACACACATATAAGATGTAATAGATTGTTTCTGATGGGGATTATCTTCTCATGTTTCTTTTATTACATCTAGTGGCCCTCTAGGTTGTCTACCATACAGCATTTCAAATGGTGAAAAACCTGTTGATGCTTGTGGCAGTTCTATGTAAGCAAAAAGCAGGTAAGGTAAGCATTGGTCCGGGTCTTTCCCTTCCCCTTTTACAAACCTTTTTAACATGCATTTGAGGGTTTGATTAAAATGCTCAACAAGACATACACTAAGGACTCGACACATATAATTGACCTGATACAACAGTTAAACAACCAGGGAATGGATACCACCAACATGACACAAGTCACACTAGTTGTCAAAGATCTATATACCAGCATAGGACATGAGGAGGGTTTGGACTCCCTTTTATACAGCCCTACAGGATAGGATGGATATGCATCCACCGAAGGAGTTTCTGCTCCAACTAGCTGAATAAATCACTTTCAATTTGAGAGAGATTTTTACTTACAGATCAAGGGTACTGTGATGGGGAGCACTATGGCCCCATCGCACGATAACCTGCATATGTGGGATTTTGAGAAAAAACATGTACTTGATCTGGGGCAAAATGTTTTTAGGGAGTACATTTTCTTCTGAAAACGTTACACAGGCAAACTTTTTTATGATATGGACTGGGAACATGACAGACCTTGATAGGTTCATGACATACAATAATTCCAGAAACCAAAACTTAAAAGTTTACCATGACTTCTGAAGAAAATACAATACCTTTTCTAGATCTTTTGATGTACAAGGGTGAAGGAGTATTACACACTACATTATATAGAAAAGAGACTGATAAAAATTCTACATTATTTTACAGCAGTTATCATAACCCTAAATCACGGAGCACTCCTAAATCACAAATCATAAGAGCCAAGAGAAACTGCAGCGAAATGAGGGAATTTAAGAGGGTATCTGAGGAGATGGGACGTTTTCTTTCCAGGGGCTATAGCCACACCTTGGTATCAGAAGCAATAAGGGAAATCGCTAGTACACCTAGAGAAGAACATCGTATACAAGGTGCTAAGAGACCAGTAGAAGATAGGACAGTACTCTCTATGATCTACAGTCTCCTAAGTGGGAAGATCAAAAATATAGTGTATAAGAACTGGAATATCATACAGGCTAGTACATACTCAAATAACAGATTTAACATCCCCCCACTTATAGCTTCTAAACGCAACCCCACATTATGAGATAAAGTAGTACACACTAGACATCTTGGAATTGAAAAACCATTACAGATACAACTTCTACTGGGGCCACTGAAGGATGGCTCATTTCCATGTGGGAATACTAACAAGAAAACAATATTTGAACATCCTTGGAATAACAGGAGGTTCAACATCAAACAACATATCACTAGTGTTTCTGATCATGTGGTCTATGTCCTGAGATGTACTTGCGACTGTGTGTCGGCAAAACTACAAGAGAACTAAAAACAAGGATTAGTGAACACAAAAGTGACATCCGCTTGAATGACCTTCATTACTCTGTGGCAAGACACTTCAACTAAGTGGGACATTTGGCCAAGTCTTTAAGATTCTGGGGCCTAGGGAAGCAGTGTGAACCAACAGCCCCAGGAATAAAATAGGATCATGTATTACAAAAGAGATAGGTTTAATGGATTTTTACCTTGGACATAATGAACACGAGATATGGTTTAAATGAAGAATGTCATTGGTCCTTGTATCGTTGAAGGTCCTGGAATATGTTTCATTGATATGGGCTATCATGTGATCTTTGAAGTGTATTACAAAATTTTTTGTATGAGTTATAAATTTAGTTACGATGGTAGCAACAAAAAAAAAAAAAGAAAAAAGTTACTCACCTGGAACAGTAGTTCCGGAAGTAATATATGTTGTTCATCCACTCCTGTTGGCATGTCCCCTTCCCCTTTAAATCTTGCCAGAAGGTCTTCCAGCTGGCTCCTCCCACCCACACGGGTGGTATAACCCTCGGCTCCGCCCCATGATGCCAGATTTTAGCCTACTGGAAGCCAGGTTGTGTGTCGCAGTCGGGGCGGTCAGGTGGGTCAGTGTGGATGAACAAAATATACCATGCCTAGAAATGAAAATTACGTACCTACCATAATTATGATCTTTCTGTGCATCTTCACCATTCATCACAGATGGGTATCTGGCTGGAGGTCAGGACCACGCGGGAGCTTTTTTTTTTTAAAGGTAGGCGGAGCCGACACACCACTGGCACCGCCCTCGAGGCCGGCGCACTGCGTGGCGCTCACGGGTTGACAGTTAGGCTGTGTCGACTCCACCTGCCTGCCAGTTCTGAGTCACCGGAGAGGTAAGAGGAAGGGAGTGGAGGGTGGGACAAGAAAGTCCAAGGGACAGAAAAAGGAAAAGATGCATGAACTAAAAGGTGAAATAACGACTGAGGGGACAGAAAAGAAAGAGGTTAGAAACTAAAGGGGATTGGGAGGGCCCCCAATCTCTGGAAGCAGAAGAAGGGGGGTAGGGTGGGTAAAGAATTTAGGAGAGAGGGGAGAAGGATATGATATCCCGGACCATGGTCCGTCTCCATATTGTATAGGAACTGCAAGGAGTAGCAAAGCTTTCTGCCAGAATTCAAGGCACGGAATAACTGGCAAACACTCCAGAAAAACAGAGTCGGCTATTCTGGAAGAAGAACAGGATACAGGGATTCAGCACCCTCTCAAGAAAAGATTTTTGGTGAAAAAATTTTTTTTTTATTATTTATTTTAGGAGAAATAGGTTGGATGGAAGCAAGGAGGAGGAGAGGAGGAGGGCAACTACCGACTCCCACCCCACAGGGGTGGAGACAAGGTACTGGAGAAGGAGTGCCGCTTGAGCTATCCACTCTTCCTGGAAAAATACTCCCCTGTGTGTCCCTATTTTACCCCACTCCTAAGGAGGAGAGGGGAAGCACAGAGAAGGAGAGGGACCCAGAGACTGAGGCCCCAGGGGTATGGAGGGTGGGGTTGTGATGAATGGTGAAGATAAACAGAAAGATCATAATTACGGTAGGTACGTAATTTTCATATCTTATCTGTGTCAATCTTCACCATTCATCCCTAGATGAGTGAATACCGAGCCCATGACCGAGAGGGTTTTTCTTTCACACCGTGAGGGACAAAGTCCCTTAGCCCTCAGTGGGTGACACACTAAGGGAACCTTCAGGGCCTGGAGGGCCGAGAGTGGGGGAGAGAAGACTGGCCCCAAGGGGGAAGGAAGTTGCCCGACAAGCGCCGTCTCCTCTGCGGGAGAAAGGTAGGTTCCCGGTGGGTGGAGTTAATGACCATCGCCGGGTGGCGGGTGACAAACCGGGAAAGACGTAGCCTTGCCGTCCGCCTAGTGCAGATCGCTGTCCTCACGACCCTGGTAGCTACCTCGCTAGATCAGAAGATGCCCTCCTTGGTGCCTTGCTAGCTCCAGGCCACGCCGCAGAGAGTGCAATGGCTTGTCTGGTTTGTTCGTGTCAGGCAATGAGGCTAGAGCTGACCTGAGTCTGGACCACAAGAACCTGTCAGGCTGCATAGTGGGCCTGATGTGCAGAGATAGAGAGAAGTAACTGTGTCGAGTGAAAGTCCTCCTACCCCAGAAATCAAAATCCAAGGAGTCCTGATCTGGGGCCAGTCACAGTGAAGGGCGCGAAGCCCATCAGGAGTATCCAACTGCGTCAATCCAGACTGTGGATGAGGCATGGAACCTGGAGACTCCAGGGGTGTGCAATACCTCTGGCTGAGATCCCTTGGGGCAGGAACTCCAGAGAAGGGCCTCTGCCAGGAACACAACGCCGCCTCCCGAAAGGGAGCCGGCCAGGGCGGCACCACAAGGGTGGCCTTGCCAAAATCGCCTAGAAAGGCGTGCGCCGAGTGTTCAGGATTGCTAATAGTGGAAGGAGAAAGGTGCAAATCCTCCAACATCCTCACGAGGAATCGCTGATACTCAGAGAGATCAGCAGCCGGAGAGATGTGGACAGAGGGTTCCTCTCCCCCTGAAGAGGGGGATGAGGAGCTGGAGGTCACCGTCTGTTCAGTGGTTGACTGCATGGGGGGAGGTTGAAAAACCTGGCTGTCCATTGCCCTAACGTAAGCAGGGAACTGAGCAGCCACTGCTCTGAACTGCTCCCAGGTGAGAGGGACGCTAGGACCAAGGATGCCTGGGAGAGCAGGAGAGTGTGGCAGAGGGATGGGGACACAGCCAAGAAGAGATGTCAGCTGGCCTCCGCATGGGCTAAGGAGCGGACCGTGGACACCCGTGGAAGAAGGTGCCCTGGAAGACCCCACAGCCGACAGCTGAACAACCACATCGGTACTGCCTTGGCTGCGCCCGGAAGAATCCCCCCCGTGAGGCGACCGAGGCCGTATAGGTCCAGAAGGACGGTCCCCTGCCTCAAAAGAATGGGACTATCTCAAAGAGATCGCGGAGGAAGAGCGGAAATCCGCACTACGGCTTCTCCCAGGGCCCGGGTGGACCCCAGAAAAATGCCGGCGTGCCGACCCCACACCCCTCGGAGTCTGAAAGAGTCCTCCTCCTCAAGAGGGCCAGCCTAGGTAGCTGGCATCTCTGGGTAGCCCCCGAAGGGGCTATCCAGGGTGCAGTACCCCCCCCCGCAGGTGCTCCGATCGGCCCCAAAGTTGGGCGATCAAGGCACACCACCGGAGGGGGTACCACAACTGAAGGATCAGTGAAACCGCCAAGACCAGGCTGCAGAGCTATGGTGGCCCGCACCACTGCCTGCTGGTCAGCACCCCTGACCCAAGTCTTGGTAGCCACCGACCTCACCTCAGAAGGGGGCTGACTCCGACTCGAAGAGACCACCGTGCTGCCCACCTCAACAGCCAACCCTGAGGGGTCAGACTGCATGTACAACCCAGAGCTCGACTCAGTCTCCGAGGAGGTAGAGTCTGAGGCCCTGTGCCAAACCATGGGAGGGCAGAACCATCCTTACCACCAGGCCCAGAGACCACAGCTGTGCCCAAGTCGGTGCCAGCGCCTCCCGCAACACCGTGAGCGGAATCCGAGGGAGGCGCGGCCCCAGCCCAAGCCAGAGATCCAGAGCCGGGACCAGTCACGGCACCATCTGGTCCCACGGCACCGTGAGCGGCGCCGGGGACGGCATTGACGACAGTCTCGGCGGCACCTTCGGTGCTGCCCGGCTCCCAGGCGCCGCAAATGGCGTGAGGGCCGGGGCGGCGCCGCAGACGGCCTCGAAGGCAGACATGGTGCCGAGCACGGCCCCGCCCGGGTCCCCGGCACCATGAGTGGCGCCGAGAGCCAGGGCGGCACCGTGGACAGTGCCGACTGAGGGAACCAAAGGCCCCATGGCGCCGAGCCTCGAGGACACGGCGCCGTGCTCAACCTCGGCGCCGCGAGATGTGGCAAAGGATGGCATTGCAGTAGATCTCATGGTGGCTCTTAACAGTGCCAACACCTGTGACGGCCGACTGGAGCTCACGGCGCCACGTGACAAGTCTCGCGATAGTCCCGTCACAGCCCACAGCACCACGAATGGCACAGAGGACCAGGACGTGCAAGGACAGCGCCGACCGGAGCCTTCGAGCAGCGGGGGCGACTGCGGGAACCTTCACCCGAAGAGGCGACTGCCATGGCGGCGCCTCCGCCTGCTCCTGGGAAGGAGGGACGGCCTCCTGCACTGTGGAAGAAGCCTCGTCAGGCTAGGCTACAAGTAGCCAAGGCTCCTTCCTCCTCGGTCCGTATAGAACTGGGAGGGAACCCGGAGGAAAGGCAGAGAGAGCATGGCTTGGCCCAACGAGTGCATACCCGACCCCCCAAAGTCGACGGAGCTCACCCCATTTTCCACACGCGTTGTTCGAGGACCCAGCATTCCATGGAGAAGCAGGCGTCACACGAATCCATGTCATGAAGCAGGCCAAGACACAAGAGACACTGGTCGTGCTGGTCGGTGACAGAGAATTTTCAGCCGCATGGGGGGCCGACCTGTCTTGGAAGATTTCTTACCCTCCGACCGAGACATGACCTACGGAGGGAAAAAAACACCAAAAACAGACTCGATGTCGCGAAAATATAAAGATAAGGAAAGATCTTGCCAGGCAACGTCGAGTAGAGGCAAAAACAGAACTGGCAGAAGTACCAACGGACCTTGACGACGAAGGATTGGATTTAACTAGCAGGCCTAAGTTTTCTTCAGAGCATCCCGGGTGACCTCTATGGCGGAGGCGAGGAACTGGCGAGGCAGGCAGAGTCGACACAACCTAATGGCCCAACCATAGCCGCACGTCGTCGGCCTTGAGGGTGGCGCCGGTGGTGTGGCTCCACCTAAAAAAAAAAAGCTCCCGTGCTGTCCTGACCTCCAGCCAGATACCCATCTGTGATGAATGGTAAAGACTGACACAGATAAGATCTACTGTTACAGGCAAATGACCTGTTTTTCTAGGGATGTGGCTATGTTGTTCTTATCCACACTTGTTTTCACACTCCTAGCAGTTCTCTGGGAGGAGGGTGGCAAGGTGTACACCTCTTACTTCAGGAACAGTGACTGGAGAACTGAGGCTCCAAAACCAGCATCCCGGCGTGAATCAAGGTCAATATGGTAATGGTTGATGAAAGTGTTTGCTGTCTTCCAGGTAGCAGCCCTGCATGTTTCCTGAATGGGGATGTCCTTGGAAGCAGCTACCGACCCAGCGGTATGGCAGGTAGAATGAGCTCTTATTCCTCTGGAAGGCTCCTTGCCCGCCAACCTATAGCAGAGATCAATGCATGATGTAATCCATCTGCCAATCGTCCGCTTTGCTGCAGGCCTGCCAGGTGTGGCTTCAGCGTAGGTGACAAACAGCTGGCATACCTCTCCCCGAGCTTCCCCCATCCTCTCCTTATAGTAGGAGAGAACATGTCTCAGGTACAGAGTATGGAGCCTGTACTCGCCATCCGAGGTGTAGTTCGGGTAGAACACAGACAGAGTCAACACCCGATTAAGTTGAAACTTCTGACACCACCTTCGGGAGGAATTTCAGTGGGGACACAGGACAACCTCATCCCTGTGGAAGACCAGATAAGGAGACTCCACCGAAACTGCTAGTAGCTCCCCAGTCATTCTGGCGGACGTGACAGCCACCAGGAAAGCCATCTTTCACGACAAGTGTGATATCTCACACTTGTGCACTGGTTCGAATGGCTTGCCCATGAGCTTTGCCAAAACCAGCAGTAAATCCACTGGAGATGGAGGTTCATGCACCAAAGGGGATATGTGATCGAGGCCTTTGAAAAAGCGCCAGACCACAGTCTCCTGATCGACCCACGCCTGGTAAACAAAGATGGCTGCCAGGTGCACCTTAACGGTCAAAGACCGAAGAGAGCCCCTTTGGACAGAGACCAAAGGTAGTCTAAAATGCTCGCCACAGGACAGGACAAAGGGTCCAGGCCCTTGCCCTGGCACCAAATGGCAAACCTTTTCCATTTGAAGGCGTAGCACTTTCTGGTTGACTCCTTTCTGGATTCTTCCACTACTGAGAGTACATCCTCAGAGAGACCCAAAGCCTGGAACTCTAGCCGGTCAGGTATCAGGCTGTCAGCTGCAGGGATAAAAGGTCCGGATGGAATACCTTCCCCTGATTGACTGATATCAGGTCCGGGTGTGCTGGAAGACGGCTCGGGAATCTGTTGTTGAGGCTGAGGAGATCCGGATACCAGAACTGGCGGGGCCAGTCTGGGGACACCAGGATAACCTGCGCCTTGTCCCTCCTCACCTTGAGGAGCACCCTGTGGATCAAGGGAAATGGAGGGAAGGCACAGAAGAGGCCTGGGATCCATGGCCTTGAGAAGGCATCCCTCTGGAGCGATCCCCGCTGAAGGGTGCAGGCGTGAAACAGCCGTAGCTTGGTGTTTGCCCTGGAGGCAAACAGGTCCACCATCACTTTGCCCCAGTGAGAGAACAGGCTGTGAGATACCTCTGAATGGAAAGACCACTCGTGGTATGTCTCACCTAGGAGGCTCAGGGCATCCACCAGTTGATTTGAGGCTCCTGCCACATGGATGGCTAGGAGATCAGCCTCCAGTCAGCTCACAAGGGTCCAGATACGAAGCACTTCCCTGCACAGCAGCCAGGAGTGCGTGCCTCCCTGTTTCTTGTGGTACTGCATGGTCGTGGTACTGTCCATCTGGACTCGAACCATCTGACCCCGAAGCTGCTGAGAGAATGCTTATGCCGCCAGTCTGACCACTCTGAGCTCCAACAGGTTGATATGGAATGGGAATTCCTCGGGGGTCCAGAACCCATGGGCCCTGTTCCCCATGTGGGCTCCCCAGCCCGTGAGAGAGACATCAGTCGAGAGGATGACCGTCAGCTCGGGGCGGACAAAATGGATCCCTTCGTGCAACCGGTCTAGGACGGTCCACCTGTGGAGAGCATACCACATCTTCTGGGTCACAGTGATCAGATGGCCCAAAATTACCTAAACGCTGAGTCCACTGGGCGGCCAGTTCCCACTGAAGGGGGCGCACATGTCACCGGGCTCAATGGACCATGGTGGTGCAGGCTGCCATGTAACCCAGAAGGCGCAGAAAGTCCCAGGCAGAGCACAAGTGCCCAACTAGAAAAGCTTGGACAAAGGAGGAGAGACCCTCTGCCCTGTCCACCGGGAGCCGGGCTCTGGCTCAGCAACAGTCGAGCTCTGCCCCAATGAAGCACATCACCTGAGAAGACACGAGCTCCGACTTGGCCTCGTTGATCAGGAGGCAAAGTTGAGAGCAGGTCTGGAGGGCCAGGTCCCTGGGCCTCTCCACCTCTTGCTGGGTGGAACCTGCCAAGAGCCAATCATCGAGGCTGGGGTACATTCTGACCCCTCAATGCCTGAGATGAGCTGCTATCACTGCAATGCATTTGGTGAAGACCCGAGGGACAAAGAACAGGCCAAATGGCATGGTTCGGAACTCGTATAAGGTTCCCTCTGCTCTGAAGGGAAGGAACTGCTGGTGGGATGGACGGATTGGGATGTGAAAGAACACGTCCTGGAGATCCAGTAAGCAGAACCACGTTTTGCTCCAGGGATGGTATGATCTTGGACAGAGTTACCATCCTGAAGGTGCGTGGCCTGAGACACTGATTCAGGCTGTGCAGATCTAGAATGGGGCGCCAGCCCCCCACCTGCTTCGGGACCAAAAAGTACCTGGAAATGACCCCTGGGTTGACTGGAGGATCTGCCACTTGAACCACTGCCTCCTAGAGGAGGAGAAGGGCTATGTTATCTCTCAGAGCAGACCGAGTGTGGCCTGATACTCTCTCCTCCCGTGGGGTGCAGGTTCGGCTGAGAGGGCACCGCTCGAATTCCAGAGGCAGACCCTGGCTGACCACTTATAAGACCCACCAGTCCATGGTAACAGCGGACCAGGCGGAAAAAGTGGCGGAGCTGACTTTCCAACGGGAAGACCCACAGCTGCCGTGATGGGGATAGGGGTGGCCACCCCATCCCGTCACTGGGCAGGCTTGGTGGAAGAGGGTTCAGGACCTGAGCCCCAGTCTCGTCTGTAGGCCGATGGAGTCCCAGAATTGGGCCGAAGGCGTCAAGTCTGTGCCTGCTGTTGCTGCACACCATGATACGAGGGCTGCTGGGCCACAGGAGCAGGGTGCCGAAAATGGTTTTAGTGCTTTGAGCAGAAGTGGCAGACTCCAAGGTGGCACTCGACTGCTCGATTCGCTGATGATGACCATCCACACCTGGGCTAAAGAGAACAGTGCCCAGGAAAGGAACATCAGTGAGTTTGTGCTGGGTATCCGCGTAAAGGTGGAAAGACTAAGCCAAGCCCAGTGGCATGAGGCAACTGTGGCTGCCACCAAATGGGCGCAAGAGTCCCCCAGGTACAAAGCCATTTGAAGCTGCTGCTTGGCAATGGCACGGCCCTGGTCCCAGACCTGCCTGACCGTAGTCAGAAGATCCGTGTGGAGGTGCAGGAGAACTTCATTTAAGGAGCCCAACAGGGCGTGAGAGAAGTGCGCCTTGATGATGGCCGAACTTGCCTGGCAGAGGCCTAAAGAGGAGGCTTCACAGACCTTCCTGGGAGCGTGGTCCAATTGTTTGGACTTCTTGTCCAGGGGTCTATCAGTGTCAGCAGAGCAACCTGTGCATCTGAACACAGAGGTGGTCACCAACCCCTCGGCCGAGGGATGTTCTGTGAACCCTGAAAGGGACGCAATGGGCACCGCAAACTTGCGGGCCATCCAGGCAGATGGCACTTGGCAGGATGCTGCCAGAGCTCTGAGGCCAGGCTAACAGTAAACCCCGGCTACAGGAAGGCTTTCGTGGGTGTCTCCCTCGCCTAGGATAGCTGTGGAGGTGCATGCCTTTCTGGACAGCCTCCAAGGGCATCCCCTGAATTCAAAGATAAGGCAGAGAATCCCCTGACATAACGAGGGGCCCTCCTCCATCGACAGACTACCGAAAGACTCACCCCAAGGGAGAGAGTGTAGGTCAGTGTCATCCAAATCAGAAGAATCCAGATAGACTGGTCGGCCACCAAGGTCCCCTTCAACATGCCTGGGATGATCAGGCAGAAGGGCGACTGATATCCTGCGTGGGAGACCCCGAACCATCCAAGAATTCTTTGTAGAAGCCCCTCCCGAAGGCTGTTTAGGCAACGGCTCCACCACAATCGGCAGAGAGACCGATTTTGGCCGAAACGGGCCTGGTTTGGCTGGCTCTGCAGGCAAGGGAACCGATTTGACCGGTTCCAGAGGATTTGGCTTCAGCCTAGGAGGCGAAAGCCAAGTGACAGCCGGCGTAGAAACCATGGCCGGCTAATGTCCGGACATAATCAGCCGTGGCCAAATGAAATCCTCATAGCATCGGAGTTTCTGCCGAAGCCTCTCCTCATATGAGGATGACCGGTGGCGTGGCCTCTTTTTGGCCCGCTTATGTGCCTTCCTCAGCCTATCAGTCGAGAGTCAGAGCTCTCGACCTCAATCGGACTGGCCGATTCGGTCGCTCAGGAGACACTAGGGGAACCAGTGATGTACCCGGATCAGGGACTGGTTGCTCAATGGGATCCCCAGTGAGCTGAGTCACCTCATCAGGAAGAGGCAGGACTGGAGTCCTGGACAAAGAGTCATCAGCCTCGTCAGGCGAGAACAGGTAGACGAGGATCGAGAGTGGTCTCAACCTCATCGATCGGGACCTCGGGTCAACTGGCCAGATGGCATGGCCGAGAAGCCAGAGGCCGAGAAATCAATTTCGACCAACGTCGATACTGCAACTTCCTGGGACCAAGATTGCTCAGGATCCCAAGAGCGTCTTCACCGAGACAAAGAGTGCTTTGGAGCCATTTCCTTCTTACCAGACCGAGAGGAATACGACCCCACAGGTCCCTCGCCCGTAGTGGGGAGGGACTGACACAGCTCTCAGAAGGAACCCGGAAACGTGGCACAGGTTCAGAGGAACAAAAACTGACCAAGAAGAGGATTCTGCAACACGCGACACTGCTTTTTCGAAGGCCTGCATCTGTTCCAACTGCTCGGCGGACCCCGCAGCTGTGTAGACCGCCCACCGGGCCTCTTTTGATTTCACCGGAGGATTCTGTTTCTCAGGCCTGCCCAATTTAAGGCATGTGAGACAATCGTCGAGGACATTTGGGTGAAACGCAAGGCACATGTCGCAAGTCTGGGTGTCATGGCCGACACCCAGGCAGCAGGCATGCAGAGTATGTGGATCGGTGCACAACATTTTTGGCTCCACAGACACCGCGAAATCCGAGGAAGATTCATCTTCCATGACAGTAACAATAATAATCACAGTAGCTGGCTCGAACAAAGCGGGACTTCAGAGCGACCTAGGGTTAAAAGCCAGGGCCTACAAAGCGAAAGCAAGGGAGGCAACCTGAATCTTCCATCGGAAAGGAAGATCTGGTGTGATGGGGCACAGCAGAGGGTTATACCACCCAGGTGGGTGGGAGCAGCCAGCTTGAAGACCTTCCGGCACGATTTAAAGTGGAAGGGGACATGCCAACAAGTGTGGATAAGAACAACATATCCACATCCACAGAAATAATTTTATGTGCACCTCCCGTCCTCCAGTGCTGCCTTTAGGAAATGCTTTTATAATTAGAGCTTACATCACTTTTATAACAATGAGATTTAGAAAGACACTACTTAAAATGAGTTTAAAGTGCTGATGTGGTATTTAGTATACTAAAAATGATTCTGTGGAATTCACCACAGGCAGGGGGCAAACCACTGATGGAAGACCCTGCTTGCACTGAGGCAATGCCAATGGAGATCTTTCCTCAGCACTATTCTACCAGGACTCCCGCCCCTGGGCTTCTTCAGCAACAATGCAAGCAATGGCATTGTATACGTCACCACGTAACATCATAACCCCTGCGATCTGACAGCATTTAAACCACGCTAGCACAGGAAGTACGCTGGGAGATTTGTGCAAAGGTCCACTGATACTGGCAGGAACCCTTTTCTTCATTTTTTGTATTAAGAGAAAGTACAGTTATGCAAGAACTTACCGTAACAGTAGATCTTCGAGAGGAGTTCTTGCAGCAGGCTACAACCATTAGGACTAATGCCACAGGTCTTAGGACCCTTGAAAAATTCTTAGCTAGCTGTACCCAGCAGGGACCGCCCCTGACGTCGGCTCCACTCCAACGTCGGTCACGGTACATAAGGGGCAGACCACTGCTCCACCCAATTCCCCCACCAAGACCCGCGAACGGGCTCTAACGAGAGAAAGAAGCGAAACCTGCAGATGATGTGCTGAACACCTCACGGGGTAGCACCTGCTGCAAGAGCTCCTCTAGGATCGACTGTCACGGTAAGTTCTTACGAACTGTACTATCTTATTTCGAGGGAGCTCTTGCAGCAGGCTATAGCCATTAGGAGTGAATCCCAAACAGCCCCGCACCAAGGAGGTGCCTAACCCCGGGAGGAGGAAGGGTGGAATAATGCTGGCAACACAGCAACTCAGGACAGGAGTCCGTGAAGGACTGCCAAGCCAAAACCGACACGGCGTCTGGATGCAATGTCCAGGCTATAATGCTTCACAAATGTGTGCACAGAATTCCAGGTGGCTGTTGCACAAATGTCTCTTGTAGAGACATTCTTCAAGGCAGCAAAAGAAGCAGAGACTCCCCTGGTGGAGTGACCCCTTACCAGGCCCGGAAGGGGTTTGTTGTGTTTCTCATAGCAAAACACAATGCAGTGGACAAGCCACTTAGAAATCGTCTGTTTGGACGCCGGTTTGCTCAAGTGTTGTGGCGTGAAGGCCACAAACAGTTGCTCTGATTTACGGTGTGTAGCTGTGCACTTGAGGTAGTACCTCAGCGCCCTGTGAACATCCAGTGTGTGAAGGAGAGCTTCTCCCCTATTGGAAGGAGAAGAAAAATAAACTGGAAGGTCTGAGGGTCAACTCCGAGACCACTTTAGGAAGGAACTTAGGATCTGTTCGAAGGGAACCCCTTTCCCTGTGAAAAACCAAATAAGGCTCTTTACACATCAGAGCCTGGAGCTTGGAACCTCTTCGAGCTGAGGTAACAGCTACTAAAAAAATTGCAGTTACGTAAGAACTTATCATAACAGCAGATCTTCGAGAGAGGTTCCTGCAGTAGGTCTTCACATATAGGACTGTACCCTAGTGTCAGATTCCAACGGCAAACTTATAGCTAGCAATCATCAGCGGGAACAGCCCCCGATGTCAGGTGATTATAAGAGGGGTGGTCCTGTGCCTGCCCTCCAGTTCTTTTATACCGGAGACCTATAAAAAGGTAAGAAAAAATAGGAGTAAAGACTCCTAGGACATGCTTCCTCTCTAGACCCAAGGGCTAGGCAGGATGAAAATGAAGGAAACATTCCAGGAGTAGGGGAATGGGTGGAATTAGATTTAACAGAGGAACTCTCTCAAGATCTACTGTTATGGTAAGTTCTTACATAACTGCAACATCTTACTTCGAGGGTTCCTGCAGTAGGTCTTCACATATAGGACTGAATACCAAGTAGTCCCAAAAGCAAATAATAGAGATGTACATCCGGGAGGAGAAGTCACCACGTGAAATTATGGCAGAAGGCCTTGCCAGGTCCCAGGGGGGACAGGGATTCCGGATCGGAGGTTTCAAGTGAAGGATGCCTTTTAGAAAGGTTTTGGCAACCTCCAACTGAGCCAAAGTTTTGTCCTCCACTGGGAGGTGGAAGGCCGACACCGTAGAGAGATGGACCTTAACTGAAGAGTAGCTAAGTCCATTCTCAGATAAATGTGTGACGTATTCTAACACCTGGGCCACCGAGCACAAAAATGGATCCCACTGACTTGCTAGGGCCCAGATCGAAAATATTTTCCACTTCATGGCGTAAGTGGATCTAGCAGAGGGTTTTCTGGCTTCTACTAAGATGTGTGCAACCTGTGAAGAGACACTGTAGCGGGAAACCGCTATGTCCACAGGTGCCATGCATGAAGGTGGAGAGACTGAAGACTTGGGTGGACCAAGGTGCCCTGCTCCTGTGTCAGAAGGTCGTGGGAAAACAGCAAGGGGACCGGGGGTTCCAGTGCCACTTGCTGCAGAAGGGGATACAAATCTGGCATGGCCAAAGAGGAGCGATGAGGATCACATGTGCTCCCTCCTGCTGAAGTTTCACCAGAACCTTCTGAATGAGAGGAAAGGCGTAGAGAAACCTCCCTGTCCAGGAGAGAGACAGTGTGTCTCGCCAAAAAGCACCATGCTCGGGAACGAGGGAGCAAAAGCTGGGTCGTTTTGCACTGAATGGTGAGGTGAAAAGATCTACCCCTGGTTGACCCCATCGAAGAAAGAGTTCTTAGACCACCTCTAACTTTAACTCCCATTCATGAGCCCTGGCTACTGATCGACTGAGACTGTCCGCCAGGACAATGCTTATGCCTGGGACGTGGAGTGCTGTCAAGAAAAGGCTATGCTGAATTGCCCAGTACCAGACCCTCATTGCTTCCCTGCAGAGAGAGTACGAGCGAGTTCCTCCCAGTTTGTTGATGTACCAGACAGTGGACATGTTGTCTGTCTGGACCAGAAGTGGTCCCAGTACCAGGAGAGACTGGAAAGCCTGGTGAGCGTAAAGAACTGCCCCGGTTTCCAGAACGTTGATGTACAGCATAAGCTCCTGGTCAGACCAAGACCCCTGTGTCTTGTGTACCCCCAGATGGGCTCCCCAGCCCACGTCTGAGGTGTCCGTGGTGAGGATTTGTGTAGGAACAGGGAAATGAAAAGGTGTTCCCCTCGAAAGGTTGGAGAGATCCTGCCACCATCGAAGATCTCTCTGTAGGCTGTCGGAGATCATGAGTTTTTGGTTAATGTCATCTGTCCTCTGATCCCACTGGACTCTGAGACACCACTGGGTGACCCTCATGTGAAGTCTGGCCAGGGGCACTGTGGAAATGGCCGCTGCCATCAGTCCCAAGAGATGGAGCACGGCATGTGCTGGGATCCACCGAGCCTGGGCCACGAGAGTGGCTTGAGCAACTAAAGTCTCGGCTTGATCCGATGGCAGAAAAGCCTTGCTCTGAACTGTATGTAGTATTGCTCCAATGAACTGGAGCCGTTGGGATGGTACTAGATGGGATTTGGGTAGCTTGACTGACACCCAGAAAAGAAAACACGCTCAGAGTGAAAGACAGCTTCTTTCAGGCTGTTCGGAGAGGGTGCTGCGAGGAGCCAGTCGTCCAGGTATGGGAAAACGTAAATGCCCTGGCAGCGAAGGAAGGCCGTGACCACCACTAAGCACTTCGTGAACACCCGAGGGGCCGAGTAAAGGCCAAAGGGGAGTGCTCCAAACTGAAAATGGTTCGCCAGGAAAGTAAAACGGAGAAAATGGTGGTGAGCTGGGAGGATAGGGATGTGCAGGTAGGCATCCTGCATATCCAGGGAGCACAGCCAAGAGTCTGGATGGAGCAGGGGGAGGAGCCCCTGAAGGGTCAAAAAGCGAAAATTCTTGTACTCGACAAAGAGGTTTAGCATGCTGAGATCCAGGATCGGTCTCAGATTACCAGTCTTCTTTGGGACTACGAAGAAGTGGGAGTAAAATCTCTTTCCTATCTGGTTTTGAGGGACGGGTTCTATAGCCTTCTTTAGCAGAAGGGTCCGGCTCTCTTGGGAGACAATGAGGATCTGATCCCTTGGATATAAAGACCGTCCCGGCGGAAAAAAGGTCCGGAATCTCGAAAAGTCTGTTGAGTGACCCCGCTGGATGAGCTGTAACACCCAAGATTCTGCGGTGATGAACCTCCACCCCTCCAGGTGGAGGCCGAACCTCCTTCCGACTGCTTCCTCCTTGCTTAATGGAGGTAGTGGAAGGAGGGGAAAGGAGTCAGGACACCAAGGGGAGCTTTTGCCCCAGAGGCCGGTTTGGGGAACTTGGACTGGGGGGGGTCTGAGCTCCAGAAAGAGGGGCGCGTCTTTCCCCTGATGCTTACCTTGGTTCTTATTCCAACCTTCTCCTGGCGATTTAAAAGGCGCTTTTTTCTGTCTCGCCCAGTATATAGGAGTATACATCCCAAAGGAAGCATTCACTCTCCTGCAGCCCCATGATAATATCTTTGGCATCGCCACCAAAGAGGATGGAACCCCAAAAAGGGGCATCCAAAAGGGAGGACTGTATGACTTGTGCCAAACCTGCTATCTGTAGCCGAGAAAGGCTGTGAAGGCAGATCCCCGGCTGCTGCTCTAGCACTGAGTCCACTGAGTCATACATTGCTCACAATGCATGACGGCAAGAGGACGTTCCCATCCTGACCTTGTCCAGAAGCTTTTTCCTGAGGGTTTCATCCTGGACTTCCAGTAGGTCCCTTTCCAGGTCTGAAAGAGACGCCTTCTGGAAAGCAACCATGTGAGAGACATAGTTGAGGGACCGAATGGCGCAAGAGGAAGAGGAATGAATCTTCCTGCCAAATTGGTTCAACTGACGAGAGTCCTTGTCTGGAAGCGAGGAGCTCAGATGTTTCGGTTGAGCTGACCGGTCGTGAGCTGCCGTGATCACCATATAGTCAGCCTTTGGAGGAGTGGTGAGGTGCTGAATCCCTTTGGGGGGATAAGTCTGATCCGCCTTTCTGGAGACCCCCGGGATGGAGGATGGCTGCTGCCATACCGTGGTCACCAGATCCTCATGATGGCCTATCGAAGGGGGATGGGGATGGGATCAATAGTAGTTAAATCCAGGTGCTCTGCCAGTCTCTTGCATTGTGGATCCACCTCTTTCGAAGACCAGCCTTATGCTGCCTGGATGGTGCGTAAAAGGTCTCTGAAGGAAGGGTCCTCTAGAGGAGATTTAGAGGACTCCATGGGAGGTACCTCAACGGGAGAACTGGGGTCCGAAGACACAGAATCAGAATCCATCTCCAAGAGCTGAGAACCACTAGGAATGGAAGGATCCACCCCTGAAGATCCCACGATAAGAGCACCCGATGCCCTTCCAGAGGGAGGTGGTGAAGGGGGGCCCCTGGGTAGGTGGATGCCCCCCACTAACTGCCTGACCTCCGTGAGGAGCTGGGTTCTGGCATCCTTCCACCATGGGGGGGGACCGACTCGCGGTCAGGCGCCGGAGGAGGCTGAAAGCCCTGGTAGCCTGGGAATTGGGGGTACTGCCATGGAGGATACTGGAAACCCAGCACTGCTTGAGAATAGTAAGAGTACCCAGGGTATCATGGTGTCGGGGGCACATGGGGATCTGGCCCTGGGAACCCACCTGAAGGATCCGGACTTACCGGGGGAGGTGCCACAGCACCACTAGGTGACATGGGATCCGCAAGGGCCCCTGAAGGTCCCGAGGGAGGGGGCTCCATGGATGGATCCCCAGCCAGTGACGGACTCCTGTCCGGGGGTGACAAAAGTCATGGCGAAGGAGGGACCTCAACAAAAGGTCAATGTGCGATCCTGCTGTAGGGGTGAGCATAGAATCGGGTGGCGAATCCCTGGGGCGAAGAACTCGGTGGGATGACGAGTCGCTCTGCCGCACACTTTGTCCGACGTCAGGGGGCCAAGCTAGAGCCCGACGGGAAAGTGGAAGTGTCCGGGCGGCCGACAGAGGAGCCGTCGTCCAACTGATCAGATCTAACCGGGCTAGTGGAGGTCAGAAGACCGCCGCTAGACTTAATGGCAGGAGCCATGCACACTTCGACAGAGTCGAGGGGTGACTTATCGGCCAAGCAGAGAGGCGACCCCCGGCTGCCCGCTCACCTCGGCAGGAGAAGGAGAAGGTGCCCGGGCCCAAAGAGGAGGATGGTGTACCAGGAGGAGTACTCATGGTTTCTGGAGGCCTCCCGCGTGGCGACAAACTCCTGTCCCAGCGCTTCTCCTTGCTCTTCTTCCTCAGGGCCGGCGATGATGACCTTTCCCTCAATTCCTGGAGCTACTTTTCCATCGATGCCAGTCATCTGGTCAGGAGGTGGGCCTCGAGGGTCCGTTTACGCCTGGTCTGAGTTGCCTGTTTGAAAGCCTGGCAGATGGGGTACTCCTCGGTGTTGTGCTTAGAGCCTAGGCACAAGAGGCAGTGGGAATGGTCGTCCCTGTGCGGGATTTGGACTCTGCACTTCGAGCACTTCTTCTTTGGTCGAGAAGACACCAATCGTCAAAAAATTGAATGAAAGGTATTTATGAGGCGAAGAAAACTTCGACAAATGGGTGTTTGATCACTGTTCTACTCGTAGCCGAACGAACTGAGGCGAAGGCGGGAAAGAACTGGAGGGTGGGCACGGGACCGCCCCTTTTATATTCAGGCTGACGTCACGTCACCTGTCGTCGGGGTGGTCCCCGCTGATTGCTAGCTACAAGTTTGCCGTTTGAACCCGACACCAGGGGGCGCAGTCCTATATGTGAAGACCTACTGCAGGAACCCTCTCGAAGTAAGATCAAACCTTCCAGGAAAGGTAACGCAGCTCACAATCAGCCTCTGAGTCAAAATGGAGAAGAGTTTGCTTCTCCAACACAAACAGGAGGTCCCAAGGAGGGATAGCCTCCCTAATGGGAGGTCTCATATGCAGAATACCCCGTAAAAAGGTGCGTGCCACGTCCAGTTGGGCCAAGGTTCTATCCCCCAAGAGAACATGATATGCAGAAAAGGCCCACATATGCACATTTATCGAAGACTAGCTCAAGCCTTTTTGGTATAAGGATAGGAGATACAGCAATGCTGAGCTCACCGGACAGCTAAGGGGGTCCAGACGGTGAGACACCGCCCATAAGCAGAAATGCTTCCACTTCATAGCATAAGTGGAGAGAGTAGAGGGCTTCCTCGCTGAGACGAGGACATCTGCAACCTCCTGGAGACGCCATACTTGGATTTTGCTACGTCTGCAGGAGACAAGAATGAAGGTGCAAAGACCTGAGACCTGGATGGACCAGCGTGCCCCAATCCTGGGACAGCAACTGCGAGCATACTGGCAGTGGAATTGGAGGTTCCGAGGACAACTGCTGAAGTAGTGGGAAAGTACGCTCTTGCAGCAGGTTACACTATTAGGACTGAAGCCGGCAGGTGCCAGGACCCCACGGAAAAATTCTAGCTAGCAATATCCAGCGGGGGACCGCCCCTGACGTCTGCCCCTCCCCGACATCAGGCATCACATAAAAGGGGGCAGTCCGCCAGCATCCCCAGCTCTCCCGCCGGAGACTCCCGGCCCAAGAATAACATTTGAAGGGGAGACCAAGGATCCGCTTCCAAAGGAAGGTTTGCAGAAGGCGTCGAAAGATGCTGTAGCCTAGAAACTAGGTCAGAAGACTCAACCTCCAGAGGGGAAGGTGGAAGGGAAACTAGCTGCTGCAAGAGCTGTTCTCAAAGATCTACTGTTACGGTAAGTTCTTACATAACTGTACTATCTTACTTCAAGAAACAGCTCTTGCAGCAGGTTACACCATTAGGACCGATTCCCAAGCAGTAAGGAACCAAGTTGTCATCGGGAGGAGGATAGGAGGAAAACTCCAGGCTTCAGGACAAAAGTCCCTGAAGGACCGCCAAGCCGAAACCAGCTCTGCGTCTAGAGGCAATATCCAAACTGTAGTGCCTGATAACTGTGTGTACAGTGCTCCAGGTCGTTGCTGCACAGATGGCTGAAGTGGAAACATTTTTCAGCGCCGCGAAAGAGGTAGCCACCTCCCTAGTGGAGTGAATCTTTACCGGTCCCGGTGAGGGTTTATTGCGCTTCTGATAACAAAACATAATACACTTTACCAGCGGTCTCGAAAGCCACTGTTTGGAGACAGAAGCACTGATCATCCTCTGTGCGTAGGAGACAAAGAGCTGGTCCGAAGTCCGATGGGCTTTGGTTCTGGTCAGATAATATCTGAGGCACCTATGCACATCCAAAGTGTGCAACAGGGCCCCCCTCCCCCCCCGTTATCGTGATTCGGGTAATACACTGGTAGGTCTACATCCTGGTTGAGTGCGACAGCCGAGACCACTTTGGGAAGAAACTTAGGATTTGTTCTTAAGGACACCCTGTCCTTGTGAAAAACCAAATTAGGATCCTTGCACATGAGTGCATGAAGCTCAGAAACTCTTCTGGCAGAAGTAACCGCAACTAAAAGGAGCGTCGTCCAAGCGAGGAGACGCAGCTCGCAATCCGCAGCTGGTTCAAAAGGAGGCAGCATAAACTGCTCTAGAACAAAAGGAAGATCCCAAGGTGGAACTGGGTCTTTGATGGGAGGTCTCAAGTGCAGGATGCCGCACAAAAAGGCGCAGGAAACCTCTAGTTGAGCGAGAGACCTGTGACCTATCGGTGAATGGTACGCTGAAATAGCGCATAGATGGACCTTGATGGAGGAATAGGCAAGTCCTGCCTCATAAAGGGATAGGAGGTAGTCTAAAACAGACCTTACGGAACACTCCAATGGGGTCAATGCTCGAACCTGAGCCCAAATACAAAATCTACGCTACTTCATGGCGTAAGTAGCGTGAGTAGAGGGTTTTCTGGCTGCCGCCAGAATGTCCGCAACTTCCTGAGAGACCCCGTATCTCAGGACTGCTATGTTCTTAGGAGCCAGGCATGCAGGTTCAGAGACCGAAGATCCGGATGGACTAAAGAGCCTGTCTCCTGGGAAAGAAGATGAGAGCAAAACGGCAGAGGCACCGGAGGTTCCTGGGCCAGCTGATGCAAGAGAGGGAACCAAATCTGCATGGGCCAAAAGGGTGCTACTAGAATAAGGGACGCTTGCTCTTGACGGAGCTTCAATAGAACCCTCTGGACCAAAGGAAAGGGCGGGAAAGTGTAGAGGAACCTGCCCTTCCAAGAGAGGGACAACACGTCTCGTCAGAAAACACCAGGCCCTGGATTTAGCGAGCAGAAATTGGGCAGTTATGCATTGAATGGGGACGCAAAGAGGTCTAATTCTGGTGTACCCCATCTGTGGAATAGGTCCTCTGCAACTTCCTGAAACAGTTCCCATTTGTAAACCCTGGCCTGTGATCGGCTTAGGCTGTCCACACTGGGAACATGTACTGCAATGATGCGTGCACCGTGTTGCAATACCCAGTTCCAAACCCTCTGAGCCTCCTTGCAAAGGGGGTAGGAATGAGTGCCTCCATGTTTGTTGAGATAGTACATCATCGTGTTATTGTCTGTTTGAACCAGAAGAATACCCGGTGGAATCTCCGTCTGGAATGCCTGTAGGGCGTATAGAACAGATCTCATCTCCAGAATATTTATGTGAAAATGGGACTCCAGAGACGTCCAGGAGCTTTGAGTCCTAACCCCGTTGAGGTGAGCTCCCCATCCGGACCCCAAGGAGTCTGTGGACAGAGTCGCTGAAGGAGGTGGCGCAGTGAAGGGGACTCCCATCGAGAGGTGGTCTGGGACGAGCCAGCAATGCCAGTCATGAATGATTGCGTTCGTGATCCGGACTGGATGCTGCAGATGATCCTGCTTTTGGTCCCACTGTGTTCTCAACATCCACTGGGTAATCCGCATATGGAGTCGAGCTAGGGGAACCGTAGCAATGGCAGCCGCCATGTGTCCGAGCAGGCAAAGGACGGTGCGAGCTGGTACCATCTTCTTTTCCATTATGTCCCTTATGAGGGATCTGATGCGTTCCACCCTGTCCTCGGGAAGGAATGCCCTTCCCTGAATTGTGTCCAGAACCACACCTATAAAGTGCAAGTTCTGAGACGGAACAAGGCACAACCTGCTGACTGATGGTGATGCCCAGCGTTAGGAAGAGGGAACAGGTATCCAGTATTGCGGACATCAGGGCCTCCCATGAGGGTGCCATGAGGAGCCAGTCGTCTAGCTACGGGAACACGTAGTGGCCTCTTCTGACAGCTGCTGCCACGACTGCCATGCACCTCGTGAACACCCAAGGTGCTGAAGACAGTCTGAAGGGAAGGGCTCGAAACTGGTAGTGGTGTCCCAGAAACTCAAAGCGCAGAAATCTGCGGTACGCTCCAGCGATCGGGAGATGTAGGTAAGCATCCTGCATGTCCAGCAACGCCAGCCATGCACCCTCTTTGAGCATGCAGAAATGCTTGTAAAGCACAAAATTGTTGAGATCGCTGAGATCCAAAATCAGGCGCAAGTCCCCTGATTTCTTTGGAACCAGGAACAAGTGTAAATAGTAACCGTTTCCTCTCTGGTTCAGAGGAACATGTTCTATGGCCTCCTTGTGTAGGAGGGCCAAGATTTCTTGCTGAATAAGCAGAGTATGCTGACCCGAGTAACGGGAGAGCAGGGGAGGTCTGGACGGTGGCTGACTGAGGAACTCTATATTAGAGTGGCTTGGTTCGACCAACTGCAACACCCACCGGTCGGAGGTGATCCTCTGCCATCCTGAAAGGTGATGAGAGATGCGACCCCTGACCTTCTCAACCCTTTGATCCAGAGGAGGAGGCGAGGGCCGGGAAGGAGTCATGCTGTGGTGGTGTTGGCCCCCGCAGGCTGGGCTGCTTTTGAGTGCTTGGGCCCTGGCCCGAGGAGAACCTGGCTTGATTCTTACGGCCGAAGTTGCCCCTGGGTTGCTGGCCGGAACGTGGCTGTTGCCTTTGTTGACAGCCGCGAAAGCGATTCTGGTTCCTATGAAAGGAACCAGACTTTGGTCAATACATAGCTTGTACAGTCCTGACTGCCTTCCCAGCGTCCTGCAATTTGGTGATGACCTTCTCGGACTCTTCACCAAAGAGGATCGCTCCATTATAAGGGACGTCCTGGGTAAATCCGGAGACCCTCAGCATGAGTGCCTCCAGAAACAAATGCCTGTAGCTGCTCTCCTGGCTGCCGAGTCCGCTGAGTCGTGAGCGGCTAGGAGAACCTGGGTCCCCACGTCAGACCCAGTTTAGAGGAGGTTTAGCAGCTTTTCCTTTTCGCCATCTGGTAGATCTTTAAGTAGGTCTTGCCCTGATCCCAAAGGGCGTTCTGAAACTGCACCATGTGCGTCAGATAGTTCAAAGACCTAATAGAGCATGTACCAGCTGCATACACGCGTCTTCCCATGGAATCTAATTGTTTAGATTCCTGGTCTGGAGGTTGGGTGCTCAAATGTTGAGGTAGCTGGGACCTGTCATGAGATGCAGTAATGACCATAGAGTTGGCCAGGGGTTGTTGCGCCAAATACTGGTCCTCCGTAGGAGCCCTGTAAAGGCGGTCAACCTTCTTTGGAACAGCCGGTGTGGAATGTGGATGCTTCAAAGCTGCCTTGGTGACGTCCGTAAAGGTGTCCACCAAAGGTGGGACCACCATAGGCTTTGGGTCTTTCTGTCTGAGGTAACGGGCAAGGCGTTGTCTCTCGGGGTCTAGCTCTTCAGTCTCCCATCCCATATTGCCTTGGATGTGCCTCATGATTTCCGAGAAGGAGGGATCATCTGGGGGCGACCTTGGGAGGTCCCGTGGGTCTGATGATGGGGAACTGAAAGGAGATGGAGACCTGGAGATGTCGGACGTATCCGGTCTGGAGTCATCTCCCGATGATCGACGTCCACCCCAGGGACGCTTCGGGCTCGGGGACCCTGAGGGAGAACGTGAAGGGCGTTTCCTATCTCTCGACTGGCCCCGAGGAGGTGGAGTAGGCTCCTTGAGGGTTCGGGATCTGTCACTTGCGGCACCCCTAGGAGGAGGTGGAGGAGGCTGAGGCTTAGAGGGAACCACGTCCTTCTTGATGGTTTCTCACCAAAAGGTGAACAAATCCTTCACCTCCTGGATGTTCATGCCTGACGAAGGACTCAGCGTCTGTGTGCGCCTGTTGTTGGGCGTCGGTGTGGGCCTGTCGTCGGGCTCAGGCGTCGAGTCCCGGGAAAGCACTGTATCCTCTGTGTCGCCAGTCTGATTGTCTGGTGGCACGGTAGCCTCTTCGCCTGAGGACCCCTGACGTCCGGTGTCCACCAGCGGCGGTGTAATGTTTGGTCATCTTTCGGGTGCTGGGTTGGACGCCTTCTTGGACTCCGTCGTCTGCTTAAGGGACATCAGCTCAGAGGTCTTCTTTGGAGGTTGGGAGACGGACCTGAAGTCTGTTTCGCAGCGTCGGTCAGACGCACCACTTGATTTGGAGGAAGATTTTTTATGCCTGTCCGAAGGAGCAGGCTTAGAGGCATTCGTTGCCAGAGAGGTCTTGAGCAGGTGTAGGGAGGTGGAGGAGCCTCCCGGGAAGGAGATCTATCGGACCGGGAAGAGCTGGAGGTGGTCCTGGACTCTGAGGCCCTGCTTGGAGATTTTGCTCTGTCCGAGTCCCGATGCTTGTCCTGGTGCTTCTCAGACTTATGAGAAGATTCCCCTCTGGAGAAAGGTCTTTTCTCCATCTTTTTTAGTTTCTCCTCGAGGAGGAATCCCTGAAGGGCCTTTTGGCGGCGGATCCGGGTCCTGCTACTGAACTGCTGGCAAACAGAGCAGGCCTGGGTGTCGTGCTCCGGGCCCAGCCGCCTGACACAAGCAGAATGAAGGTCTGCAAAGGGGATCTGCTTGCCACAGGCTCACTTAGAGGGACATCTGTCAGGAGAAGGAGTAGAAGAAGCAGACATGGAGTAAATTTTTAAATGAAAATTGAAGATTTCATGTGTGTAGAGTAAAGCGGGCTTCCGTGAGGCCGATGCTGGCAAGTCGAAGGCGGGAAAAGAACTGGGGATGCTGGGGACCTCTTTATGCGGCTGCCTGACGCCGGAAGGGCCGACATCGGGGCGTCCCACTGGATATTGCTAGCTAGAATTTTTCCATGGGGTCCTGGCACCTGCCGGCTTCAGTCCTAATGGTGTAACCTGCTGCAAGAGCTGTTTCTCGAAGTAAGATCCAAATCTGCTGAGGCCACAATGGGGCGATTAGAATCATTCGAGCCCACCTTGGCCTGTATCTTCAATAGTACTCTCTGAATGAGAGGGAAGGCAGGGAAGGAATAAAGAAACCTCCCTGCCCAACAAAGGGACAACGTGTCTGGCCAGAAAGCACCAGGTGCAAGCTCTCGCGAGCAGAAAGTTGGCAGTTTGGCATTGCGTGGGGACGCAGAGAGGTCCAGTTCTGGATGACCCCATGTGTCGAAGAGCTGGTGCACGACTGATTGTAGTAACTCCCACTCATGTGTCTTGGACCGAGACCTGCTTAGGCTGTCTGCCAAGTTGTTTAGGATGCCTGGAACGTGCACTGCGGACAGAGAGATGTGACGCTCCAGCGCCCAGTACCAGACTCTCATCGCCTCCCTGCATAGGGGGTAGGAGTGTGTTCCCCCTTGCTTGTTGATGTAAAAGACGACCACCATGTTGTCCGTCTGAATTAAGAGAGAGCCTGGGACAAAGTCCTCTTGGAAGGCATGTAGCGCATTGAGGACCGCTCACATCTCCAGGACACTGATGTGGCAGTCACGCTCCACTGGGGTCCAGACCCCTTGTGTTTGGCGGGTCCCTAGGTGCGCCCCCCCCCATCCCAAATCTGACACATCCATCATTAGGGTCTAATCTGGGGGCTCCTGATGGAAAGGGACCCCTTTCTCTAGCTTGAGAGGGTCTGGCCACCAAAGTAGTGTCCTCTTGACCAGCTCTGCGACTCTTACCATGTGGTCTAAGTCATCTGAGCATTGATCCCACTGCACCCTGAGCATCCACTGTGGGATTCTCATGTAGAGGCGGGCCAAAAAAGTCACAGGGATGGCCGCCACCATGTGCCCCAGAAGTCTGAGTAAGGTCCTGGTCTGGACCTGAGGGGTTACTAGGACCGATCCGGCTATCTTCCACAGGCGATCACCCCTCCTGGAATAGAAAAGCTATGCCCTGGATTGAGTCCAGGACTGCCCCTATGAAGACAAGTCTTTGGCTGGGCTCCGGGGAAGACTCTGGAAGGTTCTGGGTGATCCCCACCTCTCGGAACAGAGTATAGGTGTCTCTGAGAGCCTGAAGTAGGCGCGTCCTTGACGGGGCCACATGCAGCCAATCGTCGAGGCAAGTGAAGACATAATGCCCCTGTCACCTTAGACCCACAGCTACCACTGCCAAGCATTTGGTGAAGACTCCAGGAGTGGAGGAGAGACCGAACCTAAAACTAATAATGCTCCCCCTGGAAGTGGAACCTCAGGTACTTCCTGTTTGGGGAGACACCCCGATCTGCATGTACGCATCTTGCATATCTAGGAAGCAAAGCTCGTCTCCCTGGTGCAGCAGAGGAATAAGACCTGGAAGGATCACCATCCTGAACCTTTGGTATTCTATATAGTTGTTTAAGGAGTTGCAGTCCAGGATGGGCCGAAGATCTTGTGCCTTTTTTGGAACTAGGAAAAAGTGGGAGTGATATCCTACTCCCCCCATTGCTGCAGAAGAACTGGTTCTATCGCCCCTTTTTCACAAGGGGTTCTGAATCTCTCCTTCTATAAGAGGTATGTGAGAAGGAGGATATCTTGAGGTCCTTGCTGGAGTGTCTGGGGGAATTACGGTAACTCCAGCGTATGTCCCCTCCTTATAATGTCTTGGACCCAGTGGTCCGCTGTAATAGAGCTCCAACCTTTCAGATGAAGAGAGAAGCGACCCCCTACTACCTCCTCCAGAGGGGGGGGGGGTCGAGGAGTCATTGGGTGGAGCTGGAGTGGGCAGAGAGGCTTGGGAGGACTTGGGGCATCGAAAAGTAGCGCCTCCAGTTTGCCAGCTTTCCTTTTGAAGCCACCTCTCTGGCACCGTTTGCGTCCATGGGTTTCAGCACCTGAGGGCTAATGAAATGGCAGCCATCTCGCTAGTTTCTGGTCCCCTCTGTACATCTGCCTGACAAACCAGATGGATTTGCCAGACTTCTGGAGATGATAACTAGAGACTCCATCTCCTGCCCAAAAAGGACGGAACCCTGGGACGGGAGGTCCCAGATTCCGGACTGCAAATCCTGGTAAAAACCTGAGACTCTCAACCAGGCATGGTGCCGGAGGCAGACACCTGATCCTGCCACTCTGGCCGCCGTATCTGCAGTGTCGCACGAGGCACAGTGAGCAGGCGTGCCTATGTCCGAGCCAGATTTTAATATGTCCAGAAGTTCCGTCTTTTGTATGGAGTTTGGCACGACACTGGCTAGCTCCTGCCCTCTCTCCCACAACGCATTCTGGTACTGGACCATATGCGTGAGGAAGTTGAGGTATCTAATGGAGCAGGTGGAGGCAGAGTAGACTTTCTTGCCCACCTGGTCCAAGTAGCGTGATTCTAGGTCAGGAGGCTGGGAGCTTAGGTGCTTAAGACTTGTTGTGAGCTGCCATAATGACCGATGAGTTCACCTGAGGGGGGGTTCCGCCAGGAAAGGCTCATCCCTCGGGGCTCTATACAGCCTATCTGACTTCTTTGGAACAGCCAGGACTGAGGCTAGATGCTTCCAAGTTATCCTCGTCAGATCTTGGAAGGTGTCCACTAAAGAAGGCACCAGAGGCTTGGGCTTCTCTTGCCTCAGGTAACGAGCCAGTCGATGGCGTTCTGGATCCAGGTCCTCAGTCTCCCATTAATTGGAGGCCTGGATGTGCCTCATGACATCCATAAAGGTCGGATCATCAGGAGACAAGCAGGGTTGGTCATTCTCCCCCGGGGAACCCCCAATCCCCCGAGAGTGATGAGGAAGCAGAAGACTATGACTACCTGCTACTGGGCCTACAATGGCCTGAGCTGCGTCTAGGACTCCCCCTGCTCGAACGTCAATAGTTACTGGACCGACGCTGGTCCGAGGACCAGCAACGGCTGCGGGACCGACGACAGAGCAATGACTGACGTCAGCCTGGGGACCGGTGTTGGGAGCAGGCTTGCCTGGGAGTGGGATCAACTCCTGAGCCAAGACCAGGACCGATGACAGCTGCCTGATCAAGAAGGGCACTGTCGACAGTCCTCGGACCAGGACAGAGCCTTCGAGGGCGGGCGAGGCCGTGGATGCTTGGGGTTCTTCTGCGGAGAAGGTGCGGGAAGGACCTCGGGTTCAAGGTTGTCCGGCCGGTCGGGAACTGATGTCGGGTCCTGCTTCAGTAGTGTCTCCTCTTTCTTCACCTGACTCCACAAAAAGGAGAAGAGCTCTTGCAGCTCTTCTTTGCTGAAAACATCAGCTGCTGTTCCTGGGAAGGGACCCAGGGAAGCCGGAGGATCCGGGAGGGCATGAGTGGGGAAGTCCCCGGAATAGCCTTGCAGAGAGGAAGATCTGGGGGTCACCGGGAAGTTAGCAGGGATCCCTTCCCCTGGAGTGTCTTCCACAGGAGGAACCTCCACCAGTATCTGTTTCACCAGAGGAAGTGTCTGGGTGTCTGTAACACCCAGCGGCTTGTCTGAAGCCGGAGGAGTTGAGGCCTTCTTGGGCAGGGACAAGGTTTGTGCTGAAGAAGCCTTGGTCATCAAGAGGTGCCACCTTAGGCTCGTCAGCTCGCTTTGTCGCTGGTGGTCCAGTTCTGACCGCATCATTTTTTTTGGGGGAGGACTCTGCTTCTTAGGACCTATGCGATGTTCTCCTGAGCCAGAGGATGAAGAGGCTTTTCTGGGGGAGAGCAGGACCAATGATGGGACCAGCTAAGGTCCTTGTCCCGGAAATGCTTACAGGGCTTGTCCTCCGAGGTATACAGAACATCCATCTTCTTTCTAGGAGGTAGGCTTTTAAGGCCTTCAGGCATTGAATCCTCGTCCTGCTGATGAAACCTCTACAAGTGCTGCAGGCCGCAAAGTCGTGGTCTGGACACAGGCAGAAGACGCACCTGGAGTGGCAGTCTTTGGATGGTATTTGCCACACAATCGCACTTGTTCCTCTTCGACCGGAGAAGGATACTGACGACACCATATATACGCACTAGAAGCCGATAAGGAAAAAAAGTCAGAGAAAAAAATCCAATTTTGCTGGAAACTGCTCTGTCAGCAACAAACTTCCCCAATGTGAGTAGGTCGCAGCGGGAAAAGGACTGGGATGGTGCCGGGGTCTGCCCCTTATGTACTGTGACCAACGTCGGGGTGGAGCTGACATCAGGGTGCAGTCTCTGCTGGGTACTGCTAGCTAAGAATTTTTCCGGTGGGTCCTAAGGCCTGCAATGTTGGTCCTAATGGTTATAGCCTGCTGCAAGAGCTCCCACTTGAAGTAAGATCTCTACTTATAACGCTTTTTGTAAGCCCCATGTGGGCAAGGCACAAATGGACTTTTGCTTTTTTTTATATAGCATTACTACAGGATGTAAGAGAAAATGAAAACAAACTAAAAGAATTGAAGGACCGCTATGGTAAGTATGTACTCCCACAGAGGGATTTTTCTTTTTGTTAGTCTACAGAGTTAGATTTAAAAAGACATTAACATGGTCCTTTTGTTTCTCTGTTGTCATCAGCCTGGACTATCACTTAAGAGATCTTTGAATCATTATCACACCTGTGTGTGTAATGCTAACAGACAACCATTTAAGGTACAAAATAAAAATGTTGGCAGTCACACGTAGTGTTCATATAATCACAATGGGTCCTATTAGAAGTGTTTGGATAAAAACATTAAATAATACACCTATTAAAATACTAGAATCTGTGGTAAACTCATGCAATATAAAAAGCAATGGATAGTTTCAAACTTGGGGAAATAAATGTATTGTTTAAAAGAATTATGACAAGAGGTCCTGCTGATTTATTAAATATATTGTATAGATACTATATCTGAAAAGTACAGTTACGTAAGAACTTACCATAACAGTAGAGCTTCGAGAGGAGCTCTTGCAGCAGGCTATAACAATTAGGACTATGCCACAGGCACTAGGACCCTCCGGAAACCTTTTCAGCCAGCAGTATACAGCATGGACCCCCGTCGGCCCTGGTACAAAAGGGGGCGGACCCAGCTCCACCTCAGTTCCCCCAAGGCCCGCAAACAAACCCTGACAAGAGACGAGACTAAGCACTCGATGGAGATGAAGATGGATCTGCACACCTCAAGGGGGAAGGTGGGTGGGAAAGTAACGCCTGTTGCAAGAGCTCCTCTCGAAGATCTACTGTTACGGTAAGTTCTTACGTAACTATACTATCTTACTTTGAGTGAGAACTCTTGCAGCAGGCTATAACAATTAGGACCGAATACCAAGGAGTCCCTCGCCAAAGAGACAGACGACCCCGGGAGGTGGAATATGCCGACTCCAGAGGCCTAGGACAAAAGTCCCTGCAAAACATCCAGACCGAAACCGGCATGGCGTCTGAAGACGATATCCAAGCTGTAATACTTGACAAAGGTATGCACCGAATTCCAGGTAGCGGCTGCACATATGTCCCTGATAGAGACATTTCTCAGAGCGGCAAAAGAAGCAGACGCTCCCCTGGTGGAGTGACCCCTGACCGGGCCCAGTAAGGGTAGAACTAGTGACACCACTGACTACCCTTTTTAACAAATCATGGGAGGATGGGGTGGTACCCGAGGACTGGAGGAGGGCAGATGTGATTCCCCTTCACAAAAGTGGGAGCAAGGCAGAAGCAGGAAACTACAGACCTGTTAGTTTAACCTCAGTGATAGGGAAAATGATGGAATCACTTCTGAAGGAAAGAACTGTTGAGTATCTAGAGGCCAGAGGGGCACAGGACCCTAGGCAGCATGGATTGACAGCGGGAAGGTCATGCCAGACGAATCTGATAGATTTCTTTGACTGGGTGACCAAAGTAGTAGATCAGGGAGGGGCTGTGGACATGGCCTACCTAGACTTTAGCAAGGCATTTGACACAGTCCCACACAAAAGATTAATATACAAGTTAGCCAGCCTGGGAGTGGGTCCCAAGATGACAGCCTGGGTAAAGAATTGGCTGAAGAATAGGACACAGAGAGTAATAGTAAATGGAGTCCACTCAGAAGAAAGGAGGGTTACTAGTAGAGGTGCCGCAGGGTTCAGTATTAGGACCGGTCCTCTTCAATGTCTTTATAAGCGACATTGCAGAAGGACTGGAAGGAAAAGTATGTCTCTTTGCAGATGACACAAAGATCTGCAACAGAGTTGATGCACAGGGTGGGGTAGAAAGGATGAGAAGGGACTTGGCAAGGTTAGAGGAATGGTCAAATGTATGGCAGCTTAGATTCAATGCTAAGAAGTGCAAGGTAATGCACCTGGGAAACAAAAACCCAGGGGAAGAGTACACAATGGGGGGTGAGATACTAACAACAACAAAAATGGAAAGGGACCTGGGGTAGTCATATCAGATGACCTAAAGGTGGGCAAGCAATGTGAGAGGGCAGCAAGGAGGGCTGGGGGGATACTGGGATGCACAGGGAGAGGCATCACCAGTAGAAAACAGGAAGTTATTATCCCTCTGTACAGACAGCTGGTGAGACCACATCTGGAGTACTGTGTGCAGTTCTGGAGACCCAATCTCTGCAAAGACAAACAGGATGGAAGCTGTCCAGAGGAGGGCAACTAAAATGGCGCAGGGTCTGCACCGGAAGACATATGAAGAGAGCCGAAAGGAGCTTAATATGTATAGCCTCGAGGAAAGGAGGGAGAGGGGGGACATGATAGAAACGTTCAAGTACCTCAAGGGAATCAACAAAGTCCAAGAAAGTAGCATCTTTCAAAAAAAGAGGTGTGCAAGAACAAGAGGGCACAATTTGAAGATGGGGTGGCTCAGAGGTAATTTAAGGAAGTATTTTTTCACAGAGAGGGTTGTGGATGCATGGAACGGCCTTCCAGAGGAGGTTGTGGAGTCAAAATCAGTGGTGGAATTCAAGCATGCATGGGACAGTCATTAGGCAATTCTAGGGGGTGGGGGTAGGAAGAAGTAGGCTGCTGGTTAACTAGGATCTGCAGCTTATCCAGTAGGTAGGGAAATGGGCAGACTGGGTGGGCCAAGCGGTCCTTATCTGCCGTCAAATTCTACGTTTCTATGTTTAGTAGGGGCTTACTGTGCTTTTCATAGCAGAAGGATACGCAGTAGATGATCCACTTCAAAATCGTCTGCTTGGTCACCGGTTTGCCCAAGCATTGTGGTGCAAAGGCCACAAAGAGTTGCTCCAACTGACGGTGCGTAGCCGTCCGTTTGAGGTAATACCTCAAAGTCCTGTGGACATCCAATGATGAAAGAGAGCCTCCCCTCTATTAGATAGGGAAGGAAAATAAACTGGAAGGTCAACCGACTGGTTGAGGGTCAACTCAGAGACCACTTTCCAAAGAAACTTAGGATTTGTTCTAAGGGAAACCCTTTCCCTGTGGAAAATCAAATACGTCTCTTTACACATCAGAGCCTGAAGCTCGGAAACTCTTCGAGCTGAGATAACAGCAACCAAAAAACACACCTTCCAAGAAAGATAACGCAGCTCACAATCCGCTGCCGGCTCAAAGGGAGGGAGGGTGAGCTTCTCCAAAACAAAAAGGAGATCATAGGGTGGGATAGGGTCCTAAATGGGAGGTCTCATATGTAAATTTCCTCTCAAAAAGGTCCGGGCTACATCCAACTGTGCTAATGCCTTGTCTCCAATCAGAGCATGATAGGTGGAGACAGCCCACATGTGCACCTTAATAGAGGAGTAACTCAGGCCACGTTGGTACAAGGAGAGGAGGTACTGTAACGCTGAGTTCACTGGACAGGTGACGGGGTCCAAATGCTGTGACGAGGCCCACAAACAAAACCGCTTCCATTTCATAGCATAGGCAGAGCGGGTGGAGGGTTTCCTCGCAGAAACTAGGACTGCCGCCACTTCCGGGGAAACCCTGTATCTCCGTTGAGCTACGTCTGAAGGAGCCAAGCAAGCAGATGTAAGGAACGAAGATCCGGATGGACCAGTGATCCCCGTTCCTGGGATAGCAACTGCAAGCATATGGGCAGCAGAGTCAGAGGTTCTATGGATAACCACTGCAGGAGTGGGAACCAAATCTGCCGAGGCCATCTGGGGGCTACTACAATCATTCGAGCCCCTTCTGCCTGTAACTTCAGCAGGACTCTCTGAATGAGAAGGAAGAGCGGGAAGGCATAAAGAATCCTCCCTGCCCAACAAAGGGATAACGCGTCTGGCCAGAAAACTCCAGGCAAGTGCTCTTGCGAGCAAAAAATTGGCAGTTTGGCACTGCATAGTGACGCAAAGAGGTCCAGCTCTGGATGACCCCACTTGTCGAAGAGCTGATCTGCTACAGACTGTAGCAGCTCCCACTCGTGTGCTCTGGAACGAGACCTGCTTAGGCTATCGGCCAGATTGTTCAGGACGCCTGGAACGTGCACTGCAGACAACAGAATGTGCCTTTCCAGCGCCCAGTGCCAGACTCTCATCGCCTCCCTGCAAAGAGGATATGAGTGAGTACCCCCTTGTTTGTTGATGTAGAAGATGACCGCCATATTGTTTATTTGAATTAGAAGACAGCCGGGCACCAGGTTCTCTTGAAAGGCCTGCGCGGCATAGAGAACTGCTCGCATCTCCAAAACACTGATATGGAGAGATCGCCCCTCGGGTGTCCAAACCCCTTGCGTTTGATAAGCACCCAGGTGCACTCCCCATCCCAGATCCAATGCATCTGTTGTAAGAGTCTGACACGGTGGCTCCGGACGAAACTTGACCCCTTTCTCCAAATTCCGGGAGTCCATCCACCAAAGCAAAGTTCTCCTGACTGGGTCGGTGATCCTGACCATAAAGTCTAGATCGTCACAGCCCTGGTCCCACTGTACCCTGAGCATCCACTGTGGGACCCACATGTGGAGGCAGGCCAGAGGAGTGACTGGAATGGCCGCCGCCATGTGCCCCAGTAGTCTGAGGAAGTTCCGCGCTGGAACTTGAGGAGTTTCTGAGATCCATTCGGCAATCTCTTGCAGGTGATCGCCCCTGTCCGAGGGTAGGAAAGCCATGCCCTGGATAGAATCCAGGACCGCTCCAATGAAGACAAGTTTCTGACTGGGCTCGGAGGACGATTTCTGAAGGTTCAGGGTGATCCCCAGCGCTCGGAACAGAGTATACGTGTCTCTGAGGGCGAGAAGTAGGCATGAGCTTGACGGGGCTGTAAGCAGTCAATCGTCTAGGTATGGCAAAACGTAGTGCCCCATGCGCCTTAGAGCCGAAGTCACCACTGCCAAGCATTTTGTAAAGACTCACTGAGCGGAGAAGAGGCCGAACGGAAGAACTCGGAATTGGTAGTGCTTTCCTTGGAAGTGGAACCTCAGAAACTTCCGGTGGGAAGGGAAGACCCTGAAATGTATATATGCATCTTGCATGTCTAGGGAGCAGAGCCAGTCTCCTTGGTGCAGCAGAGGAAGTAGACCTGGAAGGGTCACCATCCTGAACCTTTTGTACTCTATAAAGAGACTGAGAGAGCTGAAGTCCAGAATGGGTCGAAGATCCTGTGTCTTTTTTGGGACCAGGAAGAAGTGGGAATAAAACCCCTTTCCCTGCTGATGCAAGGGGACTACCTTTATTGCCCTTTTCTGCAAGAGGGTCTGAATTTCTCCTTCTATCAGTGGGATGTGAGGAGGAGGATATCGGGAGTACTTTGGTGGAGTATTTGGAGGAAACTCCGTGAACTCTAGCGTGTGTCCTCTCCTGATGATGTCCAGGACCCACTGGTCGGCAGTTATCGACTTCCACCCTTCGAGATGAAGGGAGAAGTGGCCCTCAACCGTCTCCCCCGAGTCTTCCTCGGGGGGGGGGGGGAGTCATTGGGCTGAGCCTGGCATAGGCAGAGAGACCTGGGAGGACTTGGGCCCACGGGTAGGAGCACCTCCAGGTTGCTGGTTACTGGCTCTCCTACAAAAGCCGCCTTTCTGTCCCTGCTGATTACCACGGGTGTGTCCACCTTGAACACCTGAAGGCTTACGAAATGGCAGTTTCAGTTGCTGTCGCTGGTCGCCGCGGTACATTTGACGGACCAACCAGATGGACTTGCCAGACTCCTGTAGACAAGAAATCAAAGCTTCCATCTCCTGGCCAAACAACATGGTACTTTGGAATGGTAAATCCTTGATACCGGACTGCAGATCTTGGTGGAAACCCGAAATTCTCAACCAGGCGTGGTGCCAAAGGCATACCCCGGAAGCGGCTGCCCTGACTGCCATATCTGCAGTATCGTAAGAGGCTCTCAGGACATGGGAACCTACATCTGAGCCCGATTTCATAATATCCAGAAGTTCTGACTTCTGATCGGGATCTGGCATGGCTTTCAGTAGCTCTTGTCCCCTCTCTCACAGAGCATTCTGGTACTGGACCATATGCATCAGGAAGTTAAAGGACCGGATGGAGCAGGTGGAGGCAGAAAAAACTTTCTTACCCACCTGGTCCAAATACAGACTCCGGATCGGAAGGCTGGAGCTAAGGTGCTTCAGCTGCCTGGACTTGTCATGGGCAGCCGTGATGACCGAAGAGTCTGCCTGAGGGTTCTCTGCTAGAAAAGCTTCTGCCCTCGGGGCCTTATACAGTCTGTCTGATTTCTTGGGAACAGCCAGGATGGAAGCTGGATGCCTCCAGGTAGTCCGAGTCAGGTCCTGGAATGTGTCCACTAAAGGAGGGACCACCAGTGGTTTCGGCTCCTTTTGTCTCAGGTATTTTGCCAGTCTTCGGCGTTCTGGATCCAGGTCCTCCGTTTCCCACTCACTGGAGGCCTGGATGTGCCTCATGACGTCTATAAAGGTTAGATCGTCGGGAGGTGAGCGAGGTTGGTCCTTCTCTCCTGGGGACCGCTCTAAGCTGAGAGAGGAAGAAGATGAGGACGAAGAAGAGGGAGACTGACTACAAGATCTGGAATAGTCCGATCTTTCCTTATGACCAGACCCCCTCTGTCGTCGGTAACTGGGGGATCGAACGCCCGTCTCAAGACTGACGTCCAGCAGAGGACCGGACGCTTGGAGTGCTCCATCTAGGAGAACGAGAAGGGCTGTGCGTTAGACCTGGATCGCAGTCTCCAGAGTCCTTGGAGCATCAGCAGTGGTCTTCGGACCGGGCGTGGGAACGAGCCCTGGAAGGAGGTGTAGGCGGTCACTCTGGGGACTTCCTCGGGGAAGGCTCACCTCCCAGCTGTGGTTTGCCCGCTGGGTCCGGTACCGGTGTCTGGCCCAGCAATGGGGGGTCCGCTTCCGGACCTGCCCCCACCAAAAGGAGAACAACTCCTGCAGCTTGTCCTTCGAGAAAAGTTCAGCCGCTAGGCCAGGAAAATACAGGTACGTAAGAACTTACCATAACAGTAGATCTTCGAGAACAGCTCTTGCAGCAGGTTACACCATTAGGACTGAAGCCGGCAGGCGTCAGGACCCCACGGAAATCTTCTAGCTAGCAGTCTTCAGCGGGGACCGCCTCCAGACGTCGGTCCCACCCCCGACGTCAGGCGTAGTACATAAGGAGGCGGTCCCGCCAGAATCCCCAGTTCTCCCGCTGGAGACTTCCAGCCGCTGGATGACATCAGAAGTGGAGACCGAGGATCCGCCATCAGAAGAAGAAAGAGCGTAAGCTCCTGCCAAAGTCTGGTTAGGCCTTACCTCCTCCAAGGGGGAATGGTGGGCGGGAAGTTACCTGCTGCAAGAGCTGTTCTTGAAAATCTACTGTTACAGTAAGTTCTTACGTAACTGTACTATCTTACTTCGAGATACAGCTCTTGCAGCAGGTTACACCATTAGGACTGGTTCCCAAGCAATAGCGCCTCTAGGCACTCTGGGAGGAGGCATAACAGAGAGATCTTGAAAAATCCTGACTCTAGGACAGTAGACCCTGTAGAACGGCGAGGCCGAAACCTGCTCTCTGCCGTGAGACAATGTCCAGGCTGTAATGCCTGATGAAGGTGTGCACTGAGCTCCAAGTAGCTGCAGCACAAATGGCCGAGCTGGAGACGTTCCAACAGTGCTGCGAAGGAAGTAGCCACTCCCCTAGTCGAGTGGCCTCGAACTGTGCCCGGAAGGGGCTTGTGTTTGTTGTTGTAACAAAACGAAATGCACTGGACAAGCCAGCAGGAAAGGGTCTGTTTTGAGACTGGTTGGCCCAACATCCTCTCAGCGAAGGAAATAAACAGCTGCTCGGAGCTGCAATGCTGTTTGGTCCTGTCAAGTAGTATCTTAAGGAGCAGTGAACATCTAGGGTGTGAAGCAATGCCTCTCCTCTATTGGTGTACCTGGGGAAGTACATCGGCAGATCGATGTCCTGGTTAAGGGTAAGGGCTGAGACCACCTTAGGCAGGAATTTAGGATTCGTCCTCAGAGACACTCTGTCCTGGTGGAAAATTAAATAAGGTTCCTTACACATAAGAGCGTGTAGCTCAGAAATTCTCCTTGCTGATGACAGCAACCAAAATAACGTTTTCCATGACAGAAAATGCAGCTCGCAATCTGCGGCAGGTTCAAGGGGCAGCGTGAGCTGCTCCAGGACAAGTAGGTCCCAAGGAGGGCAGGATCCTTGATGGGTGGCCTAAGTGCTAACACCCCCTCATGAAATCGAGAGGCATCGAGTTGTGCCACTGTGCGTTGACCTATCGGGTAGTGGTAAGCTGAAATCGCACAGAGGTGAACTTTAATCGAGGAGTAGGCAAGGCCTGAGTGGAAGAGGGAAAGCAGGTATTCCAGAACTGATTTCTCTGGGTAATCTAAAGGGGAGAGGCCGCGTGCCTGAGACCATATGCAAAACTGGCGCCATTTCATGGTGTACGTCGCATGCGTTGCCGGCTTTCTGGCGGCAGAAAGAACTTCTGCCACCTCTTGCGAGACCCCGTGTCGCATAATGGCTATGTCTCGAAGAGCCAAGCATGCAGGTTCAGTGAACGTAAGTCCGGATGGACTAACGAACCCCCCTCTTGAGACAGCAGGTGGGAGCTGAAGGTTCCCGGGTCAATTGGGTCAGCATGGGGAACCAGATCTGTCTGGGCTAGAAAGGCACTACCAGGATCATTGTTGCGTGCTCCCTGCGAAGTTTGAGAAGAACTCTCTGGATCAATGGGAAGGGAGGGAAAGCGTAGAGGAATCTGTCCGCGCAGGAGAGGGACAACGCGTCTTGCCAAAAAACACCAGGCCCTGGATCTAGCAAGCAAAAATTGGGCAGTTTTGCGTTGGATGGGGAAGCGAACAAGTCCAATTCTGGAGTGCCCCATCGAAGAAACAGATCCTCTGCTACCTCCTGAAGAAGTTCCACTCATGGACTCTGGCCTGGGAGCACTCGGCCGCTCATGATTGTGTTGTCCACTCCGGGAACGTGAACTGCAATCAGGCTCGCGCCGTGTCGGATTACCCAATCCCACACTCTCATAGCTTCCCTGCAAAGGGGTTAAGAGTGTGTGCCTCCTTGTTTGTTGAGGTAATATATCACCGCCGTATTGTCTGTTTGAAGCAGAAGAGTACTCGGTGGGATTTCTGACTGGAAGGCCTGCAGGGCATAAAGGACCGCCCTCATCTCCAGAATGTTGATATGGAGGTGTGCTTCCTGAGGGGTCCACGTTCCCTGGGACCTCACCCCATTTAGGTGTGCTCCCCACCCCAGCCCTGAGGCGTCTGTGGAGAGGATTACCTCCGGGGACGGTGCTGCAAACTGAACACCCACAGAGAGTGTCCCTGGGTCTAGCCACCACTGCCAGTCCCGAATCATGGCCTTCGTGATTCTGACCGGCTGCTGCATATGGTCTTGCCTTTGGTCCCATTGCACTTTTAGCATCCACTGGGTCACCCGCATGTGGAGCCTTGCCATAGGGACGGTTGGAATGGCCGCAGCCATGTGTCCGGGCAGGCGAAGGACCAGTCTGGCAGGGACAGTCTTCTTCGCTGAGAGGTCCCTGATGACGGACCTGATGCGCTTCGCTCTGTCCTCGGGAAGAAAAGCTTTCCCTTGGATGGTGTCCAGAACTGCGCCTATGAACTACAGCTTCTGGGACGGTACCAGGAGAGACTTCTTGAAGTTGACAAGAATACCCAGTGACTGAAAAAGCGTTTGGGTGCTCTGGATGACCAACAACAGCGCCTCTCTGGAGGCGGCCATGAGAAGCCAGTCGTCCAGGTACGGGAACACATAGTGGCCCCGTCTCCTTAGAGACGCTGCCACGACTGCCATACACTTGGTAAAGACCCTGGGGGCCGATGACAGTCCGAAAGGAAGAGCTCAGAACTGAAAATGGTGGCCGAGGAACTCGAAGCGCAGGAACCTCCTGTGCGCTTGAGCTACAGGGATGTGCAGGTAGGCGTCCTGCATGTCCAGAGACGCTAGAAAGGCATCCTTCCTCAGCATGGGAATGAGCCCTTGGAGGGTCACCATAAGAAAATGTTTGTAGGCGACCGACATGTTGAGGTCGCTGAGGACCAATACTGGACGGAGGTCCCCTGTTTTCTTTGGAACCAGAAAGAAGTGGGAATAATAGCCGGCTCCTCTCTGGTTCTCCGGCACGTACTCCACCGCTCCTTTTTGTAGAAGCGCGAGTACTTCTTGCCTGATGAGCGATCTGTGCTGATCTGAGTAACGGGAGAGCAGAGGAGACCTTGTGGGTGGCTTGTCCACGAATTCTATAAAGTGGCCTTGTTTTACCAATTGAAGAACCCACCTGTTGGTGGTAACAGAATGCCACCCTGGCAGGTGGTCCGCTATACGACCCCTGACCTTGATGTCCCGTTGATCCTGAGGGGCGGGGACCGGGAAGGAGTCATGCTGTGGCGGCTGAGGGTCCTGCAGGCTGGGCCGACTTGGCAGGGCGTTGGCCTCGGCCTGTGGACGACTTCCCCATGGCTCTTCGGGAGAAGGAGCCCCTCTGTTGCGGGCCGGTGCAGGACTGTTGTCTCTGCATCCGGCCTCGAAAACGGCTCTGGTTCCTACAAAAGGAATCGAGCTTGGGTCTGTACATGGCTTGGATAGACCACACCGCCTTCCCGGCCTCTTGAAGTTTGGTGAGAACCTTCTCCGAAGACTCACCAAAAAGAACTTCTCCGTGGAACGAAGCATCCAGAATGTTTTTCTGGACATCCGGGGTAAATCCGGAAACACAAAGCCATGAGTGTCTCCAGAGGCATACGCCTGAGGCTGCCGCTCTGGCCGAGGAGTCCTCGGAATCATACGCGACTCGCAGCACCTGGGTTCCCACGTCTGAACCCGTGTGGAGGAGCTGAAGCAACTCTTCCTTCTGTTCACCTTCTGGCATCTTTTCTGCCAGATCGAGTCCCTACTCCCACAAGGCATTTTGAAACTGGACCATGTGGGTAAGATAGTTGAGGGACCTAATGGCGCAGGTAGCAGCTGCATACGTGCGCCTGCCCATTGCGTCCAATTGCTTGGACTCTGGGTCCGGTGTCAGGGTGCTCAGATGTTGTGACCTCTGGGACCGGTCATGTGAGGCTGTGATGACCAGGGAATCAGCCAGAGGATGAGATGCCAAGTACTGGTCCTCCCTAGGGGCCTTTTACAGGCGGTCAGCCTTCTTCGGCATCGCTGGGAGCGAGTGTGGATGTTTCCACGCTGCCTTGGTGACATCCACGAAAGTGTCCACCAAGGGTGGCACCGCCGCTGGCTTTGGGTCCTTTTGCCAAAGTTATCGTGCAAGGCGTAGCCTCTCGGGGTCAAGTTCCTCTGCTTCCCAGCCCATGTTCTCTTGAATATGCCTCAATCTCCAAGAACGATGGGTCATCCGGAGGAGATCTTGGGAGTTCACGTGGGTCCGGTGAGGGGACGTTGATGGGAGAAGGGGATCTGGATCCGTCTGAGAAATCCGATCCCGAGTCCTCCGTCGAAGGCGAGTGGCAGCGTTTTCTGGGTCTCTTGGGGCTGGGTGACCCTGAAGAAGATGTGGACGGAGGTCTCCTCTTGTCTGGTCTGCCCCTAGGAGGTTCCGCAGGCTCCTGGGGGGGAAGGTACTCGGCCTGCTACCCCGGATGGGGTGGGGGGCGCTGGAGCCGGTGGAGTTACGGGTGGAGGAGGAAGAGGAGCAGGTGTGGGAACCACGTGAAATACTGAGGCCCGATGACAGACCGGGCGCCGGTGGTCGGTCGTCGGGTTCTGGCGTCTGCTCCCCAGGGGTCTCTGGTTTAGAGGAGGGTTCCCTGGGGGGTTCGACAAGACCGGGTTCGCCCGCCTGGTCTTCGGGCTGAGTCAACTCCTCCTCCGTAAGCACCTCCTGGCCAACGTCTTTAGGTGGCGTAGGTGTTCCTCTCTCTACTGGGTCGGGCGTCGGTCCCCCAGCCGGCGTCCGTGGTGGAGAAGGCCTGACCGGCGATGGGCGTTGGGCAGTCGTCGGGTCCTGGGACCGGTGATGCTTGGCCGACGTCGGGTCGGACGTCCTTTTGAGTGATGTCAGCTCCTTGGTCTTCTGCTGGGGTGGAGGGGGCAAGGAGACTGACCAGACGTCAGGAGCTGAATGGCGGGAGCCGGACTTGTGGTGGTGGCGGTCCCCTGACCTCGGCGAGGCCTTGGAAGAAGATGAAGAAGGCCTGGAGGTCTTAACAGGCTGTAGAGTAGAGGAACCCGAGGATGACTTGACTGCGACCGGAGGAGGCTGAGAGCGGGCCCGGGAAGGAGAGCGGTTGGACCGGGAGCCGGAGCTACGGGAGTCGGAAGCCCTAGAAAGGGATTTTGATCTCACCCTCTCCTTGTGCTTTTCGAGGTGCCAGCAGGCTTTCTCGGACAATTCCCCCGTGGAGGCAGAATCCATGGCCTTCACTCTCTCTTCAAGAATCTAAGCTTGTAGGGCCTTCTGGCGACGGATCCAGGTCCAGCTATTAAATCCTTGACAGAAGGAACAGGCCCAGGTGTCGTGGTCTGGGCCTAGGCACCGCACGCAGGCAGAATGCGGGTCTTTAAAGGGAATTTGCTTCCCACAGGCGCACTTTGATGGATGGCCCTCCGCGGAAGTTGGAGAGGACATCAGATGGCAGACGTTCGTTGAGAAAAAAGGTTTCCAATTCAGAAAAATAACTTTTCCAGGCGTCGCGCGCTAGAAACAGACCGAAGGGTCGAGACATGCAAGTCGACGGCAGGAAAGAACTAAAGATTCTGGCGGGACCGCCTCCTTATGTACTACGTCTGACGGGGGCAGGACCGACGTTGGAGGCGGTCCCTGCTGAAGACTGCTAGCTAGAAGATTTCCGTGGGGTCCTGACGCCTGCCGGCTTCAGTTCTAATGGTGTAACTGCTGCAAGAACTGTATCTCAAGTAAGATAGGGAGTATCCGAGATGTTAGCCAAGCGGAGAGCCCTCTTGGGGGCCCGGGGACTGGGAGACAGGGACGTCCAGCTCTTCCATGGCCGCTCCTCACCCTCGCCTCTCAACCGGGGTTGGTGGTGGGACAGACAACGGGTGCTGAGTCCTTTTGGCCCAGAGGCGCACATTTAGCAGGCGCCACCGTGCCTTAAGAGGCCGCAGCTTTCACCTCCAAGGGCTTGGTGGTAACCCTTAGCAGGGTTACCTTTGGCTTGGCTGGCTTCGGCCTGGGACGACTTTGGGCGCTCTCCTGAGCCCCGGGGAAATATGGGCCTTCTTGGGAGAGGGCCGTGAATGAGAACGGGTCCGCGACCAGGACCAACTACGGTCTTTCCCGTGGCGCCTGGTTTTCTCCTTATGCTTTCACTCGGAGGAGTGCAGATCCATCTTCTTCTCCAATAGAAATGCCTCCGGGGCCTTAAGACGTCGGATCCAGGTCCAGCTGGTGAACACCTGGCAGGCTGAGCAGGTTGCGGTATCGTGGTCCGGCCCAAGGCAAAAGACACAGCTCTTGTGCCCGTCTTTGACAGGGATCTGCCTCCCACAGTCACACTTGTTTTGGAGTGGCTCTGGAGAGACCGACAACGGCGAAGACATCCATCGACCAAACTGAAAAAAAACGTCTGAAACAGCCAGTCGACGACACTTGGAAAAAAAAACATTGAAAACAGTACAAAAAACAGGTTGATTGTAGAAGTTTTGCAGTTCCTGGCAAGCTGAACTGAAGTCCTTTCTCACGCATGGACGCTGCAGGAAAAAAGAACTGAGGTGGAGCTGGGTCCACCCCTTGTGCCAGGGCTAACGCCGGGTGCAGTCCCTGCTATACACTGCTGACTGAAAAGGTTTCCGGAGGGTCCTAGTGCCTGCGGCATAGTCCTAATTGTTATAGCCTGCTGCAAGAGCTCCCACTCGAAGTAAGATCTAACGTTTATATGATTATGAGTGTGCATCAAACACTGATTAAATTGATTTGTTTAGAACTGAGCTACGACTGATAATTAAAGTAGTGAGAATTTTTATAATATAGGTTTACAGATTATTTGATATGACAGCATATAACAGCTGGATACTGCCTGCAACGAGCTAACTTTGAAAGTTGTGATTTATTATTTAGAATATATAACACACTTGGTGTATGCTTGACAATATGGAGGTTGGGATTTCTCCATCAGTTTAGTGAACAGGAGCTTATGAATACAGCTCGATACCTGTTTTTTTTAATTTATTTTTTGGATTATACTGGATTAGAATGAGGAAACTGTGTGTCTAGGGACAATACAGAATAAATTCTAGATAAGTTTTATGTATAATGGGTCCCTAAGATGTATTGTAGTAGATGGGATATTTTTCCTAATATTTTTTGGCACTAAAATATTTTTTTTGGTATGATTTGATAGAATCCATAACACTGTGGGTCTGATGAAGTTGCTTCTGCCATGAAACATAGCCTTAGATAGTATATGAAACTCTTGCAATAAAGAAAATTTCTGAAGAAATTCTGATTTGTGGAGTTCGTCCTAACTTACTCTGCATCATTGATACAGCTCGTCACTACTAGAACGATTCAAAACTTTAAAATGTATGATTGCTGATTTAGGGCAGGGGCATCCTGAACAATTACTTCGCACAATGAATCTTATGGCAGTGATGTCAAGTAGTCTGTACAGCTCCCTTCAGTAACGCAGCACCAAAATTACTACCCTGATCAGTAATAATCACTTTAGTATGCCCACCCTGCTGAAAATTTTGGCAAGCTCTGTTGCAACTTTTGGGGCTGTGACAGTGCTCATTGGAACTGCCTCTGGGTATCGAGTAACATAGTCACATACTAGCAAAATAAATTGATTACCCTTTTTACTTTTGTCTAAGGGGCCAACCACATCCATTGCAATTCTCTCAAAAGGCACATCTATCAAGGGTAGGGGCACCTTGTCTTTTTTTAGTCACTGGGGCTACTTTCTGACACTCAGCACAAGAACTGCAATATTTAGCAAGATCTTCATGAATTCCAGGCCTGGAAAATCTGTACAGCAATCTGGCAAGGGTGAAATCCCTCCCTTAGTGACCAGCCATAGGACTATCATGTGCTATCTGTAACAACTTAGATCTATACTTCTGTGGTATAACCAGTTTTGTAACATGGCAAAAAGAACAGTAGCTCAAATAAGCAAAACGATTGGTGCAATAGCATCAGGTGGTACATGAGCAACACGGCATTATGGCATGATAATGCCGTGTTGCTTGTGTAATACAAAAAGCAGCCAGAGTGGGAAAACCAGCAGTGCAGAGAAAGACGAAAGGTAAGAAAACGGGAGAGATCAAGTTTTCGAACAGCAAGTAGGTAGGCTAGAGAAGGGCAAAGGACACACAGGGAGACGGCATGCAACCGAGGGGAGCAGAGTGAGGAAGCGGAAGCGGAGTGAAATGGAAGCCGGTGACCGCACATTGGAGAAGTCAAATGCAATCAGCGTACAGCAGTGCTAGAGACGGAACACGGAAAACAGACCGGGAGAATGTCAGTGCCGTGATCGGTCACATGGTGTAAACACCAGCGTGTCAGGTAAAGAAAGTAACAGTATTCTGGTAAGACGCGAACGCTGTATGCAAATGAGACACACAGCTTGAAGGGGAACGAGTAATAGCAGTAAGTTGGGGTCCTCCTAAGAGGCATAAAAAACTAACAGCCATTAGAAATAGACAAAAACATACAGCAATGGTTAAGTAAGACATGTGTATAGTTATGTGCAAAAGTTTTGAAAAGACGTATAGGCACATAAGAGAGGTTGAGGAAAAGTTCTGAAAGTAACCCTGTTTACTAAATAACTGAAATTGTATCATTCTATAATGAATCACAGCAGTACAAACACATCCCTGACATGGAAAGTGATGAGCACACCATGTTACAAGCACATTAATCCCCTCTGAAGGTGGCATCTACTGGGGAGTTAATGCATGGTTGGACCGTTGTATGCACTCGGCCTGTGGCCTCGTGCCACAACGGTCTCAACCATGCATTAACTCCCCATTAGATGCCACCTTCGTCGGTGATTAATGCTTACTTATCTAGTCCTGTGTCTGAGGTTTAACCCAAACTCTGTACAGTAGCCCATTACATTTTTTAAACAAAGGTTTATCCTGTTTTGGTTTCACCCCCAGCTGCTTAAAAAAACAACCTGGAGAGAAACATCATTAGCTTGTTCTGAAATAAAATCACAATCAGTTATCAGCTTAGTTTCAGCATTTTCATATGTTAACCACTTATGTTCATCAGTCTTTTGTTACCACCGTTTCTTCAGGCGTCTTTCTTTCCTGGACTTCCTGATCTTGGAGCTGTGCTCAAACAAGTCTAAATCAAAACCAGCGAAAGGAAGAGTCCCCACCATACAAGATTTTCTTTGCCTGAGCGCGTCACCACAGCTGCTGAAACATCAGGATTTACTCCATCTTTGATTAACTCAGTAAATCCTGGAAAATAATTTCCAATAATCACAGGTACATATAACTATGGTACTAGCCCCACTTTTATTTGGTGCGACACCCCATTAATAGTCAAAGTCACTTGGGTGGTGGGATATATCGAGTTTCCCCATGGATGCAGATGACACCAGTACCTGGTCCTTTTGGACATCGTTTTCCCAGCACTTCAATATGCATTATGGTCTGTCGACTTCCGGAATTTGTAAGTCCCTTCACAGTCTTGTCTCCCACCTTCACATCTGTTAAGTACTTGCCCCAATTTGCTAAGGATAAATCTGCTCCAGTGTCACTCTTCTTACTACGGCAATTTCTTGCAATATGACCTGGCTTATTACAGTTATAGCAAATAAAGTCTTTGGGCACAGATTTGTTACCTCCACCAGAGTTCTCATCAGACCTGGAGTTTAAATGAGAAAGAGAGTGTCTTACCGGTGTTAGGCTGTTACTTCGCTGCTGTGGTGTCTGTCTGGCCATTTGGTAGTCTTCTGCCAAAGAAACAGCCTTTTCTCCACTTTCTGGTTGGTGTTCTTTTACTCAAAGCTGTACATCTGTAGGCAGGATGTTGATGAATTGCTCCACTGCAAATGTGTCAATCTATGGGACTGTTTTGCCCTCTGGTTGGAGTCATTTCATCAGTTCTCTCAGTCGGGTGAAAGCTTCTCGAGGATTGTTGACTGAGTTGTACTTCAGAGACTGGAATCTCTGCCTATAGGTCTTTCCTGAGATGTCATATCTTTTCAGGATTTCTGTTTTCACCAGGTTACAGTTTTCTGACTGTGCAGTGTCCATATTGCTGTAAGCAAGTTGGGCTTTCCCTGTCAGGTAAGGTACCAGTCTGACTGCACACTGCTGCTCTAGCCACTGACATGCTGGGGCAACCTTTTCAAAAGTTGTCAGGTATGCTTTGATGATATTGGAGCACCACAACTTTGTAAGTTTAATGTATTTCAAGTTGCCTGTGTCCTGTTGCTTGTCTGGATCTGTGCCAGATCCTCTGCCTTTGATAGCCTGCAAGGCATCCAGCCTCCGCTGCTCCTGTCACTGCATCTCCTCTCTTCTGCTGCTCCTGTTGCTGCATCTCTTCTCTCCTCTGCTGCTCGAGTTGTTGCATTTCTTCTTTTCTCTGTTCTCCATCTCTTTTTGCTGTATAGCCCACCATCTGAGAAAAGGCAGTCAAGGCTTTCACTGTTACTTCCCTTTGGTTTGATGGGACTTTGAGGGAGTTGAGGAGGAAGGGGCGAAGATTGGAACGCTGTTGGCGGAAATCGGGCCTGGAAGATGACAATCTTAGATTGATGGCCCATTATGCGGACTATCAATCAGTAATCTCCCATAAGAAGGCAGAATTCCTGTCCAGTGAGATTACTGCATCAAGAAACTGACCTGCTCAGCTCTTCCGGACCGTCGACAGACTGTGCAATCCAGCCTGTCTGCGGGATCGGAGAGCTTTTTCACAAATACAGTGTGATGAGTTTGCTCGGTTCTTTGATGATAAGGTGTCGTCAATCAGACTGGAGATCCACGACATGCGTTCAAACGAGCATTGCAGTGACCAACATGGGGTTACATGTCCGCAGCCTGTCTGGACGGACTTCGACCAGCCAGCAATCATGGATATCATGAAGATTGTCCAAGGTCTGCGACCGACTTGCTGTAGTTGGATCCTGGTCCTCTACGCCTCCTTGTGGGGCCTGCGTATGCGATTGGACCAATCCTTGCGAGGATAGTTTGGGGTTCTTTGGATCAAGGGGTGTTTCCGGAGTCTCTGAAAGAGGCTGTTGTGACACCCCTTTTGAAAAAACCTTCCCTTGACCCCGACTGCCTTGCTAACTACAGACCGATCTCTAACCTGCCCTTTTTGGGCAAGGTTATTAAGAAAGTAGTCGCGTTACAGCTTGATGACTTTCTTACCACCCATGAAGTCTATGATCCTCTCCAGTCCGGTTTCAGGAAGAGACATAGTACTGAGACTGCATTAGTTCGGGTTCTTAATGATCTCCTAATTGCAAGAGATCAGAAGAGCCGTTCGATCTTAGTTCTTCTTGATCTCTCTGCAGCATTTGACACCGTGGATCATGGGATGTTGCTTGATCGCCTCGTGCTACTTTGTGGACTGTCAGGGACAGTCCTCAGATGTTCCACTCTTTCCTCACAGGCAGAAGTCAAAGGGTAGTCTCAGGGATTTTTCCTCTGCCTTGCTCTGTCTTGTGGGTGCCGCAGGAGTTCAGTACTTTCTCCCATGTTGTTCACGGTGTACATGCTACCATTGGGAGACATTATAAGGCGTTATGGGCTGAGTTTTCACTGCTATGCAGATGATACTCAGCTCTATATATCCTTGCACCTGAACAAAATGATGCTGTCTCGATTTTTAACAACTGTCTCGCTGAAATTCAGGATTGGATGAGTCTGAGCAGCTGAGGTTAAATCCGGACAAGACTGAGGTTCTAATCGTTGACCGGTCATCTTGTAAAGAAGTTGACTCCTGGGGTCTCCTCTGATCTTTATTAGGGGATACCCAGTTGAGACCTTCTGAACAGGTGCGAAATCTGGGCGTTATTTTTGACAGTGCGCTGACACTAAAAAAGCAGGTGTCGGCCACTGTCAGATCTTCCTTTTACCATCTGAGGAATATCGCCCAGATAAAACACCTTGTTCCACATGATGACCTTCCTGTTTTGGTTCACGCTTTTGTTTCTTCCCGTCTTGATTACTGTAATGCTTTATATCTAGGGTTGCCGGGGGTTGATCTCCGTCGCCTGCAGCTGGTGCAGAACGCGGCAGCTAGGTTGTTGACAGGGCTACCAAGAACTTGTCATGTCACACCTGTGCTGTTTAACTGCACTGGCTGCCAGTGCGATGGAGAATCACCTTCAAGGTCGCATTGCTGACCTATAAGACCTACATGGCCAGGGACCAGGCTACCTGCAAGATCTCCTTTGCCCTTATCGTCCTCTCCGCCCACTCCGGCTCCACTGGCGAGGGATTGCTAGAATTCCCAGGTTTGTTATAAATCATCTGGGGCTAGGGCTTTTTCTTTTATGGCCCCGACCCTGTGGAATTCTCTACCTCGTCAGGTTAGAGAGTGCCAGTCCGTGGAAGTATTCAAGAGATCCCTGAAAAGGTATTTATTTATTTATCCTGGCATATGATTAGTTTATTTTATGAATATTTTATTGTTTTATGTCTTTATTTATCATGTTGATGTTTTATCTCTGTTTGTATTAGCGCTTTGATTTTTGGAAAAGCGCTTTATAAATAAATTTTGATGATGATGGTTACTGCCTGTTCTTTTTTTGTAACTGGTGCTAGCTGTACAATCTCAACTTGGACTTCTATCTCTGATAGTTTGTCTGTCATTCTCCTGGTAACCACTCCTGGGCTTGCTGCTGCAGAATCCATACCTTTCTTCTATGCTTCCCTGGTGCCAAGTCTAGTACCCACGCACAAAACTCCTGGCTTAGAGTATGCACGGCATAAATCCCACTTAGGCTGACACAATCCGTCATCGAGGCACAGGTCAGTAACCATAGGAAAACCAGGAGCAGTTGTAAAATTCACAAGAGTTTTATTATTAGTAAAATAAAAAATTAAAAAATGAACTATAACTGTTTACAATGGCAGTACAAACACAGAAAATAGAGTCCTTTTTCTTCTCAATTTTGAATCTCAGTCTCTCAGCCTCTGCCTCTCTCTTTTGCAAAACACTGCAGCTCTTTTTTTTTTTATAAGTCTGTGCAGGAGCTCATTAAGAAAACAGCATGCTTCTCACACAGTGTTCATCAGTTTCAGCAAGTGCAGCAAAAAAGAACACTGTGATCCAAAACTGACCTCTTGTTTACATCTTCTGCAAAAGGCTTAACAATTGCATTTCAGGTTAACCCCTAGAGTTCCAGATAGCTTTGCAATCATTTCAACAGTGTAACGATAAACAGTTTTAGCTTTGCAATCATTTCAATAGTATAACTATATACAGTTTTAAACAAAAGGATACCAGTATCAATTACATTTCCACAAAAAGATTCATATATATTTTTATACCAGCACATATCCAAGGGGGAAGAACAGAGTAGTTACGTAAGAACTTACCATAACAGTAGATCTTTGAGAACAGCTCTTGCAGCAGGTTACACCATAAGGACTGAAGCCGGCAGGCAGCAGGACCCCATGGAAAACATCTAGCTAGCTATACCCAGCGTGGGACCGCCCCTGACGTCGGCCCCACCCCATCAGATACATAATAAAAGGGGCGGTCCCCCAGCATACCTCAGTTCTCCCGCTGGAGACTCCCATCATAATGCTGTGATTCAGAAGGGGAGACAGAGGATCCGCTTCCACAGGAAGACATAATTGTGATGCATCCAAGACGCTATGAAGTAGAACCAAAACTCCTGAGGGGAAGGTGGGAGGGAAACTACCTGCTGCCAGAGCTGTTCTCGAAGAGCTACTATTACAGTAAGTTCTTATGTAACTGTACTATCTTACTTCAAGATACAGCTCTTGCAGCAGGTTACACCATAAGGACGGATTCCCAAGCAGTAAGGGTGTAATGCTAACCCAGTCAGGAGCAGGATAGGAGAGATCGAGACAAAAAAGGGACCTCTCAGGACAAATGTCCTTGGAGGACTGCCAGGCCGAAGCCCGCTCTACGCCTGGAGGCGATGTCCAAACTGTAATGTCTCACGAAAGTGTGCACTGTACATTTTTCAAGCCAGCGAAGGAGGTAGCCACCCCTCTTGCAGAATGGCCCTTTACCGGTCCCAGTAAGGGTTTGTTGCATTTCTGGTAATGGAAAGCAATGCAGTTAACAAGCCACTTGGAGAGAGTTTGTTTCGATATGGGTGCATCCATCATCCTTCGAGTGAAGTATAAGAACAGTTGGTCAGATTGTCTGTGCGAACGGGTTTTGGTCAAGTAGAACCTCAAAATCCTATGCACATCTAGAGTGTGCAAGAGGGCCTCCTCTCTGTTCATATAGTTGGGGAAGTACACTGGAAGGTCAATGTATTGGTTTAAGGTTAAGGCTGAAACCACCTTGGGAAGCAACTTAGGACTGGTCCTTAAGGACACCCTGTCCTTATGGAAAATCAGGTAAGGCTCTTTACACATAAGCGCCCGAATCTCAGAAATTCTCTGTGCAAAAGTAATGGCAACTAAAAATAACACCTTTCAGAAGAAAAGACGAAGCTCACAATCCGCGGCTGGTTCAAAAGAAGGCAGTGTAAGCTGCTCTAAAATGAAAAGAAGGTCCCAAGGAGGAATCGGATCCTTGATCGGGGGTCTGAGATGCAAGACACTGCGCAGAAAAGCACGGGAAGCCTCTAATTGGGCTAATGAACACTGACCAACCGGTGTGTGGTACGCTGAAATGGCACAGAGGTGTACCTTCAGGGATGAATATGCAAATCCTGACTGGAAAAGGGATAGGAAGTAGTCTAAGATAGACTTCTCTGGGCATCGAAGAGGCTCAAGGTCTCGGGCCTGAGCCCATAGACAAAATCTCCACCATTTCAGAGCATACGTGGCATGAGTCGAAGGTTTCCTGGCTCCCACCAGAATATCTGCAACCCCTTGAGAGACCCCGTGCCTAAGAATGGCTATGTCTTTAAGAGCCAGGCATGCAGGTTCAGGGATTTGAGGTTCGGATGGACTAGGGAGCACTAACCGGTAATGGTAAGGTAGGCTCCTAATGCAGCTGGTGAAGCAGCAGAAACCAGATCTGTCTGGGCCAAAAGGGCACAACCAAGCTCACTGATGCCCGTTCTGATCAGAGCTTGAGAAGAACCCTCTGGATCAAAGGGAAGGGCGGGAAAGCGTAGCAGAACCTGCCCACTCAAGAGAGGGACAACGCGTCTCGCCAGAAAACACCAGGCCCTGGATCTAGCGAGTAGAAATTGGGCAGTTTTGCACTGAATGGGGACACGAATAAGTAGACGTCTGGTGTCCCCCATCGCCAGAACAGGTCCTCGGTGACCTCTTGTAGCAATTCCCATTCGTGAGCTCTGGCCTTCGACCGGTTCAGGATGTCTGTGACAGTGTTGTCCACACCTGGAACGTGCACTGCGGTAAGTATGGTGCCGTGCTGTAGTGCCCATTCCCACACCCCCTTTGCCTCTCTGCAAAGGGGATAGGAGTGACTGCCTCCTTGTTTGTTGATGTAATACATCACCGAAGTGTTGTCCGTTTGGACTAACACATGACCTGGTGGAATCTCTGACTGTAAGGCGTACAGGACTGCACTAATCTCCAGGACACTGATATGGAGGCGAGTCTCCAGGGGCGACCAGGTACCCTGGGTCCTGGTGTCTCTCAGATGAGCTCCCCAGCCGGACTCCGAAGCGTCGGTGGTGAGGGTTAGAGACGGTACTGGCACAATGAAGGGAACTCCCACAGAAAGATGTTCCGGACCAGCCACCATTGCAAGTCCTGAATGACTGGTCTTGTGAGTCTGACTGGCTGGTCTAAGTGATCCTGCCTCTGGTCCCATTGGGTTCTCAGCATCCACTGAGTAACTCATGAGGAGGCGAGCGTGGGGGACCGTGGCGATGGCAGCCACCATATGTCAGAGCAGACAAAGAATGGTCCGAGCGGAGACCAGATTTTTGTGCCGTGATAGTCCTTATCAGTGACCTGATGCGTTCCGCCCTGGCCCCAGGAAGGCTCTCCTTTGACGGGTATCCAGAACCACGCCAATGAATTGCAATCTCTGCGAGGGAATGAGAGAAGACTTCTCTTGGTTGATGGTGATCCCTAGAGACTGAAATAGGGAGCAGCTGTTGTGAATGGCCTTCTCCAGTGCCTCTGGAGAGGAGGCCATCAGGAGCCAGTCGTCCAAACAGGGAAAGACATAATGGCCTTGTCTCCTGAGGGACGCTGCCACAACTGCCATGCACTTGGTAAAGATGTGTGGCACCAAGGACAAGCCGGACGGGAGTGCTCGGAACTGGTAATGACATCCCAGAAACTCGAAATGCAGAAATTTTCTGTACGATCGGGTGATGGGAAGATGAAGATACGTGTCCTGCATGTCCAGGGACACTAGTCATGCACCTTGTTTGAGCACGGGAATAAGACCCAGAAGGGTAACCATGCGGAAGCACTTGTACATCATGAAGATGTTTAGGTCAATGAGGTCTAGGATTGGGCTGAAGTCCCCAGTTTTCTTTGGAACCAGGAAGAAGTGGGAATAGTATCCTCCTTCTCTCTGGCACCTCGGTATGACCTCGATGGCATTCTTGGAGAGAAGTGCCGAGATCTCCCGCTAGATGAGCAGGGCATGCTGTCCCGAGTAACGGTAATGCAGAGGAGGTCTTGATGGTGGGTGGTCGAGGAACTCTATAGTGTGTCCTCAACTGATAAGCTGAAGAACCCACTGGTCAGAGGTGATCCTCTGCCACCCTGACAGGTGGTAAGTGAGTCGACCCTGACCCTTTCTTCCCTTTGATCCAGAGATGGGGAGGGGTGAGGTCTGGGAAGGAGTCATGCTGTGGTGGTACTGGCTCCGGCAGGTTGGGTAAGTTTGGTGTCTCTTTGACCCTGACCTCCGGAGAATGTCTGCTGGTTTTTACAGCCGAAATTGCCCGTGTTGTTGCTGGCCTGACGGAGGTGGTTGTTTGCATTGTTGACCACGAAAATGGTTCTGTGGTCTGCGAAAGGAACCAAGCCTTGATTTATACATGGCCTGAACCATTCTGACCGCCTTCCCAGCATCCTGGAGTCTGATGATGACCCTCTCGGAGTCTTCACCAAACAACACAGAGCCACTGTAGGGGTCATCCAGGATGCCTGTCTGGATGCATGAAGTAAATCCGGAGACCCTCAAACAGGAGTGTCTCCGGTGGCAAAAGCCTGTTGAGGCACCTCCTACTGCTGAGTCCGCTGAGTCATAAGCAGCTCGGAGGACTTGGGTCCCAACATCCCAGCCCGTACGGAGGAGATCAAGCAGCTCTTCCTTCTTCTCGTTATCCAGAAAGTCCTTTAGTAGGTCATGGCAATGGTCCCACAGTGTGTTTTGAAACTGCACCATGTGTGTCAAATAATTGAGGGACCTAAGAGAGCATTTGGAAGCCGCGTAAATGCAGCGGCCCAGCAAATCCAATTGTTTGGATTCCTGGTCCGGTGGCTGGGAGTTGAGGTGTTGGGGCCTTTGTGAGCGGTCGTGCGAAGCTGTAATAACAACTGAGTAAGCCACAGGTTGCTAAGCTAAATAAGGAGCATCCAGCAGGGCCCGGTAAAGACTGTCGGCCTTCTTGGGGACCGCTGAGGTCAACAGTGGGTGCTTCCATGCAGCCTTATTATCATCAAAAAAGGTATCCACCAGGGGTGGAACCACCACAGGTTTGGGGTCCTTCTGCCTCAAGAAACATGCTAGGCATTGCTGTTCGGGATCTAAATCCTCCATCTACCATCCCATGTTCTCCTGAATGTGCCTCATAATGGCGGAGAACGATGAGTCATCAGGTGGTGACCTTGGAAGGTCATGAGGCTCTGGGTAAGGGGAAACCAGAGGGGAGGGAGATCTGGAGGTGTCCGAGGTGTCAGGATGTGAGTCGTCGTCCGATGAAGAGCGGGTGCTTCGTCAGGGCCTCTTGCGTTCATGATCGCTAGGGGACCCTGAAGGGGTCCTGGAGCATGGAGGTATCTTGGCCTTTGCCTTTCTGACCCTGAACCTACCCCTGGGTGGTGGTGTAGAGTCCTTATGCTCAGGCATTACTGCTCTGGGAGGTGCTCCGGGGATGGGGTCCCTCCGGGAGGCTTGGTGGGTACCACATCTTTTTTGATGGTGTCCCACCAAAAGGTGAACAGATCCTTAACCTCCTGTAAATTAAGGCCAGATGAAGGGCCTCGCATCGATGCTTGCCCGTCAACAGGGGCGGGTGCCAGCAGTTGAGGCGTCGTCAGATCCGTTAGGTAGACCGATGTCTTCTGTGTCTCCCAATGTGTGGTCGTCAGTGGCGTGAGCTCCGACGTCCTCCTCTGATGTTCCTGTGACCGGTGGTGGGGGTGGTGTCGGGTTTCTGGGGCATTTAGTATATGATGGATCCAGCGTCTGCTTAGCCTCTGACATCCGCTTAAGGGACGAACTCCAAAGTGTTTTTCGGCGGTACGTCCGAGGTCTTCGGAGGTTGGAAGACCAAACGTTCGGTGTCCCGGCATTGGTCCTTGCCGTCGGTGCTAGGCCTAGTCACAGACATGTGCTTCTTGTGGTGGTCGGAAGCCTCCGACCTGGTGGCCGACCCTGAGGGACAGCTGTCCTTAGACTTGGTTCTCAGCGGTTGCAGAGAAACAGAGCTGGAGCCCCCTGAGGTACTAATCTTAACCCGGGGGGGGGGGTTGAGACTTAGCCCGGGATGGAGATTGGTCTGACTAGGTGGAGCTGAAGCTGGTCCGAGAGTCAGAAGCCCAATTGGGGGATCTATCTCTATCCTTGTCCTGGTGCTTATCCTTGTGCTTTTCAGATTTATGTGAAGGTTCCCCTTGAGAGGATTGGTCTTTCTCCATGGTCTTAACTTTCTCTTCTAAGAGGAAACTCTGGAGTGTTTTCTGGCAGCGGACCCTGGTTCTGCTGTTGAACTGCAGGCAGATGGGGCAGGCCTGGGTATCATGGTCCAGGTCTAGGCACCTCACACAGGCCAAATGCCTGTCTTTGAAGGAGATCTGCTTGCCGCAAGCACACTTAGAGGGGTGCCCTTCTGTAGGAGGAGTCGGGGAAGCAGACATGTACTTGGTTTTGCTGTGAAAAACAATGGAAAAACAAAGAAAACTCTTTCTGGCGTCGTTTGTCTGCTGATGGCATCAGTGGAGCCGATGCGTGTGAGTCAACGGCAGGAAAAGAACTGAGGTATGCTGGGGACCGCCCTTTTTGTGATATATCTGACGACATCGGGCGGCGTCGGGAGGTCCCCGCTGGGTATAGCTAGCTAGAAGTTTCCCGTGGGGTCCTGCTGCCTGCCGGCTTCAGTCCTTATGGTATAACCTGCTGCAAGAGCTGTACCTCGAAGAAACATCAGCAAGTGAGGGTAAAGAGATAGCGAGAGGCACAGAATTGCAAGATCATCAGGGTGATCAAGTCCTAGGTATCACAAGATAATATGGTTGCGCAACCAGACAGAGAAGAGACAGAAAAAAGAGAGAAGAGAATAGAACAGATCCTTGCATTTAAACTCTTTCTCCATAACAACTGGAACAGGGCCATATTCAACCCTGTCACATCCACGTCCCCAACGCTGGCAGTACACCGAAAGATCAAGTCAACCACCAGACCCCTCGGCCAAGGGATGTTAGGTGAAATCTGACAGGGAACCAGTATGGACTGCGTATTTGTGGGCCATCCATGCTGACAGTGCAGGGTAAGAGGCAGGGTGATGCCAAAGCTCCAGAGCAGGGCCATGAATAGCCTCAGCAACCAGGAAAGTCGGCCCAGGGGAGTCACGCCAGTCAAGAATCTGGGTCAAAGGGTACTTGGCCAGTTTTCGGAAAGGGTCCATTTGGAATCTCATAGATTCCAAGAGTAAATAGAGCAGGTTCGTGAAAGAGGTGAGACCATGCTCCGCGGACAAATCCTGTCTCAACTCAGCATCCAACAGATAGGAGTGTAGGGAGGAGCTCTCAGACTCACAGGCTTCATCGAAAAGCAGTCAACCCACAGAGTCTCCGCTGACCTTACAGGATCTGTTGGGTGTCGTGGCGAATAACAGTCAATGAGAAAGTCCTCAAGCGGTACAGGCATCGGGGGGCCACCTGGATGGGCAGAGAGGCCGGAATAGGCCAAGCTGGAGCAGGCTGGGGCCTGGGTGGCGGGAGATAGGGGACAGCCAGGGTGGGGACCAGAACCAGCTGAACCCCAGCCAGCATGAGTTGATGCCACATAAGCTCTTCGTAGCACCGGTGCTTTCTGCAGTGCAGCCTCTACTCGTCCAAGGAAGAATAGGAGGAGTAGCGTGGTGCCACTTACTCAACTCCAGACTTTGGGATCGAGACCTTGACCATCGGGGCACTGAGAGCAGAACTTGGAGGGCACCGGCGAAACCCGCGCATCCTCCTTAGTCATCAGATCATGAGGTTTATGGACCAGATGAACAGGCTGGTCTGACCCATCCTGAGAAGTGACAGACAGGACCAGCGTCCTAGAGAGTAAGGTATCCACTTCATCTTGCAACAAGGTGGCAACCGGCTCGAGAAAAATCTCAACAGGTTGGTCGATGAGCATCTCGACAGACTGGCCCGATGGGCAGGCCGTGAAGCCAGCGGCCTGGGCCAGAGAAGCACGAGAAACTGAGGCCCGAAAGCACTCACGATCCCACGATCAATGGAGAGACCTTTTTTTAGTCTCCTTCTTTGAAGATTTGGATTTTGTGCCCTTAGAGGGGTGCTGCCTAAAGGTGGAAAGGGACTGGCACAAACCTCTAAATGCTCCTGTGACGGTAGCGCCAAAAGAAAGCAGCACAAAGGCTGAAGCCCCAGAGACATGCTCTGTAGCCTGAGCTGCCATCTCTTCAAAAGCTGTAAGCTGTTCAGTGGACCCCGCAGTTGCGGAGACCACCTGATGGGCGCCTTTCAACCAAATGGGGGATTCCATTCATTTGGGTGCCCTAAAAGTAGCCAAGCGTGCACATCTTCTAAAAGTACTAGGATGCAAGGTGCGACAGAGGCCACATGCCTGGGGATCATGTTCATGGCCTAGAAAGTAAATACACGAGGTGTGTTAGTCCGTCCAGGACACCATCTGCCCACATCTGCACTTTTTTGAAACTGGGTGCTGACTTCAAGTTGTCCAACACGAAGATTCAAAAATTGCCTGAAGACAAAACTGATTTGCAAAGTTTAGCAAAATTTTGAAGCAAAGGGCCTACTCAGCGTAGAGAGCCATAAAGAGGGAATATTTTTCTTCCAGCAGAAAGGAAGAGCTGACATTACAGGGCGGTGCTGAGGGAGTTACCAGCCAGGTGGGTGGGAGCAGCCAGCTTGAAGACATTCCGCTAAGCCATAAAGGGAAAGGAACACTGCCAGAAGTGTGGAGAGTATAGCATATCCATGTCCCTACAAAAGTACAATTACGTAAGAACTTACCATAACAGTAGGTCTTCAAGAAGAGCTCTTGCAGCAGGCTAAACCATAAGGACTATGCCACCAGGCATTAGGACCCCACAGAAATATTCTAGCTAGCAGTATATAGCAGGGACCGCACCCTGACGTCAGACCACCTCCGACATCAGCCAATGGTATAAAGGGTGTGGTCCCCAGCCCCGCTTCAGTTCTCCCACCAGAGACCCGGTTAAGTAAACTGAGACCCAAGGAGGTTCTAATATCCCCATGTACAGGAAGCAAAAAGACCAGGGGGAAGGAGTGAGGAAAAGCAGCACCTGCTGCAAGAGCTCTTCTCAAAGATCTACTGTTATGGTAAGTTCTTACGTAACTGTACTATTTTATTTCGAGTTGGAGCTTTTGCAGCAGGCTACACCATAAGGACTGAGTACCAAGCAGTAAAGGAATGAACCCAGGTCAGGAGGGAGGAGGAAAATTGCCAGCGGAGGCATTCATGAAAGGAGTCCCTGAAGGACAGCTAGGCCTCTGCCCGCTCTCAGCCTAGAGGCAATGTCCAGCCTGTAGTGCTTGACAAAGGTGTGTACTGAACTCCAGGTAGCAGCAACGCAAACATCTGCTGCAGAAACATTTCTCAGAGAAGCGAACAAAGTGGCAACCCCCTGGTGAAGTGACCCTTAACCGGACCAGTAAAGGTTTAACATACTTATTGTAACAGAAGGTGATGTAATTCACCAGCCATTTGGATAGCGTCCGTTTGGCCACTGGTGCCCCTTTGGATTTCGAGGCAAAGGAAACAAACAATTGGTCAGATTTCTTGGTAGACTGGGTGCGATCAACATAACAACAGAGCACCCTGTGGATGTCCAGAGTGTGTAAAAGGGCCTCTCCACAACTGGAATGCTCTGGGTAATACACTGGCAAGTGGATGTCTTGATTGAATGTAAACTCCAATACCACTTTCGGAAGAAACTTAGGATTGGTCTTCAAAGACACCCTGTCCTTGTGGAAAACTAAATAGGACTCTTTACACATCACAGCCTGAAGCTCAGAAATTCACCGAGCAGAAGTAACAGCAACTAAAAATAATGCTTTCCACGACAGAAAGCGAAGCTCGCAATCTGCAGCTGCATTGAAGGGAGGCAAATTAAGTTTCTCTAACACAAACAAAAGATCCCATGGAGGGATAGGTCCCTAATGGGTGGTTAAAGATGCAACATGCCATGCAAAAAGGTGCGAGACAGGTCCAACTGAGCAAGTGCTCTGCCCTCCACAGGTGCATGACTGGCTGAAATTACTGAAAGATGCACCTTAATGAAAGAGTAGCACAGTTCGGAATCTGAAAGGGAGAGGAGGTACTCCAGGACAGAGTTCACTGGGCAGGTGAATGGATCTAAACCACGGGCGGAAGCCCATAAGCAGAATCGCTTCCACTTCATGGCATAAGTAGCCCTGGTGGAAGGTTTTCTTGCCTCAATCAGAACCTCGGCGACCCTAGGGCCAAGCTATGTCTGCAGGAGCCAAGCATGCAGGTGCAGAGACCTGAGGTCCGGGCGGACCAGGGTGCCTTGTTCCTGACAATAGCAAGTGCAAGGTATGGGGCAAGAGGATCGGAGGTTCCACTGCCAATTGCTGAAACAGGGGAAACCAGATCTGCCAGGGCCAGAGAGGAGCGATCAGGATCCTGTCCGCTCTCTCTGACTGGAGCTTTAGTGGCACGCATTTCTTTCTCACTTCTGTTTGTGTGTGTTCCATAAATATGCACACCGCAATCCTGTGTGATTGTTACAAGTAAATATTTGTGTTGCCATTGGGTTGTGCATTTGAAAAAGAGTAATGTGCTCAGGAACAGCCCAGGTTCCAGTTGTCTCAGTGGTGCAGCTGGTTAGTGCAATCGGAATGGTATTCTAGGCGGCCTAGGTTCAAGCCCCAGCTGAGGCAAACTCCATGGAGTCAGCCAATGGGGGGCGTGCGGTCTCTTGAAGGGTGAAGATGCGCCAAGGGGGTATCCAGCCACTTTAGTACAGATACAGGATGAGGCATAGCTCATGGAGACCCAGGGAGAGCAATACTTGAGCGGACAGTCTTGATGGGCCGGAACAGAGGAGGCAGGAAGCTGCCAGACACTGTGCGACTCCTCCATGAAGGGACAGAAAATGTGTGTGGAACAGTACTCTTCCTCAGAGGAGAAAGTTGACAGTGTGGATGAACTCTGTACAGGGTGTGATGATGCAAGGGTAGGAGGTGGAAAAACCATCTCATCTATGGCCCTAAAGTAAATGGGGTATGCAGTCACCATCACCCTATACTGTTCCTAGGTAAGGGAGTCCCAGGGGACCAAAGATTCCTGGGAGAAGGGGAAGAGGAGGCACAGAGGAAGGAGGGGGAACAATATGGTCCTGAGAGACCAAAGCCTCTCTGCCAGGGCTGTGGGAGCAAGCAGGGGACACCTCTCGAGGGAGGGGACTGCGCTGCCCAACCACCAACTGCTGCTCAACCCTCCCTGAGCCAACAGGATGGTGCCGGGGGGGAGGGGAGACCCCTGGAGAGGAGACTGGAACTCTACAGGCCCAGAAGGGTGGCTCCTCTCCCGACCAACAACAGGGCTCTGGACTCTAACATGAGATGCAGAGCTCATATCAGCGCTCTGGCCCGGGGAGGCCAAGGTCACCGGGACAGAACAGGAAGCATGACAGGGCCCTCCCCCCACCCGAGCCACAGGACCGGGACCTGCCCCTCTTGAGAGATGCCCTACATTGGCCACTGCTCTCAAGAAAGGAGGAAGAGGCCAGCCCGCCAGTGCAGCGGTAGGGCTATCGCCTGCGGCGCCAGTGACCCGTGTTCGGGAATGGACTCGGGCAGCTGGAGGGCCAGCTGGGGGACTGAGCGCCCAGGGCTGCCTCCTCCTCCGGCGGGTGGGATGCAGGTCCTGCTGCGATACCGCCACCTGGGTGACCATGGGTGGAGGTGCAGCGAGACGGCATATAACGGAGGGAGGATGTCTACCGGGAGCCGGAGCGTTAGCACGTCGCGACGTGCATCGCTCCATGGCCCCCCTTGCGTGCAGACGTCCTGTGGGCTGGGACCAGGAAAGCGGAAAAACCCTGTGCTGGGCTCCTGTAGATGGGACCCAGCTGTCCCAAGATAACCCTTAACCAGGCTCCATAGATGGGGCTGGTGACGCCTTCCGACGCATACTTGAGGTGTGGGGGGGTAAACCGAGCCATGATGGGGAAAGGCTAACCAGCACCACAGGGAGGTACCTGGGGCAGAACTACAGGAATACACAGCCTAGGGATCCCCGAAGAAAGGAATCTAGTACAGCGAAAAGGGGGCATAAAGAGAATGTATATTAAAAAAAAAAAAAAAAAAGGAAGGAAGAAGAGAAAAGAAACGGCACCTGGGCTGGCTTCCAATTCCCCCTCGGACTCCGCATTAGCGCAGACAACTGATGTGGCACCGAAGGCTGTGCTGTCAACAGTAGCGGCCCCAACCACGGCATAGCCATTGGACACGGCACGAACCACGGCACTGCCCCCGGAGGTGGCACAGACATCAGAGACAGCGCCGGACACAGCACTGATCTCAGAGGTGGCACCGATCGTGGCGGTTCGGCAGGTGGTGCCGAAAGTGGCACTGAGAGGGAGAGGCATCACTGCGGTAGGTGTTGGCCCGAGATGGGCAAAGGAGAAGACCTCCTACTGGGTCTGGAGAGCATCCGGACCTCTGGAAAACTGGGCCGCCAGTCCAGATCACCTCGGTCATCCTCCGATTCCGAAGAGAAGACCACGGTAATCCCGAGAGAGGTAACCTCAGACACTCTACCCATCCCAGCACCGGGGACAGCATCGGGAGGGGACCCAGCGGCAACAATGGTACTATCTCGCTCACCAGCATCAGGGTTGAAGCCAGGAGCCGAGGCAGCACCCGTTGAAGCTACTGAGGGAACCGCCAATGTAGGCCCTGCATATGAGTGAGACCTCAATACTGGGGTGGCTGCAAGGGGTGCTCAACCTCCCCCAAGGAGACCGGCTGTCCGTCCGACCCCTAGCCCAAGGATCCAGTCTCAGCAAGAGTCAACACAGCGGAGGCCTGCTCTCCCCAAGTGCATATAGGAGTGGGGGGATGCTCGAGAGAAGGGTCCAGACACCTTACCTTGGCAGTCCTCGTGTGACGCTGATCACCAAAAGTTGGCAGGTCCCTCCCCAATCTCGCCGTGCAGTTAATTAACATGCAGAAATCCATGGAAAAACAGGCATCGCAATGATCCATATCATGTCGTGGCCCCAGGCAGATGAAACACCAGTTATGTGGGTCCGTTCCGGAGAAAAGACAACCACAGGGGCTCCAGTGCATTGGGCTAGTCCCTGCCTCTGAAGATCATTTTTGTCCTGAATCGGATATGACAGGCAGCACAAAACAATAAAAATTAAAGTAAAGACTCGACGCTGCACTTTTTGAAGAACTAAAAAAATGGTGCAGAAAACAGCAAAAGTAACGGCGTCAAGTAACTGTCTAAACGAGCAGAATCAAAGTCTTCTGAGTCTTACTGGAAGTTTCTGTGCTGTACCAAGTAGTCGTGCTGCTACCTCGATGGCAGTAAAAACAGAACTGAGATGGCGGTGGGGCTAGCATCTGTTACTGGCCAACCCGCGAGTGCCATGTATTATGTCGGCCTCGAGGGCTGCGCCGTCTCCAACACTGGCCCCTCCTCCAGAGGAAAGCTAAAAAGCTTTCAGCTATTAGCTTCCCGTGGGGTCCTAATGCCTCAGATTTAGACCCACTGGTGAAGACTGATACAGGTAAGATCTGGACACAATACTCCAGGTGAGTCTCACAAGACAGTGATACCGTGGCAATACCACCTCCCTCCTCTGCTGGAGATACTTCTTCCAGCATCCCACTGGCCCCTACCATTTTGAGGTGATCAGAAATGATACCCCAAAGTCCCTTTTTGTTTACTGCCTGTCAGTCCCCCCAAAAATAAATCTTACACTCAGTACTGGGATTTTTATGCCCTAGGTTCATGATTTTGCAATTTTTGGCATTGAACCACAAATACCATGCTCTAGATCACTCCTTAAGTTTTCCAAGGCCCATATGCATTCTCTCCACCCCTCCTGAGTGTCCACCCTGTTTAGACTTTAATGTCATCTGCAAAAGGCATACTTTCCCTTTCAGTTCTTCTGCAACATCATTTGTGAAGACAGTGAAGAGGACCGGTCCCAATACTGAGCTCTGCAGCACCTAGTTGGTCACTATCATCCCCTTATCAGAGCAAGTGTTGTTAACTACCACCCTCTGTCGCCCATCCATTAACCAGTGCCTTACCTAATTCACCACTTTGGATCCCACACCCAGGCTGCTCAATTTCTTGATTAGTCTTCTGTGCAGCATAGTGTCAAAGGCCTTGCTAAAGTCCAGGTAAGCCATGTCCACTGCCCTCCCCTTATCCAATTCCCTGGTCACCCAGTCAAAGAAATTAATCACATTTGTCTGGCATGGGGACTTCCGGTGAAGTCATCCTATCATGCAGTTGTAGTTTGAATAAGCTCCCCAACATCCAGACATAGGTTTTTACTCACCCAGTTCAGCAAAGAACACATTCAACTTGTTGGAATACCAGCAATAATGGATGGCAACTCAGCAAAAGCCAAAATCTACGACACCAGAAAATAGTCCTGATACTGCGGACAAGTAGTAGCAGTGACTCAGCCACAGAGAGTGAAATGGAAGATGAAGAAGTTACCATCACCTCCCTGAAGCTATTTCAAGAGCTGCGACAGCTCAGAGACACCCACCTTACATAAAATCAGAACATATGTAGCAGAGAACCATAAACTAGTCAAGGCACGAGAGAAAAAAATTTCCAGCTCTTGAGAGGCAAGTTTCAGAACTAACAGACTCCTCAGACCTGCACAATGGAGAGATTTTGCAGCTCCATGACCGATCACAGTTGCTATACAATAAGCTTGAAGATCTAGAAAATAGATCGCACCGAGTGAACTTAAGAATATATAGCCTACCAAAAGAATGGAAAAAGGACAAATGCCTGAATTTATGGACAGCCTTATACACAAACTGCTCAACCTCGATAAAGTCTACCAGCTCAACATAATTAGAGCACAGAGCCCTAACCACAGCTACAACAGATTCTAAGGCACGACCCAGGTCTGTAACTATTGCCTTCCTAGATTGTAGAGTGAAGGGGACAGTTTTAAGAAAAGCGTAGAAATGAAGGAGGTACTATTTGGGAATGTAAGGCTGTTCTTTGAACATAATTACGCTCCTATAACAATGGAAAGACGCAAGACCTGGTTTCCCATGGTTAAGGAGCTAAAATTGAAAGGAATGAAAGCCCGAGCTGAATACCTAACCCATCAAAAAAATGTTTAAAAGACAAAGGAATTAAATCTTTCGAGACCTTCCCAGAGCAACCTGGGAATAACAGAGGATGGACTGATCAGTGCTAATAAACTGAAAGGGGAAAGGAAAGGGAACACTGTTTAACCAGGAGTAGTACAACAAACCTAAGCTTATTTCCAGATGCGACCTGGGAGCATAAGGAAGTTAAGTGACTTGCTCAGGATCACACAGTATGTACCTAGGCGGCCATAGGATTCAAACTCAGGTCTCCAGATCTGCAGCTCAGAGACTTAACCCACTGCACTATACTGCCTCCAAATGAGCTTGAAAACAGGAAATGGTCCTTTGTTGCTGGAGGCCCAATTCGATCAGGTGGAGCTGGAAGGAATCGAGAGAGCATGAAACAGTCTGTGGGAAAAAATGGCGGACTGGAACAAGAAGTCTCCGATGCGGGCAACCATCTCTACCATGCAGAGGAACATGCCAGACAAAGACAGAACTCAGCCTGAAGCAACAGGGACTGACAATGAGAGCGGAATGACCACCGATTTGAAAAACTTGTACATGCCAGGTGAGCAACTTGTGTTAGGCAGGTCGATTGGTTCGTTATGGACCACTGAAAGATATGACATTTATTGACTTACAGGAGTATCTCCTCTCGAACTTAAGGTGCAGTGTGTAGGATCCAGTATCTAATAATATATAACAATATATAAATCGAAGATGAGTATGGGAACAAGGAAGTAAGGGGAGGTTGATTGTACTGGTGCCTCTCCAGTGATTTTTTTTCGGAGGGGGAGGGGGAACATGCCAGGATGGCGAACCCCACAGAATGTCCCCTAGCTCTCTGTTTTATTCATGCAGCTGGTGATGTGAGCATTGCTGTTAAAGAAAAAGGAAAGAGAAAATGTTTTTGTTTTATGTTAGAGGAGAGCAAGGGAAAAGGGGAAGACAAAGGATTCCTATATCTGACTAAGAAAAGTAAACAGACGATGCTTCAATCATAACACACACGTTTTCTCAAGGAACAGGGAAGGGGGGTCAGATCTTGTATTGGGGTTATCAAATGCCGAGCTAGAAAGTGGCAAGACCTGAATTCATTAGAATGGGTGGGATAGGGCCTCTTTAATAACTCTGAAAATATATGCAATAATGTCTTAAGGGTAAGGAACAAGTAGGAATCCCTCCTTCCATATACAACAACTGATATGGAGAATCTATGGGCATAAGGGCAGCTATTCCTGCTATTTGCTATGCAGTGGATGGCTGCCTGAAAGATAGCCCATAACTAACATGTAACTGATAAACTGGGGGAGGCCCACAAGGGTTGAGAGATAGAAAGGGAAGGGAATGATGGGAAAGGGGAGATGAGTTTTGGGGTTTTGTTTGTCTCGTCTTCCCTCTCTTTCCCTCTCTACTCTTATACTCAGTTTACCTGAGGCATTAACATTATACTGGGTGGGGGAAGGGGGAGAAGAAAAAATTACTCACCTTAGTAATGTTGTTTCTTCTAATGGAGTCTTGCTATATTATGACATATGCGGTTTGTCCCAGCCTTAGAACTGCTCCGGAGGTGAAAGAGTTAACTTCCATGCCAGGCATGGAACTTAGAGCTCAAGCTCGGTTGAAAATTCTATCTGTTGTTCTTCAAACTTAAACTGTCAGATCTTTACGAGCAAAAACTCACTAAGACTCTCTGTGGAAGCTGTAAACCTACACTAGCCAACTGGCTACTTAATTAATAAACACATTTTTGGTGCCACAAAGAAGACTCAAGTCAGGAACCCAAAAATGACAAACAACAAAGATCACCCAAAAGGAGGGTGTGAAAAATAAGGTGGGCATTTAAAAGTGCTAACGCTGCCCTGCCCACCCACATCCCCAAGAGTAAGGTTCTGAGAGGGCAGGGGTGGGGAATATAATATAGCAAGACTCCATTAGAAGAAACAACATTACTAAGGTGAGTAATTTTTCTTCAAACAACATGAAGTCTTGCTATATTATGACATATGCAGACTACACAGCAGTACCTCCATGGAGGAGGGACAGAACCCACTTTAGGAAATAGGGCTCTGAAGCACAGCTGTGTAAAACGAGCATCACTCCTAGCCTGGATGTCCAGGGAGTAATGCTTAGTAAAAGTGTGCACCGTTTACCAGGGAGCTGCTTGACGTATCTCTAGGATAGAGATGTCCCTGGCAGCAGCCAGACACGCAGCTGTACCTCTGGTGGTGTGAGCCCTCAGGCCTGAGGGAGGAACTTTATCCAGTTTTTCATAGCAGAATTGGACACAAGAGACGATCCACCTGGCAATGGATCTTTCAGTGGCAGGTTTCCCTTTGCCAACCTCACCATAAGTGAGGAACAGTTGGAGGGAGTTAAACCTGTGACCTTTGGTACGATCTATGTAGTAGCTAAGTGATCTTTTGACATCTAAACTGTGCAACCTCCACTCACCAGAAGAGGAATGGCCAATGAAGTACACAGGGAGAGATATAGATTAATTAAGGTGGAAATCTGAGACCACCTTAGGCAAGCACTTTCGGTTAGTCCTGAGGCCTACCCTATCTCTGTGAAAGGAGATAAAATCAGGCTCCACTGACAATGCTTGTAACTCACTTATGCGCCTGGCAGAAGTGATGGCTACCAAAAACACAGTTTTCCAAGTCAAGTACTTGAGCTCTGCTGAGGACAAGGGCCCAAAAGGGTGTTGCATAAGCTGGGCAATGCAAATATTAAGATCCCAGGCAGGGGAAGGATCCCTAAATGGGGGGTTGGTGTGAAGCAACCCTTTGAAAAACTTGGAGAATACAGGATGAGCTGAAAGAGAAGAGGTCTTGCCTGCTGACAAGAAAGCAGACACGGCTGCCAAGCGCACTTTTAGGATAGCTGGTCTCAGCCCTAAAGTATTTAAATGAACCATATAATCCAGGACTGTAGGTAAGTCAGCAGATTCTGGGGAAATATGCTTCCCAGAGCACCATATGGAAAAATCTCTTCCATTTGGAATTATAAGTAACCCTGGTGGAAGGCTTCCTAGAAGCCTTCAGAATATCCAATACACCTTGGGAAAGGTGTAGGTCAGCAAACTCTAATTCTTCAAGAGCCAGGCCTTGAGATTGAGAGATTTGAGGTTCGGGTACCCAAACCCTCTCCTGAGCACAGGATAACAGATTGTGATTCCTGAGAGACACAGGGGACGGTGGACTGCTAAGGACATAAGGAGTGGGTACCAGGGCTGTCTGACCCAGTCTGGAGCAATCAGAAACATCTTGCAGGATTGAGACCTGATTTTAACTAGCACTTTAGACAGGAGAGGGAAGGGCGGAAAGGCATAGAGAAACTTCCCTTCCCAACTGAGAAGGAAGGCACCCAGGGGGACTGAGCCCAACACTGGGGGCCTGCAAGAAAAAAGAGGAAGTTGGTGATTGTCTGGGGCTGCAAAAAGATCTATCTGGGGTGTGTGCCCCATCTGGCAATGCCACCTCCAGAACTAGGGGATCCAGAGCCCATTCGTGATGACCTTGGGGAATCCTGCTGAGAGCATCTGCCAGGACATTGCCCTTGCCTGGGAGGTGAACTACTACAAGGGAGGTGTTCAGGGAGTAAGCCAGAGACCACAACTTCGTTGCTTTGGTGCACAAGGCCGTAGACCGAGTGGCCCCTTGCTTGCTGATGTACCACACTGTGGTGGTATTGTCTGTTCTGACTTGAATAACCTTGTTCTGAACAGATTTGGAAAAAACTTGAAGTGCTAGAAAAACTGCTCTGAGTTCCAACAGATTGATGTGGAGCTGAGATTCCTGAGGGGACCCCAATCCCTGGGTGGTGAGGTCACCCATGTGAGCTCCCCACCCAATAGGGATGCATCTGTAGTAAGGATTAAGGAGTGAGACTGAGGGGTAAGGGGGATCCCCTGTCTCAAATTGCCCTGGTCCTGCCCCCACTGAAGGGCCTGGATCAGGGTTCGAGTCACTGGAATTAATTTGGTTAGAGGGTCCTTTCTTTGAGATCAAAAGGCTTTCACATGGAACTGGATGTCCCTCATCTGAAATCTGGCTCCCTGCACTACTGCTGTCGAAGCAGCCATGTGTCCCAGGAGCTGTAGAAAGTGCCTTGCTGGTCGAGAGACCCGCAGGGTGAAGGAGGAAGCCAGAGAAATCAGGGTACTTGCCCTTCCCAGAGGAAGGAAGGCTCTGGCTTCTTTTGTGTTCAGTTCTGCACCTATGAAGGTGAGAAGCTGGACAGGCTGCAGGACTGACTTTGGAAGATTGAGAAGGAAACCTAGAGAAGTTAGCAGTTGCTGAGTTACTTGAAGGTGTAACCTGACTTGGTCTGTGGACTGGCCTACTATGAGCCAGTCATCCAAGTAAGAAAAGATGGCAATTTTTTTGCCTTCTTAAGTGGGCAACTGCTACTGCCAGGCATTTTGTGAATACCCTTGAGGCAGATGTAAGGCCTAAGGACATTGCTCTGAACTGGTAATGACCTGAGGGCAGTTCGAAGCTGAGGTACTTTCAATGGGAGCTTCTGATGAGAACATGAAAATAGGCATCCTTGAGGTCCAGGGACACTAGCCAGTCCCTGGCTTAAAGAGGGTAAAATAATTCCAGAGTCACCATTTTGAATTTTGGTTTTAAAAGGTGTTTGTTTAGATACCTGAGATCCAGGATGGGCCGCCATTCTCCTGTCTTTTTGGGGTAAGGAAGTACCTGGAGTACAACCTTTACCTTGGTGTAGGGTGGAACCCTTTCCACAGCTCTGAGAGCCAGGAGGGTAGAGACTTCTGCCTCCAGGGCAAGAGCCTCTGAAGGCTTTGCAGGTGGAGAGGATCTGATTCTCATCTTTGGAAATTTTTTGAAGCTGAGAACCAGTCCCTGGGTTACTACTTCCAGGACCCACCTGTCTGACGTTAGAGACTCCCAGTCCTGGACAAAGTAAGCCAGCCTGCCCCCTACAGGTAATGGAGAATTGGCCCTGGGCGCCCCATCAGGGTGCCTGTTTTGTAGGGGCTTTAGGCTGAGGGGTGGAAGCAGGCCTGCCTGCACCCCGTCTGCCTCTCCCTCTAAAGAACCCCTTCTGTGCAAAAGCTGAAGAGGAATCCTGGGCTTGGTAAAAAGGCCTATGAAAAGGCCTACTCCTGCCCCTTCGAGGCTGCCTTTGGAAAGTGACTTGCCTTTCCTTGGCCTGTGCACTCCTATAGGTGGTCCTATATTCATCCATTTTCTTCATGTAATTCTCTGTTTGTTCCCCAAACAGAGAGTTGCCCACCACAGGGAAATCCATGGCCTTAGTCTGGGTATCCTATGACAGGCTAGTACATCTGAGCCAAGTCATTCTATGGAGAGTCACAGATGTAGCCATGACTCTGGATGATACATCATTAGAGTCCACTGCAGCATGGAATTGCACCTTGGATGCCTCAATACCATCAGGGGCCACCTGCTCCAGCTCTTCTGCCAGCTGGCCAGGAACCTGCTTTGCTAGAGCTAGCTAAAACAGTATCCCATCTGGATTTTTGATATCTAGCAACATAAGCCATATAATTAGCCTGTCTGAGTCCTAAGGAAGCTGCCATGTACTGTTTCTTTGCCATGGCATCTATCTTTCTGGAGTCCTTGTCAGGGGGGTGAGAGGCTAAGGGAACATTTGCCTTGTCACAGGCTGCAGCCTGCACCACCCCCACGTGGCTGCACTGTTATGTAAGAAACTCCGTATCAGAGCCTGATAATGCATACCTTTTGTCCATTCTTTTATCAACAGGAGGTATGGTGTGAGGAGCTTTTAAAATCTTTACTGTCTGTTTCCAAAAAGATTTATGCAGAGGAATAGACAGTCTCCTAGACTCTGGGATATCCAGCATTTCTACAAAATCAGGCTCCTTCTGATCATCCACAGCTTCCTCCATAGGGAGCTGGAGGGTTTCAGACACTTTTTTTTTTTTAAAACATGAAGTGAGAAGGGACTCAGAAAGCCTAGGGGAGACACTCCTGAAGGTCTGTCTGGAGATGTCCAGTTCAATGGGCACATCCAGACTTTCAAAACCACATCACTCTCCTCATACTCCTCTTCCCCCTCCTCTGGTTCATAAAATTCCCTTAAATAATACTCCTGAACCCAAGGAACCGACCGAACCGAGCGCTTACCTGATGATGCCGGTTCGGTCAGAACCGGGGAGACTGAACAATTTTTAATGCTTTAGCTATTTCTTCAGCGGTTGGAGAGGGAAGTTTTGACTCCACACTGATTTTCTAAATTTCTTTGTTGAAACCGACTCCTCAGAGTCTGCTCTTCTTTTGCCCAAGGAAGTATCGCCCTGGTCAGAGGGCACTCCCTCCGGTTCGGTTGAAACCGAACCGGGCTGGCCATCCGGGTCAGCGGACTTTATGGCCTCCCGTTCCCTGAGTCTACCAACTCTCTTATCCAGGGTAGCCACAGGAAAACCCATGCAAATCTGGCAGTCTGAATTGAGGTGGTCAACCCCAGACAATAAACACATGTGGTGTGGGGGACAGCCTTGGCAAAGGCTTCCCCACATACAACACAGTGCTGAAACCCAGTGGGCCCGGTTTTTCTTTTGGGTTTCTCAGACATAGTGCCAGCCTAACCAAAAACTTGCCCTTTTACGGCAATCTGCCAAGCAAGACTCCCTTATCGGTTCCCAACCGTGTCACGGGTCATGGAAAAAAACGTAATTAAATCGGTTTTTTTTAGAACCGATAAGAACCGGGAACCGCACTTCTAAAAGACTGTAATGTAATAGAAGTAACTTGATCGGTTCAAACCAACCGATAAATATTTACAAGTTCCATACAGAAAAATAAATGTAAAACCTATCTAGTACTTACAATACCACAGACAGAGCTTGACCCGACCGGTTGCGGTTTAATTTCGGTTAAAAAAACGAAAACTTTTATACTTTAACCAACAAAATGAACCGTGCAGAAGGAGGAATCTCCGGAGCGACTGTTCAGTGAGGCAGAGTAAAGAATCTGACAGTTTAAGTTTGAAGAACAGATAGAATTTTCAACCAAGCTCGAGCTCTAAGTTCCATGCCTGGCATGGAAGTTAACTCTTTCACCTCCGGAGCAGTTCTAAGGCTGGGACAAACTGCATATATCATAATATAGCAAGACTTCATGTTGTTTGAATGCAAGCTGCTACGTACAAGATGTCGCCACACTCGCTGCACAGACTCTTACATGGAGACATGCTGCAGCTTCGTGAAGAGTACACTTCTGCAGAGCCTGCTACCACCTTTCAACAACTAGGTAGCAGAGAAACAGTGGCACAATTGGAAGCATGGGGAGTAGGAGAAATGTTATACAGAGATACTTACAGTTGCTGGTTAATGGTTATGTTTATTGGTTATGCAGGTTACAAAGTACAGTTACGTAAAAGCTTACTGTAACAGTAGATCTTCGAGAGAGGCTCTTGCAGTAGGTAATTACAGATAGGACTGAAGCCGGCATGTGTCAGGACGTCACGGAAAAATTCTCTAGCTAGCAGTCTCTGTCGGGGGACCGCCCCCACATCAGTTAAGCGGCGTCAGTATAAAGGGGCAGTCCCCCATGCCTGCCTTCCTGTTCTTTCCTGCCAGAGGCCAAAAAGGCAAGAAGAGAGAGAAGCGGATGTTTCCTTCCCTAGAAAAGGAGCTGAAAAAGCTTAGGGGGGGATGGAGGGTGGGAAGGTATAACCTACTGCAAGAGCCTCTCTCGAAGATCTGCTGTTATGGTAAGCTCTTACGTAACTGTACTACTTACTTTGAGAGGGCTCTTGCAGTAGGTAATTACAGATAGGACAGAGTCCCAAGCAGTCTGGAACAAAAAGAAGCAAACGGGAGGAGGAAACTACCCAAATGTAGACCCTCTGGCTGTGAAGGTCTTAGGAAAGGAGACCTTACAGAACAGCCAACCCAAAGCCAGTTCTACAGCGAGAGGCAATGTCCAAACTGTAATGTTTCGTAAAGGTATAGACATAAGTCTAAGTTGCAGCTGCACAGATGTCTGCCGCTGACACATTCTTGAAACAAGCAGCAGAGTCAGCGACCCCGCTGGTAGAGTGGCCTTTGACTTGACCCAGCAGGGTCTTGTACTTGTCATAACAGAAAGTGATACAATGAGCCAACCATTTAGATAGGCATTGCTTAGAAACAGCACTGCTTTCTCTTTTACGCACAAAAGAGACGAACAGTCGGTCAGTCTTTTTGAGATCCTTCGTCCTGGTAGTGTAGTATCTCAGAATTCGGTGAACATCAAAAGTATACAAGAGGTACTCCCCGTGATTGGAGTGCTGCGTAAAGAAAGCAGGCAGCTCAATGGATTGATTCAGCGTAGATTCCGCTACCACCTTAGGGAGAAACTTAGGGTTGGTACGCAGAGCCACATGTTCCTTGTGGAAAATCGAATACTTGGATTTTGCACATGAGGGCCTGGAGCTCGGAAATTCTTCGAGCAGAAGTAATGGCCACTAGGAAGAAGTCTTCCATGAAAAAAACTTAAGGTCTGCTGAGGCTGCCGGCTCAAAAGGAGGCACAGTAAGTTTCTTAAGAATAAAATTCAAATCCCAAGGAGGGGCAGGAACACAAATAGGGGGTCTCAAGTGGAGAACCCCCCTCAGAAAAGTCTTAGACTTCCAACTGCGCAAAGGTTCTGCCCCCAAAAGGAACATGGTAAGCGGAGATGGCCGTCACGTGAATCTTCAGAGAGGAATGACTGAGACCCAGATCAAAGAGATGGCACATGTCATTCAGAAGCCGTCCAACAGAGCAAGAGAAAGGCTTGAAATCTTTGGAAGCGGCCCAAATAGAGAACCGGTTCCACTTCATTGCATAGGCAGATCTAGTGGAGGGCTTTCTGGCCTTCACCAGAATCTCAGCCACCAGCAGGGAAACCCCGAACTGGGCTTGAGCTACATCTGCAGGAGCCACGCGTGCAACTGAAGGGACTTGAGGCCTGGATGGACCAGGGTCCCCTGATCCTGGGTCAGCAAAAGCTGCGACAGAGGAAGAGGAAGTTCCTCTGAATACCGTTGCAGAAGAGAGAACCAAACTTGCCTGGGCCAGAAAGGAGCAATTAGGATCATGTGAGCTCCTTCTGAGCAGAGTTTCTGTAAGACTCTCGGAATCAATGGAATCGGGGGGGAGGCATAGACAAATCTGCCCCTCCAGTCTAGAGACAGAGAGTCACTCCAAAAAATGCCACGCCCTGGAGCGAGCAAGCAGAAGGCTGGAAGTTTTGCATTGTGAGGAGGTGCAAACAGGTCTACCTGTGGCGTTCCCCAGCGTAGGAAGATATTGTCTGCCACCCCCTGATCCAGTTCCCACTCATAAGCAGACGACTGACTGAGGTGGGCTGCCAACGTGTTCTTGACCCCTGGGATGTGGATTGCCATCAGGTGAAGGTTGTGCTGCACTGCCCAATCCCAAACTCGCATCGCCTCCCTGCAGTGAGGGTAGGAAAGAGTTCCTCCCTGTTTGTTGATGTACCAGACTATGCACATGTTTTCTGTCTGGACAGCCAGATGCCCAGGGAGCAGATACAGATGCAGAGCCTGAGGAGCATACAGCACGGCCCGAAGCTTGAGCACATTGATGTGAAGTGTTAGTTTGAGCCGGGACCAGGAACCCTGGGTCCTGTGAGACCCCAGATGGGCTCCCCAATCCTCGCCCGAGCCGTCTGTGGTCAGCGTCTGGGAGGGGGGAGAAAGGCAGAAGGAACCCCCCCCCCCCCAAGCAAAGGTTCTCCTGAACCATCCACCATTGCAAGTCCTGAACCATGGGGTTGGAGATCAGAACTTGTTGATATAGGTTGTCCGCCAACTGATCCCACTGAGACCAAAGGGACCACTGAGAGATTCTCAAGTGGAGCCAAGCGTGAGGGACTGTCAGAATAGCAGCCTCCATGAGCCCGAGGAGGTGAAGGACTGACCTGGCGCTGACCGCCTGCGGCTGGATAACAGGCTGCCCTGAGGCTGAAGTGTGGACGCCCTGTCCAGTGGCAGGAATGCCATGCTGGAGGTCGTGTCCAGGACTGCCCTCGATAAACTGGAGCATCTGGGACAGGATTAGATGGGACTTGGCCTGGTTGATGGTAATACCCAGGCTGGTGAAAACCTGCAGGGTAAGAGAAAGGAAGAGCAGGAGTTCCTCCCTGGATGGGGCTGCCAGGAGCCAGTCGTTCAGGTAAGGGAAAACCTGAACCCCTTGGGTACGCAGGTAGGCCACTACCACTGAAAGGCATTTGGTGAACACTCGGGGCGCCGAGGAAAGACCAAATGGGAGGGCCTTGAACTGGTAGTGGTCCCCTGGAACAAAAAACATTGGTATTTGCAATGGGAAGGGTGAATAGGGATACGCAGGTAAGCATCCTGCATGTCCAGAGCGCACAGCCACTGTCCTGGCCGAAGGAGGGACAGAAGACCCTGCAGAGAGAGCATTCAGAACCTTTTGTACTCTATGAACAAGTTCAGTGAACTGAGGTCAAGAATCGGCCTCACGTCTCCTGACTTCTTGAATAGGGATCAAGATGGCGGCCACACTGGGCTAGCCACTAGCATCTATTATTGCAGCACCAGTTTATTTTATATAACTTGTTTGTTTGCTTAAATTTTTAGGATAGTCAGCAAGCGCTTCAGTGAACTATCAGTTTTAGTGACCGTGGGATTAAGTGAAGCACTAACTTTTAGCGACTTCGGGATTTAGTGAACGCTCGTTTTCACTATATTCGCTGACTGCCGTGAAAGGCTATTTCAGAACAGCCTCACCTGATATAAATGGTCTGATGTATTTAACAGCCTAATAGGCCGTAGTGGAGTTGGTGGAGCCAGTGGAGGTGACCGGGGAAGTGCTTGTTTGATCTGGATTGGAGTACCCCAGAAGAATTACGCCAAAGAGTGTCCCAGAGACATTGTGTTTGGAACGCTGATAGATGAGTTTGTGAGTGTTTTAAATTGCTACCGACTGCTCCAAAATAACTTTGTTGTGGGCTTTGGAGTTACCGCTTCTCTGGAACCTAGGGGCGGCGAGGGTCACTGAGTGGTGCTGGGTAGGGAATCCCTCTCCCCCTACACCTTGGACCGTTGTCCCATTGTGCTACCTGGGACCGAGGCGGGGTTGCCTCGTTTGGCCTTTGGGGAGCCAGAAGAGGATTTGGGCTCTCCTAAGTTGCTCTGAGGGTGTACTTTGTGTCTATCCCTAAGGGCATCTGTAGCTGCGGTGCTAGGTGGTGGGGATTAGGTTAGCCTAGGGTGGTGTGGGGGAGGAGGGATATCCCTTTATTCATCTGCGAGTTTTGCACACTCTTGGCTCCTTCCAGAAATCCCCTTTTCGTGATGGAAAATTGTTGAATGGAGTTTAGTGGCTGATCTGAAATTGGAACAGATGGACTGACTGCTGTTCTGGTATTTTTGAAATTATTTTTTCAGAAGCCATGAGATTTGAATTTTGACTTCATTTGGATTTGGTATTGGATATTTTTGTGAGCCTAAAGAAGAACTGAGTTTGTTAAGATACCCTCTTGGAGAGAACATTTCCTGGACTCTTTGGTGGAAATATATTTTTGGTTTGAACTTATTTTTACCGTTTCTTGGGCAATAAGAGTGCCCAAATTATCTTTCTATTTTCCAGGTAGTGCGAGTGCCTGGGAACTTCAAATAATCATCTTTATTACATTATCTAGGCAGTGACAGTGCCTGGTTTAGTACTGACTCCCAGGGTAGTGAGAGTACCAGGGGTTGAAAGTGAAACTGTATTTCTTATTATTTATCCAAATATATTTTCTTATTAAGTAGAGATTATGTCATTTTCCAGGACTTGAACTCTCTTTAGAGTGGATTCTGTATGGGGTGTCTTTTCTGTGATCTATAAGATTTATTTCCAGAGTTTTGGATTGTTTTAATTACTTATTTTAAAGGATAACAGTTTTAAGTGACCTGTAACTAGGAAGTGCTGGACTATTGGGATTTATGAATGAATTAGTGCTCTATTTTATTTTGGAAAAAGTGTTTGGTTATACATAATTTGTTTTTTCTTTTTAATGTGTAACAGTGTCTTGGTTTTTGAACCCCCCCCCCATATGAGAGTGAGTGGAGGAGTGAATTATTATTTTTTATTTGAGAGTGATAGGTTTGGTTTTGTTTATTATTTTTGTTTATTTCATTTTTATTCCTTTCCAAACTATTTGTTTTTTATTATAATGTGTTGGGGAGGTTCAGTGACAGTTGGGCATTATTCCCCCACCAGGCTCAGGGAATTATGTCCCTTTGAATGTCCACCATTGTCATCCGACACCTATTTTAGGTGTCGTGCTTTAGGCATTCTTAGGAAATGTAAAAGAAGGTGGAGAGCTGGGCCTGGTGGGGGACAGGAAAGGGAAGGGCGGATTGGGGCTGTGGGGTCCAGGAGACGCCCTGGGGCAAAATGGGGTCAAGACAGAGGTTATTCTTGTCTTGTCCCCATACCCAAGGGCTCAGACTTTAGTGGGCAGGTGCCGAGGTCTTCCCTGACAGCTCATCCCACCTTGGCGGTGTTATGCAATGCCAAATCTATTAAAAACAAGACAGGTATTATAGCTGATCTCGTTGGATCAACTGATCTGGCTTGCATCACCGAGACCTGGCTGGATGAAAATCCAAGCCCTATATTGGCCTCGGCAACACCAGCCGGGTTCTCGGTGATATACCGTCCAAGGTTGGATCGTAGGGGCGGGGATGTAGCCATTATGTTTAAGACTGAGCTGGGCCTTGTGGATGTGCCATTGAGAAGTACCAGATCCTTTGAATATATCCTGGGAGAGGGTTTAGGTTGCGGGATTCTCGTCTACCGTCCACCAGGAAACAGTGGAGAATTCCTGCAGGAGATAGCAGACTTCATCGTCGACATGGTGCTGAGGTCCCCTAGATTGATAGTTCTGGGGGGACTTCAATGCCTGGGTCGACGATGAACTCTCACACTTTGGTCAAAATCTCCTCCAGCTGATGATGTCGCTGGGCCTAACACAGGTGGTTACCTCCTCAACCCATGTAGGGGGTCATTCACTGGATCTGATCTTTCTTTTGGGTATGGAGATTGCTGATTTGGGGGTGGAACCAGTCAACTGGTCTGACCATCACACCATAAGGTTCAGCTTCAGGGCTCCCCTTAATAGGGCTGGCCCTACGGAGATGGTTCAGTACCGCTCTTTAAGGGGTATTAACCCCAGTGACCTAATGGCTGGATCTATCGGGCTTGTTGGGGGAATGCATGAGTCCAGATGATCTTGTGCTAGCCTATAATAAGGCTGTGGGAGATGCTCTGGACAAGACTGCTCCTGTTCGTGTTCGGCCTCTCACCCTTCGTTCAAGGAGCCCTTGGTTTGATGGCTCCTTGAAGGAGTTAAGGCAATTGGCCGAAGGTTGGAGAGAGTCTGGCGGAGGTCCGGCCATGATGCTGATAGGCTTAGGTTGATGGCACATTATGATAGCTATCAATCAGAAATCACCCTTAAGAAGGCAGAATTCCTGTCCAGGGAGATTTCTGCTGCACAGAATCGACCGGCTCAGCTTTTCCGGACCGTTGACAGATTGTGCAATCCAATCCGTCTCCAGCCCAGAGAAGCTTTTTCTCAGCTGAGATGCGAGGAGTGCGCTCTGTTTTTTGCAGATAAGGTTGCCTGAATCAGGTCTGGCATCGGTCCGACCTCTCCTATGAGAGATTGTAGTGGTCGACAGGAAGTGGCATGCATTCGGTCTGTCTGGTCAGATTTTCGCCAGCTGGAGTTCACTGACATTGTGAAGATCATCCAAACACTGCGACCAACCAGCTGTAGTTTGGATCCGGGTCCTACACCCCTTCTAGTTGGATGTGTAGAAGATATCTGCCCAATCCTTGCTGACATTGTCTGGAAGTCTTTGGAGAGGGGGTCTTTCCTGACCCCCTCAATGGGGCTGTCGTTAAACCACTCCTTAAAAAAATCCTCCTTGGACCCAGATTGTCTAGCCAACTACCGGCCTATCTCTAACCTGCCTTTTGTTGGTAAGGTTATTGAAAAGGTGGTTGCGTTGCAATTGGATGATCATCTTACAATTCACAATGTCTATGATACTCTCCAGTCCAGTTTTAGGAAGAAGCACAGCACGGAGACTGCCCTTGTCTGGGTACTGAATGATCTCCCAATGGCTAGAGATCGAAAGGCACGTACCATTCTGGTCCTTCTCAATCTCTCTGCTGCATTTGACACTGTAGACCATGGTATGCTGTTGGAGCGCCTGCAGTTCTTTTGTGGGCTGTCTGGTACAGTCCTCAAATGGTTCCATTCTTACCTCACGGACAGGTCTCAGAGAGTTGCCACTGGAATTTATTCCTCTGGAACTCACTCCCTGCCTTGTGGTGTACCACAGGGTTCCATTCTAGCCCCCATGCTGTTTGCAGTGTATATGCTGCCATTGGGAGATATCAGGCGATACAGTCTGGGTTTTCACTGCTATGCAGATGATACTCAGCTGTATTTGTCCTTTCTGCCCAGCAAGATGATGCACTCTCCGTGCTAAATAACTGACTTGCTGAAATCAGACTTTGGATGAGTTCCAGCTGGCTGAGACTGAATCTGGATAAGACTGAGGTGCTGGTAGTGGACCCAGGTCGTCCAGGGGCGGGTTTGAGGGCTGGACAACCATCAGGTTTATTACTGGGTGGTATGTCACTCACTACCTCTGATCAGGTGCGTAACCTGGGCGTTATTTTTGACAATGGCTTGACCTTAAAATCTCCAGTATCAGCTGTCGTCAAATTCTCTTTTTACCATCTGAGAAATATCGCCCAGGTGAAACACCTGGTTCCTCCAGGTGATCTTCCAACATTGGTCCATGCCTTTGTCACTACCCGTCTTGCTTACTGCAATTCCCTCTACCTAGGGCTACCTGGGGTTGATATCCGCCACCTGCAGCTGGTGCAGAGCGCGGCGGCCAGGCTTTTGACTGGGACTTCTAACACCAGTCATATTACGCCTGTGCTCCGCGAACTGCACTGGCTGCCTGTTTGGTGGCGGATCACCTTTAAGGTTGGTTTACTAACCTTTAAAGCCCTACATGATCAGGGACCCGGTTACCTGAAAGATCTCCTGGTACCCTATTGCCCCCCCGACCTCTCCGTTCCACCGAGGATCTCGTGCCTTCGCTTTTTCAGCGCCAATCCTATGGAATTCTCTACCTCGTTGGTTGAGAGAATGCCCAACCATTGATAGTTTCAAAATAGAGTTAAAGACTTATTTAATTAGTTTAGCTTTTCCTAGCTATGGATGATTTGTTTTATGCTTGTTTTAAAATGTTATCTTTATGTGTATGTTTTTTATGTACAGCGCCTTGATTTTGAAAGGCACTATAAAAATAAAGATGATTTGATTCTTCGGGACCAGGAAGAAATGGGAGTAGTAACCCGTCCCCCGAAGATTGGGTGGGACAGGCTCTATCGCCTCCTTCAGAAGAAGAGAGGATATTTCTTCCCGGACCAGAAGAAGGTGTTCTGGGGAGTAAGACGACCGGGGGTGGTGGTTTCAAGGTGGTTTCTGAAGAAACTCTATTGAGTGTCCTTCTGCAATCAGCTGGAGCACCCAAGTGTCTGAAGTGATCCTCTCCCAACCTGACAGATGGAAGGAAAATCTCCCATCTACTCTGGGAGGTGCAGATGCTGAGAGAGAGGAGAGGAGTCAGGAGGTGTGAGGCAGCGTCACGGCCAAAGCTCCCGCCACTTTTTTGAAAGGGGGGGGGGCTTGGCAGCCTGAGGGGCCTGATGTTTGTTGGCCCGCTTTCCCTGAGGTTTCGCCTTGGGCCGAGAATGTCTACAAAGGGACGACGCTGAGCTTGAGAAGGCCTATACAAGGAGTCAACAGACTTAAGAGTAGTACCCTTCTCCTGCAGATCGGTGATGATGTCCTTGACATCGCCAATGAACAGCACTGAACCCCTGAAGGGTGCATCCTGGATAGCAGGCTGCACCTCCGGAAGCAAACCTGACACCCGGAGCCAGGTATGACGCTGCAACCCTACGGCAAAAGCCGAGCTCTGACCAACAGCATCCACTGCATTGTACATGGCACGAAGCATGTGCTGACTGGCTAAACGCGCAGACCGGACTAGGTCAGCCACCTCCTGCTTCGTCGGAGACTCAGGAAGGGAGTCCAACTTAGTTTCCACCTCGCTAAGGATCACCTTCTGGTAATCCCCCATGTGAGCAACGTAATTCAGGGCCCGGATTCCCAGAGTGGAAGCAGCATAGACCTTCTTCCCGTACTGGTCCAGAAGGTGGGATTCCTTGTCGGGTGGTGACGAGCTCAAGTGCTTGGGGTTAGCCGTCCGGCCGTGAGCAGTGCTAATCATGACCGCATCAGCTCTGGGGTGTGAATTCAAAGAGTCAACGCCCTCTGGAGCCTGATGTAGCCTACCTGACTTCCTAGGAAGGGGGGCTAATGCTGACGGTTGCTTCCAAATGGTGGACACAAGGTCAACATGAGGCTCAGTCCAGGGTGGAACCAGAGTAGGAGCGGTCTTGGGCAGATCCAGGTGCACAGCAAGTTTCTTACGCTGTGGATCCGGCTCCAAGGATTGCCACTGATGAATAGCCTGGATTTTACGCAGCAACTCCATAAAAGAAGGATCCTCTGGAGGGTACTTTGGAGGAGTCCTTGGCCTGGCTTGTCTAGAGTGCGTGGCTCGTCGTCCGGATCGGAACGACTGGAGTCATCCGAGGTCTCCAAGGAGGATGAAGAAGAAGAGGACTCCTCCTCCCGGTGCGAGGCAGGAACAGACCCCTTGGGAAGCCCTTGGGGAAGTGTATCCTGCCCTGCCCTGGCACCAGAGGGCTCGCCTCTGGTATCTGGAGAGGAAGGGGGAGTGTCTCGCCTCCGACGTAGGGGATCCAGCATCGGAAGACTGATCTCTGCCTCCCTGGTGAGCTGAGCCTTGGCCTTAGCCCACCAGGAAGCCAAAGTCTCCTTTAAATCCACCAGCTGCTGAGGGGCCGGTGGAGGAGGAGGGAGGTACGGATACAGGGGGTATCCGTACGGCATATATCCATATCCCGATGGCGGGAAGTCCAGCGTCAGATACTGGGGCACTGTGTACTGCGGCGTCGGGTACTGGGGTGCCGGATACTGCGGGCCTGGGTAGGACAATGTCAGATATGATGGGGTCGGATACCCAGGTACCAGGGGCTCTGAAGGAGCAGAGGGTTCTGGAAACGGCCCAGCAGGCGGGTCCGGAACAGGAGGCCTAGTGGGCAGCACGCCTGGCGTAAGGGTAGCGTCTGGCAAGGGGATACTGCTGGGCGTCGGGTAGGCCGGCTTCGGTGCCGGCGTCCAAGGATCCGACGTCGGGTCATCCTGCCCAGCGGGAGGGAGACCCAACTGTAGCGTGCCAACATCCTCCGTGTCGCCCGGGAAAGAAGGGTTACCATCCCTGAGGTCCAGTAAAGGACACGCTGGGGCCTCAGAATATAACGATCGTTGCGGCGAGCTCGGGATGACGGAGAGGCCCAAAGGGTCCAGCGTTGGCTCTAACGTCGAGCGGACGTCGGAGGAGCCGATGTCCGGCTTACTGGCAGGATCCGGGCAGACGTCAGAGGAGCCGACGTCCGACTTATCGGACCCTGCGCTCAATGAAGGCCACGATGGAGGGGAGGCCTTGGTGGGCTGGAGGTCAGAGATGCTGCCCCAGGGGTCGGGCGCCTTATTGGCCTTGCCCAGGTGGGCGCCAGAGGAGCCGACGCCTGCGCACTGGGGCTACTTGATTCAGAAGGCCGCATGACGGCCTTACTGGGAAAGTACAGTTACGTAAGAACTTCCCATAACAGTAGATCTTCGAGAACAGCTTTTGCAGCAGGTTACACCATTAGGGCTGAAGCCGTCAGGCGTCAGGACCCCACGGAAATTTTCTAGCTAGAAGTCTGCAGCAGGGACCGCCTCAGACGTCGGTCCCGCCCCGGTCAGGCGTAGTACATAAGGAGGCGGTCCCGCCACAATCCCCAGTTCTCCCGCCGGAGACTCCCGGCCGTTGGATGACATCAGAAGAGGAGACAGAGGATCCGCCATCAGATGGCCAAGACAAAAACCAAATCGTTCCATCCCGAAAGATGGATGTTAGGCTATAACCTACCTCCTCAAAAGGGGGAATGGTGGGCAGGAAGGTACCTGCTGCAAGAGCTGTTCTCGAAGATCTACTGTTACGGTAAGTTCTTACGTAACTGTACTATCTTAACTCGAGATACAGCTCTTGCAGCAAGTTACACCATTAGGACTGATTCCCAAGCAATAGCGACAATCTTACGCCATCGGGAGGAGGAAAGGCAGAGATTACAACCCTGCTCGAGCCTAGGACACAAGTCCCCGGAGGACGGCTAGGCTGAAACCTGCCCTTCGCCTTGAAGCAATATCCAGGCTGTAATGCCTAATAAAGGTATGCACCGAGCTCCAGGTAGCTGCAGCGCAAATAGCTGAAGTGGAAACATTCTTCAGCACTGCAAAAGAGGTGGCCACTCCTCTGGTAGAATGATCCTTGACCACGCCTGGCAAGGGTTTGCTGTGCTTGTCATAACAGAAAGAGATACACTTAATGAGCCAACGCGAAAGGGACTGTTTAGAAACAGGAGCTCCTTTCATCCTCTCAGCAAAGGAGACAAACAGCTGATCTGCTTTCCGGTACTGTTTGGTTCTGGTCAGATAATATCTGAGACACCTGTGAACATCTAGGGTGTGAAGCAGTGCTTCTCCTCGATTGGTGTACTTGGGAAAGTACACTGGTAAGTCGATATCCTGATTAAGGATAAGGGCTGAAACCACCTTAGGCAGAAACTTAGGATTTGTCCTCAGGGATACCCTATCCTAGTGGAAAATTAAATAGGGCTCTTTGCACATGAGTGCATGCAATTCGGAGATTCTTCTTGCCGAAGTAACTGCAACTAAAAACAACGTTTTCCATGACAGAAAACGTAGCTCGCAATCCGCGGCTAGTTCAAAAGTGGCAGCATAAGCTGCTCCAGGACAAAGGGCAAGTACCAAGGAGGAACTGGATCCTTGATAGGTGGCCTAAGGTGGAGGACGCCTCTTAAAAAGGCACGAGTAGTGTCCAATTGAGCCACCATACGATGGCCTATGGGGGCATGATAAGCTGATATTAGGCACAAATGCACCTTAATCAAGGAGTAAGCTAGTCCGGATTGGAAAAGTGAAAGCAGGTATTCCAGAACCAGCTTCTCAGGACAGTCTAAGGACGAGAAACCACGTGTTTCAGCCCACAAGCAAAACCTGCGCCACTTCATGGCGTATGTTGCCGGTTTTCTAGCAGCGGAAAGTACTTCCGCCACTTCTTGCGAGATCCCATGTCGCATCATGGCTATGTCTCTAGGAGCCAGGCATGTAGGTTTAATGAACGCAAGTCTGGATGGACTAGTGAACCTTCCTCCTGAGACAACAGATGGGAGCTGATTGGCAAAGCAAGCGGAGGTTCCCGGGATAGCTGATGCAGGAGCGGGAACCAGATTTGCCTGGGCCAGAAAGGCGCTATCAAGATAAGCGGCGCATGCTCCCTGCGAAGTTTGAGAAGAACTCTCTGGATCAACGGGAAAGGAGGAAAGGCATAGAGGAATCTGCCTGCCCAGGAGAGGGACAACACATCTTGCCAGAAAACACCAGGCCCTGGATCTAGCGAGCAAAAATTAGGCTGTTTTGCGTTGGATGGGGACGCAAAAAGGTCCAATTCTGGAGTGCCCCATCTGTGGAACAGATCCTCTGGTACCTCCTGTAGAAGCTCCCACTCATAGACTCTGGCCTGAGAACGACTCAGGCTGTCTGCAACGGTATTGTCCACCCCGGGGACGTGAACTGCAATACGGTTTGCGCCATGTCGTACTACCCACTCCCACAGTCTCATGGCCTCCTTGCAAAGGGGGTAGGAGTGTGTGCCTCCTTGTTTGTTGAGGTAATACATCACCGCAGTATTGTCTGTTTGCAACAGGAGAGTACTCGTTGGGATCTCCGACTGGAAGGCTTGCAGGGCATAGAGGACCGCCCTCATCTCCAGTATACTGATGTGAAGATGAGATTCCTGGATTGTCCATGTGCCCTGAGACCTCACCCCATTCAAGTGCGCTCCCCACCCGAGCCCTGAGGCGTCTGTGGAGAGAGTTACCATCGGAGACGGTGCTGTAAAGGAAACCCCCACGGAGAGGTTTCCCGGGTCTAGCCACCATTGCCAGTCCCGAATCATGGCCTTCGTGATTCAGACTGGCTGCTGCAGATGGTCTTGCCTTTGGTCCCACTGCACCCTTAACATCCACTGGGTTACCCGCATGTGGAGTCTTGCCATCGGGACTGTTGGAATGGCTGCAGCCATGTGTCCGAGCAGGCGAAGGACCAGTCTGGCCGGGACGGTCTTCTTCGCTGACAGGTCCCTGATGAGGGACCGAATGTGTTCCGCTCTGTCCTCGGGAAGAAAGGCTTTTCCCCTGATGGTGTCCAGAACTGCCCGTATAAACTGCAGTTTCTGGAACGGTACCAGGAGAGACTTCTCGTAGTTGATGAGTATGCCCAGAGACTGAAAAAGGGCCTGGCTACGCTCATGGCCATCAACAATGCTTCCTTGGAGGGAGCCATGAGAAGCCAGTCGTCCAGGTACGGGAACACATAGTGGCCCTGCCTCCTCAGAGACGCTGCCACAACTGCCATGCACTTGGTAAATACCCAGGGTGCCGATGACAGCCCCAAGGGAAGCGCTCGGAACGGATAATGGCAGCCCTGAAACTCGGAGCGCAGGAACCTCCTGTGTGCTTGAGCAATAAGGATGTGCAGGTAAGCATCCTGCATGTCCAGGGATGCCAAGAAGGCGTCCTTCTTCAGCAGGGGGATTAGACCCGGAAGGGTCACCATGTGGAAGCGTTTGTAGATGACCGACAGATTGAGGTCGCCGAGGTCCAAAATTGGACGGAGGTCCCCTGTTTCCTTTTGAACCAGGAAGAAGTGCGAATAGTATCCTAACCCCCTCTGGTTCTCTGGAACGTGCTCCAAAGCTTCCTTTTCTAGGAAGCGCGAGCACTTCCTGCTGTATAAGCAGGGCGTGCTGACCCGAGCAGCGGGAAAGCAGAGGAGGCCTTGTGGGCGGGTTGCCTACGAATTCTACATAATGGCCTTTTTCGACCAACTGTAGCACTGACCTGTTGGTGGTGATCGACCGCCACCCTGGCAGGTGGCATGCGATGCGACCCCCGACCTTCATTTCCCGTTGATCCTGAGGAGGGGCAGGGGCCAGGAAAGAGTCATGCTGTGGCAGCATTGGATCCCGCAGGTTGGGCCGACTTTGTAACTCGTTGGCCTCTGCCTGAGGAAGTCTTAGCCTGGGCTTTTCGGGTGAAGAAGCCCCTTTGTTGCTGGCCGGAACGTGGTTGTTGCCTTTGAATCCGGCTGCGAAAGGAACTGAGTCAAGACCTGTACCTAGCCTGCACAGATCTAACCGCCTTCCCGGCATCCTGCAGTTTGGTGATCACCTTCTCCGAGGCCTCGCCAAACAAAACTTCGCCACGGTAAGGGACGTCTATGATATTCTTCTGGACGTCCGGGGTAAACCCGGAGACACGGAGCCACGAGTGTCTCCGGAGACACACATCTGAGGCCGCAGCTCTGGCCGAAGAGTCCGCAGAGTTGTATGCGGCTCTAAGCACCCGGGTTCCTACATCCGAACCCATACAGAGGAGGGTTAACAGCTCCTCCTTTTGACCACCGTCTGGCATTTTTTCAACCAGGTCCTGTCCCTGCTCCCACAATGCGTTCTGGAATTGAACCATGTGGGTGAGGTAATTTAACGATCTGATGGCGCAAGTCACAGCCGCGTACATACGCCTACCCAGGACATCCAGCTGTTTGGACTCCGGGTCCGGTGGCTGTGTGCTCAAGTGCTGCAGTTTTTGAGACCGGTCACGTGAGGCCGTAATGACCAGGGAATCGGCCAGAGGATGGTTCGCCAGGTACTGGTCCTCCCTTGGGGCCTTGTAGAGGCAGTCAGCCTTCTTCGGCACTGCTGGAGTCGAATGCGGATGCTTCCACGCAGCCTTGGTGACGTCCGCAAAGGTGTCCACCAAGGGTGGCACTACCACAGGCTTTAGGTCTTTCCGCCGAAGGTAGTGGGCAAGGCGTTGTCTCTCGGGGTCTAGCTCTTCAGCATCCCACCCCATATTCTCCTGGATATGCCTCATGATCTCAGCGAACGAGGGATCATCCGGAGGAGACCTGGGAAGGTCACGTGGGTCTGGAGAAGGGACGCTGATTGGAGAAGGAGATCTGGAGCATCCAGAGGTGTCAGATCTGGAGCCCTCCACGGACGGGGTATACCGACACTGTCTGGGTCTCTTGGGGATGGGGGACCCTGAAGTGGATCTTGAAGGAGGCCTTCTCCTGTCTGAAGATCTGCCCCTAGGAGGAGATGCTAGCTCCTTGGGGGTCGATGACCATCCTGCTGATCCCCTGGGTGGAAGTGGGGGCGCAGGCATTGAAGGGGTAGCCGGTGTAGGAGGAGGCTGTGCAGTGACCACATCCTTCTTGATGGTGTCCCACCAGAAGGTGAAGAGCTCCTTCACCTCTGTCAGATTCAAGCCCGACGATGGGACGGGTGGTCTGTCGCAGGGTCGGGCGTCGGGTCCCCGAGGGTCTCCCGCTCCAGGGAGGGTTCCCATGGCAGCTCGACGGTTCCGGAGTCGCCCGCCTGGTCTTCGGGCTGGGTAGTGTCCTCCTCCAATGACGCCTTCCGACTGACGTCAGTAGGCGGTGGTGTGGTTCTTCCCTTTGCAATAGCCGACGCCGGTCCCCCGGCCAACGTCCTCGGGGGTGAACGCCTGACCGGCGACAGGTGTCATACGGTAGCCAGTTCCCAGGAGTGCCTATAGAGTTTGGCCAACGTCGGGTGGGTCCGACGTCTGCTTCAGGGAAGTCAGCTCCTTAGTCTTGTGCTGGGGTGGCGGCGGCTGGGAGACTGACCAGACGTCGGAGTCCAGACGATGGGAGGAAGACTTGTGGCGCTCCCCAGACCTGGACGAGGCCTTGGACAGAGAGGATGAAGTCACAGGCCTGGAGGTCTTGACAGGCTGCAGAGAGGAGGAACCGCTGGACGATCTAACCTGAACCGAGGGAGGCTGAGAGTGAGCCCTGGAGGGACAGCGGTCAGACCTGGAGCCGGAGCTGCGGGAATCCAAGGTCCTAGAAGGAGATCTGAGTCTTGCCTTCTCCCGGTGTTTTTCGCGATGTCTATGGGACTTCCCAGACGACTCCCCCTTGGAGGAAGGTTCTCTATCCATGGCTTTTGAGTTTTTCCTTAAGAAGAAAAGCCTGAAGGGCCTTCTGGCGGCGGATCCTAGTGTGACTATTGAAGCCCTGGCAGAAGGAGCAGGCCTGGGTGTCATGGTCTGGGCCCAGGCAGCGCACACAGGCAGAGTGAGGATCCTTGAAGGGGATCTGCTTGCCGTAAGCACACTTCGATGGATGCCCCTCCAAAGAGGTGTTTGGAGAGGACATCACACGAATCCAGTAGCAAAAGAAAAAACGTTGAAGTTTCCTAGTCATCGCGCGCTAGAACGTGACTGAGAGGCCGATGCTGCAATGTCGATGGCGGAAAAAGAACTGGGGATTGTGGTGGGACCGCCTCCTTATGTACTACGCCTGATGTTGGGGCCGGGACCGACGTTAGAGGCGGTCCCTGCTGAAGACTGCTAGCTAGAAAATTTCCGTGGGGTCCTGACTGCTTCAGTCTTAATGGTGTAACCTGCTGCAAGAGCTGTATCTCGAAGTAAGATCGGCTACCTCCTTTGACCCGGAGGCTCCCAAGTGGCCTGCGCGTGAGCCCAACGGGAGTGGAAGCCTCCCAAGACACCCGTCGCGGAACTGTCTCCCAGGGGAGACAATACCTGCAGCACCGCGACCCCAGCCGAGGTCGCGGCGACCTTAGAAGAGGAGTCCCGGTCTTGGTGCTTCTTCCTGTGGTGGCCCTCCAGAGAAGTAGAAGCCCACCTGAGTTTTTTCAACTCCTTTTGAGAACGTGGGCCTCCAGGATCTGCTGCCTCCGCTTTCGGGTGGCCGCGTTGAACTGCTGGCAGAGCTGGCACTTCTCCACGGGGTGGTCGGGGACAAGGCAAAAAAAGCACTGGGAATGTCCGTCCTTGTGCGGGAGCTGGGCGCCGCAGGAATTGCACTTGTTTTTGTGCTGAGAGAGAGTCGGGGACGACATACACGGCAGCTGAGGTAAAGGCGGACTAAATTTGTTGAAAAAGATCGAAATAGGCGGTAAAACTACCGACGATTGACTGCGAAGCAGTGAACTTAACCGCGAGGCGCTACACGAGCTAACAGCGGGAAAGAACTGGAAGGCGGGCGTGGGGGAACCGCCCCTTTATACTGACGTCAGTCACCTGACATGGGGGTGGTCCCCGGCAGAGACTGCTAGCTAGAAATTTTTCTGTGAGGTCCTGACTCCTGCCGGCTTCAGTCCTATCTCTAACTACCTGCTACAAGAACCCTCTCAAAGTAAGAGCTATGTTTATTGCCTTAAACATTATTTCTCATGAAAGGCTATGCAATTGATTAATAATAATTGAAAAAAAAAGACAGGCGGACACCAGGTCAGTGGGGTGCCAACAGGCAAAAATAGAGTTAAGGTCACAGATGATTCCATACTCTACCTAGTAAGATGGCGGATCTAAAATTAATAACGTACATGGTCTAAATAGCCCAATTAAAAGAGGAAGAGTTCGACTGGAGTTGGGTAAGTCAGGAGCAGCAATAATATTCCTACAGAAGACGCATTTAACACCCACAGAGCATGACAAATTATGTCACAGATGGGTGTTTGCGTCCTCCTGGAAGGAACACTCACACCGCAGAGGGACAGCAATCTTGATACATAGGGACTGTCCATTTGAGGGAGGCAGCTGAAAGTGGGCCCTGATGGGAGACATCTTCATACGGAGACACACAGTATACATTCCCTAAGATATATGCTCCAAATGAGGATAAGGCAGCAGCACAGTTCCAGAAGCGGGTAATACAAGACACAATAAGGGACCCTGAACATTTATATATTATAGGAGGAGATTTCAATACAATCATATCAGCAAAGTAAAATAGGAGAGGAAAAGGGAATCCTAGTATTAGAAGTAGCAGAACCCGTAGCCGGCCCGGTGGCACTGAGGGTTAAGGCACTGGACACCATGCCGGCGACCCGTGTTCAGGAGCGAGCATGGGCAACCGTGGGTCAGCAGGAGAAGGGAGAGGACTGAGCATCCGACAACTGCTCTCCTCTCCTGGGGACGGGTGGGTATGTCATCCTGCTCCTTGGCTGCCTTCTGGTGAAGGATTGGGGGGTAGCGCCAGAGCTAGGGAGACAAGTAGCATGGCATCGTGACACACGCATGTTCACAGCTGCGAGCAGCAGGACCAAGTAAAGTGTGAAAAGATGGCTGCCGGCTCTATGGAAGCCTCTCCAGCACTTGGTGCCACTGCCTCAGGATCACAGGGCTTGATAAATCCTATAGCCCGACGTCCCGGACCACCATTTTTTATGTGAGGACAAGCAGATGCCAGAGTTCTGCTTGTCCCACGGACTACCATGCTGCAGTTTAAACTTTGCAGGTTTTTACCTGCTTTTCCCTCGCTGGCCACTAGATGTCCTTCTAATGGAGAGAGCCATGCTAGACTCCGGAGTCTTTGTGCACACTGTTGAATGCGCGCACCCACTGCACCACAGCCGCGCGCCACCGTGCCCCATGCCCCGACTTAACTGTGCAGTCAGGCACGGAGATCGGGCACCAGCAGACACTCGGGAAGGCGTGAGGCGCCAAGAAGAAATGCGCTCATGACAGGTCAAAAACAGCCAGACTGACAGGCTAGGCAGCCTATAGCTGATGATACAGTGCCTGTCAGTCCTGGCTATTGGTGATCGCGTTTGGGGGTGGACTGGAGCTCTCAGAATGGCGTAGCACTAGCTCCGTGCGTTGGCAATCGCCATTTAACTGCTCAGAGAGAGGGCGAGCACATCATTTCTGTTTGACACAGTCAAACTATGTATTTAGGGCGGTCACATGAGTCACTATCAAATCAGTAACAGTAGTACCTGGAGAGAGAAGTTAGAATACAATAGAAATATATATTGGAGTTTTGGAGCCCCAAGCGAGCAGGAGAGTAGGAGGATCTGTAGTTTGGGGAAGGGGGATGTGAGAGAGATCTTTGTAAAAAAAAAAAAAAAGCACAAAGGCGTTTGCTTAGTGTGGAAAGTCTGATAAAACAATCTGCTGATTATTAAAAAAAAGGTTTGTTTAGAGAAAAAAGAAGGGAGAACTAAGTAAAAACACTGCACACTGAATTCAGGGAGCTGTGTGTGTTGTGTGGACTCTTGAAGTGAAGAAAAATAGAAAGGATACACAGCTCTTAAATAAAAAAAGGCAAACAAACTTGAGACTCTAAGTGGGGGAAGTGATTGTGTGTTGAACTTAAGTTGTGGGACTACTAAATATTTCAATAATCGTGTGGTAAGAGTTTGGGGTGGGTGTGTGTGTGTTTATGAGACAAGCCTGCCCTCCGTGAGAGAGCAGAGATCAGAGACTTGGACCTGACTGATAATGTGTGCCTCCTGTGGGTGCAAGACCACTAGATAGAGCGTGTGTGATGTGAAGTACACAATTGAACTAAGAACTGAACTAAGAAAACTATAAACCTCCTTAGCCCTCCTTACCTAACCTTATATACACCACACCTATTCCTAGCTAGCCTAGACCGGTCCCACTGTCCCTGAGACCTTGTAGACTGGGTAGGGGAGAGGAACCTGGGGAACAACTGAAATTATAGGAATAAAAGGTAAACTAAAGGGAAAAAACTAAAAGCATTTTTCTGAGCTACAGAAAAACCTGAATTAACCTAGCTGCTACTGCAGTCTGACTGCTACATACATTGGTGGAGGAGGTGTGTGTGCAGTGTGTGGCAGGGGCCGTCAGTGTGAGACCACCAAACCTGCCCTGAGAGCCTAAGGGTAGAGTAGAGGAAATTGTGGAAGGGAAAGAACTGAATACTTAATAAAGTAAACAGTTGCAGTATAAAAAGAGATTGATACCCCCCCTCCAAAAAAAAGACAGCTACCTTAAATAAACTTATCTTTTAGCTAGTACTTTGTTTGTCCTACCAAGTACTTGGTGGAGGCCGAGGGGAGGGAACAGAGGCCTATTTTTGAAATTTGGACTGTGGGGTTTGAGCTCCCAGTCCAGGTGTGCGTTTCTTTGCCTGGCGCTTAGCCTGGGATTTGTTCCACCTTCTTTGGTGGCGAAAGGGCTGCTTTTTCTGTTCCGTCTTATATAAGGAACAGACATCTCTCAAGGAGCATCCGCTCTCCTGCAGCCCAGTAATGATGTCTTTAGTGTCGCCGCCAAAGAAGACGGAACCCCTGAAATGGGCATCCAATAGGGAGGACTGCACGTCCTACGCCAGTCCCGCTATACGGAGCCAGGAGAGGAGGAGTCAGATCCCTGTGGCAGCTGCTCTCGCCACTGAATCCACAGAGTCGTAAGTAGCCCGAAGGGCATGGTGGCATGAGGATTTCCCCATCCTTACTTTATCCAAGAGCTTCTTCCTCAGGGTTTCATCTTGAACATCCTGGAGGTCCCTTTCAAGGTCCAAAAGAGAGGCTTTTTGAAAGGCAACCATGTGCGAGATGTAATTGAGGGAACGAATTGCACAAGAAGATGATGAATACATTTTTCTCCCAAACTGGTCAAGTTGACGCGAGTCCTTGTCGGGAGGTGAAGAACTCAGATGTTTGGGCTGAGCTGATCGGTCGTGAGCTGCCGTGATGACCATAAAGTCAGCCTTGGGTTCAGAGTTCAGGTGAAAAATCCCTTCTGGGGGATAATAGGTGCGGTCAGCTTTGCGGGAGACCGTGGGAATGGAGGACGGTTGTTGCCAGATTGTGGTAACTAGGTCCTCATAAGGTCTCATCCACGGCAGAATGGGAATAGGGTCCGAGGTGGCCAGATCCAGGTGCTTCACAAGACGTTTTCATTGAGGATCAATCTCTTTGGACGGCCAACCATCAGCCGCTTGAATTGAACGTAGCAAGTCTCCGAAGAAAGGATCCTCTGGAGGTGACTTTGGAGAGTCTTTTGGAGGAACCTCCATGGGAGATCTGGGGTCCGACCCGTCTGAGTCGGAACTAGAGTCAGAGGAATCAGAGCCAGAAGGAACAGAAGGGTCTGGTTCAGTAATGCCTACCAAAATAGATGTAGGGATTCTGGAGACAGGAGGCAGTGGAGAGGTCACTGTAACCGAGGGTGGCTCCCTCACCGGCTGTCGTAACTCCCGACACAAGCTGCGCTCTAGCCTCTTTCCACCAACGAGGAACGGACTCAAGTTCCGTCACCAGAGGGGGAGGAGGAGGTGGTGGTGGTTGATAACTCGGATACTGCGGATAGTGCCAGGACGGATAATATGAGTACCCTGGGTAGCCCGGCGTGGGATGTCCTGGAGTAGGATAACCCGCATCAGAATGACGATGTTGGAAAACCCGGGCGTTTGAAAACCCAAAAACGAGGCACTTGGACGATGTCGGATAATGAGTAACCGACGGAGGGGTGCCCGCAGGTGGGAAGGAGGGTTCCTGTGGAATGAACCCAGACGAAGGGCCCGCAGGGGGAGGTGCCGTGGAGCCTGGAGGGGGCATCGGGACCTGGAGCGCACCCAAAGTACTGGGGGGTGGAGGCTCCATACCTGGGTCCTCTGTCGGCAGTGGAATGAACTCCGGTGATGGAGAAAGGCCTGACAAGGAGGGGGAGACACGAGGGGCCTCCGACGGCAGGTCTGATTGAGACTTTGCTAAGACAAACAGCAAAGGGTCGGGTGGCGAGTCTCTAGGGTGGAGGACCCTGGGAGACAACGGGTAGACTGGTCCCTCACTCTGTCCGACGTCGGGGGCCAAACTGGAGCCCAACGGGAGAGTGGACGGATCTATACAGGCGTCAAAGCCGGCGTCCAATGGAACAGATCCGGCCAGGCTAGAGATGGCTGGAAGGCCGCAGCTAGGCTGATTGGCGGAGGCTGTGCACCCTTCACCGGAGGCGAGGGATGACTTACCAGCAGGATCAGTCGACAGAATTACCACCTCCAAAGAGGCAACCTCCGGCTGCCCACTCACCTCGGCAGAAGGGGGAGAAGGGGCCCAACACCAAGAAGTGGATGGTGCGCCTGAAAAAGTACTCACGGTTGCTGGCCTACCAGATGGCGTGGACTCCCTATCCCGGCCTTCTCCTTACTTTTCTTTTTCTTAAATGGGGCGCCGGTGACCTTTTCCAGAGTTTTTGAAGCTCCCTTTTCATAGACGCCAAGTGTCGGGTCAACAGATGGACCTCAAGGGACCTCTTGTACCTGGTTCTAGTCGCCTGAGAGGAGGCAGCGGGAATGGTCGTCCCCGTGCGGGATTTGAGCGCCACACTTGGAGCACTTTTTCTTCTGTCTAGAAGACATCAAATTGAAGAAAAATGTTTGTATGAATTTTACAAGAGGCACAGAAATACTTTGAAAAATATAACACAGATGCTAGCTGTTCTGATGTGAGCCGAACGTGACTGAGGCGACAGCAGGAAAGAACTGGAGAGCGGATGCGGGACCGCCCTTTATAGTCGTGCTGGCCGATCCTTGAGCATCGAGCGGTCCCGTATTGCTATCTACAAGCATGCCGTGCGACCTGACAGCAGGGGGCGAGTCCTATAATGCAGGAACCCTCTCGAGGTAAGATGTAGAACTGCACCATAAGATCACCTTTAATGACCAAGTAAAAATTCAGTGAGGAAACCTTTGTTAACAGCTCAGATGGAGGGCAATCACCATAGTGTTAGACAGCATTACTATGAAGGAGGTAACAGGGCAGGTGAGCGCACACACTCAGGAAACACCAAAGCAGCAGGATAGTATTGCATCTAATGGACCCAGCACCAGCCAGAACTCAAACAAGTCAGCCAGGGGAGATTAAAACATTTTTCACCAATTACTATAAACAATTACACACCCAAGAAGAAACTGTAGACTTCCCATACAAAACAGAAACAATGTTTCTCAAGAACTAACTCTCCAGGAGCTTTAAGAGCAAGATTCAGAACAGACTGAACAAGATATAAGTAGCGAGGAAATGAATAATCGTCTTACCCAACTAAAAAATGAAAAGTCATAAGGCCCAGATGGTTTGACAGCAGTGTTTTTTAAAACATTTGCTGACCCTCTCTTGCCAGTGCTTCATCAGGTCTGTCAGGAGATTTTTTTTTTTATCACATTTTTTCTCCCCATTGTTCCGGGACCCCAGCACACGGCCATGCGTGCACGTGGAAGCACACATGCACCCCGTGAAGTCGGTTCTGGACCCTCCCCTGTCAATCACTGGGCTCCATAGCCCGCACTACCATCATTCCTCCACCCAGTGGCAGTCGAGGGCCAGGAAACCCCTCATCCCTCCCCGAGAGAGGAAAGTCACCTCGCAGCTGCTCAATCCTGCTCCTCGCCCTTCCACCCTGCCGACCCCTGACAACCCAGGCTCATTCCTGAACCCCAGTCACCAGCGTGTCGGAGGTGTGCCATCCAGTGCTTCAATCCTCAGAGTCACCAGGCCAGCGCCCTGTTAGGAGATTCTGGAAGGAGGTGTGGTCCCTGACTCCTGGCAATTCACAGAGATATCAGTTATAGCTAAGCCAGGCAAGGACCCAATTGGAATGCGGCTCATACCGGCCCATTTCACTGTTAAATACCGATATGAAAATATTTACATGAATCTTAGCCAATAGAATCCAATTGACAATCTCCACAGTAGTTAATCCGATCAGACGGGATTTATACTGGAAAGATATCCCTAACACAATATACGTAGATTACTTAATATACTATCTACCTGAAATAATCTAAAAACCTTTCAAATAGCAATCCTGATGGATACTGAAAAAGCATTCAACAGGGTCACTTGGCAAATTCTAAAAAGGAAATAAAGATGATGAAATTTGGCCCCAAACTCACTCAGATAATTGGTACACTATATGCAGTTCCCCAGGCCTCAGTCAGGCTTAATGGTATCAGCTCTCCTTTTCTTTCATTGACACGAGGCAAGAATGTCCACTATCCCCCTTGTTATTCGCCCTGTGTTTGGAACTCCTAGCAGCAAAAGTCAGACAGGACTTGCGCCTCCCCGGAATAATGGTGGGAAGGATGGAACAAAAAATATCCCTGTACACTGATGATTCCATATTTCTCATGAGCAACCCAGACAATTCAGTCCCCCAGCTGGTGGCTCTGCTGCACTCACTTGGTGAAATATCAGGTTATAAAATAAGCTTTGATAAGTCCGAAGCTGTTAAGATCAGTGGAAGCTGCCCTTCAGGATTCCAAAACCAATTCCCATTTAAGTAGGTAAGAAATAACCAATTTAGGTATTTAGGTGTACAAATTTCAACAGACCTCATTAGACTCTTCCATATCAGCTATGAGAAAATAGAAATTATGTACCTACTGTGATTCTCTGTCTTCTTGGACGGAGTCTTCACCATTCATACATACACACTAATGGGACTACGCTGGAGGTGTAAGGACCCTGCGGGAGCAGAAATCTTCAGGAGGGCTGGCGCCAAGGTAGGACCGCGCATGCGTGGCGCCGCAAGACTGGCTTGCACCATATAGACTATCTCGACGTCAACCCTCCAACCGCCTCAGTGCCTTTTTGACTTGTGAAGGACAGTGTAAGAAGAGTCTGCGACCAAGGCATGTATTTCAGAGACCCTGCGAACGGAAGTTACAGCCACTAAGAAAGCGGGCTTCCAAACCAGAAATTTCAAGTCACAGGTAGCTAGAGGCTCAAAAGCTTTACGGGTTAGCATGTCTAGCACGAGGTTAATATCCCACGCAGCCACCAGTTTACTGACCGGGGGCCTAAAGTGCAGGATACCTTCAAGGAACCTCTTGACTAGCTGAAATTGAGCCAGCGTATGTACTTTTATCGGCTCATGGTAGGTGGAATTCACGCAGAGATGTACCTTTACTGTTGAGTATTGCAGTCCTGTGCTTGATAGATTTAAGAGGTACTCCAACACTATTTAGTGGGCAATAAATGGGTCCAGATGGAACTTCGCACGTCAAATGGAGAAGCACTTTCATTCAGCCATGCAAGTCTTTCTAGTGGATGGCTTACATGCTGCAAAGAAGATTTCTGAGATTCTCTGAGGAACTTTAAAACCTACCCACTTCTATCTCCTCAGGAGCCAGGTATGGAGATGAAGGTAGCACAAGCTGGGATGGACCACAGGTCCCTCTGTCAGGAGGTCCGTTCGTAGAGAAGCTGCCTCAGGGGAAATTCTGACAGTCTGTTGATCAAAGGAAACCATATCTGTCGAGACCAGTATGGGGCAATGATAATCGCTGTTCCCCACAAATGCCTCCAATTTGAGCAGCACCCTCTGAATAAATGGAAGAGGAGGAAATATGTACAGAAAGCATCTCGTCAACTGCAGTCTGAATCCATCCTCACAGGAAATGCCAGGTTCTGGATTTCTGGAGCAGAATAGAGGCAGTTTTGCATTAAGTGGTGACACAAAAAGGTCCAGGTCTGGACTGCCCCGCTCGTCGAAAGCAACTGCATGACGTCTAGTGTGAGTGACCATTCGTGGGGATCCACCTCCATTCTGCTGAGGCAATCTGCCAGGTTGCCCTAAATTCCTGGTAGGTAGACTGCTTGAACTGATGCGTCATGCAAGAAACACCACTGCCACACCCTCATGACCTCACTGCACAGAGGGTAGGAGCTCCATCCTGCTTGCTGATGTAATACATCACAGCTTTGTTGTTCATCTGAAGGAGGGTCACTTTGTGGCAGAGGGCATCCTTCAGGGCTTGGAAGCATATAGCACAGCTCTCATCTCAAAACACATTTATGTGAAGATGAGACTCTTGGCTCCAATCCCCTGAGTGTGGAGGTATTGACAGTGAGCTCCCCAAATGATCAGAGATGCATAGATGGTGATCTTTAATTCCAGTGGGGCAAAGGGTAGATCTTGCAGAAATATGTCCTGCTGCATCCACCATGCAAGACGGACGATGCCATGAGGCCAAGCATCTGCTGCACCAAAAGGGCCCAAACAGAGTTGTTCTCCATGATATAACGAGCCATCTGAAGATGTCATTTCTCCTGTCCTCTGGAAGGAAAACCCTTGCCCTGGAGGTATCCAGTAGGCTCCCATGAAGAGGAGCTGCTGGGAAGGTTAAAGCTGGCACTTTCCCAGATTCAGAAGAACCCCCATGGAAGTAAGCAACTGAAAAGCTGTTGCGACTGCTTCCTGTGACTCCTGCCTGGATGTGCTGGCCAGGAGCCAATCATTCAGGTATGTAAAGACTTGAATGCAGAGTTTTCTGTGAACTTCTCCCTGAACAGGTACTTGTTTAACTTTCTGAGGTTGAGAATTGGTCGCATGCTGCCCATTTTCTAGGAACCAGAAAGTAAAGGGAGTAGAACATATGTTCTGTTCTGCCCGTGGAACAATTCCTTAGGAGGCCCTATATCATGGAAGCAAGAAGGTCTGACTGAGAAGCGAACAGACTGGGCTGCCGTCTCTGTGGAAAGTCTGGGGGAATCTCTGCGAGATAGAGTATCCCTCTCAGACAATCCTGAGGACTCATTTGTCCGTTATAATGGACTTCCACTGGTGGTAAACTGAGCCACACGTTCCCTTACTGCCAAGAGGCATCAACCTTAGGCAGCTGAGGTGGAACCTGGGCTGGACCTTCAGAGGTTGGCACTGGGGCTTTCGGGCCCTATGCCCTTTGCTGAGTTTTCTTTCGCGACCGAGGAGTTTGGTTCCTGTTAAAGGCTCTTTGGCCCCCACCTCGAAAGGACTGCCCATTACGAACTGTCAATGGTTCCCGCCCCTCTGAGGGGCTGCAAGAGCAGGCCTGGCTGTTTTACTGGCAGTCCTGGTTTCTGAGTGGCCTCCAGAGCTTGCTCAACTTGAGGGCCAAACAGATAAGCACTGTCCAAGGGAAAGTTATCACCTTCTACTGAGCACTGGTTGAAAAACCTGATGTTCTGAGCCAGATGAGTCGCCTTCTACAAATGCCAGTGGCAGCTGCCCTAGAGTCAGTGTCCTATGCATCCATAAAAGCTTTCAGTGTTGATTATTGGTCTCTATGCCACTGGTAACGGATACCAGGAGGTTCTCGACCATTGATTTGAATGTGGACCAAGGCAGACTTCTACGCCCTGAGATTCTACATTCCACAGGGTGTATTCCTAAAAGGAATGGAGGACCCAATATTCCTGAGGAGAGACTGGAAAGAAAGATCTTCTACCACAGGCTCCGCTGATACAAGAGGCTTGTTTTCCAGTCCATAAAATGAGGCATCCGCAGTATCTCTGGACAAAGAAAGGACAGGGCCAGACTCATCAAGTTCCACTTCTACCCCAGAAGGACCTCTAAATGCAGGTCTAGGCTAGGAAATCACAGTAGACGCCACCCCCGAATCAGAGTCGAGGATTGCAGCGCCAGCACCACCCATGGTGTGGACACAACATGCAATGCCAGCACTACACATGGCGCCAAGGAGGTTGCCAGTACCGGCAGAGGCACTGAGACCCCCAACATCATCCTCAACCTACAAGACCTGAAGAAAGTGGAGAGGAAAAGCAGTACCCACGCTGACCCTGCGAGGAAACAAGGTGATGGGGGAAAGCACGTGGGGTCGGCGTCGATGGCACCGGCACTGGAGAGGGCACTGCGTGCATATCCTGGACCGATCGACCTGGCTGTGGCCCACCGGCTCCAAGGACTGAAGGCCCCAGAACTGGGTCCACTGGCAAGAGCAACCAGGACAGACGACGTACCCACTGCTCCAAAAAGAGTGGCCCAGTGATGAAACTGCTCACCAGAAGCCCCATAAAGGGCAGAGAGGGGATCCGGAGCCAAAGATGGCAGCCATAAAGAAAGAAACCACAGGGGACCCCACTGGAGTTGGGTCAGGCATACCGCCCTCAACCGCTGACAACCCTAATGCAGACATACCAGAGGGCGACCTCGAGTGGAACCATTTCTTCTTCGACCGGAGGGCTGAAGAACTTCAGGTCTAACAGCACCGGGTCCCTGACCAGGACCACTTCTTTTTATACATCGGGCAGACTGTCCTCCCTCCCAAACACCAGAGTGCCCATGGTCAGACCCCCCTGCAAAGGGTGGTGGACCAGACACAGCCCCACTGCCAGAACAGCTTTCAAGCGAAGTCTCCCTACCGTCACCGCTACCGGCTATGGTCAACCCCATTGATAACAGGTACAGAATTTCTTCAATATTTTTTTTCCATCATCTTTTTTTTTTTTTCCTTAAAAAGAAAAGAACAGTAAAAGTATTAACTTAATCAAATACTGAATGACTATAAGCTGCTGCCGTATAGATGTGAAATTTGACTCCTGGAGTCTGGCCCGGCAGTCAGTGAAACACACTCGTGGAAAAAAGGAACTGAAGCAGTTGGAGGCTTGACGCCAAGATAGCCTATATGGCGTGAGACAGTCTCACAGCGCTGCACATGTGCGGTCCTACCTCGGCATTAGTGTGAATGAATGGTGAAGACTCCTAGTCCAGGAAGATCTATGGGGGGGGGTAATCCAAGCAGATCTGGCTAGGTAGAATATTTCACCCCTCTCACTAAAAGGGAAAGTCGATTCAGTTAATATGAATGTTATGCCTCGTTATCTCTTTTTTATTTCAATGCTTGCCCCTTACTATTGTCCTCATATTTTGGAACAAGATTATTAGAGGAATTCAACTTTTTGTTTGGAACCATAAATGTCCACTATCAGAAGAGGAGGGGGGCTTCGCCTTACTGGACTTTCAAGCTTATTACCTGGCAGCTCAAATGCAGGCGATATGTACTTGAGCTAAACAAAGAACAACATCGCAATGGTATGACATTGAAAATGCAGGGGCAGGAGGGAAACCACTGTTTACACTAGTGCTTACACCAACATCCCCGACTTACCAGAAAGGCAGAACAAACAGATGGGTTAAACACAATTTTGATACATTAAATAAGGTCAGGAGAATAACTGGAACCCCGGGGGGTAGGGACCTTATCCTTAATCAGATACGATCCAGATTTTCTTCCCCTAGTACTTGATCGGGGATTTGCAAATTGGGAGAGACACGGAATAACTCGACTGGCACAATCTGTAGAGAGTGGGGCATGTATAAGTTACGCTCGAGCCAAAGACAAATTTCACTGGAACAATGAAGAATTCCTTCGATGCATGCATGTACGTAAGACATTACATAAACTCCCCAGACAATCTACGAGGGTCGACCAGACCCTGTTCAGCATGGGAAGAGTACATCTATGGTACAGTAACTATCTCTGGTTATCAAATATACATTTCAGAGACATACAGGATGCTGCAAAAGGTAAAGGGTATATCTGATACCAATAAAAGAAGCATGGTAGCAAGAGGCAGGATGAGCTATTAGTGAAGATGCCTCATTGAGAAGACTGAGGATGGGTACGAAAGTAACATCAGCCCCGATCTGGAGGGAATTTTTCTGGAAAATTTTGGTACGACACTTCCGTACACCTGCGATCACTCGTCATAACACCAACACTAACTCAGCAGAATGCTAGACAAATTGTGGGTAGAAGGATCCCACAGGCACATCTTTTGGAGTGTACAAAATTGTAGAGTTTCTGGGAACAGATAAGTACACTTGCAGGAAATATCAGAAACACAGATCCCACTAGACTTTTCATAATGGGTTCTACGGCTAGTATGAGTGACCTATGTAAAGGGAAATACGTGCAAAGTATTACTAATAATGATATCTGTAGCCTTTAAATGCTTTACAGACTGCTAGTTACAAAGGGAGGCCTCCACTCTGAATGAATGGGTTGAAAAGATGAAGGAAGTTCACACTATGGAGTTATTGACAGCCAAACTCTGACTCCAAAAGGAACAATGCACAGAAAAGTGGAGGGGCTGGTCTTGGCGGTATCAGGATAGAGAGGGATGTGGGTGCGTTGAGGCTGAGGAAGACAGCCAACAGTAACCAGTCGCTGATGTAAAAAAAAAAAAAGATGTAAAATGACTGCTGTATGGGCTGGGTGCGCCCCCCCCCCCCCAAAATCGGAGGTTGCTTTCTGACAACCTCCCTGGTGGTTGGGGTCGAGGTGTCTAATGATACAGATGTTTATGTTACAATTTTTATTATAGATTGACACGTTGAATCAAGATGAAGCCAAAGCACAACCACAAAAGTTCTCAGGTATAAGTGTTCATGTTTGAGATTTAAGTCGTGCATACATAGCATATTACATTACTTATAACAAACATGGTCATCTACCCGAGGGTGAAGTGCCACTCAGAGGGTACAACATGTCTACACCAAAGTCTTCATTTATAGTTAGTTGGTGGTAAAGGAAAAGGATGTATACACAGCTTACAGAAGGACATAGGTGCTTATCTACGTCATTTAATCTGTTTCTTCCCCTTTAGCAGGAAAACTTGGAGCAATGTGCACCTCTGACCACGAGTATTAGATTCCTGGTTTGGAGACAAGTAATGCAGCATGTATCTAACGCTCAAGATTCTTAAACCTGAACTGTCATGAAAACACAAGACAAAACCTGTCAGGTATGCTTTTTTTTTTTTTATTCCTTTTCCCACTGTACTACTTTGCAATGTATGCCATGTTCATTATCCTAAATACAGCTGAGTTTAAAAAAAAAAAAAAAAAGATTTGTCTGGCATGACCCCCCCTCACATCCTGTGAATCCATGCTGCCTCTGATGTAGCCCACTGGATTCAAGATATTCCAGCAACCTTTCCTTTAACAGGGTTTCCATTAATTTCCCCATCACCAATGTAAGACTCACCAGCCTATAACTGCTACCCACCTCCCCGCTGCTGCTCTTATGAAGGACGACGATGTATGCTCTCCTCCAGTCCTGCAGCACTATGCCAGCTTCCAGTGAGCAGTTGAATAAGGCAGTTAATGGGGCAGCTAGCACCTCCCTCAGTTCCTTTAGTACTCTTGGGTGTATCCTGTCTGGTCCCATAACCTTGCCCACTTTCAGAGCTGCAAGTCCATCTAGGATCCACTTCTCTGAAGATGGACTTGTGTCCACCTCCCCACCTTTTCTCCTCCTGCATCCTGGTGGTTCATCGCCCCCCGAAGCCTGAGAAGAAGTACCTGTTCAGGATGTCTGCTTTTTCTTGATGCTCGTCTATGCAGTCTTCCCCTGTTACCCTCCTTATCCTCTATATCCCTCCTCGTGCTTTCCTCTTCTCACTTTTGTACCTGAAGAAAGTCTTATCCCTTTTAGCTATCCTTTCTTCTATCAGCAATTCTGCCGCCCTTACTGCCTTTCCTTCCTCTCTACATTTCACTCCATATACCTCCCTTTCTTCCGCTGTGTTTCATTATACCTGCTAAACTCAACCCTTTTTTCCCCCTCACCACTTGACCACTTTCCTAGACAACCATAATGGTATCTTTTTCCTTCTACTTTTACTCACTTCCTTAATGCAGAGGTTGGTTGCCTTAATTATATCTTCCTTTATTTTTCCCCACTGTGCCTCTAACCCTCCCTGGCAATCCCACTTTTTTGTTAGTTTAACTTTGACATCACTGCCTACTACAATCATTCTAAATCCATTCACTATTTCACTGTAAGATATTATGTTACTCTTTTTTTTTTTTTTTTTTAACATATCACAATTTATCCCACTTGCAGCCACTGACCTGCTTCATTCTCCGGCCAACGCTCCACCTCCACCACCACCAACAACCCCGGAGTTACACACAACAGCTGGCATATGCAGCTATACCCTTCCAGCGAGGCATCCCCCATTGCCCCCATGCCAGGCAAGGAACCAATTAAAAAATTACTCACCTTAGTAATTATGTTTCTTCTATTGGAGTCTTGCTGTATTCTGACAAGTGCAGTCAGCCCCAGCCTTTAAACTGCTCCGGAGAACAAAGGGTTAATCTTTCTATGCAGAGCATAGAATGCTGAGCTCGAGCTTGGTTGATGTCTCTGTTTCCCTTTGAAAACCAACAGTCAGATTCTTACGAGCAACACTCTAATAGCTATTCTATGTGGAAATTGTAAAAAGAAATTTTAATAGCCAACTGGTGGTAAAAAGATTTGTATTACCAAAAGAAGACTCGAAGTCAGAAAACCCAAAACTCAAAACCCAAACCAAACAGGAATATAATAAAACAAACACCCAAACAAAAGAGGAGGGTGTAAAAGGGGCACCTCAGCAGTGCAACACTGCACCTGCCCACCCACTTCCCAAAACCAGGTTCTGAGAGGGGAGACAGGGAGGGAGGTCAGAATACAGCAAGACTCCAATAGAAGAAACATAATTAGTAAGGCGAGTGATTTTTTTCTTCCAACAACTTGAAGTCTTGCTGTATTCTGACAAGTGCAGACTACCAAGCAGTACCTCCATGGAGGAGGGAAAGAACCTACTTTGGGAATAGGCTCTGAAGTACTGCTGTGCCAAACCGAGCATCACTCCTAGCCTGGATATCCAGAGAGTAATGCTTGGTAAAGGTATGGACTGTTCGCCAGGTGGCTGCTTGACAAATTTCTAAGAGAGGGATATCCCTGGCAGCAGCCAGGGAAGCAGCTGTACCTCTTGTAGAGTGAACCCTCAGGCCTGAGGGTGAAATCTTTCCCAGTTTTTCATAGTAGAATTGTATACAAGACACAATCCACCTGGCAACAGTTCTCTTGGTGCCAGGTTTGCACTTTCCCACTTCTCCATAAGTGAGGAACAACTGGAGGGAGTCAAACCTGTGACCCTTGGTACGCTCTATGTAGTAACTAAGGGCTCTTTTAACATCTAAACTGCGTAGCCTCCTCTCTCCTGAGGAAGAATGATCAGTGAAGAAAACAGGAAGAGAGACTGGTTTAAATGGAAGTCTGAAACCACTTTGGGCAAGAACTTTCTATTGGTTCCAAGGACCACTTTATCCCTGTGAAAGAAGATAAAATCAGGTTCCACTGACAGGGCTTGCAATTCACCGTTACGCCTGGCAGAGGTAATGGCTACCAAGAACATAGTTTTTCAAGTCAAGTACTTGAGCTCTTCTAAGGACATAGGCTCAAAAGGAGGTTGCATCAGTTGAGCAATGCAAACATTCAAATTCCAGGCAGGGGCAGGTTCTCTAAAAGGAGGATTGGTGTGAAACAATCCTTTAAAAAATTTACAGAACACAGGAAGAGAAGATAGTGAGGAAGACTTCCCCACAGACAGAAACGCAGAAACAGCTGACAAGTGTACCTTGAGAGTAGCTGGTCTGAAGCCTAGGCCATTAAGGTGGACCATATAATCCAGAACCGTAGGTAACTCAGCAGTATCTGGGGAAATGTGCTTTTTAAAACACCAAATGCTGAATCTCTTCCATTTGGAGTTACAAGTCTTTCTGGTGGAGGGCTTTCGAGAAGCTTTGAGAATATCCAGAACCCCTGAGAAAGATGCAGATCTGTAAACTCTAACTCTTCAAGAGCCATGCCTTGAGATTGAGAGACTGAAGATTGGGGTACCAAATCCTCCCCTGACAGGATGTTAACAGGTTGGAATTCCTGGGAAGAGACAGGGGAAGATGGACTGCTAGGGACAACAACAGGGGGTACCAAGGCTATCTGGCCCAATCTGGAGCAATCAGAATCACTTTGCAAGGTTGAGACCTTATTTTGACTAAATCTTTGAACAGGAGTGGAAAGGGAGGGAAGGCATACATAAATTTCCCTTCCCAATTCAGAATCAGAGCATCCAGGGGGACTAAGCCCAAGACTGGGGGTCTGCAGCAAGAGAGAGGAAGTTGGTGATTGTCTGGGGCTGCAAAGAGATCCATCTCTGGAGTGCCCCACCATGAAAATCACTTTCAACACCTGAGGGTCCAGGGACCATTCGTGATGGCCCTGAGAGATCCTGCTCAGTGCATCTGCTAGCACACTGTCCTTCCCTGGGAGGTGCACTGCTACTAGAGAGGTTTGCAGGGAATAAGCCAGGGACCACAATGTCATGGCTTCCGTGCACAAGGCCGTGGACCGAGTGCCTCCCTGCTTGTTGATGTACCACATAATGGTGGTGTTGTCCATTCTGACCCGAACCACCTTGTTCTGCACTGACTGAGAGAAAGCTTTCAGGGACAGAAAAACTGCCCTGAGTTCTAGGAGATTGATATGGAGAAGGGATTCCTGGGGGGACCACAGTCCCTGAGCAGTGAGGGTCCCCAGAAGGGCTCCCCAGCCCAGAAGAGAAGCGTCCGTGGTAAGGACCACTGAATAAGGCTGAGTGGCAAAAGGGACCCCTTGTCTTAAATTGTCCTGATCCTGCCACCACTGAAGGGCTTGGATCAAGGTCAGAGTCACTGGGATCAGTTTGGTAAGGGAATCCTTCCTCTGAGGCCAAAAAGCTCTCAGATGGAAGTGAATATCCCTCATCTGGAATCTTGTCCCTTGGACCACTGCTGTTGAAGCTGCCATGTGGCCCAAGAGCTGGAGGAAATGCCTTGCTGGTCGAGATACCCGAAGGCTGAAGGAAGAGGCTAGCTCTATAAGAGCCCTTGCCCTTTCCAGGGGAAGAAAGGCCCTTGCTCTGACTGCGTCCAGTTCTGCCCCTATAAAGGTAAGAAGCTGGACTGGTTCGAGAACTGGGTTGAGAAGAAATCCTAGAGATGTGAGCACTTGCTGGGTCACTTGCAGGTGAGACTTGACTTGGTCTGGAGACTGGCCCACTATTAGCCAATCGTCCAGATATGGAAAAATGGAGATCTTTTGCCTTCTTAGAAAGGCAACTACTACTGCCAGGCACTTTGTCAAAACCCTTGGGGCTGAGATTAGGCCAAACGGCACTGCTCTGAACTGATAGTGGCCTGAGGGCAACTCGAACCTGAGGTACTTTCTGTGGGAGCACCTGATGGGAATGTGAAAGTAGGCATCTTTGAGGTCCAGGGAGGCTAACCAGTCCCCTGGCCTTAGACAGGGAAGGATTATTCCCCGAGTTACCATGTTGAACTTTGGTTTTAAAAGATGTTTGTTTAGATGTCTAAGGTCTAGGATGGGTCGCCACTCCCCTGTCTTTTTTGGGGTCAGGATGTACCTGGAGTACAGCCCTTTGCCCCAATGTAAGGTAGGTACTCTCTCTATGGCTCTTAAGGCCAGAAGAGATTAAACCTCTTCCTCTAGGGCAAGGGTTTCCGAGAGATTTGCAGGTGGAAAAGATCTGGCTCTCATCTTTGGAAATTTTCTGAAGCTGAGAACCAGTTCCTGGCTTACTACTTCCAGGACCCACTTGTCTGATGTAATAGACATCCAGTCCTGGACAAAGCAAGCCAGCCTGCCCCCCCTACAGGAATAGGAGAGTCAACCCGGGCAGGCCAATCAGGGTGTCTGCTTGGCAGGGGCCTTAGGCTGAGGAGTGGATGCAGCCCTGCTCATCCCCCTTCTGCCTCTCCTTCAGAAGAACCCCCTCTGTGAAAAGGAAGAAGGGGCATTTGCCTGGTAAAAAGGCCTTTGAAAAGGACTGCCCCTGCCCCTAGACTGCTGCCTTTGAGGAGTTGCCTGCCTCTCCTTGGCCTGAACACTCCTGTAGGTGGTCCTGTACTCATCCATTTTCTTCATGTAATTCTCTGTCTGCTCCCCAAACAGAGAATTACGCACTACAGGAAAATCCATGCCCTTAGCCTGGGTGTCCTGCGAGAGGCTAGTACATCTGAGCCAAGCCATTCTCCAAAGAGCCACAGATGTAGCCATGACTCTTGACGTATTATTAGAGTCCACAGCAGCATGAAACTGAACTTTAGATGCCTCAATCCCATCTGCAGCCACCGCCTCCAGCTCCTTGGCTAGCTGGGGGAGGCCTGTTTACCAGTGCCAGTACAGTGTCCCACCTGGACTTCTGGTACCTAGCTGTATAGGCCATATAATTCGCCCGTCTGAGTGCCAAGGAAGATGCCATGTACAACTTTTTTGCCATGGCATCAATCTTCCTAGAGTCTTTGTCTGGGGGTGTGAAGCCAAGGAAATGCTTGCCTTATCACAGGCAGCAGCCTGCACAACCCCAACATGGCTGCACTGCTGATATAAAAACTCAGTTTCTGAGCCTGAGAGTGTGTACCTCTTGTCCATTCTTCTGTCCACAGGAGTTACAGAATTGGGAGACTTCAGAATTTTTTGTGTCTGTTTCCCAAAAGATTTGTGGAGGGGAATAGACAGTCTCCTGGACTCTGGGATGTCCATCATTTCTACAAAATCAGGCTCCTCCTGATCCTCCATTGCCTCTTCCATAGGAAGCTGGAGGGTCTCAGCCACCTTTCTGAAGAACATACAGTGGGAAGGGGACTCAGAAAGCCTAGGAGGGGATACACCTGAAGGTCTGTCTGGGGAGATGTCCAGTTCCACAGGCACATCTAGACTTTCACCATCATCATCTTCAAACTCCCCTTCCTTCTCAAACTCTGGTTCATAAAATTCTTCCAAAGTATAGTCGTGAACCGGGGGAACCGACCGACCTGAGCCCCTGCCAAAAGGTGCCAGATCGGACGGAACCAGGCGATGCAATTCCACAATCCAAATCACTCTAGCTATTTCTTCGGCGGTCGGAACATGGACTTCTGGATCCGAACTGGACGATTTTTCTTTGCGCTTTCTTTTAGTCAGAACCGACCCCTCGGGATCTGCTCTCCTTTTGCCTGAAGAAGTATCGCCCTGGTCAGAGGGCACTCCTTCTGGTTCATTCGGAACCGAACTGGGCTGGCCATCCGGGTCAGCGGACTTCTCGGCCTCCTTTTCCCTCAGTCTACCTAATCTCTTTTCAAGGGCAGATTTGGGAAAATGTTTGCAAATTTGGCAGTCTGAATCAAGGTGTTCAAACCCCAGACAATAAACACAGGTGGTGTGGGGATCGGCCTTAACAAAGACCTCCCCACACTCACTGCGGTGTTGAAACCCAGTGGGCCCGTTTTTTCTTGGGTTTCTCAGACATGGCCAACCTAACCAAGCTTACCCTTTTTTTGGCAACCACCAGGCAAGATTCCCTTATCGGTTCCTAACCGTGTCATGGGTCTTGGAAAAAAACATTTCAAAACACGTTTTATTTTAGAACCGATAAGGACTGGTAACCACACACAAATGTTACACAAGAATTAAGCAAAAATGATCGGTTCGCCACACTTTTCACAAGTTCCACACAGAGAAAACAGTACAAAACCTATCTAGTACTCACGGTACCACAGACAGAGACTGAACCGACTATGCGGGAAACTTTTTCGGTTAGAACAGACGAAAAAACGACACTTCAACCGACTTTCGAACAGAGCTGCAGGAGAAATCTCAGGAGTGACTGTTCAGTGAGTCGGAGTCAAGAATCTGACGGTTAGCTTTCAAAGGGAAACAGACAAAGACACCAACCGAGCTCGAGCTCAGCATTCAATGCTCTGCATAGAAAGATTAACCCTTTGTTCTCCGGGGAAGTTTAAAGGCTGGGGCTAACTGCACTTGTCAGAATACAGCAAGATTTCAAGTTGTTTGAAACTAGGCACGTGGTTATCCAGGCATCGTCGGCTGGTGGAGTAGCGGCCATCAAGCTGCCGTGGTCTGTGCTGTCGCGTTTCCGATTTTTCTGGCCCCTGGGAGTACAGCGTGCAGGGCGTCGCTGACACAATATGTGCGGCGCCTGCCACACTCCATGCTGTTCTGTAGTGCCCCAGTCATTACGGGGCGCTGCAGGCGTGATACCCTGGATCCCACCCCAGGATAGGACAGCAGTCCTCCGGACGCTCAATCCTATCTCCCCCACTGACCGAACATCGAACCGAATGCGGTAATGATCTAGCAGTGTGGTGTCAGCACCTCAACCCTCAGTGCCACCGGCTGGCATTATGTTACTCTTTCAAAATTAACTTTTTATCGAAGATTTTCACAAGAAAGACAGTCAACGGTCTTATCCTGCACGTTTGCAAAAGATAAGAACAGAATTAACAAATGCAGCAGGTCTAGCCAATCAAATATACATCAGAACGTAAGAAGAATCATACAATTGAACAGTAAACCTTATTCAGAACCTCCAGGGGTAAATATAAACAAATAGTACATATTCAGCTGCATTTCCCAATTCCAACTGGTGGAACTCAAAGCAGTCCTTCTGGCATTCCTAGGGTACAAATGCTGTTCAACTCTTGCAAGGATATGAGCTCAGTCTGACAGACACCTGCAGCCCTAACCTACTTGGTACCTGCTGCCACTTAACATCACCCCATTAAGCTTTGGCAAGGCACTGGGGACATACTGTCCTGACATTCTAGTACCTCAAATACAATCTGAGAGTTAACAAAACAAAGTTAATACTAATAATAAACTACTGACCACCAAACAAACTAGCATGCTAATATCCAGTCTGAGAAGTAGCCAAGATCAAGAGGTGCAGTGCTTGAAAGACTAGTACCGCAGGCACCTGGGGTTCTGCAAATAACACTTAAATACCTTGGTGCAAGTTTCCCTATCTGAAGCCTTATCCAGTTGCATGGAAAAACAGATAATTTTGTTATGTTACTCAGGGAAATCGCAAATGTAACAGTCCTAAAATCCACAAAATCCTATATTACTTACAGCAGTGATTTTTTAATTTTATTGGCCACCTACCTGGAGGGTCTTACCAAGACCCATACAGTGTGCAAGAATACATCCAGAGCCACACGATTTCTTTGCCTTTTTCACAGATTCACAGCAGCAATCCCACATGAACTGTACACCTGTATAAATAGTGTAATTTTATTTTTTTTCACATCAGAATAAAAGCAACAACAAAAAATAAACGGCTGAAGCGAATAGACCCATTTTCGGACAGGTACCGGGGCCAAAAGGTTACAAGTATCAGACAGTGCAAAACAAGAACAGGTTATTTGCTTATAACCGTAGTTTTAGTACAGTACTAGAATTCAATTCAAATCCACACTCAGGCAGTATCCACTTAACTGCTGGCTGCTAGCTCCAATAAATGAAAATTACATACTCACTGTAATTCTGGATCTTCTTGGACAAGTCTTCACCATTTATTCATACTGCTGGGTTCCAAGCTGGAAGTGCTAGGACCCCACGGGAGCCAACAACCTTCAGGAGGGCCAGCACCAAAGTAGGGCACTCAAGCATGGTATCACGAGGCTGGCTCGCACCTGTACAGGCTACCTCGCCGTCAACCCACCAACCACCTCAGTACCTTTTTAACCGAGGAGGTGCAGCATAAAATAAGTTACAAATACCTAACATAACAAGGGTATAAAATAGCCCTACTGACCCATATAAGAAGGGTCAATTTAAACAATGTCTTCACAGTCTAAACCAAACAAGGGAGTGAATACCAGAAACAGATTGAGTGAGCTCGGGGGATGGTGGGAGGGGGGGCGTATGAATAAATGGTGAAGACCTGTACAAGATGATCACAAATTACAGTAATGTCAAGGCACAGGTCAGGAAGCATAGGAAAACTAAGAGCAGTTGTAAAATTCGAAGTGATCTGTTATTAACAACAGTAAAATAAAAAACATAGAACTGTTTAGTATAACTGTTTACAAAGGCAGTATAAACAGAGAAAGTCCATCTGGGTTTCTTCTCAATTTTCCAAGCTCAGTCTCTGTCTCTGTGTCTCTCTGTTGCAAAACACTGCAGCTCCTTTTTATAAGTCTGTGCAGGAGAACGTTAAGAAAACAGCATGCTTATCACACAGTGTTCTTGTAAGTTTCCAATGTTCTTGTCCATTTCAGTAGGTGCAGCAAAAAGATCATGACCCAGAACTGACCTCTTGTTTACATCTTCTGCAAAAGGCTTAAAAATTGCATCACAGGTTAACCCGAGTTTCAAATAGCTTTGCAATAATTTCAACAGTGTAACTATATACAGTTTTAAACAAAGGAATCCCCGTATCAATTACATTTCCACAAAAAGATTCACATATATTTTATACCAGTGGATATGCAAGGGGAGAGAAAAGACGGAACAGCAAGTGAGGGTAGGGAGATGGCGAGAGGCAGAGAACTGCAAGAACGTTGGGTTGATCAAGTCCTAGGTCTCACAAGAAAATCTGGTTGCACAACCAAACAGAGAAGAGACAGAAAAGGAGAGAACAGTACAGATCCTTGCATTTAAACTCCTTCTCCATAATAATGGGGACAGGGCCGTATTCAACACTGTCAGATACCCCCCTCAATAGGGAACCTGTTTTACTAAAACAGGTTTCCAAAACATTCTAGTAATTCTCATCTAAAATAAACATATAACCTTTACAGTTCCGTGCATATGCAGTATCTTTTTTTCCATAACAGTACAGCAAACAGTGAAGTTAAAACTCACACATTTGTTTTCTCAGCCTTGATAATTCTCAGTTCTAGAGATGTGGATATGTTGTTCTTATCCACACTTGTTGGCATGTCCCTTTCCCCTTTAATTCTTGCTGGAAGGTCTTCAACCTGGCTTCTCCCACCAACCCAGGTGGTATAACCCTTGGCGCCGCCCCATGACGTCAGATCTCCCTTTCAGCTGGAAGATACAGGTTGCCTCCTCTCTGCTACATGTTGAAGGCCCTGGCTCTAAAACCTTCACATCCGATGGATTACGCTCGTCCAAGCTAGCGATTGTAGACTTTGCTTCTCGATAATGGAAGATAAATCTTTCCTTGGTTTTCACCAGTGCTCATGTGGACAAAAAATGTCACACAGACCTACAATCCGTGTGCGTCTACTGCTTAGGTGTCGGCCACGACACCCAGGCTTGCGAGTTTTGCCTCGTGTTCCAACTGAACGTCCTCGAAGATCGTCTTGCAGGTTTAAAGCTAGGCAAGCCCGAGAAACAGAATCCACCAATGAAATCCAAAGAGGCTCAGTGGGCGGTCTCCATGGCTGCGGGTCTGCTGAGCACTTAGAACAGATGCAGACCTTCGAGGAATACACGGCGCATTCCTCTCGGCCAATTTTCGTTCTACTCAACCTGGGCTTCACATTCTCGGGCTCCTTTTGGGAGATATTCCCTTCTCTCCCCACTAGGGATCTTCGGGCTTGCATACCTCCTGGTACCGTGAAAAAGGACAAGGAACCCAGAGATTCTTTGTCTTGGTGAAGACATTCTTGGGATCGAGAGCGATCTCGGGCCCAGGAATCTCCAGTCTCAACCTCAGTCAAGATTGCGATTTCAGCCGTCGGCAGTCTCAGTCGAAGATGTGGTTGAGTTAACTCTCGACTCGAGCAATCGGTTGTCGGTCGATGACTCTCTTAACAAGTCTCCGGTCTTGTTTATCCGCGATGAGGAGACCTAGCTTGCTGGCAATCCCATCGAGGAACCAGTCCCAGATCCAGGAAAATCACCAGTTCTACCAGTGTCTCCCGAGCGACCCAGTCGTCCAGCCCAATCAAAGACGAGATCTCAGACCCCCTCGACCGACAGGCCGAGGAAGGCGCATAAGTGCACCAAAAAGAGGCGACGTGACCGCTCATCTTCATCGTCCTCGGATGAGAGGAGGCTTCGTCGGAAACTCCGTTGACGCTACGAAGATTTGATGTGGCAACAGCTCATTTTGTCCGGGCAGAAGCCTTCCTCGGTTTCCACTCCTGTCATTACATGGCTTTCGCCTCCCAAATCAGTTCCCCCACCCAAGGAGCCAGTGAAACCTGCCCCGGTTCGGCCAAAAGCGGTTTCTCCACCGATAGTGGTGGAGCCACCACCACAACCGCCCTTGGGAGGGGTCCTACAAAGGATTCCTGAATGGTCCCGGGTCTTCCTAGCAGGTCATTGGTCATCCCTACACCTAACCATCCCAGGCGCATTCGTTCAGGGGGATCTTGGTAGTACACCGATTTATCCGGATACCTTGGATTCTGATGACACTGACCTTCACGCAGTGGATGTCTGGAGGGTCTTACCAAGACCCATACAGAACGCAAGGATACATCCAGAGCCACACAATTTCTTTGCCTTTTTCACAGATTCACAGCAGCAATCCCACATGAACTGTACACCTGTATAAATAGTGTAATTTTATTTTTTTCACATCAGAATAAAAGCAACAGAAAAAATAATGGGCTGAAGCGAATAGACCCATTTTCGTACAGGTACCGGGGCCAAAAGGTTACAAGTATCAAACAGTGCAAAACAAGAACAGGTCACACTTGTGCATGGGTTCGAATGGCTTTCCCATGAGCTTTGCCAAAACCAGCAGAAGATCCCATTGAGGTGGAGGTTCATGCACTGGAGGGGATATGTGATCCAGGCCTTTGAAAAACGTCCGACCACTGTCTCCTGTGCCAATGTCCACTGACCAGCCCGCGCCCGGTAAGCAGAGATGGCTGCCAGGTGCACCCTAAGGGTTGATGACTGAAGACCCCCCTCTCTGGAGAGAGACCAAAGGTAGTCTAAAATGTTAGCCACAGAGCAGGATAAGGGGTCCGGACTCTTACCCTGACACCAAATGGAAAACCTTTACCATTTGAAGGCATAACATTTCCTGGTCGATTCTTTACAAGATGCCTCCACCATGGTGTAGACATCCTCGGAAAGACCCAAAGTCTGGAACTCTAGCCGTTCAGGAACCAGGCTGTGAGGTGCAGGGATTGAAGGTCCGGGTGGAATACCTTCCCCTGGTTCAATGATATCAGGTCCGGGCATGTACAAAGCTGCTCCAGGGCCCTGCAGCTCAGACTGAGGAGGTCTGGATACCAAAACTGGCGGGGCCAATCTGGGGCTACCAGGATCACCTTGGCCTTGTCCCTCCTCGCCTTGAGTAACACCTTGTGGATCAAGGGAAATGGAGGGAAGGCATAGAGGAGGCCTGGGGTCCCCAGCCTCTAAAAGGCATCCCCCTGCAGTGAGCCTTGCTGAGGGGGGCAGGCATGGTACAGCCTCAGCTTGGTGTTCTCCTTGGAGGCAAACAGGTCCACCAATGGTTTGCCCCAATGGGAGAAGACTGTAGGCTACCTCTGGATGGAGAGAGACCACTCGTGGGATGTGTGGCCTATGTGGCTGAGAGCATCTGCCAGTTGGTTCGAGACACCAGACACATGGATGGCAAGGAGATTCGCCTCCAACTGGCTGACGAAGGTCCAGATCCGGAGCGCCTCCCTGCATAACAGACAGGAGTGCATGCCGCCCTGTTTTTTGAGGTAGTACATGGTCGTGGTATTGTCCGTCTGGACTTGAACCACTTGACCCCAGAGCTGAGGAGTGAAAGCTGACAGTGCCAGTCTGACTGCTCTGAGCTCCAACAGGTTGATGTGGCAACGGGACTCCTCAGGGGTCCAGAACCTATGGGCTCTGTGGTCCCCCATGTGGGCTCCCCAGCCTATGAGAGAGGCATCGGTCGTAAGAACGACCATCGGCTTGGGGCGGACAAACGGAATCCCTTCCTACAGACGACTTGGGACAGTCCACCAATGGAGAGCGTCCCACATCTTCTGGGTGACAGTGACCAGCTGGTCGAACAGACCCTGATGCCGAGTCCACTGAGCGGCCAGCTCCCACTGGAGGGGACGCATGTGCAACCTGGCCCAACGAACCACTGAGGTGCATGCCGCCATGTAACCCAGAAGGTGCAGGAAGTCCCAGGCAGGGCGCAAGCGCCCAACCAGAAATGACTGGGCAAAGGAGGAAAGAACCTGCGCCCTGTCCACCGGAAGCCAGGCTCTGGCTTGATGAGAGTCGGGCTCTGCCCCGATAAAGCCCATCACGAGTTCCGACTTGGCCTCGTTGATCAGGAGGCCTAAGCGGGAACAGGTTCAGAGGGCCAGGTCCCTGGACCTCTCCACCTCCTGCAGGGAGAAACCCACCAGGAGCCAATAGTCGAGGTAGGGGTACATGCGAACCCCTTGACGCCATAGATGGGCTGCCACCACTGCAATGCATTTGGTGAAGACCCGAGGAGCCGAAGACAGGCCGAACGGCATGGCTCGGAACTTGTACAGGGTCCCTTCGACCCCGAAGCGGAGGAACCGCTGGTGGGACGGATGGATTGGGACGTGAAAGAACATGTCCTGTAGATCCAGTGAGCAGAACCACATGTTCCACTCCAGAGACGGTATGATCTGGTTCAGAGTTACCATCCGGAAGGTGCAAGACCTGAGATACTGATTCAGGTCGTGGAGATCTAGGATGGGGCACCAGCCCCCTGTCCACTTGGGCACCAGGAAGTATCTGGACATGAAGCCTGGGTCTGTAGGAGGAACCGGCACTGGATCTACCGCCTCCTTGCGGAGGAGCTAAGCAATGTCGTCCCGAAGGGCCAACTGAGCGCCAACTGAGATCCTTTCCTCCCATGGGGCACGGGCTCGGCAAGGAGGGTACTACTCGAACTCTAGAGGCAGTCCCCGACCGACCACTTCCAGGACCCATCTGTCCGAAGTGATACCAGACCAGGCGGAAAGAAAGTGGCGGAGCCTGACCCGCACGGGAGGACCCAGCACTGTCACGATGGGAGATGGGTTGACCACCCCGACCCGTCACTGTGCAGGCTTAGAGGAGGAGGAGGCTCCTGGACCGGCACCTCAGGCTTCTCTGCGGGGCTGTTGGGGACCCTGCTTGGGCCTAGGGCGTCAAGCTTGAGCCTGCTGTTGCTGCTGACCTTCCTGGAAGGGGGCTGCCTAACCGCAGGGGAAGAGTGCCAAAAGGGCTTCTTCTTGCGCTTCTGCTGGTTCTTGCCTGAAGAATCCTTAGCAGAAGTGGCATTGGACTACTCAATGCACTGGAGGTGACCTACCACTCCTGGGCCGTAAAGATCGGTGCCAAGGAAGGGCACGTCAGCTAGCTTGTGCTGAGTATCCGCCGGAAAGGAGGATAATCTCAGCCAGGCCCTGCGGCGAGTGGCCACTGCAGCTGCTAGAGAACGGGCATAGGAATCTCCAATGTCCAAAGCCGTCTGGAGCTGCTGTTTTGCAACATCACAGCCCTGGTCACGGACTTGCTTAACCGTGGTCTGCATGTCCGCTGGGAGATGAGGGAGGACTTCATCTGGCGACCCCAAGAGGGCATGAGAGAAGTGTGCCATGATCACTGCCAAGCTGGCCTGATGAAGGCCCAAGGATGAGGCCGCATACACCTTCCGGGCAGAATGGGCCATATTTTTGAACTCCTTGTCCAAAGGGCAGTTAGTATCTGCTGAGCTACCATGCACCGAAACACTGAGGCAGTCACAAGGCTCTCGGCCGAGGGATGCTCAATGAAGCCCACCAAGGACCCCATAGGTACAGTGTACTTGCGAACCATGCGGGCAGATGGAGCCGGGCAAGAGGCAGGGCGCTGCCAATGTTCAAGGGCTGGGCCAACAATGGCTTCAGCCACTGGAAAGGCCTCTGTCGGGGTATCCCCCCCTCTTAAGGATATCCATGAGAGGATATTCTGCCTTCTTTTGGATAGGCTGCAATGGCATATCAGTGGACTCAGAAATGAGTCGAAGAACACCCTGGAAGGAAGAAGGACCTTCGTCCAGGCCTGTCACTGACAACTCATCATCAGGGTGTGAGTGAAGACCAGTGGTATCGGAGTCCTAGAAGTCGGGATACAGGGGTCTCCCGCTATGTCTCCCTTCATCGCTAGGGCTATCAGGAGCAACAGCAATGGACAGACGACGGGCAAGCCCAGCATCGTCCGATCCTCCTCTAGAGGGAGCCCCTCACTGAGGCTGCCTAAGCGGTGGTTCCACCAACATTGGTGGGGAGACCAGAACAGGCCGAGCAGGAATGCGTGCCGGTCCTACTGGAGGGAGAACCGGAGTCCTCGGTACCGGAGGAATCTGTGTCGGCCGAAGAGGCTGGGGCCAAGTAATGGCCGATGTAGCCGGCTTTTGACCAGTCAGAATTAGCTGTTGCCACATGAGGTCCTCATAACATCGACAGAGCTTCCATCTAAGTCTCTCCTCGCCCGAGGAGGATGAGGAACGGCAGTGGCACCTCTTCCGGGAGTGTTTGTGACCCTTTTTCGGTTTTTCAACAGACGGGGTTCCTCGACAGAGACCGACGCTGTCGAGCTCTCGGGATCGGGAGAGGCCAGGATTCGGGTGAAAACGAGGATCAGCTCCTGTCCTCGATCGGGATGCCCTGAGACCGGTCTCCTCATCGGGGAAAGAAAGGATGGGTGTCCTTTCCAAAGAATGGTCAAGCAGGGTCGGCGACAACGACTCGATTCGGTCGAGAGAAATCTCGGCCAGTTCCTGCCCGTATCCTAGGCCTTGGTGCCTTGGCCTGACGGAAGGTCCGAAGCCCCGGTGGCCGAGGAAGCGATCTCATCAACGCCCGAGACCGCCTGGTCCTGTGAATCGGACCGCTCTCGATCCCAGGAACGTCTTCTTCGGCCAGAAGAAGATTTGAGGTCCCTGTCCCTTTTCTTGGGGTGGGAAGAGTGTGAGCCCGAGGGCACTTCACCCTTGGTAGGGAGAGACTGGTACAGCTCAAGGACCCAGTGAAGGTGGAGCCAGGTTAACAGCACGAAAAAACTTGGCTGGCCGAAGCTTGGGCAGCTTCCTCTTCGAAAGCCGCCATCTGTTTGAGCTGCTCGGCGAATCCCGCGGCCGCGGAAACTGCCCATCTGGCCTCCTTCGATTTCACTGGTGGGATTGCGAAGCTCCGGTCTCCCTAGCTGTAGGCGTGCGTTGCGGCCTTCCAGGACGTTAGGATGGAAGGCCAGACAGATGGTGCAAGCAGTGGTATCATGCACAGCACCCAAGCAATAAACGCACAAGAGGTGGGGATCGGTGTGAGACATTTTTTTGTCCGCAGGACACCGGCGGCTCAGGGCGACTTGTCCTCCATGTTCATTGGCTCTGATCAGTTCCTGCAATCCTCATGAGTTTTAAAGAAAGCAAATGCAGTGAAAACAGTCGATTAGACTCCAGGGCCTACAGTACTTGTAGAAGTAGCACGAGGGAACCTCAATCTTCCAGCGGAAAGGAAGATCTGGTGTCAGATGGGTAGGAGGAGCCAGCTTGAAGACTTCTGGCAAGATTTAAAGGGGAAAGGGACATGCCAGAGAGTGTGGATGAACAACATATCCACGCTCCTAGAAAGACATTTTCCAAATGACAAATTTTAGCTCACAGGTTGCTAGAGGCTCGAAAGGCTTTCGACTGAGCATCTGATAGGGGATCTAGTGTGCAGAATACCCTTAAGAAAACTTTTTACTACTGGTAACTGAGCCAGTGAAAAGGAGAGTACTGGCTCATGGTAAGCTGAAATGGCGCAAAGGTGAACGTTGACTGTAGAGTATTGCAGACCTGAATTTGAGAGGTCAAAAAGGTACTCTAGAACCGTATTTGGAGGACAGAAAAAAGGATTCAAAGAGGATCTTGCACACCAGAGAGAAAAACACGTTTCCATTTGGCTGTGTAAGTTTTTCTAGTGGCCGGTTTACGCGCAGTCAAGAGAATATCCGAAACTCGCCTAGAGGCATTGGACCTGTTCACTTCTGTCTCTTCAGGAGTCAGATGTGAAGGTGAAGCGACGTCAGATTGGGATGGACCACTGGCCCTTGGGTCAGAAGGTTCGTCTGGAGGGGAAGTGCTTTCGGAGAGGTTACCGACATACTGTTGAGTAACGGAAACCATATCTGTCGAGGCCAGAAGGGCGCAATGAGGATGGTGAGGACCAAGCATTTCTCGGCTCTTCTATGATACCCAATTCTTTCATTTTTTGTATTTCCTTAACCATGTCTGCTCTTAAGCGCTCTGGTAATCTGTATGTGTTTTGTCTAATAGGGCGAGCATTCCTTGTCACAATTACATGCTCAACCATTTTTGCTCGGCCTGGTACTGTGGTAAAAGTACTGTTAAATGTCTTTAGCAAGTTACAAATTTCTGTGGTTTGTTTGGAGGTTAGGGAAACATTCACCTTGACAGCATCAGTAGTTACAGTTGTTCCAGTCTATCATATAGTATTTCAAATGGTGAAAAACCTGTAGATGCCTGTGGCACTTCTCTGTATGCAAAAAGCAGGTAAGGCAAATATTGGTCCCAGTGTTCCCTTCCCCTTTTACAAACCTTTTTAACATGCATTTTACGGTTTGATTAAAACGCTCAACAAGACTGTCTGTCTGAGGGTGATAAGGGGAGGTTCTTATGGCAATGGTGCCTCATAGTCAGTACAGCTCCGTCAGTAATGTAGCACCAAAATTACTACCCTGATCATTAATAATCTCTTTTGGTATGCCCTCGATGCTGAAAAAGGCAGTCAGGCTTTCAGGTTCTGAACAGAGTTTGTGTAGGATCAACGGGATTAGGGGGAAAGCATAGACAAATCTGCCCTTCCAGTTTAGAGACCGAGCATCTCTCAAAAAAACTCCGCACCCTGGAGCGAGCGAGCGCAAGACTGGAAGTTTTGCGTTGAGAGGAGAGGCAAACAGGTCTACCTGAGGGGTTCCCCAGCGTAGGAAGACATCTTCTACTACCCTGATCCAGTTCCCATTTGTGCACTTAGACGGACGACTGGCTGAGGTGGTCTGCCAAAGTGTTCTCGACCCCCGGAACATGAACCGCCGTGAAGTATCGCCCAATCCCAAACCCGCATTGTTTCCCTGCAAAGAGGGTAGGAACGGGTTCCTCCCCATTTGTTGATGTACCACACTACGCACATGTTGTCTGTCTGAACAGCCAGATGACCGGGAAGCAGATACAGATACAGATGCAGATGCAGAGCTTGTAAGACGTACAGGACGGCCCTCAGCTCGAGTACATTGATGTGAAGAGTCCGCTCGAGTCTGGACCAAGAGCTCTGGGTCCATCGAGATCCCAGGTGGGCTCCCCAACCCTCGCCCGAGGCGTCTGTCATCAGGATTTGGGTGTGGGGAGAAAGACAGAAGGAAACGCCCTGGCAAAGGTTCTCCTGAACCATCCACCATTGCAAGTCCCGAACCATCAGAGAGGAGACCAGGATCTTGCAATCCAAGTCGTCCACCAATGGATCCCACTGAGACCAAAGCGCCCACTGAGAGATTATCATCAGAAGCTGAGCGTGAGGCACCGTTGGAATGGCAGCCGCCATGAGCCCAAAGAGGCGAAGGACTGACCTGGCAATGACCCGCCTGCAGCTGGACAAAAGGCTGACCTGAGCCTGAAGGGTGGCCACCCTGTCCAGAGGCAGGAAGACCATACCGGAAGTCGTATCCAGGATCGCCCCGATAAACTGGAGTCTTTGAGATGGGATCAAATGGGACTTGGCCTGGTTGATGGTAATACCCAGGCTGGTGAAAACCTGCAGGGTAAGGTAAAGGGAGCACAGCAGATCCTCCCTGGACGGGGCTGCCAGGAGCCAATCGTGCAGGTAAGGGAAAACCTGAACCCCCTGGGTACGCAGGTGGGCCGCCACCAGAGAAAGGCATTTGGTAAATACTCAGGGGGGCCGAGGAGAGACCAAATGGGAGGGCCCTGAATTGGTAGTGGTACCCCTGAAAAGAAAACTGAAGGTATTTGCGGTGGGACGGGTGGATAGGGATATGCAGGTAGGCATCTGCATGTCCAGGGCGCACAGCCACTGTCCCGGCCGAAGGAGGGGCAGAAGGCTCTGCAGAAAGAGCATTCGGAACTTCTTGTACTCCACGAACAGGTTCAGGGAACTGAGGTCCAGGATTGGCCTCACTTCGTCTGACTTCTTCGGATCCAGGAAGAAATGAGAATAGTAACCCGTCCCCCTGAGATGTAGGGACACAGGCTCTATCGCCGCCTTCCGAAGAAGGGCGGAGATTTCTTCCCGAACCAGAAGAAGGTGTTCCAGGGAGTAAGACGACCTTGGAGGGGGTTTTCTGGGAGTTTTCTGAAGAAACTCTATTGAGCGTCCTTCCGCTATCAGCTGGAGCACCCAAATGTCTGACGTGATCCTCTCCAACAGTAGATGCATGGAGAACCTCCCCCCTACCCGTTCCTCTGAAAGAGCCAGAGGCTGTGGGAGAAGAAAGGAGTCAGGTGGTGTGAGGCAGCTCCACTACTCGTTTGGGCTGGGGGGCTTCGCAGCCTGAGGGGCCAGCGTTTACTGACCCGCTTCCCTTGTGGTTTCGCCTTGGCCCAAGCCCGCTTGAGAAAGGGACGGCGCTGCAGTTGAGGAGCTCTGTACAAGTCGTCGACTTCCTTGAGAGCAGTTCCCTCCTCTCGCAGTCCGGTGATGATATCCTTGACATCACCACCGAACCCCTGAAGGGCGCATCCTGGATGGCAGACTGCACTTCAGGGACCAAACCCGACACTCGGAGCCAGGCGTGTCGTCGCAAACCTAAGGCGAATGCCGAGCTCCTACCAGCAGCGTCCACTGCATCGTATGAAGTACGAAGCATGTGCCTACTGGCCGAATGAGCAGACTGGACCAGGTCTGCCACTTCCTGTTTGGTCTGTGACTCAGGAAGGGAGTCCAGTTTAGCTTCCACCTCGCTAAGGACAGCCTTCTGGTAATCCCCCATATGGGCGATGTAGTTCAAGGCCCAAATACCCAGAGTGGAAGAAGCGAAGACCTTCTTCCCATACTGGTCCAGAAGGCGGGATTCTGTATCGGGGGGTGACGAGCTCAAATGCTTTGGATTGGCTGTCCGGCCGTGGGCGTCGCTGATCACGACCGAGTCAGCCTTGGGGTGAGAGGTAAGAAACTCAACACCCTTTGGAACCTGATATAGCCAGTCCACCTTCGTCAGAAGAGGGGCTATGGTGGAGGGTTGTTTCCAGATAGTGGTAACAAGGTCCGCGTGAGGCTCGATCCAGGGTGGAACCAAGGTAGGAGCGACCTCGGGCAGATCCAAATGGGCATCTAGCTTCTGCCGCTGTGGATCTGGCTCCAAAGAGTGCCAGTGATAGATGGCCTGGATTTTGCGCAGCAACTCTGTAAAGGAAGGATCCTCTGGAGGAGACTTCAGAGGGGTCCTTGGACTGGGCTTATCCGGGGAGCGCGGCTCGTCGTTCAAATCAGAGCACCCATCAGAGTCGTCCGAGGAGAATGAAGAAGAGAAAGACTCCACCTCCTGACGTGGGGGAGGAACAGACCCCTTGGGAAGCCCTCAGGGAAGCGTATCCAGCCCTGCTCTGGAACCAGAGGGCTCACCTCTGGTATCCGGAGTAGGGGAGAGAGTCTCTCGTCTCCGACGTAGGGGGTCCAGAACCGGTGTCAGAAGATGGCTCTCTGCCTCAATGGTGAGCTGAGCCTTGGCCTCAACCCACCAAGAAGCCAGTCTCTCCTTCAAATCCACCAGCAGCTGAGGCGGCAGTGAAGGAGGAGGGGGATAAGGATACTGGGGTACTCCATGGGCGCATATCTGTACCCTGATGGCAAGTAGCCAGCGTCGGTACTGAGGCACCGTGTACTGCAGCATCGCAAAGCCAGCGCCGGTACTGGGAAGATACAGCAGACCCAGGTATGACGGGGTCGGATACCGAGAACCAGGGAGTCTGCTGGAGCAGAAGGTCCTGGCAATGGCCCAGTGGGCGGATGCGGAACGGGTGGCCCGGCAGGCGGCAGACCCGGCGTATGGACAGCATCCAGAGGAGGGATGTTGCACGGCGTTGGCAAAACCGGCACCAGCGTCCGAGGAACTGACGTTAGGTTGTCTGGCCCAGCGATAAGACCACCAGACGAGAGCGTGCCCACATCCTAGGCATCCACTGGGGAGGGTGGATGCAAATCCCCAGGGTCAGACCGGGGAGACGCTGGATCCTGGGAGGGCAGCGTAGGCTGCGGGGAACCAGGGATGGCGACCAGGGCGCTAGGCTCCGGCGTCTGCACCTGCGCCGTCAGAAAGGTCGACGGTCACCTTACCGGCGCAGTCTAGGTGGACATCGGAGGAGCTGTCCGGCTTAGCGGACTCAACGCCTGAGGCAGGCCGTGAAGGAGGAACGGCCTGGTTGGGGCAGAGGGTGAGCGTCGCGCTGCGAAGAGATCGCTGTGACTTAGCGGCCTTCTCGGGCAAGCGTCAGAGGAGCAGTCGTCCGGCTTACTGGAACCTTTCGCACTAGAAGGCCGTCATGGGGCCTTGTCAGTATTGGCAGCCTCTTTTGACCCAGAGGCACCTGAAGGGCCAGCGTGAGCCAGATGGGTGGGTGAAACCAGCTTGGAAGCCTCAAGATGGCCGCCGAGTGGACCCCGGGGGCGTTACCTTGAGCTGGCGACTCCTAGACGAGGAAGAGGAGTCCCAGTCCTTCTCCTTGTCCTTTTTTCGGTGTCCTTCGGGCGAAGTGGAGGCCTGACGAAGCTTCTTCAGCTCCTTTTCCATGGAAGTCATTTTCTTTTTGAGGATATGGGCCTCCAGGGACTGCTGCCTCCTTCTGCGGTTGGCGGCGTTGAATTTCAGGCAATGCTGGCCCTTCTCCACAGGGTGATCGGGGCCCAGACAGAAGAGGAACTGGGAGCGACCGTCGTTGTGCGGGAGTTGGGCCCTGCATGAGTCGCACTTATTCTTGTGCTTGGAGGGTGTAGGGGACGACATACACCACCGCGATGACTGACGTGAATTTAGTAGAAATTCTAAGTAAATCGAAGAAAAAACTAAGGTAAAACTACCAACGACAGACTAACGAGCAGGTGAACTTAACCGCGAGGTGCTTTCACAAGCTAACGGTGGGAAAGAACTGGAAGGTGGGCGTGGGGGACCACCCCTTTATACTGATGTCGCATGACGTCGGTCACCTGACATATGGGCGGTCCCCTGCCAGAGACTGCTAGCTAGAAATTTTTCTGTGGGGTCCTGACGCCTGCCAGCTTTAGTCCTATATGTAATTACCTACCGCAAGAGCCCTCTCGAAGTAAGATCTACTTCTATTGCCCTGTTTCTAAGAAGGCCCTGTATCTCTCGAAAGTGAGAAAGTCTGACTGAATGGATGACAGATTGTGCTGTCGTTTGGGTGGAAAGTCCAAGGTAATCCCTACAAAGCTGAGAGAGTACCCCTCTCAAAAAATCCTAAGGACCCACTTCTCTGTGATGATGGACTTCTGCTGGTTGTAAAATTGAGTCAGGTGACCTCCCACTGCTGTGGAAATGTCCACCTCGGGCTGTTGAGGTGAGACCGGGGCTAGACTTTCAGAGGGTGGCACGGGGCGATTTCAGGCCCTGTACCATGTGCTGCGTTTTCTTTTGCGGCTAAGGAGGCTGGTTCCTGTTAGGAGCATGTCAGTCTCTTCCTCGAAGGGGCTGCCTGTTATGAAAAAACTGATGGTTCGTGCCTCTCTGTGGAGCTGAGGGAGCCAGTCTGGCTGTTTTAATGGCAGTTCTGGTATTCTGAGAGGCCTCCAGGGCTTGCTCTACCTGTTGGCCAAACAGATTCAGTAAGGACCATCAAAGGGGACAGTCATCACTTGCTGCTGAGCATCTGAGGAAAACCCTGATGTCCGAAGCCAGGAATGTCTTCTGATACAGATTCCAGCAGCGGCCGCTCTAGAAGTGGTATCGTAAGCATCCATTTAAGCTTTAAAATGATGGCTATTACATTCTATCCCGGGACAGTCTGCAGAATCTCCATAATGGAGTCAGACTCCAGGAGAACCTCCATTAAGGACTTAAGGAGAGTCCAAAGGACATATTCATATTCTTGAGAAGTGCCCGACAGCTGGCAATATACATGCCATGTTGTGGCAGCGAATGCCAGTTTTCCCAAGGTATCTATCTTATGAGACTCTTTATTGATAGGATCTGCTGATACTTCATGTGGAACAGCAGCTGTGTCATTCTCAGCCAGGACAACCAGTGTATCTGCGATGGGTTTCAAGGCTAAAACAGGTCTTTCCTTGGGAGTGACATATTTCCTGTCTATGAATTTGCAGACAGAGGGAATAAGAGCTAGCCTTGCCCACACTGCCTCGGACAAAGTCTCAAAGGATGGAGGGACTGGTGGCGTAAGGTTCACTGCAATGTTAGGAACATGAAGCCACTCCAGGAGCAAAAAGTCTGCCTGGGTCCACAGAATCAGTCTGCAGAGCCAGAGTTGCCCTCATATTCCCAAGTAGAGACTAAAATGACAAGTCCTCTACCAGGTTTTCAGCTGGAAATCAGGGCTTACCATCCAAACTGTAGAACGAGTCTTCGTTACCCTCTTCAGAAATTATACGGTCAGCATCAGACTCATCCTGCTCTAGGTCACCTTCAGAGGGGGTAGGAGCTGCCCCTAACAGGCCGCTGCCTGTCCAAAGAATGAACAAGAGACACCAGAACCTGCACCAGACCCAGCGCCGCACCAAATACCAACCCACCAGAAGGTGGAGCCATATATGGTACTGAAGCCAACGACGAACCAGACGGCACCACCTGAAGATCTACTGCAATCCTAGATGAAAAGGAAGGGGAGAAAGATGGTACTTGTGCCAGCCCCTGTGAGGAACAGAACAAGGTGGGTGGCACGTGGAACCGGCAACAGTGGTGCAGGTACAGGCAAGGGAAGAATATCCGTTGCCGGCACCGGATGCTCAACCTGCCCCAAAAGTCCCAACCGCGGCTCCAAAGCTGCTTGGCCCAAGGGCTGTGGAACCGGATCCACCAGGAGGGGCAAATGAGACAGACGCTGTACACACTGCTCCATGACAGCAGCCCAGTGGTGAAAATGCCCACCGGAAACCCAAAAAGAACATAGAGAAGGGCTCTGGTGAGGAGAGTCTAAGCAATCGTAAGCAGCAGTCTTTGGGGAAACGGACAGAGTCGGGGATGGCCTACCACTCCCGACCACCAAATACTTCTTGGCAGACGTACCAGAGGACGACATCGAGAGGTAACCATTCTTCCCCTTCCAACAGGAAGCGGAAAAGCTCAAGGCCAAGCAGTGCCAGGTCCCTCACCTGGGCCGGGCCCACTTCTTTTTGTATTTATGGGAGGACTGTCCTCCCTCCCTCCTGAACACCAGACTGTCAGTGGTTGGACACCCCCCCAGAGAGGGTGGCAAACCGGACAAAGCCCAGCTCCCAGAGCAGCCTTCCAACAAAGAGTCCCTACCATCACCGTCTCCATCCATGGTTGACTCACTCAAACAGTAGAGCTGAGAGGAAAACAAACTAAAATTTTCTATTTCGTTTCTTAATAAATAAAATACGAACCATTAGCTGAAGTCGAATAGGATGTCAAGACTTGACTCACGGCAGGCGAGCGACGTCGTCACAGAAGAGCACTCAATAGCGGGGAAAAAAGGAACAGAGGCAGCTAGAAGATCAATGCCAAGGCAACCTGTACAGTCGTGAGCCAGACTCGCATTACCGTGCATGTACAGTCCTACCTTGGCACCGGCCCTTCTGAAGATTTTTGGCTCCCAAAGGGTCTTAGCGTCTCTAGCTTGGAACCCGGCAGTATGAATAAATGGTGAAGACTTAAAGTCCAGGAAAATCTGCTGCGCCACCCACTCTGAGAAAAGGAACATCTCAAAGAATGGGAACTTCAGGGCCTTTTGGAATGCACCAGACCTAGCCTGGAAAGGTGCAGCCAAGACTTCCATTTGAGACAGCTATCCGAAGCTGCTGAGCACAACTCCACATCCTAGACATCTAGTGCCAAGCTGTCTCCGAGCCCTTAGATGTAATGTTAAAGCCATAACTTTTCAACATGCAGGCTGTTCATAAAGCAATGCATGAAGCCGGCATGTCAGTGAAGTGGCAGTACTACCGCTCACTATGCTAGCAACCAGGGTTCAGTAACAAGCCCAAGTCACCAGGGGGATGGCCAGATGAGGAGTATAGCGCATCCCAGATGCCACTCCTCTCCTGGGTGTGGGTGAGCCTTTGCCTCTGCTGCAGTACCACCACCACCTGGCAGCTACTGGATGGGAGGAACACCGATTGGCTCTGACAGGCACAGCCACATGTCAGCATGCACAACAGTCTGTTGCAAATTCAGCCTGACAGTATTAGCAGCATTCTCAAACCCATCAGACGCCTACACGGGTCCTCAGTAGCTGATGCCATTCAGCACAGACATTCAATATCTGACTCCCTCCAGAGCCACTGCTCACACAGCACACTGCTCCTTGCCCCAGGACAAATGACCGACCCATCTCTGTCACAGCTGAGAACATCTTACTTTAGCACCAATTGTGGTAACCACAGGCTTCTCTTCAGAGGTGGAAAATGAAAATTACATACTATGCATAACTGCCATTCTTCCAGGATATCTTCATTTATTCATAATTATAGGTCTAAGCCACAGGCTCAGGACCCCGCACAAATGGAGTCTTTGCAGCCTAGTGGACCCACCGTGCCTGCATCGCCCATGAGACAGATACAGTGATGTCATGCTCATGGGTTAGCCAGTAACTAACAGGGGCCACCTCCATTCCTCAGTTCTGTTTTCCAGGAGAGAAACTAGTGAGAGAAAAAAAAAAGAGAGGGGGCTATAGACTCCTAGCCCAAAGAAATAGGAAAAGAATATAGGCTCTAAAATCATAACAAACTTAGAGAAGATGGGCCTATGTGGCACAGGGGTACTGGGTGTAAGAGCCAGAGCCTAGTAACCACCTGCACAGGAAGGTGGAGGGAGGGCAGCAGCCCTGGCAAACAAGTCTAAACAGAAATTCAGAGGAATCTTAAGGATAAAGTGGCAGAAGCCAGTTTAGGAAAGAGATCAAGTGCTCACAGATGACCGCGGATTAAAACAAAACCCATAAGATAGCAGACAGGTTGGAGAAGAACAAGAGTACTGCAATTCATCCTCTTGACATTCCAGAGAGCGAAGAGACAGAAAAAAGGAAAGCAAAAAAATAACACCTAGGTGAAAGGCAGAAAGCAACTTGACAGCCGGCACGTATAGAAGAATAATGCCAAACAAAAACCTAACATCTTCCCCTCCTAGCAATGCAGATGGAAACTGTGCCATGAAACGAGGCTGTGCTACCAGAAGACAGAGACTGGAGGTAGCTACAAGATGGAGAGTGAGGTAATACAGGTTACTCACCTGTAACAGGAGTTCTAGGAATGGTATATGTTGTTCATCCACACTGTCTGGCAGGTATCCTTGCCGCTTTAAATCTTGCCGGAAGGTCTTCAAGCTGGCTCCTCCCACCCACCCGGGTGGTAAAACTCTCGGCTCCGCCCCATGATGCCAGATCTGGCCCGCTGGAAGCTCAGGTTGTGCCAAAGCCAGGGAGGTCGGTAGTCATGTGGATGAACAACACATACCATTCCTAGAACTCCTGTTACAGGTAGTAACCTGTATTTCTAGGGACATGGATATGTTGTTCATCCACACTGTCTGGCAGACTCCTAGCAGTTCTCTGGAGGAGGGAGGCAAGGCGCACACCCCCTACTTAGGGAATAGAGAGACTGGAGAACCGAGGCCCCAAACCAGCATCCCGGCGTGACTCAAGGTCGATGTGGCAATGGGTAATAAAGGTGTGTGCTGACTTCCAGGTAGCAGCCCTGCAGATTTCCTGGATAGGGACGTCCCTGGAAGCAGCCACCGATGCAGCAGTATGACGGGTAGAATGAGCTCTTATCCCTCTAGGAGGCTCCATGCCCGCCAACTTATAGCAGAGATCTATGCAGGAGGTGACCCACCTGCCTATCGTCCACTTGGCTGCAGGTCTGCCAGGTGCGGCTTCAGCGTAGGTGACAAACAGCTGACGAACCTCTCCCCGAATTTCAGCCATGCGCTCCTTATAATAAGCGAGCGCCCTTCTAGGGTCCAAAGTGTGGAGCCTGTATTCGGCCTCCGAGGTGTGACTGGGGTAGAATACCAGCAGAGTCAACACCTGGTTAACGTGAAACTCCGACACCACCTTGGAAGGAATTTAGGGTGGGGGCGCAGGACAACCTTGTCCCTGTGGAAGACCAGGTAAGGAGACTCAATGCAGAGCACCTGGAGTTCTCCCATCCTTCTGGCTGACGTGATAGCCACCAAGAAGGCGGTCTTCCACGACAGGTGAGAGAGATCACACCTGTGCATTGGTTCGAATGGCTTGCCCATGAGCACTCAGCAGTAAATCCCACGGAGGTGGAGGGTTCTCGCACTGAGGGAAATGTGATCAAGGCCTTGAAAAAGCGCCAGACCACCTTCTCTCCTGCGCCACCGACTGCCCCTGCCCGCGCCCAGTAAGCAGAGATGGCTGCCAGGTGCACCTTTAGGTCGCCGACCTAAGCCCTTGACTAGAAAGGACCATAAATAGTCCAAAATGCTTGCCACAGAACAGGAGGAAGGGTCCAAGCCCTTGTCCTAACACCAAATGGAAAATCTCTTCCATTTGAAGGCGTAGCATTTTCTGGTCGACTCCTACGGGACGCCTCAACAACATTGAGGACCTCGCGGAAAGACCCAAGGCCTGGAACTCTAGCCGCTCAGGAACTAGGCCGGCCAGGTGCAGGGATTGGAAGGTCCGGATGGAACACCTTCCCCGATTGACTGAGAGCAGGTCCGGCGAGCTGGAAGCTGCCTCGGGAGCCTGGAGCTGAGGCTGAGGAGATCTGGGTACCAGAACTGGCGGGGCCAGTCTGGGGCTATTAGAATCACCTGCGCCTTGTCCTTCCTTGCCTTGAGAAGCACCTTGTGAATCAAGGGAAATGGGGGAAAGGCATAAAAGAGGCCCGGGGTCCAGAGCCTCGAGAAGGCATCCCCCTGCAGCGAGCCCTGCTGAGGGGGCGGGCATGCACAGCTCTCAGCTGCCTCCTCCTGGAGGCAAACAGGCCCACCTGAGTGTGCCCCAGTGGGAGAACAGATCTTGTACTACCTCCGGCAGGAGAGACCATTTGTGAGATGCAGCCCCTATCCGCTCAGGGCATCGGCCAGGGTGTTGGAGGCCCTGCCACATGAATGGCTAGGAGATCCGCCTCCAGACTACTGCAGTGACCAAATGCGGAGAGCTTCCTTGCATAGAAGCATGGAGCGCGTCCCGCCCTGGCGGTTCAGGTAGTACATGGTCGTGGTATTGTCCGTCTGGACTCGGACCACTTGACCCCGGAGAAACGGAGCAAAGGCGGTGAGAGCTAGGCGGACCGCTCGGAGCTCCAGCAGGTTGATGTGGCACCGGGACTCCCGTGGGGACCAGAGGCCGTGCACTCGGTGTTCCCCCAGATGGGCACCCCAACCCATCAGAGAGGCATCGGTCGATAGAGAGACCATCGGCTCGGGGCGGACAAACGGGATGCCCTCCTGCAGATGAGATGGAACGGTCCACCACTGGAGAGCGTTCCACATCTCCTGGGTCACTATCACTAGCTGGTCCAATGGATCGCAGCGTTGTGACCACTGGCTGGCCAGTCCCCACTGAAGAGGGCGCATGTGCCAGCGTGCCCAATGGACCACACTGGTACAGGCCGCCATGAGACCCAGGAGGCGCAGGAAGTCCCGGGCAGGGCGCGATTGCCCAACCAGAAATGATTGGGCAAAGGAGGTAAGAACCTCGGCCCTGTCCGCCGGGAGCCGTGCTCTGGCTCGAAGAGAGTCGAGCTCTGCCCCGATGAACAGGATCACCTGCTTCGGCTCGAGTTCCGACTTGGCCTCGTTGATGAGAAGGCCAACTTGAGAGCAAACCTGGAGGGCCAGATCTCTGGACCGCTCCACCTCCTGTCTGGAGGGGGCTGCTATCAGCCAATCGTCCAGGTAAGGGTACACCCGGACCCCTCGGCGCCGCAGGAATGCTGTCACCACTGCCATGCATTTGGTGAAGACCCTGGGAGCTGGAGATAAGCCGAAGGGCATGGCTTGGAACTCGAAAAGGGATCCCTCCGCTCGAAAGCGAAGGAATCGCCAATGTGACGGACGGATAGGGACGTGAAAGAACTTGTCCTGTAGGTCCAGAGAGCAGAACCACATGCCGTGTTCCAGAGATGGTATTATCTGCGCCAGAGTGACCATCCTGAAGGTTTGAGACCTTAGGAACTTGTTCAGGTCGTGAATGGGGCGCCAACCCCCCATCCGTTTCGGAACCAGGAAATACCTGGACACGAACCCCAGGTCTGAGTGGGGGTCCTCTACCTCCCTGATCACCTCCTTTAGGAGGAGGAGAGCGATGTCGGCTCGACGAGCCGCCAGTGAGGCTGCGGACCCCGAGGCCCCCGAGGTGCGACGGCTCTGAAGGGCGGGGCCTGCTCGAATTCTAGAGGCAGGCCTTTTTCCACCACCTCCAGTACCCACCTGTCCGTGGTAACAGCGGACCAGGCGGAAAGGAAGTGTCGGAGCCGTCCCCACGGGAACCAGGGTGGTAGGGACGGGATGGGGCGACACCCTCAGCCCGCCACTGGGCAGGCTTGGAGGAGGGACCAGCCGAGGGACCTCCTGGGCCTTTTCCTCCCTGCTTCCTGTTGGAGGAAGCCGACGGCTTGGGTTTTGGATGCCAAGCTCGAGTCTGCTGGCCCTGACGTTGCTGGGCCGGGCGCGCCGCGGGCGCAGAAGGACGAAAGGGCTTAGGCTGTGGCTTGCGACCTTTGTCCTTCTGAGTGGAAGAGACCGAGTCCAAGGTAGCATTGGACTTCTCGATCCTCTGCAGGTGACCTTCCACCCCAGGGCCGAAGATGTCAGTCCCCAAAAAGGGAACATCCGCCAACTTGTGCTGGGTATCCGAGGTAAAGGTGGATATCCTCAGCCAAGCCCGACGACGCATGGCCACTGCGGCCGACACCAACCTGGCACATGAGTCCCCGATGTCTAAAGCAGTCTGGAGCTGCTGTTTGGCCACTGCCCTGCCCTGGTCCCGCACCTGCCTGACCGTAGTCTGCAGATCCGCGGGAAGATGAGGGATGACCTCATCCAGGGAGCCCAACAGAGCATGAGAAAAATGTGCCATGAGGACGGCCGAACTGGCCTGAGGAAGGCGAAAGAGCGCAGCATAGACTTTTCGCCCGGCATAATCCAATTTCTTGGATTCCTTGTGGGAGGTTTGTCCACATCCCTGGCGTTCGGCACGCGAGAAAACGCTGAGGTAACCAACCCCTCAGCGAGGGGTGTTCGAAAAAACGGACAGGAACGGTAGGGACCGCATACTTCCTGGCCATTCTGGCGAAGGTGCAGGACAGAAGCAGAGGCTGCCAAGCTCCAAGGTCGGACCCACTATGGCCTCGGCCACCAGAAAGGCCTCCGTAGGAGAATCCCCTCGGTCCAGAATCTCCGTGACGGGATACCTGGCCCATTTAGAAACGGGTTCGAGCTTCATCCCGGTGGACTCCGATATGAGCCGAAGCAACCCTAAGAAGGACGAAGGGCTATCGTCCACTGACTGTCCTCCCGAGGACTCCAAGTCTATGCGCTTGGAGAAAAGGGAGGAATCATCCTCGGACTCGGAAGAGTCCTCAAAGAGCTGCCTTGGGCCTGAGCCACCCTCCACCTGCCGAGGTTTATCGGGAGTGAGGGTGACAGACAGCCTATGGGGCAAACCCACAGCCGACCGAGAATTTTTGGTCGGAGCCCCAACTAACGTCTGTGGAGGCGGAGATTCCACCAGAATCGGTGGGGCAGCTGGAACTGGCCGAACAACCGGCCTGGGAACAGGCTCCTCGGCTACAATGAGGGGTTGTTTCGGCCGCTCCGGTGACAGCCACTTAATGGCCGGGGAAGACGACTGGGTCGGCTTATTCCCGGTCAAAAGGAGCTGTTGCCACATGAATTCCTCATACCTCCGACGCAACTTGCGCCAAAGCCTCCCTTCGTCCGAGGAGGAGGAAGAGGAAGAGCGGCGGTGCCGCTTGCCGCGGTGCCGAGACCGAGACCGCCTATGACGGCGGGATCGGCTGGACCGCGAGGATGTCCGAGACCGAGACCCTCGCTAGGGCCGAGGACGGCGAGGGGAAGTGTCGGGAATCGGCACTCCCCTCGCCTCGGACGATTCCACCGAAGGCTCCGGAACCGGAGGCACGGACGAGCCGACGGGATCCTCAACTCCCACCGGGGGAACCGGGGAGAGGGGATTCTCAGCTTCTCCAGCCGACAACCCGTCTAACGGGTCGAGAAAAATCTCGACCGCGTCGACGGGAGTCTCGGTCAACTGGCCTGACGGGGACACCGTGAAGCCAGTGGCCGAAGCTGAGGGGTCGACCGAAGTCAACTGTCGACAAGAAGGGGAGGGGGATCTTTCCCGCTCCCAAGAGCATCGACGGAGAGACTTACTTTTGCTCTTTTTGGACCTGGAAAAGGGTCCAGAAGAAGTTGGACCCTCAACTTTCGTCGAGAGGGTCAGACAAAGCTCCTTAAAAGAAGCCGAGTACGAGGCACCGAGAGAGAGCGGGACAAATGCCGCAGCCGAGGTAGAAGCGGCCCGCGCCGCCTCCTCTTCGAGGGCGATCATCTGCTCGAGCTGATCCACCGAGCCCGCCGCTGGACACCGCCAACCGGGCCTCTTTAGATTTAACCGGTGGAATTCTTTCAGGGCGCCCCAGTTGTAATCGGGCAGCATGGTCTTCAAGGACATGGGCGAAAAGGAAGAGCACAAGTCGCAGGCTCATGGGTCGCTCAAGGCCCAAGCAGTAGACGCACGCGAGTGCGGATCCGCCCTAGACATCTTCTGCCCGGCAAGGGCACCTCCCGAAACCGGGGTCGATTTGTCCATCGCAGTCACGAGGAAAAGAAGACGAAGTCTTTTTAGCAAAAAACTTTTTGATTTCGAACTTTCGAAGAATTAGGAACCAGTCTTATACGGAGAGCGTTAAGGAGGGAACCTGAGCTTCCAAGCCGTAAGGAAGATCTGGCATCATGGGGCGGAGCCGAGAGTTTTACCGCCCAGGTGGGTGGGAGGAGCCAGCTTGAAGACCTTCTGGCAAGATTTAAAGCGGCAAGGATACTTGCCAGACAGTGTGGATGAACAACATATCCATGTCCCTAGAACCACAGTTTCAGGGCGTACCAATTTAACCCCCTGGAGGGGAAGAGAGTGGGAGTACCAAAACAATATAAACAGGTTACGCTCTCCAGTATATTTACTTATACAAAATAATACTGATATGTAAGATGATGTTTTCTTTATGTCTGTAACCAAATGTGTGAAAACTCTTCTTACCAATAAAGCATACTTATTTTGAAAAAAAATATATATATATATATGTATAAAAACAGGCTACTCACCTGTAACAGTAGCTCTAGGAGTGGTATATGATGTTCATCCACACTTGTTGGCAGTGTCTTTCCCCTTTAAGAGTTCACCAGAACGTCTTCAAGCTGACTCCTCCCACCCACCTGGGTGGTAACTCCCACGGCTCCGCTCCATGACACCAGATCTTGCTCGCAGGAAGCAGAAGGGTGTGCCACAGCCAACAGAGGTTGGGTGGGTCGATGTGGATGAACATCATATACCACTCCTAGAAAGTACAGCTGCATACTTACGGTAACAGTACATCTTCGAGGGGCATCTCTTGCTGTAGGTAATACACTTGGGTCACTGCCAGAGGGCACTGTGGTGCTCAGCAGCTCTCTTCTAGCAGTCTTTTTCCGGGGGTCGCCCACACACATCATCCTCCTCCTCCTATATAAGAATGGGTGGTCCCTGGTATCCTCAATTCTCTGCCGGATTCAGCTCGCTAAGCGAGGACCGAGGGAGAGCCGAGGTACCATAGGTATCCCTTCCCATATATATTTGGACCAGAAATTGTTCTCTTAGAGAAGGAGGGGGATGGGGGAAGGATTGTACCTACTGCAAGAGATACCCCTCGAAGATATAGCAGTTATGTAAGAACTTACCATAACAGTAGACCTTCGAGAGATGTTCCTGCAGTAGGTCTTCATATATAGGACTGCGCCCCCTCGCATCAGTTTCCAACGGAAAACTTGTAGCTAGCAATCATCAGTGAGGACTGACCCTGACGTCCGGTGACACATCAGCCAGACTATAAAAGGGACGGTCTTGCGTCTGCCATCCAGTTCTTTTCCACCGGAGACCTAGAGAGAGAGAGGATAGTAGAAAGAAAGGAGTAACAACTCCTGGGCCCTGGCTAGACTAAGGGACTAGACAGGAACTGTGGAAAAGGTGGATGGGAAACTAGACCTACTGCAGGAACCTCTCTCGAAGATCTACTGTTACAGTAAGTTCTTACGTTAACTGCTATATCTTACTTCAAGAGTGTTCCTCCAGTAGGTCTTCACATATAGGACTGAATTCCAAGCAGTCTAACTAAAAGGAGGAGTCTGAGACTAGTTTCCGGGAGGAAGATGATGTCTGCCAACTAAGGAGCCTTAAGACAGGAGACCTTGCAAAACTGCAAGGCTGAAACCAGCTCGACACCAAGAGGCAATGTCCAGACTGTAGTGCTTAGTGAAGTTGTGGACGGAAGACCAAGTGGCCGCTGCACAGATTTCCGCAGTAGACACATTCCTGAAAAAAGTGGTAGAAGTGGCCATGCTTATGGTGGACTGGCCTTTAACCACCTCAAGAAGGGTTTTTCCATATTTCTGGTAAGTGTAGTGACTACAGTTAGCCAGCCACCTAGACATAGTCTGTTTGGAGATTCCCTTGCCCTGGCACTGGGTGGCAAAGGCCACAAATAGTTGGTTCGACTTTCGAACCTCGTTAGTCCGGGAGGTATAATACCTCAAAATCCGATGCACATCCAAGGTGTGCAGAAGATATTCCCCCTGTTGGAATGCTGAGGAAAACAGACCGGCAGTTCAACACTCTGGTTGAGTCTCGTCTACAAAACGACTTTCAGAAGAAAAGAGGGATTAGTCCTCAGGACCTCCCGGTCCTTGTGGAAAATCAAATAAGGCTCTCTGGAAACAAAGGCCTGAAGCTCTGAAACCCTTCGAGCTGAAATAACTGCTACTAAAAACAACGTCTTCCAGGACAGGCAGTGCATATCACAACTTGTTGCCGGTTCAGAAGGGGGCAAAGTAAGTTTCTCCAACATAAAATTAAGATCCCAGGGAGGACAGGAGTTTTGGACTGTAGGTTTAATGTGAAGGATACCCTTCAAGAAAGTTTCTGAAACCTCTAGTTGTGCTAGGGTTTTGCCCTCCACCAGAAGGTGGTAGCTGACACCGCAGAGAGATGGACCTTAATAGAGGAGTAACAAAGGCCCAACTCAGAAAGATGTAAGAGATACTCCAACATCTGGGAGGCCGAGCAAGAAAAAGGGTCCAAGCTTTGGCTGTGTCCCAGATAGAAAATCTCTTCCACTTCATGGCGTAGGTGGATCTGGTAGAGGGTTTTCTGGCTTCCACCAGGACCTGAGCCACCTGAGAGGAAAACTCCATAGCGAGAAACCGCTATGTCCACAGGTGCCACACATGAAAATGAAGAGACTGAAGGTTCAGATGTACCAGGGAGCCATGTTCTTGAGACAGGAGGTCGTGAAACAGTAGCAGAAGGAGTGGCCGTTCTAGAACTAGCTGTTGTAACAGTGGGAACCAAATCTGCTGGGGCCACAGACAGGCAATCAAAATCCAGTGTACCCCTTCTGCCTGGAATTTCAACAGAACCTTCTGAATGAGAGGAAAGGGAGGAAATGCGTATAGAAACCTCCCTATCCAGGAGAGAGAGAGACAATGCATCTCGCCAAAAAGCACCTTGCCCGGGAACGAGCAAGCAAAAGTTGGGTAGTTCTGCACTGAATGGGGAGGCGACCAGATCTCGGTCTGGCCGACCCCACCAAAGAAACAGGTCTTCGACTACCTCCTGTTTTAGTTCCCATTCATGAGCCCTGGCCATTGATCGATTGAGACTGCCCGCCAGGACGTTGTGAACACCTGGCACATGGACTGCTGTCAGAAACAGGCCATGCTGAATAGCCCAATACCATACTCTCATTGCTTCCCTGCAATGAGGGTACGACCAGGCACCTCCCTGTTTGTTGAGTTACCAGACAGTCACCATGTTGTCTGTCTGGACAAGAAGTGTTCCAAGAGAAGTAACGACTGGAAGGCCTGGAGAACATACAGGACTGCTCTGGTCTCCAGGATGTTGATGTGAAGATTCTGCTCCTGAGGAGACCACGGACCTTGAGTTCTGTGATCCCCCAAGTGGGCTCCCCAACCCGTATTGGAGGCATCCGAGGTGAGGGTCTGGAAGGGAGCCAGAGAGTGGAAGGGGGCTCCCACCAACAAGTTAGTGAGGTCCTGCCACAAAAGGAGATCTTTCTAAAGGCTGTTGGAGATCATGACCAGTTGGGTTCATGTTATCCAATCATTGATCCCACTGGACTCTGAGAGACCACTGGGTAACCATAATGTGCAGCCTGGCCAGAGGGACAGTAGGACTGGCCGCTGCCATAAGACCCAAAAGACAAAGCACTGAGTACGCTGGGGTCCATTGAGCTTTCGCCACCAAAATGGCTTGAGAAGACAAGGTCTCGGCTCAATATAATAGTAAGATTGCTTTGCTCTGTACTGTATCCAGTACCGCTCCAACAAACAGGAAGCGCTGAGAGGGTACTAGCTGAGACTTGGAGAGGTTGACCGAGATGCCCAGCTGGGCAAACAGATCCAGAGTGAAGGGGAGTGACTCCTTCAGGCTGTCTGGGGATGGGGCTGAAAAGAATCAGTCATCCAGGAATGGGAACACATATATGCCCCTGCGGCGGAGAAACGCCGCTACCACCGCAAGGAACTTGGTGAAAACACGGGGCACTGAGAACAGGCCAAAGCAGAGTGTCTTGAATTGGAAATGGTTCTCCCGGAAGGAGAACCGGAGGAAGCAGCGGTTGGCCGGGAGGATGGGGATATGAAGGTAAGCATCCTGCATATCAAGGGAGCACAGCCATGTGTTTGAGGGGAGCAGGGGCAGGAGTCCCTGAAGAGTCAGCATGCAGAATTTCTTGTACTCCACAAAGAGGTTGAGCATGCTAAGATCCAGGATAGGTTGCAGATCTCCTGTCTTTTTTGAGACTAGGAAGAAATAGGAGTAGAATCCCGTTCCTAGTTGGTTTGGAGGGATGGGTTCTACGACCACTTAGGATGATGGGGATCTGTCCCGACGGGTAAAATGACCTTCCCGGAGGCTTTGGAGGTGGAATCTCCAGGAGCTCGATTGAATGACCTCTTTGTATGAGCTGAAGGACTCATACGTCTGCAGTGACGGACTTCCACCCTTCCAGGTGGAGTCCGAACCTCCCTCCTACCGTTCCTCCAAGGTCAGGTGAGTCACGATGCAGAGGGAAGCGGAGCTTTGGTTCCAGAGGCTGTTTTGGTGAACTTAGCCTGAGGATCTTGGGCTCCAGAGCCAGTGGCGCGTCTTTTGCCTTGACGCTTGTTCTGGTTCTTATTCCATCTTCTCTGGGGACAAAAGGGCTGTTTCTTTTGGCCCGTCTGATACATTGAGCGTACGTCTTGGAGGGACCTACCGCTCTCTTGCAGCCTTGTAATAATGTCTTTCACTTTGCCACTAAAGAGGATGGGACCCCTAAAAGGCACGTGCAAGAGGGACAACTGAACATCCTGTGCCAAACCTGTGAGGCGCAGCCAAGCTAGGTGCCGAAGGCAGATTCCGGAAGCTGCAGCCTGAGCCACAGAGTCCACAGAATCATAAGTGGCCCGGAGTGCATGACGGCAGGAAGATTTATTCATGTGAACCTTGTCCAGCAGTTTAGCCCTGAGGTTTTCATCAGGGATGTCCTGAAGGTCCCTCTCCAGTTCTGTGAGAGGACACTTCTGAAAAGCCACCATGTGGGACACGTAGTTCAGCAGCCGGATGGCGCAGCAGGTGGACGAGTAGATATTCCTACCGAACTGGTCAAGTTGTCTTGGGTCCTTGTCTGGTGGGGAGGAAGTCAAGTGTTTAGGTTGAGCTGAGTGGTCATGCGCGGCCGTGATGACCACAGAGTCTGCTTTTGGGTGAGAAGTTAGATGAGAGATCCCTTCCAGAGGACAGCAGGTTCTATCAGCCTTCCTGAAAAAGTACAGTTAAATAAGCACTTACCGTAACAGTAGATCTTCGAGAGAGGCTCTTGGAGTAGGTAATTACATATAGGACTGACGCCGGCAGGGGGCAGGACCCCACTGAAAAATTTGTAGCTAGCAGTCTCTGGCGGGGGACGGCCCCCACATCAGGTGACCGATGTCAGTATAAAGGGGTGGTCCCCCACGCCCGCCTTCCAGTTCTTTCCCACCAAAGGCCCAAAAGGGTGAAATGAGAGAGATGCAGATATTTCCCAACCTGGAAAAGGAGCTAAAATAGCTCAGGGGGATGGAGGGTGGGAAGGTATTACCAAATGCAAGAGCCTCTCTCGAAGATCTACTGTTACGGTAAGTTCTTATGTAACTGTACTATCTTACTTTGAGAGGGTTCTTGCAGTAGGTAATGACATATAAGACTGAGTACCAAGTAGTCTGGAACAAGAAGAAGCAAAACAGGAGGAGGAAAGCTACTCAAAGTAGGTCCTCTAGCTGTGAAGGCCTTAGGAAAGGAGGCCTTGCAGAACAGCCAGCCCGAAACCTGCTGTTTTGTAAAGGTATGGACAGAAGTCCAAGTGGCGGCAGCACAGATGTCCGCCGGTGACACGTTCTTGAAACAAGCCGCTGAGGCAGCTACTCCTCTGGTAAAGTGGCCTCTCACTTGACCCAGAGGGGTCTTGTTATACTTGTCATAACAGAAAATGATACAATGAGCCAACCATTTGGACCGGCATTGCTTAGAAACAGCATTGCCTTCTTTTGTGGGCAAAAGAGACAAACAGTTGATCAGTCTTTCTGATATCTTTTGTTCTGTTAGTGTAGTATCTCAGAATTTGGTGAACGTCCAGAGTGTGTAAGAGATACTCCCCTTGACTGGAGTAATGCATAAAGAAAGCAGGTAACTCTATGAACTGCTTCAAAGTAGATTCCGCTACCACCTTGGGGAGAAACTTAGGGTTGGTGCGCAGAGCCATACACTGCTTGTGAAAAATCAAATACGGGATTCTACACATCAGGGCCTGGAGCTCGGAAATCCTCCAAGCAGAAGTAATGGTCACTAGGAAGAGAGTCTTCCATGAGAGGAACTTCATGTCTGCTGAGGCTGCCGGTTCGAAAGGAGACAGAGTAAGCTTCTCGAGGATGAAATTCAAATCCCAAGGAGGGGCAGGAACCCAGATAGGGGGTCCCAAATGAAGAATCCCTCTAAGCAAAGTCTTAGAGACCTCCAGCTGAGCAAACGTCCTGCCTGCAAAAGGGACATGGTAGGCCGAAATGGCCGCCATGCGTACCTTCAAGGACGAGTAACTGAGAACGAGATCAAAGAGGTGGCACAGGAAATCCAGCAGCCGCCCAACAGAGCATGAGAAAGGCTCGAAATTGGCCCAGATTGTGAACCATTTCCATTTCATGGCATAGGTAGACCTAGTGGAGGGTTTTCTAGCCTCCACCAAAATCTCAGCCACTCGGGGTGAAACCCTAAATCGGGCTTGAGCTACGTCTGCAGGAGCCATGCGTGCAGTTAAAAGGGATTTGAGACCTGGATGGACCAGGGTCCCCTGATCCTGGGTCAGTAAAAGTCACAACAGAGGAAGAGGAGGTTCCTCTGAGTATTGTTGCAGAAGAGAGAACCAAACATGCCTGAGCCAGAAAGGAGCGATCAGTATGATTTGTGCTCCTTCTGAATTGAGTTTCTGAAAGACTCTTGGAATCAAAGGGATCAGGGGAAAGCACAGACGAATCTGTCCTTCCAATCTAGAAACAGAGTGTCTCTCCAAAAAATGCCACGCTCTGGAGCGAGTGAGCAGAGGTTGGGAAGCTTTGTGTTTAGAGGTGAGGCGAACAAGTCCACCTGTGGTGTTCCCCAACAGAGGAAGATATCGTTTAAGACCCCCTGATCCAGTTCCCACTCATGAGCTTGAGCAGACGGGCGACTGAGTTTGTCTGCTAAGGTGTTCTCGACCCATGGGACGTGAATTGCCGTGAGGTGGAGGTTGTGCTGTACTGCCCAATCCCAAACTCGCATCACTTCCCTGCAAAGAGGGTAGGAACGAGTCTCTGTTTCTTGATGTACCATACCACACACATATTTGTCCATCTGTACGGCTAAATGGCCGGGAAGGAGATGCAGAGCTTGAAGAGCATAAAGCACTGCCCAAAGCTCGAGCACATTGAGGTGAAGCATTTTCTCGAGCTTGGACCAGGAGCCCTGGGTCCTGTGAGGTCCGAGATTGGCTCCCCAACCTTCGCCCGAGGCATCTGTGGGCAGAGTTTGGGAGGGGGGAGAAAGACAGAAGGGAACTCCCCAACACAGATTCTCCTGAACCATCCACCACTGCAAGTCCCGAACCATGGGGGAGGAGACTAGGACAAGCTGGTCCAGGTCGTCCACCAACTGATCCCACTGAGACCGAAGCGTCCACTGAGAGATCCTCATGTGGAGCCGAGCGCAAAGGACTGTTGGGACTGCAGCCGCCATAAGCCAAAGGAGGCGAAGGACCGACCTAGCACAGACCCACTTGCTGCCGGACAACAGGCTGACCTCAGCCTGGAGTGTGGCCGCCCTGTCTGGTGGCAGGAAGGCCCTGCCAGAGGTCTTGTCCAAAATCGCCCTGATAAACTGGAGCCTCTGGGACAGGATCAAGTGGGACTTGGAGTGGTTGATGGAGATACCCAGGGAGAAAAACCCGCCCTGGGGAAAGGAAACACAGGAGATCCTCCCTGGATGGGGCTACCAGGAGCCAATCGTCCAGGTACGGGAAAACCTGCACCACGAGTACGCAGGTAGGCCTCTACCACCTAAGCGCATTTGGTGAACACCTGGGGTGCCAAGGAAAGACCAAATGGGAGGGCCTTGAACTGGTAGTGGTCCCCCTGGAAAGCAAAACGGAGGTATATGTGGTGAGAAGGGCGAATAGGGATGTGCAGGTAAGCATCCTGCATATCCAGAGCACACAGCCACTGTCCCGGCCAAAGGAGGGGCAGGAGGCACTGCAGGGAGAGCATCCTGAATCTCTTGTACTCCACGAATAAGTTCAGGGAACAGAGGTCGAGAATCGGCCTTACATCTCCTGTCTTCTTCAGGACCAGGAAGAAGTTGCAATAGTAACCCGTTTCCTGAAGAGAAAGGGGGATGGGCTCCATCGCCTCCTTCAACAAAAGTGCTGAAATCTCTTCCTGGACCAGAAGAAGGTGTTCCCGAGAGTACGACAACCTTGGGGGACGGTGACAAGGTGGTTTCTGGAGAAACTCTATTGAGTGTCCTTCTGCGATCAGCTGGAGCACCCAGGAATCTGAAGTTATCCTCTCCATACCCGGGAGGTGGAAGGAAAACCTCCCTCCTACCGGTTCCTCCGGAAGGCCGAGAGGCTGTGGGAGAGGAAAGGAGTCACATGGTATGAGACAGCGTCGCAGCTGAAGCACCTGCTGCTTTTTTGGGTGGAGGGGGCTTGGCAGCTGGAGGGGCCTGGCGTTCAGTGGCCCGCTTTCCTTGGGGTTTCGCCTTTGGCAGATTCCGTCCACGAAAGGGACAGCACTGCATTTGATGGGGATGATACATGGAGTCCAGACTTCCGTGCAGTCCCCTTCTCCTGCAGATCGGTGATAATGTTCTTGACATCACCACCAAACAGCACCGAAGCCCTGGAGCGTGCCTCCTGAATAGCGGACTGCACTTCCGGGACCAACCCTGACACAGAGCCAGGCATGACACCATAAGCCTACGGCGAAAGTGGAGCTCCTACCAGCAGTGTCCACTGCATTGTAAGTAGCACGAAGCATGTGCCAACTGGCCGAATGTGCAGAGCGGACGAGGTCAGCCACTTCCTGTTTGACTTAAGAGTCCGGAAGGGAGTCCAATTTGGATTCCACCTCACTAAGAATTGCCTTCTGGTAATCCCCCATGTGACCGACATAATTTAGGGCCCTAATACCCAGAGTGGAAGAAGCATAGATTATCTTCCCGTACTGGTCCAGAAGACGGGATTCTTTGTCAGGTGGAGACAAGCTCAGATGTTTCAGATTAGCTGTCCGGTCATGAGCGGCGCTAATCATGACCGAGTCAGCTCGAGGGTGAGAATCTAAAAAGTCAACACCCTCGGGAGCTTGATACAGTATGTTCTACTTCCGAAGAAGTGGGGCTAAAGCAGACGGCTGCTTCCAAATAGAGGAAACAAGATCGGAATGAGGCTCAATCCAGGGTGGCACCAAGGTGGGAGCTGTCACGGGCAAATCCAGATGCTCAGCGAGTTTCTTACACTGGGGATTGGGCTCCAAGGAATGCCACTTATGAACCTCCTGGATTTTGCGCAGCAACTCCGTAAAAGAAGGATCCTCCGGATTGGACTTCGGAGGAGTCCTTGGACTGGGCTTAGACGGAGAGCATGGCTCGTCGTCTGGCTCGGAACAACCGTCGGAGGTGCCTGAGGAGGAAGAAGATGATGATGAGGAAGACTCCCTCTCCCGGCATGGGGGAGGACATACAGGTCACTCACCTGTAACAGGAGTTCTAGGAATGGTATATGTTGTTCATCCACACTTATCGGCAGGTTCCTTGCCGCTTTAATTGTTGCCGGAAGGTCTTCAAGCTGGCTCCTCCCACCCACCTGGGTGGTAAAACTCTCGGCTCCGCCCCATGATGCCAGATCTAGCCCGCTGGAAGCCAGGTTGTGCGTCGAAGCCGGGGAGGTCGGGTGGGTCGTGTGGATGAACAACATATACCATTCCTAGAACTCCTGTTACAGGTGAGTAACCTGTATTTCTAGGGACATGGAAATGTTGTTCAATCCACAGGTATTGGCAGACTCCTAGCAGTTCTCCGGGAGGAGAGAGGCAAGGTGCACACCCCCGATACTTACTTGGGAAATAAGGACTGGAAAACCGAGGCCGCAAAACCAGCATCCCGGCGTGACTCAAGGTCGATGCGGTAGTGGGTAATAAAGGTACGCGCCAACTTCCAGGTAGCAGCCCTGCAGATATCCTGGATAGGGACATCCCTGGAAGCAGCTACCGATGCAGTGGTATGGCGGGTAGAATAAGCTCTTATCCCTCTTGGAAGCTCCATGCCCGCCAACCTATAGCAGAGCTCTATGCAGGAGGTGACCCACCTGTTTATCGTCCGCTTGGCTGCAGGTCTGCCAGGTGCGGCTTCAGGGTAGGTGACAAACAGCTGGCGAACCTCTCCCAGAACTTCAGCCATCCGCTCCTTATAATAAGCGAGCGCTCTTCTAGGGTCCAAAGTATGGAGCCTATATTCGGCCTCCGAGGTGTGACGGGTAGAACACCGGCAGAGTCAACACCTGGTTAAGGTGAAACTCCGACACCACCTTCAGAAGGAATTTTCGGGTGGCGGCGTAGGACAACCTTGTCCCTGTGGAAGACCAAATGAGACGACTCGATGGAAAGCGCCTGGAGCTCTCCCATCCTTCTGGCTGACATGATAGCCACCAAGAAGGAGGTCTTCCATGACAGGTGGGAAATATCGCACCTGTGCATCGGTTCAAATGGCTTGCCCATGAGCTTGGCCAATACCAGCAGTAGATCCCACGGAGGTGAGTTTCTGCACCAGAGGAAATGTGGTCAAGGTCTTTGAAAAAGCACCGACCACCTTCTCCTCGCCACCGACTGCTTCTCGGCCCGCGCCGGTAAACAGAGATGGCTACAGGTGCACCTTAATGGTAGTTGACCGAAGCCCTTGCTGAGAAAGGGACCACAGATAGTCCAGAATGCTTGCCAAGGGACAGGCGGAAGGGTCCAGGCCCTTCCCCTGACACCAAATGGAGAATCTCTTCCATTTGAAGGCATAGCATTTCCTGGTCGACTCTTTATGGGACGCCTCAACGACGTTGAGGACCTCGTCGGAAAGACCTAAGGCTGGAACTCTAGCCGCTCAGGAACCAGGCCGTCAGGTGCAAGGATTGAAGGTCCGGATGAAATACCTTCCCCTGGTTGACTGAGATCAAGTCCGGGCGGGCTGGAAGCCACCTCGGGAGCCTGGAGCTGAGGCTGAGGAGATCTGGATACCAGAACTGGCGGGGCCAGTCTGGGGCTACAAGAATCACCTCGCCTTGTCCCTCCTCGCCTTGAAGCACCTTGTGGATCAAGGGAAGTGGGGGAAAGGCGTAGAAGAGGCCCGGAGTCCACGGCCTCAAGAAGGCATCCCCCTGCAGCGAGCCCTGCTGAGGGGGGCAGGCATGGAACAGATTAAGCTTTGCATTCTCCCTGGAGGCAAAAAGGTCCACCTGAGGCATGCCCCAGTGGGAGAACAGATCTTGTACTACCTCCGGCAGGAGAGGCCACTCGTGAGACGCAGCCCCTATCCGGCAGGGCATCAGCCAGGGTGTTGGAGGCTCCTGCCACGTGAATGGCTAGAGATCCATCCCATGCTGCACGAGGACCATATGTGGAGAGCTTCCTTGCATAACAGCATGGAGCGCATCCCGCCCTGGTGGTTCAGATAGTACATAGTCGTGGTATTGTCCGTCTGGACCTGAACCAGTTGACCCCATAAAAACGGAGCAAAGGCGGTGAGAGCTAGGCGGACCGCTCGGAGCTCCAGCAGGTTGATATGGCATCGGGACTCCCGAGGGGACCAGAGACCATGTGCTCTATGCTCCCCCCAGATGGGCACCCCAACCCATCAGAGATGCATCGGTCAACAGAGAGACCATCGGCTCGGGGCAGACGAACGGGATGCCCTCCTGCAAATGTGCCGGAAGGGTCCACCACTGGAGAGCATTCCACATCTCCTGGGTCACGGTCACAGGCTGGTCCAACGGATTGCAGTGCTGTGACCACTGGCTGGCCAGTCCCCATTGAAGGGGACGCATGTACCAACGGGCCCAACGGACCAGGCTGGTGCAGGCCGCCAAGAGGCGCAGGAAGTCCCAGGCAGGGCGCAATTGCCCAACCAGAAATGATTGGGCAAAGGAAGAAAGAACCTCAGCCCTGTCCACCGGGAGCCGAGCTCTGGCTCAAAGAGTCTCGAGCTCTGCCCCGATGAAGAGTATCACCTGCTTCTGCACAAGTTCCGACTTGGCCTCGATGAGGAGGCCAATCTGAGAGCAAACCTGGAGGGCCAGATCTCTGAACCGCTCCACCTCCGCTCTGGAGGGGCCCGCAATCAGCCAGTCGTCCAGGCAGGGGTACACCCGGACCCTTCGGTGTCGCATGAAAGCTGTCATCACTGCCATTCATTTGGTGAAGACCCTGGGAGCTAGAAAGAGGCCGAAGGGCATGGCCCGGAACTCATAAAGGGACCCCTCCGCTCTGAAGCAGAGGAATCTCTGATGAGACGGACGGATCGGGACGTGAAAGAACGCGTCCTGGAGGTCCAGGGAACAGAACCACACGCCTCGTTCCAAGGATGGTATTATCTGAGCCAGTGACCATCCTGAAGGTCCGAGACATAGGAACCTGTTCAGGTCATGCAGGTCGAGGATGGGGTTCCAACCCCCCATCCGTTTAGGAACCAGGAAATACTTGGACACAAACCCGGGTCTGGAGGAGGAGGATCTGCCACCTTCTGATCACCTCTTTTAGAGAGCAGGGCAATATCAGCTCGGCAGGCCGACAGCGAGGCGCTGCGGACCCGTGGCCCCAGTTCGGCGGCTCGAGGGAGGAGCCTGCTCGAACTCAGAGGCAGGCCTTTCCTACCACCTCAACACCCCGGCCCGTGGTGATAGCGGACCAGGCGGAAGGAAGTGGCAGAGCAGTCCCCATGGGGGGAACCCAGGAGTGGCCCAGGCTGGGCGGCACCCTCAGCTCGTCACTGGGCAGGCTTGGAGGAGGGAACCCGGCCAGGGACCTCCTGGGCCTTCCTCTTGCTTCCTGTTGGAGGAAGCCGCCCGCCAGGTTTGAGGCATGGCCTTGAGCCTGCCTGGCCCTGTTGCTGGTGCTATTGGGCGGTCGAGCTGCAGGAGCAGGGCGAAAAGACTTATGCTGTTGCCGATGGCGGCCTTTGTCCCTCGTCGAGGTGACAGAGTCCAGAGTGGCACTGGACTTTTCGATCCGCTGGAGGTGTCCCTCCACTCCAGGGCCAAAAAGGTCAGTCCCCAAGAAGGGGACGTCCGCCAACTTGTGCTGGGTATCCGCCATAAAGGTGGATATCCTCAGCCACGCCCTGCGGCGCATGGCCACCCTGGCCGCTACTGACCTGGCACAGGAATCACCTATGCCCAGAGCAGTCTGAAGCTGCTGCTTTGCCACCGCCCTACCCTGATCCCGCACCTGACGGACCGTGGTCTGCAGGTCGGCTGGGAGATGAGGGACAACCTCATCCAGGGAGCCCAAGAGGGCGTGGGAGAAGTGTGCCATCAGCATGGCCGAGCTGGCCTGTCGGAGGCCGAGGGAAGATGCAGCGTACACCTTGCACCCGGCAACGTCCAGTTTTTTGGACTCTTTGTTGGAAGGCTTATCCACATCCCGAGCGTTACCGGAACACTGGAAGGTGCTGTCGGTGACAAACCCCTCGGCAGAGGGGTGCTCCTAGAAACCGGGCAAAGAGCCGGTAGGGACCGCATACTTCCTGGCCATCCTGGCCGAGGGCGCAGGACAGGAAGCAGGTCGCTGCCAGAGCTCCAAGGCTGGGCCGACAATGGCCTCAGCCACCGGAAAGGACTCCGTGGGGGAATCCCCTCGGTCCAGTATCTCCATTTGGGGATACTTGGCCCGTTTGGACACGGGCTCGAGCTGCATCTCGGTGGACTCCGAGATGAGTCAAAGCAGACCCAAGAAGGACGATGGGCTATCGTCCAATGACTGGCCCCCAGAGGACTCCAGGTCTATCTGCCTGGAGAACAGGGAGGAGTCGTCATCGGATTCTGAAGAGTCTGCGAAGAGCTGCCTCGGCCCTGAGCCACCCTCTACCTGCCAAGAACGTTCGGGAGTGAGGGTGACCGACGACCTGTGGGGCAGGCCATGACCTGACCGAGAATCCTTGGTCGGTGCCCCAGACTTCGGTTGTGGAGGTGGAGGTTCCACCACAATCGGTGGAGCAGCCGGTTTCGGCCGAACAACCGGCCCTGGAACAGACATCTCGGCTGGGGCAAGTGGTTGCCTCGGTTGTTCGGGCGACAGCCACTTGATGGCCGGGGGCTGAACCAGAGTCGGTTTAGATCCGGACAACAGTAACTGCTGCCACATAAGCTCCTCGTAACATCGACGTAATTTATGTCGAAGCCTCCCCTCATCAGAGGAAGAAGACGAGGAGGAATGGTGTTGCGGCTTACTTCGGTACCGAGACCACCGAAGTCGGCGGGAACGGCTTGACCGAGATGAAGTCTGAGACCAAGGGCGGGTCTGGGAAGGGTTGGGGGACACCGCTCTTCCCTCGCTCAGGCACTTTATCCGGGGACTCATTCAGAAAGGCACAGAGCAGATCCTCGGTCTCCACCGGGAACCCGGGTGAAGGGTTGTTGGCTTCACCAGTGGGCACCCGCCTGGACGGGTGAGAAAAATCTCGACTCAAATGCGACGGGAGTCTCGGCAGGCTGGCCTGACGGGGACACCGTGAAGCCAGCGGCCTGAGTCACAACTTCGATCGAAGTCGATGGTCGGCTGTCCGGGGAAGGAGACCTCTCCCGCTCCCACAAACACCGACGGTGGGACTTACCCTTCGACTCCTTCTTCTTGGGCCGAGAAGAATGTCCCGATGGCCCCTCTCCCTTCGTGGAAAGGGACTGACTAAGCTCCTTGAATTAAGCCGAGTACGAGGAACTCAGAGAGAGAGGGTTAAATGCTGCGGCTGAGGAGGAGGAAGATGCAGCCTGGGCCGCCGCCTCCTCGAGGGCGATCATCTGCTCGAGCTGCTCAGCCGAGCCAGCCGCTGCGGACACCGCCCAACAAGCCTCTTTTGATTTTACCAGCGGGAAACACTTCTCGGGGCGCCCGAGCTTCAATTGGGCAGTGCGATCATCCAGGACGCTGGCCGAGAAAGAGCGGCACAACTCGCAGGCCTGCGGGTCGTGATCTAAGCCTAGGCAATAGACGCACGTGGAGTGCGGATCCGTCCTGGACATTTTCTGCCCGCAAGGGCACCTCCGAAAGCTGGGAATAGATTTGTCCATCACAGCCGCGAGGGAAGATGAAGACCGAAGTTTAGAAAACTTTAAAACCAGTTTCAGACGAACCGAAGAGTTAGGATCCAGTCTAAAATGCAGAGCACTAAGGAGGGAACCTGAGCTTCCAAGCGGTAAGGAAGATCTGGCGTCATGGGGCGGAGCCGAGAGTTTTACCACCCGGGTGGGTGGGAGGAGCCGGCTTGAAGACCTTCCAGCAACAATTAAAGCGGCAAGAAACCAGCCGATAAGTGTGGCTTGAACATATCCACATCCATAGAAAGTACAGTTACGTAAGAACTTACCGTTACAGTAGATCTTCGAGAACAGCTCTTGCAGCAGGTTACACCATTAGGACTGAAGCCGGCAGGCGCCAGGAACCCACAGAAATTTTCTAGCTAGCAATATTCAGCGGGGACCGCTCCCGTCGGTCCCGCCCCTGACGTCAGGCATAGTGCATAAGGGGGCGGTCCCCCAGAATCCCTAGTTCTCCCGTGGGAGACTCCTGGCCGCTGGATGACATCAGAAGAGGAGACTGAGGATCCGCCATCAAATGGCAGTCAGAGAGATGCTGAGACACCTGATCCTTGGAGAAGGATGTTGAGACTAGAATCTACCTCCAGCGGGGATGGTGGGAGGGAAAGTACCTGTTGCAAGAGCTGTTCTCGAAGATTTACTGTTACAACAAGTTCTTACGTAACTGTACTATCTTACTTTGAGAAACAGCTCTTGCAGCAGGTTACACCATTAGGACTGATTCCCAAGCAATCCTGGAAATCCCACACCGTTGGGAGGAGGGAAGGTAGAAATCCTTGAACGACATCAAGCATAGGACAGAAGTCCCTGAAGGACTGCTAGATCAAAACCTGCTCTTCGCCTCGATGCAATGTCCACGCTATAATGCCCGATGAAAGTGTGTACGGAGCTCCAAGTAGCTGCAGCACAAATGGCTGAGGTGGACACGTTCTTTAAAGCTGCAAAGGAGGTAGCCACCCCTCTGCTGGAATGACCCTTGACCGTGCCTGGTAAGGGTTTGTTGCGCTTCTGGTAACAGAACGTGATACACTGAATGAGCCACCTGGATAGTGACTGTTTCGAAACAGGAGCTCCCATCATCCTTTGGACAAAGGAGACAAAAAGCTGGTCTGATTTTCGGTGGAGTTTGGTTCTGGTCAAGTAGTATCTGAGACACCTTTGCACATCTAAAGTGTGCAGGAAGGCTTCTCCTCGATTAGAGTACCTAGGGAAGTACACTGGTAGATCGATATCCTGGTTAAGGGTGAGAGCTGAGACCACCTTGGGCAGAAATTTAGGATTAGTCCTTAGGGATACCCTGTCTTGGTGGAACACCAAATAAGGTTCTTTGCACATCAGTGCATGGAGTTCAGAAATTCTTCTGGCCGAGATGACGACAACTAAAAACAACGTCTTCCACGTAAGAAGGCGTATCTCGCAATCCGCGGCTGGTTCAAAGGGTGGCAGTGTAAGCTGCTCCAGGGCAAAGGGTAGCTCCCAAGGTGGAATCTGACCCTTAATTGGGGGCCTAAGGTGGAGGACACCCCACAGGAAGGCTTGTGTCGTGTCCAACTGAGTTATAGTGCGTTGGCCTGTAGGAACGTGATAGGCTGAGATGGCACAGAGGTGTACCTTAATCGAGGAGTAAGCTAAACCTGTCTGGAAAAGGGACAGCAGGTAGTCCAAGATCAACTTCTCTGGACAATCCAAAAGCGAAAGACCATGTGCTTGAACCCACATACACAACCTGCGCTACTTCATGGCGTAGGTCACATGGGCAGCCGGTTTCCTAGCAGCCGCAAAAATGTCTGCTACTTCTTGCGAGACCCCGTGTTGCATCATGGCTATGTCTCTAGGAGCCAAGCGTGAAGGTTCAGGGAGCGTAGGTCCGGATGGACCAAGGAACCGACCTCCTGAGACAGCAAGTGGGAGCTGATTGGCAGCGGCACTGGAGGTTCCTGGAACAGCTGATGCAAAAGAGGGAACCAGATCTGCCTGGGCCAAAACGGCACGATAAGTATTAGCGTCGCTTGATCCCTGCAAAGTTTCAAAAGAACACTCTGGATCAACGGAAAAGGGGGGAAGGCGTAGAGGAATCTGCCTACCCAGGAGAGGGACAACGCGTCTCGCCAGAAAACACCAGGCCCTGGATCTAGCGAGCAAAAATTGGGCAGTTCTGCATTGGGTGGGGACGTGAAAAGGTCTAATTCTGGTGTGCCCCATCTGAGAAACAGATCCTTTACTACCTCCTGGAGTAGTTCCCATTCGTGGACTTTGGCCTGAGAGCAGCTCAGGCTGTCTGCGATGACACTGTCCACCCCTGGGACATGAACAGCAATGACGTTTGCGCCGTGTTGCAAAACCCAATTCCACACCCTCATAGCCTCCCTGCAAAGCAGGTAGGAGTGGGTGCCTCCTTGTTTGTTGAGGTAATACATCACCGAGGAACTGTCTGTTTGTAACAGAAGAGTACCCAGTGGGATCTCCGACTGGAAGGCCTGCAGGACGTGAAGAACTGCTCTCATTTCCAGGATATTTACGTGGAGATGGGATTCTTGGGCCGTCCACAGGCCCTGAGACCGAACACCGTCGAGGTGTGCTCCCCAACAGAGTCCTGAGGAGTCTGTGGAGAGTGTCACTATTGGAGACGGAGAAGTGAAGGGGACTCCTGCCAATAGATTCCTCAAATCTAGCCACCATTACCAATCCCGGATTACGGCCTTCGTGATCCGGATTGGGTGCTGCAGATGGTCTTGCTTTTGATCCCATTGGACCCTTAACATCCACTGGGTTACCCGCATGTGGAGACGGGCTAGCGGGACTGTTGCAATGGCCGCAGCCATGTGTCCGAGCAGGCGAAAGACCAGTCTGGAAAGAACGGTCGTCTTCGCCAAAAAGTCCCTGATGATGGGGATCTGATGTGTTCCGCTCTGTCCGGGGGAAGAAAGGCTTTCCCCTGGACGGTGTCCCGAACTGCACCTATGAACTGCAGAGTCTGAGACGGAACCAAGTGTGACTTCTCGCGATTGATGATGATGCCCAACGTCTCGAACAGAGACGGAGTACAGTGAATGGCGGACATCAGGGCCTCCCGGGAGGGCGCCATGAGAAGCCAATCGTCCAGGTAGGGGAACACGTAGTGGCCTTATCTCCTCAGAGATGCCACTACGACCGCCATGCACTTCGTGAACACCCGAGGTGCCGATAACAGCCCAAAGGGAAGGGCTCGGAACTGATAATGGTGACCTTGAAACTCGAAGCGCAGGAGCTTCCTGTGCGCTTGAGCAATGGGTATGTGCAGGTAGGCATCCTGCATGTCCAGGGATGCTAGAAAGGCGTCCTGCTTCAGCATGGGAAATCAGACCAGGGAGGGTCACCATGCGGAAGCGTTTGTACAGGACCGATTCGTTGAGGTCGCTGAGGTCCAATATCGGACGGAGGTCCCCTGTTTTCTTTGGAACCAGAAAGAAGTGAGAATAATATCCTAGACCTCTCTGGTTCAGTGGTACATGCTTTACAGCCTCTTTTTCTAGAAGCGTGAGCACCTCCTGCTGTATGAGCAGAGCATGCTGACCCGAGTAACGGTAGAGCAGGGGAGGTCTGGCCGGTGGGTGATTGAGAAACTCTATGAAATGGCCTTTCTTGACCAACTGAAGAACCCACTGGTCGGCGGTAATCAACTGCCACCCTGAAAAGTGGCGAGCAATGTGACCCCCAACCTTCTGCGCCCGTTGATCCAGAGGAGGGCCAGGGCCGGGAAGGAGTCATGCTGTGGCAGCATTTGTCCCTCCGGGCTGGGCCGATTTGGTGTAACGTTGGCCTCAGCCTAGGGATGACTTCACCTAGGCTTTACGCTGAAAAGTGCCCCTTTGCTGCTGGCCAGAACGTGGCTGCTGCCTTTGATGCCGGCTGCGAAAACGACTCTGGTTCCTGTGAAAGGAACCCGGCCTGGATCTGTACATGGCCTGTACAGACCGGACTGCCTTCCCAGCATCCTGGAGTTTGGTGATGACCTTCTCCGAGGGTTCACCAAAGAGTACTTCGCCATTATACGGGACGTCAAGAATGTTCTTCTGTACGTCCGAGGTGAAACCGGAGACGCGGAGCCAAGAGTGTCTCCGGAGACAAACGCCTGAAGTTGCTGCTCTGGCAGATAAGTCCGCAAAATTGTATGTGGCTCTTAACACTTGGGTACCCACATCTGACCTGTGTGGAGAAGACTGAGGAGCTCCGCCTTTTGATCGCCATCCGGAAGCTTGTCGACCAGGTCCTGGCCCTGTTCCCATAGGGCGTTCTGAAACTGTACCATGTGGGTGAGGTAGTTCAGAGACCTGATGGCGCATGTAGCAACCATGTACGTGCGTCTTCCCAAGGCATTCAGTTGTCTGGATTCCTGGTCCGGTGGCTGTGTGCTCATATGTTGTGGTCTCTGAGACCGGTCATACAAAACCGTGATGACCAGGGAGTCTGTCAAAGGTTGTTGAGCCAAGTACTGGTCCTCTCTCAGGGCCTTGTACAGGTGGTCAGCCTTCTTCGGCACTGCGGGAGTGGAGTGCGGACGCTTCCACGCAGCCTTGGTTACATCTGTGAAAGTGTCTACCAAGGGTGGTACTACCACAGGCTTTAGGTCTTTCTGCCAAAGATAGCGTGCAAGGCGTTGTCATTCGGAGTCAAGGTCTTCAGCATCCCACCCCATGTTGTCCTGGATGTGCCTCACGATCTCAGCAAAAGAGGGATCATCCAGAGGAGACCTGGGAAGGTCATGTGGGTCAGGAGAGGAGATGCTGAGCAGAGAAGGAGATCTGGAGTAGTCTGAGGTGTCCGACCTGGAGTCCTCCCCCGATGGAGTGTACCAACGCCGTCTGGTTCGCTTGGGGCTGAGAGACCCTCATGGGGATCTTGAGGGAGGCCTTCTACTGTCTTTTGATCTGCCCCTAGGAGGTGGAGTCTGCTTCTTAGGGGTTTGTGTTTGTTCTGCTGGCCCCTTTGGTGGAGGAGGGGGCGAAGAAGTTGAAGGAGGAGGAGGAGGAGGTTTAACAGGGACCACATCCTTTCGGATAGTGTCCCACCAGAAGGTAAAGAGTTCCTTTACCTCCTCTACATTCATGCCTGATGAAGGGCCTGGCGCCGGTGGTCTTTAGCTGGGGTCGGGCGTCGGGTCCACAGTGTCTCCAGGTTTGGGGAAGGTTCCCACGGGAGCCCAGCATCCTAGGTGTCGCCCGTCTGGTCTTCGGGCAATGTAACATCCTCCTCCATAGAGTCCCTGTGACCAGCGTCCACCGGCAACGGGGGGGGGGGGTCTTCCGCTTAGGAGAGTGCGATGCCGACGTCGGTCTCTTGGCCGACGCCTTCAGATCTGCTGAACGCCCGGCCGGCGACTGGTGTCTGGCTGGTGTCCTCGGATCCGGCGAGCACCTGGCCGACTTGGAGTGCTTAGCCAACGCTGGATGCTTGACTGACGTCGGGTCAGACGCCCTCTTCAGGTATGTCAGGTCCTTGGTCTTTCTAGGAGTTGAGTCTGGACCTCTTGGAGGCTGGGAGACCGATCTGGAGTCGGTGTCCCGACGTCGGGTAGAAGAGGAAGATTTATAGCGCTCCGAAGACTTGGAAGAGGCCTTGGAGGGAGTGGAAGAAGCCGAGGGCCTCAAAGTCTTGATAGGCTGGAGCGTAGAAGAACCGCCTGAAGCCTGGACATAACCCGGGGCTGAGACCGGGCCCTGGAGGGAGAGCAGTCCGATCTAGTGGAGCCTGAGCTGCGGAAGTCCGAGGCCCAGTTCGGGGATCTAGACCTTACTTTCTCCCGATGTTTATGGGCCTTCGAGGAAGATTCTCCCCTGGAGGAAGGTTCTTGGTCCATCCTTTTCAATTTTTCTTCCAGAAGATATGCCTGAAGTGCCTTCTGACGGCGGATCCTGGTGCGGCTATTAAACCCTTGGCAAAAAGTGCAGGCCTTGATATCGTGGTCCAAGCCTAGGCACCGCATGCAGGAGGAGCGAGGATCCTTGAAAGGGATCTGTTTTCCGCAAACACACTTAGAAAGGTGACCCTCAAGCGAAGGAGTTGGAGAGGACATCAGTTTGAAAAAAAACAGTAAGTTCTGTAGTCGTCGTGCGCTAGGTAGAGACTGAGAGGCCGATGTTGGGGAGTCGACGGCGGGAAAAGAACTGGGGATTTCTGGGGACCGCCTCATGTACTATGCTTGACGTGAAAGCGGACCGATGTCGGGCGCCCCCGCTGAATATTTATAGCTAGAAATTTCCGTGGGGTCCTGGCACCTGCCGGCTTCAGTCCTAATGGTGTAACCTGCTGCAAGAGCTGTTTCTCTAAGTAAGATCGGACCCCTTGGGAAGCCCTCGCGGAAGCATGTCCTGTCCTGGAACCAGAGGGTTCGGCCCTAGTGTCTGGAGGTGGGGAGGGAGTCTGTCGTCGCGGACAGACGGGAACCGGAACCGTCGTCATGAGACTACTCTCCACCTCTCTGGTGAGCTGAGCCTTGGCCTCAGCCCACCAGAAGGCCAGAGTCTCCTTCAAGTCCACCGGCGGCTGAGGGGGCGGTGGAGGAGGAGGGGGATACGGGTATGGATTATACCCGTAAGACGCGTATCCATAACCCAATGGCGGGAATCACGCGTCGGGTATTGAGGCACTGGGTACTGCGGCATCGGATAGGCCAGCGTCGGATACTGCGGAGCCGGGTAAGATGGCGTGGGATATGACAGGGTCGGATAGCTGGGAACCAAGGGCAGGTCTGGAGCAGAAGGCTCGGTGGGCGGCGGGCCCCGGCCTTGGAGCAGCATCCAGGAGTGGGATGTCGCCCGGGGTCGGCAAGACCAGCATCGGGGCCGATGGCTGGGGAGCTGGCGTCGGGGACAGCGTCCGCAGACCCGACGTCAGGTCGGTCAACCCAGTGGGCGGACGGTCTGATGAGGGCACTGCAGAAACCTCGCCATCGCCCTGGGATGGAGGGGAAAAATCCCTGGGGTCAGGCTGAGGAGACCCAGGGTCCCCAGAGGGCAGCGAAGGCTGTGGGGAGCCGAGAACGGCAGACGTGGGAGGGTCCGGCATCAGCTGAGCCGCTGTGCAGACATCGGGCAAGCCGACGTCTGACTTAGCAGGGTCTGGGCGGACACCGGAGGAGCCGACATCCAACTTAGTGGACCCGTCGCCCGAGGCAGGTAGCGAAGAAGGGGCGGCCTGGGCGGGCGGAAGAGGGGCTGTGTGCCATCCCCGAGGGGTCAGGCGACTTATCGACCATCTCCGTGCAGGAGGAGGAGCCGACATCCGGCTTACTGGAGCCGCTCGAACCTGTAGGCCGCACAGTGGCGACTTTACAGGGAGCGGAGGCCTCCAATAGCCCGGAGGCGCCCGAGTGCGAGCCAGACGGGCAGGCCGAGGCCACCTTGGAAACCTCCAAGGCGGCCGTCGCGGATCAGTCCCTTGGGGGGACGTTACCTGAAACACGGCGACTCCCAAAGAAGACGCGGTGAATGAGAAGCCCTTGTCCTGGTGCTTCTCCTTGTCTTTTTTTCTTGCAATGGCCTTTGGGGGAAGTGGACGCCTACTGGAGCTTTTTTAACTCCTTTTCCATGGAGGACATTTTCTTCTTTAAAATATGGGCCTCCAGAGACTGCTGCTGCCATCTGCGGGTGGCCGCGTTGAATTTAAGGCAGTGCTGGCACTTCTCCACCTGATGATTTGGGCCTAGGCAGAAGAGGCACTGGGAATGGCTGTCCTTGTGTGGGAGTTGGGCACTGCACGAGTTGCACTTGTTCTTGTACTCAGAGGGTGTAGGGGACGACATACACTGACAAATACCTGACAAAAATTGAAAAATCGAAAATAACTCGGTAAAATCTACCGACTACTGAGGCTGACAACCGTTGAACTTTACCGCGAGGTGCTGATATGAGCTAACGGTGGGAAAGAACTGGAAGGCGGACGTGGGGGACCTCCCCTTTATACTGACGTCGGTCACCTGACGTGGCGAGACTGCTAGCTAGAAATTTTTACGTGGGGTTCTGACACCTGCTGGCGTCAGTCCTATATGTAATTACCTACTGCAGGAGTCCTCTCTAAGCAAGATCAGCTGGTATGGAAGTAGGCTGTTGCCATATTGTAGTAACTAGATCCTCGTACGGGCCTATCCAAGGGGGGATGGGTAGAGGGTCTGTGGTGGACAAGTCCAAATGTTTAGCAAGCCTTTTTCACTGAGGATCCACCTCCTTGGATGGCCAGCCCCCTGCTCTTTAAATAGTTCTCAAGAGATCCCCAATAGAAGGATCCTCCAGAGGGGATTTTGGGGATTCTTTTGGATGAAGTTTGACCAGTGAACGAGGTTCAGAGAGATCAACATTGGAGTCCTCATCCGAATCAGTGGGCTCTGACCTACTGGGAAGGGAGGGATCCATCCCTGAGTCGCCCACTGGGAGAGAACCAGCAGCATGTCCCAAAGGAAAGGGAGTAGGAGGTGGTGCTCTGGGTAGAGGAATTCCTCCAAGTGGCTGGAAATGCCTAAGTTCTGTAAGGAGTTGTCCCCTAACATCCTGCCACCACGCCGGGACAGATTCGAGGTCAGGCGGCGGTGGTGGAGGAGGAGGTGGAGACTGGTACCCGGGATGCCTGGCCAAGGGTGGGTAAGTGGGATGATACTAGTAGGGGTATTGGTACCCTGTAAACCCCAAAGGATAACCTGATGGCAGGAATCCGGACGGCAGACAGCCAGGTGTCGTGTATCCAGATGTCTGGAAGTCCGGCGTGGAAGGCACCAAGCCCACTGTCGGATGGGAAGGGTCCGGCGGAGGGCCGCCTGGCAGTGAAACATGGGGGTCAGGCCCCGGAAGACTGCCAGAGGGTCCCGCAGGAGGAACTGAAGGCCCAGCCGGGAAAGGTGCCGAAGGGTCGCGGCAAGACGCAGGGCCAGAGGGTCGGGGTCCATACCTGAAAACTCCCAATCTGGCGACAAACCCCTGGGAGGTGAGGGATCCAGTGGCGGAAAAGAACCAGGTGAAGGGGAAAGCTCTGGAAGAGACCCCCCGTCTAGGAGCGATCCTGACAGAAGGGAAAGTTCGGGAACAGGTGGCGAATCCCTGGGGTTAGAGACTGTCAGGGATGAAGTGTCCCCCACGAGCACACTCGTCCTGGCGTCGGGGTCCTCAAGGGAGCCCAACAGGAGAGTAGATGCGGCTGTGCGGTCGACGGAGGGTTCGTCATCTGGCTTGCCAGTCGCAACCTGGCTGGCTGCAGAAGAAGGACTGCGGTCAGACTTATCGGTGGTGCTACGAGTGGGAGAACTGACAGAGACCTCGAGAGAGGCAACCCCCGGCTGCCCGCACACCTTGGCAGGAGAGCGAGAGAAGGTGTCCGACCTACAGTAGTGGACGGAGTGCCCGTAAGAGTGGTACTCACAGTTCTGGAAGTGGAGGGTCTCCCTTGCAACAACAGGCTTCTCTCCCGGCACTTCTCTCTGTCCATCTTTTTCTTTCTTTTTTCTGGGGCCGGTGACTACGACCTCTTCCTAAGCTCCTGGAGCTCTTTTTCATAGAAGCCAGCCGTTGGGTCAAAAGGAGGGCATCGAGGGTCCGCTTGCATTGGGTCCGTGTGTGGCAAATAGCACACTCAGCCGAGCTGTGCTTAGGCCCCAGGCAGAGGGAGGAGGCGATCGTCCCTGTGCGAGATTTGGGCCGACTTGGGAGCACTCCTTTAAGACGAGACAACATACACTCGCTCTAATACTAGCCGGCTAACACCGCTGTCTTACCACGCCTGTCAAACTAACTGGAAGCGACAGTGGAAAAGAACTGGAGGGCGGACGCTGGACCACCCTTTTATAGTCGGGTTGACAGGGGCGGTCCCCACTGATGATTGCTAGCTACAGGTTTGCCGTTCAAACCTGACACCAGGGGGTGCAGTCCTATATGTGAAGACCTACTACAGGAACCCTCTTGAAGTAAGATCTACTGTTATGGTTATTATGTTGTTATTATTACTATGTAATTGTTATGTACGTTCACTCAACCTGTGATGTCTTAACCCTGTTGGCAATTATTCTGCCCCAGGCCCATCTTGTAAATGAGCTTGTCTTAATGATGTTCCACCAGGCAAAATAAAGATTTTGATTGACTGATAACGATAAGCACGCAACTGTACCATCTCCCATGGAGATAATCTCTTGCAGCAAGTAATACACTTGGGATGACTCCCAAGCAGTAAACCCAGGAAGGGTGAAAAGTTATGACAGAAGGCTTTGTAGGATAGCGCGGGCAAAGCCCATCCTACGGCATGAAGCAATGTCTAAGTCGTAGTGCTTCATGAAAGTATGCATTGTGGACCATGTCTCTGCATTGCAGATATCTATGATAGAAGCCCTTTTTAAGCAGGCCGCTGTAGTTACCATGACTTGTGTAGAATGGGCTTGGACAGGTCCTAGTAATGGTTTGCTATATTTCTTATAACAAAAGGTTATACAATGTGCCAACCAGTTAGAGAGGGTCTGTTTAGCGACCCGTAAAACCTTCCCTGGTTGAGGCGAAGGTAACAAAAAGCTGAGGAGTTTTTCTGAAAGATTTGGTACGATTTATATAGTATTTCAAAATACAATGAACACCTAAAGTGTGTAGGAGGTATTCTCCCTGATTAGAGTGCTCAGGGTACGAGACTGGCAATTCTATGGACTGATTTAAGTTGTATTCCGAGACCACCTTAGGTAAAAAGGAAGGACTGGTTCCAAGAGCCACTCTGTCCTTCTGAAAGTTTAAGTAAGGCTCTCTACACATTAGGGCATGAAGCTCAGAAATATGGCAAGCTGAAGTGACAGTAACTTAGAATACTGTCTTCCAGGAAAGGAAGCGGAGGTTGTAAGCAGACAGCGGTTCAAAAGGTTCGAGGGTCAACTTTTCCAATAGGAAATTCAAGTCCCGGGGGGTGGGCCGTCTAATGGGGGGGTTTGAGGAGTAGCATTCCCCTTAAGAACATTTTGGCAAGATGGTGTTGATAAAGTAGTCTCCCTTCTAAAGGCTCATGAAAGGCCAAGATAGAGGCCAAATGAACCTTAATAGAGGAGTAGCTCAAGCCTGTCTTGGCAAGCGAAACCAAGTAGCCCAACACCTTAGTCAATGGACATGAAAAAGGATTTAAAGACCAGGAAGTGGCCCATATGAAGAAGCGTTTCCATTTAGCATTATATGTTTCCCTGGTAGATGGTTTGCAAGAAGCCAACATAATATTGGCCACTGGTGAGGAGCCTTTAAGGCAGGCTATAAAAGCATCCTCAGGAGCAAAGTGTGAAGGTGTAGTGACTTCTGGTTGGGATGAAGAAGGGTTCCTTGATCTTGAGTTAACAGATCTGGCCTGATTGGCAAAGGAATGGGGTCTGCTTCTGAAAACTGCAGAAGCAGGGAAAACCACACCTGCTGGAGCCACAGAGGTGCTATGAGGATCATGGTGGCAGGTTCGAGTTGCAGTTTTAGTCAAACCCGTTGTACGAGTGGGACGGGGGAAACATATAAGAAGAGTCCTGTTCACAGTTGGGACAGAGCATCTATAGACAGTCCCTTTCTGTTCGGCATAATTGAACAGTATCTGGGGAGTCATGATTGCTAGGGAGGCAAAAAGGTCAAGTTGCGGGGTCCACAATTGAAAGAGTGTCTGAAGAACTTTGTGATGAAGTGTCCACTCGTGCATGGAGGTCTGCCGACTAAGAATGTTGGTCAGGGTATTGTGGAATCCCAGTAGATGGACGGTAATCAACAACAGTTGTTGAAGTATGGCTTCCTGCCGATCCGCCTTCGTCTCCCTGCAGAGAGTGCAGGACTTGGTACCTCCTTGTTTGTTCAGGTAGTACACCACTGAGGTGTTATCTGACTGGATCAGCAGAGGCACCAGGGAAAGGTGGGGGGAGGAAAGCCTGAAGGGTGATGCGGACTGCTCTCATTTCCAGTAGATTTATATGAGGAGAAACCAAGAATCAGGGCCATCTGTTCTGTGTCCTGCAGGGGCCCAGGTGCGCCCCCACCCACCCAGCCGTCGAGGGAAGCATTCGTAGTCAACGCCTGCTGGGAGGAGGAGGGTACTGGAAAGGGCATGCCTTGAGATAGGTTGGCATGATGGGTCCACCAGTCTACAGCCAAGTGTAGAAGGGGAGTGACTCTGATTTTGTCTTCCAAATTATCATCGAGGCACAAGTCAGGAAGCATAGAAAAACCAGAAGCAGTTATAAAATTCACCAAAAATTATTTATTAAAATTAGCAGTATCATAAAATAAACTTGTTCAGTATAACTATTTACAAAGGCAAAATAAAATAAAGTTTTCTTTCAGTCTGTGTGTCCCTTGTTCTCCTAATCTCTCTTGCAGTTGCAGCTTAGCTCTTACAAGTCCTATCAACTTCCATCCTTAGCAAGCATCCTGTTTTTGTAAATACTGGGCAGGAGCTGCTAGAATACAGTGTGCTTCTTGAGGCCCCCTTTGCACAGCTTTTGCAAAAGGCTCAAACAAGTGCACCCGAGTAACCTCTAGAGTTTTCCATTAGCTTTTTACAATTATCTCAAATTGTAATTATATACATTTCAACAGTAACACTATATGTTTCTAAACAAATGGGATCACTATCAGTTACATATCCACACAATGATTTGCACATATTTTTATATCAGCAGATATGCAAGGGAGGAAAAACAGACAGTGAGAGAGGACTGAGATACAGTGAAAGGCAAAGAATTGTGAGATTGTTGGGGTGAGCAAATCCGAAGTCTCACAGGTAAACTGGATTGCGCAACCAGACGGATAAGAGACAGAAAACAAAGATCCTTGCATTTAAAACCCTTGAACAACTGGGACAGGGTCCTATTCCACCCTGTCACAGAAATCCCCAATTTTTTGCTGCCACTAATTCTGAAGAGTCCACTGGACTGGTCTCATGTGTAGACGGGCAAAGGCCATCGTGGGGATGACTGTGGCCATATGTCCCACAAGACATAAAAGACATCTGGCCGAGATAAACTGTCAAGTTCATATCTGGGAAGCCAGAGACAGAAGCCTGTCTTGTCTGTCAGCAGGGAGATAAGCCCTGGCGGAGGCAGTGTCCAGAACAGCTCCTATATACTGGAGCGACTGGGTAGGAGTTGGATTGAATTTGGGCCAGCTGACCGTAATTCCTAGGGACTGGAACAGAATGAGGGTTGCCTAGAGGGACAAAAGCAGAGAGGTTTCGGAGTCTGCTTTTATGAGCCAATCGTCAAAGTACGAGAAGACAAAATGTCCGCCCCGTCTCAGGGCTGCCGCCACTACTGCTAGACACTTGGTAAAGACTCTTGGGACAGATAAGAGATCGGACAGGAGTGCCCGAAATTGGTAATAATGTCCTAGCAGGTAAAAGCGAAGGAATCGGTGGTGGGCAGGGTGGATGGGGAATGTAGGTAGGCATCTTTCATGTCAAATGCACATGGCCAATCCCCTTATTTTAACATCGGCATAATGGATGTTAAAGTGACCATCCAGAACCTTTTGTATTGAATGTGTATGTTCAGTTCTCTGAGGTCTAATATAGGTCCGAAATCTCCAGTGCGTTTGGGTGCCAGAATAAAATGGGAGAATAATTCCTGATGGTACTCTGAAGGAGGAACTGGAGAGATGGCATTCTTGTGAAGAAGTGCCTGAAGTTCCTCTTGAAGAATGGGGATTATGGTTGGGTGGGTAATGGACAGAGCGGAGAGGACGAGTGGGAGGCACTGAGGTGCGTTCCAGCGTGTGCCCGATCCTTATGATCTGAAGCACCCACTCATCCGATGTTATCACCTGCCAGGCCTCTAAATGGAGAGCAAAGTGACTGCCCAAGGCTTTCGAAACTCAGGCAATGCCCCAGTTGGTCACTGAGAGGTGGGCTGACCAGCTACACCCGGGGGTGGGAGTGGCAGCACTCAGAGGTAGGAGTGGCCGTCCTGGAAGATGGCTGGGAATGACCACAGACTCTGCCTCTGTAGGTACCTCTATCTTTGCCGCTTCTCTCTGATTGAAAAGAGGACTAGAAGCGGTACTGGTATGATGGCTGTGAGGTGTGATGCATGCCATGCACCGTATATGAGGTCCAACCTGAGGCTTGTAGATCATCCGGGGTGGGTGCCCGGACCAAGAAGTTTAGATCTATTAAAAGGGGCATATACCACTTTATGCTGTATATCTGGTCTAAATCCTCATACATGTAACCAGGCATGTCATCTCAGGGTAATACCAGTGGTCGACACGTGAGCAGAAGTATCCACTGCATCATATCCTGAGCAGAGCAAGTGTCAAGAGATGGAATTGCCAGTGGAAACTGTTGCCAATAATTGTTCCTTCTCCTGAGATGGAGGAAGTTTATTGACTAGTTCTATAGCAGAGGACTAGCGGGTACGTTGGTATTTAACCATGTGTCCCATATAATTTAGAATTCTGAGATTCATGGTACCCACCTGGAATACCTTCTTCCCGAGGTAATCGAGGGCAGGATTCTTTATCAGGGGGTAATGAGCTCATGTGTTTTGGTCATTTGGTACGATCATGAGCCGCTCTGATCACTACCGAATCTGCTTCAGGGGTAGTGGAAAGATGAGGATGATCAAGAGGAGCCTGGTAAAGTCGGTCCACTTTTCAAGGGATGGCCGGAACAGCTGAGGGTTGGTTCTAAGTTGCCAGTACGGCATTTTGGTAAGTTTGTACAAGTGGGGGTACCACTACTACAGGCTCTTCAGGCAGTTCGAAATAATCTGCCCTATCCTTTCTTTGCTTATCATGTTCTGTGGTTGAAATTCCCATGATTTTTTGAATTTGGACCATCATCTCATGAAAGGATGGGTCATCAGAAGGAGAGGCAGCTGCATGTCGGGAGGCATCTTCGTGCAAGGAGGAAACAGTGAAGAGTACAGAGAACAGGAGTCCAAGTACTGAAGGTCAATATCCTCCAGACCTCCGGGAAAACCTTCCAGAAATTCTGCCTCCTCTGAAAAATACTCTTCCTCATAGGAGGGAGGGGGAACCAGGGTGGAGAGGGCTCCCTGTGGCCTTGGAAGCATTTGGTGGATTGGTGGGAGAACGGGAAGGGTAATCTGCCTCCCCTGGAGTGGGAGGTTAAGAATGCCTCATCACTTCCAAAACCTGCTGTACCACTGTGGCTATGTCCAATGAGGTAGTAATAAAAGGTGGGGTAGGTGGCTTCAGGGAAACCAGAGGGAGTGTGAAGGAAATGGGATGGGGGGTATAAACAGGTCTAGCCCCTGGGTGGTAAATACCAGGGTCCCGGTCCCTGTCCAACTGGCCCCTGTGAGAGACTGGTTGTGAAAGAGGAGGGGCAGTAGAAATGGCAAAACCAGTATTTCTCCCCATGAAAACCTGGCCCATTGTCAACGGGGCAGTAAATGGGGACGCATTAGAATGCTTAAAAGTAGACGTCAACAGGAAACAAGACACCGTCGACGGAGCGTCGATGGAACTTAGGGTTCCACAGAAACTGCTGAAAGGGCGCTAGAAAGCGCCATCGACGAAAGGGTATAAACTCCCATCGATGAGGAAGCAGTTCTGGAGGGCACTGTCGATGGTAGAGCACCTGTGACGGTGGCCATAAACGAGTGTCTGCCTGATGAGGATGATTTATCCTTATCACGTTTATGCTTCTTGTGTGAAGCTGTAGCAGGAGGCTCCTTGGGACAGGCCCCCCCTTCTCTAAGAGACAATTTCTGCTCCATGAGGTAAGCTTCAATCTCCTGAAGCCGTCGTCAGGTTGCCTGGTTGAATTCCTGCCAATGTTTACAGGAGATGGTGTCGTGTGTAGGGCCCAGACACCTAACACAAATGGTGTGGTTGTCATAACGGTAGATCTTCCTACCGCAATGACATGACCAAAATAATGTTGATTTGATTGTAGATTCTTTGGACATTCGTTGATGAAGATTAGAAATGGAGGGAAATTCTGTTCCTAGCTCAAGTTCTCATCAATGACTGCTTCACTAGTGTTAACTGCTGCGTGCAAGCTGAAGACGGCGGGAAAATGAACTGAGCATAACAGGGACCGCCCACTCATATAGGAGCAGGATGATGTTTTGTGTGGGTGGCCCGTGGAAAAAGACTGCTAGAAGAGAGCTGCCGTGCACCACCACAGCACCCTCTGGAGAAGACTAAAGTGCATTACCTGCTGTGAGAGATTAACTTCGTGGAAGATCTACTGTTACAGGTGAGTAACCTGTTTTTCTAGGGATGTGGCTACGATGTTCTAGCCTCACTTGACGGCAGACTCCTAGCAGTTCTCCAGGAGGAAGGAGGCAAGTTGCACACCCCCTATTTAGGGAACAGAGACTAGAGAACTGAGGCCCCAAAACCAACACCCCGGGGTGACTCAAGGTCAATGGGGTAGTGGGAAACGAAGGTTGAGTGCTAACATCCAGGTAGCTGCCCTGCAGATTTCCTGGACAGGAACATCCCTGGAAGCAGCGACCGAGGCAGCAGTATGGCAGGTGGAATGAAATGGGAGGCCTCCCTACCCACCAACTTATAGCAAAGGTTGATGCAGAATACAATCCACTTGCAGATCGTCTGCTTAGCTGCTGGTCTGCCAGGTGCAGCTTCAGCGTAGGTGACAAACAGCTGGCAAACCTCTCCCCGAAGTCCAGCCATGCACTCCTTGTAGTGGGCGAGAGCCTGCCACAGGTACAAAGTATGGAGCCTGTGCTCGGCCTCCGAGGTGTGGTTGGTGAATTACACTGGGAGATCAATCACCTGATTAAGGTGAAACTCAGACACAACCTTCAGGAGGAACTTTGGGTTGGGGCAAAGGACAACCCTGTCCCTGTGTAAGACCAGGTATGAAGGCTCCACCAAGAACCCCTGTAGCTCACTTATCCTTCTGGCTGATGTGATAGCCACTAACAAGGCGGTCTTCCACGACAGGTTAGACATATTACACCTGTGCATCGGTTCGAATGTATTGCCCATGAGCTTTGCCATCATCAACAAGTCCCAAGGTGGTGCTGGTTCACGCATCAGAGGGGAAATGTGGTAGAGGCCCTTAAAAAGGCACCAAACCATCTTCTCCTGTGCCACTGATTGCTGACCAGCCCACACCTGGTAAACAGAGATGGCTGCCAGGTGCATCTTGAGGGTCGTCGACCGAAGGCCCCACTGAGAGTGGGGCCAGATAGTCAAGCATGCTAGCCACTGGACAGGACAGAGGGTCCAACCCCTTGCTCCGACACCAAATGGAGAACCTCTTCCATTTGAAGGCATAGCATTTCCAGGTCAACTCCTTCTGAGATGCCACAACAGTAAGGATATCTTCGGAGAGACCCAAAGTCTGGAACTCTAGCCACTCAGGAACCAGGGTGTCAGGTGCAGGGATTGAAGGTCCGGCTGGAGTACCTTCCCCTGATGGATGGAAAGCAGGTCCGGGAGGAGAGAAGACATCTCAGGAGCCTGCTGCTGAGGTTGAGGAGACTGGGGTGCCAGAACTGGTGTGGCCAGTCCGGTGCCACCAGGACCACCTGTGCCTTGTTCCTCCTGGCCTTGAGCAACACTTTGTGAATCAAGGGAAGAGGAAGGAAGGCAAAGAAGATGCCTGGGGTCCAGGGTCTCGAAACGGCACCCCCTGCAGTGTTCCCTGCTGAGGGGAGTGGGCACAACACAGCCTCAGCTTGGCGTGCTCCCTGGAGGCAAACAGGTCCACCAGAGGGGTGTCCCACTGGGAGAACAGACTGCATTACCTCTGGGGGGAAAGACCACTAGTGATACACCTCGCCCACATGGCCGAGCGTCCATCAGCTAGTTGGAGACGCCGGTCACATGGATGGCCAGGATATCAGCCTCGAGGCTGTGCACAAGGGTCCACATGAGGAGAACTTCTTAGCACAGAGGCAGGCAGTGCATCCCGCCCTGCTTGCTGAGGTAGTACATGGCCATGGTATTGTCCGTCTGGACCTGAACCATCTGACCTCGAATGTGAGGAGCAAAGGCAGTCAGCACTAGTCGAACCGCTCAGAGCTCCAGCAGGTTGATGTGTCAACGGTACTCCTCGGGGGTCCAGAGCCTGTGGACTCTGTGTTCCCCCACACCCCTGGCTGGCCAGTTCCCACTGCAGAGGCCCGCTCCCCAGCAGAGTTCTGCCCCCAAGTTGGACGGCAATCCAGAAGCCATGGCCGCTCCACGACCCTCAGTTCCACCAGCTACAAGATGCGGGGTGCCATAATCATTAATGTCATGATGTGTTCGCTTTTTTGAAGCAAGTCCCGATTGTTCAGCTGCTCATCACTATACATCTCTGCCCTGGGCTCTTTCTACGAGCGAGTATTTTCCTTTTATTACAAATTTAATCGAGCATAGTAAACTGTTCTGAATCGCTCTCCGCCTCCCTTGGCGCTTAAAATTTCTATTTTTCTTTTGTCTTGCTAACCTTTGTCCCTCCCTGATCTGTCTGGCCTATTGTCCTTGCTGCCCTTAAATTACTCCTCTTTCTTCTCCCCAGCAGCAGCCCCTGAACAGGGCTTGCCCATGCTCCCCAGCCAGAGTTCTGCCCCCCGGTTGGACAGTAATCCAGAAGCCGCCGACTGCTCCACGACCCTCGGATTCCACCAGCTACAAAATGCAGCCAAATCCAATAATCATATGGCGCTTTTAACAAGCCCGACTGGCTCAGCTGCTCAGCACTATACATCTCTGCCCTGGGCTCTTTCTCTGACGGATTTTTCTCCTCCACCCCCACCCCGGCCTCCTTTAAATACACCTTAGCTCCGCCCCTCTTTAGAGCTAATTCATCCTATTTGCTTACGGCAAAGGTATAGACCGTGTCATATAACCTCCCTCCTTCTAGGCACCCCGCCCTCATTCTTCTCCCCCAGCTTGCTCTCCTGGATCCACGGCCCACCTCCCTATTATCATTCTCCTGTTGCTTACCAACATTGTAACTGTACTTTACCACAATGAAGTCCAAGACTTGAAACCAGCTCTGGAATGTCTCAATGCTATGCACAATGCCCCCAATCATTGCACCACCACTCACCTAGCGTCCCTCCCCCCCCTTGTACAAACCACTCTCCACTCATCTGCTTCTCATACTCCCTTCTCACATGGCAGTTAGAGCACTATCCCTCCTATTTATAAACTGCAACATTAGACTGCCCTACAACTGCACTAAACGGGTATCCTTAACCATTACTGACAGCCGATCACAATTTAAAAAAACGTCCAGATCCAGTACAATAGCCCTAAAGAAACTACTGCTCCATCTCCTTCTCCGCTTGGGTAATGTAGAATTAAACCCAGGTCCTCTCTCAACGCTCACCTCTCCCACCGAATTTGCAGTGGTTTCCGGCCTCAAACTAATGGTAGTCAACATCTTAAGTTTGCCCAAGAAAATTGACCTATTACAAGCCTGGGCTGCACACACTAAGCCTGACCTCATTATTATTACCGAATCCTGGCTCAAAAAAAGCTATTACAGACCAGCAAGTAACTCTCCTCAACTTTAATTTATTTAGGGCAGATAGGAACACCGGGGGGGGGAGAGAGATAGCTGTCTACGCCAGATCCACAGTTAGTGACATCTGCTGCAATTCAAAACCTAAGGAATGCGAAATCGTATCCCTGAAGCTCCACCTTCCTTCCAAGGAAAGTATCATGGTAATCAGTGGCTATAGGCCTCCAGTTGGTGGGACTGAAATTCTTAATGCCCTAAAATCCTTAGTTACGACTGCCAACACAGAAACACTGATACTACGGGACTTCAACATGGATTGGCTTTTACAGAAATCCCATAGCCTGAAATCCCTTTGTGATGAACTGGGTCTTGCCCAGATGATTACTGAACCTACTAGGATCAACACCACTAATATTGCTAACAGCTCTCTTATTGATGTCATACTTACCACCCATCCCCACAAATTAATGCACTCAGCGGTCTTCCACAGTGACCTGAGTGATCACAGAATAGTAGTCTGTACAAGATCTCTAACCAAAGCTCACCACCAGCCCAAGTTCATAACCAAGCGATCCTTTCGAAAGTTCAATACTCTGAGTTATCTGACTGACCTTAGCAAGGTCAAATGGCAAGATCTGTATCTCTCCAAAACAGTCGATGAGGCCGTCTCTACCTTAAATAAAAATCTCATCCCCTTGGCTAATAAGCATGCCCCCTTCATTAAAGTGCGCATGCGTAAGGTCTCCCACCCATGGTTTACACTGGAACTCAAGAATGAACTTACAAACCGAGAAACTCTGGGTTCTAGCAAGAAGAACCAAGAATCCGGCAGATTGGCAAGCATTTAGAGCAGCTAGGAATACCTGCGTAAAACGCATTCGTGTGACCAAAGCAAACTATTAATTTCCACTTTGAAACAAGCAAAAGGAAACTCACAAAAGATCTCGAGGACCATCAAGGCAATCGAAGGATGTCCGGCTGCCCCCTACATCCCATCTAAGATTCACGTGAATGGCACAGTTATTGAAAGCAGTTGCCAAATCCTTAAATTAAATTCCCATTTCATCACAGCTGGTCTAGCCTTCGATGCCTCACCTTAAGCATCTCAAACCAGCAATTATGATAGCCCCACTACTGCTCAGAAAACTACAGCCCACCCATTCCAACTGCTACCCCTCAGCTTCAAAGTAGTAGAGGATTCACTCATCGAGTTAGATACCACAAAAAGTGCCGGAGATGACAGCTTTGAACCATTTTTTCTAAAACTTGGCTACCGCTATCTTACTGCCCCCATCCTCCACATATTCAACCTTTCTATTTCATCTGCCGTAGTTCCATCATGTTGGAAATCCGCTCATATCATACCCCTATTTAAATCAGGGTACCTATGCGACTTAAATAACTAGAGACCAATCTCAATCCTACCAATCCTTTCTAAAATCTTCGAAAAGTTGATTTATAAACAGTTGAAGACCCATCTCGAAACCTTTTCTCTCCTCAACACAGCACAATCAGGCTTTCATTCTAATCATAGCACCATTACTGCTTCAGCCAAAGTCACCAACGACTGGATTTCAGCTAAGGATGCTAAGAAAATCACAGATGCAGTATTCTTAGACCTAAGCAAAGCAACTGACACCGCTGACCATAATCTAATTGTAAACTGCCATGCCAACATAGGCGCCACCCCAGTTACTTCCCAATGGTTCTCCAATTACCTAACAGGAAGGATGTAGAAAATCAAAGCAGGTGGGCTGTTCTCTGCCTTTTTACCTATCACCAGGGGAGTCCCTCAAGACTCCATCTTAGGTCCTATACTCTTCTCCCTATACATCAACAACCTTGATTCACAAATAACCAGGTCTACCCTGCATTTGTTTGCAGATGACACAGTCATGTACACATCAGGCCCTTCATTACTGGAAGTCAGGGACATACTCCAAGCCGACTTTACACAGTTAGAAACTAATCTCATCAATAACAAACTTCTCCTAAACACCAAAAAAACCAAGGCCATGATTTTCTCCCTTAATATCCCTCCCAACCTGCCCCAAGATTTCATTGTTACCTCCCTAGGCGAACCGCTGGAAGTTACCTCCAAAACTAAATATCTCTGCTTCTGGTTAGACAGTAAGCTCTCCTTCAATAAGCATACTGATGTCCAGTCCAGAAAGCTAAAAGCTAGACTAGACTTCTTTTTCCAAAATAGGTCCCTCTTCCCCCTGGAAACCAGACTCAGGCTTGTTCAGACTACCTTACTTGATTACAGGGACATCATCTATACTTCCTCAGCAGTTACCAACCTAAACAAACTAGACATCCTCTACCGCCGTGCCTTGCGTTTCATTACAAACTACCCATTCCAAACCCATCATTGCGAGCTGTACGCAGCTGTTCATTGGACATCACTTACCATTAGAAGCACGCTTCATGCTGGCATTTGGACCTTAAAACTTCTCCTGAACAAACTTCCAAGTTATTTAACAGCTCTTATCCATACCTCCCATAGTCCTTATTCCCTCAGAAAATCAGATTTTATCCTACTTGACGTACCCAGGAATCGCACCTTCTTTGGCAGAAAAGCCATCTCAATTGCCCTACCAACTATTTGGAACCAGCTGCAATCTACTCTGAAACTATTCAGTGTAGTCTCTGTGAATTTCTTCAAAAGATTAGTGGCCTCAATAATAAAGGATACCTGTAACTGCTTTTAATCCCCTTCCCAATCCTTCCCCACTCCCCCATGCTTCCTCTTACTACACTGCTATTTTTGAACTTTTTGAATTTGCACTAGATATTTTCAGACTGACAGTGGACCGATGTATTTTTGCAGGACCTAGTCTGCTCTTAATGCATTGTCATGCCTTTACCTATATGTACTGCACATTTCGCTAGCAAATATATCCTTCATGTGTTGCTATGTTATTTCCTGTATGTAATGCTTATTTTGCTTATAAATGTGTCCATGACCTCCTTGTGAATGAGCCTGTTCAATGGAGTGTTCCTGTAATAAACCTGAACTTTAACTGTCCAGCGTGCCCATCGGACGACGCTGGTGCAGGCCGCCATGTAAACCAGCAGGCACAGGAAGTCCCGGCCAAGGTGCACTTGCCCAACCCAAAAGGATCAGGCAAAGAAGGAGAGGGCCTCCGCCCTGTCTATTAGGAGTTGAGCCCTGGCTCTGTAAGAGTCGAGCTCTGCCCCGATGAAGCTCACCATCTCCGAGGGCATGAGTTCTGACTTGACCTCATTGACCAGAAGGCCAAGGGAGATGCAGTTCTGGAGGGCCAGGTCCCTAAACCACTCCAACTCCTGTCTGGAGAGATCCATCATCATCTGAGAGAGCGTGACCATCCTGAAGGTGCGAGACTGGAACTTGTTCAGGTCATGCATATCTAAGATGGGACACCAGCCCCCAAATCTGTTTTGGCACCAAGAAATATCTGGCGACAAACCCTGGGTGTACCGAGGTCCGCGACAGGAACCATGACCTCCTTGTGGAGGAGCTGGGCAATGTCGTCCCAAAGGACGAAAGAATGTCTGCAGATACGAACATAGAAACTGCCATCAGAAAAGGCCATTTGGCCTATCGAGTCTGCTCGATTTTGCAGCTAGCACCCCTACTCAGCAGCTGCCCCTCCCACCCTACCCCCACCTCCCACGACACTCCCTTTTGCCCTATCCCAGCCCCTTTTGAAGCATCCCACTGTTTTACTGGCAGTAATGCGTTCCACTTTACTACCACCCTTTCCACAAAGAAATGCCTCCTCATCTCCCTCCTAAACCTTCTACCTTCCAATCTCATGTCACGATCCTGAGTGTCTCTCCCCACCCTCCCCTTGAACAGTGCCTCAGCGCCTGTCCTGTTTATTCCTCTCATGTACTTAAAGGTCTCAATCATATCCCCCCCATCCCTCCTCTCCTCCAGAGAGTGCATGTTCAGCTCCCTCAGTCTAACCTCATATGGTAACTCTCCCAGGCCCATGATCATCTTTGTTGCTCTGTGTTACACTCCTTCCAGCACTCTAATGTCCCTCTTTAGGCACGGGCGCTAAAACTGAATGCAGTACTCCAGGTGGGGTCTGACCAGTGATCTGTCTAATGGCAGAATAACCTCCCACCTCCTAGAGGTTATACCCCATGCAATATAACCTAGCATCTTGTTGGCCACTGCTGCTGCTTTCCTACACTGTGCTGCATTGTTCATTGCTCCCATAATCAGCACCACCAGATCCTTCTCCTCCTCAAGTCACAGCTAGCTGCATCCCCCCCCCCCGAAGGTAGCTCCTCTTTGGATTCTCTGACCTGAAATGCAGCACCTTGCATTTTTTAGCATTGAAACCAAGTTGCCAGGTGTCAGACCATGTCTCCAGCCTTGTTAGATCTTCCTGAAATCCCTTCCAGACCCCTTGGTCAACCACCACTGTGGGCTCCCATCTTAGTGTCATCCGCAAATAAACTGATCTTGCAATTTATGCCTACCGAGATGTCTGCAATAAACACCCCAAACAACACTGGCCCCAGCAGTGACCCCTGTGGGACCCCACTCATCACTGCCTTTGGGGATAATTCACCTCCCACCATCAGTCTCTACAGCCAGTTCCCCAACCCACCAATTTTGCCCCCACCCATGTGCCCCTTAGCTTATATGCTAGTCTCCCATGTGGCACTGAGTCAAATGCCTTACTGAAGTCAAGGTACAGGACATCCACTGCGTGCCCTTAGTCCATTTCCCTAGTCACCCAATCACAGTAGTCCACTAGGTTGGTCTGGCAGGATCTGCCCTTGACAAAGCCATGCTGCACACTGTCCTTCACCCCACTGACCTCCAGCAGAGTCAACAGCCTCTCCTTCAAGACTGTTTACATCAGTTTCCCCATTATGGACATGAGACTCACCGGTCTATAGTTCCCTGGTTCATCTTTGGGACCACTCTTATGGAGTGGAACCACACAAGCCATCCTCCAATCCTGAGGTTCACACCCTCAGTCCAGAGAGGCATTAAATAGGTCTGCCAATGGGCCTGCAAGGACCTCTGCCAACTTCTTCAGTACCCTGGGGTGTATGCCATCTGGCCCCTGTGCCTTGTCCACCCCCAGTGCCCTTAACCCATCTAGCAATCTACTTTCTGTGATTTCCCCATCCGTCACCACTCCCCCACTGAGCCTATCCTCCCCCCAACCTTAGCTATCCCCCCTTTCTCTTTATTAAAAACCAAGCAGAAGTAGTCGTAAAGTGCTTCTGTCTTTTCATCCCCTTTTTCCACCCATTTTCCCTCCTTCTTAATCCTTACTATTTGGTCCTTACAACCCCTTTTCTCCTTTCCCCCTCTTTAATTCCCTTCGCCAGCCTGAGCTCCCTTGACGCCTTTGCTACCCTTACTTCCGTGGTCACCACCTTTGCTTCCTTCAGGTAGTCCTCCCTGTCCTCCCCCTCCCTATTCTCCTGTATCTCCTATAGGCGACTCATTTCCTAGTCACCCTGTCTAGAACACCTTTGCTCATCCAGCTAGGTTTCTTCACCCCAGCCTTTTTACTTTGGGCCTTGCTACAGTAATTTGTTACCTCCACTATCCCTATATTAATGAGTTCCCACCTCTGATTCGTGTCCATATTAGGCTGAATTCTGTCCAGAAACCTCTGCACATCTTCACCCATCTTTTTTAAGTCAGCCTTTCTAAAGTCTAGCACCTTTGTGTCAGTTATTCTGCTCTCACTGCCCAGCTGCAACTGGAACCACACTGTCTGGTGGACACTCCCACCAGTGGTTCCTCACCCTCAGCTCCCTCACCCACTTCCCATTAAGACAATATAAGGTCAAGGGTATTCCCTTCCCTAGTTGGTTCGCTGACCAATTGCATCAGGAAGTTATCCTGGAAAGTGTCTAGCATTATCTGTTCCCTTCTACACTTGGTGATAGGTGTCCCCCACTCCACTCTCGGCAGGCTGAAGTCACCTATCACCACCCCACCCTTCTCACAGTTCCTCTGGATCTGTTCCGCCAATACCCTATATGTCCTTTCCAATTGGGAGGGCAGCCTATACACCATCCCCAACCGTAGTGTCTTATTTTTGGGATCTTGGATTTGCATCCACAGAGCCTCTGCATCTCCCCTTCCCCAACACCGTTAGCTCCTCACTCACATACAGCGCTATCTCCCCCATTTCCTTAACTCTATCCTTGCAGAATAGTCTGTAACCTGGAACCACCAGGTCCCAGTCATAGTTTTGGGTGGCCCACGTCTCGGTGATGACTGCCATGTCCACCCCTCCCCTCCACCATGTGAGTCTGTAGTTCTGCATTTTTATTTCCCCGAGCTTCTGGCATTTAAAGATACCACCCTCCACCCCCTTTCTTTCTCTCTCTCCCCTCCCTCCTTCCTCCACTCCCTTTATGGACCTCCCCATATTGTTTGTTCCTCGTCTTATCTCACCGTTACGGGGGGGGGGGGAGTAAGCCCATATGGTGTCCCATCTTGAGGCCTCTGATCACCTCGATCCCTCCTGCCACCCTCTCTCCTAGTTTAAATTTTCCTCAATACACTCCCCAAATTTTTGCTTCAGTACTTCCTTCCCCTCTTTGTTTAAGTGCAGTCTACCTTTAGCGTATAGATTGCTGTCTTCCCAGATCACCCCCCACTCTCCTACCAGCCCATACCCTTTTTCCTGACACCGGGTTACCAGCCATTCATTAAACTCCTGAATCCTCAGTTTTCTTGCCATACTTACCCCTGAGACTAGGAGTACCTCCGAGAAGGTAACTAATCTTCCGGCCCCTTCGCAAACAGGACCTAAATTCTCAAACCTCCTCTTCCATCTCATCTACTGTCCCATCAACCAGGTCACTGTAATATGTATGGCACTTTAGAGTCAAATGTGTGGCAGCTTAGACTCAACACAAAGAAGTGAAAAAGTAATGCACCTGGGAAACAAAAACCCAGGGGAAGTATACACAATGGGGGGTGAGATACTGACAACAAAAATGGAAAGGGACCTGGGCGTAATCATATCAGATGACCTGTGGTTTGGAGAGACTGGAAGCGCATCCTCAGGATCACGAGAACAGCTGCACGGGAGTCTGAGCTGGACGTCATTGTCCACCTAGGGACAAATGACTTGGCTAATCATGAGATTAGAGCAGTGCAGAAGGACTCTGTAGAATTGGGGAGGGGCCTACGACAAGTAGCACACACAATATCCTTCTCTAAGGTGCTGCCTGTCACTGGCATGAGGAGGCGAGGGTACTTGCACCATGCAGTTCAATGAATGGTTGAAAAATGGTGTGAGGACACAGGGTTTGGCTTCATTGGGGACTGGGGTTCCACCTGGAGGACACCAGCCTATACTGGCAGGATGGTCTGCATCTGTCCAGGAAGGAACAAGTCTTTTGAGCAATCTGTTTAAATGTTTCATTGGCAAGCTTTTAAACTAGTCAAGGGGAGGCACTGATAAGCAGCAGGAGAATCCCAGCCTCTCCCTATAAAACAGGGTACTAAATGAGAAAAAGACCGAGGTAGACAGGTCAGTGGAGGATGCTGCAAAAGAAGGTAAAGCCATCAAAAAATGGAGAGCAATGAGTACCAATGCCCATAGTCTGAGTAACAAACTTCCTGAATTAGTGGCATTGATGGAAGAGGAACATCTGGATATCGTGGCAGTCACAGAAACATGGTACACACAAAACCATGACTGGCACATAAACATACCAGGATACACTATCTACAGGAGGGACAGGGAGGGTAAAAGAGGAGGAGGAGCTGCTCTTTACATAAGGGAAGGAATCAAAGCAACAGAACAAACGGAAAACAGGGAGAAGAAGCACTGTGGGTAAATTTGGAGACCGGCAATGGCACCACAATCCGCACAGGGGTTGTGTACAGACCCCCTTCTCAGGGGGAGGAAATGGACAAGGAAATGATAGAAAGAATACTTAGAATGGCAGAAAAAGGGGAGATATTGCTGATGGGTGATCTGAATATGCCAGATGTTAACTGGAGTGCAGTTGCAGCAGCCACTTCAAAGAGTGGGGTTATTCTAGATGCCCTACAAGGGGCATGCCTTAGACAACTAGTATTGGAGCCCACTCGAGAGCAGGCAATCTTAGACCTGGTTCTCAAAAATGGAGATGAAGACAGGATCACAGATGTAGAAGTGGGTAGCCATCTGGGAACTAGCGACCATCGAACAGTATGGTTCACAATAAACACAGCAATAGAGTCAAGCCATACAAAGGCAAAAGTACTAGACTTTAGGAGGGCTGACTTTGCCAAAATGGGTGAGTGCCTAGGAATGCACTAGCAAATGGGCAGGAAGGAGGGGTGGAAGAACAATGGGGAATAATAAAAACTGCCATCACAGAGGTAACAAGCCTTTGTGTGAAGCAAATTAACAAAACAAAACAATGTAAGAAACCACTATGGTTCTCAAAGGAAGTGGCAGTGAAGGTTCAAGAGAAAAAGAAAGCATACAGGAAATACAGTTCCCTGTCCTGGTCCTTCTGTGATTCCTTGTATCAGTTAAAGCAAAAGGAAGCTGGGAAGGCAGTCAGAACAGCAAAGGCCCAAACCGAGGAAAAGATAGCCAACTCCGTTAAAAAGGGGGATAAAACCTTTTATAGGTACATCAGGGAGCGAAGGAAGACCAAGGGAGGGCTAGTGAGGCTTAATAAAGAGGAGGGAGGGTGGGCAGAGGGTGACTGTGAAAAGGCAGAGATACTAAACAAATATTTTTGCTCAGTATTTACAAAGGAAATGGGGGAGGTACTTAAACAGTAGAAACACTCTGGATACAGAAGTTGATACCAGCCCATTTACAGAAGAAAGGGTTCTGAAAGAACTCTTAAAACTGAAGGTGGACAAAGCAATGGGGCCTGATGGGATTTATCCCAGAATTCTAAAAGAACTAAGGGTAGAACTAGTGACACCACTGACTACCTTCTTTAATAAATCATGGGAGGATGGGGTGGTACCCGAGGACTGGAGAAGGGCAGATGTGATTCCCCTTCACAAAAGTGGGAGCAAGGCAGAAGCAGAAAACTACAGACTTGTTAGTTTAACCTCAGTGGTAGGGAAAATGATGGAATCACTTCTGAAGGAAAGAATTGTTGAGTATCTAGAGGCCAGAGGGCTCAGGACCCAACCAGCATGGATTCACAGAGGGAAGGTCATGCCAGACAAATCTGATAGATTTCTTTGACTGGGTGACCAAAGTAGTAGATCAGGGAGGGCTGTGGACATGGCCTACCTAGACTTTAATGAAGCATTTGACACAGTCCCACACAAAAGATTAATATACAAGTTAGCCAGCCTCGGAGTGGGTCCCAAGATGACAGCCTGGGTAAGAACTGGCTGGAGAATAGACACAGCGATAATAGTAAATGGAGTCCACTCTGAAGAAAGAGGGGTTACTAGTGGAGTACCGCAGGGTTCAGTATTAGGACCGGTCCTCTTCAGTGTCTTTATAAGCAACATTGCAGAGGAACTGGAAGGAAAAGTATGTCTCTTTGCAGATGACACAAAGATCTGCAATAGAGTTGATGCACAAGGTGGGGTGGAAAGGATGAGAAGGGACTTGGCAAGGTTAGAGGAATGGTCAAATGTATGGCAGCTTAGATTCAATGCTATGAAGTGCAAGGTAATGCACCTGGGAAACAAACACCCAGGGGAAGAGTACACAATGGGGGGTGAGATACTAACAACAACAAAAATGGAAAGGGACCTGGGGGTAGTCATATTAGATGACCTAAAGGTGGGCAAGCAATGTGAGAGGGCAGCAAGGAGGATGGGGGATACTGGGATGCATAGGAGAGGCATCACCAGTAGAAAACAGGAAGTTATTATCCCTCTGTACAGACAGTTGGTGAGACCCCATCTGGAGTACTACGTGCAGTTCTGGAGACCCAATCTCTGCAAGGACATAGACAGGATAGAGGCTGTCCAGAGAGGGCAACTAAAATGGTGCAGGGTCTGCACGAAGACATATGAAGAAAGACTTAAGGAGCTGAATATGTATAGCCTCGAGGAAAGGAGGAGAGGGGACATGATAGAAACTTTCAAGTATCTCAAGGAATCAACAAAGTCCAAGAGGGTAGCATCTTTCAAAAAGAGGTGTGCAAGAACAAGGGGCACAATTTGAAGATAGAAGGGGCAGCTCAGAGGTAATTTAAGGAAGTATTTTTTCACAGAGAGGGTTGTGGATGCATGGTACGGCCTTCCAGAGGAGGCTGTGGAGTCAAAAACAGAGGTGGAATTCAAGCATGCATGGGACAGTCATAAGGCAATTCTAGGGGTTGGGGGTAGGAAGAAGTAGGCTGCTGGTTAACTAGGATCTGCAGCTTATCCAATAGGTAGGGAAATGGGCAGACTGGGTGGACCAAGCGGTCCTTATCTGCCGTCAAAATCTATGTTTCTATGACCTAGAGGTGGGCCAGCAATGTGAGAAGGCAGTAAGGAGGGCTGGGGGGATACTGGGATGCATAGGGAGAGGGATCACCAGTAGAAAACAAAGTTGTTGGCCCTCTGTACAGACAGTTGGTAAGACCACATCTGGAGTACAGTGTACATACCTCTCAACTGTACCACATTATGGGGAACATTCCTCATTTTACTTCACAAAAGCTCCCTGTTCCACAATGTGAGGACTTGTCCCACATTAAGTGTTAACATTTTAAAGCAAAAATCTATAGTAAATGATGCAAAAAATATATTATTCAATTAATAACAAACTTTCTGAACATAAATACAAACATTTGAACAGTGTTCTGAGCTTCTAAGGTAAAGGTTTGATTAAGTGTTCCACATTTTGCTCCTTTGTTCCACATTTTGAGAGGCAGTGTTCCACATTTGGGGGACAAAAGGTTGAGAGGTATGACTGTGTATAGTTCTGGAGACCCCGTCTCCACAAAGACATAGACAGGGTGGAGGCTGTCCAGAGGAGGGCAACCAAAATAGTGCAGGGTCTGCACCAGAAGACAGATGAAGAAAGACTAAAGGAGCTTAAGATGTACAGGCTCGAGGAAAGGGGGGGGGGGGGGACATGATAAAATCTTTCAAATACTTCAAGGGAATCAACAAAGTCCAAGAGGGTAGCATCTTTCAGAAAAAGAGATGTGCAAGATCAAGGGGCACAATTTGAAGGTAGAGGGGGATGACTCAGAGGTAATGCGAGGAAGTATTTCTTCACAGAGAGGGTTGTATATGCATGGAACAGCCTTCCTGAGGAGTTCGTAGAGTCAAAAACATTGGGGGAATTCACGAATGCATGGGACAGACATAAGCCAATTCTAGCGGGGGTAGTATCTGCAGCTGATCCGTTAGGTAGGGAAATGGGCAGACTAGGTAGGCCAAGCAGTCCTTATCTGCCATCAAATTCTATGTTTCTATTCATCCCCAGGTGCAGAATTAGATGCGTTTCTTCCCTGCCCTTTCGAGCATATTTTAGTACTGATTGCTCCACCCTTTCTGCCTTCATTCCTGGCATGGCTCCACCCAGACCCGGCTATGCCTTTCTCCCTTGCTACCCCACCTGACCCTTCTCAGTATTAAGTCCCCTAACACTAAGATCCCACCCCTTTCTCCAGTCACCCCTCCCATCCTCCCTTCCCCTCCCTTGGGGCATGGGCTTGGCAAGGCAGGTACTACTCAAATTCCAGAGGCAGACCTGACTGACCACTCTGAGAACCCACCTGTCCGTGGTGACAGCGGACCAGTCGGAAAGGAACTGACGTAGCCGGCCTCCCATGGGAGAACCCAGGGGTGGTGTGACAGGCATGAAAGAGGCACTTATTATCCTGTCATGGGCAAGCTTGGAGGAGGAGGGCCCAGCTGAGGAAGCACCAGGGCCTCTTCCCCCAGGCTTGTGGGCAACAGAGGCCACTGACTTTAGCCAAGGTCACCAGGCCTGAACCTGCTGACCAGTCTGGGGCTGGGCGGGTTTGGAAAAGCAACAGTAGAGGTGGGCTAAAAGGGCTTCTTTTTCTGCTGCTTGGAGACCTTGAGGTCCCTCTGGGTGGATGTCACCAAGTCTAAGGTGGCTCTGGACTTCTCAGTGTGGGTGAGGTGAGCTTGACCATGGGCCTGAACAGGTTGGTGCACAGGAAAGGGACATTCGCCAGCTTGTGCTGGGTGTCTGCCACGAAGGTCGAGATACGCAGCCAAGCCCTGCTATGCATGGCCACTGTGGCCGGCACAGAATGGGCACAGGAGTCCCCAATGTCCATGGCTGTCTGGAGCTGCTGCTTAGCCACAATCCAACCGTATTATTGGATCTGTTTGACCGTGGTCTGGAGGTCCGCTGGGAGATGAGGTAGCACCTCATCCAAAGTGCCAAACAGAGCATGAGAGAAGTGGGGCCATCATGAGGGCTGAGCTAGCCTGGTGAAGGCCAAGCGAAGAGGCAGCGTAGACCTTTTTTTCGCCAAATGGTACAATTTTTTGGACTCCTCCTCCTTGTCAGATGGTTTATCAATGTCCACCTACATAGCCAGAGCACCTGAACACAGAATCGGCCGCCAAGCCCTCGGCCAAGGAATGTTCTGTGAACCCGGAAAGGGAACCAGTGGGAATCACATACTTGTGGGCCATCCGAGCAGACGCTCTGGGCAGGCGGCAGTTAACTGCCAAAGCTCCAGGGCAGAGCCAAGGATGGCCTCTGCTACTGGGAAGGCTTCCCAAGGGAAGTCACCCCAGCCCAAGATCTCTGTGAGAGGGTACAGAGTCCTTTTTCCAACAGGCTCTATCTTAAGACCTGTGGATTCCAAGATCAGGCAGAGAAGGTCCATGAAGGAGGCAGGGCCTTCATCCGTCGAGAGACACCCAGCTGACTATGTGTCCACCGAATGGGAGTGTAAGGAGGAACCTCCCAACTACAAGGAGTCGTCGAAGAGAGGCTGACCGCCTGAATCCCCACTGGCTGAGACTCCTTGGTCAGAGCGCCAGATTTAGGCTGTTCAGGCGGCTCCATGGATATCGGCACAGATGCCTGGAGGGGCTGAGCTGGGACAGTTATGGTCGGCTCCTGATGCGGCGAAGGCAGGTGATGGCCTGGGTAGAAGCCGGAACAGGCTTCAAACTGGCGAATACCAGCTGTTGCCATCTGAGATCCTCATGGCATCGCCACAACTTGTGCTGAAGCCTCTCCTCACTGGATGAGGATGAAGAATAGCGGTGACACTGCTTTCCCGAGCAACGAGAGCGCCGATGTTGGCGTTAGCCACTCGACCCATGGGAAAAAGACTGGGACCTTCACCTCAACCGCCAGCGGGCCCTCAGAGGGTGCCAGCGAGAGCTAGGGCACCTCTGGTTCCTGGTCAATAACGATAGGCGGCAGGTCAGTGGACTGATCTGTCCCTCCCTGGGTTTGAGTCAGGATTGGAGTCCTGGACAGAGAAGTATCAGCTTCTTCAGCCGACAACTGGTTGACCAGCTCGAGAAAGACCTCAGCCAGAAGGTCACCCTGCGGCTCGGCAAACTGGCCCAAAGGGGATACTGTGGAGCTGGCAGCATGGGCCGAAGATTCGACCAAAGTCATATCTGGTGAAGCACAGAAATTGGAAGCCCAAGAGCATTCCCAATCCCACGATCGATGGCGAGACCATTTTTGGACCTCTTGTTAGACTTGGACTAGTGTGCTGACGAAGGACCCTGACCATGAGTCGGACGAGCCTGGCACATGTCCTTAAATGCCCCTGTGAAGGAGGCACCCAAAGAGAGTAGCAAAATGGCCAAAGCTGAGGAGGCCGGAGCTGCTACCTTCTCGAAAGCCACTAGCTGTAAGACCCAACCCACAGCTGTGGAGACCACTAGGCAGGCGTCCTTTAAAGACCAACTGGCAGGCATCCTTCGACTTGACCGACAGGTATCGTTCATTCAGACGGCCCAAAAGTTAAGCGGGTGCAGAGGTCATCAAAAATGGATGGATGGAAGGTACGACAGATGTAGCAGTCCTGGGGATCGTGCTCATGGCCAAGGCAGTATACACACGTGGTGTGCGAATCCATTCAGGATATCTTCTGCCCGCAGATACATTTTCGTAACCCCGGAACAGTTTTCTTGTCGTCCATGAAGGTAAAGAAGAATTAAACATAGAAACATAGAATTTGACAGAAGATAAGGACCACTTGGCCCACCTAGTCTGCCCATTTTCCTACCGAACAGATAAGCTGCAGATCCTAGTTAACCAACAGCTTACTTCATCCTACCCCTTATGTGCTATGAGCCTGAAGACACAAAGTTTGAATAACTTGGGAGGAAATCCAAAGATTTTACAACAAAGGGCCTACTCAGCATGACAGCGGTAAGGAGGGAACCTGCTTCTTCCAGCAGAAAGGAAGATCTGGCATCATGGGGCGGAGCCGAGGGAGTTACCACCCAGGTGGGTAAGAGGAGCCAGCTTGAACAGAAGACACACGTGTGTGTGTGTGTGTGTGTGTAAAAAGGAAGACCCTCACCTCCCCTTTTTTTGTTTCACAAGTCAAAAGTAGGAGGCTGGAAGTGGTCAAGATAATGCACAGTTCCAGGCACTTGCATGAGCAGGGATGGTAGGTGAGAGTTTGAATGAAGAACATATTCTGGAATATTAACAATTACAGTGAGTATGTAAGTTTCAGTCTTCACCATTCACTCCCAGTTATGGGTCAGAGTATCAAGCTTTCCCCACAATAGCGGAGGAGTTGGTCCACCCTAAGGGATAAAATACTTCCCTCTGTCCTCTGTGAGGTCACAGCCATTAAGTGCAGGGACTCATTACAGGTCCGGCAGGACTAAGACAGGTAAGGAGCAGCCAGAGGCTCCCATGGTCTGGGAGCAAGAGGGCACCCTGACAACTCACACTTGAGTCTACAAGGAGGAAACGAGTCCCCTGGTAGGGCAGTTCAGCACCCTACTCCAGGCTGGGGTGCCAACCAGGAGAGGCGAAGCCATGCCACTCACCAAATGTAGACTGCAGTTCTCATCAGCCTGGAAGTCAACTCACTGGCGTCATAAGATGCCCTCACTTGGTGCCACATCAGCTCCAGGCCCTGGGCTGAAAGGCAAACGGCCTAGCAGGGTGACTCTCAATCCATCATGGGCACAAAAAGCTGACTCAGCTTTGTCCACACATGCTTGCTATAAGCTGCCTGATGTGTTTAGTGTGCAGAAATGCACATCACAGTGCATTCTGACACAAAAACTCTCCTGCCCCAACATCAAACTCAACAGAGTCGGTGGCGGAGGGTGGGGCCGTCGTGCACTGGATGCCTAGGCCCAAAGGGGGTCTGCAGCGCCAGTAACTGGAGACCCAAGTGCAATATCCGCACTGGACATCCTGAGGGGCTGGAGAGGGGCAAACTGATAGGAGCCAAACGTTCCAGGAGACCTCTGCAAACAGTCAGGGCCACAGAGGGATGACAGCATTGTCATGGCTGTATTTACCAATGAATGACAGCACCAGGGTAGCAGTATTGCGACCTACAAAAGGTTCAAGACTCAGCTCCTGTATCATCTCCAAAAGGAATTGCTGGTACTGAGAGTAATGGGCATCAGAGGACAGCTGGACCAGAAATTCCTCTTCCTCAGAGGAAGAAGTGGTAGAAAAGGACCTAGATTCAGGTGGCAGCGGTGGAGGAACCTCAGGCCTAAAAACAGCCTGATCAGCTCTGAGGTGAAACTGACAGAACACACCAGTCACTGATCTTTACTGGTCCGAGGTCTTAGACCCCAGAGCACCAGATATACTTGGGATAGGAGACGGTGGCAGAGGAAGGGGAGAAGAAGGGAAACAGATTGTCAGGCCAGGTCCTCTGCCACAGTTGCAAGATGCTCAGCGGACCTCGCCCAACTGTGAATGACTAACATCTGTGGACAGACCCAGACAGTGCCCTTCAGGAGAACCCATGGTTGAGAGTGCAGCTTTATGTGTCCCACAGGGCAGCCCTGATCCCCACTAGTGACAGGTCCAGACGGTTCTGGAGAGTAGCTAGGCCCTGGACTAGCACAGCAACCCCTGCCAGAGTTTCCAACATCTCTAGACAAGAGATGAGCCACAGACCCATTGCCCTCCCTCATCTCCTCACCATTACTGACCCTGCCCCCTGGGCCGAGCAGACTGTAGGCCAGGGTCTGCACTGCACTGCAGTCAGCCATGGATCTAGTACTGCGAATGGCACCGCCAACAGCAACGGAACCTGAACCGGCACCATAAATGGCGCCAGAAAGGGTTCTGGCACCGACCCCAACACCAGCCTGAAGGGAAACTCCAGAGAGGCCCACAGCCCTTAGACAAGCTCGGAACCAAGCCCAAGAAGACTTTCATCCACAACAACTCCACCCGCAGGTCCAAGGTCAATGCCATCATCCTCCGCGGGTCATCCGACCACTCGAGGAAGAAATAACAATAAACCCAGGGTCTACAGCAGGGATGGATCTGGAACCTTTCCCTCTTCCAGCACCAAGAAAGGTGTCGAAAGAGGACCTGGTCTTGCGGCCGGCACCACCCTGCTCACCGGTACTGGCCTCAGTACCAGGCGCTAGGGCAGCACCAAGGCACAACGATGAGGTGCCCACCCGTGTAGACCCAGCATATAGCCTTGCCCTCACCACCAGAGGCATCCAGTACGCCGAATGGCTGAAAGACTAAGAGGGGTGCTCAGATGGCCTAGCACAGGAAACCAACTGTCCACCTGACCCCGATCCCAGGACCTCCCACGTCTCAGCGAGGCAAGTATGTGGAGTGCCCTGGTCTTCCTCTTCACCTCCACCGAAAGGTCATTGGGTGAATATTGTTGCACAGATCCCCGAAATGGAGAGAATCACCGTTAAAGTGCAAGACACAGCCCAGGCCTACCTATCCCACTGGTCTCTCTGGGAGTTCTCACAGGACTAGGGCAAAACAAAGCGAGGCAGTCCATCTGGCAAGCTGAATTTTAAGGGATAAGTTTGCTCCTAGAGTTTTTTAGTCTCTTGCATAACAAATCAGCCCTTCAATCACTGAAATACACCTAAAAAGAGGTCCAAGATCAGAGGTGCGTCCAATGATTGATTACTAGTGCCCCCTTCAATTATTTAATGTTGTTTTTTAATTTTTTCCATGTATTAATAGTGGCAGAATCTGTACCCAGTGTCAACTGCTTTCGTTGTTATGGAAGATAAGAGTATTCTTGTTAGAGATTAACTTTTGTTGCTTTACAGTTTCCATATATAGTTGTAACGTTAAAATACTACAGAGTCATTTGAAAACTATATGTAATTGATGCCATGTATTGTACTATATTTTACTCTCTTAATGAAGTACACACAAAAAATTGGGGCGATCTTTGTTTGTTCAGGGAATGGGGTAGACATTAGGGCTGACAACCCCAAGGAAGATCCCACCAATGAACTGCCAAGATTCTGGAGATCCAAAACCCTTATGTTTTTTTCCTTCTGCTGCTTAGGGAGTGGGAATGGGGAGTTAGTGTTGGAAATCCTAACACTTCATTTCCCTATTTTTGTGGTGTTAACTTGAACCTTAACTATGCATTAATGCAGTATTTTGCAAAGAATTTCCTTTCTTCTTGAAACAGTGGAATCCCATCCTCATTAACAGATGTAGAAGCACAGGGTGCACTGACGGATGGCAAGAAATCATGCGGCTGTCTGTTGGGCTGTAGAAGTAAAGGGCCTCTGTTCCCTGCACTTCCATGTGGAAAAATACAGAGGCACAGGGCAAACAGTCCACCTGTCAGCCAATGCACAGGGCACTCTGCTACCCACAGATGCAGATTCCGGGGCCCTATGCCAAGAGAATGCTGCCTTCACTATATGGTACCTTGGAGCCGTGAGGACAACCTTGCATCTTTCAATCCCTGATTGGTGTGGGGAAGGGAGCATAACAACATCATCCTTCCACCCTCACCCCATCCAGCTGGGTCACTGATAGAGTTCACACCTGAACTCAGCTCACAGGAATGGGACACTACAGCATACCCACTGGGGTCAAGACTTGCACTACACACAAAGTTTCTTATTTTTTTTTTTTTTACCTCAAATTTTCAAAATAGCTGTTTTATAATTCTCCTTATAAGCATTACGTGGTATTTACAGTATACTGGCAAAAAGTCATTTCACACCAGAAGTGCGAAAACACATTTTGTCCAGGATTTAAAATGTGACACCTGTCATGTTGATGAGGTGGTGTAAAAAATGGCCATGTTACAAGTTTGGAATAAAAAATATTGAAAATGAGTGAAGTTGGGCCCACCCAGTGGTCCAGAGGGTTGAGCTATACATGTCTCACCTGCCGCCACACCAGTGATCCTAGTACGATGATGGAGTCGGTTCGTCAAGGACTGGCCAGATAGGGAGGATTGAGCATTCATAGTATGGCTCTCCTCCACTGGGAGGGAGGGCTGTGGGTTCCCGGTGTGACACTTGGCCATCTGGTTATGATTATTGTATGTTATTATTATAATAAATAAATGGTCTGTGTATGAAATTTCAGTGTGTGAGGAATTTTGCCTACAACTTCAAGGTGTCAGTGACTGAAAAGAAAAAATTACTTACCATAGTAATGTTGTTTCTTCTAATGGAGTCTTGCTGTATTCTTACTAAATGCAGTTATGCCCAGCACTTGAAATGCCCCGGAGAATAGAGAGTTAACTCTATGCAGAAGCATAAAACGTTGAGCTCGAGCTCGGTTTTCAAACCTCTGTCTCTAGCACTATGAAGTGTAACCATCAGATTATTACGAGCACTAGCTAATAAAAGTAATAGGTGGAAAGTATTTCAACTCTTGCAAGACAAATGACTGCACAAATTGTTTTTAGGGTCAAAAGACTCAAGTCGAGAATCCCAAAAAGAAAGCTAAATATAAAACCAAAGTAGGTAGAGAGCTAAAACATAACTAAAACCCAAAAGATAGGGCAAGCCAAGAACACCTCTGGGGTGCAGCACTGTGCCTGCCCACCCACATCCCAAAACTACTGGGTTCTAGGAGGGGAGGCAGGGAGGGAGGTCAGAATACAGCAAGACTCCATTATAAGAAATAACATTACTATGCCAAGTAATTTTTTCTTCAAACAACATGAAGTCTTGCTGTATTCTGATTAAATGCAGACTACCAAGCAGTACCCCCTTGGAGGTGGGAGTCACAGAACCTATTTTGGGAACAGGCTGTGAAGCACAGCTGTGCCAAACCTACCATCACTTCTAGACTGAATGTCCAGAGAACAATGCTTGGTAAATGTGTGAACAGTTTTCCAGGTGGCTGCTTTACAAATTTCCACTAAAGGTATATCCCTAGCTGCTGCGAGCGAAGCAGCTGTACTCCTGGTAGAATGAGCCCTCAGGCCTGAGGGAGGTTCCTTTCCAAGTTTTGAATAGCAGAACTGGATACAGGAGACCATCCACCTGGCAATAGTTCTCTTGGTGGCTGGTTTGCCCTTTCCCACCTCACCATAGGCGAGAAATAACTGAGAAGAAAAAAATACTCACCTTAGTAATGTTGTTTCTTCTAATGGAGTCTTGCTATATTATGACATATGCAGTTTGTCCCAGCCTTAGAACTGCTCTGGAGGTGAAAGAGTTAACTTCCATGCCAGGCATGGAATCTTGAGTGTGAGCTCGGTTGACAACTCTGTCTGTTGTTCTTCAAACTCAAACTGTCAGATCTTTACGAGCAAAACTCACTAAGATTCTGTGTGGAAGCTGTAAACCTACACTAGCCAACTGGCTACTAAAATATTAACACATTTTTTGGTTCCAAAACAAAGACTCAAGTCAGGGGATCCAAAAGAAAGAATAAAATAAAATACAACACCCAAACACCCCAAAAAGGAGGGATGAAAAACACAAGGTGGGCATCACTAAGTGCCAACACTGCACTGCCCACCCAAATCCCAAGAGCAGAGGTTCTGAGACGGGCAGGCAGTGGGGGAGGTCATAATATAGCAAGACTCCATTAGAAGAAACAACATTACTAAGGTGAGTAATTTTTTCTTCAAACAACATGAAGTCTTGCTATATTATGACATATGCAGACTACACAGCAGTACCTCCATGGAGGAGGGACAGAACCTACTTAGGAAATAGGCTCTGAAGCACAGCTGTGCCAAACCGAGCATCACTCCTAGCCTGGATGTCCAGGAGTAACGCTGGTGAAAGTGTGTACTGTTTTCCAGGTAGCTGCTTGACATATCTCTAAGACAGGGATGTCCCTGGCCGCAGCTAGGGACGCAGCTGTACCTCTGGTAGAGTGAGCCCTCAGGCCTGAAGGGGGAACCTTACCCAGTTTCTGATAACAAAATTGGATACAAGAGACAATCCACCTGGCAATGGCTCTTTTAGTGGCAGGTTTCCCTTTACCAACCTCGCTATAAGTGAGGAACAGTTGGAGGGAGTCAGACCTGTGACCCTTGGTACGCTCTATATAGTAACTAAGGGCTCTCTTTACATCTAGACTGTGCAGCCTCCTCTCGCCAGAGGAGGAATGGTCAGTGAAGTACACAGGAAGAGATATAGATTGATTGAGGTGGAAATCTGAAATCACCTTAGGCAAGAACTTCCTGTTAGTCCTGAGGACTACCTTATCTCTGTGAAAGGAGATAAAATCAGGCTCCACTGACAAAGCTTGAATTCACTTATGCGCCTGGCAGAAGTGATGGCTACTAAAAACACAGTTTTCCAAGTCAACTACTTAAGCTCTGTTGAAGACAAAGGCTCAAAGGGGGGTTGCATTAGCTGAGCAATGCAAACATTAAGATCCCAGGCAGGAGCAGGGTCCCTGAATGGGGGTTGTGTGAAGCAATCCCTTGAAAACCTGAGAATACAGGGTGAGCAGAAAGAGAAGAGGGCTTTCCTGCTGAAATAAAAGCAGAGAGAGCTGCCAAATGCACTTTCAGGGTAGCTGGCCTCAGCCCCAAAGTATTTAGATGGACCATATAATCCAGGACTGTGGGCAAATCAGCAGATTCTGGGGAGATATGCTTTCCAGAGCACCATATGGAAAACCTTTTCCATTTAGAATTATAAGTAGCCCTGGTGGAAGGCTTCCTAGAAGCTTTCAAGATATCGAGTACACCTTGAGAAAGGTGTAGGTCAGCAAACTCTAATTCTTCAAGAGCAGGCCCTGAGGTTGAGGGATTTGAGATTCAGATACCAAACTCTCCCCTGGGCACAGGTTAACAGATTGTGATTCCTGGGAAGACACAGGGGAAGGTGGACTGCTAAGGACAGAAGGAGTGGATACCAGGGCTGTCTGGCCCAATCTGGAGCAATCAGAATCATCTTGCAAGGTTGAGATCTGATTTTGACTAGCACCTTGAACAAGAGAGGAAGGGGAAAGGCATAGAGGAACTTCCCTTCCCAATCGAGAAGGAAGGCATCCAGGGGGACTGAGCCCAACACTGGGGGCCTGCAACAAAAAAGCAAAAGTTGGTGATTCTCTGGGGCTGCAAAAGATCTATCTGAGGGTGCCCCCCTGGCAAATATTAACTCCAGTACTAGGGGGATCCAGTGACCATTCGTGATGACCCCTGGGAAATCCTCATGAGAGCATCTGCCAGGACATTGTCCCTGCCTGGGAGGTGAACTGCCGTAAGGGAAGTGTTCAGGAATAAGCCAGAGACCACAACTTCATTGCCTCGGTGCACAAGGCCGAAGACCGAGTGCCCCCTTGCTTGTTGATGTACCACATTGTAGTGGTGTTGTCTGTTCTGACCTGTACCACTTTGTTCTGAACAGATGCAGAAAAAAACTGAATTCCTAGAAAAACAGCTCTGAGTTCCAACAGATTGATGTGGAGCAGAGATTCCTGAGGTGACCGCAATCCCTGGGTGGTGAGGTCGCCAATGTGAGCTCCCCATCCCAAGAGGGACGCATCTGTAGTAAGGGTCAAGGAGTGAGATTGAGGGATGAAAGGAACCCTCTGTCTCAGATTGCTCTGATCCTGCCACCACTGCAGGGCCTGGATCAGGGTTCGAGTTACTGGGATCAATTTGGTTAGAGGATCTCTCCTTTGAGAACAGACGGCTCTCAAACGGAACTGAATGTCCTTCATCTGAAATCTTGCTCCTTGCACTACAGCTGTGGAAGCAGCCTTATGCCCCAGGAGCTGTAGAAAGTGCCTTGCTGGTCGAGAGACCTGCAGAGTGAAGGAGGAGGCCAGAGCCACCAGGGTCTTTACTCTTTCTAGAAGAAGGAAAGCTCTGCCTGCTTTTGTGTCCAGTTCTGCGCCTATGAAGGTGAGTAACTGAACAGGCTCTAGAACTGACTTTGGAAGATTGAGAAGAAAACCTAGAGATGTAATCAGCTGCTGGCTAACCTGAAGGTGTAATTTGACTTGGTCTGGAGATTGACCCACTATGTCAGTCGTCCAGGTAAGGAAAGATGGCAATCTTTGCTTCCTTAAATGAGCAACTGCTACTGCCAGGCATTTTGTGAATACCCTTGGGGCAGAGGTGAGGTCAAGGGCATTGCTCTGAACTGGTAATGGCCTGAGGGCAGTTCAATCTGAGGTACTTCGTGGGAGCTTCTGAAGAGAACATGGAAGTAGGCATCCTTGAGGTCCAGGGATGCTAGCCAGTCCCCTGGCCTTAGGGAGGGTAAAATAATTCCCAGAGTCACCATTTTGAATTTTGGTTTTAAAAGGTGCTTGTTTAGGTATCTGAGATCCAGGATGGGTCGCCATTCTCCTGTCTTTTTTGGGGTAAGGAAGTACCTGGAGTACAGTCCTTTGCCCTGGTGTAGGGGAGGAACCCCTTCTACAGCTCTGAGAGCCAGGAGGGTTGAGACTTCTGTTTCCAAAGCGAAAGCCTCTAATGGATTTGCAGGTGGAAAGGATCTGGTTCTCATCTTTGAAAATTTTTTGAAGCACAGAACCAGTCCCTGGCTTACTACTTCCAGGACCCACTTGTCTGATGTTAAAGACTCCCAGTCCTGGATGAAGTAAGCCAGCCTGCCCCCTACAGGTAATGGAGAATCGGCCATGGGCATCCCATCAGGGTGCCTGCTTGGCAGGGGCTTTAGGCTGAGGGTTGGGAGCAGGCCTGCTCGTACCCTGTCTGCCTCTCCCTCTGAAGAACTCCCTCTGGGCATAAGCTGAAGAGGAGGCCTGCTTGGTAAAAAGGCCTGTGAAAAGGCCTGCCCTGGAAAACTGCCTCTGAGGAGTGGCTTCCTCTCCTTGGCCTGTGCACCCTATAAGTGGTCCTATACTCATCCATTTCTTCATGTAATTCCTCTGTCTGCCCCCAAACAGAGAATTACCACAACAGGAAAATCCATGGCCTTAGCCTGGGTATCCTGTGACAGGCTAGTACACCTGAGCCAAGCCATTCTGCGAAAAGCCACAGATGTAGCCATGACTCTTGAAGATACATCATTAGAGTCCACTGCAGCATGGAATTGCACCTTGGATGCCTCAATACCATCAGCAGCCACCTGTCCAGCTCCTTGGCAAGCTGGTCAAGGACCTGTTTCGCTAAACCCATAACAGTATCCCATCTGGATTTCTGGTATCTTGCAACATAGGCCACATCATTTGCTGTCTGACTCCCAAGGATGCTGCCATGTATTGTTTCTTTGCCATGGCATCAATCCTCCTGGAGTCCTTGTCAGGGGGGTGCGAAGCCAAGGGAATATTTGCCTTTTCACAGGCTGCAGCCTGCACTACCCCAACATGGCTGCATTGTTGTGAAAGGAACTCTGTATCAGAGCCTGACAATGTGTACCTCTTGACCATTTCCTTATCCACAGGAGATATAGTGTTAGGAGCTTTTAAAATTTTTATTGTCTGTTTCCTAAAAGATTTATGTAAAGGAATAGACAATATCCTGGACTCTGGGATATCCATCATTTCCACATAGTCAGGCTCCTCCTGTTCATCCACAGCTTCTTCCAAAGGGAGCTGGAGGGTTTCAGCAACTTTTTTATAAAACATAAAATGAGAAGGGGACTCAGAAAGCCTAGGAGACACTCCTGAAGGTCTGTCTGGGAGATGTTCGGTTCAATGGGCACATCCAGACTTTCAAAATCACATTCACTCTCTTCATAATCCTCCTCCCCCTCCTCCGGTTCATAAAATTCCTCTATATCATATTCTTGAACCGGTGGAACTGACCAAACCAACCGCTTACCTGATGGTGCCAGTTCGGTCGGAACCGGGGAAAGCGACTGGACAATTTGGATCGCTTTGGCTATCTCTGCAGCGGTTGGAGAAGGACATTTTGGCTCCACACCTGCTGATTTTCTAGTCCTCTTTGCTGGAACTGGCTCCTCCGAGTCAGCACTTCATTTGTTCGAGGAAGTCTCGCCTGGTCAGAGGGTTTCCTCCGGTTCGGGTTGGCACCGAACCGGCTGGCCATCCGTCAGCGGACTTTTGGCCTCTCGCCCTGAGCCTAACAACTCTCTTATCCAGGGTAGCTGCAGGAAATTCTTGCAAATCTGGCAGTCTGCATTGAGGTGGTCAAACCCCAGACAATAAACACATGGTATGTGGTCAGCCTGGCAAAGGCTTCCTACAGACACCACAGTGCTGAAACCCAGTGGGCCCGGTTTTTCTTTTGTTTCTCAGACATAATGCCAGCCTAACCAAAACTTGCCCTTTACGGCAAATTGCCAAGCAAGACACCTTATCGGTTCCCAACCGTGTCACGGGTCGTGAAAAAAACGAATGAAACTGCTTTTTTAAACTGATAAGAACCGGAACCGCACTTAAATGCAATTTAATTAAGTTTAACAACAACCTGATCGGTTCAAACCGAACCGATAATAACGCTTGCAAGTTCCACACAGAGAAAAAGTAAACCTATCTATTACTTACGATACCACAGACAGAGCTTTGAACCGACCGTTGCAGTTAAATTAAGACAAATGCGGTTTAAAAACCGAGAATTACACTTTTAACCGACAAAATGAACTGAGCAGAAGGAGAAATTCCAGAGCGACTGTTCAGTGAGGCGGAGTAAAGAATCTGACAGTTTGAGTTTGAAGAACAACAGACAGTTTTTTCAACCGAGCTCACGCTGAAGATTCCATGCCTGGCATGGAAGTTAACTCTTTCACCTCCGGAGCAGTTCTAAGGCTGGGACAAACTGCATGTGTCATAATATAGCAAGACTTCATGTTGTTTGAACATCCATTCATATAGGCCTTAGTATACTCCACATAGTAACTAAGGGCCTTTTTCACATCGAGGCTGTGTAATCTTCTTTCCCCAGAGGAAGAATGGTCAGTAAAAAACACAGGCAATGTCATAGATTGGTTCAGATGAAAGTCTGAGACCACTTTGGGAAAGAACTTTCTGTTAGTTCGAAGGACCACCTTATCCCTGTGAAAAGAAATAAAATCAGGTCCCACTGATAAAGCCTGTAACTCTCTGATCCTCCTGGCAGAGGTAATGGCTACCAGGAATACAGTTTTCCATGTCAAGTATTTCAGCTCTGCAGATGATAAAGGCTCAAAAGGGGGCTGCATAAGCTGTGTTATTCAGATGTTCAGATCCCAAGAAGGGGTAGGGACTCGAAAAGGAGGATTAACATGCATCAGACGTTTGAAGAATTTCTGGAAAACTGGATGAGAGGCTAAGGAAGAGCCCTTCCCAGCTGAGAGGAAGGCAGACACGGCTGCCAAATGCACCTTAAGCATAGTGGGCGGAAGGCCCACTATGCACCAAATAGTCCAATACAGTGGCAATGCCAGCTAATTCTGGTTGAACAAGTATCTGGGAACACCAAAAACCAAATCGTTTCCACTTGGAATTGCAAGTTTTTCTGGTAGCAGGTTTCCTGCTACCTTTAGAATATCCAAAACTGACTGAGAAAGATTTAGATGTGCATATTCTAAATCTTCAAGAGCCAGGCCTTGAGCCTGAAGATTGGGATAGAGGATCCTCCCCTGGGAGGATGTCAGCAGATTGAAGTGTCTGGGAAGACAGAGGCCTTGTCACTGACAGTGACAGTAGTAGAGGATACCACAGCTGTCTGGCCCAGTCTGGTGCCACTAGGATCACCCTGCAAGGCTGAGATTTGGTCTTGATCAGAACCCTGAAAATCAAAGGGAAAGGAGCAAATGCATGCAGGAACCTTCCTGTTCAATCCAATAGTAGATTCTCCTGGTGTACAGAGCCCAGTAGAGGAGGCCTGCAACAAAACAGAGGAAGCTGATTGTCCGGAGCTGCGAAGAGATCCATCTCTGGAGTCCCCACCTGTTGATGATAACCTGAAGGACCAGGGGATTCAGAGTCCATTCGTGGTGACCCTAAGAAATTCTGCTGAGAGCATCTGCTAAGATGTTGTCCTTCCCTGGCAGGTGTACAGCCACCAGGGAAGTGTGAAGGGAATAAGCCAGAGACCATACCTTCATGGCCTCCATGCACAAGGCCGAGGACCGAGTGCCTCCCTGCTTGTTGATGTACCACATGGTTGTGGTATCATCTGTCCTGATTTATACTACTTTCCCCTGAACCACAGTTGAGAATGTCTGCAGAGCTAGAAAAACAGCCCTCAACTCCAGAAGATTTATGTGAAGGAAGGACTCCTGGTGAGACCAGGTTCACTGAGCTGTAAGCTGGTCCAGATGGGCCCCCCAGCCTAGGAGAGAGGTGTCCATGGTGAGAATCACTGAGGGAGCCTGACTGATGAATGGGACACCTTGCCGAAGGCTGTCCTCCTCCAGCCACCACTGGAGTGCCTGAACTAGAGTCTGGGACACTGGATCCAATTTGGAGAGAGGGTCCTTTTTCTGGGACCAGTAAGATCTGAGATGAAATTGAATATCTCTCATCTGAAACCTTGCTACCTGGACCACAGCTGTGGAGGCTGCCATGTGGCCCAGTAACTGAAGAAAATGTCTGGCTGGACAAGAAACTAGAGTTTGAAAAGAGGAAGCCAGAGTGATTAGAGACTGAACTCTTGAAAGAGGAAGGCATACTCTTGCCTAGGTCGTGTCTATGTCCACCCCTATGAAAGTGAGCAGCTGAGTTGGTTCCAGAACCGACTTTTCTAGGTTTAGAATGAAGTCCAAGGACTCCAGGAGCCTCTGAGTGAACTCTAAGGCCGACTTGACTTGGCTTGGGGACTGACCTACTAAGAGCCAGTCATCCAGGTATGGGAACAGAGGGATACCTCGTCACCTCAGGAATGCTACCACTACTGCCAGGCACTTGGTAAACACCCTTGGAGCCGATGTTAGGCCGAAAGGCATGGCTCTGAACTGATAATGGCCTGAGGGCAATTCGAACCTGAGGTACTTTCTGTGGGAATGTCTGATGGGTATGTGGAAATAGGCATCCTTGAGATCCAGGGAGGCTAGCCAGTCTCCTGGTCTCAGAGAAGGAAGAATTACTCCCAGAGTCACCATCTCAAACTTTGGTTTTGTTAAGAGTTTGTTGAGGTACCTTAAATCTAGGATGGGTCGCCACTCCCCTGTCTTTTTTGGAGTAAGGAAGTATCTGGAATAAAGTCCTTTTCCCCTGTGACAAAGAGGTACCTTCTCTACTGCTCGCATAAGCAGAAGAGAGGGAACTTCTGCCTCTAAGCCTCTTGTCTCCAAGGGGTAGAGGGGGCTGAAAGATCTTGCTCTCATTTTTGGGAACCTTTTGAAACTGAGAACAAGTCCCTGGCTCACTACTTCCAGGACCCATTTGTCTGAGATAATGGAATCCCCGGCCTGGGAATAATGAGCCAGCCTGCCCACTACAGGGATTGGGGAGGCGACCCTGATCGACACCTCAGGGTGTCTGTCTGGCAGGGGGCTTGGACTGAGTGGATGCTGGGGTCCAGGTCATCCCTCGTCTGCCTCTTCCCCTGAAGAACCCCCTCTGCTTGAAAGAAGAGGAAGCCTGGGCTTGGTAAAAAGGCCTGTTAAAAGGCCTGCCCCCACCAGCCCAAAACTGCTGCTTCTGAGGAGTGGCCTGCTTGTCTTTTGCTGCAGCACTCCTATAGGTGGTCCTGTACTCATCCATCTTCTTCATGTGAGCCTCTGTTTGTTCATCAAATGCAGTGTTACCAGTAACAGGAAAATCCATGGCCTTAGTCTGGGTATCCTGTGACAGACTGGTACATCTGAGCCAAGCTAATCTCCAGATATAGCAATGACCCTGGAATTCACATCATTCGAGTCAACAGCAGCGTGAAATTGGACCTTGGGTGCTTCAATACCATCTGCAGCCACCTTCTCCAGCTCCTTGGCTAGCTGGGGAGGGGCATTCTTAGCCAGTTCCAGAACCGTATCCCACCTTGATTTCTGGTACCTGGCCATATATGCCATATAATTGGCTTGTCTGAGTCCCAAAGAGGATGCCAAGTATTGTTTCTTCGCCATGGCATCCACTTTCCTAGAATCCTTATCTGGGGGGTGAGATGCCAGGGGAATATTAGCCTTATCACAGGCTGCAGCCTGCACTACCCCAACATGGCTGCAATAAGTTGTAAGAAATTCTGTTCCAGGACCTGACAAGGTACATCTCCTGTCCATCTTTTTATCCACAGGAGGTATAGAAGTTGGAAACTGCAAAATTTTTTGTGTCCGTTTCTCCAGGGATTTATGCAGGAGGATAGACACTCTCTTAGACTCTGGGACATCCATCACTTCCATGAAGTCAGGTTCCCCCTGATCCTGTTCAGCTTCTTATACTGGGAGCTGAAGAGTATCAGCCACTTTCTCGTAAAACAAGAAGTGGGAGGGGGACTCAAAAGTCTGGGAGGAGATGCACTGGAAGGCCTGTCTGGGGAGATGTCAGGCTCTACAGGCTCATCTTCCTCTTCACATACTCTTCTTCTCCATCCTAATCACCCTCACAGAAATCCTCTGGATCAATGTCAGAAGTGACTATGCCCGACCAAACCGAACCTCTATGAGCCGTTGCTGATTCGGTCAGAACCAGGCAAAGCGACTGAACAGTAGAAATCGCTTTAGCAATCTCCTCAGCAGACGGACCATGAGAAGTAGGATCCGAACCGGCTGACTTTCGTTTCTTTTTGCTAGGAACCAATTCCGCAGAATCAGCTCTCCTTTTGCCCAAGGAGGTATCGTCCAGATCAGTGGGCACCCCCTCAGGTTCGACAAATGCCAAACCGGGCTGGCCATCTGGGTCAGCGGACTTCTCGGCCTCCCTCAGCCTACTCAAACATTTTTCTAGAGTGGCTTTGGGAAAGTTTTTTACAGATTTGGCAGTCTTCTTTGAGGTGGTTAAACCCCAGACAGTAAACACAAGACGAGGTGAGGGTCGGCCTTAGCAAAGGCCTTCTTACACTCGGTACAGTGCTGAAACCCAGTGGGACCGGTTTTCTTTTTGGGTTTCTCAGACATGCCGGAATACTGAAAAGTTAGTCTTACCAGCTATTACGCCAGGCAACTAAAAACTGATCAGTTCCAACCGTGTCACGGGTCGGTTAAAAAAAAACAAACCCAGAAATCAGAATTTTTTTTTTTTTTTTTTTAGGAACCGATGAGTACTGGAAACCACAGTAATATTTAGAAACAAGACAGAAATACAATGAAGTTCGGTTCCAAACCGGAGCGACCAGAGAAGAACTATAGGCAAAAACAATTTCCACAATAATACAACTATCTACTACTACCACTTACTGTTACCGAGACAGAGGTAAGAAGACCAAAATAAAGAAACAGTTAGGTAAAACTGACCGATTTAAACTGAGACCGAACCGAAGTGCAGGAGGAATCTCTGGAGCGACTTCACAGTTGGGCGGAGTAAAAAAATCTGACAGTTACACTCCAGAGTGCTAGAGACAGAGGTTTGAAAACTGAGCTCGAGCTCAACATTCTATGCTTCTGCACAGAGTTAACTCTTTACTCTCTGGGGCAGTTCAAGTGCTGGGGATAACTGCATTTAGTCAGAATACAGCAAGACTTCATGTTGTTTGAACCACAGGATATTGTAAACCAGACCAGAAGGACCATTTAATTGACTTCCTTGCAAAATGGCATTGTATTACCTTTTTATGACCTGCCCAGGCTTTTTGAAGTGGAAACCAAATGTGACTTTATGACATCAGAAACAGGACATCAATAGGCTGATTCCTGTTGGCTTTTTAATACCTTGGTGCCAGTGTGGGAATGTTTAGAGCAAAGGGGAATGTTTAATTAAGGAGTCATATTTAGGACATTTTTTTTTTTCTTCTGATGGTACCATTAATTTTGTATACATTGGAAGAGACAAGGGACTGGGGGGGACATGATAGAGGTCTTCAAGTACATGAAGGGGTTAAGTAGGGGAGGAGCAGTCAGGGTGCTCCGAAGGAAGGAGGAGGGGGCAACTAGAGGGCATGGGTGGAAGCTGGAGGGGGGAGATTCAGGGGAGAAAGGAGGAGGGGCTACTTCATGCGCTGCCCAGGGAGCTGGTGGAGGGGTTCAAGAGGGGGTGGGACAGGTACAGGGGAAGGGTTCTGGAAGCACAGTCCTGTGCAGCAGAAATATCCGGGATTGGGAAGGGAGAAGCCAGAGAGGGCGAGGGGGGCAGCAAGGTCAGCTCCCAGGGTGGGGGCTGAGTAAACGAGCAGACACGAAAGACCATTAGGCCTATTCTGATGGCATTTTAATATGTTAGTAATTTTAAAATACCTCCTGGTAGGAAATGATATTTGGAGGAATAAATTCTACAAGGAGGAGCTAGATGACAACTGGGTGTGGAAATGAACTGAAAAATATATCAGTGTGTATCTGAAATGTGAGATAACATTTTGGGATCTGAAGAAAAGTTCTCTTAACTAAAAGGGCACTTTTAATAATTAGAAAGCAATTATGTCTTTTGTGGTAGGAGTGTTTGTTCTCAAACTTCCTTTTTGTTTTATAAGATTGTAAGCTGTAGGATATATTGTTCTGTATCTTAATTTACTTATTTTTAGTAAATAACTATTTTCTTAAAATACTGCCCGCGTCTTCCCAGTTTTCTTTTTGCATGTGAAGTGTCTGTATTTTAAAGTCTGACACAGTTTAAAAGGGCTTGATGGTGTTACTGAGCTTGAAAAAGCTAAGAATGTATACCTTAGGTCTCTTACAGAGTTTTAAGGGTTCATTTTGGATACCTGGTTAAGTGCCCTTAGACGGAAGATATATTGCATCCCCCCAAAGAGAATATTATCTGAGCCTGTACATTTTGGGCATGGTAGCATAAGGTTCACAGTTTGAAACCCCCCCCCCAGAACTTGAGGCTAACAGGTGATTCAGTCCCAGAACAGACAGGAGGATTACCCTGTCTGTTACCTGTTCACACTATTGCACTTTGAAGTTGGCACTGTGGGAGCAGAGGGCCTGGCCCGCGGAATGCATTTGTGACATCCAGCATTGGCCTGATCCTTGGTGGAGGATAGGGGAATCAGTGCAGCTTGGGGGTGAGAGGGAAGGCGGACATCGATGCCCTATGCATGGTAGCATGTGGGGTGTATCTCAGGCAGCACTGCACGTCCATCACTCTTCACACGGAAACAGAAAATGGTCAGGTGCAATGCGAATGATGCCACCCCTCGCAGGCCCTGTGCTGTATACAGGACCCCTGTCCCACACCAGATCCATGTGAAATGCCACCATGGTGGGGGGGAGGAGCAAGCTGTGGGAGAAGCTTGGGAGATGAGGTAAGTCCCTGGATGCCTGCGACGGGGGTTGGTAGAGGACTAGGCTGCATCGCAGCAGGGCACATAAACAAATGAATGAAAATGAGTAAAGTTATGAGTGAACGTTGAAATATTGCGACATTTAGTCACAACCTCGTCATTTTACCATATCTGTACACCAAATTTTTAGCACAGCCTTCTTCCTACCCCACCTCATGAACCAGGAGAAAATGTTCAAATCCGTGTGAAACGTCATTCTGTGCCACACATGTGAACACACATTTTGGCCAGGATTTGAAAAATGACAGCTGCCACGTTCATGAGGTGTGGTGGAAGAAAAAGGCAATGTTGAAAATTTGGGGTCAAAACATTTAAAATTATCAGCGAGCACAGAAAAATTTCAATGCTCATAGTATCGTCATTTTTACACATTTTGACCCCAAATTTTCAACACAGAAACATAGAAGCGACAGCAGATAAGGACCACTTGGCCCACCCAGTCTGCCCATTTTTTTTTCTGCAAACTCTACTTGATCTACAACTCTTTCTCCTTCACCCTCTTTCCTACCTCTATGAGTCCCTCATGCCTATCCCAGGCATTTTTGAACCCCATCACTGTTTTCACCCCCACTGGAAGGCTGTTCCAGGAATCCACCATTCTGTCTGTGAAGTACTTCCTTATATCTCTCCTGAATATACCCCACTTCCAGCTTCACAGCATGTCCTCTTGTTCTAGAGCACCTTTTTTCTGAAAAACACTCTCCTCCTGTACCTTATTTACAGTCTCTATCATATCCCCCCCCCTTTTCCAGGGTGTACATATTGAGATCCTCTAGTAGATCATGCATCATTTTAGTCACCCTCCTCTGGACTAACTCCATTCTATGTCCTTCCTGAAATGTTGTCTCCAGAACTGGACACTGTACTCAAGGTGGGGTCTTACCAGCAGACTATACAGAGACAATACCACCTCCCTCTTTATGCTTGTGATACCCTTCCTATATACCCTAGCATCCCACCAGCACTCCCAACTGCCTTGTTGCATTGCCAGGCCACCTTCAGGTCATCCGATATGATGACCCCACCCCCAATCTCTTTCCTACTTGGTTGCTGTTGACACTACTCCTCCCATTTTGTACCCCAAGTGCATTATTTTGTGCTGTACAGTTCCACCCCACCCCAAAACTTTTAACCTTACAATCCTTCCCTTTGTCTTCCAGTTTTTTTTTTTTTTGCTTACATACCTAAAAAATGTCTTGTCCCTTTCTGATACTGCCTGGCCTATTCTCTCTTCAGTTTGTGCCTTTGCGATACTTACTGATTTCCTGGCTTTCCTCCGTTTCCCCTGTTAACCTCCCTATCATCCTCCCTCTACATCTCCTTGTATCTTCTGAATGCAGCCTTTACCTTTTCTGCAATCTCTTGAGAACCATAGCAGTCTCCCCTTCCTCTTGCTTGACAGAGGTTTGTTGCCCTCTCTATCCCGTCTTTCAGTTTGGCCCATCTCCCCCCCCTCCCCAATCATTCCTGAGGCATTCACTCATCTTTATAAAATCTGCCCTTCTGAAGTCAAGGACCTGCGCCAGTATGTGGTCCGATTCCTCAGCCATCCTTATGGTGAACCACACTGTATGGTGATCACTGGTCCCCGGGTGGCATCCCACCTTGTCATCTGCAACACCAGAGTTTTAAATAATTGATTAGCAGTTTTTTTTTTCTTAGGACAATGCTAACTGTACAGAAAGTATTTATATAGGTTTTCTAGAAGTGTTATGTTTGTTAAACACAGTGAGGCAAGTGCTATGCATTTTCACGTTTTAGCACTTTTATGAGCAAAACACTAATCAATTTTTGGAGTTAAATAAAACCCTGAACACCGTCCCTCTTAGTGAGAACCAGGTCGAGTACTGCCCCCATCACGCATGGGTACACTGACTAGCTGCCTGAGGAATACCCCCTGCAGGGAGTCTACAATATGTCTGCTTCTAGCTGACACTGTAGTTTGGAGACTCCAATCTACACTCCGCAGATGGTAGCCCTCACCAGTATCACCTCCCCCCCTTTTCAGCCATTTTGCCAATTGTCTCCAGCATTACCTTATCCAATTCCTTCCCCTGTGCTGGAACTCTGTAGATCACTCCTGTGCAAATAGAGGCTCCATTCCTGACTTGAGGGTGACCCACAGCATCTCTACCCCCCTCCCCCAATTCCCTGCATTTCCATTGCTTTTACGTTTTTCTTCACATAAATTACCACATCCCCATCTTTCCTTCCTATCCTGTCCTTTCCGAACAGAGTGCAGCCTGGTATGGACATATGTCAGCCACGGCTGTCAGTGCACCATGACTCGGGTAATGGCCACAATATCCAGGTCTGCCTTTGCCATGATGGCTTCTAGGTCTGGGATCTTATTTCCTAAACTTCTAGCAATAGCACACATGGCCTTCCAGATTTTGATAGTATTTTGCTTGTTGTCCCTCCTTTATTAATTTTTGCTTCCCCTTTTTATTACAATCTCAGATTAATACCTTTGAGCTAAAAGCTCTTTAAATAGGTTCCACGTCATGTACAATACAAAACAAACCACAGTGAGAACAGTTATATAGAGAAACATAGCTTATAGACAAAGCACATTTTCTTGACCTGGAAGGACACTACTTCTATATTCAGCTGTGAGATGTGTGAGAAATTATATATTGTACTTGATATCTGCAACAACGAGCACTTTTGTTTAATTCTGTGGGAGGTGAAACTAATTACCCTTGGTAATTGCTTTTTATTCACATATTTATTTAGTGTTTAACCAAAAAGGGACTTGCAAACTCTGTTTATCTTGTTAGTAACTTCAGAAGGATTTAAATACTGCATTTGGGTAGATCCTTGGAGGTAGCCAGATTGTCTACTAGGATTTTATGACAGTTAAACTATTTTTAAATAACTTACAGGTGGCTGAGGAGTTGAAAAAGCAGCTTGCAAACTCTGCTTATCTTGGAAGTAACTTCACAAGTGTTGGAATACTGCATTTTGGTTGTCCCTTGGGGGTAGCTGGATTGACTACTAGGATTTTGGGACAGAAACTATTTTTAAATAATTCACTGGTACGTAGGAGTTTGTGATAGTTAAAATATTTTTAAACAAGTTACTGTGGTTAAGGAGTTGTCATAGCAAAACCTGCAGTGTGAAACAGGAAAAGACAGTCTTTCAAGCAACAGAGGGGGGTGGATCTAGGTTTACGTTTATTTGTTACAATTCTTAAGATTTTCAGTGCAGGAAGAGTTTAAAGCACAGCTGACTTATTTTGGAGCTGACAGCTTTCAGAGCACAAACCACCAGGTCTGTTTTGGGGCTGGGGAGGTTTACCTGTGTCTGACTTGGATGTGTGGATTTTTCTCTGTTTGATTAGCAGGGTATTTTCTCTGTCAAATTGTTGGGTAGGGCATCTTGCTGACAGGAAGGCACTCATCGCAGCGGTGGGTCAGAGCTTTTAGCTGATTGTTTTGTGAGGGCACAGTTTAGGACCAACTCCTTCCCACCCCTCACCCCACCCAGCCCTGGAAATAGTTCCTTTATACCTGGGGTTCTGATATCATTTAGTCAAGAGTGCAAGGTGCATATCACGGTCATATCCTCTCTAGCACACTGCACTGACAATATAAGCATACACATTGTATAATATATATATATATTTCTATATAACAAACCAATCACACACAAAAAAAAAATGTGGGGAGTAGTGCAATGTAATGGCTGTGGGGCAGCAGTCTTCCGGGAGTCTTTCTGGAGGCTGAGATGCTGCCCTATTTGCAGTCAACTCTCTGCCCTGAGGGAGGAAGTTGCCCGTCTTCAGGCCACTCTGGACAGTAGCAAGGGAACCTTCTCCCAGGCCACAATGGACTGTAGGAAGGGAACCTCCCCCATCCAGGGAGCACCAGAGCCACCACCACTACCTCAGAGGTTGCGAAGAAAGCATAGCAGTTGGACCACAGTGGGCTCAGGGAGGGTGAGGATGGTGGAACAGGGACACACACAGTCAGTTGTTCCACACCACAATCCTTACACCATTCTGGGGGAGCATAGCTCCCCTATGGATGCACCCGCAGAGGAGGCTGAGGACAACTGTCACAAGGGAGGTCCACAGAAAGGAGGCAGAGGACACCACAAGGAAAGGACGCAGCTCCTGGTGGGGGACTCAATTATTAGGGGGATAGAACTGGGGAGTGCAGGGAAAACTGAAGTAAGGTGCCTGCCTGGTGCCATGGCTTGGAGAGACAGGAAGCGCATCCTCGGGATCACAAGAACAGCTGCACGGGAGTTCGAGCTGGACGTCATTGTCCACCTAGGGACAAATGACTTGGCTCATCATGAGATTAGAGCAGTGCAGAAGGACTATGTGATTGGGAGGGCCCACGACAAGTAGCACACACAATATCCTTCTCTGAGGTGCTGCCTGTCAATGGCATGAGTGAGGCAAGGGTACTTTGCACCATGCAGTTCAATGAATGGTTGGAAAAATGGTGTGGAGCACAGGGGTTTGGCTTCATTGGGGACTGGGGTTCCACCTGGAGGGACACCAGCCTATACTGGCAGGATGGTCTGCATCTGTCCAGGAAGGGAACAAGTCTTTTGAGCAATCGGTTTAAATGTTTCATTGGCAAGCTTTTAAACTAGTCAAGGGGGGAGGCACTGATAAGCAGCAGGAAAATCCCAGCCTCCCTACAAAACAGGGTACTAAATGAGAAAAAGACTGAGGTAGAAAGGTCAGTGGGGGATGCTGCAAAAGAAGGTAAAGCCATCAAAAAATGGAGAGCAATGAGTACCAATGCTCGTAGTCTGAGTAACAAGCTTCCTGAATTAGTGGCCTTAATGGAGGAGGAACATCCGGAAATCGTGGCAGTCACAGAAACATGGTACACACAAAACCATGACTGGGACGTAAACATACCAGGATACACTATCTACAGGAGGGGCAGGGAGGGTAAAAGAGGAGGAGGAGTAGCTCATTACATAAGGGAAGGAATCAAAGCAACAGAACAAAAGGGAAAACAGGGAGGAGAAGAAGCTCTGTGGGTAAATTTGGAGACCGGCAATGGCACCACAATCCGCACAGGGGTTGTATACAGACCCCCTTCTCAGGGGGAGGAAATGGACAAGGAAATGATAGACAGAATACTTAGAATGGCAGAAAAAGGGGAGATATTGCTGATGGGTGATCTGAATATGCCAGATGTTAACTGGAGTGCAGTTGCAGCAGCCACTTCGAAGAGTGGGGTTATTCTAGATGCCCTACAGGGGGCATGCCTTAGACAACTGTATTGGAGCCCACTCGAGACGGAGCAATCTTAGACCTGGTTCTGTCAAATGGAGATGAAGAGAGGATCACAGATGTAGAAGTGGATAGCCATCTGGGAACTAGCGACCATCAAACAGTATGGTTCACAATTAGCACAGCAATAGAGTCAAGCCATACAAAGGCAAAAGTACTGGACTTTAGGAGGGCTGACTTTGCCAAAATGGGTGAGTGCCTAAGGAATGCACTAGCAAATGGGCAGGAAGGAGGGGTGGAAGAACAATGGGGAATAATAAAAACTGCCATCACAGAGGTAACAAGCCTTTGTGTGAAGCAAATAAACAAACAAACGATATAAGAAACCACTGTGGTTCTCAAAGGAAGTGGCAGTGAAGGTTCAAGAGAAAAAGAAAGCATTCAGGAAGTACAAGGAATCACAGAAGGAGCAGGACAGAGAACTGTATCAGTTAAAGCAAAAGGATGCTGGAAGGCAGTCAGAACAGCAAAGGCCCAAACCGAGGAAAAGATAGCCAACTCAGTTAAGAAGGGGGATAAACCTTTATAGGTACATCAGGAGCAAGGAAGACCAAGGAGGGTTAGTGAAGCTAAATAAAGGGAGGGAGGGTGGGCAGAGGGTGACTGTGAAAAGGCAGAGATACTAAACAAATATCTTTGCTCACAAAGGAAGAGGGGGAGGTACCTAAAACAAACAGTAGAAACACTCTGGATACAGAAGTTGATACCAGCCCATTTACAGAAGAAAGGGTTCTGAAAGAACTCAAAACTGAAGGTGGACAAAGCAAAGGGGCCTGATGGGATTCATCCCAGAATTCTAAAAGAACTAAGGGTAGAACTAGTGACACCACTAACTACCCTCTTTAACAAATCATGGGAGGATGGGGTGGTACCCAAGGACTGGAGGAGGGCAGATGTGATTCCCCTTCACAAAAGTGAGAGCAAGGCAGAAGCAGGAAACTACAGACCTGTTAGTTTGACCTCAGTGGTAGGGAAAATGATGGAATCACTTATGAAGGAAAGAATTGTTGAGTATCTAGAGGCCAGAGGGGCACAAGACCCAAGGCAGCATGGATTCACAGCGGAAGGTCATACCAGACAAATCTGATAGATTTCTTTGACTGGGTGACCAAAGTAGTAGATCAGGAGGGGCTGTGGACATGGCCTGCCTAGACTTTAGCAAGGCATTTAACACAGTCCCACACAAAAGATTAATATCAAGTTAGCCAGCCTGGGAGTGGGTCCCAAGATGACAGCCTGGGTAAAGAACTGGCTGGAGAATAGGACACAGAGAGTGATAGTAAATGGAGTCCACTCTGAAGAAATGGGGTTACTAGTGGAAACAAGAGGGTTCAGTATTAGAACCCGTCCCTTCAATATCTTTATAAGTGACATTGCAGAGGGACTGGAAGGAAAAGTATGTCTCTTTGCAGATGACACAAAGATCTGCAACAGAGTTGATGCACAAGGTGGGGTAGAAAGGATGAGAAGGGACTTGGCAAGGTTAGAGGAATGGCCAAATGTATGGCAGCTTAGATTCAATGCTAAGAAGTGCAAGGTAATGCACCTGGGAAACAAAAACCCAGGGGAAGAGTACACAATGGGGGGTGAGATACTAACAACAACAAAAATGGAAAGGGACCTGGGGGTACTCATATCAGATGACCTAAAGGTGGCAAGCAATGTGAGAGGGCAGCAAGAGAGGGTTGGGGGATACTGGGATGCAGGGAGAGGCATCACCAGTAGAAAACAGGAAGTTATTATCCCTCTGTACAGACAGTTGGTGAGACCCCATCTGGAGACTCATGGCAGTTCTGGAGACCCAATCTCCCAAAAGACATAGTCAGGATGGAAGCTGTCCAGAGGAGGGCAACTAAAATGGTGCATGGTCTGCACCAGAAGGCATATGAAAAGAGACTTAAGGAGCTAAATATGTATAGCCTCAAGGAAAGGAGGGAGAGGGGGGACATGATAGAAACTTTCAAGTACCTCAAGGGAATCAACAAAGTCCAAGAGGGTAGCATCTTCCAAAAAAAGAGGTGTGCAAGAACAAGGGGGCACAATTTGAAGATAGAAGGTGGGGGGCGGCTCAGAGGTAACTTAAGGAAGTATTTTTTCACAGAGAGGGTTGTGGATGCATGGAACGGCCTTCCAGAGGAGGTTGTGGAGTCAAAAACAGTGGGGGAATTCAAACATGCATGGGACAGTCATAAGGCAATTCTAGGGGTTGGGGGTAGGAAGAAGTAGGCTGCTGGTTAACTAGGATCTGCAGCTTATCCATTAGGTAGGGAAATGGGCAGACTGGGTGGGCCAAGCGGTCCTTATCTGCCATCAAAATCTACATTTCTATGTTTCTATACTGGGTATACAGCAGGATATGTAACATAACAAAGCTTCAAACAAAAAAAAACATGGCAAAGATGAGCTTCAAACAATCAAAGCAGATCCGGTGCCAGAAGCAGTAGTAGTTGATTAACATTATGGTTAAGCGCTATAAGGGACAGGGCCCCAAGTGTCATAGGCGGACAGAGTAGGTGAGCAGCCAAGAGGGCCTATTCAGCAAGGGGGAGAGAGAGAGAGAGGGGAGGAGGCAGACAAGGGACATCAGCGCAGAGGACTAATGAAGGCAGTCACAGCGACAGTCAAGAACCATCTGCTGCTTAAAGTTCACTTTGAAGACACCCAGCGTGGGCAGGTTACCAATGTTATCACATAGAGAGTTAAACCATAATAGTGCTCGGTATGCAAAACATCTTTGTCCTTGGGACGTTCTGCATTTGGGAGTTAGGCAGAACTAATGTTCGGATTTTCGGTTGGGATGAGGGTTTATGCAAGGCACAAGGAGTTGTTTGACCCCTGGTGGCAGCTGACCTATGCAGATTTTTGCCAGAAGGCAGGTTTGATATTTTAAATGGCGATAAGTGGTAGCCAGTTGCACTGGTGTAAGGTCAGCTGAGGCGCACTTGCATGACGAGTCGACAGGCTTTGTTAAGCACAGTTTTTACGCGCCACAGATGGCCAGACCATAGTCCACCAGGGAAACCACAGAGCTGTGAACAGCTAAGCTTAGGGCTTCGGGTGTCAGACTTTGTTTATGTCTATAAAGAAGCCCGATGCGCAAGTTGATAGCTTTGGCAGTGTTATCAATGTGGAGGGCATAGGTGAGCATATTATCGATAGTAACATCAAGGTATTTGAAGTGTTGAATGGGTTCCAGGGAGGACCCAGAGTTATTGCTTACAGAAAGAGGGTACATTTTGTGCTCGTTATGTGGGCCGGAGAGCAGCATGGTTTTAGTCTTTTTGTAGTTCATAATCAATTTGTGGTCCCTGAACCATTTCTTGATACTGGAGAAATCGCCTTGCAGTTGCCGCTCCAGGGCACTAGGATCAGAGCCATTGTGAAAGATAACAGTGTCGTCTGCGTAGAGTATGCGGTTCTGACAGGCTTGGGGGAGGCTATTCAGAAAAACTGAACAGGAGGGGGCCCAGAATAGACCCTTGAGGAACGCCTGAACAAACAGGTTTGTTGTCAGAGAGGGCAGTACCTATCCTCACTTGTTGAGAGCGGCAGTCCAGGTAACTGCGGAACCATGCGATAGTGTCTAGCTGGTCAGCTAGTAGAGCATGGTTTACCATATCGAATGCTTTCGTTAAGCCGATAAAGATTGCCCCAACAAGTTGTCCAAGATCAAAGGATTTGTGGATAAAACCCGTGAATTCCAAGCGGGCTGTAATGGTGCTGTGCCCAGATCTAAAACCCCCTCTTCCCCCTACTCTTCTGAATGCTTCTATTAATCACTATCCTCTCTACTATTCCCCTGCTTCTTTGATTAACTTGCAAACTAGGGGACCTTCACCTCTCGGGATATCTCTACATCAGGCTGGTGGGTTGCAGTTTCTACTTCCCCGATTTCGTCCACCACCCTCCTCAGCTACTTTAAACATTCACTGAAGTAACATTTAAATCATCCACTAAGGACTGAGGTTCTCCTCCCGGATGGATGCAGGCCATCACCCCTATATAGGTCTTTATCCTCCCAGGTGGGACCCCATTTCCCATTGTAGCCATATCCCTCCTTTCTACACCATTCCCTCAGCCGTGAGTTGAAGGCCATGGTGTGGAGAATCCTCTCCTTCCCCCTGTCACAAGGGAAAGGGGAAACTGTTTAACCAGGAGAGGCACACTAAGCTGAAGCTTGATTCCAGGTGCAACCTGGGAGCTCAAGGAAGTTAAGTGACTCGCTCAGGGTCACACAGTATGCAAGTGAGGGCTGTGGGATTCAAACCCAGCTCTCCTGGTTTGCAGCTCAGAGCCTTAAACCACTGCACTATATTGTCAAGGACAGGCAGCACCTCCACAAAAGCTACTGATCATGCGAAGACTGCTTCCCAGTTCCCTAAACTGCACCTGCACTATCTCAGCCCTGTCCCTAGACAGGTCATGTGTCCCCAGGTGGGGCAATAACATCCAGTTCTGCCTTCTTTCCTGCTGCCCCAGAAACCCCTAGGATATGTTTCCTATCCCTCTGGGCCGTGGCACCACATAAGCACCCAACCTTCTTCTCTGCCCCCTCCTCTATTCTCAGATCAATCCCTCTGACAACTGAGTTGCCTACCAAGTTGCTTCATACTCCTCTGAGAGGGTCTCTCCTCCTCTTCTTGGGGTCCCCAATGTGGGGTGTCATACAGATGAGGCACACCGATGAGTCCTGGTAGGACAAGCCACGTCTGTGTGTTTTCTGTTGACACCCTTTGCAGACTGCGTGAGAGGCCTTTTGGCACCACGCATTTCTGCTTAAAGCTGAACCAGCATAATATTTTGTGGTGCTTTGCATATACAGCCCTTGATGCTTTGCATTATTGGGTATGTATGATTTTGTATTTCTTTGAAACTTGGCTTCTCGGCCAATGCCCTTTAGGGTAACCCTTGCCTCAGTGCTTACGCACTAAGGTTCTTCGTCTTTTAGCTTGTTTTTAATACATTATATTGTCTTTTAGCTTGTTTTTAATATATTATCTATAGAAGCGTCCACAATGCAATACAATTACAATGTAATGGTTGTTGGGGGTTGGAGAATTAAGCTTTGGAGTTATAGGACGACGAGGATGGCAGCAGTAGTCTGTAAGTCAGGTGAGGCAGGTGTACAGGATCGTGACTCAGCGAGGTGATTATGCAGGGCAAGTTTGAAGTGAGGGAGGGAAGAGCAAGAGAGGATAGATGGCGGAAGGGAGTTCCAAGCCGAGGGGGCAGCACAGGTGGAAGATCTTCTGCCTGCAGATAGACGTGTTTTAGGTAGTCTAGTAGTGGAAGAGAGGTAGAGCGGAGACTGAATTTTGTAGAGCTACCTACCAGTTGAGGACTGCCCCTGCAACCCCCCCCCCAAGCCTTCCCAAGCCCACTACCCTCACCCTTCCTGAGCATACCGTAGTCCAGCAGCACCTCCTATAAGGAATCATCTGAGGTAATGGTGTCAGACTTGGTGGCCCCTAGGTGGGGGAGCATGTCCCCGTCTCCTAGCCAACTCAGCGTTGAGTCTAGTGACCCACTCAGTCAACCTAGAGAGGCACACGCACACAAGTCAGCACCACAGTCTCCAGAAGGTTTCCCTGAAAACTGCTGCCCTTCAGCCACTGTATTACACTACTCCCCACATTCCTTAGTCATGCTCTGCCTGTGTTGCTTGGAAATCCTTTCCCTTATGGTGTTTTTAACACCTTTCTGCACACCTCCCTAGATAGGGTGTTTCTCCTGTTACTGGTTTTGACCTATTCCATCATTCGTCCCTTTTGTATTCTTTACCCTTGATAGGGGCAAACTACTACCAACCTTATTTTTGTAACCCAACACCAGATAGAGTGTTATTCCTATTTTCAGTTTTGGCCTACCTTTTATTTTCTGCCCTTTCCAGCAGTGAGTGCAACACTAATAGTGCAGAGGTGCCTTAACTCTAACTGGCAAAGCCACCCGCTTCCCCTGCCGATGTCCTACCCAACATCCCCAGAAGCCACACTGCTGCTTCGTGGTACTCACATTTCAGGGTTGGTAACGTGTCAGGGTCACCTGGACCTCTGGGAATTTATATGGACTGCAGCCACACTACTGGCCAGCTGCAGTCACATGACCAGACACCTCCACCTCATGGCACCAAAAACTGGCAGCTGAACACCTCCTCACACAATACTTTACGTTCCTCCTTCTCCCTCCCCTTTCACCAGCCAGCCATATTTGCTGTAATTTTTTTTTTTTTACAGTAAATCAGCCACAAAACTAAAGTGACAGCACAATGGTCACAATGCCCCAAACTCCAATTGCTAAGCTCTGTTCAGCCACTCGTTGGACCCCTGCAACTTGCCAGCTGCATTGTAGGGCTCCTCTACAATGGACAGAATGCTTGCTGATTCAACATAGCCTTCTTACAACCCCATCTCATGAACAAAAGTGGAAACATTTTCAAATCCTGCCCAAAAGGTGATTTTGCAAAGCGAGCGTGAAATCACCTTTCAGGCCAGAGTTGCCATTAGTCATGAGGTGGGGTCCCAAAAAGGCCATGTTGAAAATCTGGGGTCAAAATATGTAATCATGGCAAATTTACTAATCAAACTTCAAATCCCACTGAAATACATTGAACCACACCTGATTTTCTCAAATCGCAGTAACTGGTTCCGGCAGCAAGACACATCTTCCACCAGAGGGCCGATGTGATTCCCCTTCACAAAAGTGGGAGCAGGGCAGAAGTGGGAAACTACAGACCAGTTAGTTTAACCTCAGTGATAGGGAAAATAATGGAATCACTTCTGAAGGAAAGAATTGTCGGGTACCTAGAGGCCAGAGGGGCACAGGACCCAAGGCAGCAAGGATTCACAGCAGGAAGGTCATGCCAGACGAATCTAATAGATTTCTTTGACTGGGTGACCAAAGTAGTAGATCAGGGAGGGGCTGTGGACATGGCCTACCTAGACTTTAGCAAGGCATCTGACTCAGTCCCACACAAAAGATTAATATACAAGTTAGCCAGCCTGGGAGTGGGTCCCAAGATGATAGCTTGGGTAAAGAATTGGCTGGAGAATAGGACACAGAGGATAATAGTAAATGGAGTCCACTCTGAAGAAAGGGGAGTTACTAGTGGTGCACCACAGGGTTCAGTATTAGGACCGGTCCTCTTCAATGTTTTTTGAAGTGACATTGCAGAGGGTCTGGAAGGAAAAGTATGTCTCTCTGCAGATGACACAAAGATCTGCAACAGAGTTGATGCACAAGGTGGGGTGGAAAGGATGAGAAGGGACTTGGCAAGGTTAGAGGTATGGTCAAATGTATGGCAGCTTAGATTTAATGCTAAGAAGTGCAAGGTAATGCACCTGGGAAACAAACACCCAGGGGAAGAGTACACAATGGGGGGTGAGATACTAACAACAACAAAAATGGAAAGGGACCTGGAGTTAGTCATATCAGATGACTTAAAGGTGGGCAAGCAATGTGAGAGGGCAGTAAGGAGGACTGGGGGGATACTGGGATGCATAGGGAGAGGCATCACCAGTAGAAAACAGGAAGTTGTTATCCCTCTGTATAGACAGCTGGTGAGACCCCATCTGGAGTACTGTGTGCAGTTCTGGAGACCCAATCTCGCAAGGACATAGACAAGATGGAAACTGTCCAGAGGTTTGTTGGATGCATGGAGCGGCCTTCGGAGGAAGACTGTGGAGTCAAAAACAGTGGTGGAATTCAAGCATGCATGGGACAGTCATAAGGCAATTCTAGGGGGTGGGGGTAGGAAGAAGTAGGCTGCTGGTTAACTAGGATCTGCAAATTATCCATTAGGTAGGGAAATGGGCAGACTGGGTGTGCCAAGCGGTCCTTATCTGCTGTCAAATTCTATGTTTCTATATAAGAGAGGGGATGTATGCTATAGGACATGTTCAGGTGAGTTAGGATGTGTGGGGGGGTCAGATAAGCAAGGGATTGTTTTATTTTTTACAGGGCATTTAAAAAAAAAAAACATCAAAGGACAGTTTTAGAAATACAGAGAAATTGACGGCAGAAGGAGATCGAGGGTCCATCAAGTCTGTCCAATAGTTCCAGAGACATCCGATCCCAGGACCTAGCCCCCATTCTGACCCCTACCCAGATCAAGTTTCACGGATTTTATTTGAGCATTCTCTTGATCCCAGCCCAGTTTGAAAGCTGGCACCGACTTGGCTCCCATTACCCAGCGGATAGCCTATTCCAAGGCTCAACAACCCTTTCCAAGAAGTAGTGTTTCCCCGAGTTCCCTCTTGAAGCTCCTTCCCCCCTTAGCTTCCATTCGTACCCTCTAGTATTTGAGCAGGAAACCTTATTGAACAGTTTAGAGCAGGGTACCTTATTTATTCCTTTCAGGAACTTGAAAGTTTCTATCATGTCCCCCCTCTCCCTCCTAGTTTCTAGTGAGTACATATTCAATGCCTCCAAGCGCCCCTCATACAAGTGTCCCTGCATGCCCTGTATCATTTTTGTTGCCCTTCTCTGCACGGTCTCCAGTCTGTGTGTCTTTCTTAAGGTGTGGGCTCCAAAACTGGACACAGTACTCCAGTTGGGGCCTCACAAGGGACCTACAGAGTGGCAGTATCACCTCCCTGTTCCTGCTGTCAAATCCTCTCCCAATACACCCCAACATTTTGTTGACCTTTGCTGTAAGCTTCGTTGCATTGGCTGGTCTGCTTAAGGGTGTCACAGATAATAACTCCTAAGTCCCTTTCCTCCTATAGAAGCGCTAAGTCTGACCCCATTAAGCGAAAATGCAGTCTTCGTTTTTGGTTTTTTTTACCTAGATACATCACTTTACACTTCTTGGTGTTGAACTTCAGCTGCCAGACATTAGACCATTATTCCAACTTTTGCACAACTTTCTGAAAGTTTGTAACCACTTCCTCGCTGTCTACCTTACCACCAAGCTTAGTGTCACCTGTGAAGGCAATCTTGCCCCATATGCTTACCTCAATGTCACTGATGAACACATTGAACAGGACTGGACCAAGACTGAGCCCTATGGCACACCACTAGTGACCTCTCCCAACCTCTGCCCATTAACCACTCTGCTTTCTGTTCTTAATCCAGTTTCCTAACCATCACTATTTCAAATGACATTCCAACACTGGGGATTGGTACCTCAGAGTCGGACTACTGTTTGGCGGTACCAGGGGTGGGCAACCCCAGTGCCACCAGGTACATTATAGGAATGGAGGCAGGCAACCTGGAGGGGAAATGGGGGTCAAGAGAAGCTGGACCCCCGGTCTGCTTATTGAATAAATAAAACACAGTAAAACCTTGATTATCTGAACTGCCTGGGAGGCATCATATTAGTTTGGATAATCGAGAGTTCGGAAGATTAGTTAGATTAATTTTAATGAAACGCTAGATGAGATTATGTTAAAATGCTAGTCTGAGCTGCCTTCTACCTTCTGTATACACAGTAGACGTAATTTGCCTTCTCTCCACAATCACTGTATTATCACCTCCAACACCCTCCCTGAACTGAAAAGGATGGAAACCATGTGGCACCGGGAACAGCCAGCTGAAAACACCAAGCCGGAGCCGAAAGAAGGATCCTAGTGCTATCGTGACACCTTGAACAATCACCCCCAACTACGACTGCATTTTTTTTTTTCTTTCCTCACTTACCCACGTCAGTTCACAATGCCTTTTGCCCCTAAAATAAAGCAGAATGGCAACTACCTGGCACCAGGAACAGGGCCACATTAGCAATAGGTGACTGAGAACAGCTCTTTTAATCACTGCCACAATCTAAAGCTCCCTTTTTCTGTAATGTTCATAGTGCCAGAGAATAAGAACTTGCCATTAGCCATCAGTTACTAGGTGAAACTGGCTCTGTTGGGGCGACACTGCAACACCAAGAACAGCAGAAAACATCAAGCCAAAACCAGAAGAAGGACCCCATTAGCGCTACCGAGACACTGAGAACAGATCTCCCCCAACTATGGCTGCTTTTTTTTTTGTTTGCTTTGAATTTACCATGGCAGTTCCGCCCCAAAAAAGAAAGCAGGGATAGCAAGCATGTGCCACTGGGAACAGGACTGCATTAGGAAGCTGGGGTGGGCGACATGGAGGGGGAGAAAGAAACAGTATTGAGGGTGGGCACCCTGGTCAGTTTAAGACAGACAGAGACCCAGAGACATAGGGAACAGGGGGTCGCCAGCTCACTACTTCAGCTTAAAGGATACCTAAACTGTTTATTTTTGTCTAATAAAAAAAAAAAATATTTGTTCCACAGACTTTTAAAGGAAAGGCTGTTTGCATCTATGCCAAAAGAAGTAATTACTCACTTTAGTAATTATATTTCTTCTAATGTAGTCTTGCTGTATTTTGACAATTGCAGTGATTCCCAACCTTTGAACTGCCCCGGAGAACTAAGGGTTAACTTTCCATGCAGGGCATGGAACGCTGAGCTCGAGCTCGGTTGAAGTCTCTGTCTGGAGTGTTTTGAACCTAAACCGTCAGATTCTTACGAGCCCAACTAAACTAAAAATTCTATGTGGAAACTGTAAAAATTCTACTAGCCAACTGGCTGAAAAGTTTTGGATTCCCAAGGAAGACAAGTCAGGAAACCCAAAAACTAAACCCAATGTACTTAAAAAAAATTATAAATAAGCACCCAAACAAAAGGGAGGAGGATGCGGGCAAATACACCCCTAGGGTGCAACACTGCACCTGCCCACCCACTTCTCAAAAACAGGTTCTGAGAGGGGAGGCTGGGAGGGAGGTCAGAATACAGCAAGACTCCATTAGAAGAAATATAATTACTAAGGTGAGTAAATTTTTCTTCAAATAACATGAAGTCTTGCTGTATTCTGACAATTGCAGACTACCAAGCAGTGCCTCCAAGGAGGAGGGACAGAACCTTCTTTGGGAACAGGCTCTGAAGTACTGCTGTGCCAAACCGAGCATCACTCCTAGCCTGGATATCCACAGAGTAATGCTTGGTAAAGGTATGGACTGTTTTCCAGGTGGCTGCTTGACAAATTTCTAGGAGAGGAATATCCCTGGCTACAGCCAGGGAAGCAGGTGTATCTCTTGTGGAATGAGCCCTCAGGCCTGAGGGCGAAGTTTTTCTCAGTTTTTCATAGCAGAATTGTATACAACACACAATCCATAGAAACATAGACTCTGACGGCAGATAAGGACCACTTGGCCCACCCAGTCTGCCCATTTCCCTACCTACTGGATAAGCTGCAGAATCTAGTTAACCGACAGCCTACTTCTTGCAACCCCCCACTATAATTGCCTTGTGTCTGTCCCATGCATGTTTGAATTCCCCCACTGTTTTAGACCCAACGACCTCCTCAGGAAGGCTGTTCCATGTATCCACCACTCTCTCCATAAAAAAATTCCTCACATTACCCCTGAGCCTTCCCTCATCTTTAAATTGTGCCCCCTTGTTCTTACACATCTCTTTTTCTGAAAGATGCTACCCTCCTGGACTATGTTGATTCCCTTGAGGTACTTGAACATTTCTATCATATCCCCCCCCGTCCCTCCTTTCATCAAGAGTATACATATTAAGCTCTCTCAGTCTCTCTTCATATAGTTTCTGCTGCAGACCCTGCACCATTTTAATTGCCCTCCTCGGGACTGCTTCCATCCTGTCTATGTCCTTGCGTAGATGAGGTCTCCAAACCTGCACACAGTACTCCAGATGGGGTCTCACCAACTGTCTGTACAGAGGGATAACCACTTCCCTTCTTCTACTTGTGATGCCCCTTCCTATGCATCCCAGTATCCCCTTGGCTCGCCGTACCGACTTTTCACATTGCTTACCCACCTTTAGGTCATCTGATATGACTACACCCAGGTCCCTTTCCATTTTTGTTGTTGTTAGTACCTCCCCTGCTATTGTGTACTCTTCTCCTGGGTTTTTGTTTCCCAGGTGCATTATTTTGCATTTCTTTGCATTGAATCTAAGTTGCCATATGTCTGACCATTCCTCCAACCTTGCCAAGTCCCTTCTCATCTTTTCTACCCCCTCTTGTGTATCAACTCTGTTACAGATCTTTGTGTCATCTGCAAAGAGGCATACCTTTCCCTCCAGACCCTCTGCAATGTCACCTATAAAGATGTTAAAGAGGACTGGACCCAGTACTGAGCCCTGAGGTACTCCACTAGTAACCCCCCTTTCTTCGGAATGTGTTCCATTCACTATTACCTTCTGTGTCCTGTTGTGCAGCCAGTTTGCTACCCAGGCTACCACCCTGGGACCCACTCCCAGGCTGGCTAACTTGATTATTAATCTTTTGTGCAGGACTGTGTCAAATGCCTTGCTAAAGTCTAGGTAGGCCATATCCACAGCCTCTCCCAGGTCTATTACTTTGGTCACCCAGTCAAAGAAATCAATTAGATTCGTCTGACATGACCTTCCTGCTGTAAATCCATGCTGCTTTGGGTCCTGTGCCCCGCTGGCCTCTAGGTACTCAAGAACAGGTTACTCACCTGTAACAGTAGTTCTAGGAGTGGTATACGTTGTTCATCCACACTGTCTGGCATTGTTCCTTCCCTTTTAAATCTTGCCAGAAGTCTTCAAGCTGGCTCCTCCCACCCACCCGAGGTGGTAAACACTGGCCCGCCCCATGACACCAGATCTAGCCCGCTGGAAGCTGGTTGTGCTCTCTTAAAGCTGGGAGGAAAGGCAGGATGAACATATACCACTCCTAGAACTACTGTTACAGGTGAGTAACCTGTTCTTCTAGGAGCGTGGATATGTTGTTCATCCACACTGTCTGGCAGACTCCAAGCAGTTCTCCGGGAGGAGGGTGGCAAGGCGCACACCCCCTACTTAGGGAACAGAGATTGGAGAACAGAGGCCCCAAAACCAGCATCCCGGCATGACTCTAGGTCGATGTGGTAATGGGTAATAAAGGTGTTTGCTGAGTTCCAGGTAGCGGCCCGACAGACTTCCTGGATAGGGATGTCCCTGGAAGCAGCCACCGAAGCAACAGTATGGCGGATAGAATGAGCCCTAATCCCTTTGAGTGGCTCCTTACCCGCCAATTCATAGCACAGACCTATGCATGATGTAATCCATCTCTCAATAGTCCGCTTGGCTGCAGGTCTGCCAGAAGTGGCTTCAGCGTAAGTGACAAACAGCTGGCGAACCTCTTCCCGAATTTCCGCCGTTCTCTCCTTATAGTAGGAGAGAGCACACCTGCGGTCCAGAGTATGGAGCCTGTACTCGGCATCCGAGGTGTAGTTAGGGTAGTAAACCGGCAGAGTCAACACCTGGTTGAGGTGAAACTCTGACACCACCTTCGGAAGGAATTTCGGGTGGGGGCGCAGGACAACTTTGTCCCTGTGAAAGACCAGATAAGGGGAGTCCACTGAAAGCACCTGGAGCTCCCCCGTCCTTCTGGCTGACGTGATAGCCACCAAGAAGGCAGTCTTTCACAAATGCGAAAGCGCAGACTTGTGCATGGGTTCGAATGGCTTGCCCATGAGCTTTGCCAAAACCAGCAAAAGATCCCACGGAGGTGGAGGTTCACGCACCGGAGGGGATATGAGATCCAGGCCTTTGAAAAAGCACCCGATCACCTTCACCTGAGTCAATGTTGGCTGACCGACCCGCGCCCGGTAAGCCGATATGGCTGCTAGGTGCACCCTTAGGGTTGATGACCGAAGACCCCCTTTGGAGAGGGACCAAAGGTAGTCTAGAATGTTAGCCACAGAGCAGGATAAGGGGTCCAGGCTTTTGTCCTGACACCAAATGGAAAATCTCTTCCATTTGAAGGCATAACATTTCCTGGTCGATTCTTTTCGAGATGCCTCAACCACGGTGTAGACATCTTCGAAAGACCCAAAGCCTGGAACTCTAGCCGCTCAGGAACCAGGCTGTGAGGTGCAGGGATTGAAGGTCCGAATGAAAGACCTTCCCCTGGTTCACTGATATCAGGTCCAGGCGTGTACACAGCCGCTCTGGGGCCCTGCAGCTGAGGCTGAGGAGATCTGGATACCAGAACTGATGTGGCCAATCTGGGGCTACCAGGATCACCCTTGCCTTGTCCCTCCTCCCCTTGAGTAACACCTTGTGGATCAAGGGAAACGGGGGAAAGGCGTAAAAGAGGCCTGGGGTCCACGGCCTCGAGAAGGCATCCCCCTGCAGTGAACCCTGCTGAGGGGGGCGGGCATGATACAGCCTCAGCTTGGTGTTCTCCCAGGAGGCAAACAGGTCCACCAACAGTTTGCTCCAACGAGAGAACAGGTCGTAAGCTACCCCTGGATGGAGAGACCACTCGTGGGATATCTGGCCTAAGCGGCTGAGTGCATCCGCCAGTTGGTTCGCGACTCCTGCCACATGGATGGCTAGGAGATCCGCCTCCAGCTGGCTGACAAAGGTCCAGATCCAGAGCGCCTCCTTGCATAGCAGACGGGAGTGCGTGCCGCCCAGTTTGTTGAGGTAGTACATGGTCTGGACTTGAACCACTTGACCCCGGAGCTGAGGAGCGAAAGCTGACAGAGCCAGTCTGACTTCCCTGAGCTCCAGCAGGTTGATGTGACATCAGGAATCCTCGGCGGGTCCAAAGGCCGTGGGCCCTGTAGTCCCCCATGTGGGCTCCCCAGCCCATGAGAGAGGCATCGGTCGTAAGGACGACCATCTGCTCGGGGCGGACAAACGGGATTCCTTCCTGCAGATGACTCGGGATGGTCCACCATTGGAGGGTGTCCCACATCCACTGGGTGACTGATCAGCTGGTCGAAAAGACCCTGACGCTGAGACCACTGGGCGGCCAGCTCCCACTGAAGGGGGCGCATGTGCAGTCTGGCCCAACGGACTACTGAAGTGCACACTGCCATGTAACCCAGGAGGTGCAGAAAGTCCTGGGCAGGGCGCAAGTGCCCAACCAGAAATGATTGGGCAAAGGAGGAGAGAACCTCCGCCCTGTCTGCCAGGAGCCGAGCTCTGGCTTGACAAGAGTCGTGCTCTGCCTCGATGAAGTTCATCACCTGAGAAGGTACGAGTTCCGGTTTGGCCTCGTTGATCAGAAGGACCAAGAGAGAGCAGGTTCAGAGGGTCAGGTCCCTGGACCTCTCCACCTCCTGAAGGGAGGAACCCGCCAGGTGCCAGTCGTCTAGGTAGGGGTAAATACGAACCCCTTGACGCCGTAGATGGGCTGCCACCACGGCAATGCATTTGGTGAAGACCCTTGGGGCCGATGACAGGCCGAACGGCATGGCTCTGAACTCGTACAGGGTCCCTTCGACCCTGAAGCGGAGGAACCGCTGATGAGACGGACGGATAGGGACGTGGAAAAAGGCGTCCTGGAGATCCAGTATGCAGAACCACATGTTTTGCTCCAGAGATGGTATGATCTGGTTCAGAGTTACCATCCTAAAGGTGTGAGACCTAAGATACCGATTCAGGTCGTACAGATCCAGAATGGGGTGCCAACCCCCCATCCGTTTGGGCACCAGGAAATACCTGGAGACAAAGCCTGGGTCTGAAGGAGGATCCGGCACTCAGACCACTGCCTCTTTGAAGAGGAGTAGCGCAATGTCATCCCGAAGGGCAGACTGGGCGACTGAGATCCTTTCCGCTCGTGGGGCACGGGCTCGGCTGGGAGGAAACTGCTCGAATTCTAGGGGCAGACCCTGCCCGACCACTTCTAGAACCCACCTGTCTGAAGTGATACCGGACCAGGCGGAAAGGAAATGGCGGAGCCGACCCCCCACGGGAGGACCCAGAGCTGGTGTGACAGGTACGGGGGAGGCCACCCCCGGCCCGTCACTGGGCAGGCTTAGAGGAGGAGGAGGCACCTGGACCAGCACCTCGGCCTCCTCTGCGGGGCTGCTGGGGACCTTGCTTAGGTCTAGGGTGCCAAGCTTGAGCCTGCTGCTGTTGCTGACCTCCCTGGAAGGGTGGTTGTCTGACCGGAGGGGAAGAATGTCGAAAAGGCTTCTTCCTGCGCTTTTGCTGGTTCTTATTTGAAGAACTTTAAGCAGAGGTGGCATCTAAGGTAGCATTAGACTGTTGCTGTGCTGCAGATGACCTGCCACTTCTGGCCGAAGGGTCGGTGCCAGGAAGGGCACATCAGCTAGCTTGTGCTGGTATCCGGCGGAAGAGGATAACCTCAGCCAAGCCCTGCGGCAGTGGATACCGCTGCAGCTAGTGAAGCAGGCACAGGAATCACCCAGGTCCAGTGCAGTCTGGAGCTGTTGTTTAGCAACAGCCCTGCCTTGGTCCCTGACCTGCTTGACCTTGGTCTGCATGTCAGCTGGGAGGTGAGGAAGAACTTCATCCAGCGACCCCAAAAGGGCGTGAGAGAAGTGTGCCATAATCACTGCTGAGCTTGCCTGACGAAGGCCCAAGGACGATGCTGCACAGACCTTCCGGGCCGAGTGGTCCATAAGTTTGGACTCCTTGTCCGGAGGGCAGTCAGTGTCCGCCAAGCTGCCCATCCGCCTGAACACTAAGGCAGTCACCAGGCTTTCCGCCGAAGGGTGCTCAGTAAACCCCGTCAAGGACCCTATGGGCACCGCGTACTTGCGTGCTATGCAGGCAGACTGAGCTGGGCAGGAGGCGGGACACTGCCAAAGTTCCAGAGCAGGGCCAGTTATGGCTTCGGTGACTGGAAAGGCCTCCGTAGGGGTATCCCCCCTCTTAAGAATATCTGTAAGGGGTATTCTGCCTTCTTCTGAATAGGCTGCAGAGGCATCCCCGTGGACTCAGAATTGAGCCAGAGGATGCCCTGGAAGGAGGACGGCCCTTCTTCCATGCCTGACACCGATAGCTCATCGTGAGAATGAAGGCCTGTATTATCTGACTCGGAGGAGTCCAGATACAAAGGCTGGCCACCTAAATCTCCCTCGATACGCCTGGGGCGATCAGGGGTGACTGTAATCGACAGTCTGTGAGGAAGACCCGGAGACTGTCGGTCCTCCTTGGAGGGAACCCTTCCAAGAAGTAGCTTTGGTGGAGGTTCCACCAATATTGGTGGAGAGCCTGTAACCGGCCGTGCCGGAGGGCGCACCGGAGCCCCAAAGGGGACCGGTGCCGAAGGAATCGGTGTAGGCCGAAGAGGCTGAGGCCAAGTGAGAGCCGGAACCGCCGAGGGAGCCGGCTTCTGGCCTGCTAGCAGGAGTTGCTGCCACATAAGATCCTCACAGCGTCGATGGATCTTCCGTCGAAGCCTCTCCTCGTGCGAGGAGGATGAAGAACGGTGGCGGCGCCTCTTCCGGGAGTGTTTATGTATATTTTGGGTCGATCGACCAAAGAGGACTTACTCCTCGATCGAGACCGATTGTGTCGGCTTTGTCGATAAGGAGAAACCGGACCCGGTGAAAACCGAGGATCCAGTTCCTGTCCCTCGATCGGGAGGCCCGCAGGACGGGTCTCCTCATCGGGGAAGGGGAGAATGGGTGTTCTCTCCAAAGAGTCATCGACAGGTGTCGGTGACAACGGCTCGATTGGGTCGAGAGAAATCTCAGCCGGATCAGCCGTCTCCTCAACTTCTGTGCCCGGTCCAGACAGAAGGTCCGAAAACCCAGCAGCCAAGGAGGCGATCTCGACCGTAGTCGAGACCTCGGACCGCTCCCGGTCCCAGGAGCGTCTTCTTCGACTAGAAGAAAAAGAAGGTTTTGGATCCTTTTTCTCAGAACGGGAGGAGTGTGAGTCCGAGGGCACCTCACCCTTGGTAGGGAGAGACTGGCACAAATTCCGAAAGGATCCTGAAAAAGTGGAGCCCAAGTTGAGTGGCACGAAGAAGCCTCAACTGGCCGAAGCTTGGGCGGCTTCCTCCTCGAAGGTCGCCATTTGTTCGAGCTGCTCGGCGGATCCCGCAGCCACGGAAACCGCCCACCTGGCCTCCTTAGATTTTACCGGTGGATTGCGAAGCTCCAGTCTCCCCAGCTTCAGGCACGCCTGACGATCCTCCAAAACGGTCGAGATGGAAGGAAGCGCAGATGGTACATTGCGGTACCATGAGCGGTACCAAGGCAGTAAGCAGCGAGGGTGGGGTCGATGCGCAACATTTTCTGTCCGCCAGGACACCGCGAGCTCAGGGGACGACTTATCATCCATGTCCGAATCCAAGTCGTAAACTCTTACGAGTTTCAAAGCGAGAAGATGCGGTGAAAACCGTCAAATTGAATCCAGGGCCTCAATCACTGCAGAAAAGCACGAGGGAACCTGTATCTTCCAGCGGAAAGGAAGATCTGGTGTCATGGGGCGGAGCCGAGGTATTTACCACCCGGGTGGGTGGGAGGAGCAAGCTTGAAGTCATCCGGCAAGATTTAAAGGGGAAGGAACAATGCCAGACAGTGTGGATGAACAACATATCCATGCTCCTAGAACATTTCTTTCTTTCAGAAGTGATTCCATCATTTTCCCTACCACTGAAGTCAAACTTACAGGTCTGTAGTTTCCTGCTTATGCCTTGCTCACACTTTTGTGAAGGGGAATCACATCTGCCCTCCTCCAGTCCTCAGATACCGCCCCATCCTGCCATGATTTGTTAAAAAGCGTGGTCAGTGGTGCTAGGTCCTCCCTTAGTTCTTTTAGAATTCTGGGGTGAATCCCGTCAGGCCCCATTGCTTTGTCCACCTTGACTTTTAGGAGTTCTTTCAGGACTCTCTCTTCTGTGAATGGACTGGTGTCAACCCTCCTACCCAGAGTGCTTCTATTGTCTGGTTTAGGAAACTCCTCTTCATCTTCTTTTGTGAATACTGAGCAAAAGTATTCATTCAGTATCTCTGCCTTTTCACTGTCTCCCTCTGCCCACCTCCCCTCTCCCTTATTAATCTTCACTATCCTTCCCTTAACCTTTCTATGCTCCCTAATGTACCTATAAAAGGTTTTATCCCCTTTCTTAACTGAGTTGGCTATTTTTATCTCGGTTTGGGCCTTTGTTAGTCTGATTGCCTTCCTCACTTCATTCTGCTTTAATTGATACAGTTCCCGTCGTGCTCCTTCTGTGATTCCTTATACTTTTTGAATGCAGCCTTTTTCTCCTTAACCTTCCCTGCCACCTCTTTTGAGAACCATAGTGGTTTTTTACTCCGCTCTGTTTTCTTTCTGTTTCACACAAAGGCTTGTTGCCTCTATGATGGCAGTTTTGATTTTTCTCCATTGTTCTTCCACCCCTCCTTTTTGGTCATTTGCTAGTGCATTCTTCAGGTATTCGCCCATTTTGCCAAAGTCAGCCCTTCTAAAGTCCAGTATCCTTGTTTTTGTATGGCTTATCTCCATGATTGTGCTCACTGTGAAACACACTGTGTAGGGGTCGCTTGTTCCCAGATGTCTACTGACTTCTAAATTTGTGATCCTCTCTCCATTTGAGAGTACCAGCTCTAGTACTGCTCCCTCCCGAGTGGGTTCCAACACCAGCTGTCTAAGGTCTGCCCCCTGCAGGGCATCAAGAATGACCCTGCTCTTGGATGTGGCTGCAGTACATGTTATCCAGTTAACATCTGGCATATTCAGGTTCCCCCATCAACAGTATCTCCCCTTTTTCAGCCATTTTGAGAATGTCCTCCATCATTTTCTTGTCCGTTTCTTCCCCTTGAGACAGGGGTCTGTATACAACCCCTGTGCAGATTGTAATGCCATTCCCTGTCTCCAAGGTGACCCAGAGTACCTCTGGTCCTCCCCCTTTACTTTTTAGTTCTGTAGCTTTGATCCCTTCCCTTATGTATAGAGCTACTCCACCTCCTCTTTTACCTTCCCTGTCCCTTCTGTAGATTGTGTACCCTGGTATGTTGACATCCCAGTCATGGTTCTCGGTGTACCATGTTTCCTTGACTGCCACAAAATCCAATTGTTCATCTTCCATCAGGGCTACTAGCTCAGGAAGCTTGTTTCCCAGACTACGGGCATTGGTACTCATTGCTCTCCATTTAATGTTCGCTTTATCCTCCCCCCCACAATCCCTGCTCTTATTGCCCTTGTCTATTTTTCCATTTACCCCTGTCCTGTCCTGTGTTGAGCTCTGTACCTCAGTGTTTACCTTACTACCTGCCATGTTTTGTGGGGGAGGCTTGAAATTTCCTGCCTTTTCTCAGCGCCCCCCCCCCCCCCGGCTAGTTTAAAACCTTGCCAAGGAAGCATTTAAACCTGTCACCTAGGAGCTTGGCTCCTTGTGGACAGATGCAGACCATCGTGCCAGTACAGACCTTTATCTCTCAGGTGGACCCGACCCCCCAATGAAGCCAAAGCCCTGTGCTCTGCAACAGTTTTGCAACCATTCATTAAACTGTATGGTGTGCAGTACCCTAGCCTCACTCCTGCCATGGACTGGTAGCACCTCTGAGAAGGTTACCGTGCTTGCTACCCGTCTGAGGCCCCTCCCCAACTCCACAAATTCATTCTGCACTGCACTGATCCCATGCCTAGCTAGGTCATTTGTCCCAAGGTGGACTATGATATCTAGTTCCCTCTCCTGTGATGCTGCTTCTGCAATCCCGAGGATTCGCTTCCTGTCCCTCCAAGTCATGGCACCAGGCAGGCACCTTACTTCCTTCTCCTCTCCCTTCCCCAGTTTTACCCCCCTAACAACTAAATCCACTATCAGAAGCTGTTTCCTTCCCCTGTGGTGTCCGCTGCCACCCTTTTGTGGGTCTCCCTTGTGGATGTCCTCAGCATTCTTCTGGGCCTCCACTGAGGGTGCCATCATAGAGGAACCTTGCTCTGCCAGAATGGCATATGATTTGTGTAGAGGTACAACTAGGGGGCTTCGCCTCTGGCCCACCACCTGCACCCTCCCAGAACCCACTGTGGTCCAACTGCTCTTCATACTTGGCAACCTCTGAGGCAGTGGTTGTGGCAGTGGTGCTCTTTGGAAGGGGGAGGCCTCCTTAGTCCAGCCACTGGTGACTGTTAGAAACAATCAAATACACAACTCCACCACCCTGGTGAGTACTGCCCTTTATAGTAATTCAACTAACACCACAATTTATTAGACCACGGCTCCTACATAAACCACTCTACTGAGTCCAGGGATAAAAATGAACTCACTCCTCAGCCAGCAGGACACTTTTAAAACGTTGCAAAAATATCCTTCCAAATCCTAGATCTCAACCTCAGCAATCAAGCAAATTCAGTTGTATCTCACTCCCTCTGGTTATAAAATTACTGACTTTTAATGGAATCCTGCAATTCTCTGCTTAATGCCAATAAGGGAAAAAAAAAGAAACTTTTTGTTGAAAGCAAAGTTCCCCTTCTTAACAAGTCCCCCACAGTATTATGCCTTACCAGGTTTCCAGGTCCTAAATGGAGTTATAGTTTGTTCTTTGCAGTGTAGCAAGGTTCTCAGCTTCCAACAGACATATCAAAGTCAGTCTGACTCCTGGCAAAAGATCATTTGGTGGCAGGTTTGCCCTTTCCCACTTCTCCATAAGTGAGGAACAACTGGAGGGAGTCAAACCTGTGACCCTTGGTACGCTCTATGTAGTAACTAACGGCTCTTTTAACATCTAAACTGTGTAGCCTCCTCTCTCCTAAGGAAGAATGCTCAGTGAAGAAAACAGGGAGAGACACAGACTGGTTTAAATGGAAGTCTGAAACCGCTTTGGGCAAGAACCTTCTATTGGTTCTAAGGACCACTTTATCCCTATGAAAGGAGATAAAATCAGGTTCCACTAACCGGGCTTCCAATTCACTGATACGTCTGGCAGAGGTAATGGCTACTAAGAACACAGTTTTCCAAGTCGTCAAGTACTTAAGCTCTGCTGAAGACATAGGCTCAAAGGGGGGTTGCATAAGCTGAGCAAAGCAAACATTCAAATTCCAGGCAGGGGCAGGGTCTCTAAAAGGGGGATTGGTGTGAAACAATCCTTTAAAATATTTACACAACACAGGATGGGAAGATAGTGAGGAAGGCTTCCCCACAGACAAAAATGCAGAAACAGCTGACAAATGTACCTTGAGAGTAGCTGGTCTGAGGCCTAGGCCATTAAGATGGACCATATAATACAGAACCGTAGGCAATTCAGCAGTGTCTGGAGAAATATTCTTCTTAGAACACCAAATGCTGAATCTTTTCCATTTGGAGTTGTAAGTCTTTCTGGTGGAGGGCTTTCGAGAAGCCTTGAGGATGTCCAGAATCCCTTGGGAAAGATGCAAATCTGCAAACTCTAAGTCTTCAAGAGCCATGCCTTTAGATTGAGGGACTGAAGCTTGGGGTACCAAATCCTCCCCTGAGAGGATGTTAACAGGTTGCAATTCCTGGGAAGAGACAGGGGAGATGGACTGCTAGGAACAACAACAGGGGGTACCAGGGCTGTATGGCCCAATCTGGAGCAACAAGAATCACCTTGCAAGGTTGAGACCTTATTTTGACTAAAACTTTGAACAGAAGTGGGAAGTGGGGAAAGACATACAGAAACTTCCCTTCCCAATTCAGAATCAGGGCATCCAGAGGGACTGAGCCAAAGACTGGAGGTCTGCAACAAAAGAGAAGAAGTTGGTGATTGTCTGGAGCTGCAAAGAGATCTATCTCTGGAGTGCCCCACCTTGAAAAAATCACTTTCAACACCTGAAGGTCCAGGGACCATTCGTGATGGTCCTGAGAAATCCTGCTCAGTGCATCTACTAGTACATTGTCCTTGCCTGGAAAGTGAACTGCTACAAGAGAGGCTTGCAGGGAATAAGCCAGGGACCGCAATTTCATGGCCTTTGTGCACAAGGCCATGGACCGAGTAGCTCCCTGCTTGTTGATGTACCACATGGTGGTAGTGTTGTCTGTTCTGACTTGAACCACCTTGTTCTGAACGGACTGTGAGAACACTTTTAGAGCTAGAAAAACTGCCCTGAGCCCTATAAGATTGATGTGTAGAAGGGATTCTTGGGGGGACCACAGACCATGAGCAGTGAGGGACCGCAGGTGGGCTCCCCAGACCAGAAGAGAAGCATCCGTGGTAAGGACCACTGAACAAGGCTGAGCAACAAAAGGAACACCTTGCCTTAAATTGTCCTGATCCTGCCACCACTGGAGGGCCTGGATCAAGGTCGGAGTCACTGGAATCAGTGTGGTAAGGGGGTCCTTTCTCTGAGACCAGTGAGCTCTCAGGTGGAACTGAATATCCCTCATCTGGAATCTTGCCCCTTGAACCACTTCTGTTGAAGCTGCCATGTGGGCCAAGAGCTGGAGAAACTGCCCTGCTGGTCGAGATGCCTGAAGGCTGAAGGAAGAGGCTAGTTCCATAAGAGTCCTTGCCCTTTCTATAGGAAGAAAGGCTCTTGCTCTGAGTGTGTCCAGTTCTGCCCCTATAAAGGTAAGGAGCTGCACTGGTTCGAGAACTGACTTGGGAAGGTTGAAAAGAAATCCTAGGGAAGTGAGCACTTGCTGGGTCACTTGCAGGTGAGACTTGACTTGGTCTGGAGACTGACCTACTAATGGCCAATCATCCAGATAAGGAAATATGGAAATATTTTGCCTTCTTAGAAAGGCAACTACTACTGCCAGGCACTTTGTGAAAACCCTTGCAGCTGAGGTTAGGCCAAAGGGCATTGCTCTGAACTGATAGAGGCCTGAGGGCAACTCGAACGCGAGGTACTTTCTGTGGGAGCACCTGATGGGAATGTGAAAATAGGCATCTCTGAGGTCCAGGGAGGCTAGCCAGTCCCCTGGCCTTAGAGAAGGTAGGATTATTCCCAGTGTTATCTTGAACTTTGATTTTAAAAGATGTTTGTTCAGATATCTGAGGTCTAGGATAGGTTGCCACTCCCGTTTTTTGGGGGGTCAGGAAGTACCTGGAGTACATTCCCTTGCCCCAGTGTAGGGTAGGTACTCTCTCTATGGCTTTTAAAGCTAGGAAAGAAGAAACCTCTGCCTCTAGGGCAAGGGTTTCCGTAAGATTTGTAGGTGGAAAAGATCTGGCTCTCATCTTTGGAAATTTTTTGAAGCCGAGAACCAGTCCCTGGCTTACTACTTCCAGGACCCACCTCTCTGATGTAACAGACATCCAGTCCTGGACAAACTAAGCCAGCCTGCCACCTACTGGAATAGGATAGTCGACCCGGGCAGACCCATCAGGGTGTCTGCTTGGCAGGGGCTTTAGGTTGAGGGGTGGATGTAGGCCTGCTCATCCCCCTTTTGCCTCTCCCTCTGAAGAACCCCCTCTGCGAAAATAAAGAGGAGGCATGCGCTTGGTAAAAAGGCCTATGAAAAGGCCTGCCCCTGCCCCTGGACTGCTGCCTTTGAGGAGTTGCCTGCCTTTCCTTGGCCTGAGCTCCCTTGTAAGTGGTCCTGTACTCGTCCATTTTCTTCATGTAATTCTCTGTCTGCTCCCCAAACAGAGAATTACCCACTACAGGAAAATCCATAGCCTTAGCCTGGGTGTCCTGCGAGAGGCTAGTACATCTGAACCAAGCCATCATCCGAAGAACCACAGATGTAGCCATGACTCTTGATGACGCATCATTAGAGTGCACAGCAGCATGAAATTGCACTTTAGATGCCTCAATCCCATCTGCAGCCACCGCCTCCAGCTCCTTGGCTAGCTGGGGGAGGCCTGTTTAGCCAGTGCCAGTACAGTGTCCCACCTGGACTTCTGGTACCTGGCAGTATAGGTCACGTAATTTGCCTGCCTGAGTCCCAAAGAAGATGCCATGTATTGCTTCTTTGCCATGGCATCAATCTTCCTGGAGTCCTTGTCAGGGGGATGTGAAGCCAAGGGAATATTTGCCTTGTCACAGGCAGCAGCCTGCACTACCCCAACATGGCTGCATTGCTGATATAAAAACTCGGTGTCTGAGCCTGAGAGTGTATACCTCTTGTCCATTCTTTTATCCACAGGAAGTATAGTGTTAGGAGACTAAGATTTTTTGTGTCCGTTTCCCAAAAGCTTTATGGAGAGGAATAGACAGTCTCCTGGACTCAGGGATATCCATCATCTCTACATAATCAGGCTCTTCTTGATCTTCCACAGCCTCCTCCATAGGAAGCTGGAGGGTTTCGGCCACTTTCCCGTAAAACATAAAATGGGAAGGGGACTCAGAAAGCCTAGGAGGAAACACCTGATGGTCTGTCTGGGGCGATGTCCGGTTCCACAGGCACATCCAGACCTTCACTCACATCATAATCCTCAAATTCCCCTTCTTCAAACTCCGGTTCATAAAATTCTTCAAGGGTATACTCTTGAACCGGGGGAACCAACCGAACCGAACCCCTGCCAGAAAGAGCTGGATCGGTCGGAACCGGATGGAGCGATTCCACAATTTGAATTGCCCTGGCTATCTCTTCGGTGGTCGGAACATGAACCTCTGGATCTGAACCGGTCGATTTATCTTTGCGCTTTCTTTTTGTCGGAACCGATCCCTCAGAATCGGCTCTCCTTTTGCCCAAAGAAGTATCGCCCTGGTCAGAGGGCACTCCTCCTGGTTCAGTCGAAACCGAACTGGGCTGGACATCCGGGTCAGCAGACTTCTCGGCCTCCTTTTCCCTCAGTCTACCTAATCTCTTCTCGAGGGTAGATTTGGGAAAATTTTTACATATTTGGTAGTCTGAATTGAGGTGGTCAAACCCCAGACAATATACATAGGTGGTGTGGGGAACGGCCTTGGCAAAGACCTCCCCACACTCACTGCAATGTTGAAACCCAGTGGGCCCAGTTTTTTCTTGGGTTTCTCAGACATGGCCAACCTAACCAAACTTAGCCTTTTTCGCACCCGCCACAGCCCTTATCGGTTCCTGTGTCACGGTATTGAAAAAAACGGGTTAAAACATCGCTTTAGAACCGATAAGAACCGGTAACCACACACTAAATATAGCAAAATTCACAATCAAATGGTCGGTTCAGCCGAACCGACTGCACTTTTACAAGTTCCACACAGAAAAAATATAGAACAATTCCTATCTAGTACTCACGGCACCACAGACAGAGACTGAACCAACTATGCGGATACTTTTTTTCGTTTTAAACCGACGAAAAACTAAAAACTTAAACCGACTTCAGACCAAGCTGAAGGATAAAATCTCCAGAGCGACCGTTCAGTGAGGCGAAGTAAAGAATCTGACGGTTTAGGTTCAAAACACTCCAGATAGAGACTTCAACCGAGCTCGAGCTCAGCGTTCCACGTCCTGCATGGAAAGTTAACCCTCAGTTCTCCGGGGCAGTTCAAAGGTTGGGAATCACTGCAATTGCCAGAATAGAGCAAGACTTCATGTTGTTTGAAACTGCATTTATTTAATTAAAAGTAAATGAAGTTTCAAAGGATTTAAAAAATGTAAACAACAGCCTTTCCTGGTTCCATTTCCTTCCCTGACGACCCATGAAATGGCTGCTGTCGTGCAGCGCGAGTAGGTCAATGAAGAGAGAGCAGCAGAAGTCATTCAGCAAAAGTGCTGCTGTTGTGTACAAAAGACTGCAAATAAATCTGCCCAAAACAAATAAAAGAATAAAAATCATCACTTAACCTGTGCATTATTTACACTAATGCATAGGCTAGGTGAGGTTTTTCACAAGTTTGCCAGCGGACACCGAACTAAATAGCATAATGAATAGTACAATTTCTGTCTCGGTCTGTGCCATCCGGAGAAAAGAACAAGTGAACAAAAGAATCAGGAAAGGTTATTTACATTTTTTAAATGCTGCAAAACTGCATTTACGCTGAATAAATTCAGTTTTGGCATACTATAGATGTAAACAACAGCCTTTCCTTTAAAGGGCTATAGAGCAAGTTTAACTTTTTGAAATTCACTAGGTAAAAATAAAGGGTTTAGGTATCCTTTAAGCCAGCAGCACACCTTCAAGCTGCAGCTTCATCATTCTATAAAGTCCCGCCGTTCTCATACAGAGGATGCAGGTGAAGAGCAGCCAGTTCCCAGGCGCCACAAACTAGAGTGAGAATTAACTCTAAAACAGGTACCGACAAAGGATGGTGCCAAACTAAAGACAGAGACAAACTGAGGAAAAGGTGACGCACACTCAACAGCAGGAGAAACAGAACTGAGGAAGGGAGGGGACCGGCACTGGTCATTAGCCAGCCCATGAGTGCGTCACTGCATCTGCCTTTTGGGCGGTGCAGGCACCAACATCAGTCCTTAGGCTGCAGAAGAGACTGTTCCTACTGGGTCCTAGTGCCTCTGGCTTAGACCCATACGTGGGAATGAACAGTGAAGACCGATTCTTGGGAAATGAAAGTTTGTCAGTTGTAAATCAGTTAGCTGTACCTCAAAGGACTCTCACAGAAACATGAAGCATGTAAAAAAAATAATTTAATACTTACAGATATTTACATGTATAATACAGAATACTACACAAAGACTATGAAGAGCAGAAATAGAAAGAAAATGACTTTATACACAGCAGAAATAAATACAGAAAAATCTTGCTTTACTTTCTAACTTTTCCAAAGTATAGAGGCTTACCCACACAGGACCCCTTTGTGAATCAGGGCAAACTCAAACCTTAGATGGTAGCTGCTCATAGCCCCGAACCTGTCTGTTTCAGGCTCTGCCAAATCTTTAGACCCTCCAGCTGCCCTGCCCCAAGACAAGTCATCCAGTAAATTACACTGGTATCATATATTTAACATTCTTTATGTTTTGAGAGCAGAGATGGAAAACAAGTCTGATCTGGACTTCGGACTTTGTATATGCATATACAACGGTGTTTTTTTTTGTCCCAAGTCCAGTCCAGCCCAGCAGGAGTGACTCTTCCACTAACATGAAAAGACATCTCCCCTTTTGAAGCTCTCCCATGAAGTGTCAAAGAGATTGTTATCACTCTCCAAAGACAGCCGGTCTGCTGCAGACACATTGATAAAAAAAAAAAAAACTTTCAGCTACTAAATTCTAAGTGATATCTATGCCAAAAGAATTAAAATAAAAAAGTCACACACAGCAAATTGTGACACACCAAAATAACTAAGCTCTCACCTTCAGCGTACTTGGGCTGGGAAGAACAAGGAAATACTAAGCAGGCGTGTGAGATGAAGCTACCAACACTATCTGGCCCTGACTTGCCAAATGACCGGTCCTCCAGAGCCATGTAGTTGGGGGGGTTGGAGTTTGGCCAGCTCCCCACTGACTCCATCCCAGAGGGGAAAATATGAGATGAAGAGCCCGTTAAATGGCAGAGAAGGTATGGGCGGGGCTGCAAGGTCACCTGGCAAGTGGATAGGAGCTGCCACAGAAAAAAAAAAAAAAATGAATTAAAAAAACAAAACAAGGCATGCATCTGACTCCACAGGAGGCACTGGTAGATCACCATGTGTTCCTGTAGTGACGCTAAGGTAAATTACAACTTGGCCACGGTTATCATCTGCCTCCCCAGCACATCCTTTTAGATTTGAGAGTTTGGGGGGGGGGGCACGGCAGAGTCAGAGTATGGCTGAATGCTTCACAGGGTCAGGAATGACGCCATTCCTGGGTGCCTGGGATTTCCAAGAGACCCTGCTGGAGCCTGGTATGCTATCTGCACATCTCTAGAAGCCAGAGGTGTAGAAAAGGGGAGTTTGCAAACTGCTTCCATTGCCTCTCCAGTGCTCAATTCCAAGGATCACCATAGTGTCCTGAGGTAGGCCATTCAAGGAAGGTTAGTAATACAGCATTCAGGATACTATTCGTTAAATATTATCCTTCCAACATCTCTTGCATCTCCCTCATGAATCAATGAAGGAACAAGTCTTCAGCGGTAGTGGAAATGTAAAGGGAGGATGCAAAAAGGTCCAACTCTGGGAGACCCCCAGGTCTACTATGACCAAGTTTAGCAGCTCCCACTCATGCATTCTGGACTGAGACTAGCTGAGGATGTCCGCCAAGGCGTTTTGGGTGCCTGGAACATGGACGGCTGACAGTTCTAGATCGTGCGCTACGGCCCACTGCCAGACTCTCACTGCTTCCCTGCACAGAGGGTAGGACTGGGTCCTCCCCTTGCTTGTTGATGTAATAGACCACACTGGCATTGTCCAACTGCACCAGCAGAGGTCCAGGAGAGAGACAGTTCTGGAAGGCCTGCAGACATACCGAACTGCCCTCATTTCTAGGATGTCTGTATGAAGGCGAGTCTCCCAGTGAGACCAGAGACCCTGGGTCTGATAAGGACCTAGATGGGCTCCCCAACCGAGACTTGAAGCATCTGTGGTGAGGATCTGATAAGGAGTTGAGATAAGAAAGGGAACCACTTTTAAGAGATTAGCCGGGTCCATCCATCAGTGAAGCACTTTATGTACTGGCAAGGAGACGAGGACCAGTTGGTCTAGATCATCTGAGCGCTGATCCCACTCAACCCTGTGGATCCACTGAGGTATCCTCATGTGCAACTGACCAGAGGGTACCATAACAATGGCTGCAGCCATTAGGACAAGTAGCCTGAAGAATGTCCAGGCTGGGACATGCCGGCTCTAAGCCACCTCCTGGGCCTGGGCAATGAGGTGGTCTGCCCTCTCTTGAGGGAGGAAAGCCTTTCCCTGAGTAGAGTCCAGGATTGCCTCTAAGTACTGCAACTATTCAGATGGGGTCAGGACAGACTTGGGCCGATTGACAGTGATGCCCAAAGACTGGAATAACTGCAAGGTGCATTCTAGAGTCAACAACTGCAGTTCCCTGGACTGGGCTTTCAGTAACTAGTCATCCAGGTATGGGAACACAGAGGTCTTCGCACCAGAGGGCTGCTGCAACAGCTGCTAAGCATTTGGTAAATACCTGTGACGCAGAGGATAAGCCAAAGGGCAATACCCTGAACTGGCAATGCTTCCCCTGGAACAGGAACCGCAGGTATCGTCTGTGTGTGTGTGTGTGTGTGTGTGTGGGGGTCAAACCATAATATGCAGATAGGCATCTTGCATACCGAGGGAGCACAGCCAGTCATCCTGCTTGGGCAGTAGAAGAAGGTCATGCAAAGTGACAATCTGTAACATCTTGTCCTAGATAAAAAGGTTCAGCTCCTTGAGGTCTAGAATGGGCCTCAAGTCCCCTGTTCTTTGGGGAACCAGGAAGGACCTGGAGTAGAACCCCTTGCTCCTTTGACACCTGGGCAGTGGTTCTATGGCCTGCTTGCACAGCAAGGTGAGGACCTCCTCCCTGAGCACCTCCATGTGGTCTGGAGGATGAAAGGTGGGGACTGGGGGGAACATCTTGAGGCCGTTCTAGAAGTTCCAGAGCATGGCAATTTTCAATTATCTGCAGGATCCAAGCATCTACTGTGATGGTTCTCCATTTGGGACAGATCGAGGGAGAACCGACCTCCAATCATCACCTCCTGGTTTGGAACAAGAGGAGGGGGGTCTATCAAGGAGTCAGGCTGAAGCTGAACCAGCAGCCAGGGCCTCACCTCCTCCTCTGGATTACTTGGCAGAAAAAAACAAGAGGTGAAGGAGGGGGCAGGCAAGGCAGAGCTAGCTCTACGTTTGCCCTGGAACTTGGTTCCAGAGCCCAACTTGTGAGAGACCTTACGAAAGGAAGGCCTTGGTCTACTCCTGGGCTGGGTATGATAAAGGGAGTAGACAGACCGAACAGCCCTACTAGAGGCCTGCAGGTCATTGATAATATCCTGCACATGTGGCTCAAAAGGTTTGTGACCTACAAAAGGGGTGTTCAACACCTTTTATTGGACATTAACTGCAAAGTCAGAGGACCCTAAGCCTGGAGTGCCTTCTGAGGCAGCTGCCCTGGTTGTGGTATCAGCAATGTCATAGGTGGCTCTGAGGAGATGCTTACTGACATCTTTCGAGGCCTTAAGCATTTTGAGAAGTTTCTGTCTATGGGACCCTCAGGGACGGTCTAAGCAGCAGCCTTTCCCATCCTCCAGGGGGTATTCCGGTACTTACATACATTGTTGCCAGAAGATTAGACCCATTGGTCTCTCGCATCTACCTGATACAGTTCGCTGTTTGTGCACAGTGACTGCACTACCCCTCCCCCGTAGTTTTCTTTCCTCCCCCCAGGGTCCATAGTAGTGTTTTCCCTGCCTCTATGCCTGTCTCAACCCTTCTTGAGCCCTTCTACTGCTTCCAATGTCACTAACTCTGTAGGCAATGTATTCCAGGGCGCCACAATCCTCTCAGTGAAAAAAAATGCCTTCTTGCCTCCCCTCTGAAGTCCCCCCCAGAGAGCTTTAAACGTTGGCCTCCTGTGATCCCCCCTTCCTTTAGTTGGAAAAGCTCATCAACGTTCCCCTTATTGAACCCCTTCAGCTTTTTGAAAGTCTCTATCATGTCCCCCCCGTCTCTTCTGTCCTCCAACATGTACATGTTCAGTTTTTTGAGCCTGTCCTCATACCTCACCCCCTCCATTCCCTGAAACATTTTGGCTGCCCTTCTCTGGACTCTCTCCAGCAGTGCCACATCCTTACGTCGTCTCCAGAACTGGACACAATACTCCACATGTGGCCTCAACAGTGCATTGTACAGTGGCAGAATAACCTCCCCTCTTCTGGACGTAATACCCCTAGCTATGCAACCCCGCATCTTATTAGCTTTCGCCACCGCTTTTCTACACTGGTCAGAGTTGTTCCTCTTATCCACCAGCATCCCCAACAGCTCAACCCCCTCCCCCCAAGTGGTATGTGAACCTTAGGTTCCTCCCTCCCAGGTGCAGCACACAGCATCTGCATGCACTGAACCCCAGCTCCCAATTTTGAGACCAACTGCCCAGTATCTTTAAGTCTTCCTGGAGTGCCCTTCTCCCCTCCTCATTTTCAACCACCACCCCCACTTTGGTGTCAGCACCGAACAAACTCAGCTTGCTAACCACCCCCACCCCGATAAACACGTTGAAGAGGACTGGGCCTAGGACTGAGCCCTGTGGGACTCCACTGATGACTCCTCTGGGTGTTGACATCTCTCCCCCCACCACTACCCTCTGTTTCCTATCCCCGAATCAATTTGCCGTCCACCTCACCAATTTCTCCCTCAACCCCAGATTAATCAGATGAGCCAATTAACTGGTAATCCTAAGGCCCTGAGTGGCAAAGGCAAAAGTCCTCTTACCCCAGAGGTCTAGCCTCCTAGATTCCTGGTTGGAGGGAAAGGAACTAAGGTGCTCAGGGGCCTTAGTTCTGTCTTTGTGGCCTTGATCACCAGAGAGTCAGTCAGGGCAGCCCTTGAGGTGCCTTGTAAAGCTCATCAGCCTTCTTGGGCATGGCTGGTACCAGGTCGAGCCTGCACCAGGCTGCAGTGGCAACATCGCTCAGTGCTGGCAGCAGAGAAGGGTATAACTTTGGGTGGAGACACCAGGATCTCTAAGAGGTTAACCAGATTCCACCTCATTTTATCCTCGACCTCAGTCTGGAACCCCACAGTGGAAGAGACCTGCTTCATAATGCTGGAAAACGAGGGATCCTTGGGGGGGGGGAGAATGTGCAGGTATGTCTGACTGTGTCCCTGGGGTCAACGCTGAAGTAGCCCCCAACGGTGCAGGCAATGACAGCCCGAGCCATGCAACAAACTGCTGTATGAGAGACGTGGTAATGAAAGAAACAGCACTGAGGTCAATGATGGACAAAGAAATTGTCATCAACACAGGCGTAGGCAAAGGGGGCATGTAGCCCAGCTCCAATGACAAATCACTAGCAATAGTGTAAGCAGCTGGGCCCAGCACCTGTGGATCTCGAGGTTCGAGACGTCTCAACAGCAGGGCTGGGGCTGACAACCCAGAGGCCAATGGCCCCTTCTCAGCCCTGTGACAGTTGGGGAAGGTTCCTCCATGGGGGGCCCAACAGGAGCAGAAGACTGCACAGAGTGAGTCACTAGCACCAAAGCAGTAGATGGAGTGATCCAGGCAGGAGGAATCCAACAGGGACCAAAATTGACTACGACGGCGGGGGGTGTCCTTAGACCAGTCCTTGTCCCGATGATCAGGTTTCCGTATTTGTACTGGACCTTGGTGGCCTGACAGCCCGAAGACGACACCGGCAATTGGTGAGGGAAAGGCCCTCTGCTGGCTGCCTGTTGCTCCATGAGGAACTTCTGCAGGGCTTTTTTTTGCATCGGTGCAGGACAGTGAGATTGAACTTCAGGCAGGATTCACAGGCTAGAACATTGTGGCTAGGCCCAAGACAGAAGACACAGAGTTCATGTTTATCGACTGAAGAAATCATCTTCCTGCAGCGGCAGTGACAGAGGACAGCCAACGAGGGATTAGTTCTCAACATACAAATGAAAAAAGAATTACTTAAAACTAAAGTGATTCAAATTAAGTATTAAAGAAAAGTAGTAAGTAGTTTTGGTGGTCGAACTAAACGACGAAGCTTCTGTGGAGTCCATATGCAAAAGGTTGATGGCAGGAAAGAACTAAAGAGGGAGCTAGGGTGTGCGACATCAGAGCTTGACATCGGCATGGGAGGCCCCTAATAGACAGCTGCAGAAGAAGCTTCCTTGGGATCCTGACGGCTAATTTCCAGAGGTGTAACCTGATGATAGAGATATCCCGAAGATGATCAAGTGATATCTTTGTATCTAACCATACGACATTATATCTTGTTGTTAGTGTTGTCAAAATTAATACCTTATAAGGTTAGGTACATTACAATGGAATACTATCAGAAAGCAGCTTTCACAGAACTGACAGCATCAAAACAGCAGTGTATGGCACTGAAGCCAGTAACTGAAATCAAAGAGAAACTCACCCCACCTATTTTGGTGCTACAGAAAAAGCCACTGGAGCTGGCTTACCACTCAGGGAGTCCATTACTAATGTTCCCATAATTTAATTTTGGTGATCAGTGTTTTGAAGAGAGTGACCATAATTTGGCCAGAGGCCAATCCCTTCAATTCCTGATCTGAGCACATGCCCTCGCACTCTGATGTGTTGTGACGTCAGAGACTGGAGAGGGTGAGAGCATCATGCACAGCCATCAATGGGGACTGGTGTTTTTACCTGCAGTTTTAAACATTTTACTGATAAAGTTCAACAGAAATCAAGGCCACAACACAAACTAGCAACAGCCAGAAAAAGCAAGAGTGAGAAAAACTTAATTTTACAATAATGTCTTACCATCTACTTGGTGAGGTTTCAATTTGGTAACCATGTTTCTGTGAACCTGTACCAGTGGCTCCTTGGTCTCCTCATTTTCCTCCAACACTAGTTTGGTTGTTATTGGGCATTTCACTGGAGAAGCATCTTCTACTACAATCACCTAGTAACAGACCAATTCAGATCAGTCAATACAGGGACTACTGAAGGAACACACACAGTTTAAAGATCAGGTACTCTGGATGGACTTATAAGAGTTCTGTGGGGTCAGATATAATATGGTAACCTACTGATGCCATGGAAGTTATTCTGACCCTTGTCAAATGTGCGTCATAGCAACTTAACAAAAGGATATAACTGTAAAACTGTGATACTCTATATGTTAGCCAACTGCTGTTTTCTGCCTATGTTAATGCTGCAATCTGTACACTGGATGTTGTTTCTGAAGAGGCACGGAATAAAGCTGAATAAAAAAAAAAGATCAGGTATCTACTAAGTAAGAGATAACACAAGACAGGGTATGTGGCTGTAAGGGAATAATGTGTGCCTCTAGTGATTAACAGGCACAAAGCATAGCCGAGTACTGTAACCACCCAAGAAAATCATTATTCCCTTATGACAACACAACGTGGACTGTTACCTCACTTATACAATGGTGCTTTATTTGTTAAAATAATACGCAGTTCAGCTGTGCAGTGCAGTTGTCAGAAACTAACAGTCATGTGATGTGTTCGGGCCAGGGAGGTTACAGGATTTTTCAAGGCTTATTTTATAACTTAGGTTTTAAACCCATGTTCATAAACAATTTATATTTGTTTTCAAGCTTTTTGGCTTTGACCAATTATCAGTGTTACAGATCTAACATTCACAAGTATGTGTTCCACTGTCTGCTTCAAAATTATCTGGATGAGGTTTATCTTTATGGAGACCCTTAGGAAGCCAGCAAATTAGTGAAGCACATTGAAACAAACTGGTAGCCAAGATTGTCCAAAAGAGGAGGTCTCACACTTAAATAGTCTTCCAGTGAGCATGCTCAGTCACTGTAAACGTCTTCACGCTAGACTCCCACTACCTGATGGTGTCTTCCTCCAGCTTCACCCCATGTGCCTTCAGATCTGTATGCTATAAAAGGACTCCAAATAAACCTTGCCAGGGGAGACTAAATGAGTCATGCAACTGTGAACCGAATACCAGCAGTAGAAAAGAGCAGTTATTTATCAGAAACAGTAGATCTTCGAGAGAATCTCCTCCACTGGGCCAGCGGCACAGACCTTTTTAGCTGTATGGTCAAACTTTTTGGGCTCCTTATCAGAGGGCTTGTCCAGATACCTGGTATTTCTGGATTTATGAAAGAGAGGGTCGCCGAACAGACCCTAACCTGAGGGGTGGTCCAGAAATCAGGACAAACTGCCGGCAGGGACCACATACTTGCCAACCATAGGAGCAGAGTGTGCTGGGCAGAAGTTGGATGCTGCCAAAGTTCCAGCGCCAGTCTCAAGATGGCACTGGCCATTGGTAAGGCAACACCAGGGTATTTATCCCTGTCCAGGATCTCAGTAAAGAAATATTTTGTTCTTTTCGGGACTGGCTTCAAAGGAACCTCCATGGACTCTAGACATACTGTAAGCCTAAGAAGAGCCCCAAAAGACACTGGCCCATGGTTGGTAGTCAGTTCTTTGGCCGAGTTTCGGCTGAAAGCATAAGCTTTCGAAGACTGCAACAAGGACCCCTCAGAGTCAGTCATGGAATCTTCGGACACAGCCCTTGGATGTTTAACACCATACATCACTTAGGGCTCGGTCAGTGTGTGATTTGCATCGATAAGCGGCCTGGCAAGCCGGTAGCCCGACGGGAGACCTTGGAGGGGAGCTCCCTGCATGGGCCGTCATGGAAGCAGCTCCCCCTGTATCGATGGCGAGACTCGGGTTGGAGACAGCTGACTCGGCAGGACCAGTACAGGCTAAAATGGCATCGGCCAAGTGACTGCAGTGGTCGATGGTAGAGTCCTACCCTACCCAACTAAGGACCACTGCTGCCAAATGTGCTCCACACAGCATCACTGCATACAGCAATAGAGCCGCTCTACGTCTGAGGATGAAGAGGAAGAGAAGTTGAGCAAGACCGAGAACGCGAGGAAATAATCAACCTTGAGTGTCGACGGGATCAAGGATGCCTAGGAGATACAGCTGGAGGGACAGTACAACTACCCACACAGGGTTTGACCATTCGGCCCAAGAGGCAAACCCTAAGACAGCCGGATTCGCCGACTTGAGGCTGAGCAGGACCAGGATCCTGGAGATCAAGTCATCATCGAACCCCTATCACAATGAGTCGACAGGGTTGAGAAAAATCTTGACTGCCTGCTCAACCTGTGCCGAGACTGATAAGCTCAACAGGGCACCATGGAACTAGCAGCCTTACCCTCGTCTGAGGCAGATTCGCCAAAGCCAAATGCTCGATATTAGTGGAGCAGTCCGTGAAGTTCAGGGACTGGGAAAAGCACGCCTTCCCATTATCAACCGGAGGCCTTTTTCGACTTCTTTACATTCCCTGACAGGCAGGGCTCTCCCTGAAGGTCTGGCACATTTCGCGAATATCTGCCACAAAAATCAGGCCAACGCTGGCCCCCAAAAGAGGCAGCACAGAGACCGACAAGGTTTTTCTGTTAAGAGGAACTGGTTCTATAGCATGTTTTTGGAATAATGATTGAATGTCTTCCTTCAGAAGGGACATGATATGGAGGGGGTCTCTTGACAGCTCTAGATCATGCCCCCTTGCAATTATCCCCAGGACCCATTCATCCGTAACAATCTCCTACCACTGTTTCAAATGCAAGAAGAGTCCACCACCCCCTCCCAGTTGCCCCTGGAAGTAACAGCAGAGGTAGGGGTGTATCCACAGGAGTGTCATGTGGAAGGGTGGGCACTTGCCACCAGAACTGACTGCTTTGGGTGCTACTGTAGTAATAATAAATTTTATTTCATATAGTGCCTTTCAAAAAATCAAGGTGCTTCACAATAAAATCAGACCACAGTAAGAAAATCAGCACAGAATAATAATAAATAAATACAAACTAACAGGTCCTACTATACTATAACAGAAAAGGCCTGGCACCAGAGAAAGGTCTTTAACGCCTGTTTAACCCCCCCCCCCCCCAAGTTGCGAACTCCCGAAGCTGATGGGGTAGAGAATTCCAGAGGGCAGGGGCCACATAGCTAAATGCACAGGCCCCAGATTTTAAAGACACCCTCGGGATCTCTAGCAACCCCTCGTCAGCCGAACGGAGCCATCACTCAGGGCACTAAGGAATGAGAAGCTCTTTCAAGTAGTCAGGTCCAAGTCCATGTAGGGTTTTTTAAGTCAGCAAGCCGACTTTAAAAGTGATTAGCCACCAAATCGGCAGCCAGAGCAGCTTACGTAGAACAGGTGTAATATGGGAGGCATGAGACGTCCCTGTCAACAAATGTGCTGCAGCGTTCTGCACTAGCTGCAGGCGGTGGATATCGAACCCCGGAAGCCCTAGGTATAGGGAGTTACAGTAATCAAGGCGCAAGGTCACAAAGGCGTGGACCAATGTAGGAAGGTGCTCAGACGGAACAAGGTGCTTGATCCTGGCGATGTTCCTAAGATGGTAAAAGGAGGACCTGACGACCACCGACACTTGAGATCATAAAGTCAGTCTGTCGTCAAGCATCACCCCCAGGTCTCGCACCTGTTCAGAGGGAAGGACTGGGGAGCCCCCCCAGAAAAAGTCCCAAGGGCTGACCCGCCCCTGTCCCCTCTATCCAGTGGCCAGGGTCCACAACCATCATCTCAGTCTTTCCCATGTTCAACTTTAACCAGCTCGAATTCATCCACTCCTGGATTTCAGAGAAGGCAGTTAAGTATCAAAAGAGCACTATCCTAGACAGGTGCAAAAGACAGGCAGAGCTGGGTATCATCAGCATAACAGTGAAACCTCAGCCCATATCGTCTTACAATGTCTCCAAGGGGCAGCAAATACACTGCAAACAACATAAGCGACAGCCCTGAGGCACCCCACGACAGAGGGAGTAGGCCCAAGGAAAAAATCCCAGACACCACTCTCTGCATTCTGCCAGTGAGGAAAGATGTAAACCATTTGAGAACCGTACATGTCAGGCCACAAATGGATCTCAGGCGCCCAAGCAGCACCCCATGGTCCACAGTGTCAAATGCTGAAGAAAGTTTAAGGAGCACCAAGATAGAACGGCTTCTCCGATCTCTCGCCATCAGGAGATCACTGAGCACCCAAACCAGAGCAGTCTCGGTACTATGCCTCTTTCGAAAACCGGACTGGAGAGGTTCGCAGATGTTATGGATGGTCAAGTGGTGCTCCAGCTGCATCGCTACTACTTCCTCAATAACCTTCCATATAAAGGGGAGGGTTTTTTTTCTTACTTATGTTTTACGCTCTCATTCTGCCTCCTCCCTCCACTCTTTCAGACATCCTCTGTCTGTGGACTCTTCCCAATCCCGTCATGGTCTGCCCCTAGAGTGCTCATGGTTCTACACACACATCATATCCCCCGGGTAGGGGTGGAAAGGGATCCCCATACTTACCTACCCAAACCAACATACTGTACCCGTGTCTGTAGAGCTGGCACAGCGGAGTCTGCCCATTGAGCCCGGAGGAATCCCCAGAGAGGTGTCGTCACCTAGGAGGGACAGAGGTGTTTTTCCGGTTTCCTTCCCCGACGTCGGCGTGCAACGAGGGGCTGTGAGGCACGCTGAGACGTACCACCTGCTCTGCCCCTCTACCAACATCCACCCAATGCCCTTACTGCTCTCCACCATACCGTGCCATCCACCTGGGCTCCCCTAGGTGGCGGCATTGCAGCAAGAGTCTGCAGTGAACCCCAACCCCCGGAGAAGGAGAGCAGCCGTCGGGCACTCTATCCTTCTCTGCCCCAGCCGACCCCCAGCGACCTGTGCTCATTCCCGAACACGGGTCACCGGCGTGGTATGAGTTAAGGCGTCCAGCACCGCCGGGCCAGCCTATAAAGGGGAGGTCTGAGAGAGGTCTGTAGTTGGCCAGAGAGTCAGGGTCCAAAGAAGCCTTCTTCAGGATGGGTGTTACCACCGCCTCCTTCAGGGACCTAGGAAACTCACCTGAATTAAGGGAGCACCGGACTCTCTGAACCAAGACCGGACCAATAATATCACAACAATGTCTGCCACCTTATTTGCAAAGAATCGAACAAGCTCATCGCACTCCATTTGCAAAAATGCTCTTTGGAACTGCAGACAGGCTGGGTTGCACAGCCTGTCCACAGTTTGGAAAAGCTGAGCTGGTCGATTCTGAGACACACTGATCTCCCTGGACAGGAATTCTGCCTTCTTATGGCAGATCGCTGATTGGTAGTTCTGATAATGCTCTACCAATCTAAGGTGGTTGACCTCCAGGGCAGATTTCCGCCAGAGCAGCTCTAGCCTTCGTCCTAGTCGCCGCAGCTCCCTCAAGGACCCGTCAAACCAAGGGGCCTGAGGGTGAAGGGGGAGAGGACAAACATGGATAGAAGCAAGTGAGTCCAGAGCTGTAGAAATGGCCTTATTGCAGGCCATGACCAAATCTTCTGGACTCGAGCTGGTCACAGGGAACTCTGAGAGGTCAATCACCGCCGCTAGGCCTTCAGGGGACAAAATCCCGTAAAGGGCGGTAACTGACCATCTCCACAGGGGCAGGCCTACGTGGGGGGGGGGGCAAAAAAGTTGAACCTCACGGTGTAGTGATTGGACCAATCAACAGGTTCCACCCCCAAAATGGATGCTGCAGTCCCCAGGAGGAAGACCAAATCAAGAGAATGACCGTGTATATGGGTAGCAGAGGTAACAATCTGTGTAAAGTATGGTGAAGTATTGCCTCTCTGAGGAAGGCTGGGATAGCCGAAGCGCCAGGGAAGCTGCCACAGTACTGCCAACATTGGAGCTTATGGAGACACTTACAAAAGGACATATTTTGCACCACCTTGTTCTGTAGCTATTTCAGCTGTATTGTTTGTTGGTGCATCATTCTGAACTGAACCTGTGAATTCAGGATCTTAACCTTTAGACTGCCAACAAAATGGGAACATTTAAGAATTCTGAACTGATATTTCAGTCCACGGCATAGCAAGGGTTAAGACTCCTGCTGTCCAACTTGTGGCACACATTAAATTTCTTTATTTTCTGGCAACTTTGTTTATGCCATTATTTCTCTAAAGAGTGCTGCACTATTTTGTGGAACTGGAATTTAGGACTGGCAGACCGTTTTGCACGGCACAGCACCTTGTTTACCACAGTTACGATTCTCCTTTGGAACTGCTTCTGTATTGGCACCTGGGGGAAGGGGACCTGGCAGGAAACCACTTCCCTGACCTGGGCCTTGCTGACAGTAGGCATAGCCACTTCTGACAGCAGGCTGGCAAAAGGAGCCCCTCCCATGACCCCCAGCAGGAGTAGGACACAGGGACAGTGCAGACCTTAGAGTCATTTTTGAGGTCTGAAGGCCACGTATGGCCTCTTCAACATCATAGCCAGTTTTGTTCCTCTAAAAAAAGCATTAAAAACTGCTTGCTGCACATCACTGACAAACCGAGCAATTCTGAGCCAAGACCATCTCATGCAAATGCTTGCAGCAGCAGGTCTGGCAAAAGAATCACAGATATCATAATGGAGAGTTGCAAATGTTTGCCAACCTCAGCATCAGAAGATATTTTAAGTAATTCATTCTTGGCAAAGCCAGGGCTGCAGTACGAGCAGCTTTCCACAGGCTCTTCTGATATTTTATCATGTAGGCCTGGTTGTTTGCAATCCTAAGGCCTAGTGAGGCAGAGGCATATCTACACTTGCCTGTCACATCCAGCCTCCTAGATTCTTTATCAGGAGGCAACGGACTCATGTGTTTAGTTGCCTTAGAGCGATCGTGAGCAGCCATGATGACTACAGAGTCTTTTTCTGGCTGGTTAGCATAATAAGGCTTAGCAGATGGTACAGGATACTGTTTATCAGCCCTTCAAGGAACTGCAGGCTGTCAGTTTGGTCTGTACCATGTAGCGAAGGAAGCATCTTCTAATGCAGGGTATATAGATGAAATTATAAGGGAAGGTGTGCAAGGCACCTTCAAAAATTCCATTAAATTCCTTTTTATGGACTGCATTTGCTGCATCATGGCTTGAAAAGCTGGATCCTCATGAGGAGATCTCAGGGTATAGACCACAGAGTCCTCAATGCATGACCAGAGGGTAGAAAGTAGTTACGTAAGAATTTACCATAACAGCAGATCTTCAAGAGGAGCTCATGCAGCAGGCTATTACAATAAGGACTATGCCACAGGCACTAGGACCCACCAGAAAACCTCTTAGCCAGCAGTACCCAGCAGGGACCACCCCCGACGTCAGCTCCACCCCGATGTCAGCCCTGGTATAAAAGGGGACGGGACCCAGCTCCACCTCAGTCCCCCCGCCAAGACCCGTGAACGAGCCCTGACAACAGAAGGAGGCGAAGCCTGAAGATGACGATCTGCACACCTCATTTTGGGGTATGGGGGGTGGGAAGGCAATGCCTGCTGCAAGAGCTCCTCTCAAAGATCTACTGTTATGGTAAGTTCTTGCGTAACTGCACTATCTTACTTCAAGTTGGAACTCTTGCAGCAGGCTATTACAATAAGGACTGAATCCCAAGCAGTCTCTCGCCAAGGAGGTATCCAATCCCGGCAGGTGGAAGAGAAGAAGCTGGACACAGCAAATCAAAACAAGAGTCCCTGAAGGACTTCCAGGCCAAAATCGGCATGGCGTCTAGATGCAATGTCCAAGCTATAGTGCTTTACAAAGGTATGCACTGAATTCCAGGTAGCAGCCTCGCATATGTCCCTAATAGAGATTCTGTAGAGCAGCGAAAGGAGGACACACTCCTCTGGTGGAGTAACCCCTAACTGGGCCCAGAAGGGGCTTATTGTGCTTCTTATAGCAGAAAGTAACGCAGAGGACAATCCACTTGGAAATGGTCTGCTTGGACACTAGTTTACACAAGTGTTGTGGCAGAAATGCCATAAACAGTTGCTCCGATTTAAGGTGATTAACCGTTCATATAAGGTAATACCTCAGCGCATACCTCTCAATCTTTCATCACTCAAATGTTGTGACAGTACGTGTGACAAATGGGCAAAATGTGTGACATATCATCAAAAATGACACTGCAAGCTCGGAACAGTCAATCTGTGTACTTATGTTATTCATGTTTGCTGATAACTGAATATCATAGATTATTATGAATTTCTGCATTGAAGTTTCAGTGGACAGTGTGGAATATTACCTGTGCCATGTGAGACAGACGGTTTCTGAGAGATAAAATGAGTGACGTACTTCGTAATGTGCAAGAGTTGAGAGGCATGCCTCAGCGTCCTGTGGACATCCAAAATGTGAAGGAGAGCTTCCCCCTCTGTTAAGAGGGAGAAGGTAAATAAACTGGAAGGTCAACCAAATGGTTGAGGGTCAACTCCCGAGACCGCTTTTGAAAGAAACTTAGGATTTGTTCTTGGGGAAACCCTTTCCCTATGAAAAATTAAATATGGCTCTTTACACATCAGAGCCTGGAGCTCAGAAATTCTTCAAGCTGACGTAATGGCAACTAAAAAGCAAACCTTCCAGGAAAGATAACGCAGCTCACAGTCTGCTGCAGGTTCAACTTGGAGAAGAGTAAGCTTCTCCAACACAAAAAGGAGGTCCCAGGGTGGGATAGGATCCTGAATGGGAGGTCTCATATGTAGAATCCCCCGTAAAAAGGTGCGGGCCACATCCAGTTAGGCTAAGGATCCATCTCCCAGAAGGGCGTGATAAACAGAGATGGCCCACATGTGCAACTTTATGGAGGAGTAGCTCAAGCCTTGTTGGTGTAAGGAGAGGAGATATTGCAATGCGGAGTTCACCGGATAGGTAATGGGATCCAGACGGTGAGACAATGCCGATATGCAGAACCTCATCCACTTTATAGCATAAGCGGAGCGCATAGAGGGCTTCCTCGCTGAAATGAGTTTGTCCGCCATCTCTAGAGATACCCTATACCTGGACTTTGCTACATCCAAAGGAGCTAAGCATGAAGGTGCAAAGACCGGAGATTGGGATGGACCAGTGATCCCTGATCCTGGGACATCAACTGCGAGCATATTGGCAGCGGGACTGGAGGTTCCGTGGACAACCGCTACAGTAATGGGAACCAAATCAGCCAAGGCAACAGCGGGGCGATTATAATCATCCGCGCCCCCTCAGCCTGTAGCTTCAAAATAATTCTCTGGATGAGAGGAAAGGCATAAAGAAACCTCCCTGCCCAACAAGGGGACAATGCGTCTGGCCAGAAAACACCAGGCACAGGGTCTCACGAGCACAAAACTGGCAGTTTGGCATTGCATGGTGATGCAAAGAGGTCCAGCTCTGGACAACCCCATGTGTTGAACAGCTAATCCGCTACTCACTGCAGTAGCTCCCACTCGTGCGCCTTGCACTGAGACCTGCTTAGGCTGTCTGCCAAGTCATTTAGGATGCCTGGAACGTGCACTGCGGAAGATGTGCCGCTCCAGTGCCCAGTACCAGACTCTCATCGCCTCCATGCACAGGGGATAAGAGTGAGCGCCTCCTTGCTTGCTGATATAGAAGACGACTGCCATACTGTCCTTCTGCACAAGAAGAGAGCCTGGTATGAGGTCCTCCTGAAATGCATGAAGTGCACTGAGAACCGCTCGCATCTCCAGGACATTGGTGTGGAGTTCGGGCTCCGTGGGGGTCCAAGTGCCTTGCGTCTGGCGGGCCCCCAGGTGCGCCCCCCCAACCCAAATCCAAGGCATTCGTTGTCAGAGTCTGATTCAGGGGCTCCGGACGGAAAGGGGCCCCTTTTTCTAAACTGAGTGGGTCCAACCACCAAAGGAGTGTCCCCTTTACTGGCTCTGAGACTCTGACCACGTAGTCTAGGTCATCTGAGCACTGATCCCACTGCACCCTGAGCATCCAATGTGGAACTCTCATCTGGAGGTCAGCCAGAGGAGTGACTGGAATGACCGCTGCCATGTGCCCCAGAAATCTGAGGAAGGTCCTTGCCTGGACCCGAGGGGTTACTAGGACCGATCTGGGAATCTCCCTCAAGCGACCGCCCCTCTCTGGGGGTAGAAAAGCCATGTCCTGGACCAAATCCAACACCGCTCCTATAAAGACGAGTCTTTGGCTGGGTTCTGGGGAAGACTTTGGAAGATTCAGGGTGATCCCCAGGTCTCGGAACAGAGTATAGGTGTATCCAAGAGCTTGAAGACGACGCAACCTTGATGGGGCCGCAAGCAGCCAACTGTCCAGGTAAGGGAAGACAATGTCCAGGTGCCTTAGAGCCGCTGCCACTACTGCCAAGCATTCTGTGAAGACTCGAGGAGCAGAGGAGAGGCCGAACGGAAGAACCCGAAACTGATAATGCTCCCCCTGGAAGTGGAAACTCAGGTACTTCCTGTGAGGGGGAAAGACCCCAATGTGTATGTACGCATCTTGCATGTCGAGGGAACAGAGCCAGTCCCCTTGGTGCAGCAGAGGAAGCAGTCCTGGAAGAGTCACTATTCGGAACCTTCTGTACCGTATATAACAGTTTAAAGAGCTGAAGTCCAGAATGGGACGAAGGTCTTGTGTCTTTTTTGGGACCAGGAAGAAGTGGGAATAATACCCGTTCCCCCGTTGCTGCAGGGGGACGGCTTCTATTGCCCTTTTGTGCAAGAGGGCCTGTATCTCTCCTCCTCTGAGTGGAATGTGAGGAGGAGGATCTGGAGGACCTTGGTGAGATGTCTGGAGGAATCTCTGTGAACTCTAAGGTATGTCCTCTCCTTATGATATCGAGGACCCACTGGTCTGAAGTTACAGAGCTCCATCCCTCTAGATACAGGGAGAAGGGCCCCTCTACCGCCTCCCCTGGAACCTCTGCCGGAGGGGGGGTCGGTCGTCTGAAGGGAGTCACTGGGAGGAGCAGAGAGTGGGCAGAGAGGCCTGGGAGGACTTGGGGCCATGGGAAGGGGCACCTCCAGACTGCTAGTTGCCAGCTCTCATTCGAAAGCCACCTCTCTGGCACTGTTAGCAGCCACGGGCTTGGGCACCTGAGGGCTTATGAAAGGGCCATTTCCTAGGTCTCCTTTGGTCTTCTCTGTACATCTGACGGACAGACCAGATGTATTTCCCTGACTCCTGGAGATGAGAGATGAGTGACTGTCTCCTGCCCAAACAAACGGTACCTTGGAACATTAGGTCTGGATCCTGGCCTGCAGATCTTGGTGAAAGCCAGAGACCCTCAACCAAGCATGGTGCCGGAGACAGACCCCCGACGCTGTGGCCTCCATATCTGCATTGTCATACGAGGTACGCAAAACATGTGTATCTACGTCAGAGCCCAATTTCAGGAGATCCAGAATCTCCGTCTTCTTCTCGGAGTCTGGCAAGGCATTCACTAGCTCCTGTCCCCGCTCCCAGAGCGCATTCTGGTACTGGACCATATGCTTCATGAAATTTAGGGACCTAATGGAACAGGTGGATGCAGAATATACCTTCTTGCCCACCTGGTCCAAATAGCGAGACTCAGGGTCGGGAGGCTGTGAGCTAAGGAGCTTAGACTGCTTAGATTTATCATGAGCAGCTGTAATCTGTAAAGTGCACATGTAAGCCTGTTTGTATACTGTGTTTGACAAATGCCTGCATTTTCTGGCTGCTTCCTAATTGTTCTCAGATGTTTTGTCTGCTTGGTTGTTTGTTTTCCTGCACTGTTTTGTCCTCACTGTGACGAGGTATCTTTGTAAATGAGCCTCTGGCTCAAAGGTTGTTAAACTGATGTTCCAATAAATAAATAAATAAATAATCACGGAGGAGTCCATCTGAAGGTGCTCGGCCAGAAAAGGTTCATCCCTCAGGGCCCAGTACAGCCTGACATTTTCGGAGCCGCCAGGACCAAAGCTGGACACTTCCAGGTGATCCGAGTGAGATCCTGCAAGGTGTCCACCAAAGGAGGCACAAGAGGTTTGGGCTCCTTCTGCCTCAGGCACTTTGCCAGTCGACGGCGTTCTGGATCCAGGTCCTCCGTATCCCACTCGTTGGAGGCCTGGATGTGCCTCATGACGTCCATGAAAGTTGGATTGTCAGGAGGAGAGTGAGGCTGGTCCTTCTCTCCTGGGGACCCCCGAAATGGAAGAGGAAGAGGTGGACCGGCTACTGGGTGTCGAGCAGCCGGACCTGTCCCTGTGACTAGCCCCACTCGAGCATCGCTGACTCACCGACCGACGTTAGTCATAAGAAAGACGACGGAGCGGAGACCGACATCAGTCAGAGGACCGACGTCAGGAGCAGTCCCATCTTGCAAAACGGGAACGGCTCCTGGTGCGAGACCTGACCCGGAGTCGGCTACCAGACCTTGGTGAGCATCTGTGTCTGTCTGTGGACAGAGATTGGGAACGAGCCTTAGAAGATGTTGGAGGTGGCGGCCTCTCGGGGGTCTTCTTCGACAAAGAGGCACCTCCTGATTGTGGTTCACTTGATGGTTCCGTCCGCTTCTGGACCTGGCCCCACCAGAAGGAAAACAGATCCTGGAGCTCGTCCTTCATGAAGACAGAGACCGCTTTCCCCGGAAAGGGGGTGTCTGCATCAGGCCTGGAAGGAGAGCCGCCTGGAGAGCACCCGGGGGCTTAGGGGATGGGCGTTCCAGCACCACGGCTGTGTCAAAATCCGCCGCCCGTCTACGGTGTCGGTACCAGGACCGATGACAGTTTGGCTTTGAGGCGCTGGAATGTCCTTAGACTCCAGGGGCGTGTTTACAGGCGACGCCAAGGCCTTGCCATGGGGCCAAACTTGTGCCTCCCAGGACTTGGTGGTGACCCTTAGCGGAGTCACCTTAGGCCTTGCTGGCTTCTCCCCAAAAGGCCCAGTCTTAGCCTGCTTTTTAGATTTCGAATGCTCACCTGAGCCCGGGGAAGCGCGGGCATTCTTGGGAGAGGGCCGCGAGCGGGAGCGAGACTGGGACTGACTACAGTCTTTGTTGTGGGACTGCTTGGACTTATCTTTGTGTTTTGCCTTCTCCCCGGAGGTGTGGAGGTCCATCTTCTTCTCCTCCAATAGGTATGCCTTCAAAGCCTTGAGGCAGCGGATCCTGGTCCTACTAGTGAAGCTTTGGCAAGAGGAACAGGCCATGGTGTCGTGGTTAGGCCGCAGGCAGAAGACACACTTTGTGTGGCCGTCTTTAGCTGGAATCTGACGGCTGCAACTGCACTTCTTTCTGTGAGGTCCCGATGAGGAGATCAAGGACAGGGACGGCATACGTCGGTACTGGGAAAAATCTGTCGAAAACGGTAGAAAAACAGTAGGAAAAAACGGCGAAAACCGAGGTTTTAGCTGGGCTGGCAAGACAAGAAATACAGGTTACTCACCTGTAACAGGAGTTCTAGGAATGGTATATGTTGTTCATCCACACTCATTGGCAGGTATCCTTGCCGCTTTAAATCTTGCCGGAAGGTCTTCAAGCTTGCTCCTCCCACCCACCCGGGTGGTATAACTCTCGGCTCCGCCCCATGACACCAGATCTGGCCCGCTGGAAGCTCAGGGCGTGGGCCGGGCCGGGAGGTAGTCGAGGTGGGATGAACAACATATACCATTCCTAGAACTCCTGTTACAGGTGAGTAACTGTACTGAGGACATGGATATGTTGCTCATCCACACCCATTGGCAGACTCCTAGCAGTTCTCCGGGAGGAGGGAGGGAGGCAAGACGCACACCCCCAATACTTACTTGGGAAAGAGAGACTGGAGAACCGAGGCCCCAAAACCAGCATCCCGGCGTGACTCAAGGTCGATGTGGTAATGGGTAATGAAGGTGTTTGCTGACTTCCAGGTAGCAGTCCTGCAGATTTCCTGGATAGGGATGTCCCTGGAAGCAGCCACCGTTGCAGCAGTATGGCGGGTAGAATGAGCTCTTATCCTCTGGGAGGCTCCATGCCCGCCAACTTATAGCAGAGATCTATGCAGGAGGTTACCCACCTGCTTATCGTCCGCTTGGCTGCAGGTCTGCCAGATGCAGCTTCAGCGTAGGTGACAAACAGCTGGCGAACCTCTCCCAATTTCAGCCGTCGCCTCCTTATAATAAGCGAGCGCCTCTAGGGTCCAGAGTATGGAGCCTATATTCGGCCTCCGAGGTGTGATTGGGGTAGAACACCGCAGAGTCAACACCTGGTTAAGGTGAAACTCTGACACCACCTTCGGAAGGAATTTCTGGGGCGAGGACAACCTTGTCCCTGTGGAAGACCAGGTAAGGAGACTCGATGGAAAGCGCCTGGAGCTCTCCCATCCTTCTGGCTGACGTGATAGCCACCAAGAAGGCGGTCTTCCACGACAGGTGAGAGAGAGCACACCTGAGCATAGGTTCGAATGGCTTGCCCATGAGCTTTGCCAGTACCAGCAGTAGATCCCACGGAGGTGGGGGTTCCCGCACTGAAGGGGAAATGTGATCAAGGCCTTTGAAAAAGCGCCAGACCACCTTCTCCTGCGCCACCGACTGCTTCCCGGCCCGCGCGCGGTAAGCAGAGATGGCTGCCAGGTGCACCCTTAGGGCCGCCGACCTAAGCCTCTTGACTAGAAAGGGACCATAAATAGTCCAAGATGCTTGCCAAGGAACAGGAGGAAGGGTCCAAGCCCTTGCTCTGGCACCAAATGGAAAACCTTTCCATTTGAAGGCATAGCATTTTCTGGTCGACTCCTTACGGGACGCCCAACTACATTGAGGACCTCGTCGAAAGACCCAAGGCCTGGAACTCTAGCACCAGGAACCAGGCCGTCAGGTGCAGGGATTGAAGGTCCGGATGGAACACCTTCCTGATTGACTGAGAGCAGGTCCGGCGAGCTGGAAGCTGCCGAGAGTCCTGGAGCTGAGACTGAGGAGATCTGGTACCAGAACTGGCGAGGCCAGTCTGGGGCTATCAGAATCACCTGCGCCTTGTCCCTCCTCGCCTTTGAGAAGCACCTGTGGATCAAGGGAAATGGGGAAAGGCGTAAAGAGGCCCGGGGTCCACTGCCTCGAGAAGGCATCCCCTGCAGCGAGCCCTGCTGAGGGGGGCATGGAACAGACTCAGCCTGCTGCCTCCTGGAGGCAAACAGGTCCACCTGAGGTGTGCCCCAATGGGAGAACAGATGCTGTACTACCTCGGCAGGAGAGACCATCTGGGATGCAGCCCCTATCCGCTCAGGGCATCGGCCAGGGTGTTGGAGGCTCCTGCCACGTGAATGGCTAGGAGATCCGCCTCCAGGCTGCTTACGAGTGACCAAATCGGAGAGCTTCCTTGCATAGAAGCATGGAGGTGCCCGCTCCTGGCGGTTTAGATAGTACATGGTCGTGGTATTGTCCGTCTGGACTCGACCACTTGACCCCGGAGAACGGAGCAAAGGCGGTGAGAGCTAGGCGGACCGCCGAGCTCCAGCAGGTTGATGTGGCATCGGGACTCCGGGACCAGAGGCCATGAGCCCGGTGTTCCCCAGATGGGCACCCCAACCCATCAGAGAGGCATCGGTCGATAGAGAGACCGCCGGCTCGGGCGACGAACGGGATGCCCTCCTGCAAATGATCTGGAACGGTCCACCACTGGAGAGCGTTCCACATCCCCTGTGTCACCGACACAAGCTGGTCCAAAGGATCGCAGCGTTATGACCACTGGCTGGCCAGTCCCCACTGAAGGGGACGCATGTTCCAGCGGGCCCAACGGACCACGCTGGTGCAGGCCGCCATGAGACCCAGGAGGCGCAGGAAGTCCCGGGCAGGGCGCAATTGCCCAACCAGAAATGATCGGGCAAAGGAGGAAAGAACCTCGGCCCTGTCCGCCGGGAGCCGCGCTCTGGCTCGAAGAGAGTCGAGCTGCGCCCCGATGAATAGAATCACCTGCTTCGGCTCGAGTTCCGACTTGGCCTCGTTGATAAGGAGGCCCAGTTGAGAGCAGACCTGGAGGGCCAGATCTCTGGACCACTCCGCCTCCTTCCTGGAGGGAGCTGCTATCAGCCAGTCGTCCAGGTAAGGGTACACCGACCCGGCCAAGAGGAATGCTGTCACCACTGCCATGCATTTGGTGAAGACCCTGGGAGCTGGAGACAAGCCAAGGGCATGGCTTGGAACTCAAGAGGGATCCTTCCGCTGAAGCGAAGGAATCTCTGTGAGACGGACGGATAGGACGTGAAAAACGCGGCCCTGCAAGTCCAGAGCAGAACCACACGCCGCTCCAAGGATGGTATTATCTGAGCCAGAGTGACCATTCTGAAGGTTCGAGACCGTAGGAACTTGTTTAGTCGTGTGGGTCGAGAATGGGCGCCAGCCCCGTCCGCTCGGAACCAGGAAGTACCTGGACACAAACCCTGGGTCTGAAGGAGGGTCCACCACCTCTCTTATCACCTCCTTCTGGAGGAGGAGAGCGATGTCGGCTCGGCGGAGCCGCCAGTGAGGCTGGGGATCCCGAAGCCCCGAGTGGACGGCTCTGAAAGGGTGGTGCCTGCTCGAATTCCAGAGGCAGGCCTCTTCCCACCACCTCCAGACCCACCTGTCCGTGGAAACAGCGGACCAGGCGGAACGGAAGTGCCGAGCTGCCTCTCAGGGGACCCAGGGGTAAGGTGACTTGGAATGAGGCACCCTCAGCCCGTCACTGGGCAGGCTTGAGGAGGGACCGCCGAGGGACCTCCTGGGCCTTTTCCTCCCTGCCTCCTGTTAGAGGAAGCCGGCAGCTTGGGTTTGGGATGCCAAGGCCGAGCCTGCTGGCCCTAGCGTTGCTGGGCAGGCGCCGGAGGCACAGAAGGACGAAGGGCTTAGGCTGTGGTTTGTGCCTTTGTCCTTCTGAGCGGAAGAGACCGAGTCCAAGGTAGCATTGGACTTCTCGATCCTCTGCAGGTGACCTTCCACCCCAGGGCGAAGAGGTCAGTCCTCAAAAGGAACATCCGCCAACTTGTGCTGGTATCCGGTAAAGGTGGATATCCTCAGCCAAGCCCACGACGCATAGCCACTGCGGCCGCCACCGATCTGGCACATGAGTCCCCTATATCCAAAGCAGTCTGGAGCTGCTGTTTGGCCACTGCCCTGCCCTGGTCCCGCACCTGCTTAACCGTAGTCTGCAGATCGGCGGGAAGATGAGGGATGACCTCATCCAGGGAGCCCAACAGGGCATGAGAAAAATGTGCCATGAGGACGGCCGAACTGGCCTGACGAAGGCCGAGAGAGGACGCAGCGTAGACTTTTCGCCTCGACATAGTCCAATTTCTTGACTCCTTGTCAGGAGGTTTGTCCACATCCCTGGCGCTGCCGGGCGCTACCGAAAACGCTGTCGGTAACCAACCCCTCAGCAGAGGGTGTTCAAAACCGGACAAGGAACCGTAGGGACCAGATACTTCCTGGCCATCCTGGCCAAGGCGCAGGGCAGGAAGCAGGCGCTGCCAAAGCTCCAGTGCCGGACCCACTATGGCCTCGCCACGGAAAGCCTCCGGCGGAGAATCCTCGGTCCAGAATCTCCGTGAGGGGATACCTGGCCCGCTTGGAACGGGTTCGAGCTCCATCCCGGTGGACTCCGAGATGAGCCGAAGCAGTCCTAGGAAGGACGACGGGCTATCGTCCATTGACTGACCTCCTGAAGACTCCAAGTCCAGTCGCTTGGAGAAAAAGGAGGAATCATCTTCGGACTCGGAAGAGTCCTCGAAGAGCTGCCTCTGGCCTGAGCCACCCTTCACCTGCCGAGGTCGGTCGGGAGTGAGGGTAACTGACAGCCGATGGGGTAGACCCTTAGCCGACCGAGAATCCTTGGTCGGAGCCCCAATTGGTGGCTGTGGAGGCGGAGGTTCCACCGGAATCGGTGGAGCAGCTGGTTTTGGCCGAACAACCGGCCTGGGTATAGGCTCCTCGGATAAGTCGAGGGGTTGTGTCGGCCGCTCCGGTGACAGCCACTTAATGGCCGGGGAAGGCGACGGGGTCGGCTTACTCCCGGCCAGGAGGAGCTGTTGCAACATAAGGTCCTCGTACCGTCGACGTAATTTACGCCGAAGCCTCCCCTCATCCGAGGAGGAGGACGAGGACGAGCGGCGACGCCGCTTACCGCGGTGCCGAGACCGAGACCGCCTATGACGGTGGGATCGGCTGGACCGCAAAGAGGTCCGAGACCGAGACCGAGAGTCCCGGAATTTCCGAGGTCGGTGCAGGGAGGTGTCGGCCGGAACCGGCACTCCCTTCGGCTCGGATGGTCCATCCGAGGGCTCCGGAACCGGAGGCACAGGCGAGCCCACGGGATCCTCAACTCCTCCCGGGGGAACCGGGGAGAGGGGAATCTCGGCTGCTAAAGGTGACAGCCCGTCCAATGGGTCGAGAAAAATCTCGACTTCATCGGTGGGAGTCTCGGTCAACTGACCTGGCGGGGACAACGTGAGGCCAGTGGCAGCCAAGCCAGTCGGGCAAGCCGCGGTCGGCGGCCCGGGAGAGGGACCTTTCCCGCTCCCAAGAGCGTCGACGGAGGGACTTACCCTGTCCCTCTTTTTGGACCGAGAATAAGGTCCTGCAGACGTAGGCCCTTCTCCTTTAGTGGAGAGGGACAGACAAAGCTCCTTAAAAGAAGCCGTGTAAGAAGAGCCCAGAGAGAGCGGGATAAATGCCGCGGCCGAGGAAGATACGGCCCGCGCCGCCTCCTCTTCGAGGGCGACCATCCGCTCGAGCTGATCCGCCGAGCCCGCCGCCGCGGACACCGCCAACCGGGCCTCCTTGGACTTCACCGGAGGGAAACGCTTCTCGGGACGGCCCAGTTGCAATCGGGCAGCACGGTCTTCGAGGACATAGGCCGAGAAAGATGAGCACAGGTCGCAAGCCTGCGGGTCGTGCTCAAGGCCTAAGCAGTAGACACACGTGGAGTGTGGATCCGTCCGAGACATCTTCTGCCCGCATGGGCATCTCCGAAATCCGGGAGTCGATTTGTCCATCGCAGCCGCGAGGGATAGAAGACTGAAGTCTTTTTCGCAAAATTTATTTTTAAATCCGCAAATGGAGAAATAGGAACCAGTCTCAAACGCAGAGCGTTAAGGAGGGAACCTGAGCTTCCAAGCGGTAAGGAAGATCTGGCGTCATGGGGCGGAGCTGAGAGTTATACCACCCGGGTGGGTGGGAGGAGCAAGCTTGAAGACCTTCCGGCAAGATTTAAAGTGGCAAGGATACCTGCCAATGAGTGTGGATGAACAACATATCCATGTCCCTAGAACTCTTCATGTGCGTGGGACACGGCAGGAAAAGAATTGAGCTGGATCCGCCCCCCTTTTATACCAGGTCTGATGGGGTGAAGCCGATGTCAGGGGCGGTCCCTGCTGGGTGAGAAGTTTTCTGGTGGGTCCTAGTGCCTGCCGCATAGTCCTTATTGTAATAGCCTGCTGCAAGAGCTCCCACTCGAAGTAAGATATAGAGCAAGGTACAACATATTGTTCTCCCTCATGCTCCACGTTCCAAATCCTCCTCTAAAACCGTGATGCCAGGATTATATTCAACTTTGTTGCTGAAGTTCACTACAACATATAACCCAGACAGACCTAGGGTAGCTGGTTCATTCCACTGGGGTATCAAACAGACGAGGCATATTGATGAGTCCTGGTAGGACGAAACACGTGTCTGTCTTCTGTTGGCACCCTTTGCAAACTGTGAGAGGGGTCTTTTGGCACCATGCATTTCTGGTTAAAGTTGAGCCAGCATAACATTCTGTGGTGATTTGCATATGGAGCCCATGATGCTTTGCATTGTGGGGGCATGCGTGATTTTGTATTTCTTTGAAACTTGGCTTCCCGACCAAATGCCCTTTGGGGTAACCATTGCCTCAGTGCTTGCGCACAGATGTTCTTTCATATATATATATATATATATATATATATATATATATATTTACATATGTGTGTGTATACATACACATATATACACCTTTAGTTGTGATGTCAATATTAAACAAAAAAATATCATTTATTAATCAAAATGAGTTCCCTGATCCTTCTAGGCATAATGAGAAGAAAAATCTGAAACGGGGAGGAGTCTGTCCTGTTCCAATTCATTCAACCACAAAAAAAACACAACTGGACAGTCTCTGCTTACCCTTTGATTCATTTATTCAAAATATTTTTTCGGCCATCTTAGAAACAGACTCTGACGGCAGATAAGGACCGCTTGGCCCACCTAGTCTGCCCCCTTCCCTACCTACAAGATAAGCTGCAGACCCTAGTTAACCAACAGCCTATTTCTTCCTACCCCCTACAAAAAATTGCCTTATGTCTGTCCCATTTGTTCTTGAATTCTCCCACAGTTTTAGACCCCACAACCTCCTCAGAAAGGCTGTTCCATGTGTCCACCACCCTCTCTGTGAAAAAAATACTTCCTCACATTACCCCTGAACCGCCCCACCTCTATCTTCAAATTGTGTCCCCTTGTTCTTGCACATCTCTTTTTCTGAAAGATGCTACTCTCTTGGACATTGTTGATTCCCTTGAGGAACTTAAAAGTTTCTATCATGTCCCCTTTTCCTCCTTTCCTCAAGGGTATGCATATTAAGCTCCTTTAGTCTCTCCTCGTATGGCTTCTCTTGCAGACCCTGCACCATTTTAGCTGCCCTCCTCTGGACTGCCTCTATCCTGTCTATGTCCTCGCGGAGATGGGGTCTCCAGAACTGTACACAGTACTCCAGATAGGATCTCACCAACTGTCTGTACAGAGGGATAACAACTTCCTGTTTTCTTCTGGTGATGCCTCTCCCTATACTTCCCAGTATCTCTCCAGCCCTCCCTACTGCCTTCTCACATTGCTTGCTAACCTTAAGGTCATCTGATATGATTATCCCCACATCCCTTTCCATTTTTGTTGTTGTTACTATCTCCCCCCGCCATTGTGTAATCTTCCCCTGGGTTTTTGTTTCTCAGGTGCATTATTTTGCACTTCTTTGCACTGAATCCAAGCTGCCATACTTCTGACCATTCCTCCAACCTTGCCAAGTCCCTTCTCATCCTTTCCACGCCTCTTTGTGTATCAACCCTGTTGCAGATCTTTGTGTCATTTGCAAAGGAGCATACTTTTCCTTCCAGTCCCTCTACAATGTCACTTATAAAGACATTAAAAAAGGACTGGACCACCACTGAACCCTGCGGTACCCCATTAGTAACTCCCCTTTCTTCAGAGTGGACTCCACTTACAATTACCTTCTGAGTCCTGTTGTCCAGCCAATGTTTTACCCAGGCTACCACCCTGGGACCCACTCCCAGGGTGGTTAATTTGACTATTAATCTTTTGTGTGGGACTGTGTCAAATATCCTTGCTAAAGTCTAGGCAGGCCATGTCCACAGCCCCTCCCTGGTCTACTACTTTGGTCACCCAGTCAAAGAAATCAATTAGATTTGTCTGACATGACCTTCCCACTGTGAACCCATGATGCCTTGGGTCCTGTGCCCCACTGGCCTCTAGGTACTCAACAATTCTTTCCTTCAGAAGTGATTCCATCATTTTCCCTACCACAGAGGTCAAACTGACAGGTCTGTAGTTTCCTGCCTCTGTCTTGCTCCCACTTTTGTGAAGAGGAATCGCATCCGCCTTCCTCCAGTCCACAGGTACCACACCATCCTCCCATGATTTGTTAAAAAGCGTAGTCAGTGGTTTCACTAGTCTCCCTTAGTTCTTTCAGAATTCTGGGGTGAATTCCGTCAGGCCCCATTGCTTTATCCACCTTCAGTTTAGGGTTCTTTCAGAACCCTTTCTTCTTGAAAGGACTGGGATGGCCCCCATCAAAGTGCTTCTGTTACTTGGTTTGGCACCTCCCCTCCTCTTTTGAATACTGAGCAGAAATATTCGTTCAGTATGCCTGCTTTTCATTGTCCTCTCTGCCCACCACCGTCCATTCTATTCAGCCTCACTATCCCTCCCTTTGTCTTTCTACACTCCCTGATGTACCTATAAAAGGTTTTATCCCCCTTCTTACCCGAGTTGGCTATCTATTCCTCAGTTTGGGCCTTTGCTATTCCGACTTCCTTCCCTGCTTCCTTCTGCCTTAACTGGTACAGCTCTCTGTCCTGCTCCTTCTGTATTTCCTTATACTTACTGAATGCTATCTTTTTCTTCCTGACCTTCCCCTCCACCTCTTTTGAGAACCATAGTGGCTTTTTCTTTCGTTTTGATTTATTTGCTTCACACAAAGGCTTGTTGCCTCTGTGATGGCAGATCTGATGTGTCCCCATTGTTGCTCCACCCCTCCTTCTCGTCTGTTTGCTAGTGCTTTTCTAAGGCACTATCCCATCTTGCCAAAGTCAGCCTTCCTGAAGTCCAGTACCCTCACTTTTTTATGGCTTGACTCCGTAGCTGGGTTTATCGTGAACCACACTGTTTAATGGTCACTTGTTCCCATGGCTACCCACTTCTAGATCTGAGATCCTCTCACTGTCCCCATTTGGTTTATGGGACATCACACACCTCAGGAGTGTTACAAAAAAAAAAAAAAAACAACACTGTCACACCTATGCATTATTCTCCATATTTATCTTGCAAATAATGTTTCATAACATGCTCTTGAAATGGCTGCACATCGTTATTCCACAAGCAGTGTTGCGCTTCTCCCCCTTGCTATAATGCTAATGTGTGCTGCGAACCAATAGCTGTGTCAACCAAGCACATAAGCACTTTACAAGAGAGTGGAGTGCTTGGCTGCCTGAAAGATAGCAGTAGAAAGCCTTTTTAAGAGGAAGTGATGGAGCACTAGTAAAGAAATTAATAAAAGTAGTTTAAGGTACAGGAAAAAACTGGGGTGGTCACGATGTACTAACTGGGGCTTACTGATCCACAGTGATAGTTTTCCTGTAACACTCATCAACTACTGGGAATATTTGGGACTCATAACAGGTTACATACTGTACAAACACCAATCGGGTACCTCTCTCAGCTTCTCCCTTTCCCGCTCTCGTTCTGCACTACGTTTTCTCCTTTCCTCCTCCTCTTTCAGAGCATTCTGGGTTTCAGTTCGTAGCTTATCATCTTTAATAATCCTTCGGATCTTCTTTCGCCCTTTCTGAGGAGATTTGGAGTCATCATCATCGTCATCATCATCCTCCTCATCCTCTTCAGAATTACTCTTCTGGAAAAGAAAAACGTGTTTGTTAAAAGCACAGTAATCTACTCTGTCTAATAGCAGAAACTGGCTTACACAAAATGCATTTTGCATATTTACTCAAGTCTACAAATACACAAGACACTAAAATGGGCCGAAATTGGCACTGGCCCACTAACCAAATGCTGGTAGAGTTTATATCAAGCTGGTAGAGTTTTACTTTAACTGGCCCTGCTGGCTTATATTGGAAAAGGTGAAAATCTCAATGAGTACACCTGTTGAGGCAGTGGATATTCCCAGTCACTAGCCCTGCTGGCTTGTGGCTGCAAAACACTAGTTTTGACTCCTGCAAAAGGGAATTAGGTTAGCGCTAGAAAGTGCTAGTTATTAAGTCAGGTACTTGAAAGGGATACATAAGGTTGATAAGGAGAGTCTCCTTAAGCTAAGTAGCAACCATAACATGAGGGGCACAGTTAAGCTTGGGGATTAGAGGAGAGTCTGGTAGTACTTCTTCACAGAGGGTGGTGGACACTTGGAATGTGCTACTGAAGAGGTCATCTCGTTGAAGACAGTGGGCAGCTTTAAGAGAGGTTGGGATAGGCATTTATTTATTTATTTATTTTATTTGATATATCGGTTTACAACCTTTGAGCCAGAGGCTCATTTCCAAAGATACCTCGTCACATGCAAGACAGAAGCTAATATAGACAGGGTATAACAACAGTTACACAGAGCATGTGCTACAGATATTTGTCACTGACATTTACAGTATTTACAGTAAGTTCAGGATGTAGATATTTTCAGACTTTATTTACAATATTTGGATGATGATATTTACATCATCACAGCAGAAAGACATTATTAGCTTGAGAAAGCATCTAAACAGAGTAGTCAGTCCTATTCATGGGTTTGGTATTATTGACGTAGATTGCAATCCATAGGCATAGGGGAAGGTAAGGATCATGGGTAGGGAAGATGGGAGGAGTGGAGAGGGAGGGCAGGGACATTAGCTCAATCTGTGGGCCCTGCAATACGAGCAGACTCGATAGACCAAATGGCCTTCTGCTGGCTTCTTCGTATGTTCATATGTAAGTCAGTTGCAAGCTTTGTATAATCAATCATGTCACCCTCATTTTCTGTTAATAGCTTCATCCCCCTATACAGCTACCTAGAATGAACTTGCATGTGGCCAATTAATATGAATGCCAACAATATGACTTGTAGGCTTTGTTGTTTTAAAGCAAGCAGGTGGAGTTATAAAAAAGTGCACTTTGTTAGCCTAATTGGGACTCTAGCAGCCAGTATCTATAGCCACTTAAAGTACTACTAAGAAGCACTGTGTTAGCCTAAGTGGGAATTTAGTAGCCAGTATATATGACAACGTAAAATAGCACTAAAAAAAAGGCACTTCAAATGAAGGCACACAAGCCTCTGCTAGCAACATGACTTGAAGGTTCTGTTGCTATTTAGATAACAAAAAGACTAAGGATTACAGCCTATTTATCAAACTTGCTACACGAAGTGAGACTACTGCCCAGAAGTATGACTTGCCGGCTCTGCTGCCTGGAGTTACTTTTTATCTCTAGCAGATCCTCACAGCACAACTTGCTGGCCATGCTATGGGTGGCAGTACGACTTGTCAGCTCTACTATCACCTTGGATCTCGAGTTTGGTTGTTTGTATTAACCCCGCCACCAGTTTATCCATACAGGACATTAGAGTGATAAGAACTGACTGAACTCTGATTTGTCCTAATCAGTATCCTTGTCTACATCTGATTATGCTTTTTCTCTACTTTTGTTAAATGGTTTTCTAGGCAAGTTTATCGCCCTTTCTGTTTGAGAATATCTGTTTTAGATTTGCTGATGTTGACTTTGCTCAACTATTTTGACTGTTTTATAAGTATCCTAGCACTGTTTAAGTTCATACTGAGGAAGACTTGGAGCCAGCTGGCAATTGCCCAAATGTGCTCCTTATACTGTATACATCTAGTAATATTTTGGGATGTTCCCATTCAGCAGATACTGATGCATTCTCGATTTAAAAATAGATTACTTATGACTAGATTTTCGGGTAACACATTCCAAGGATTGACATTTCTTGTTGTATAGAAATATTTTCTCTTATTTGTCAGAAACCTTTGCCCTTGTAACTGTAATGGATGTCCTCTAGTATTACATCCATCCTGTTTAAAAGTGATCCCTAAATCATTTAACAGTCTGTAATCCTGCATAGTATTATACATAAAAAGATGATCAGCTCTTAACCTTCTGGTTTCCACAGACATTAGGCTCAATTTTTGCAGTCTCTCCTATAATCAAAACCTGCCATTCCTACAATGCTTTTGCTAAATTTCCTCTGTGCCTGTTCTAACTTTTGTCTTTCTTGTTTTTTTGATGGATACCAAATCTGTGATGCATATTCCAGTTGTGGGTGAACATATGCTCGGAATGAGGGCATCGTTATATTGCTTTCCCTACTGGTTATATTTCTTTTAATTGCCCAAATTATATTATTGCATTTTTTTGACAGCATTTTGAGTATGTTCACTGGTATCTAAATTAACCGATACATGGTAACCAAAGTCCTTCTCAGATGAACAACAGTATAGACTTTGTCCACACAATGTGTAAATTACTCTTCTGTTATGTTTACCCAAGTGCATAACCTTACACTTATCCACATTAAAGGACGTGCCCCATTTATTGACCCAATTAGTAACACTGTCTAAATCCTGTTGAATATATTTTGCCTCCTCCTGAGTGCTACAGGGCCCACCTATTTTTCTATCGTCTGCATATTTTGACGCCCAACCATTCAAATTCTCTGTTAAATCAGAAATAAATACCTGAAACAGCGCAGGCCCCAGCACAGAACCATGTAGGACCCCACTTGACACCACACTGATATCAGATTGGTGTCCATTTATCTGAACCCTCTGTTTCCTATCCATCAGCCACTCATCTATCCAGTGGGTTAAATATGGATTAGCCTTTAATAGTTTGTTGTTTAACCTATAGTAGCAATATATGAAAATTACGTACCTACCGTAATTCTTGATCTTCTCCATTCATTACTGCTTGGGTGTGCGGAAGGCGTGCACCCTGATACGAAGATTTTGTGTTTTTTTTTTTTTTGGAGTCGGCTCCAACGACGACGCCTATGAGAGCGACGCGCTGCGTCATGCACGAGGGGCGGCCATTAGGTGCTGCAGACTCCTCCTCCTCCATCTCAGTTCTGGTAGCCGGAGAGGCAAGAAAAAGGGTAAAGGAAAAAAAGGGAAGAGCGAGGCAAGAGAGTCGAGGGATAGAAAAAGGAAAGGATATAAACTGAAAAATGAATAAGCTGGTAGAGGACAGATGGAAGAGGGAGAATACCTACCCTAAGGGACCACAGGGCCTCCCATCCGGGGCGGCTCTAAGGAAGGAACAGATAAAGAGAAAAGAAAGAAGAAGAAAGAGAAGAAAGAAGGGATGGTGAAAGGGCAGAACACTACCCATAGGTATACTGGTTGAGAGGGTTATAAGCTCGGAACCAAAAACCAAGGGAGCAAGACTCCCTCCTAATAGGAGTGAGAAAAGGTTCAACTGAACCGCTTGTATAGATTGGACATAAAGGGCAGGTTCTCTATAATCTCATCATCCCAACCCCCTATGCTCTAGCTGAGAGCTTACAGACTGCCTGGACAGAAAAACTGTTCCGGAAAGAGAGCGCCCAACAATGGGGTTTAAGCCCCTTAGCACCTTGTTAAGTGCTAACACCGAAGTGTGTGGGTAGGGGTTAGGCCCTACAAAAGGCAGCTTTGTATGAAGGATAGAGTGGGAACTCAATCGGACTGCCTAAAGGCAAGGCAAGGGCAGCAGTTCAAGATTAAGAAGTGCAGAAGTACCAACCAGAAGAAGCTGACAAATAATGCCCACCAGGGGGAACCTTAATTTTGAGGCCGAGCCAAGAGGGATGGTCTCTTCAGCTGTGAACTGAACATCGTGGCTAAGGAGCCCAGAGGTCACCTCTAGGGGTAGTCAGAAAGAGTTTCCTCAGGATAGTAGAATAGTCCAACTCGTTCCCCTTTACCTTGAGGAAAAAAGATCCGTCCATAGAAGAACGGAAACCAGGATAGGCTTTTTTTTTTTTTTTTTTGCATAAGGGCGAAAGGAAGGGAGAGGAACGAGAAGGGAGGGGGAGATGCCGCAGTAGTATGCCACTGAGGGGAAGATGGGTGGGTATCAGTAATGAATGGTAAAGATACAAGAGAAGATCAAGAATTACGGTAGGTACGTAATTTTCATATCTTCCCTTGTCAATCTTCACCATTCATTACTGCTTGGGCAAACGCCAAGCTCCCCCACCCCCAAAGGGGGGGTTTAGATAAAGAAACCCTGAGGGAGCAAGACCCCCAGCCTCCTGTTGGTGGGAAACACAAGGGGAAGACCCTGGGCTAATCAAGCGAGAAGCCTATGGTGGAGGAGAGCTAGGAGGTGTCCCCCAAGGACGGGGAGACGGAGAAAGCCCCTGTAGAAGTCTTCTAGCTCTGGAGGAAAAGAGACGGGTCACCCAGAAAGCAGAGCGAATCACCCTACGCTGGGCCAGGGATGACAACCTTGATAGACGAAGCCATGCCGTCCGTCTAATACAGATCGCTGTCCCTGCAAGCCTAGAAGCCACCTCACTGGTGTCATAAGATGCCCTTGCTTGGTGTCTTGCCAGCTCCAGGCCTACTGCAGAGAGAGCAATAGCTTGTCTGGTTTGCTCCGTATCAGGCATTGATGCTAAGATTTGGGAAAAGCATCAACCACAAATGCCAACTGTAGGCAGCATGGTGAGCCTGATGTGATGCAATGCATAACATCGCACAAGAGGAAGAGAACACTCTTCGCCCCCACCAGTCAAATTGTAGGGAATCTGAATCCGGTGGACCGTGGTGCGCCAGGCAGCAGCGCCCAGGAGTTTCTAGGTATGCCAATCCCGAAGGTGGGTTGGGGAGAGTACCTAGAGATTCCAATGGGGCACAATACCTTCTTCCGCAGTCTGCCAGGGCTGGAGAAAGGGCGGCTGGCAACTGCCAGGAACAGATAGAAGCCTCCTGGAAGGGAATAGGCCAGGACAGTACCACCAAATGTTGGGCACTGAATTCACCCGAAGAATTTGTGCATCTCCCGTTTGGTATTGTCTCGCCTAACAAAGGAGATACGAAGATCCCTCACCATCCTTGAAAGGAATCGCTGATATTCAGTGAAATCAGCATCGGAAGAGAGATGAGCAGTGGGTTTCTCTCCCTCCAAGGAGAGAGACGAGGATGACAGAGCTTGAATGTCCAGAGGACTCCTGCAGCAGTGGGGATAGGCAAAACACCCGTTCATGCATGTAACCAACATATGAGGGGAAGGCCTCCACAGAGCCTCTGAATGTCTCCCAGGATAACGGGCCCGTAGGACTGACATGGTCTGGGAGAGAGGGGGGTGGCTGCAGAGGAATGGGAGAGGAGCACCTACGGCGAGGCAACTGTCCTCTGCTGAGGCTCTGAAATCCAGGGAACAGAGCCCGAGCTGGCGGGATCCCGGACAACAAACCAGGTCGCAGAATGGAACCCTGGGGATGCGAAGCCTGGAAGAGCCTAGTAGGGGATCCTCCCTGTGACGAACCTGGGGCTGCATGGATCTAGAAGGGCAGCCCACATCAACGCCACCAAAGGGGTCCCTGGGGATCGAGAGGGAAAGACAGAGCCCGGTGCTACGGCTACTACCCGCCCCCGAGGGGTGGCAGGTGAAGACCGAGGCACCTGAACCCTGTCTCTCGATCCCCTGGACTCCGAGAATGCCCTCCTCCTCGACCCCAGAGACACCCCACGCCGAGGGGGGTGCAGCAGAACCGGGATTGGCAGTTGCCACAACCCCTTCCCCCCAGAGGGAGAGCCCCTCCTTCCACCTCCGCTCCATCCCCCTCCAGGGACCCCAGACCACCCCCAGCCTGGGAGGCTTCAGGGGAGCACAGCAGCGGAGACAGAGGAATAGGCACGCTGGGCCGCCCAGCAACTCGTCCCACCGGAGACCCTGACTCCAATGAGTCAGGGTGCCAGGACAGGTCCACATCTGAATCATCCTCCTCCTCCGAGGAGGAATGAGACTAGCTGGACCACAATACTGGCCACCCGAGGGGTCTCCAATGAATCGGCACCGCAGACGGCGGCAGCGCCAGACAACCCGGGACCCCCGCAATGCTTAGACCCGGCCCCGACTCCCCAACGACGCCCGCCAGACCCACGGCACCACCCACGGTGCCAGGATCCGACTCGGCACCACTAGAAGAACCAACCAGGCCCATGGCGCCGCAGACGGTGCCGAGAGCCAACATGGTGCTGCGAACAGCGCCGTCTCAATCACCGGCGCCGCGAACAGCACCGGGATCTGAAATGGCGCCGGAAGGCAGCGTCAAGGGTCCACCGATGCTGGGCCCAGCAGACCTGGGCCTTGACACTGGGGGAGACTGCACCTCCGAGGAGGTGACTGCCGAAGCAGTGTAACCGCCGCAGCCCCGAGGGGAACCTCGGCATTCCTCAGATACTGCAAAAGAGGCCTCCTCTTCAGCAAGAGAAGATGAGGCCTCCTTCTCCTCCTCCTCTACAGACCGTATAGGCCTGAGAGGGGACCAGGAGGAAGGGTCTAGAGACCTTACCTGGGAATCCCTGGAGCGGCACCGTCCCCCGAAAGTCGGCAGAGCCTTCCCGATCTTGAACGCACGGACTTCCAGGATGCGATGGTCCATCGAGAAACAGGCGTCGGACGCATCCATATTGTGGTTGGGTCCCAGGCAACGGAAACAAACATCATGCCGGTCTGTGACGGAAAATGCCGCCACAGGAGCACCGGCCGCATAGGGCGCAGCCTCCTTCGATTACGTTTGCTCCCGAACCTGACATGATGCGAAAAAATTAAGACAAAAACAAGCACAGCTCTCAGTGTAGTCAAATAAAGAAGAAAAAGAGCGGTCTTACCGATGACGACGTCGAGAAAAGAAGGAAGGAGGAGTCTGGAATGGTCGATAACGACAACCAGGCCTAAAACTGAATTCTAACTGCGTAGCAGGTGCAGCCTCGACGGCGGGAGAAACAGAACTGAGATGGAGGAGGAGTCTGCGGCACCCAATGGCCACCCCTCGTGCATGACGCAGCGCATCACTCTCATGGGCGGCGCTGTTGGAGCCGACTCCCTAAAGAAATAATAAATAAATAAATCTCCCATAGCAGGTGCACGCCTCCGGCACTACCCAAGCAGTAATGAATGGTGAAGATTGACAAGAGAAGATTATGTATTTACATTTAAGCACCCTTGCATCTTATATTTATTAACACTATGCACTTTGCTGGCATTTTAAATATATAGAATGTATTTTATTCAGCTTTTTAGTCTCGTCCACGCTGGTTTTGGTATATGTGCATATATCTTTAAATCTGCTCTATTTAAAGCAATCTGTCAATCTCAGCCCCTGCACCTGATAGATAGGTGCCTTACCTCCACAGCATGCAGGTATGTTAACTCATTAACTCCTAGGCGGCCAATGTCAGGAAATAATCCAAAAGGAAAAAAACAGTAACACTTGCAAATTTCATCAAACCGGGTCCCAAGGACTTGCCGGTTCTAAATGCTGCCCACGCCCCACCCCCACGCTCACTAATGTGATGACGAGGTGCTAGGGTGAGCACATGGGGAGCGCTCCATTATAGTCAATGGGCGGCTTTCTGATTGGTTTTGATTATAATGGCCACTTGGTAATTAAACGTGGACACTGGTGGGCTAACACCCTTGTTGATCGACCATTGTCAGCGTTGACCTGGTAACCATTATAATATTAAACGATCAGCCGCAACTGACTATAATGAGTCGCCCACTCTCCCTGGCACCTCGTCGGCACGATCAATAATCGTGGCGGCACTAGAACCGGAAGTTCTTGGGACCTGATTTGTTGAGTTTCTGAGCATTACCGTTTTTCCTTTTGGATTATTTCCTGGCATTTTAACAAACCTGCACGCTATGGAGGTAAGGCACCTATATATCAGGTACAGGGGCTAAAATAATTATATTGCTGTATCTCTTTAAGCACACAGCTCCACGGCTTCAGCACACTCTGATGATGAATTGACATTCTAAACGTAAGCGCGTTGCTACCCCGAGATCCAGTGTGAGCCACCTAAGTTTTGGGACTGTGCCAAATGCTCCTGCTTTACTGATAGACTGATGGACTTGTCTTTCTTTGCCATATGCCTGGATCCAGAAGCACATCGTTTTTTACTTCAACATTATTTTCCGTATGGTTTACAAGTCTATGTTTTTTGGAGCAGAAAAGTCTTTTTGAACAGTCTGTATACATATAGCATGATTCCCATCCACTTATGGTGTTCTTTGGACTCATAGGTGTGTTACCTTATACAGCTGTGGTCGTGGACTAGTTTGCTTTACACACTAACACTACTAGCTTCACCTACAGCTGTTTTTCTACATACTAGTTATTTCAATAAACAGGATTGTTTATTCGTATGGTCTCGCTACCTCCTTTCTTAGTGTGCTAACCTACCCAGCTTTGCTGGTCTCTTATGCCTGATTTTGATACATTCCCAGGTATGTGCACCTAATTACAAGCTTGAAGCCCCTACCCCCATGCTACAACATTTAATAAAATATTTGAAGAGCAAGAAGAGACTAAAATAAAAGGCTAAAAATGACATCATGTACAACAACTGTGTTTAACTTTAGCGTTTTCTAGTTTTGGTTTACTTCCTTTGAATGCAGTACTTACTTCACACTGCTTTACAAAAAAAAAAAAAAATAAAATATTCCCCAACCAACTCGACAACAGCTGTTTTTGACATCAGTCTGTTGTCATGGTGAGAACTATTGCTGTTATAAACAAAGGCACTGTGAGGTCAGCTGGGGAATGGGCAAATTATTTTATACAGACTTCTTAGACAAGCAACCAAATGCACTGTAAACCCTGGAAAACAGAACATTCTAAAACAATATATATATATTCTACAAACCATCATTTTTGTACCGTCTAGGGCAATTCCTAGGCACTCCTCGTTTTTGGGCCCCACAAGCACCTGCTGCCACCGAACTCACCTCTGACGCAGACAGCAACCTCCAGGCTCTCAGCCATTCCCAAAGACTTCCTTTCCTTGTGCTAGAGTTTTCTTCCTTCAAAGGCTCCAGGGGGTTCTTATAGATAGGGAGTCATGGCAATGGGACAAAAGGGGTGGGAAGCATGGAGGGCCATCATGCAGTATGGTTAACCAGAGCCCTTCCCCCTCTCAATACCCATGGAAGCACACCCACTAGCACAGTCACCAATGCCAGTCACAGCACCTTCATCACATAACCAACAGCAGTTGACTCCGAACGGTAAGTCACCCCATCTATCGCTGGGACGAATGTCCCAATGGAAACTAAGTATCCTTCCATACCAGCGTGCCAAGCAAACGGCCCAACACCTGAAACTACAGTGCTGGCCTGCTGGTGAATTTTTTTAGTTGAACCTTTATGTTTATGAAAGTAAATGTTAAAGTGCAGAGCTGCTCCTTAGCTGACAAAGATGAAACATTTCACTCAGAACAAGTGTCCTGCGAACAAGACTGTCAGCAGTTTTGACAAATTAGGTTAAAAAGAGAAAGCAGATAACAGGCTCGGCAGCACCATGGCTGGTCAGCAACTTACCATGCCAGCAACTCAAGTTGTGTCCTAAGCGTCGGTGGGATGTCGAGGTGTCTAAATTCAAACTAAACATTCTGGGGTTGACAGTTTGACCCTGAGTCAGTCGTTGTGAGAGTTTTGAAGGAAAAACAACTGATGTTGACAGCTCCTGCTGCTGTCATAAAAAAAGAGACATTTAGTTTGTGCCAAAACAAACTGAAGACTTCAGAATTTATTGCCAATGGTTTGGTAAATCCCAAAGACAAGGGAATTTACCTCATGCCTGCCTGAACTGGTGCTATCTGGCATGCAGATACTGACTGCTCAAAGTAGTAGTTTATTTGAGCTTGGGTAAGGTAACAAAATCCACTGCCTTACTGTCCTGACACAAGAGACTGTGATTCCCACCATGGGACCTAAGCTCTGAGGTCCTGCCTGCCTGTTCAACTGCTGGCCTACCTGCAAGGTGGGTGAAGACGATGGCCTGCCTACTGCCAAGGTGGGTGATGACGATGGCCTGCCTACATGTCAAGGTGGGCGAAGACAAGTCCATCTGTGGGATGAAGAGGATCATCACTTGCATCCACACCAGTCCTACCCATTCTTCCAAACTGCACGGGGAGACGTCCCTCAACTCCTGCATCTCCTATTCACCAAAGGGTCGTTGAGTACTGGGTTTTACACAAATACTTTTTTAACTGTTCAGCTAGCTAGCTAGTTAACTTTCCATCTGGGCTTCCTGTGCGACCTTAAGCTATGCTCACAGCAACTGTTACAGCCAGGATAAACTGCATTCCTACACCCCATGGTGTAGTTTGTACTTTGCATTTGCAACATCCAACCACTGCAACGGTGCTGCACCCCAGTGTCTACTAGTCACAGACCTGCAACTCCACAGTGTGCACACAAGGTATTTGGGAGCTCCCACAGAGACTGTGGGGTTAACTGGTGCACCAGTGGGGGGGGGGAGAGGGACTGGGATAAGGAATACTGGGTTGTAACGTACTGTGGTATCTGATTATTCTACCTGCTTACAGTATTTATAAGGTTTTGTTGAATGTTTTACTACCCTTTGCTTCCCTTGTTCCTTACCTCATTATCCAGTCCCAAAATAAACCCCCTTATTTTACTGTAATTGCTGAATTATTTGCATTATTGTATAGTGTAATATTTGCATGCATAGAATGATAAGTGAGAAGGAGAGTGCATATTGTTCTAGCTGTCACCAAGGGAGGGGGCTGTATTTAATTTCCTGTGGGGAAGCACTCTGGCAGTACGCTGCGATAAGGATCCCCACAGGTGGAGGCTCAACGCCTCTTGCCAAACCAACTCTAACCACGAACCCAGGCGCCAACATATATCCCTTAGGCAGCCCCACTTGTGAGTGGGCGTGCAGATAGAAGGGTAGGGGTAGTTACAAAGAGAAAGCAGATAACAGGCTTGGCAAAGCAACTTACCATGCCGGCAACTCAAGTTGTGTCCTAAGCCTCGGTGGGATGTTGGGGGCCAATTATTCAGCTTTTTAGTTTTTTTTAGCTTTTAGGGAGGCAGCATAGCGCAGTGGTTTAAGGCTCTGAGCTGCAAATCTGGAGACCTGAATTTGAACCCCACAGCTCCCACTTGCATACTGTGTGACCCTGAGCTAGTCACTTAACTTCCCTGTGCTCCCAGATCACACCTGTAAATAAGCTTTCAGCTTAGTGTCTTTCTCCTGGTTGAACAATTGTGGGGGGAAAAAAATACAGAGGTAGGGAAGGAGTCCACCATACAGCCTCCGCCCTTAAAGACGACTGCACTTTTTGTTTTGTATCATCATTTCATTGTAATTTCAATGGTTATATACACATCACTAGCTTATAACATTCATTACATTATACATACTGTATACAGGCATCAGTACCCACAGTATTCCTTCACTGCTATCTTTTGTGCAGTACAGCACCCTTCCTGTTCATTGCCTTAAAGATCAACTGCAATGACTGTCCTAAATGCGTAAGCTGATCTCAATATATTTAATGTTTTACTTAATTCTGCCTCTGTAGAAAACATTTTTCGTCCCAGAAAGTGTAAAAATTATTTAGGTTACCTTTTTATTTTTCATGTCATGCCACAGTCACGCTTCTGTTCGCATCCTCCTCTGGCCGCATAACTGAGTGTGAGTGTGCTGCGTAATGATGTGATAAGGCGGGTTGGAGCGATGCTCTGTAGTCCTCAAACTCATAAGGGCACACAACACAGCATTTAATTTAGTGCAGACCATTGTCCGATCCCAAGATGTCATCCAATAAAGAGACCAGTGAGCTTGAGGCTTTATCCTGCCAGCCATTCAGAAATATTGAGCCCTACTGTTTCAAACCAAGTGGGACCCCCAGTTCCAGATCGCGGGATCGCCAATTTGGGAGCAGCGACGTAAGCAGTGAAGAGGAGGACAGCACCCTTGACACTGCAAATGACAAATGGCATGAGGTCGGACATCGTATATCCCATTACAGCAGCATAATAATCGTGTGTGTGTGTCTCTCTCTCTCTCGCTTACAAGGAAGGGTACAAGACTATCATTTTTTTTTCTTTTTGGGTTTGAGTGGAGTTGCTGTGGACCTTAGTTTTATTCCCCTTCACCCCAGCAATGCTCTCGTCCATCCGTGACAAGGTATGTCTCTTGCCCTGACTCCCGGTACATCTGGCTGTTCCAGCACCAACTTTATTATCGATGGCTTGCCGGTTCCCATGACTGTAATATATGCCATTTTGCTGTACTCAATCCAGCTATGGTGTCTGAATGTAGTGCCTGTGCCACATATCATACTAAAAGCTGTGGGAAAGTGGCAGCACGACAGTACGACTGTTACTTCCAATTTCCCGTGTCGACCCCCCAACTCTCAAGCTGCAGCAGCACAACAGAAATGGTCCACTAAAACTGATGTGGCATTGGTGGATTCAATTTCTGGTGTCAGCGTGGCTCAGTTGATAGCACATCCGCCTCTGGACCAGGTCGTGGGTTCTCGTCCAACACCGGGATTGGACTTGCACCTAAAAATCACTGGCATCCAGTGCAGTATTGGGGGTGCTGTACTGCTGGGGTGTGCCGTCCTTGAATGAGACATTAAACGAGGTCCCTTCTGCCCATCCTGGTGTTGTCTGGTGGGCGTCCAGGTGGAAGTAAAAGAACCCAGGGCACTCTTCGCAAAGAGTAGGGAACATTCCAGGTGTCCTGGCCAACATTCCCCTTCCCATAAACCGGTTCATGCATTTATCCAGGCTGTGTGTGGGTGATGATGTGCGATATGGCCGCCACCACACATTCAGTCACTTCACTACCAGTCTAGCATTGCCTGTTAAGCGCTTTGGGATGTATGAAAAGCGCTATATAAATGCTGATTCTGAATCATCTTCTTCTTGTTATGTTATTCACTGCTGTGCTCCACATCTCACAGTACTTGCAGTGTACGTCCGTACCTGACGGGGTCCTATGTGGCTGTGTCCCACATTTCACACAGATGCCACGGATGAACTGACTATCCGCACCGGTAACTGAATTTCCCTAGTGAAGTAAAAAACTAATTTTAAATAATTGCCTCGTACTGCAACCTAGCCGTGCATAAGAGGCCACAGCTGTATGTTACAGTATTGTTATGGATACTGATAACTGCATTTTGCGAGAGTCTCTACTAGCCTTGCAAGTCATGGCAGCCTTACTACTCTGCTATCTGCGTATGCTTTCTGTACTGCTGGACAGGTGCATTTCACCTGTCCATCCCTGTATCCAGCTATGGTGGATGCACATAGTGCCTGTCCCACACACAATACTAAAAGCCAACTTTTGTTTCCAAATTTCCCATGCCAACCCACAACTCTCAAACTTAATTACTGTACCCCCTACTATACCACAACATAAATGTTACACAGTAATCGAGCTTTCATGTTCTCCACATAACAGAACACTCAGTGTATGTCGGTACTGTACATGATTCGTTCCTATGTTGCTGTGTCCCACATACAAAGTAGATGCCAAGGGTGAACAGCCTGTCTGCATCACCAAATGCAGTGTACAAGTGACCCTATAAATTTAAAAAAACATTTTGCAAATAATTACCTCCAGAGTGCAACATAATCACGCACATGAGATCCCAGTCTTATGGTACAGTGGGATTCTGGATACCAATTTTGTTAGTCAATCGTCTTTACAAACCTTCGATGTGGTGTTCGCCTTATTGCCTTACTGTATGCTGTATGCCTATGCTTACTGTACTGCTGGAGAGATGCACATCAAATACAGACATGAGCCATCCCACAATATTTATAGTGAGTTTTTGAACCACGTTAGTCCATCACTGGGTAGCCCCCACAAGTTTCCATGAAAGACTATGTGCTGATGATGCATACTGGCCTGTCGTGTGGTTCTGTGGGGGGGATATTGATTGTGCAAGACATCCGAATTACTTACATTGTACAATCATAGAAGCGTAACAGCAGAAAAGGACCATACCATCCCATCTAGTCTGCCCTCCCTTTCCATACCAGCCCCCGCCCCCCCAATACTCAGCCCGATATGCTTGTCCCATGCCTTCTTGAATTCTTCCACCGATTTAGCCCCCACCACTCTGTCTGGTACTTTGTTCCAGGGCTGCACCACCCTCTCCGTGAAGAAACGTCCTCTCACATCGCCCCTGTATCTTTTTCCTTGCAGTCTGAGCCTGTGCCCTCTAGTTTTGACCATCTCCTGCCTCTTAAGTAAACCCTCTTCTCCCCCTTTATATTAAAACTTTAACTTTACATGGTTGCTGTCATGACTGTACATGGACCAAGATAACAGGAAATGAAGTACATGTTACCAAAACAGTTTATATTGCTTTATGCCTTCAATATTACTATTATGCCATTTTGCCAATATACTCTTATTTAGATGTCATCATGGCTCAGCGTTTTGCACATCTGCATTTGTTCATGAAGGTTGTGGGTTCTAGTCCCACACTGGGATTAGGCATATACATTTAATGCTGCCACCATAGTGCATTAGAAGGGGACACATTACCGTCGGGGTGGTCAGTCCACAGGTCGAGACAGTGCACCGAGACCCTGTCTGCCTTTTCTGGTGTCAGTTCACGAAATGAGTCATGGGGCTAACTATAGTACTGGTTGCTAAACTCCTCCATTCACTGAAATACTGGCAGTAACTAAGATTTGAAGACTATTACTTATCATTTGTTCCCCCTTTTTAGAGCGCAAAACAGGCAATACTGTATGGCATTTCTGTACAATTCATCACTCAACAAGCAAACACACTGACTGTGTATGCCTAAGAGTTTGCCCCACTCTACAGAACTTCACAACTCTATAAAATAAGTCACATGTAAAACCAAATCTTTAATAAATAATCGAGCTGGACTGGTCAGGAAGAAAATGCAGGTCCTACTGATCCAGGGGTCTGCTGTTTACCTCCTGACTGATGCCCCATGTAAGGGGTATGAGCCTCGGCAAACATTCCTACCCGTGTTGACCTTCCCATGCATTCTGGTTTGGCTACTTTGGATTTATTTTTTGTAACGTTCCTGCATTTGCAATTGTTCCTCCATAGGACGAGGTGATGCACGGCTCATTGAAAAATTCTGACAGAAAGTTTGACACACACACAGGGCCGCAGAGAACTGAGGGGCACCAGACAGCTTATGCTTCTTTGCATCCCCTCTGCTAATGGGGGACATGTGGGGATGCACAGTGTGCACTGAGCTAATGACTGCCCTTGAGGTGAACTTATGTAATGATACCCTTAGTGGGTGCTTCTCATGTTTTGGGACTGAACAGCAGTCAGACACAATGTTTGCAACAACTGACAATGCCACCCACATTGCTTGCGCAGAACAAAAGTAAACAATCTTATCCTTTTAGAAAGCCATAGCGAAATTGTGATCATAATCCACATGACATGGCTGACAGTTGTAAAATGGAAACACTCACTTTGTCGCCAGATATGGACCTGCCAGCCCTATCCAGTCTGCCTGTATGCCATAACTTTACCATCAACCACTTAACCCCCCCCCCCCAATCCCTCGTCTGATTCAACATCTTCATCAGTAACATTATGCAGGGCCTGAAAAGCAGAATTTCCCTGTTCACTGACAACATGAAGCTCTGTAACAGAGTGGACACACGAGAGAGCGTAGACCAATTGAGGAAGGGCCTGCAGAAGCTAAGGACAGTTGAGGGTTTGGCAGTTGAAATTCAATGCAAAGATGTGCAAAATAATGCATATGGGGCACAAAAACCCTGAAACATCATATCAGTTTGGGGGTGAGGATACAGCACGCACCAAGCAGGAAAGGGACTTTGTTGTCATCATCTTGGATGACCTCAAGGTAGTGAAAAAAATGCAACAAAGCAGCAGGTAAAGCAGTGAGCCTCACCGCAATTGTGGGGAAACTGATGGAATCTATCCTCCAAGAAAGGCTGGTGCAGTTTCTTGTGGATAATGATCTGCAAGACAACAGACTGCATGGGTTCATCGCTGGCAGATCCTGTCAGACTAACTTGGTTGATTTTTTTGACTGGATCACTAGGGCACTGGACGAGGGCCACGTGGTAGATGATGTTTACCTGAATTTCAGCAAGGCCTTCGATTCAGTGCACACAGAAGGTTGACCTGCAAGTTGAAGAGTCCTGGTATAGGGTGGAAGCTAGCCCGATGGGTAGAAAACTAGCTGAGGGACAGGCAACAGAGGTTAGTTGTGGAGGGAGAAGCATTGGAGCCCAGGACAGTGACAAGTGGTGTCCCACAGGGATCGGTACTGGGACCAGTCCTGTTTAACATTTTCATTGAAGACATAGTGGTTGGGATCAAGAATAAGATCAGCCTATTCGCCAATGATACGAAGATCTGTGCTGAGGTGGATAGGGAGGAAGGTGGCAAATTACTGCAGGAGGACTTGGCAAGACTCGAGGAGTGGTCGCACACCTGGCAGCTTGAGTTCAATGCCAAGAAGTGCAAGGTGATACATTTCGGAGAAAAAACCCAGGATACAGTTACTGGATGGATGGTATCAAACTGTCCACATCCAACGAGAAGTATCTGGGGGTGCTGGTGACTGGAGAATTAAACCACTCGGCCCAGTGTAGGAAGGCAGCGGCTAAGGCCAACAGGATGCTAGGGTGCACAACAAGTGGGATTACATCCAGATGTAGCGAAGTCACATTGCCTCTGTACAGGTCCCTGATGAGGCCGCACTTGGGAGTACTGCATGCAGTTCTGGTGTCCATACTTGAAAAGGGATATCAAACTACTGGAGGCAGTACAGAGAATAGAAACAAAGATGATCCAGGGGTTGGGGGACAGAACTTACGAGGAAAGACTAAGACAGCTCAACACGTATACCCTGGAGGACAGAAGAGAGAGGGGGACATGATCGAGACCTTCAAGTACCTGAAGGGGATGAACAGAGTAGGCTTCCATTGTGGGTTCACTCTCTAGAATGGAAGAGATACTAGAAGGCACTACCTGAAGTTAAAAGGGGCAGATTCAGGAGGGAAAGGAGGAGGCACTACTTCACTGAAAGAGTGCTAACAGGGTGGAAAGCAACTCGTATCAGTGCAGACTGTGGGGTGCTTCAAGAGGGGGTGGGACAAATTCAAGGGGAAAGTACATACGGGGGGGGCAGCTGGGGAAGGGAAGGGTTAATGGGAGTGGGGCAGCTGCAGTCTAATGGACTGAAGTGCTGCACACTCGAGCAGACTAGATAAGACCATATGGCCTGTATCTGCTGGTAATTTCGTATGTTCGTACAAGATCCAGATTTCACAAAATTTATTAAAGGCAGGATTCCACAACTGATCACAGATAATTTGTTGTCAGAGAGACTCTCTTCAATTATATGAGACATCATTAAAACTGTACTGCGGGGAGAAATTATTCCATACGCCTCCACCCCCTCCCAAAAGACAAAAAAGACAAAAAAAAAAAAAAAAGGAAACAAACCAAAAACAAAATAGCTTACTCACCTGTAACCGTAGCTCAAGGAGTGGTATACAGTTCACATCCAAACATCAGCAGTTCCACTACAAGTATTCATTCATCGGAACCTCTACAAACTAAGCTCTTCCACCACTCGGGCAGTACATCCTCCAGCTCTGCCCTGTGACATCATATCTTGCACACTGGAAAGCAAAAATCCACATGTCATTTGCCAGGGGAGGCTGGGTGGGTGGTGTGGATGTGAACTATAAACCACTCCTAGAACTATGGTTGCAGGTAAGTAACCTATTTTTCTAGGGGTGTGGATATAGTTCGCTATCCACACACTGGCAGTCTTCCAGCAGTTCCAGCAGCAGGAGGAGGAGGAGGCAAGGCACGCATCCCTACTTGGCAAACAGAGACTGGAGAACCAAGGTCCCAGATGCAGCATACCAACAAGACCCTAGGTTGATGCTGCAATCAGAGATGTGGCTTCAGTGTATGTTACAAACAGCTGGCGAGCCTCACCACAAACTCCAACCGTGCATTCCTTCTAATAAATGAGTGCATTCTGCAGGTCCAGAGTACAAAGCCTATGGTCAGCCTCCAAAGAAGTGTTGGTAAAATATACCCGGAAGGTTTTTCACCTGGTTAAGGTAGAACTCTGACACTACCTTTGGAAGGAACTTCAGGTGGGGGCGAAGGATGACCTCGTCACTGTGGAAGACCAGATATGAAGATTCTACCAAGAGTGCCTGGAGCTCACTGATCCTTCTGGCCAAAGTGATGGTCACTAAGAAGGCCATCTTCCCCGACAGGTGAGACAATAATAAGGCATAATAATAATACTGCTTATTATACGAAGCGCATGACTGGAATTCGGAGAGAGGTTTGCTAGCTCTTTGTTACCCATGCTGAAGCAGCCCCTGGCAGACCAGCAGCTAAGCAGATGACTGGCAAGTGGATTGAATCCTGCATCAACCTCTGCTATAGGCTGGCTGGCACGCAGCCTCCTGTAGGGCTTAGGGCTCATTCCATCAGATATATCACTGCCTCAGTGGCTGCTTCCAGGGATGTCCCTATCCAGGAGCTCTGCAAGGCTGCTACCTGGAAGTCCACACACACCTTCATTTCCCACTACCACAGCAACCATGAGTCATCCTGGGATGCTGACTTTGGGACCTCAGTTCTCCTTTCCTGGTTTCCAACGTAGCAGTGTGCACCTTGCCCCCTCCTCCCAGAGAACTGCTAGGAGTCTGCCACAGTGTGGATAAGTGCACCATATCCACGTCCCTAGAAATGAGGGTTACTCTCCTGTAACTGTAGTTCTAGGAGTGGTATGCAATGCACATCCACCCGACCTCCCCTGGCAAGTGGCACACAGATCCCTGCTTCCAGCGTGCAAGATCTGATATCATTGGACAGAGCCATCACCTGGGTGGGTGGGTGGGAGAAGCTTAGCTTGAAGACGTTCTGGCAAGATTTAAAGGGAAAGAAAGACAGCAAGTGTGGCTGTGTACCATACATCACTCCTAGAACTACGGATACAGATGAGTAACCCTCATCTTCTCCTGGTCTGCTTACGCTTCCTGATCTATGCCTCTACAACAGACATGCACCACTGATTTGCAAGGGTGTCTGGGACACAGGCTACAGCCCCTTTCGCAAGGAGCTGAGCAACATCATTCCATAGGTCAAAGGCGTGTCTTGTGACACCAAGGGCTCCCCTGGCGAGTGGGATCAGTATGGCAGAACAGCCTCAAAGTCTAGAGGCAGCCCTCTGCGTACCACCTTGAGAACCTACTTGTCTCTAGTAATGATACATCAATGTGTCCAGAAGTTGCAAATCCAACCCCCCACAAGGAAACTAGTCAGATACTGAACAGGCAGGAGGTAAGACACCCCCCTCCAACTTGTCACTGTGCAGCTCTGGAGGGGGAGCACCAGCCGCTGGGGCCAGAGGGGCAACATTTCTCCTACTCCCACCTCTTTTGGGCCCCTGGTTGGAGAACTTGGTCTTGGGGTGTCAGGCTTGGCACTGCTCCTGTGGAGGAAGCTGCTGCCACCAAGGCCACTGTAGTTCAAAGAACCAAAAATGAAAATTATGCACCTACCGTAATTATGATCTTTCTGTGCATCTTCACCATTCATCACAGTTGGGTACTGGCTGGAGGTCAGGACCCAGTGGAGCTTTTTTTTTTTTTTTTTTTTAAGGTAGGTGGGGCCAGCGCACCATTGGCGCTTCCTCGAGGCAACCTTTTCATGGCTGTGGGTTGGCCGTTAGGTTGCGTCGACTAAGCCTGCCTGCCAGTTCTGAGTCGCCGGAGAGGTAAGAGGAAGGGAGTGGAGGGCGGGACAAGGAAGTCCAAGGGACAGAAAAAGGAAAAGATATATGGACCAAAAGGAGAAATAACGAAAGAGAGAAATGTCAGAAACTAAAGGGATTGGGAGGGCCCCAATCTCTGGAAAAGGAAGAGGGAGGTAGGGTGGGTAAAGAATTCAGGAGGCGAGGGGGGGTTAAACATCCCAGACTCTGGTCCATCTCCAGATTACATAGGAACTGCAAGGAGTAACCAAAGGCTTTCTGCCAGAATTCAAGGCACAGAATGGCTGGCAAACGCTCCAGATAAGCAGAGTCGGCTATTCTGGAAGAAGGACAGGGCACAGAGAATCCACACCCTCTCAAGAAAAGATTATATAAACAAGGAGAAAATAGGTTGGATGGGAACAGGGAGGAGGAGAGAAAGGAGGGCAACTGTCAACTCCCACCCCACAGGGGTGGAGCCAAAGCACTGGAGAAGGAGTGCCCCCCGCTGTCCACTCTCCCCGGGACATTATCCCCTGTGTGCCCCTGTTTCCCCACTCCTAAGAAAGGAGAGGGAAGGATGGGCACAGAGAGGAAGGGGGACCAGAGACTGAGGCCTCAGGGGGATGGAGGATGGGATCGTGATGAATGGTGAAGATACACAGAAAGATCATAATTACGGTAGGTACGTAATTTTCATATCTTATCTTTGTCGATCTTCACCATTCATCACTGTTGAGTGAGTACCGAGCAGCCCCAAAGGGGGTTTCTTTTACACCCTAAGGGATAAAGATCCTTAGCTCTTAGTGGGTGACACACTAAGAGGGAGAACCTTCAGGGCCTGGAGAGGCCCGAGAGTGGGGAGAGTGAGATGGGGTCCCCCCAGAGGGGAAAGGAAGTTGCCCTGACAAGCACCATCTCGCTCTACGGGAGAAGAGATAGGTTCTCTGGTGAGCGGAGTTAAACACCCGACGCTGGGCCAAGTGTGACAACCGGGAAAGACGCAGCCACGCCTTCCGCCTAGTGCAGATCGCTGTCCCTACGACCCTGGTAGCTACCTCACTGGCATCATAGAATGCCCTTGCTTGCTGCCTTGCTAGCTCCAGGCCACGCGCAGAGTGTGCAATGGCTTGTCTGGTTTGCTCCGTATCAGGCAATGAGGCTAGGAGCTGACCTAGCCTGGACCACAAGAACCTGTCATAGGCTGCACAGTAGGCCTGATGTGCAGAAATGGAAAGCAATAACCGTGCCGAGTAGAAAGTCCCCCTACCCCAGAAGTCAAAATCCGAGGAGTCTTGATCTGGGGACCAGTCACGGTGAAGGGCGCGAAGCCCATTGGGTGTATCCAACTGTGTCAATCCGGACTGCGGACGAAGCACAGAACCTGGAGACTCTAGGGGTGCTCAATACCTCTGGCTGAGATCCCTTGGGGCAGAAATTCTAGAGAAGGGCCTCTGCCAGGAACGCAATGACACCTCCCGAAAGGGAGCAGGCCAGGGTGGCATCACAAGGGTGGCCTCTCCTAGAAAGGCGTGCGCCGAGTGCTCAGGATTGCTAATAGTGGCAGGTGTGAGATGCAAGTCCTCCAACATCCTCACAAGGAAGCGCTGATACTCAGCGAGATCAGCAGCTGGAGAGATGTGGACAGAAGGTTCCTCTCCCCCAGAAGAGGGGGATGAGGAGCTGGAGGGCACCGGCTGTTCAAGGGGTGGCTGCCTGGAGGGAGGTTGAAAAACCTGACTGTCCATCGCCCTAACGTAAGCTGGGAACAGAGCAGCCACTGCTCTGAACTGCTCCCAGGAGAGAGGCCCGCTAGGACCAAGGATGCCTGGCAGCGCAGGAGAATGTGTCAGAGGAATGGGGACAGAGCCGAGAAGAGATGTCGGCTGACCTCCGCCTGGGCTAAGGAGCGGACCGGGAGCACCCATGGAAGAAGGTGCCCTGGAAGACCCCACAGCCAACAGCTGAACAACCATTTCGGTACTGCCTTGGCTGCGCCCGGAAGAATCTCCCCTGTGAGGCGACCAGGGCCGTATAGGTCCAGAAGGACAGTCCCCTACCTCAAAAGAACGGGGCTCTCTCAAAGAGAACAAGGAGGAAGAGCGGAGATCTGCAATATGGTTTCTCCCAGAGCTCGGGTGGACCCGCGAAAAAGGCCGACGTGCCAACCCCACGCCCCTTGACCCCTCATAATCCGAAAGAGACCTCCTCCTCAAGAGGGCTAGCCTAAGTAGCTGACAGCTCTGGGCAGCAACCGAAGGAGCTATCGAGGGCACAGCACCCTCCCCTAGGTGCTCTGATCGGCCCCAAAGTTGGGCAATCTAGGCATACCACAGGTGGGGGTACCACTACTGAGGTGTCAGTGAACCCACCAAGACCAGACTGCAGAACAATGGTGGCCTGCACCACTGCCCGCTGGTCAGCACCCCTGACCACAGTCTCGGTAGCCACCGACACCACCTCAGAAGGGGGCTGACTCCAGCTTATCGAGGAGACTACTGGGCTGCCCACCTCAACAGCCAACCCCAAAGGGTCAGACTGTCCCTCTGACTCAGAGCTCGAGACTGCCTCCAAGGAGGTAGAGGCCAAGGCCCTGAGCCAAACTGTAGGAGGGCGCCGACTGCCATTTTTGCCAAAGGGGCAAGAAACCAAAGTCACGCCCGAGCCGGTACCAATGCCCCCTACAGCACCGTGAGCGGAATCCGCAGGGGGCACGGCTCCAGCCCGAACAGGAGCTCCAGAGTCAGGACCAGCCACGGCGCCATCCGGCACCATGAGCTGTGCCGAGGACGAAGACTGCACCGACAACGGCCCTGATGGCACCATCGGTGCAGAAGATGGCACCACCCAGCTCCACGGTGCAGCGAACAGCGCCGAGGGCAGAGGCGGCGCCAACGACTGCGACAATGGTGGAATCAGACAGCCCACAGCGCGAGCCCCGAGGACACGGCACCGTGCTCAACCTCGGCACCAAGGACGGTGCCAAGGCGAGACATGGACAAAGATGGTGCCGTAACAGCTCCCATGACGCCTCTAACAGTGTCGGTGCCACAAACGGCTCTGACAGAAGCACGGCGCTGCGCGACAAATCTGCACTGCCAATGGTGCCATCAGGGCCCACAGCACCGCCAAATGGCACAGAGACCTGCCTTGACATCAGGGCAGCGCCAACCCGGGCCTTGTGAACCGCGGGTCTGATGACACCGAGGAGCCTTCACCCCGAAGGAAGTGACTGCCATGGCAGCACCTCCCACCCGCCCCCAAAAGGAGCGGGACGGGCCTCCTGCGCCCGTGGAAGGGCCTCGGCAATGGCTAGGCTACTAGTAGCTGAGGCTCCCTCCTCCTTGGTCCATGTAGAACCGGAGGGACCCGGAGGAAAGGCAGAAAGGCGTGGCTTGGCCCAAGTGTACCTGACTTGGTTGGTGGACCTCGCCCCCACTTTCACAGCGCGTTGTTCGATGGTCCGTCCGGTCCATGGAGAAACAGCGTCGCCGCGAATCCATGTCAGAAGCAGGCCAAGACACGAAAGACACCGGTCGTGCTGGTCGGTGACAGAATACTTTCAGCCGCATGGGGGGCCGACGACTCCTAGAAGTTTTCTTGCCCTCCGACCAAGACATGACCTACGGAGAAAAAAACACCACAAACAGACTCGACATCGTAGAAATATAAAGAAATGGAAAGATCTTACCGGGCGACGTCGAGTATGGCAAAGCAGAACCGGCAGAAACCGATGGACTTAGGCACCTAAGTAAATAAAGAGACGGCGTCGAAGGTTTTTCGGCATCAAACTAGGCCTCTAGCAGTAGCTCCACATGAGGTGCGACCTCTATGGCGGGAGACAAAGAACTGGCAGGCAAGCGGAGTAGATGTAGCCTAACGGCCAACCTGCGAGCGCCACACAGTGCGTCGGTCTCGAGGGCGGCGCCGATGGTGCATCGGCTCCACCTATCTTAAAAAAAAAAGCTCCCGCTGGGTCATGACCTCCGGCCAAGTACCCAACAGTGATGAATGGTGAAGACTGACACTGATAAGATCTGAAAGGCCTTCTTTTTCAGTTTCTGGACCTTCGTGTCCTTCTGGGAAGAAGCACAATGAACTTCTCAATCCTGTTGAGATGACCTTCTACATCTGGGCCAAAGAAGTTGATGCTCAAGAAAGGGAAATTGGCCAGCTTGTGCCGAGTGCCCACCGTGAAGGTGGACAGCCTCAGCCAGGCCCTGAGATGGATTACCTCGACCACTGCCATGGCACAGGCGCAGGAGTCGCACATGTCTAAGGCCATCTGGAGATGGTGTTTAGCCAGTACTTTACCCTGGTTGCTGACTAATTTCACCAGCGTCTGCTTGTTAATAGGTAGGTGAGGGGGGACATCATCTAGTTCTCTCAGCAGGGAGTGACCAATGCTGGTCATCATCATGGCGTAGCTAGCCTGATGGAGACCAAGAAAGGGGGTGGCAAAGATTTTCTTGGCCGTGTGGTCAAGCTTCTTTGACTATTTATCTGGGGGCTTATCCAGGTCCCCTTGGTTTCCAGACTTCCAAAAAGCTGAGTCTGAGACAAGACCCTCAGCAGAGAGATGGACCAAGAACCAGAAAAGCGACCCAGTAGGGAGCGGGTACTTGTGGACCATACGGGCAGAGGATGTTGGGCAGGATGCTGCCAAAGCTCCAGAGCTGGTCCCAAAATGTCCTCAGTCACGGAAAAGGCAAGCCCTGGGGATTCGTCCCTATCAAGGATGTCTGTGAAAGGGTACTTGGCCCTTTTCTGAACAGGCTTCAGAGGGACAGACATGGACTCCCAAAGTAAAGCCCTAATTGCCACCAGCCCATGGTCTATAGTCCCTCAACCGACATGTAAGCAAAGGTATGTGTCCGCAACGAATGAATGGACTGGCATGGGCATGACAGGTGCATGCCAGTCGACCACAGGTGTCGGGGGTTAAGCATTACCCCACACGGCAATGGATCAATTCTGCCAAAGGAGTTCCTCATAGCATTAGGATGAAGAGGTTGAGGAATATCATCAACGCCTCCCAGTCAAGTGAGAGTGCAATCAGCGCACCAACCTAGAGTTTGACCTTGAATATTGACCAGAGGGCCGACGTCGAGAAGAAGCCACTGGCGGTACATAACAGACTGCCAGTGGAGGCTGTTACAAAGTGGAGCCAGTCAGGGACACTGACCAGTTCATGTCCTCCTGACAGAGGACCGAGAGAACCGGGATCTTGGAGACTGACACTTCTACGCTCTCCTATGACAACTGGTAAACAGGTTAAGAAAAATCTCAACACCTCACTGGCAGGATTCGAGGTCGACAAACCCTACAGAGGTACCGTGGAGCTTGCAACCTGGTCCTTGACCAAAGTCAAGCGCCTGACCCGAGTTGAGCAGTCGGAGGGAGTTAAGGAAGCGAGAGTACCGTGATCTCTCCCAGCCCCGGGACCAGTGTCGCCTGAGTTTCTTATCATGGTGTACAGGGCTTTCCCCACAGGCCTGCAGTGCCCGACACAATTTCCAGAATTCAACAGTGAAAGATACTCTGACTCCGGCCACAACATGCAGCAAACCGGAGGTGACGAGGCGCCTGCTGCAGGAGCAGCTATCACTTTCTTCCATGACCGCAAGCTGGGCTACGGACCCCGCCACAGCGGAGGATTTCTTGCAGTCCTTCAGATGAAGTTTCGCATCCCAAGGGCCAGCTGGCCAAGAAGAAGTCGGGCCAAGCAATCTTCCAGCCAAGAAGGGAGCATCGTCTGGCACAGGCTGCAGCCGTAAAGAATGTATGCAGCCCCAAACAGTAAGAGACAAAACGTGTGGGTTTCCGGTGGCATGTGATGCAGAATTTGAAGCCGGGTGCAGATTTTGCTTACTCGTGTTCCATCTTCCACCTACAAGGGTGAAGCTGAATCAAGGAATTCAAAAATACGGAACAAAAAAAAAAAAAAATCACCCATGGTACCTTACGACATGCAGAACTGTGAAGGACAACACGCTCTTCCAGTGGAAATGAACATATGACATCACAGGACAGAGATGGAGGACATACACTTAGGTGGTAGGAGAAGCTTAGCTTTTAGATGTTCCAACAAATCATAACTTCCAGTGGAACTGCCAATTTGTGTACAGTGAAGACCAATTACATGCTCTGTAATTGCTTTACTCAACAGGAGACCAGGCTGTCGTGAACAAAATTAAGAAACTGAAACAAGAAATTCAGGAAATAGTGACTCCCAGGTTCTCTAGGCTAGAACCTTCCTTTTTTTTAAATTCATTTTATTGATTTTGCAAGAAGAAAACTTACAAAACTGTACTCAGGAGGTTAACATCACTACGTTATCAAGTATGACATTTCTCTTACCAAGGATGTACTTGGACCTCCTCTTTTTTACAGCTTGGGGAGTACAAGAGAATCAAATTACATTCCATAAGATACCATTAGCATGCAGCTAAGGAAACTACTGAGGGATAGGAAAAGGATTATTCCTTCTTACCCGATTAACACTGTGACCTACTGGTCTATATAGCCCCCATAATACAAGGAATTACTCAACTAAGAAGTTCCCCTTAAACTCCCAAGGAGAAAACCAAACGTCATTAAACTACTGTTTAGGTATATTAAAACACACTGGCACAGAAACGGCTACTTAGCAATAAAGAAGCCACTTGGTGGTGTCAGATTAAAGGCTCACTGCCTTATAGACAAGGGCCCAGTACTTTAAACCTTTCGGGCATACTAATAACTTGTGCCTCTGAACTTAGGGACATTTCTGAAAAATAAGTTCTATTATAGCTGTATAACTGGTGTGATTTAGGTAACTATAACTTGCATTAACATCCAAGAAAATGGTCAAGACTTATGCAATAGCAGTATGTCTGCCGATCAGAAAACACATGGCAGCTGGCAGCACTATGCAGTACAAAGCAATGTAACAACAGAAGGTATCTGCCATTTTAAATTTCACGAGTCAGCCCAGTGTCAGTAAATGTCTCGTAACACAATTTAGCCCCATCAAATGAATGACAAGTTCAGGTGCTTAAAAAGTAATTTCAAGCACTTACTGCTACAGTACGCTCTGAGGTTTTAGTCCTCATCTGAGTGGTGATCTTCTCTTTCCTGCCTCAGAGTCCGCATTAATTTCCCCGCATCTTTAGGGTTGGAAAAAAGGTAAACTTGAGCATTCCATTGGATTTGCAGTTCAGCAGGCATTACGAGCTGGTGGTGGACAACTGCCGGAGACAGTTTCTAACCCCATCAAACACCTTCCTCCTTAATCGGGTGCTGTACGAGAGATCTGGGAACAATGAAATTGAGTCCTCTCCATACTGGGGAGCTCTCTTCCTTCTGGCCACAGCTAGGATCCTATCCCAGATGCTGACACCCGTGCAGACAATCATGAAAGTCCTGGGCATATCGGGCGTTACAGCCACCCTTCATGGAGTGATGCAGAAGGTCTTTTCCAGGGATAGGGAGAGATCCATTTCTGACATGGCCAGCAGCGAGGAGATAAGTTTCTGGGCAAACCCCAAGCAGTCACCTTCCGCCCCTTCAGTTAGGCCAATAACCCTGACGTTCCATTCCCTGGCCTGGTTCTCCACATTCTCCAGCCACTTGACACAGCAAGGAGTTCTCATTCAACAGTCAGGTTGCTGCATACGTGGATTTAACCATGAGATATCAAGCCATTGGATCCCCTGCTCCACGCTGTCTATTCTTTGTTCGAGTGAGGCTACCCTTGGATGCAAGCCATCAAATTTGCGGTCTAGATCTTGGACCATTCTCACTAGCTGGCCCAAAGTGCTATTGATGGCAGCTAAAGCCACATCTCCCATTGCTGAATCACCCAAAGTCCCAACCCCATCTTCCTGTGCGGGCCATTCATTCAGTTTCTGACCGTAGGGCTTAAAGAATTCTTCAGACGACGTACCAGAGGCTTTCAGTCTACCTATCCTGCAGTCTTAGGTGTCTGCTACCAGTTGCGTCGAAAGTAGCCAAATGCTAGTATTAAAAGTTAACATACTATATAAAAATCAAATTGTTCTCCTTTGTGCCCAAGTGAACTGCTGCTTCCTCCTAGGCTGCTCAGCAGTGCCCCTCTAGAACCTTCCTTACACACTTACATTATGAAGGTGGTGGTGGTGAGGAAAGCTCGACTCCTGGCAAGTAGACTTCGGCATCAAAAACACATGACCTGTAGCACCCAGATTAAAAACTCATCCATAGGTACCATTATTACTGCTGCACAAAAATGGAAAAAGTACTTCAAGATTATTATAAACAAATGTACAGTGACACCTCACAAGTTTCCTCCGGATCCATAATTTCTCTCCTCTCAAGTTATCCCTTCCTACACTCATTGCAGAGCAATAGGATGCCTTGACTGCTCCTATCATGAACAAGGAACTGCTGACAGTTCTGTCACATGCTGAAACACAGAAGAGCCCCAGTCCGGATAGCTATCCAACAGAATGGTATAAACACTTTCAGAAGGAGCTGGTTCTTTGCCTCTTTCAAACTTTTAAGGAGGTGAAAGATGAGAAATCCCCTCCTTGGAAATATGCAACTCTTTCTGCCATACTGAAACCTGGGAAGTTTCCCAGGCTGGCAGTATAGCTTAGAGGTTAGAGTACGACCAGTGAATGAAGCTTGGTACATCCAGCAGACAGACATAGGTTTGATTCCCACAACCGCCACCTGCATACTGTGCGACTCTGAGCAAGTCACTTAATCTTCCCAGTGCTCCCAGGCTGCCCCTGAAAACAGGTTCCTCTGCTTAGTGGGCCTTACCCGGTTAACAAAGACTAAAATAAAAATCCAATATCTCTCACTTCGTATCAGCCCATCTCCATTTTAAATGCAGAATATAAAATGTACATGGCTATTTGGGCACGACGACGTGATATGATCCTCCCCACACTTACACATCTGGACCAGTCTGGTTTCATACGAAAACACCAAACGACTATCCGCCGCACCCTTCTTCTTGGAAAAATGACGCAATAGACAATTCCTGCTGCAAAGTTTGGATGCAGAGAAGGCATTTCATAGGGCGTCTTGAAACATTTTCTGGGGCACCCTGTCAGCCTTTGATTTTCCCCAGCAGCTACTCCTTTAGTGCCAGAATATCTTTTCAAAGCCCTCTGCTTTTGTCCATATAAATAGTTCGCATTTTACCCCCTTACCTCTACAATGAGGGATTTGGCAGGAGTGCCTTTCTCTCCATTACTTTTCACCCCTTATATTAAACCCATGGTGACAGCACTTCGTCAGGCCACACAGGTGGAGGCAGTTCCGCTGGGGGGAGTGGAGTACAAAGCTGCTCTTTATGTGGATGATATCCTACTGACTCTTTACACCCATGAGCAGTCCATCCCTATTGCTTGGAAGGTAATTCAGCCATTAGGGCGCCTCAAAGGCTTCTCTCTTAACATGCAATGGACAGACGTGTTATTTAACCCCCCCCAGTCTTCCTCCGAGTCAACAGTTCCCTTTTAAGTGGAGAGGGACGAGGTTTAAATAATTAGGGCTCTGCATACCTAAAGATCTCCAAAACCAGGAGCTTTTGAATTTCAAACCACTCACGAACACCATAACTGATGATTTATTCAATGGACACTCCTCCCGCTCTCCTTTTTTTCCCCCCAGGACTGAATCTATATGTATCAATGTTTAGCCATGCCTTCTGTATCTTTTTCAAACTCTCTCCGTTTTCCCAGCTGCACATTATTTAATTTCTTGGAATAAATTAATCTCTCGATTTGTGTGGGGAGGTAAGCCACCAAGAATCCAGTTCTGAATTCTACAGCTACCGCTGGCTAAAGGCGGAGTAAAATTCGCAAATTTGTTTAATGATGCCAAGCCTGCTCATTTACGGACTCTCTTTTACTGCTCATATCAGCCCTCTATCACTGCCTGGAAACAAACAGAATTTGCTCTTAATGACATTTATGATACAGCACTCCTTTCTATTTGCAAATCACATCTCTCCAAGGATTTTAAAATCTACACTGCAGCCACTAGGAAAGTCTGGTTCTCTTTACAGAACATGCCCAAGTTGGCTAGGATTTTCTAGTTTGTTCAGGTGCTCTCAAGTCAACCGGGAACTCCTCCCTACTCAAATGGATAATTTTTTTTGCAAGACGGAGACAGCCTGGGCTTATACATTTATTTAGTTTTTGTTAACCGGGTTAGGTGCGCTAGTCAAAGTTGACTATTTTCAGGTACGACCCGGGAGAATACATACATAAAATGAGATGAGATTATACAATACATAGTATAGGTAGGTTAGAATACAGATCAAGTCAGACAGTACTCGAGATAATACATATAGCTATGCCTCAATGACAAAAGTGACATCAGTACATGCAAATAACAAACTGGGCTAAGTGGCAGCTATAAAGACATTTTATAGCAAAGCTTGTTTAGAAGTGCAGCAGTGTCTTGGGCGAAATCGGGTGGTTAGCTGTGGGGCATTAAGTGGGATCAAAGCATGTGCAGGGGTCCCGGGATAGGTGGCGATATAGTTATTTTTTGAAGATTGGGTGGGAGTTAGCCTGCCTCAGGGCAAGAGGAAGGGAGTTCCAGGTGGAAGGGGCGGTGCAGTGAAATGCTCCAGAGCTTTTTGAAGTAAGACACCTGGGTATGGTGAGTAGAAATTTGTTTGCCGAGCATAGTCCATGGGCAGGTGTCTGTGGTACAAGTAGAGCTGCAAGGGAGGAGGGGGTTTGGTTACAGATTACAGAGTCTGTGAGGGTCCCTAGGGAGTAGTCGGTAGGCAGCTGGGGAGAACCAGCCTAGGTCGCTATACAGTGTGCAGTGGTGCTTAAGGCGATGGGAAGAGGAGGCATACGACATATGTAGTTATACGCGACATCCCATTTATGGAGAGCAGTCTTATGGGCATTAGCAAAAGTGGAGACACCATATGTCAGCGCTGGAAGCAGAATACCCTTGGCAATTGCCAACTTGGTAGATGGTGTTAGCAGGTGACAAGTCTTATAGGTGATTCCAAGTTTGGCATTTGTTGCTTTACAGGTATGACTGGATGTGCAGATGGAAATCAAGGGATTTATCAAGGAGGACTCCCAGGTATTTGAAGGATGTGACACAGTCGATGAGGGACCCCTCAAAGTCGTGGACTAGGAGGGGTTCCTTACAGGCCCTGAGTTTGGGGGCAGTGCCAAATAGCATGGCTTGGGTCTTTTTTGTGTTGAGGATGAGCTTATTAACATTTAGCCATGTTTGCACATTCCTGAAATCTGAGGAGAGGTTTTTGTTAATGATGTTAACTTTATCAGCATGTAAGATAGCCGAGCAGGACAGTATGGCATAATCTATGTTGTTGATGTATAGCGAGAAAAGAAGGGGTCCCAGGATGGAGCCCTGGCATACTCTGATGTCAGTGCTGGTCACATCCGAAAGAGAGCGGAGTTAAATTTAACACCTTGTAATCTGTTTGATAGGTAGTTGTTAAACCAGTCAACTACTGAGGATGACAAGTTAAGTCTATGCAGGGTTGAGAGAAGCAGGGGATGATCAACAAGATAGAAAGCTTTGGTAAGATCGATAAATACTGCTCCAGTGAGTAGGCCTTTGTCCATGTTGCAGAGTACATCGGTGGAGAATTTGAGAAGAGCGGTTGAGGTACTGTGCCCTTTTCTGAAACCATGCTGAGTGTCTGAGAGAAGGTTGTTCTTTGTGAGATAGTCAATGGTTTGGGTTGCAACAAGCTTCTCCAGTAGCTTGCTTAGCACAGAGAGGATGGCTATGGGCCTGTAACTGTTGATATCCTTTGGGTCTCCTTTTTTAAGGATAGGCATGCCTCGGGCAATCTTCCAGAGATCTGGGACAACGCCGAGAGAGAGAAAGAGTGAAAATCTTGGCCAGTGGTGAGGTAATCAATGGTGCCGCTAGCTTCAGGAGTCATGGCTCGAGTGAATCTGAGCCGGGGCTAGTGTTGTCGGATATGTTTTGCAATAGCCTTTGAACCTCGGATCTAGATATAGTTTTAAAGTGGAAGGGGGGTAGTAGTTAGTTGGCAGTGGTCAGCACCAGATGCAGCTCTCTGGGGTGTGCAGTAAGGCTGAGATGCAGTGGGAGGTGAAGCGACGGACGAGGTGTACTGAGACAGGTCCGTGAATAATCTGTTAAAGGCATTCGCTATAGTGTTCGAGTCGTTGCAATGTACACCATTTAGGATCATATCCCCTGGAGTCGATGACTGGGTAGCCCTAAGAAAGGTCTTGATGTGTGTCCAGAATTTTCTATGATCACCAGCAGAGTTTGTGTGCAATTCCTTGCAGTAGACACTCTTTGATGTTCCGATTTGTTTTTACAGATGATCCGGGGGGGCCCTGTAGGTATTGTAATCCTCCGGTAGTGTGGACACTTTATACCTCTTCCAGAGTTTGTCCCGTGTGCGCAGGTTAGCCAGCAGGTCCTTGTGTAGCCATCTTGTTTGCTTACCCCTGACCCTTCTGGTGACCTTCGGGGTATGTTTATCCTGAAGTGCTGTGAAATTATCAATGAAGATATCAAGGGCTATTTGAACATCATGGGAGTGACAGATGTCAGACCAGCTGATACAGGATACATCATAGAGGAAAGATTCCACGTCCAGTTTGGCAAAGTTGGTAATTGTGATGTAGCGTGGAGGGGGTGGAAAAGGTGCTCTCTTTGGAACACTTGCAACAACACTGCAAGTCACAACATATCTTCTCCATTAAAGTAAGGACCAGGTTTTGCTTCCTGACAAGCCACTAATGTTGCTTAAAATGCTAATGGATGGATTGAGTGGCATGTACCAGGCTCATCAGATAGGCAGCTTTTAGCAAGGCCTCCAGGAACAGCTTGGCAGTAACAAAGAAACATAGACTTTGTCGGCAGATAAGGACCGCTTGGCCCATCTAGTCTGCCCATTTCCCTACCTACAGGATAGGCCGCAGATCCTAGTTAACCAACAGCCTATTTCTTCCTACCCCCCACAAGAATTGCCTTATGTCTGTCCCATGCATTCTTGAATTCTCCCTCAGTTTTAGACCCCACAACCTCCTCAGGAAGGCTGTTCCATGCATCCAATACCCTCTCTGTGAAATAATACTTCCTCACATTGCCCCTGAACCGCCTCCCCTTCTATCTTTAAATTGTGTCCCCTTGTTCTTGCACGTCTCTTTTTCTGAAAGATACTACCCTCTTGGACTTTGTTGATTCCACTGAGGTACTTAAACGTTTCTATCATGTCCCCCCTCTCCCTTCTTTCCTCAAGGGTATACATATTAAGCTCCTTTAGTCTCTCCTCATACGGCTTCTCTTGCAGACCCTGCACCATTTTAGTTGCCCTCCTCTAGACTGCCTCTATCCTGTCTATGTCCTCGCGGAGATGGGGTCTCCAGAACTGGACGAGTACTCAGATGGGGTCTCACCAACTGTCTGTACAGAGGATAACAACTTCCTGTTTTCTGCTGCTGATGCCTCTCCTATACATCCCAGTATACCCCCAGCCCTCCCTCTGCCTTCTCACATTGCTTGCTAACCTTAAGGTCATCTGATATGATTACTCCCAGGTCCCTTTCCTTTTGTTGTTTACTACCTCCCACCCATTGTGTATTCTTCCCTGGGTTCTTGTTTCCCAGGTGCATTATTTGCACTTCTTTGCACTGAATCCTAGCTGCCATACTTCTGACCATTCCTCCAACCTTGCCAAGTCCCTTTTCATCCTTTCCATGCCTCCTTGTGTATCAACCCTGTTACAGATCTTTGTGTCATCTGCAAAAGGCATACTTTCAGTGTTCCCCATTCATTAAAAGTGAGACAGCGTCATGCTATTTAAGCGGCCGCCTCTCAATTGTGTGAACCTATCTCTTTAAATCCAGTTCGCACAGTGGAGCAGAAAGCGTTTTTATGATTGAACAAGTCGCGCATGCGCAAGAACGCGGAACGAGGAGAATAAAAGGAGTTTGGTGCGAGCTGTATAAGGTAGGAGGCGGTCGGGGCTCTCAGATCACATGGGGATCGTTCTTGTGGGTCAGATGACCCTTGGAAGAATGGAGGAAGAGCGCCAAATGAAGGATCCAATGAGGAGTCTGATCCAGGAGCGATGTCCCAGATGTCCTATCAGTGAAGCAGCTACACCACTGGGGTAAGTCCCATTTCGGTAGTCTGCTGCCACTTCGGAAGAGTGTTAGTGCATTTGTGTCCTGGACCTTGCAAGTGTAACTTGGATTGAGTGTTTGTTCCATTGAGATAATTTTACTAGAGACTTTGTAGTTCTTCAAATAACTGTGTCAAACAGCCAGCTTTAAACTTTATCAGACTTAGTTATTTTAACTGAGTCACTCCAAACTTTTCTGTTTATAACAGCTGCAATAATTTGAAGGGGTGCTGTGTCTGAGGGGGAGGGAGAGATTGCGTGGTCTGTTCAACAAATGACCAGCATGCAGCTCTGATTTTGTTCTCTGTTAAATTGCTGAATTAAGAAAAAAAAAGTTCTTGCTGAAAAAAAAAAAACAAGGTGCACAGTAGAAAGTTGTCCCTGTCCTCCCAGTCTTGTGCATTCCTTGCTTTGTCACTGTGAGCGGTCACTTGTTTCTAAGTCAGTAGTAAAGAAAAAAAAATATTTGTGTGAGGAAAAAAAAATCAGGGCTCCAAACGGTGCCACCAGTGGGTCTGCAAGTCCCTGTCCTACCAGTCTTGTGCATTCCTTGCTTCGTCAGTGTGAGCGGTCACTTGTTTCTAAGTCAGTAGTAAAGAAAAAAATTATTTGTGAGAGAAAAAAAATTCGGGGCTCAACCAGCATTACCAAACTCTCATTCTGTACTGACAATAAACACACGACACCACTTAGGAAAAAAAGCTTTATTGTATACAATGCAGAAACTAACTAACTTTGGTTTCAAATTAACTCAAAAACGGAAACATCCTGATCAAGATTACAATTGTGAGTCGATGTCTAGGACAATGCCAGTTGGTCCAGTTGATATTGACGTCATTGTCCAAAAGACTCCCTGCACTTCCTCCTGTAATACAGAAAAAAACACCTCTAAGCATAGAGCAACAGGCTGTTATACTGGTTGGCTTAACAAATACTGTTGGTTACAGTACAAAGAAAATGATGGCATGTTTTGTGCATTTTGCATAAAATATAAACAGATGCCCAAATCAGGAACAGTTTGGTTACTCAGTGGCTGTAAGTCATTCAGAGAAGATGCTATAAAAAGGCATCAGAACAGTTCAGTTCACGTTGTTGCTTCTGAACTGGAAGCTAACTGCAGAATTTCTGCTTCAAAAGGTGGAATAGAGCAGGCAATGCAGCAGGCCCTGACCCTGGAACAAGAAGCTTTTGTGGCATCCCTTCGTTGCATGTACTGGCTAATAAAAAAAATGAGCTGCCTCACACAACGAAATATGGCTCACTGCTGGATCTCACCAAATCATTGGGATGCAAATACCTAGACAATATACATATTGCTGATGCTGTTAAATATCGTTCTGATCGAACTGTCAGAGAAATGGTTCTCTGTCTGGGTGAGGTGGTCAGGAGATCAGTTCTTACAGATTTGAAGGCTGCCAAATTTTTTTTTCATATTTGGTGGACGAAACAAGTGATATTGCTGTTATGAAGCAGCTCATTTTGTATGGTATGTACTTACTGCAAAGAAGGAAAACTCAGAGTTTCTTTCCTGGGACTTGAACTAATTGATGGAAAGGCAGACACAATTGTTAAAAAAATGCTGGAGTTCTCTGATAATCAAATCTCGGTTGATCACCTTGCAGGGTTAGGTAGTGATGGAGCAGCCGTTATGCTGGGCAGGCAAAACGGGGTGGCTAAAAAGCTGAAAGAAGTCAGCCCAATTCTTGTTGAAAATCACTGTATGGCTCACCGGGAGGCCTTGGCTGTAAAAGCAGCAGCAAATGAAGTGAATGCCATTAAAAAGTTTAATCAAACACTAGGTCACTTATACAGATATTATGAAAACTCTGTTGTTCGCATGGCTGCCCTGAAAGAAATTCAGCAGGCAATGGAAAACCCTGTTTTAAAGCCTAAACAGGCAAAAGCAGTTAGGTGGTTGTCCCATGATGCAGCATGACACACTAAGGAAGATTTCCCATCCGTTGTTCGTCCTTGCATAGAGAGCCTCTGAAAGGCATGATGCCCAAGCGTGGGCCTAGTAAAAATGGTGGAAAACTGGGAGTTTTTCTCTATTTTATGCATGATGTGTGACATACTTCCACACCTTAGCATCTTATCTAAATGCTTTCAAACATCAGCTCTGAATTTTACTGATATAAAGAGACATTTACATTCCACTTTAGAGATTCTTAGGGCACGCCTACTGGTACCTGCTCAATACTTCTCCTCTGTTTCGCCTGAACTAGTACTCCTGAATGATAATGGCCTGAACTTGCCATTTAGCGAACCACAGTCAAATCATTTCACAACCTCTGTGCATGACAAGTTTATTAGGGCCCTAATTGCTCAAATTGAGCAAAGGTTTCCAAGCACAGAACTTTTGGATGTGTTCAGTATCTCTGACCCCAGCATGATACAGGAAGTTGATATTGAAAAGTTGGAAGGGTATGGTAGTGATGAAAAAATTACTCACCTTAGTAATTGCTTTTCTTCTCATGGAGTCTTGCTATATTAGGACCATTGCAGTCATTCCCCCAGTCTTGAACTGCCCCGGAGAGGAAACAGTTAACTCCAGAGTGATCTGGAGTTCCACAGCGCGAGGGCGCTGTTCAAAGCTTCTATCTGGCCAGTTTCAAATGAAACTGCCAGGTTCTTCTGAGCTAAACTAACATAGCAAGTCTGTGTGGAAAAGCTCTACACTAGCCATTGGCTACCTATCATTAGAAGAATAAGAACAATCACAGAATAACAACAACAATATTTATTGTTAGGAACACTCCTTACAAGCACTAATAGGACCCTCTCCCCAAAAACTCAAGTCTAGAGAGGGACCCTCTACCATAACAAAAACAGAAATACCTAGTTCACTAACCCAACTAGAGAGCTAAAATGGCATGACACAGTGCTTGCACTAATTTGCCAACCCCATACCCAAGTAGGAGTTCTGAGAGGGGTAGGAGGGAGGTTGTCTAATATAGCAAGACTCCATGAGAAGAAAAGCAATTACTAAGGTGAGTAATTTTTTCTTCAAACACCATGAAGTCTTGCTATATTAGGACCATTGCAGATACACAGCAGTACCTCCATGGAGGAGGGTCAGAACCTACTTAGAAATAGGCTCTGAAGAACAGCTGTGCCAAAGCAGGCATCTCTCCTGGACTGGGCGTCCAGGGAATAATGCCTAGTAAAGGTGTGAACTGTTTTCCAGGTAGCAGCTTGACAAATTTCCAAAATGGGAATATCTCTAGCAGCCGCTAGAGATGCAGCTGTACCCTGGTGGAGTGGGCCCTCAGTCCTGAGGGGGCTCCTTACCTAGTTTTTGTAACAGAACTGGATACAAGAGACAATCCACCTTGCAATTGTCCTCTTAGTGGCAGGTCTCCCTTGCCAACCTCTCCATAGGTAAGGAAGAGTTGGAGGATTCAACCTGTGACCCTTGATACGTTCCACATAGTAGCTTAGGGCTCTTTTAACGTCCAGGCTGTGTAGTTTCCTCTCACCCGAGGAAGAATGCTCAGTGAAAACACTGGGAGAGAAATGGACTGGTTCAGATGAAAATCTGAAACCACTTTGGGTAAAACTTTCTGTTAGTCCTGAGGACTACCTTATCCCTGTGAAAAGAAATAAAATCCTTTTCCACGAAAGGGCTTGCAATTCATTTATCGTCTGGCAAGTGATAGCCACTAGAAAACAGTTTTCCAAGTTAAATACTTGAGATCTGCAGAAGAAAAGGGCTCAAAGGAGGTTGCATTAACTGAGCAATGCAAACATTCAGGTCCCAGGCAGGGGCTGGTTCCGAAAGGAGGGTTAGTATGAAGTAACCCTTAAAAACTTAGAAAACACAGGGTGAGAGGAGAGAAACAGGCTTCCTCATGGAAACAAAGGCAGAAACAGCTGCCATATGAACCTTCAAGGTAGCTGGTCTAAGGCCTAGGGAATTTAGATGGGCCAAATAGTCCAGTAAAGTGGCCAGGTCAGCAGATTCTGGCACAATTTGTTTCTCCGAACACCAGAAGAAAACCTCTTCCACTTAGAATTGTAAGTAGCCCTGGTGGAAGGCTTCCTAGAAGCCTTTAAAATATCCATGACCCCTTGAGAAAGGTGTAAATCAGCAAATTCTAATTCCTCAAGAACCAAGCCTTGAGGTGGAGGGATTTGAGGTCCGGTACCACACTCTCCCTGTGCACAGGTCAGCAAGTCGTGGGTCCTGGGCAAGGTTAGGGAGGGTGGATTGTCAGGGACAGGAGAAGAGGATACCAGGGCTGTCTGGCCCAGTCTGGAGCGATCAGAACCACTTTGCAGGGCTGAGTTCTGATTTTCACCAATACCCTGAAGAGGAGAGGAAGGGGGAAAAGCATATAGAATTTCCCTTCAATCCAGCAGGAAGGCGCCCAGGGGACTGAGCCCAGCACTGGAGGCCTGCAACAAAATAGAGGAAGTTGATGGTTGTCTGGGGCTGCGAAGAGATCTATCTGAGGGTACCCCATCTGGCAAAGACCGACCCCAATACCTGAGGATTCAGAGACCATTAAGTGATGGCCCTGGAAATCCTGCTGAGAGCATCCGCCAGGACATTGTCCTTTCCTGGAAGGTGAATTGCGATCAGGAGGTGTTTAGGGAGTAAGCCAGAGACCACAACTCATTGCTCGGTGCACAAGGCTGATGACCGAGTGCCCCTTGCTTGTTGATGTACCACATTGTTGTGGTGTTGTCTGTCCTGATTTGAACTACTTTGTTCTGGACAACAGCTGAAAAAGCCTGAAGAGCTAAAGAACAGCTCTGAGTTCCAAAAGATTGATGTGGAGCAGAGATTCCTGGGGGACCACCTCCTTGAGTGGAAAGGTCGCCAGTGACCCCACCTAACAGGGAGGCATCCGTGGTGAGGGTGAGGGAGTGTAAAGCAGGTGAAAAGGGAACCCTTGAGACAGATTGCCTTGATCCTGCCACCACTGAAGGGCCAGGATCAGGGTTTTGGTCACGGAACTAATTTGGTAAGGGTCCCTCCTTTGGGACCAATAGGACCTCAAGTGGAACTGAATGTCCCTCATCTGAAATCTTGCTCCTCCCACGACAGCTGTGGAAGCAGCCATGTCCCTAGGAGTTGCAGAAAATGCCTTGCTGGTCGAGACCCGCGGGAAAGGAGGATGCCAGGGCAATGAGCCTGTCCGCTCTTTCCGAGGGAGAAATGCCCTGGCTAACTTTGTGTTCAACTCTGCACCTATGAAAGTTAGAACCTGAACAGGTTCCAGAACTGACTTTGGTAAGTTCAGCAGGAACCCCAGGGAAGTGAGAAGCTGCTGGGTGACCTGCAAGTGAGATTTTACCTGGTCTGGAGACTGACCCACTAGTAGCCAGTCGTCCAGGTAGGAAACACAGCAATCCCTTGCCTTCTTAAATGAGCCACTACCACAGCTAGACATTTTGTGAATACCCTTGGCGCCGAGGTTAGGCCAAGGGCATTGCTCTGAACTGGTAGTGGCCGAGAGCAGTTCAACCTGAGGTACTTTCGGTGAGAAGGCCTGATCATGACATGAAAATAGGCGTCCCTGAGGTCCAGGGAAGCTAACCAGTCCCCTGGCCTCAGGGAGGGCAAAATCATTGCTAGAGTTAACATTTTGAACTTTGGCTTTAATAGATGTCTGTTCAGGTACCTTAAGTCTAAGATGGGCGCCATTCTCCTGTCTTTTGGGGTAAGAAAATATCTTGAGTACAGTCCCTTGCCCTGATGGCAGGGGAACCTTCCACTGCTTTGCAATTCAGGAGGAAGAAACTTCTGCTTCAAGCAAGGGCTTCTGAAGAGTTTGAGGGTGGAAATTGCCTGGCTCTCATCTTTGGGAACTGTTTGAAGCTGAGAACCAGGCCTTGGCTTACTACTTCCAGAACCCACCTGTCCGAAGTTAAGGACAGCCAGTTCTAGCTGAAATAAGCCAACCTGCCCCCACTGGTACAGGAGAATCGGCCCTGGGCACCCCATCAGGGTGCCTGCTTGGCAGGAGCTTTAGGCTGAGGGGGGCGACTGTCTCCCTGTGCCCCGTCTACCTCTGCCTCTGAAAAAAACCCTCTGTGAAAAAGCAGAGGAGGCTTGAGCTTGGTAAAAGGCCTGTAGAAAGGCCTACCCCTGCCCTGGGGGCATGCCTTTAGTGGGCATGCTTTTCCCTTAGCTTGGGCACTTTTGTAGGTAGTTCTATATTCATCCATCTTTTCATATAATTTTCTGTTTGATCACCAAACAGAGAATTTCCGATACAGGAAAATCCATAGCCTTTGACTGAGTATCTTGGGACAGATTAGTGCATCTGAGCCATGCCAACCTCGGAGAAGCTACAAGTGGCCATGACCCTAGAGGAAACATCATTAACATCAACAGCAGTATGAAATTGAACTTTAGAGGCTTCAATGCCATCAGCAGCCACTTGTTCCAACTCACTAGCCAGCTGGCCCTGGGCCTGCTAGCTAACTGCAATATAGTGTCCCATCTAGATTTCTGATATCTAGCAACATAAGCCATATAATTAGCCTGCCTGAGTCCCAAAGAAGCTGCCATATATTGCTTTTTAGCCATGGCATCAATCTTCCTGGAATCCTTGTCAGGAGGATGTGAGGCCAGGGAATGTGCTTGTCACAGGCTGCAGCTTGTACCACACCTACATGACTACACTGCTCAGTGAGGAAGTCTGTATCCGAGCCTGACAAAGTATACCTTCTGTCCATTTTTTATCTACAGGAGGACAGAATGAGGATTTTAAAATCTTTGTTGTTTGCTTCTAAATGACTTATGCAAAGGAATAGACAACCTCCTAGTCTCTGGAATATCCATCATTTCCACATAATCAGGCTCCTCTTGCTCATCCACAGCCTCTTCTAAGGGAAGCTGGAGGGTTTCTGCCACCTTTTGTAAAACATAAACAGAGAAGGGACTCAGACAGCATAGGGGAGATTCTAAAGGTCTATCTGGAGAGATGTCCGGTTCAATGGGCACGTCCAGACCTTCCCAATCACAAACATACTGATCAAAATCCTCCTCCCCCTCATGTGGTTCATAAAAATCCTCAACATCATAATCCTGAACCACTGAGACTGAGCAGGCCACCCTTTTCCCAGATGCAGGGGCTCGACAGCCTGAGACAAAGACTGGACAATCTGAATGGCTTTAGCTATCTCTGCAGCAGTTGGAGAGACAATTTTGTACTCAGACCTGCTGATTTCTTTGTCTTTTTGTTGGGACTGGTTCCTCTGAACCAGCCTTCCTTTGCCGAGGAAGTCTCGCCCTGGTCAGAGGCACTCCCTCTGGTCTAGTGGGTACTGGACCGGGCAGGCCATCAGGTCAGCGGACTTTTGGCCTCTCGTTCCCTGAGCGGCCAATCTCTTTTCCAGGGTGGCTGCAGGAAATTTTTACACCTGGCAGTCTGACAGGAGGTGGTCAGCCCCAGACAATAAACACAAGTGGTGTGTGGGTCAGCCTTGGCAAGGCTTCCCACAGACATCACAGTGTTGAAACCCAGTGGGCCGGTTTTCTTTTGGGTTTCTCAGACATAATGCCAGCCTAACCAAAAACTTGCCCTTTTGATGGCAGTGCCAGGCAAGACACCCTTATCGGTTCCTAACCGTGTCACGGGTATTTGAAAAAACCCCAATAAAAGTTAGGTTTTTTTAGAACCGATAAGAACCGGGAACCGCACTCTAAAAGCCAACTAAACAGTTTAAAACATGTATTTCAACCAACCGATCGGTTCAAAACCGAACCGATAATGACTTTCCACACAGACTTAATTTCTGTACTTACGGTTACCAGATAGAGCTTTTTTAATCGAAATGCGGTAAAATAAATACTTATTGCCGGTTCAATGAACCGAAAATACTCCTTGACAGCTGAAATGAACCGAGCTGAAGGCTGATATCCGGGCGACTGTTCAGTGAAGCGGAGTAAAGAATCTGGCAGTTTAATTTGAAACTGGCCAGATAGAGCTTTGAACAGCGCCCTCGCGCTGTGGAACTCCAGATCACTCTGGAGTTAACTGTTTCCTCTCCGGGGCAGTTCAAGACTGGGGGAATGACTGCAATGGTCCTAATATAGCAAGACTTCATGGTGTTTGAAAGCCTTGAGATTATTCTTGGTCAGTATGCTACTGTTGTGGATGCAGATGCTTCTGCACTTGAATGGGATTCTCTGCGTAGTCTCATGTTCATGGAAAAGATGGCCTTTAAGACTATTTCTGATGTGCTGCACGCTCTAACTACTAAGTATGTAGACCTGTATCCAAACATATCTACTTTGGCAGAGCTGGCAATGATAATACCCATGTCAACTGCAGATTGTGAGAGGGGGTTTTCTGCACTGAATCGAATAAAAATGCAGGAACAAAATAGATTAAGTGCCAGTGTGCTAAATGCACTTATGCTTATTTTAATTGAGGGCCCTGATGTTAACAGTTTCCCTTATTTGGAAGCTGCAGCTCATTGGGCAGGACTGCGAAACCGAAGATTAGATCTTGGCCTTGCAGGCACTAGTAAAGAGTTGTAGTATGGCCTCACCAAAATGTTAAAGACTCTCACAAACTGCTGCCTGGCCTGCAACTAGAATGCAGAGGTTCTCCAGTATGTTTTATCACACTTTTCTTTTGCTACTGCATACTACAGAGGCCTCCAGATCATCATATTACTCTTATTTCTTGTTTCTTATGCATTTATTGCATCCTGACAGACTCCGCCCCTGGTGACTCGGCCCCTGTGGCTCCTCCCCTTACCACCGCTCTATATTTTCATGCAATGTGGAACACTGCTTTTCCTTCCAGTCCCTCTGCAATGTCACTGATGAAAACATTAAAAAGGACTGGACCCAATACTGAACCCTGCGGTACCCCACTAGTAACCCCTCTTTCTTCAGAGTGGACTCCATTTACAATTAGCTTCTGTGTCCTGTTGTGCAGCCAATGTTTTACCCAGGGTGGTTAATTTGACTATTAATCTTTTGTGTGGGACTGTGTCAAATGCCTTGCTAAAGTCTAGGTAGGCCATGTCCACAGCCCTCCTGGTCTACTACTTTGGTCACCCAGTCAAAGAAATCCATTAGATTAAGTCTGACATGACCTTCCACTGTGAACCCATGCTGCTTTGGGTCCTGTGCCCCACTGGCCTCAGGTACTCAACTATTCTTTCCTTCAGAAGTGACTCGTCACTTTCTCTACGAGGTCAGAATGACAGGTCTGTAGTTTCCTGCCTCTGTCTTGGTCCCACTTTGTGAAGGGGAATCACATCCGCCTTCCTCCAGTCCTCGGTACCACACCATCCTCCCATGGTTTATTAAAAAGAGCCAGTGGTTTCACTAGTTCCTCCCTTAATTCTTTTAGAATTCAGGGGTGAATTCCATCAGGACCCATTGCTTTGTCCACCTTCAGTTTTAGGAGTTCTTGCAGAATGCTTTCTTCTGTGAAAGGACTGGGATCGACCCCCCTATCAAGAGTGCTTCTGTTAATTGGATTAGATACTTCCCCCTCCTCTTTTGTGAATACTGAGCAGAAATATTCGTTCAGTATCCCTGCTTTTTTACTGTCCCCCTCTGCCCACCCACCGTTCATTCTATTCAGCCTCACTATCCCTCCCTTTGTCTTCCTACGCTCGCTGATGTACCTATAAAAGGTTTTATCCCCCTTCTTAACTGAGTTGGCTAACTTTTCCTCAGTTTGGGCCTTTGCTATTCTGACTTCCTTCCCTGCTTCCTTCTGCCTTAACTGGAAACAGCTCTCTGTCCTGCTCCTTCTGTTTCCCCTCATACTTCCGGAATGCCATCTTTTTTTTTCTGACTTTCATAGCCACCTCTTTTGAGAACCATAGTGGCTTTTTCTTTCGTTTTGATTTGTTTATTTGCTTCACACAAAGGCTTGTTGCCTCTGCGATGGCAGTTTTGATAATTCCCCATTGTTGCTCCACTTCTCCTTCTAGCCTGTTTGCTAGTGCTTTTCTGAGGCACTCTCCCATCTTGCCAAAGTCAGCCCACCTAAAGTCCAGTATCCTCACTTTTGTATGGCTTGACTCTAGCGGAGTTTAACATGAACCACACTGTTTGATGGTCACTTGTCCCCAGATGGCAACCCACTTCTAGATTGGAGATCCTCTCACTGCCCCCGCTTGAGAGTACGAGGTCCAAGATTGCTCCCTCACGAGTGGGTTCCGAAACTAGCTGTCTGAGGCCTGCCACATGTAGGGCATCAAGAATGGCCCTGCTCTTGGATGTGGCTGCAGCAAATGTACTCCAGTTAACATCTGGCATATTCAGGTCTCCCATCAACAGCATCTCCCTTTCTCTGCCATTCTAAGAATGCCTTCTATCATATCCTTGTCCATTCCCTCCCCCTGACATGGGGGTCTGTACACTAACCCTGTGCTGATTGTGGTGCCCTTTCCAGTCTCCAAGGTGACCCACAGTGCCTCCTCTCCTCCCTGTTTACTCTTTTGTTCAGCTGCTTTTATCCCTTCCTTTATATAGAGAGCTACTCCTCCCCCCTTCTCCCCTGCCTGTCTCTCCTGTAGGTTATGTACCCTGGTATGTTAACATCCCAGTCATGATTCTCAATGTACCATGTTTCTGTGACTGCTACAATATCCAGGCATCCCTCTTCCAACAAGGCCACCAGCTCAGGGAGCTTGCTGCCCAAACTACGGGCAATGGTACTCATTACCCTCCATTTCCTGATGGCCTTACTCCCTTTTGCCCCATCCCTGTCCTTCTTGCCTTTGTCACTTTCTCCATTTACCCCAGCCCTTCTCCCTATCAACATCTCTATGTTGGTGTTTGCCGCACTTACTACCGTACAGCCTACACATTAACAGTAACAAGCTGAAAATGAGCCTGGTACATCCAGCAGACCTGCATTTGATTCCCACAACCTTCATTTGCATACTGTGTGACTCTTTGCAAGTCACTTAATGACCCTAGTGCTCCCAGGTCACTCCTGAAAACAGGCACTTGTGCCTAGTGGACTTCATCTGGTTACCAAAGAATTAACAAAATAAGAGAAAAAAACACTGGAGGTGTGGAATTGAGATCATGATCCCCCAAACAACTGGCTTAAATACAATCAGTGCTTTAAGGTGACGTGTAAAGTAAATACTGCAGCTCACTCCTGTACCACATACCTTTCTATGCTGTGATGGGAGTCTGTGGCTGCTATGATGAACATTATTAGAATAAACTGCATATTTTAAAACACCGCTAAAACTTTTGGGTGAATGTGGAACCGCTGCATGGATCCCGATCGAGTGGGCACAAGTTTTCATAGGTATTCCACCCATTCAGTGACAAGGCAAACACCACTGCTCTGACTGTAGCAGCAGTGGTGGGGCCTTAATATTCTTATTTTACTGCTTCCATGGGGGTCTTGATGCCTAAAATAATACCTACAGTAACAACCTCTCAAGGTCTTGCTGTATTATTTTAGGCATTAAGACCCTTGTGAAAGTAATAAAAACAGGTTACTCACCTGTGACAGTAGTTCTAGGAGTGGTATATGTTGTTCTTCCTCACCTTTTGGCATATCCATTTCCCCTTTAAGGACTGCCAGAAGATCTTCAAGCTGGCTCCTCCCACCAACCCGGGTGGTACAGCCCTTGGCTCCGCCCCATGACGCCAGATCTTAGCCTGCTGGAAGCCATGTTTGTGCATCACAGCCAGGGAAGTCAGGTGGGTCCATGTGGATGAACATATACCACTCCTAGAACTACTGTTACAGATGAGTAACCTGTTTTTCTAGGGACGTGGATATGTTCATCCACACTTCTTGGCAGACTCCTAGCATTCTCCGGGAGAAGGGAGGCAAGGCGCACACTCCCTACTTTGGGAACAGAGACTGGAGAATTGAGGCTCCAAAACCGGCATCCCAGCGTGACTCAAGGTCGATGTGGTAATGGGTGATAAAGCTGTTTGCTGTTTTTCAGGTGGCAGCCGGAAAGATTTCCTGGATAGGGATGTCCCTGGAAGCAGCCACTGACAGAGCAGTATGGCGGGTAGAATGAGCTCTTTACCCTCTGGAAGTCTCCTTGCCCACCAACCTAAAGCAGAGGTTAACGCAAGATGTAATCCATCTTGCAATCATCCACTTGGCTGCAGGTTTGCCAGAAGCCGCTTCAGCGTAGGTGACAAACAGCTGGCGTACCCCACCATGAATTTCCGCCATCGTCTCCTTATAACAGGAGAGAGCTCATCTCAGGACCAGAGTATGGAGCCTGTACTCGGCATCCGAGGTATAGTCTGGGTAGAACACAGGCAGAGTCAACACCTGGTTAAGGTGAAACTCTGACATCACTTTCGGGAGGAATTTTGGGTGGGGACGCAGGACAACCTTGTCCCTGTGGAAGACCAGGTAAGGGGAGTCCTCTGAGAGTGCCTGGAGCTCCTCTGCCCTTTTGGCAGATGTGATAGCCACCAGGAAGGCCGTCTTCCACAAGTGTGACATCTCACACTTGTGCATCAGTTCGAATGGCTTGCCCATGAGCTTTGCCAAGATCAACAGTAAATCCCACGGAGGTGGAGGTTCACGCACCAGAGGGGATATGTGATTAAGGCCTTTGAAAAAGCGCCAGAACACCTTCTCCTGTGCCGCCTGCTGACCATCCCACACCTGGTAAGCAGAGATGGCTGCCAGGTGCACTTTAAGGGTCAAAGACCAAAGGTAGTCTAAAGTGCTAGCCACAGTACAGGACAGAGGGTCCAGCCCCTTGTCCTGACACCAAATGGAAAATCTTTTCCATTTGAAGGCATAGCACCTTCTGGTCGACTCCTTTCTGGATGCTTCCACTACTATTAGTACATCCTCAGAGAGACCCAAAGCTTGGAACTCTAGCCGCTCAGGTACCAGGCTGTCAAGTGCAGGTATTGAAGGTCTGAATGGAGGACCTTCACCTGACCTACAGAGATCAAGTCTGGCCGTGCAGGAAGACTCCTCGGGAGCCTGTTGCTGAGGCTGAGGAGATCAGGATACCAGAACTGGTGTGGCCAGTCTGGGGCTACCAGGATCATCTGCGTCTTGTCCCTCCTCACCTTGAGGAGCACCCTGCGGAGGGAAGGTGTAGAAGAGGCCTGGGGTCCATGGCCTCGAGAACGCATCCCACTGCAGCGATCCCCGCTGAGGGGGGCAGGCATGAAACAGCCTCAGGTTGGTGTTTTCCCTGGAGGCAAACAGGTCCGCCATTGGTTTGCCCCAGTGGGAGAACAGGCAGTAAGCTACTTCTGGATGGAGACACCACTCGTGGGATGTCTCGCCTGAGGGCATCTGCCAGTTGATTTGAGGCTCCTGCCACATGGATGGCTAGGAGATCCGCCTCCAGTTGGCTCAAGAGTGTTCAGATGCGGAGCGCTTCCCTGCACAACAGCTGGGAGTGCGTGCCGCCCTGCTTGTTGAGGTAGTACATGGTCGTGGTACTGTCCATCTGGACTTGAACCACTTGACTCGGAAGCTGTTGAGTGAATGCTGTCAGTGCCAGTCTGACTGCTCTGAGCTCCAAGAGGTTGATGTAGTAATGGGACTCCTCGGGGGCCCAGAACCCATGGGCCCTGTTGTTCCCCATGTGGGTTCCCCAGTCTATGAGAGGCATCGGTCATGAGGATGACCGTCGGCTCGGGCACACAAATGGGATCCCTTCCTGCAACCGGTCTAGGACGGTCCACCACTGGAGAGCGTCCCGCATTTTCTGGGTCACAGTTATCAGCTGGTCGAAATCACCTAGGCGCTGAGTCCACTGGGCAGCCAGCTCCCACTGAAAGGGTCACATATGCCACCTGGCCCAATGGACCACGGTAGTGCACGTCACCAAGTAACCCAGAAGGCACAGAAAGTCCTGAGTAGGGTGCAACTGCCCAACCAGAAATGACTGGGCAAAGAGGAGAGAACCTCTGCCCTGTCCATCGGGAGCCAAGCTCTGGCTCGGCGAGGGTCGAGCTCTGCCCCAATGAAGCACATCACCTGAGAAGGCATGAGGTCCGACTTGGTCTCATTGATCAGGAGGCCAAGTTGAGAGCAGTCTGAAGAGCCAGGTCCCTGGACCTGCTAAGAGCCAATCATCGAGGAAAGGGTATATCCTGACCCCTCGACACCTAAAGTGGGCGGCCACCACTGCCATGCATTTGGTGAAGACCAGTGGGGCCAATGACAGGCCAAATGGCATGGCTTGGAACTCATAAATGGTTCCTCCTCTGCTCTGAAACGGAGGAACTGCTGGTGAGACGGATGGACTGGGACATGAAAGAACATGTCCTGAAGATCCAGTGAGCAGAACCACATGGTATGATCTGGGACAGAGTTACCATCTGAAAGGTGCATGGCCCGAGATATTGATTCAGGTTGTGCAGATCTAGAAAGTGGTGCCAGCTCCCCACCCCCAGTCTGCTTCGGGATCAGAAAGTACCTGGAAATGAACCCTGGGTTGACTGGAGGTTCTGCCACTCGGACCACTGCCTTCTTGAGGAGGAACTGGGCTATGTCATCTCTCAGAGCTGACTGAGTGTTGGCTGATACTCTCTCCACCCACGGGGCTCAGGCTCGGCTTGGTGGGTGCTGCTCGAATTCTAGAGGCAGACCCTGGCTGACCACTTCTAAGACCCACATGTCCGTGGTAACATTGGACCAGGTGGAAAGGAAGTGGCGGAGCCAACCCCACCACGGTAAGACCCAGAGCTGGCGTGACGGGAATAGGGGTAACCACCCCTATCCCGTCACAGGGCAGGCTTGGAAGAAGTGGGTCCAGGGCCTGAACCCCGACCTCCTTTGCAGGCCTGGGGAGGTCTGGGCTTGGGCCGGGGGCGCCAAGCCTGTGCCTGCTGATGCTGTCCTCCCTGAAAGGAGGACTGCTGGGCCGCAGAAGCAGAGTGTCAGGAAAAAAAGGCTTCTGCTCCTGCTGCTGCTTCTTAGGGTCAGAAGTGCTTTGAGCCGAAGTAGCAGAGTCCAAGGTGGCACTGGACTGTTCGATTCGCTGAAGGTGACCATCCCCACCTGGACCGAAGAGATCGGTGCCCAGGAAAGGAACATCATCAAGTTTGTGCTGGGCATCCTCCCTGAAGGTGGAAAGCCTCAGCCAAGCCCTGCGGTGTGAGGCAACTGCCGCTGTCACCGAATGAGCCCATGAGCCCCCAATGTCCAGAGCCATCTCATGCTGCTGCTTGGCAACAGTACAGCTTTGGTCCCGGACCTGCTTGACTGTAGTCTGAAGGTCCACAGAAAGATGTGGGAGAACTTCGTCCAAGGACCCTAGAAGTTCATGGGAGAAGTACGCCATGACGATGGCTGAGCTTGCCTGATGGGAGGCCTAAAGAGGAGGCCGCACAGACCTTCCTGGCAGAGTGGTTCAGTTTCTTGGACTCCTTGTCTGCAGTCTATCAGTGTCGGCAGAACTTCCTATATGTCTGAACACAAAAGCAGTCGTAAGGCTCTCAGCCGAGGGATGTTCTGTGAACCCCGAGAGGGTCCCCATGAGCACTGCATACTTGTGGGCCATTCGGGAGATGGCACTGGGCAGGAGGCAGGATGCTGGCAAAGCTCCAAGGATGGGTCAACAATGGCTTTGGTCACAGGAAAGGCTTCCGTCAGGGTATCCCCTCACGAGAATGTCAGTGAGAGGGTACTCCACCCGTTTCTGGATTGGTTCCAGGGGCATCGCTGTGGATTCGGAGATAAGGAGGAGAATCCCCTGAAAGGATGAAAGGCCTTCCTCCATTGACAGATCACCAGCTGACTCGTCATCCCACGGGTGAGAGTGAAGGTCGGTGTCATCTGAATCAGAGGTATCCAGATAGAATGGTCGTCTGCCAAGGTTGCCCTCAACGTGCCTGGGGTGATCAGGTGTGAGGGTGACCGAGATCCTGTGAGGAAGACCCAGAGTTGACCAAGCTTCCTAGGTAGCAGCCCCTCCCAAAGACTGTTTAGGCGGTGGCTCCACCACAATCGGTGGAGACCGATATCGGCCGAACCAGAGTGGGTTTAGCCAGCGCCACAGGTGGGGGAACCGATTTCACCAGTTCCAAAGGAGTCAGCTTCGGCCTAGGAGGCAAAAGCCAAGTAATGGCATGAGTAGAGACCATGGTCAGCTTCTGCCCCGACAGGATCAGCTGCTGCCACATCAGATCCTTGTAGAGTCGGTGGAGCTTCCACCGAAGCCTCTCCTCATCCGAGGAGGACAAGGATGACTGATGGCGTCACCTCTTTTTGGAGTGCTTATGCGCCTTCCTCGGCCTGTCGATCGAGGGGGTCAAAGATAAGCCAGTCACTCGGGAGACACCAGTGGCACCGGTGACTTCCCGGGATTAGGGACCGGTTCCTCGATTGGCTGGGTCTCCTCGTCGGGAGGGACAGGACCGGAATCCTGAGAGAGTCATCGACCGGAACAGGAGACAATGGATTAATGGGATTGAGAACGATCTCAACCTCGTCGATAGAGACTTCGGTCGACATGCCCAACAGCAAGACCAAGAAACCAGCGGTCAAGGAGGCAATTTTGACCGAAGTCAATACTGTCAGCTCCTGGGACTGAGATCGCTCACAATCCCAAGAGCATCTTCACCAAGACAAAGACTGATTCAGACCCTTATCCTTCTTATCGGACCGAGAGGAGTGAGAGCCCAAAGGTCCCTTGTCCTTAGTGGGGAGAGATTGGCACAACTCTCAGAAGGAACCTGAAAAGGTAGAGCCCAAGTTGAGAGGAACGAAAAATGACCGCGAGGAAGATTCTGCGGCCCACGCCGCTTCTTCTAAGGCCTGCACTGGCTCAGGCTGTTCGGTGCATCCCACAGCTGCGGAGACTGCCCACCGGGCCTCTTTAGATTTCATCAGATTCCGTTTTTCACACCTGCCCAATTTGAGGCATGCGAGACGATCGTCGAGGACATCTGAGAGAAAAATGAGACACATCTCGCAAGTCTTGGTGTCATGGCCAACACCCAGACAGTAAACACACGTGGTATGCGGATCAGTGGGTGACATTTTTTAGCCGCACAGGCACAAGCGAAATCCAGGGGAAGATTTACCTTCTATGACGGAACGATGAGAATCACCATCGCTAGCTTGAATGAGTCAAAGTTTTGGAATCACCGAAGGTTTTGAAGCCAGGGCCTACAAAATGCAAGAGCAAAGAGGAGACGACCTAAATCTTCCAGTGGAAAGGAAGATCACCCAGGTGGGTGGGAGGAGCCAGCTTGAAGACCTTCCAGCAATCCTTAAAGGGGAAAGGGACAAGCCAAGAAGTGTGGATGAACAACATATCCACGTCCGTAGAAAATAAGAATATTAAGCATCCGCCACTGCAGCTACATTGAGCACAGTGGTCTGTGCCACATCACTAAATGTGTGGAATACCCATAAAAACTTGTGCCCGCCCAATCGGGACCCAAGCTGCACTTCTGCGTTCACTGAAAATTTTCAGTGGTGTTTTAAAATATGCAGTTTATTCTAATAATGTTCATCACAGCAGCCACGGACTCCTGCCACACCAGAGAAAGGTATGTGGGACGGGAGAAGGATGCAGTACTTACTTTGCAGGTCACCTTTAAAATTACTGCATGAATCAGGTGGCTGGAATTTCCCTGGAAGTGCCACTCACGGTCCTTTTGAAACGCCTGCAGTTCTGGTGAAATTTATGTCCCTGAAATGTAGGCACTGTTTGCTCAACTGTAGGCATCAATCTGCTAACCATAAGCAAGTGTTCATGTCTTCTCCTGTTCTGCCTCTTTTTAGGGTGAGACAGCGCAGCAAACTGACTTGCTGTTGCTGCCCAAGGAATTATGCTGCGACACTGCAGTTCTAATGTCTCTCTCTCCTACTGGGCTGCACCTCCCTCCTCATTCCATGGCTTACTTGTACATACTTGTAGCAAAGAAGGCCATTACAAGGGACGTCGATGCAGTTGCAATCCCATACACTGGAAATCTGGCAAATAATAATTACTGATATTTATGGTATTGAGAGAATATCGGCATACATCCATGGTCGAATGGCTTAGTTTCAGGGGCGGTGGCAAAACTGGGTAAATTATATGCTAACTTGCTAACTCAAGATAGGGAATTAGTTCTATAATAGACTGTTGAGTCTTATTTGAGATATGTTTGTGATATACACTTTGTTCATATATACTGTTGGGAGGGAGGGGCTTGGGGAAAACCATATGACCGGTAAGCCACATTTGCAGAAATTGTAATGTAGACTGTAGTCTGTATAGTTTCTTTTACTGTAAATGTCTGTTATACATTGTCATCATGCTTTCTACACTAAAAGAAAAAAATAGTGTGCTCTTTTGGAGGAAAGTTTGTAAAAGAAATGAAATCACTCACCCATGGGAGGATCTCCTCCCTCACTACAAATATCTCACCTTATTGTCACTAGAAGAGTCATCCTGGACTTTGATTCGCCGCCTTTTCTTTTTCTGATTGTAGCTGCGCTGATTTTCATCTGGTTCTGCTTTCCTTGACGATCTGAAAAGTTAAGAAACATAGGCACTTGGGATAATAAGATTAAATCTATACACAACAAAAATCCTCGTACCTAAAAGAAAAGTACAGTTATGTAAGAACTTACCATAACAGTAGATCTTCGAGAACAGCTCTTGCAGCAGGTTACACCATTAGGACTGAAGCCGTCAAGCGTCAGGACCCCACGGAAATCTTCTAGCTAGCAGTCTTCAGCGGGGACCACCTCCGACGTCGGTCCCGCCCCCGACGTCAGGCGTAGTACATAAGGAGGCAGTCTCGCCAGAATCCTCAGTTCTCCCACCGGAGACTTCCGGCCACTGGATGACATCAGAAGGGGAGACAGAGGACCCACCATCAGATGGCCAAGACTAAAGACAGACCTTTTCAATCCGAAGGATGGGTGTTAGGTTAGAACCTACTTCCTCCAACGGGGGAATGGTGGGCGGGAAGGTACCTGCTGCAAGAGCTGTTCTCGAAGATCTACTGTTACGGTAAGTTCCTACGTAACTGTACTGTCTTCTTCGAGATACAGCTTTGCAGCAGGTTACACCCACTAGACTGATTCCTGCCAATGGCTACATTGTAAAGCCATCAGGAGGAGGAAAGACTGAGATTAAGACCCCTTCGAGCCTAAGACAGAAGTCATTGGAGGACGGCTGGGTCGAACCAGCCCTACTTCTGAGGCGATGTCCAGTCTATAATGCCTGATAAAGTATGACCGAGCTCCAAGTGGCTGCAGCACAAATACCTGAAGTGGACACATTCTTCAGTGCTGCGGAAGAGTAGCCACCCTCTGGTGGAATGGCCCTTGACCGCTCCTGGCAAGGGTTTTCTGCGTTTGTCATAACAGAAAGAGATACACTGAATGAGCCAGCGTGAAAGGGTCTGCTTCGAAACGGGGGCCCCTTTCATCCTCTCAGCGAAGGATACGAACAGCTGCTCCACTTTCCGGTGCTGTTTGGTTCTGGTCAGACAATATCTGAGACACCTGTGAACATCCAGGGTGTGAAGCAGCGCTTCTCCTCAATTGGTGTACTTGGGAAAGTACACTGGTAAATCGATGTCCTGATTAAGGGTAAGGGCAGAAACCACCTTAGGCAGGAACTTAGGATTTGTCCTCAGGGATACCCTATCCTGGTGGAAAATTAAATAAGGCTCTATGCACATGAGAGCATGTAATTCGGAGATTCTTCTCGCCGAAGTAACAGCAACTAAAAACAACATTTTCCACGACAGAAAACGTAGCTCGCAATCCGTGGCTGGTTCAAAGAGTGACAGTGTAAGCTGCTCCAGGACGAAGGGCAAGTCCCAAGGAGGGACGGGATCCTTAATGGGCAGCCTAAGGTGCAGGACCCCCTTAGAAAGGCACGAGTAGCATCCAACTGGGCCACCATGCGATGGCCTATGGGGGGCATGATAAGCTGAGATTGCACAAAGGTGCACTTTGATCGAGGAGTAAGCTAGCCCAGATTGAAAAAGGGAAACCAGGTACTCCAGAACCAGCTTCTCAGGACAGTCTAAGGGCGAGAAACCGCGTGTTTGAGTCCACAGGCAAAACCTGCGCCACTTCATGGTATGTTGCTGATTTTCTGGCGTGGCTGCATCACCACACTCTTACCGAGACCCGTATCGCATCATGGCTATGTCTCTAGGAGCCAGGCATGTAGGTTCAATGAAAATGAAGTCCGGTGGACTACTGAACCCTCCTCCTGAGACAACAGGTGGGAGCTGATTGGCAAGGCAGAGGAGGTTCCCGGGACAACTGATTCAAGCGGGAACCAAATTTGCCTGGGCCAAAAGGCCTATCAAAATAAGCGTTGCGTGCTCCTTGCGAAGTTTGAGAAGGACTCTCTGGATCAACGGGAAAGGAGGGAAGGCATAGAGGAATCTGCCCGCCCAGGAGAGGGACAACGCGTCTCACCAGAAAACACCAGGCCCTGGATCTAGCGAGCAAAAATTGGGCAGTTTTGCGTTGGATGGGGACGCGAATAGATCCAATTCTGGAGTGCCCCATCTGTGAAACAGATCCTCTGCCACCTCCTGTAGAAGTTCCCACTCGTGGACTCTGGCCTGGGAATGACTCAGGCTGTCTGCGACAGTGTTGTCCACCCAGGAACGTGAACTGCAATGAGGTTTGCGCCGTGTCATATTACCCATTCCCACACCCTCATGGCCTCCCTGCAAAGAGGGTAGGAGTGTGTGCCTCCTTGTTTGTTGAGGTAATACATCACCGCAGTATTGTCTGTTTGTAACAGGAGAGTACTCTGTGGAATCTCCGACTGTCCGACTGGAAGGCTTGCAGAGCATAAAGGACTACCCTCATCTCCAATATGCTGCTATGGAGATGAGATTCCTGGGTAGTCCATGTTCCCTGAGACCTCACCCCGTTCAAGTGCGCTCCCCACCCCAGCCGAGGCGTCTGTGGAGAGTGTTATCAACGGGGACAGCACTGTGAAGGGAACCCCCACAGAGAGGGTTCCCGGATCTAGCCACCATTGCCAGTCCCAAACCACGGCCTTCGTGATCCTGACTGGATGCTGCAGATGGTCTTGCCTTTGGTCCCATGGCACTGTTAACATCCACTGGGTTACTCGCATGTGGAGTCTTGCCAATGGGACTGTTGGAATGGCCGCAGCCATGTGTCCGAGCAGGCGAAGGACCAATCTGGCTGGGACGGTCTTCTTCAGTGATAGGTCCCTTATGAGAGATCAGATACGTTCCGCTCTGTCTTTGGGAAGAAAAGCTTTCCCCTTGACGGTGTCCAGAACTGGCCCTATGAACTGCAGTTTCTGGGACGGTACCAGGAGAGACTTCTCGTAGTTGATTAGGATGCCCAGAGACTGAAAAAGGGCCTGAGTATGCTGAATGGCCATTAGCAATGCCTCCTTGGAGGAGGCCATGAGAAGCCAGCCGTCCAGGTACGGGAACACATAGTGGCACTGTCTCCTCAGAGACGCTGCCATGACTGCCATGCACTTGGTGAATACCCTGGGTGCTGATGACAGCCCGAAAGGAAGCGCTCAGAACTGATAATGGCGGCCGAGAAACTCGAAGCGCAGGAACCTCCTGTGCACTTGAGCAATAGGGATGTGCAGGTAAGCGTCCTGCATGTCCAAGGACGCCTAGAAAGGGTCCTTCTTCAGCATGGGGATTAGTCCCAGAAGGGTCACCATGCGGAATCGCTTGTAAATGACCGACATATTGAGGTCGCTGAGGTTCGAGATTGGATGGAGGTCCCCTGTTTTCTTTGGAACCAGGAAGAAGTGTGAATAGTATCCTGCTCCTCTCTGGTTCCCTGGAACATGCTCCAAAGCTTCTTTCTGTAGAAGCGTGAGCACTTCCTGCCGTATGAGCAGGGCATGCTGACCCGAATAACGGGAGAGCAGAGGAGGCCTTGTGGGAGGGTTGTCTACAAATTCTATATAATGGCCTTTTTCGACCAACTGTAGCACCCACCTGTCGGTGGTGATTGACCGCCACCCTGGCAGGTGGTCCGCGATGCGACCTCCGACCTTCGTTTCCCGTTGATCCTGAGGAGGGGCGGGGGCTGGGAAGGAGTCATGCTGTGGCAGCATTGGATCCTGCAGGTTGGGCCGACTTGGTGGCTCGTTGGCCTCTGCCTGAGGATGTCTTAGCCTGGGCTTTCCGAGAGAAGGAGCCACTCTGTTGCTGACCGGAATGAGGTTGTTACCTTTGGGCTCAGCTGAAAGCGACTCTGGTTCCTACGAAAGGAACTAAGTCTAGATCTGTACATGACATGGACAGATTCCCGGCTTCCTGCAATTTGGTGATCACCTTTTCCGAGGCTTCACCAAACAGAACTTCGCCACAGTAAGGAGCGTCCAGGATATTTTTCTGGACGTCCGGGGTAAACCCGGAGACACGAAGCCATGAGTGTCATCAGAGACACACGCCTGAGGCTGCCGCTCTGGCCGAAGAGTCCGCAGAGTCGTATGCGGCTCTGAGCACCTGGGTCCCCACGTCTGAACCCGTACGGAGGAGTTGCAGGAGTTCCTCCTTTTGGCCACCGTCTGGCAGTTTCTCCGCCAGGTCCTGTCCCTGTTCCCACAACGCGTTCTGGAACTGAACCATGTGGGTGAGGCAATTCAATGATCTAATGGCGCAAGTCGCGGCCATGTACCTGCACCTGCCCAGCATGTCCAACTGCTTGGACTCCGGGTCCGGTGGCTACTTGCTCAAATATTGCAGTTTCTGAGACCAGTCATGAGAGGCTGTAATGACCAGGGAGTCAGCCAGAGGATGGTTAGCCAGGTACTGGTCCTCCCTTGGGGCCTTGTACAGGCGGTCAGCCTTCTTCGGCATTGTCAGGGTCGAATGTGGACGCTTCCACGCTGCCTTGGTGACGTCCACAAAGGTGTCCACCAAGGGTGGCACTACCACAGGCTTGGGGTCTTTTTGCCAAAGGTAGCGGGCAAGGCGTAGTCTTTCGGGGTCGAGCTCCTCAACATCCCATCCCATGTTCTCCTGAATATGCCTCATTATTTCGGAGAACGAGGGGTCATCCAGAGGAGACCTAGGGAGGTCGCGTGGGTCTGGAGAGGGGATGCTGATTGGTGAAGGAGACCTGGAGCATTCAGAGATGTCAGATCCGGAACCCTCCGTGGATGGTGAATACCAACGTCTTCTGGGTCTCTTGGGGCTGGGTGACCCTGAAGAGGATCTTGACAGAGGCCTTCTCTTCTCCAAAGATCTGCCCCTAGGAGGTGCTGCTGGCTTCTGGGGGGAAGGTGCTCGTCCTGCTGACCCCCTGGGTGAAGGAGGGGGTGCAGGCGTCAGGGGGTGCAGCGGGCATGGGAGGAGGCTGCGTGGTGACCACATCCTGTTTGATGGTGTCCCACCAGAAGGTGAAGAGCTCCTTCACTTCTTACAAGTTTAGGCTCGATGACGGACCGGGTGCCGGTGGCCTGTCATCGGGGCCAGGCTTTGACTCCCCGGGGGTCTCTGGAGAGGGTTCCCGTGGGAGTTCGATCGGTCTGAGATCGCCCACCTGGTCTTGAGCTGGAGTGAACTCCTCCTCCGACAAGCGCCTCCCGACCGACATTGGTAGGCAGTGGTGTGGTCCTCCTGACTCACAGTATCTGGCCTCGGTCCCCACCGGCATCCTGGGGGTGAATGCCTGACTGGTGACCAGCGGTGCGCGGTTCCTGAAGTGCTTGTGTACCTTGGCCAACGTCAAGTCAGACGTCCCCTTAAGGGAGGTCAGCTCCTTGGTCTTGCGCTGGGGTGGCGGCTGTAGGGAGGCTGACCGGACGTCAGGGGCCGAATGCCGGGATGACAACTTGTGGGACTCCCCAGACCTGGACGAGGCCTTAGCCGAGAAAGTGGGCCTGGAGGTCTTGGCAGGCTGCAGAGTAGAGGAACCACTGACCGATTTGACCACAACCGGGGGAGGCTGAGAGCAGGCCCTCGACGGAGAGTGGTCCGACCTGGAGCCGGAGCTGTGGGAGTCCGAGGCCCTGCAGAGGGATCTGGGTCTCACCTTCTCCCAGTGCTTCTCATGGTGCCTGTGTGACTTCCCTGAAGTTCCCCCTCTGGAGGAAGGTTCCATGGCCTTAAGTTTTTCTTCGAGGAGGAAAGCCTGGAGGGCCTTCTGTCGGCGGATTCTCGTACGGCTGTTAAAGCCCTGACAGAAGGAGCAAGCCTGGGTGTCGTGGTCTGGGCCCAGGCAACGAACGCAGGCCGAATGAGGGTCTTTGAAAGGAATCTGCTTTCCACAGGCACACTTCGAAGAATGGCCCTCCACTGAAATAGGAGAGGACATCAGACAAAAAAACGACTGAAGAGAGTTAATTTTGTAAAGTTTGAAAATTTTCCTGGTCGTCGCGCACTAGAACTAACTGAGAGGTCGAGACTTGCAAAGTCGATGGCAGGAAAGAACTGGGGTTTCTGACGGGACCGCCTCCTTATGCACTACGCCTGACGTTGGGGGCAGGACCGACGTCGGAGGCGTTCCCCGCTGAAGACTGCTAGCTAAAAGATTTCCGTGGGGTCCTGACGCCTGGCAGCTTCAGTCCTAATGGTGTAACCTGCTGCAAGAGCTGTATCTCGAAGAAGATCAGCCAGTTATTACTTTTGGTTATCCTTCAAAGCCATTTTACATTGACAGCAAAGTCCTTCCTCTTAAAATGGTTATCAATTCTAGTGCTGACAGTCTTGGATTGACCCTCTGTCAGCAAACAAAACCCTCGCAACTGTAAACCTGCAGATAAAAGATGGCTCTTCCAAAAAGATGGCTTTCAGTGTGGATTTCTTTTACTTACCTCCTCACCAAGCCTCCCAACTCCTGCCAGTGCTACCACTTTTTGGACTGCATCTTCTCAGGGTCTCGGAGGTCCACATGCCCCAAGTTCTGATTCCATAAAAATGGCAGTTGCAGCATTACTTTAGGCAGCAGAACCCCACAAGTTAGAGAGTTTGTATCCAATCAGCCCACTAAAACCCAGGTTCGCAAGCAACCCTGGGTTTCACTTTCTAGGCCAGCAGAGTGTGAGGACATCACAGAGGAGATGTGCTCACCCTGCAAGAAGGCTTTGACTGAGTCACTTTCCAACACCCCATCGCAAAGTTCCAAGTAATCTCTGCTAGGGTCGTGGCATCCTGGCTGGTGGAGTGCGCACGGACCTGGCCCTCTAGCTTGACCTAAGCCATGGCACAGCAGTGGCACAGGCAGCTCACAATCCACTCAGAAATGCACTTGATTGTAACAGGTTGTCCCCTATGATTAGGATCAAAGGAGAAAAAGAGCTATTTGGATTGCCTGAACTCCCTAGTTCTGACCACGTAAAATCTAAGGACCTTCTTAACATCCAGAGAAATGAGAATGCATTCTCTTTCATTCTAGGAGTTGGCAAAGTAGGTAGGTAGCACTAGTGACGAATTAAGATGGAACTCCAACACCTCTTTTGGTAGAAATTTTGGGTGGGTGGATGTGTGTGTGTAGGGAAATGAAAATTACGTACCTACTATAATTCTTGATCTTCTCTTGCATCTTTACCATTCATTACTGCTGGGTGTAAGCCAGAGGCGCGCACCTCCACGGGAGTGTTTTTTTTTTTTGGTCTGACTCCCACGAGGCCCATGCATTACATGGCTCATGAGGGTTGGCCGATAGGTGCCATAGGCTACTCATCCACCCCAGTTCTGTTCTGCCAGACAGGAAAGAAAAAAGGGGGACAGAGAAAACCAAGATGAGGCAAGAGAGCCAAGGGATGGAAAAAGGAAAGAATCTAAACTGAAAAAGGAATAAGCCGACCAGAGGACAGAGGATATATAACTTCTTCCTAACTGGCCTTAAGGCCTCAGCCCCTGCGTGGCACCACAGGAAAGAAAGAGAGCGAAGAGAGAGAATGAAAGAAAGGAGGAGGAGAAGAAATAGGGGAAGAAGGGGGAAACCTCTGCCGTGCACAGCTGAAAGACCACTAGCTCATTCTAGCCTCAAAACCCTGAGAAGACGATGACACAAGAGCAAGGATCCTGTCAACTTTCAGAGACCACTGGACATAGGCCCCGACAGAGAATTTTAGATGATCTTGGAAAATATGAAGCATGAATTAGAGGTAACCCCACACCCCTAGACCCATATTCGGAATGAAAATCCCGGGGCATGACCCTCTCTAACTTACCATTAGGGGGTTTAGCTGGGGGGGGGGGGAACACCTCTTAAAAAGGAGAGGACTCTGCCCAGAAATTACCCCCATATAAGGGGGTCAGCGTGAAAGGGGTCCTGACGGTTCCTACCACGGAATGTACTGACGAAGTCGCCACCTCTTTAACAAGTCTACGATGGAAAATCTGTACCATGTCATGTGGAGACCCTAGGTATAATCCACTAAGAACCCTGAGGAGTTCTTTCCAAGGTCAGGGCGAGGACCCTACTCGCCACCTTCCAAGGCTGGGCGCTCTGTGACATTTAGAGAAGGAAACAGAGGGCCCCGAGGTACCAGGGGGACCCTGATCCCAACTGGCCTTGAAGAGGGGAAGGGCAAACAGGGTGGCGGCGCCCAGGAGCTGAGGCCCAAGAGGGGAAGATGGGTGGGAATCAGTAATGAATGGTGAAGATACAAGAGAAGATCAAGAATTACAGTAGGTATGTAATTTTCATATCTTCTCTTGCCAGTCTTCACCATTCATTACTGCTGGGTGAGTACCAAGCCCCGTGGAGGGGTCCTAGTACTGCCCTGACGGAACAGATTCCCTCAGCCTCCTGTGTGTGAGGCACAGGAGGGGGAGAACCCATAGCCCCACTAGACCATACCCGGCCTAAGGCTGATCAGGCTGAGAAGGTTTACCCCGTGGCTGGAGGGACGGAATATGCCCCTCGAGTTCCACCTCACCCTGTTGGAGAAAAGACGGGTCCCAGAGAAAGTGGAGGAAATCACCCTATGCCGGGCACAGGCAACAACCTGGACAGACGAAGCCATGCCATCCACCTGATGCAGACTGCTGTACCTTCCAGTCTGGAAGCCTCACTGGCATCATAAGATGCCCCTGCTTGGTGCCTTGCCAGCTCCAGACCATGCACAAAAAGGGCAATGGCTTGCCTAGATTCCTCCAGATCAGGCAAAGATGCTAACACCTGCGCTAGCATTGACCACAGGTGCCTGTTGTATGCAGCATGGTGAGCCTGATGTGCACTGATACAAAGCAGCATATGAGTTGAAGAGAAAACTCTTCTTCCCCACTGGTCGAACTCAGTGGAACCCAGATCTGGTGGCCAGTCATGAGCCGGGTGTTGAGGCCTGGAAGGAATATCTAAGACTGTCAGCCCCGAACGCGGGTGAGGCAGAGAACCAACAAACTCCTGGGGAGTGCAATACTTCCTCCTGCAGTCCACTGGGGTTGGGGATGAGGCAGCTGGTGACTACCAGGTGCGGTTTGATGCTTCCTGGAAGGGGACAGGCCAGGAAGGTACCACTTCGCGATGCACACTAAACTCGCCTAGGAAGGAGCGCGTCTCCCGCTCGGTATTGCATCTTACCATGTGGGAAATATGGAGTTCCTGTACCAACCTCGAGAGGAACCGCTAATATTCAGTTAAATTAGCATCGGAGGAAAGGTGGACTGAACAGTCCTCTTCCTCAGATGAGGAAGTTGAGGAACTCGGGTGCTCAGAGTCCTCCTGCGGTAGTGGAGATAGGCAGAAGACCTGCTCGTCCATGGCTCTAACATATCTAGGGAAGGCCGTCGCAGTGGCACTGAATGTCTCTCAAGTTAAGGGCCCTGAAGGACCCACATGGCCAGGGAGAGGTGAAGGGGACTACAGAGGGATGGGGGAAGAGCACCTAACTGAAAGTGCCTAGCCTCTGCCAGGGCTCTGAGACCTCACTGAAGATCCTCCGGCTCAAGGGGATCGGGGGGGGGGGTTGACCCAGTCAGTGTACACTGTAGATGTGAAGACGTATCCTGGCTGAGCCCGGAGGGGGACTCTCCCCTGTGGTGCAACCAGGGTTGCATGGATCCAGAAGGGCAAACCACAGTGCCACCCATTAAGGGCACCTCTGAGGAGAAGCGGGGCTCTGCACTGCAACTTCTCCCCACCGGGATGTGGAAGAAGACCCCCGTGCTTCACCCCGGCCCCTCAACCTCTCGGACTCGAGGCCACCCTCTTCCTCGACCCCACTGCTAAGGGGTACCATGGTCCTGCAGGCCCACCGAGGGAGGCCGCAGAAAGAGGGGTCCCCATCCGAACCGAGGGAGCCAAGGCAGCACCAGACATGGCAGCTTCCCCCGCCCACCAAGGTCGAGACCACCACACCATGTCCCCCAGGAGTGCAATCCACTGCAGGGACCCCCACACTGGAGCCGGCAAGGGGGCCCACAGAGACCATAGACTCTGGGTTGCTCAGGAGGAGAACACTGGGTCGCCTAGTGCCGCGTCATGGGGGGCTCCCTGACCCCGGGGAGTCGGAACACCAGTCTGGATTGGCCAGCGAGTCATCCTCTTCCAAAGAAGATGAGATCACACATACCGCCAGACTAGTGATCCCAGGAGCCCCAGAACTGACAGCACCACCTGCTGTACCACCACGATCACAGGCACCGCGAACTGTGCTGGGATCCGAAGTGGAGGGTCCACCAGTGCCATGCCCAGCAGCCGTGGACTGCAACACCAGGAGAGCCTGCACCTCAGAAGAGATGACTGCTGTGGTGGTGCTCCAGACCCAGCTCCGCAGGGAACTGAGGCATTCCTCTGGCACAGCGGAAGAAACCTCTTAGATGGCAAGGCTGGAATCTGAGGAGATTTCCTCCTCACTGGGCTGTATGGTTGTATAGACCCGGGAGGGGACCCAGAGGCAGGGTCAAGAGATCTTGCCATGGCATTACTAGAAAGACATTGTCTGCCAAAAGTCAGCGAGGCTCTGGCAACTTTAAACGTGCAGATTTCCAGAATGGCGGCGGTCCATGGAGAAACAGGCATTGCAGCTGTCCATATCGTGGTCGGGACCCAGGCAGCACAGACAATCATCATGTCGGTCCGTCACAGAAAAATGCCGGCCACAGGGGCACCGACGCATGGGGGCACGGCCCGCTTTGGATTTTCTCTTAGCCTCCGAACCAGACATGACTCGAAAAGAATCCAACAAAACTCACAGAAAAAGGACCCAGTACTGTTGGTAATAATAAATAAAAGGAACAGTCTTCTTAGTATCCAATGGCATTGGGTGAAATCAGAACTAGGATGGAGTAGTAGTAAAACGGCATTGAAATACGGAGCAAGGCCGATGATGCAGCAAACACAAACTTGCACAGCAGGTGTGATCTTGACGGGGTGGAGGAGGAGCTTGTGGTGCCAAAAGGCCAACCCATGTGAGCCACGCTATGTGTGGGCCTCGTCGGTGGCACCGTCGGCACCGGCTCCCCTCCCCCCCAAAAAAACACTCTCGTGCAGGTGCGCGCATCCGGCGTACACCCAGCAGCAATGAATGGTGAAGATTAACAAGGGAAGCTCTACTCTGTCTTTACGGAAAACACTATACAGAGCATCTATGACCAATGCATGGATTTCACATACTGTACTCTGCGAGCAAAGGTGATGGCCACTAGAAATGCAGCTTTTCAAATTAAAAATTTCAAGTCACACATCGCAAGGATCTCAGAAGGCTTGTGAGCGAGTACACCCAGCACAAGGTTTATATGCCAGGCAGCCACTTGCGACAGGTCTCATATGCAGAATGCCTTTGTGGAACCTTTTGAACAGTGGCAGCTGTGCCAGGTAGAGGGTACTTAAGGGCGTGTGCTATGCAGATACAGCACACACATGGACCTTTACTGTGGAATACTGTAGGCCAGCATCAAACAGGTCCAGCAAGTACTCCACAACCTTGTCAGGAGGGCACTCAAAGGGGTCCACATGAGTTGTGGAACACCAAATGGACAAAGAGGTTACTAACCTGTAACTGTAGTTCTAGGAGTGATATATGGTCACATCCACACAGCTGTAGTCTCCCTTACAGAGCTGACTTGCTGGACAGCCTTTAAGTGAAGCTCCTACCAGCAACCAGGTGGTATATTCCTCGGCTCTACGCCCCATGGCGTCAGATCTTGCACACTGGAATCAGGGATCTGTGTGCCACTTGCCAGGGGAGGTCGGGTGGGTGGTGAGGATGTAAACCATATACCACTCTTAGAACTATGGTTACAGGCTAGTAACCTGTTTTTTCTAGGGATGTGAATATGTTCACTTATCCACACACTGGCAGATTTCCAACAGTTCTCTGGGAAGAGGGATCAAGCCGCGAACCCTTATTTGGCAAACCAAGATTGGAGAACTGTGGTCCTAAAAGCAGCAACCCGGTGAAACTCAAGGTCAATACTGTCATGGGAGATTAATGTATGTGCTAACTTCCATGTAGCCACCCTACAGTTCTCCTGTATGGGGATGTTCCTGAAAGCAGCCAGTGAGGCAACGGTATGCTGGTGGAATGAGCCCTAAGCCCTACAGGAGGCTCCTTACCAGCCAACCTACAGCAGAGGTTGATGCAGCAGGAGACACTCCACCTGACAATCATAATCGAGGCCCCAGAATTCTGCGGCCGGAGAATTTTGCGCAGAACTTGCAATCTACTGCACAACTTCTGCAGTGCCGCAGAATTCACTCTTCTTGGTGATTTTTTATTAATATTTCTGTTTATCCATAGAATCTGGTTCCCTTCCCCTCTTTTTATATCCCAAAACCCCACTATATACTCAGAATGTGATGTTATCATTGCTATAACATCACACATTAGCTAATGAAATGGCTGTCACTTATCTACCACAGCTCCCACTGCCAGAGACGGTGGCACAGCACATCATGCATGGTGATATTTGCTCAACCTGCACTACAGCCTAATACAATTTTCAGTCTTACATTATTGCACTAGGGCCAACTTAAACAAAACCTTGTCAATACCACAGACCTGTTAAGTCCATACCTCACTTTGTACAAACTTATATGTGTCTTCAAGGTATAGAGATGCCATCTGATATGAATAACTGGTAAAATGAATTTAACTGTCATTTTTAAGAAAAATAAAATAATTATGCCCAGAAAAGTGGAATATAATAATGTGTAGACCTGTTGAAAGAATAGACCTGTTAAATAATTGCACTGTATGCATTTTTGCTAGGGTTATTGATTACATATTGTCATTGGTTGACAGAATCACCTAAAGATTATGGAGAAATGTTGTGTGCAGGGACAGCTGTTGGGCCAGAGGGTAGCGTGCTGTGTTTCCATGCTGGCAACTCAGGTTCAGAGATTAGCTCTGGGAGCTGGCTGGGCAGCACAAGGATTTGTGGAACACATCACTGCTCGGAGTCTGGGAAGGTATGGTGCAGTGTTCTGTTACATGGTGGACACATTGCAATGGGCTGGAGAGTTCTATCTCACAATCGGTTCACATGCATGTCACGGCCTGATGGTGTTACGTAGTGTGTCAGGGGAAGCAGGCTGACATGAAAAATGAGTTTTGCAATAACTCCTCTATTCCGTTTATTCCATTTCCAATGGGACATGTATGAATGAGGATGCAATTTCATGGAAATTAAAAAAAAAAATATATATATATATACACACACACACACACACACACACACACACATTTGTATGTATGTTACAGATTGCATATAAATATATGTGATACACAGCTGGGAACCTCATGAGTGGTGTAGAAAGCACATACAAATATATAAGTGATAGACAGTAGAGACCTCATTAGTGGGAAAGATAACTACGTATATAAATACCTTATTTATCACATAAGGTCCCCTCTGCATATGTCATTTATGCAATAGCCTAGGACCTTAAGGGAGAGACATTTGTTTTGCTTTTTTAGGCATAAAATTATTTCTATAAGTCTGTTAATTTTTGAACTAGTATTACTGTGCTTTCCACCATCCTGATTGCTATAACCACTGCCATGAAAGTGAAGTCAGGATGACAAGCTGACGCTCTGATGTGGTAGTTTGTTAGTGACGCAGAACTTCCACAGAAATTACAAACCACCGCTGCAGAAGTTCTGCGGCAAATGGTAGTCTTGCCGCAGAACTTGGTCCCACTGTGCTGCAGAAAAGTAGGGGCCTTTCATAATCTTAGCTACTAGTCTTCCAGGTGCAGCTTCAGTGCATGGGACAAAGAGCTGGCGAGCTTCACCCCGAACTCCAGTCATACAGTCTTTATGTTAAGACAGCGCCTGATGCAATTCCAAGGTATGTAGCCTACAGTTAGCCTCTGAAGAAGGGTTGGTAAAGTATACCAGATGGTTAATCACCTGGTTAAGGGGAAACTCCGACATCACCTCCAGGAGGAACTTCAGGTGGCAGAGAAGGACTACCTTGTCCTTGTGGAAGACCAGCTTCAGAGACTCCACCAACACCACCTGGAGCTCACTGATCATTTTGGAGGACGTGATAGCAACCAAGAAGGCTGTTTTCCACAACAGGTGTGACATCTCACATCTGTGCACAGGCTCAAAAAGCTTGACCATGATGACTGCCAGAACCAGCAACAGATTCCAAGGTGGTAGTCGTTCACGTACCAGTGGATTCAAGTGGTCAAGACCCTTGAAAAAGCACCTGACCACCTCCTGCGCCTGGTATACAGAGATGGCTGTCAGGTGAACCTTGAGGGTTGTTGATCTCAGCCCCAGCTGGGAGAAGGACCACAGGTCGTCAAAGATGCTAGCCAAAGAGCAGGCAATGAGATCAAGCTCCTTATCCTGGCACCAAATGGAAAATATTTTCCATTTAAAGGCATAGCATTGATGACTCTACTCCTTTCAAGATGCCTCCACAACTCTACCATTCAGGAACCAGGCTGGGAGGTTCAGGGATTGTAGACCTGGGTGCAAGTTCTTCCACCGGTAACAAGACAGCAGATCCAGGCACAGCAGTAACTGCCACGGAGATCTGAAGCTGAGGAGATCAGGGTACCAGAACTGGCGGGGCCAGTCCAGGGCTATCAGGATCAACGGCATCTTGTCCCTACGCACCTTTATCACCTCCTTGTGGACCAAGGGGAAAGGGAGGGAGGGAAGGTGTACAGGAGGCCCAGGACCTCATGAAGGCATCCCCAGCAGAGTTCCAGACTGAAGAGGGCAAGCATAAAACAGTCTCAGTTCTGCGCTCTCCCTGGAGATGAAGAGGTCCACCAGAGCAGTGCCCCACAGGGAGAAATGGTGTTTCACCACCTCCTGATTCAGAGACTACTTATGCAACGTCTTGCCCAGCCACCCAAGGGTGCAAGCCAGCTGGCTGCCTGCTCCCGCAACATGACTCGCCAGAAAATCTGCACCAAAGCTGCACACGAGGATCCAGGTGCTGAAGGCCTCCTGACACAAAGGAAGGGAGTGTGTGCTACCCTGGTTGCACAGGTACAACATGATCGTGGTGTTGTCCATCTGACTTACATGACCTGACCCCAGACAACAGGAGCGAATTCCGTCAGAGCTAGGCACACTGCACAATGCTCCAGCAAGCTGATGTGGTGACAGGACTCTCAGGGGGTCCAGAGTCCCTGGGCTCTGTGGTCCCCTAGGTGTGCTCCCCAACCCACCAGAGATGTGTCTGTAGTCAGAACGAATGATGGCTCTTGGCAGACAAACAGAGCTCCATCTTTCAGATGTTCTGGGACAAGCCACCTCTGGATAGCGTCCCTCTATCCTAGTCCAGGCATAGGTCAGAAAGCATAAGAAAACCAGGAGTAATTATAAAATTTGCAAATATCGTTTTATTATCAATAACAGTAAAATAAATAAAACTTGTTCAGTATAACTATTTACAAAGGCAGTACAAACAAAGAAAACCAAGTCATTTGGCTGAGGGGATATTTAATTCCAAGTTTCAGTCTCTCCAGCAAAAATATTACTGCTCTTTTTAGGACAGGTCTTTGCCGGACAATTTCTTCATCCTGAGCTCATGAAAGTGAAATACTGATTCTCACAAAATGTATCAGAGTTCTTGTTAAGTTTCTCTGCAGAGCAGGCTTACAAATAGAAAAGTGTCTCAAGCTGGCCACCTGCTGACAGCTCTGCAAAAAGAGTTTGCAAACAAGCCTGAGAGGAGCCCAAACTGCATCTCAGGTTAAACCCCTAAATTCCAAATAGCTTTTTGCAATCATTTCAACCATAACTATATACATTTCAAACCAAGGGATCCCAGTTTCACATAAAGATTCACATATATTTTTATAACCGCAGATATGCAAGGGGGAAGGAAAGAGAAACAGCAAGTGAAGATACAGAGATAGCGAGAGGCAGAGAATCGCGAGACCAGAGTGATCAGTTCCTAGGTCTCGTGAGAACATCTGGTTGCGCAACCAGACAGACAAGAGAAAGAAAAGGAGAGGACAGAACAGATCCTTGAGTAACTCTTTCTGCATAACAAATGGGACAGTGCCTTATTCAACACTGTCACAGTAAGCAAGTGAGCCAGCCTTCCTCCCACTGGCAATGGATGGGTGACTTGGACCGACTCGTCAGGGTTTTTTTGTTTGGGCTGAGCCTTAGGAGCTGCAGCTGGATAAGCCCATTCAACACCTCTTCTGCCTCTACCTCCATCGAAACCTCTCATTTGAAAGTAATCATAGGGCATGGGTATGAAGGCATATGGAGTAACCCCTAACCATACCTTCCCATAAAGCCTGTAGGAAGTGGGGGCTTTTTCCATCTCAGTGTTACATTTGTAGGAAATCCATGGCTTTTGCCTGGGTATCATTGGAATAGATCAGTGGTTCTTAGACAAGCAAACCTCCTTAAGGAAATGCCTAGAAGCACTGTCACTGGCATCCACTGCCATATGGAATTGGTATTTGGTAACGTCAAGAGCAGTTATGGCAGTGTCTATCAAATCTTGAGCCAGGTCCTCTGATGCTTTCCCACTTATGACCAGCACAGAGTTCCCAAGGGCTTTCCGGTACTGAGCAGTGTGGGCCCTGAACGCAGCCTGTCTTAACAGCAAGGAGGAAGAAGTATACACTTTCTTTCCCATGCTGTACAGCTTCCTGAAATCCTCTTCCGGAAGCTGGTTGGAAAGGGGAACCTCAGTTTTGTCACAAGCGGGGGCCTGAGCCACTCCTTCATGAACTGGGTGGGAGCAGAGGAGCTCGGCACCACACTTGTCCTGCTGGTACTCCTCAATTTTCCTCCAGAAATTCAGCCTCCTCCTCCAGAGTTTCCTGGGTGGAGAGATCAAGGGTGTTTATCATCTGCCTCACTAAGGAATAGTGGGAGGAAAAATCCTCTGGTCCCCAGAGAGGGGAACCATCAGGTTCAATGGGTTCCTCCTCAACATTATAATAAAATTTGGCCCCCTGGTCCCCAGGAACCAAGCAAACACTGTACAGATAAAGTACAGTTACGTAAGAACTTACTGTAACACTAGGTCTTCAAGAACAGCTCTTGCAGCAGGTTACACCATTAGGACTGAAGCCGGCAGGCACCAGAACCCCACGGAAATTTTCTAGCTAACAGTACCCAGCGAGGACCCACCCCCAGACGTCGGACCCGCCCCCATCAGGCATCATACAAAAGGGGGCGGTCCCCCAGAATCCCCAGTTCTCCCGCTGGAGACTCCCGGCCGCTAGGTGACATCAGAAGTGGAGACTGAGGATCCTCCATCAAAAGGTATTCAGAGCGGTGTTAGAAACACCTAATCCAAGGTAAAGAAGTTATCGAACTCTACCTCTGCCGAGGGATGGTGAGAGAAACTACCTGCTGCAAGAGCTGTTCTGAAGATCTACAGTTACGGAAGTTCCACGTAACTGTACCATCTTACTGAGAAACAGCTCTTGCAGCAGGTTACACCATTAGGACCGATTCCCAAGCAATACTGGAAATCCCTCGCAGGTGGAAGGAGGCTAGGTAGAAATCGTGAGTTGGACCAAAGCCTAGGATAGGAGTCCCTGAAGGACTGCTAGACCAAAACCAGCTCTTAGCCGTGATGCAACATCCAGGCTATAATGTCTGATAAAGGTGTGCACGGTGCTCCAAGTAGCTGCTGTGCAGATGGCTGAAGTGGACATGTTCTTCATAGCCACAAAGGAGGTAGCCACCCCCCTTGTGGAATGTCCCTTAACCGAGCCCGGAAGGGGTTTGTTAGGTTCCTGGTAACAGAACGTGATCCAATGGATGAGCCACCTAGACAGCGATTGTTTAGAAACCGGAGCTCCCAGCATCCTACTGGCGAAGGAGACGAAAAGCTGATCAGATTTACGGTGGAGCCTGGTTCTGGTCAGGTAGTATCTTAGACACCTATGCACATCTAGAGTGTGCAGCAGGGCCTCTCCTCTATTCGAGTATTAAAGAAAATACACTGGCAGGTCAATGTCTTGATTGAGGGTGACAGCTGAGACCACCTTAGGTAGAAACTTTGGATTTGTCCTTAGGGACACCCTGTCCTGGTAAAAAAACAAACAAGGTTCTTTGCACAGCAGTGTGTGAAGCTCAGAAATCCTTCTGGCCGAAGTAACAGCAGCTAAAAATAATGTCTTCCAAGTCAGGAGACATAGCTCACACTCCACGGCTGGTTCAAAAGGTGGCAGCGTGAGCTGCTCCAGGACAAAGGGTAAATCCCAAGCAGGAATAGGATCCTTAATTGGAGGTCTAAGGTGGACCTCCTCAGGAAGGCTCGTGCAGTGTCCAACTGAGCTATGCGTTGTAAGCCTATAGGTGTATGATACACTGAGATGGCACAAAGGTGTACTTTAACAGGGGAGTAGGCTAAGCCTGCCTGGAAGAGACACAGAAGGTAGTCTAGGACCAATGTTTCTGGACAATCCAGCGGGGAAAGCCCTCGTGCTTGAGGCCAGAGGCAAAATCTGTGCCATTTTATGGCGTATGTGGCGCAAGTGGCCATTTTCTAGCAGCCGCTAGAACATCTACTACCTCTTGCGAGACCCTGTAACACACGATAGCTGTGTCCTAGGAGCCAGGCATGCAGATTCAGAGAGCGAAGGTCTGGATGGACCAAAGAACCTGCCTCCTGGGACAATAAGTGAGAGCTGATTGGTAGAGGTAACAGAGGATCCTGGGACAGCTGGTGTAGCAGAGGGAACCAAATTTGTCTTGGCCAAAAGGGTGCGATAAGTATCAGCGTCGCCTGCTCTCTGCGGAGTTTCAAAAGGACCCTCTGGATCAACGGGAAGGGAAGAAATGCGTAGAGGAATCTGCCTGTCCAGGAGAGGGACAATGTGTCTCGCCAGAAAACACCACGCCCTGGATTTAGCGAGCAGAAAGTGGGCAGTTTTGCGCTGGATGGGGATGCGCAAAAGTCAAACTCTGGTGTGCCCCATCTGTGAAACAAATCCTCTACCACCTCCTGGAGTAGTTCCCACTCATGGACTCTGGCCTGAGCGCGACTCAGACCATCTGCGATGGCGTTGTCCACTCCTGGGACATGAACAGCAATGAGGTTTGCGCCGTGTTGTAGAACCCAATCCCACATCCTCATGACCTCCCTGCAAAGCGGGTAGGAATGGGTGCCTCCTTGTTTGTTGAGGTAATACATCACCGCGGTATTGTCTGTTTGTAACAGCAGAGTAACCGGTGGGATCTCAGACTGGAAGGCCTACAAGGCATGAAGAACTGCTCTCATTTCCAAAATATTTATGTGGAGATGAGCTTCCTGGGGCATCCATGAGCCCTGACCCCGTCGAGGTGTGCTCCCCCAACCGAACCCTGAGGCGTCCGTGGAGAGTGTCACAATCAGAGACGGCGCAATGATGGGGACCCCCGCAGACAGGTTCTTTGAATCTAGCCACCACTGCCAATCTCGGATGACTACATTCGTGATCCAAATTGGAAGCTGCAAATGGTCTTGCTTCTGATCCCACTGTACCCGTAACATCCACTGGGTCACCCGCATCTGGAGAAGGGCTAATGGGACTGTTGCAATGGCCACAGCCATGTGTCCGAGCAGGCAAAGGACCAGTCTGGATGGGACTGTCTTCTTTGCCAAGATGTCCCTGATGAGGGATCTGACGTGTTCCGCTCTGTCCTGGGGCAGAAAAGCTCTCTCCTGGACGGTATCCAGAACTGCACCTATGAACTGCAGATTCTGTGACGGAAACAGGTGTGACTTCTCCTGATTGATGATGATGCCCAATGCCCCAAACAGGGACTGAGTACAGAGGATTGCGGACATCAGAGCCTCCCAAGAGGGGGCCATGAGGAGCCAGTAGTCCAGGTACGGGAACATGTAGTGGCCTTGTCTCCTTAGAGCCGTCGCTATGACTGCCATGCACTACGTAAATACCAGAGGTGCCGATGACAGTCCGAAGGGGAGGTCTCGGAACTGATAATGGGAACCTAAATTTGAAGCGCAATCACTTCCTGTGCTCTCGCGCTATGACTATGTGCAGGTAGGCATCCTGCATGTCCAAAGACACTAGGAAGGTGCCCTGCTTGAGCATGGGTATCAAACCGGGAAGGGTCACCATGCGGAAGCGTTTGTAAAGGACCGAAGCATTGAGATCGTAGAGATCCAGAATCGGACGGAGGTCCCCTGTCTTTCTGGGAACCAGGAAGTAGACACAGTAACCTGCACCTCTCTGGCTCCTCGGTACGTGCTCTATAGCTTCCTTTCCCAGAAGCGCGAGCACCTCCTGCTGTATGAGCAGTGCGTGCTGACCCAAATAACAGGAAAGCAGGGGAGGTCTTGACGGTAGGTGATCAAGGAATTCTATAAAGTGACCTCTTTTGACCAGTTGAAGGACCCACCGGTCGGCAGTAATTGACTGCCATCCTGAAAAGTGGCGAGCGATGCGACCCCCCACCTTTTCTGCCCATTGATCCAGAGGAGGGGCAGGGGCCAGAAAGGAGTCATGCTGTGGCGGCATTACCTCCTGCAGGCTGGGCCAGTTTGGTGTTACTCTGACCTCAGCCTGGGGAAGACTTAGGTTGGGCCTTACAGTGGAAGGTGTCCCTTTGCTGCTGGCCGGAACGTGGCTGCTGCCGTTGTCGACCACAAAAACAGTTCTGGTTCCTACGCAAGGGACCAGATTTTGGTCTGTACAGTCCTTACTGCCTTCCCGGCGTCCTGTAATTTGGTGATCACCTTTTCGGAGTCTTCACCAAATAGGACTTTGCCGTTATAGGGAACGTCCAGGATGTTTTTCTGGACGTCCGGGGTAAATCCGGAGACACGAAGCCATGAATGTCTCCTGAGACAGATGCCTGAGGCTGCTCCCCTTGCTGCGGAGTACGCCGAATCGTAGGCAGCTCTCAAGATCTCGGTCCCCACGTCTGACCTAGTGCGGAGGAGGTTGAGAAGCTCCTCCTTTTGTTCGTCATCCGGAAGTATTTTAACTACGTCTTGACCCTGTTCCCAGAGGGCATTCTGAAACTGAACCATGTGTGTCATATAGTTCAGTGACCTAATGGAGCATGTAGCAGCTGCATACATGCGCCTACCTAGTGAATCCAATTGCTTGGATTCCTGGTCCGTAGGTTGTGTACTCAGATGTTGTGGTGGGTTGAGACTATCATGGGAGGCCGTATTACCAGGGGAATCAGCCAGGGGTTGTTGCTGCAGTCGGGCCCTCTGGGCCGGCCAGCGCGCAGCGGTGGATTTCCGCCATGACGCCCGGGCCACCCAAGTTCGGGAACAGATCCGGGTCATCGGAGGCCGGGCCGGGAGGCAGGGATCGAGCATCCACGGACAGCTCTCCTACTCCGGGGAGGGAGGGCAGCACTCTGGTGCTCTGGGGACCCCTGGTGGAGCCGGGTTCCACGCAGCCGGCGCTCGGCGTGGGGGGAGGGAGGCTAGGCGGGCCGCTGGTGTCATTACCGTCCCGCCTCCTCCGGGGAGAAAAATCAGGTGGAAAAAAGATGGCGGGCAGGACCACCCGATCAATGAAGCCCTCCTGGAGGCCTCACATTGCCTTGCCTGCAGGACCCCGACCAGTCACAGTTCCGGGGTCACCGAAGGTGTAGCAGCCCCACCCTCCGGAAGCGGGGGTGACCGAGGGTCCTCAGCAGCAATTGGCGGTAGGGTCTCCGGGGCGTGACCGGGGATGGCTGCGGTGGTCCCTGCCAGAAAGGGCAAATTAAAAAAAAAAAAAAAAAAGTCACGGGCCCTCTGCAGGAGGCTCCCTCACAGGCGATCAGACTTCTTCAGCACCACAGGGGTGAAGTGCGGACGTTTCCACACTGCCTTGGTGACGTCCACAAAGGTGTCCACCAAGGGTCGGACCACCACAGGCTTAGGGTCCTTCTGCTGATAGATAATGGGCTAGGCACTGTTGTTCGGGGTCTAAATCTTCCGTTTCCCATCCCATGTCCTCCTGGATGTGCCTCTTGATTTCGGAGAAAGATGGATCATTCGGAGGTGACCTGGGGAGGTCTCGTGGGTCAAGCGATGGGATGCTGATTGGAGAAGGAGACCTGGAGGTATCTGAGGTGTCAGGTCTAGAGTCGTCCCATGCGGAGTGAACCGTCGACATCTGGGTTGCTTGGGGCTGGGAGACCCTGAGGGAGATCTTGAAGGGGGGTTCCTTGGGGGTCAATGGTCTTCCTACTGGCCCCTGTGGTGGAGGAGGCGGAGGAGTTTTTACTGGGACCGCATCCCTCTTGATTGTGTCCCACCAAAAGGTAAAGAGGTCTTTAACCTTCTGAATATTCATACCGGACGACGGTCCTGGCGTCGGGGTTGGCCTGTCGACGGTATCGGGCGTTGGGTTCCCAGGCATCTCCGGGTCAGGCGAAGACTCCTGCGGAAGTCCGCATTCTCGTTGTCACCTGCCTGGTCATCAGGCAACGTTGTATCTTCCTCTGTAGACTCCTGGCAACCGGTGTCCCCTGGTGAAGGAGAGGCTTTCGTCGGCTCCTTGAAACGTGAGGCCGATGATGGGTGTTTGCCCGACATCTGGTCTGGCCAGGCGCCTAACGGTGACAGGCTGGTGGCTTCCGTTTGTGTCGGCCGTCCGCTTAAGGGCGTCAGGTGCTTTAGTCTTTCTGGAGGGGTCTGGTCCCCTAAGAGCTGGGATGCAGATCTAGCGTGGGCTCGGCATTTATCGAGGAAGAATGTGTAATTTTGGAAGAGGACTTGGACCGGTGACGGTCAGTAAACTTCGTGGAAGCCCGGGAGGGCGTTGTCGAAGGGTCAGAGGTACTGGAAGTCTTAATGGGATGTAAGAAAGCCGAAGAGCTGCCCGAAGTCCAAACCTTCACGGGAGGAGGCTGAGGCGAGCCCTGGAGGGAGAGCGGTCATAACAAGTACAGCCGGAGCTAGTACGCGAGTTCGAGGCCCAGTTCAGGGATCTGGACCTGGACTTGTCCCGGTGCTTATGAGTCTCAGAGGTGGACTCGAATCCTGGTGCGACTGTTGAACCACTGGCAAAAGGGACAGGCCATGGTGTCGTGTTCTGGGCCTAGGTACCGCAGACAGGACAAGTGCAGATCCTTAAAAGGAATCTGTTTGCCGCAGGCACACTTGGAGGTGTGTCCTTCTGAGGAAGGAGTAGGAGATGCAGACATTCAGAATTAAAGCTGGAAGTTCTGGTCGTTGTTCACTGGAGCGGGACCGTGAGGCCGACACTGGCGAGTCGATGGCGGGAAAAGAAATGGGGATTCTGGAGGACCACCCCCTTTTGTATGATGCCTGACGGGGTGGGGCAGACATCGGAGGCGGTCCACGCTGGACACTGCTAGCTAGAAAATTTCCGTGGGGTACTGGCGCCTGCCGGCTTCAGTCCTAATAGTGTAACCTGCTGCAAGAGCTGTTTCTCGAAGTAAGATCCGGCATGTCCATAGGGGAACCCATAGCATGAAAGTTCTGGATGAAGTGCCAAGCAGACAGGTCCTTCAAAAAGGGCATTTTTGCTTTGCCCACTGATGGCTCCTTGTCTTCTTAAGGAGGAAGGGCAGTGACGTTTTACTTTTTTTTTGTTCGTAGGAACAGAGTCTGGAGCCAATTCTTCTGTGTGAAGCGGTTTCCTTTATCAGGAACTATAGAATCAGATGTGTTTTTAGAGGATCTTGCCTTTTGCTGTTATGAGAGGAAGGGTCCTCTCCTCAAGGTGCTTACGTGACACAGAGGTACACTGAGAGCCCATACTTTTCTTACCTTTTTTTTTTGCTCTCTTTTTACAGTTTAGGGCAAACTTACTGCAAAACTCACAACAAGACAAACGGGCTTCTAACTCGTGGCAGTCTGCCTTGCCAGGAGGTCGCAGCACCTTTCACAGTTTTGAAGTTCTCTTTCGATCTGTCTGACATGCCAAAATGAGAGATCCGATATAAAGAAACAGTAACCAGAGGGGGAAAAAGGCAGTTTAAAATATGGTTCCCAAAGAGGAACGAACCACTAAATCAAGAGATCAAGTTTTTTTTTTTTTTTTGTTACAGTAAACTTTCCGTAAGAAAAAACGTTCCTCCAGAGAAAAATAAAGCACAGGGTGGCTCGGTTCCTAAGAAAATGGGGACAGAAGTGCTAACTACAGAAACTCAGCAGAGCCCCCACCCTTTTTCTTTTTTTAAACTCAGGGACAGATGTTAAAACAAGTGGCTCGGTCCATAAAATCGGGACTGATGGGCTGGCCAGTGGCGCTGAGGGTTGAGGCGCTGGACGCCACACCAGCGACCCGGTTTGGGAAGCGGACTCAGGACACTGTTGGTCAGGCCGAGGGAGAATGGCTTGAGCATCACACGATAGCTCACAGTCTCGGGGTTGGCCATGCCCACACCACTTGTGCATAACCTCAGGCGGAGGCCAGAGGGGACCACAGGAGGGGTGGCCAACAGCGCAGTGGACGTCGGCGCATAGCGTCTTCACATCACAGGCTTTCACTGCGTCGGGAAAATACCTTCTGGCTCCGGGATGACAGGCTTCCTGGGGCATGCCTCCGATTGCCCTGTTCACGGCACCTCGGACCTGAAATATAGGATTACGGAGGTAGAGTCCCCTCGTCTCCGCTCGGGGACGGAAGCTCCATGGGTGACTGGGAGGTCGGTTCCGGTGAGCGGATGGCAGTAGGATGACCCTGGATGCCCCAAAGGAGTCGGTGTCGGCAGGCAGTAGGGGACAATAAAGTGCAATTTGAAAGGGAAAAAAAAATCATGACTGAAGCACTAGTAAAGGAATTTGCATCTACTGAAGAAAAAGAAGGGAGTTAGAATGAAAAATTTATGTGAAATGTAGTTAAAACGAACTGCTAAAAAAACTACAACAGAGCTGGAGAAAATCGGACCTCCCAAAAAAAAAAAAACTAACTAAACTTAGGAGCTGCAGAAAGAATACAAGAAAATAAAAGTATATACTATAATTTCAGAAAAGAAAGTTGAAAACTGGGTTGAAGCTGAAGAGCAGTCTTCGGAGCAACTTGCTGTCTCAGGTGGAGAAATAAATCTGGCGTTAGCCAGCAGAACACAGCACCACCATAAGGTGAGTTACAAGTTCAATCATTTACATAAATTCCACCCTCTCCAGGGCAGCTCAACCTTCCAGGTTAACTACATATGTTTAAGCACAGTGAAGGATTCCTGGGGTTTGAAAAGCCAAGAGTATCCCCTCCTGGGCAGATGCCCACCTTGAGAGCCAAAAGTTTCCGCCTATGGGATGCACTAGGACACTAGGAACAGAACACGGCACCACCGCCAGGCGGTCATTTGAATGGAGTTCTAAGTTACATCATTTACATAAATTCCACACTCTCCAGGGCAGCTCAACCTTCCATGCTAACTGCATGTGTTTAAGCACAGTGACGGATTCCTGGGGTTTGAAGAGCCAAAAGTCACCCTTCCTTGGCAGGATGCCCCCTCCCAGAGCCAAAAGTCTCCCTTCTGAGATGCACTAGGGCCCTAGAAGGCAACGGTTTGAAAATGATGAGCATCCTACCCTCCACAACAGCAGAGTCTCTCCCCTTTTGGATGCCAAATCTCACCTCTACAATGTAGCTGGCCTCCAGCAGGTAGAAGTATGAGAATGCCAGGCATCCCTCTCTACCCACAAGACATTCTTCTATGACATGCTTGGCCTCTAAGAGAATTCTCGGTGTTCTGCCCTACCCAAGAGTCCTTCCTCAGTGACAGTGGATTTCAATGCCTGGGTCGACGAACTCTCGCTTTTTGGTCAAATCTTCCTCCAACTGATTATTTTGTTGGGCTTTACACAGGTAGTTACCGCTGCAACCCATATTCAGGGTCACTCCTTAGACTTGGTGTTCCTCCTGGGGATGGAGGCCGCTGACTTGGCGGTGGAACCAGTTGGTCGTACCATCACTCTAAGATTCAGTTTCACAGCTCCCCTATGACACTAGCCCCTTTGGAGATGGTCTGGTACCACCCTTTGAGAGGTGTTACCCCAGAGGGTCTGCTGGCGGTGCTGGACCTATCGAGCTGGCCATTGGAATGCTTGGATCTGGGAGACCTAGTAATGCACTATTTATTTTTTATTTATTTATTGTAAATCAGTTTACAATCTGAGCCAGAGGCTCATTTCCAAAGGTACCTCGTCACATTGAGAACAAACATTACAGTTCTAGGTTACATAGTACAAGTAGCTGAAATAGCATTACAAACATTACAATTCTAGGTTACAGAGTACAAGTAGCTGAAATAGCGTTACACATATTGATTTCATACATTTACAATTTCATGGTAATTACGCTGACACAGTTGACACTGGCTGACTACAGCAGAGGTATAGATCACAGGGGGAGAGGGTGAGGTGGAGTGCCGCCCAACGGGCGTTGTCAAGTGAGGAGGGATCGAGGCCATATTGAGGGACAGGAGCAGCTGCGAGTGTTAAAGAGTTGGCTCTGGATGGCGGTTTTGAAGTTTCAGATTGTGGGGACATTGGAGATGGTAGCAGGGAGAGAGTTGAACTAGGATGGGGCTCTGTAGCAGAAAGACCTCTGACCATGGGTGGTCCTGGATCTGGGGACCAGTAGAGTGGTCCTGTTGGAAGTACAGGTTGCAATAGTGGGTGGGGTATGGTGGATGGAGGCAATCACCCCAGGAGGGGAGAGCCAGAGTAGGGTTTTTTTGTGAGGAGGCAGGTTTGATAGCGTAGCCATTCATCCAGGTTAAGTAGTTTAGCCTAGTCATAGAGTCGACATGTATGTGTGAGTCTGGGGGCAGCAGTGATCAGTCTGCAGGCTTTATTTAGGGTGAGGCGAATTTTGTTGAGGGCAGTCTTGTCAGCAGCACCATAGACTGGCAGGCCATAGTCTACAAGGGACAGTACTGAAGATGTGACAGCAAGTCGGACAGCATCAGGGGGGAGGCAGTTTTTATAGTGGTAGAGGATGCCAAGCCGTGTATTAGTGGCGGATGCAAGGGCATCGATGTGGGTGTGGAATGTCAGGGCTGAGTCGAAAGTAACCCCAAGGTATTTGGAGGAGCAGACTTGTTCAAGTGGTTGTTAGGTAATAGGGAGGATAGTGAGTGGGTGGTTGCAGGCTCTGTTCTGGGGTGGGCAAAGAGCATAGTTTTGGTTTTTTTTTTTTTTAAGATTAATGATGAGTCTGTTCCTTGAACCAGGCTTCAGCATAATTGTAGGATTGTTGTAGGGAGTCCTGGAGGGAGATGGGATCGTGGTGGGTGGTAAAAATTAAAGCATCGTCTGCATACATAAGAATTTTGCCAGAGCAAGCACTGGGCAGGGCGTTAGGTAGACTAAGAAGAGAAGGTGGCCCAGGATGGAGCCCTGAGGCACCCCGAGCAGATGGGACAGTTTTCAGAGAGTGTCCCCTTGATTTTTACACATTGTGAGTGAGCGGTTAGGTAGCTCATGCACCATGCGAAGGGGCCAGCAGAGAAACTAGTGTGGCAGAGGGCATCCAGCAGAAGAGGGTGGGAGACAGTGTCAAAAGCATTCGAGAGGTCAACGAACACTGCATCAGCTAGGGAGCTGGCTTCCAGGGAGGAGTGTAGGAAATTGGAGAACTCAATTAGTGCAATGCTGGTACTGTGACCAGCCCGAAAGCTGTGCTGCTCTGGGCATAGGATGTTGTGCTTTGTCAGATATTCAGTGATTTGAATGGCCACCACTTTTTCTAGGGCTTTTGAAGGAGGGGGGTGGAGATTGGTCAGTAGTTGCTGGCGACGGACCAGTCGCCCCCTTTATGAATGGGTGTGACTACGGCTGTTTTCCATGCAGTGGGAAATTGCCCTAGGCAGAGGGATCGGTTTAGTAGGCTAGTGAGTGGGGCAAGGACTTCATCCAGCACCCACCTGAGAATACTGGGGTCCAGGGAGTCGCTGCCGGGATGACTGCCTTTTAATGCTTTAATTAGGAGGGGTCTGGCTTCCTGGGCCGATACCTTGCATAGGTGGAAGCTGGGGTGTTGGAGGACAGGGGGAGGTAGGCTGGGGGGAGGGTCAAAGAAATGACTGGGGAGGACAGAGCTATGGTCAGTAAAGGAGGTGTTAAGGCAGTTGGCTATATAGGCAGGGTCGGTGGAGGTAGTGCCATGAGTAGTGAGCTGGTATGGGTAAGAGGAGCGTGATTTCCCATTTAGCTGTTTAATATTGTCCCAGAAAGACTGGGCAGACCCCCAGGAGGAGGTGAGGGTGGCCTGGTAATGGTGGGCCTTGGCTTTCCAGACGGCCCATGAGCACCTATTTCGAGCAGCATTGTAGGCTTGTCTATCAGCCATCCAGCCTGTTTCCGTGGCAAGGTGCCAAAGGTTATCCCTATTTCTGAGCATCTGTAGTAAGGCAGGGGTAACCCAGGGTGCATTGTGTTTTTTGGATCGAATTTTGGGAGAAAAAGTCAAGGGCAGTGTCAATGTCAGGGGCATGATGCATGGGGGACTAATTAATCTGGGCAACAAACAGTTTAAGGTTTTCAGCCCACCAGGATGGAGGCGCCTGTGAAGTGTGGTCTGGGCTTTGGGTTTGGGAGTGGGGCGCCCAAAGAAATAGGATAGGGGAGTGGTCACTTCCGGTATCTAGGAGGACCTGGATGTTTGGGATTTTTTGGGGGTGGTTGGTGATAATTACATCCAGAAGGGTACTGTTTCCTCTCTTTGGGTTTACTCTAGTGGGCTGGGAGATGAGTTGCATCAGGTCTTGGGCAGCGAAGGAGTCTCGGATCGTGGAAGAGGAGGCGCTGAGCCAGTTTACGTTAAGGTCCCCCACCAGGATTTGTTCCGTCTTGTGTTGGAGGGTGGCCAGATGTTCAATTACAGATATCAGCGCTTGGCTCTGGTTCTTTGGCGGAACGTAGGCAGTGGTGAGATAGAGAGGGCTCCTGGAGGGTCGGGGTGAGCTTGAGGGTGAGGGTGAGGCCAGGGGCCCATTCCACAGAATGGGGCAGGGAGTGCCTCGTCCGATGATTGTGTCCCTGGCATAGATTGCACAACCTCCCACGCGTTTGCTTACTCGGTCCTCCCGGTATAGGGTATAGCCTGGGAGGGAGACAAAGGAGTCTGGGGTGGATTTGGACAGCCAGGTTTCAACCAGGGCTATGAAGTCTGGTTGATGTACCATGGCCCAGCAATGGAGGGCATCACATTTTTTCAGTAAGCTGCATATGTTCATGGATGCTATTCGGAATCCAGTGGTGTAAGTGTGGTGCTGGGGGCCCTGGACTATGTAGCTCCTATTCGAGTTGGCCCCCTCGCTCTTCGCCCTCAGTCCCCCTGGTTTGATGGGACTTTGAGGGAGTCTAAGAGAGTGGGGCAAAGGTTGGAACATTGTTGGCGGACTTAGGTTGATTGCCCATTATTCGGACTATCAATCAGAAATCTCATGTAAGAAGGCAGAGTTCCTGTCCAGGGAGATTGCTGCAGCAAGGAATCAACCGGCTCAGCTCTTCTGGACCATGGACAGGAAGTGCAATCCAGCCTGCCTTCGGGGCCGGAGAGCTTTTTCACAAGTGGTGTGTGAGGAGTTTGCACAATTCTTTGCAAATAAGGTGTCCTCCATCAGGTCAGAGATCTGCTTAACTCATTCAAATGAGTACGGTAGAGTTTGATGAGAGGGCACAGGCACCCAGTCTGTCTGGACAGATTTTAACCAGCCAGCGATCATGGATATCATAAAGATTGTTTGGGGCTTGTGAAAGACTTACTGTAGTTTGGATCCTGGTCCAACATGCCTTCTTGTGGGGTGTATGGATGCCATCAGACCGATCGTTGCTGAGATAGTCTGGTCCTCGCTGGATCAAGGGGTGTTCCTGGACCCCTTGAAGGAGGTTGTGGTGACTCCCCTTTTAAAGAAATCGTCCAGTAACCCAGACTGCCTTGGGAACTACCGACCGGTCTCTAACCTGCCCATTTTGGGCAATATTATTGAGAAGGTAGGTGCGTTTCAGCTTGAGAACTTTCTTACCACCCATTAAGTCTATGACCCTCTCCAGTCTGGTTTCAGGAAGAGGCACAGTACAGAGACAGCATTAGTTCGGGTGATTACTGATCTCCTAATAGTGTGGGATCGGAGGAGTCGTTCGATCTTGGTCCTCCTTGATCTCTCTGCAGCATTTGCCACCGTGGATCATGGGGCGTTGTTGGAACGCCTGCACCTAATCTGTGGACTGTTAAGGACAGTCCTCAGGTGGTTTCATTCTTTCCTTACAGGCAGGACTCAGAGGGTGGTATCAGGAATTTTTTCCTCGGCCCCCTTCACCCTGCCCTGTGGGGTGCCGCAGGGTTCCACACCGTCTTCCATGTTGTTCATGCTGTACATGCTGCCGTTAGGAGACATTATAAGGTGGTATTGGCTGAGTTTTCACTGCCATGCAGATGAAACTCAGCTCTACTTGTCCTTCGAACCTGAAGAGAATAGTGCGATCTCCGTCTTTAACAACTGCCTCGCTGAGATTCAAGACTGGATGAGTGCTAACTGGCTGAAACTGAATCCAGACAAGACTGAGCTGTTGGTTGTGGACCCAGGTCAGCGGGTAGAGAAGCTGACTCCTGGACAACCCTCTGACCTTGTGTTAGGGGGTGACCAGTTGAGACCTTCTGAACAGGTGCTGAATCTGGGTGCTTGATAATGAACAGATGCTAAAAACACAGGTGTCAGTAGCTATCAAGTCCTCATTTCACCATCTGAGGAACATCGCCCAGATAGAGCACCTTGTTCCGCCTGAAGACCTTCCTACATTGGTTCATGCCTTTGTATCCTCTCGTCTTGACTACTGCAATGCTCTATACCTAGGGTTACTGGGGGTTGTTCTCTGTCCCCTGCAGCTGGTGCAAAATGCTGCAGCTAGGTTGTTGACAGGGTTGTCAAGAACTTGCCATGTCACGCCTGTGCTGTGTGAATTGCACTGGCTGTCGGTGTGGTGGAAGATCACCTTCAAGGTCACGTTGCTGACATACAAGACCCCACAGGGACCGGGTTACTTGCAAGACCTCCTTTGGCCTTACTGTCCCCTCCCCTGTCCTCTCCACTCCGCCGATGAGGGATTGTTAGAGGCTCCCAGGGTCAGTCTTCAGATATCAGGTGCTAGGGCTTTTGCTTTTGTAGCCCCGACCCTGTGGAACGCTCTAGCTTGTCACATCAGAGTGCGCCTGTCCACTGAGACGTTCAAATCCTCATTAAAAACATATTTATTTAGACTTCTGGTGACATCACGGATCTGCAAAGAGCCTAACTGCCAGAGCTCCCTGCCCAGTCTACAAATCTAACCTCTTAGGTCTTATAATTCAATGCAAAAATGTCAAGTTCAGGAGGGAAACATATAGAAGGCTACAGAGGCAGAAACAGAAACCGGGGGAAAGACAACAATCAGGATGACAATAACGGACCCACCCAGCAGGTCTCTTATCACCGACAAGCTCCCACGTGGCTGGGTATGACACAGATGGAGAGTCGGAACAACTGTCTCAAACTAGATTTGAAACTCTCAACGAGATCAGAGAATCCAGAACAGAGAACAAACAAGAATTTAAAGCAGTACGTAAACAGTTAACTACACTGGAGACCTATACAGGAACAATCGAGGAGCAGGTGTCGGAAAACGAAGAGGCCACAACACAGCTTACTGAAATTGTACAAGCCCTAGCTCAACAAACAGAAGAGCTACAGTCCAAGTGATTGGATCTGGAGGGGCGCTCTCAACGCGACAATCTCCAGCTGTATGGCCTCCCTGAGGGCATGGAAACCACCCCAATAGTTCCCTTTATAGAAAATCTACTAAAGGACATACTTGATCTCCCAACCTCCTACAAATTCCATATAGAGAGAGCGCTCCCTGCAAGCAAAGCCCACGGACCCTTCAGCTCGCCCACACTCCATCGCCTTTAAACTAAGTTCATTCAGTGATAAGGAAACGAGCATGGGAGAAAAAAAAAATACTTGACACACACAGAATATTCCTGGACCACGAGTATCCTCAGGAGGTGCAGCAACAGAGGCTTCGATATCTTCCTATCCTGTGGGCACTCCGAGAGAAAGCAATCTGCTTCCACACCCCATACACTTCTAGGCTGTGGATTTTTTGGGAAGACGGGGTCAAGATCTACTCTACCGTGGATGAGGTGGCTGATGCCTTAAAAGAAAGGAAAATATAGGTGACAGAGAACCGGAACCAGAACACAGAAAGGAGCGGAAAGAAATGACAACGCATCATGAACAGGAAGAAGATGGGATCCAAAATACTGCAACACGAGGAGGCACTACGTAGATTGCAATGCATACTCAGCAGGAAGAGGGAAGTGACTGACAAACCCACCTGAAGAGCCTGGGACTGACTTGTTTGTTCAACAAATATGAAGCGCTGCGATGACAACCCTTTGGGTCTCTCTCCTACCACCAGGGGACTATTAGGAGCCAAGTACTCTTTCAAAACTGTCTCCAATATCGCATTTTCTAGTCCGTACTGGGGAAGCTGTGATGGAAAGGGGGGGGGGGTGGAAGCGGAAGTAGTCGCCAGACTGACACGTTTTCTCCCAGCTATAACTAGCTTCTATCCTTTAATTTATCTTGTTTACAGATAAATACAAGGGGTTTGACTTTTGTAATAAGCTCAGACTCATTTTGATCACTTTGCTCTGACTACCAATGGCACCTATGAAGAGCTGAAAGACACATGTTACTTTTGAACAAAGTCAGTAAAGGTCATATTTGCCAGGAGAGAGAGAACTGCATATGCATTATGTTCTTGGGGAGACCAACATAATCAGAATGTAATACAGGCTTTTAGATTACGGTTAATACACATAGTGGGGTGGGTTATAAGTAAGAAGGGAAGAGCAGAAGGTAAAAGAGGAGTGTGGTCTAGCTTTTCTGGGGCTACAAACTGAATGAGGAAAGATCCCTTGCACTCTGGGTTGACAAATGATGTTCCCTAGACTCCTCTCCTGTCATCAGATGGGTGATCTGAACCGGGGGGGGGGGTCCTATCCTCCTTATACGTCAGGATGTGATTTTATATCAGGGAGATCATACTGTGGAGTGGGGGGCTAAACTGCAGCAATGGTCCGAATCATATAACGCTCTGGCTTACCACAGGTTTTTGGGTCTTAGATGGCTGAAGCCAAGAACGGGCCCTCTGAGCTTGCTTCCGCAACAAGTTTAAAATTTGGTTTACTCACACAACCACTACCTCCCCAATATTGAAACAAGCATTCCCTTCTTCTGGGCCAAATCGATAACGTAAATAACAGGCCAGGGAAAGTGCTCTAGTTTGAAAGGGGCACAGAAAATAAGAACAAAATTACCACCACAAATTGGCAGAATATAAAACCCGGTTCATGAAGATGGATATGCTGGGGGGGGTAACAATGCGGGAAGGGGAGCTCAGCGAGTTAAACCCAAGTGAGTAGAGTGTTGTCCTGATTACTCTAGCTTTACTAATAACAAACGATACTTCTGCACTCTGAGCCAGATATGACATTGTTTCATAATGGGTAGACTGGAAGCAGGGACACGATTGGCTCAGTACTGTCCGTGCCCCAGGTGCCAACTGGTACCTGATTTTCCACTACTCCCCTTTTTTATTTCTGTTTCAAAGGAGCCCAAGACCAACTGTGGATCTGGAGGAGGTCTTCCGGAAGAGTACAGTTATATAAGAACTTACCGTAACAGTAGATCTTTGAGAGGAGCTCTTGCAGCAGGCTATTACATTTAGGACTATGTCGCAGGCACTAGGACCACCCGGTGAAAAGCTTCTGCCAGCAATACCAGCGGGGACCGCCCCCAACGCCGGCCCCGCCCCGTCGGTCAGGGTACAAGAGGGAGCGGGCCCAGCTCCACCTCAGTTCTCCCGCCAGTACCCAGCAGAAGGCCTGACAAGAGAAGGAGGCGAAGCCCACCATCGGGAAAGGAAAGAAAAAGAAAATAGATCTGCAAACCACGCGGGGGAAGGTGGGAGGGAGGCAGCGCCTGCTGCAAGAGCTCCTCTCGAAGATCTACTGTTACGGTAAGTTGTTACGTAACTGTATTATATTACTTCGAGTGGGAGCTCTTGCAGCAGGCTATTACATTTAGGACTGAGTCCCAAGCAGTCCCACAGCAAGGAGGTGGAATATGCTGACTCCAGAGGCCCTAGGATAAAAGCCCTTGTTAAAACCGCTAGGCCGAAGCCAGCACGGTGTCTGGAGATGATATCCAAGCTGTAATGCTTGATAAAAATATGCACCGAGTTCCAGGCTGCGGCCGCACAAATGTTCTGGATAGCGACATTCCGCATAGCGGGGAAAGAAGCTGACACTCCTCTGGTGGAGTGATCCCTAACCGGACCCGGCAGGGGTTTATTGTGATGCTCGTAGCAAAACGAAACACAGCGGACTATCCATTTAGAGATAGTTTGCTTGGACACCGGTTGACCCAAGCGATGTGGTGCAAAAGCCACAAAGAGCTGCTCCGATTTACGGTGCTGAACCGTTCTGTTGAGGTAATACCTCAGGGTCCTGTGGACATCCAATGTGTGGAGGAGAGCCTCCCCTCTATTCTAAGGGGAAAGAAAATAAACTGGAAGATCAACAGACTGGTTGATGGTCAATTCAGAGACCACCCTGGGAAGAAACTTAGGATTAGTTCTGAGGGAAACCCTTTCCCTATGGAAAACCAAATAGGGCTCTTTACACATCAGAGCCCGAAGCTCGGAAACCCTTCGAGCTGAAGTAAAAGCAACCAAAAAACAAACTTTCCAAAAAAGGTAATGCAGCTCACAACTCGCTGCGGGCTCAAAAGGAGGGAGGGTGAGTTTCTCCAACACAAAAAGGAGGTCCCAGGGTGGGACAGGGTCCCTAATGGGAGGTCTCATGTGTAGAATTCCCCTAAGGAAGGTGCGGGCCACATCTAATTGCGCCAATGCTCTCTCCCCCATGACAGCATGGTAGGCGGAAATTGCCCACATGTGCACCTTGATAGAGAAGTGACTCAGACCTTTCTTGTACAAGGAGAGGAGGTACTGCAAAGTGAAGTTCACAGGGCAGGTGACAGGATCCAAATGTTGCGGCAAGGCCCAAAGACAGAAACGCTTCCACTTCATAGCATAAGTGGAGCGAGTAGAAGGCTTTCTTGCTGACGCTAAGACCTCCGCCACTTCCGGGAAAACCCGTATCTGTTTTGAGCTACGTCTGAAGGAGCCAAGCATGAAGGTGCAGGGATCTGAGATCTGGATGGACCAGATACCCCTGGTCCTGGGACAGCAATTTCGAGCATATGGGCAGCGGAATTGGCGGTTCCCTGGACAACCGCTGCAGAAGTGGAAACCAAATCTGTTGAGGCCGGTTGGGGGCCACAAGGATCATCTGGGCCCCTTCAGCCTGCAACTTGAGCAGAACCCTCTGAATGAGAGGGAAGGGCGGAAAGACAGAGAGAAATATCCCTGCCCAACAAAGGGATAACGCGTCTGGCCAAAAAACTCCAGGCTCGTGCTCTCGCGGGCAAAACGTTGGCAGTTTGACGTTGCGTGGTGATGCAAAGAGGTCCAGCTCGGGAAGACCCCACCTGTCGAAGAGCTGGTCCACTACAGATTGTAGCAACTCCCACTCGTGTGCTCTGGCCCGCGACCTGCTGAGGTTGTCGGCCAGATCGTTTAGGACGCCTGGAATGTGCACTGCGAACAGCAGAATGCCCCGTTCCAGTGCCCAATACCAGACTCTCATTGCCTCCCTGCAAAGAGGATATGAATGAGTGCCTCCTTGCTTGTTGATGTAAAAGACAACCGCCATGTTGTCTGTCTGAATTAGAAGAGAGTCTCGTACCAGATCCTCCCAAAACGCCTGAAGAGCGTAGAGGACCGCTCGCATTTCCAGCACATTGATGTGGAGGGACTGTTCCTCGGGTGACCAAACCCCATGCGTTCAATGAACACCCAGGTGAGCCCCCCAACCCAGGTCTGATGCGTCCGTCGTTAAGAGTCTGACCTGGTGGCTCCGGACGAAAGCTGACCCCTTTCTCCAGATTGCTGGGGTCCAACCACCAAAGCAATGTTCTCCTGTCTGGCTCTGAGATCCTGACCAGAGAGTCTAGGTCGTCGTAGCATTGGTCCCACTGCACCCTGAGCATCCATTGTGGGACTCTCATGTGGAAGCAGGCCAAGGGTGTGACTGGAATGGCCGCCGCCATATGCCCCAATAAACTGAGGAAGTTCCGAGCCGGAACCCAAGGTGCTATGGAGATCCGTTCCTCCAACTCTCGCAAGCGAATCCCCCTGTCTTGTGGGAGAAAGGCCATGCCCTGGACAGACTCTAGGATCACTCTTATGAAGGCGAGCTTTTGGCTAGGCTCCGGGGATGACTTTTTTAAGTTCAGGGTGATCCCCAGCTCTCGGAATAGAGTATAAGTGTCTCCAAGAGCGTGTAAGAGGCTGTCTCTTGACGGGGCCGTAAGAAGCCAATCGTTGAAGTAGGGAAACACATAATGTCCCATCCGCCTCAGAGCTGCAGCCACTACTGCGAGGCATTTTGTGAAGAATCGCAGAGCGGAAGAGAGGTCGAAGGGAAGCACCAGAAACTGGAAATGCTCCCCTTGGAAGTGGAACCTCAAGAACTTCCTGTGGGGAGGATAGACTCCTATATGCATGTATGCATCCTGTATGTCGAGAAAACAGAGCCAGTCCCCTTGGTGCAGCAAGGGAAGGAGACCTTGAAGAGTCACCATTCTGAACCTTTTGTATTCAATACAGAGGTTTAGTGGACTGAGATCTAGAATGGGACGAAGGTCCCCAGTCTTTTTTTGGGACCAGAAAAAAGTGGGAGTAGAACCCCTGATCCCGCTGCCCCCAGGGGACTCTCTCTATAGCTCTCTTCTGCAGGAGGGTCTGTATTTCTCCTTCTAATAGTGGGATGTGAGAAGGAGGATAACGGGAGAGCTTTGGTGGAGTATGTGGAGGAAACTCTGTGAACTCCAGTGTGTGTCCTCTCTGTACAATATCCAAGACCCATTGGTCTGTGGTAATAGACTTCCACCCTTCAAGATGAAGGGAGAAGCGGTCCCCAACCGGCTCTCCTTGAACTTCGGTCAGAAGTGGTGGGGGCATGGAAGGGAGTCATTGGGCAGAGCCGGGAATTGGAAGAGAGGCCTGGGAGGACTTGGGCCCACGGGCGGAAGGTCCACCAGACTGCTGGTTTCCAGATCTTCTGTGGAAGCCACCTCTCTGTCCTTGTTGGTTGCCACGGGCTGAACCTTGGTTGCCTGAGGACTTACAAAAGGGCCATCAACGGTGTGGACGTCGCCACGGTACATCTGGCGGACCGACCAGATCGACTTACCTGACTCCTGGAGACGGGAGATCAGAGCCTCTGTCTCCTGCCCAAACACCACGGTACCCTGGAAGGGCAATTCCCGGATACCGGACTGCAGATCCTGGTGAAAGCCCGAAACTCTCAAACAGGCATGACGCCAAGGCACACCCCAGAGGCGGCCGCCCTGGCTGCCGTGTCTGCAGTGTCATAAGAGGCTCTCAGTACGTTAGAGCCTACGTCTGAGCCCAACTGCAAAAGGGCCAGAAGCTCAGTCTTCTTATCAGAGTCTGGCATAGCCTGCGTCAGCTCAAGTCCCTGTTCCCATAACGCATTCTGATACTGTACCATATGCGTGAGGAAATTTAGGGAGCGAATGGAACAGGTGGAAGCCGCGTAAACTTTTTTGCCCACCTGGTCCAGGTATCGGGACTCCGGGTCGGGAGGCTGGGAGCTGAGGTGCTCCGGTTGCTGAGATTTATCATGGGCAGCCGTGATCACCGATGAGTCGGCCTTAGGGTGTTCTGCCAGGAAGGGTTCCGCCCTCGGGGCCTTATCGAGCCTATCCGACTTCTTCGGAACTGCCGGGATTGAGGCCGGATGCATCCAGGAGGATCTTGTAAGATCCTGGAAGTTATCCACCAAAGCAGGAATAACCAGGGGCTTCAGCTCCTTCTGCCTCAGGTATTTAGCCAATCTCCGGCGTTCCGGATCCAGGTCTTCCGTGTCCCACTCGTTAGAAGCCTGGATGTGCCTCATGACGTCCATAAAAGTAGGATCGTCCGGAGGCAAGCGAGGTTGGTCCTTCTCTTCAGGGGAGCTCTTGAGACAGAGAAGATGAAGAGGTCAATGAAGAAGAGGAAGATCGACTATTCGATTTGGAATAGTCCGATTCTACATGTGACCAAACCTCGCTGATGTCGGTGACTAGGGGACCGACAACGTCCAAGACCGACCGTCCCTGGACGGCGACCGAGCAATGACCGGACGCGGGAGCGTCCCGCTAGTGCAGAAGGGTTCTGGAACGACTAGACCAAAGTCGGTCGCTAGAAACCCCTAGAGGATGTCGGTGGTCCTCGAACTAGAGCGGAACGAGCCCTGGAAGGGGGGCGAAGGATGGCGCTCCGGTGACTTCTGCGGAGAAGTCTCACCCCCTGGTTGTGGTTCTCCCGCAGGATCTGGAACCAGTGTCTGGGCCGGCGACGGGGAGGCCAGCTTGTGGACCTGCCCCCACCAGAAGAAGAAAAGCTCCTTGAGCTCGTCCTTGGAAAAAATCTCAGCCGCATGCTGCGGAAAAGAAGTCTCCGGAATGGTGGGACGCGAAGGAGAGCTCTCCTGAGGGCCCGGGGGGAGGAGGACTTGGGCGACGGGGACGTCGGTATCTCTACTACCGACCCCGGGTCCTTTGCCCCTTCGACCAGCGTCGGTGTAGGGACCAATGACGGGGTGACGCCGGAGAGTCCTTAGCCTCCGGAGGCGTGCCTTTAGCAGGCAGCGTCGGTGCCTTAGCAGGTACCTCCAAGGACTTGACGATGACTCTTTGCAGAGTCACCTTCGGCTTGGCCGGCTTCTCCCCTGACGGGCCGGCCTTAGCCTGTGGAGTCTTCGGTGATTCTCCAGACCCTGAAGGACAGGCCTTTTTAGGAGAAGGCCGCGAATGCGATCTAGACCAGGACCGGTGTTGGGACCGACTACGCTCCTTGCTGTGCCGCTTATTCTCTTTCCTCTTCCCCTCCAAGGAGTGCAGATCCATCTTCTGCTCTAGAAGGCAGGCCTTAAGGGCTTTCAGGCGGCAGATGCGGGTCCGACTGGTGAAGGCCTGGCAGTCAGCACAGTTGGCGGTGTCGTGGTCAGGATCGAGACAGAAGACACACCACCGGTGCTCGTCCTTGGCGGGAATCTGCTGCTCGCAGTCGCACTTATTCAAGTGTTCAGGGGACGCCGAAGCCCGGGAAGACATCGAACCCGGACAGGAAGGAAGAGGGCGGACGTCGGTACTGGAAGCAGCAAAACCAAAGCAAAAAACACAGCCCAAAAGCGGGAATACTGCGACGAGACGATAGCAGTGAAACTGATGCCGGTGACGGTAAAACGGCGAAAAACCGTCGAGAAAGGTGAAAAACTCTTGCTAGAAGTTCTTCTTGCTGAAAAATCGCAGACAGAAGCAGGCTTCACGTGCGGGCATGGGGGCGTGGAAAGAACTGAGGTGGAGCTGGGTCCGCCTCTCTTGTACCCTCCCGACTATCGCCGCGGGCCGCGCCGGGGACGGTCCCCATGGTATTGTTGGCAGAAGCTTTTCACCGGGTGGTCCTACTGCCTGTGGCATAGTCCTAAATGTAATAGCCTGCTGCAAGCGCTCCCACTCAAAGTAAGATCGGAAGCTCTAGCATTCCTCCTCGTTCTTCTCTAAATAGAGAAAGGACACAGGGGCTAGTTTAAGATATTAGCCCCCAGCCTTGGAAGCAACCAGTTACTGTTCTTATAGTTATACTGTAGTTCTTGTTGAAGCCATGCTGGCTTATTTGAATAAGTTCTTATTTCTCGGGCTTGTGAAACATATAAAGCAAAAAACTGGAATAGACTTAAAAGAAAGGGGAGGCTGCCACGGCCAGAGAACCAAAGTTGCAGAGAAGACACCAGGCAAGAAAAATGTGTGAGATGTGAATAAGACACAACCTTATACCATATGCACATATAATATACACGGAGTAACTAATCCCATCAAGAGGAGTAAAATCCTCCAGAGTACGAAAAGAGTGGGGGCCAGCATCGTACTGATGCAGGAGGCTCATCTCTCTTTAACTGAACATAAAAAATTTGAGCGGCTGGGTTTCTCCCATGTCGTGGCCTCCTCCTATAAAGGGGGAAGAAGAAGAGGGACAGCAGTAATGTTCAGACAGGGTACTCAATCTGAAATGAAATAGTAGATAAGGATGGGAAATATGCTATGGTAAAGGGCTATCTTGATGGACAAATAACTTTAGCGTCCATATATGACCCTGAGCAAGTCACAACTTCCCTGTGCTCCCAGGTCACACCTGTAAACAAGCTTTCAGCTTAGTGTGCCACTCCTGGTTAAAAATTGAAAATATATATATATATATATATATATATATATCTCCTGCCTCAGGATAAGCGGTATATAGGGCCTTTTTTCACAAGATTAGCAGAATGGGCTGAGGGGCAAGTGATTTGTGGAGGTGACCTCAACCTAAATATTACAGAAGAAGCCTCAAACCAACAATTACTAGGCCGAGAGAAATAAACGACTAGACAAGTTAGAAAATTACTTCAGAAACTCGGCTACAAAGATGTATGGAAATATATACACGGCACAGTACCCAGACATACCTTTTACTCCCAAGCCCATGACAAAGCTGTCCTATATTTATGGTCCATAATGTTATGTGCAGCCTACAAGTCCATCACAAAAAGATGGCTCCAGAACACCCACCTACTATCACTGACTGGAAGTCTTTGATTCTTATCATTCAACATAACAAAAAGACGTTTTACATAATAGGCTGGAAACATATTTCTCATTGGACCAGATGGGAATTAACCCCAAATCAAATTTAATAAGACGGGTTTGGGGGGGCTGAAAGGGGGAAGGAATTTGAGTATTAACTAGAATAACACCTTTTCCTTAAGTTTATATATTAAAAGGTGCTGTGTTCCCTAATAAATATCAGTGATTAAATTCAATAAAGAGGAATTGCTGCAGAGTACACCTCAAGAGAAAATTTAGCTACTGAAATTATTTAACTACCACAGTTTCTTGCCTGAACAGTTAGATTTATTTGCATGTATTTTAATTTTCTTTTCTAAGTTTTTAACAGTTTGACATATATTTATTACTATAAGCAAATAGCTATAGTTTTAGATAGCTATGAACTGCTAACCTTGTTTGTAAAACTGAAGTAATGGAACGGTATCCACTAAGATTTGTATGTAAACTCATCTACTAATAAAGGAAATATATATATAAAAAAAAAATGTATTCAGTCTGGCATTTGGGGATGACAGTTTTATTCCTGCTACCTTTTTATTTTTATGTTTTAATTGATTAATAGTTTGTTTTATATTGTATATGCGCTTTGGTATTGGAAAAGCACTTTATAAATAAAAATTTGATTGACTGATGCTTGGCCTCTAGCAGGTACAAATATGAGAATCCAGAGTGTCCTGCCCTACTCAAGAGCCTTTCCTATGTCACATGCTTCGCCTCTAGCTGGTAGGTATATAAGAAATCTGGGTGTCCCAACCTACCGAAGATGCTTTCCTCTGTAAGATGCTTGGCCTCTAGCAGGTAGGGGTATGAGAATTTTGGGTGTCCCGCCCTACCCAAGATGCCTTCCTCTGTGACATACTTGAGGACAATTTCAATTTATTGATCAATCATAATGGGTAATCACCATGATTACTGTAACCAGTTACAACAGTTAAAATCAACTTTGCAAAGCAAGAAGTGCAACATGCAATATAATAGTCATAGCAAGAAAGCCAATAACAAGTAAGGGACAGAGTACATTATTCAACAAATAATTGGACATATTGCTTATGTATGTTTAGATATCTTGCTTATGCATCTGTAAGCTTTTCTCTTATTCTAAATTACTGAGGCAAAGAAACTGGCAGTGACCAATGCCTCTTCAGAAGTTCTAGGATGCAGTAATATAAAAACTACATCATAGTTTGCCTCAGCATAGACAGAAAGTATCTGAGCCAGGTACTGATTTCTTGATTTTGAATAAAGCAGACAATTAGTGATAATTCGTCTTATGTTCTCGTGAAATCCCTTATTACTGAGGCATAAATGTTCATCTTGAGTATATATATATATATATATATATCACTGAAGACATTTATTTAAATAAATGTATTTAGCCGTGATTAATTCAAATCTTGAACAAGTTATATTTTTTTTTATTATTTTTTTTCTCTGTTCCGGAGAGATAGGAATAATTAAATATTCCTCAAGAAAATTACCTATTTTATTTTGTTTATACCACAGGGCACATTTTTGATTTTTTTAAGATTGCCATATTGCAATCTTGTGCATGTAAACATTTGTTTTATATGATCTTAATACTGAGAAGCTGTAATTTTTCTTTTTACGTCATTCCACAGATGTTGCAAACTAAGTTTGGCTATCATGTTCTATAGAGATGAGAGCCAATTCGACTTAATCCCATTATTGACCCAGCTAATTTTTTCCTCAAGACAGATTTTAGGAAGTGTATTATCAACATTATTATTTTTATCCAATAATTTATTAATCACAGCTCTTTTATGCCATTTATTTGAATTTTACCCAGTTCTGCCCGTACCATGGCATTCAATGTTGAATTTGGGACCTTTAATAATGCTTTATAACAATACATTAATGGGATTTCCAATACACTAACTACTTTTTTCAAACCCCCACACCTCTGCTCCAAAACGTGATATGCTAGGTATTTAGCACAGAAACACAGAATTTGACGGCAGATAAGGACCGCTTGGCCCACCTCATCTGCCCATTTCCCTACCTGATGTATAAGCTGCAGATTCTAGTTAATCAACAGCTTACTTCCTCCTACCCCCCACTAGAACAGCCATATGCCTGTCCCATGTATTCTTGAATTCTACCACTGTTCCCGACTCCATAACCTCCTCAGGAAGGTTGTTCCATACATCCACAACCCTCTCTGTGAAAAAAATTCTTTCTAACATTACCTCTGAGCCGTTCCCCCTCTATCTTCAAATTGTGCCCCCTTGTTCTTGCACATCTCTTCTTCTGAAACCCTTGTACTTTAATAATTCTCGTGAGATACTTGAAAGTTTCTATCATGTCCCCCCTCTCCCTCCTTTCCTCAAGGGTATACATATTAAGCTCCTTTAGCCTCTCCTCGTATGTCTTCTGGTGCAGACCCTGCACCATTTTGGTTGCCCTCCTCTGAACAGCCTCCATTCTGGATATGTCTTTGTGGAGGTGGGGTCTCCAGAATTGCACACAGTACTCCAGATGGGACCTCACTAACTGTCTGTACAGAGGGATAACAACTTTCTGTGTTCTACTGCTGATGCCTCTCCCTAGGCATCCCAGTATCCTCCCAGCTCTCCTTACTGCCTTCTCACATTGCCTGCCCACCTTTAGGTCATCTGATACAATTACTCCTAGGTATCTTTCGATTTTTGTTGTTGTTATTAACTCACCCCCCATTCTGTACTCTCCCTGGGTTTCTGTTTCCCAGATGCATTACCTTGTACTTCTTTGCACTGAATCTGAGCTGCCATATATTTGACCATTCATCCAACCCTGCCAAGTCCTTTTCCATTCTTTCCACCCCACCTTGTGTATCAACCCTGTTGCAGATCTCTGTGTCATCTGCAAAGAGACATACAGTACAGTTACGTAAGAACATAACGTAAATACAGGTTACTCACCTATAACAGGAGTTCTAGGAATGGTATATGTTGTTCATCCACACTGTCTGGCAGATATCCTTGCCGCTGTAAATCTTGCTGGAAGGTCTTCAAGCTCGCTCCTCCCACCCACCCGGGTGGTAAAACTCTCGGCTCCGCCCCATGACGCCAGATCTGGCCCGCTGGAAGCTCAGGTTGTGCGTCGAAGCCGGGGAGGTCGGGTGGGTCGTGTGGATGAACAACATATACCATTCCTAGAACTCCTGTTACAGGTGAGTAACCTGTATTTCTAGGGACATGGATATGTTGTTCATCCACACTGTCTGGCAGACTCCTAGCAGTTCTCCGGGAGGAGGGAGGCAAGGCGCACACCCCCGATACTTACTTGGGAAAGAGAGACTGGAGAACCGAGGCCCCAAAACCAGCATCCCGGCGTGACTCAAGGTCGATGTGGTAATGGGTGATGAAGGTGTGTGCTGACTTCCAGGTAGCAGCCCTGCAGATTTCCTGGATAGGGACATCCCTGGAAGCAGCCACTGATGCAGCAGTATGGCAGGCAGAATGAGCTCTTATCCCTCTGGGAGGATCCATGCCCGCCAACTCATAGCAGAGATCTATGCAGGAGGTGACCCACCTGCTTATCGTCCGCTTGGCTGCAGGTCTGCCAGGTGTGGCTTCAGCGTAGGTGACAAACAGCTGGCAAACCTCTCCCCGAATTTCAGCCATGCGCTCCTTATAGTAGCGCCCTTCTAGGGTCCAGAGTATGGAGCCTATATTCGGCCTCCGAGGTGTGATTGGGGTAAAACACTGGCAGAGTCAACACCTGATTAAGATGAAACTCCGACACCACTTTTGGAAGGAATTTCGGGTGGGGGCGCAGGACAACCTTGTCCCTGTGGAAGACCAGGTAAGGAGACTCAGTGCAGAGCGCCTGGAGCTCTCCCATCCTTCTGGCTGACGTGATAGCCACCAAGAAGGCGGTCTTCCACGACAGGTGAGAGAGTTCACACCTGTGCATTGGTTCGAATGGCTTGCCCATGAGCTTGCCAATACCAGCAGTAGATCAGCGGAGGTGGGTTCTGCGCACCGAGGAAATGGATCAAGGGCCTTTGGAAAAGCGCAGACCACCTACTCCTGCGCCACCGACTGCTTCCCGGCCCGCGCCCGGTAAGCAGAGATGGCTGCCAGGTGCACCTTAAGGGTCGTCGACCTAAGCCCTTGCTGAGAAAGGGACCACAGCTAGTCCAATATGCTCGCCAAGGAACAGGAGGAAGGGTCCAGGCCCTTGCCCTGACACCAAATGGAAAACCTTTTCCATTTGAAGGCGTAGCATTTTCTGGTCGACTCCTTATGGGACGCCTCAACTACGTTGAGGTCCTCGTCAGAAAGACCCAAGGCCTGGAACTCTAGCTGCTCAGGAACCAGGCCGTCAGGTGCAGGGATTGAAGGTCCGGATGGAATAACTTCCCCTGATTGACTGAGAGCAGGTCCAGGCGAGCTGGAAGCTGCCTCGGAAGCCTGGAGCTGGGGCTGAGGAGATCTGGGTACAAGTACTGGCGGGGCCAGTCTGGGGCTATCAGAATCACCTGCGCCTTGTCCCTCCTTGCTTTAAACAGCACCTTGTGCATCAAGGGGAACGAGGGAAAGGCATAGAAGAGGCCCGGGGTTCACAGCCTCGAGAAGGCATCCCCCTGCAGAGAGCCCTGCTGAGGGGGGCGAGCATGGAACAGCCTCAACTTCGCATTCTCCCTGGAGGCAAACAGGTCCACCTGAGGTGTGCCCGAATGGGAGAAAAGATCTCGTACTACCTCCGGCAGGAGAGACCACTCGTGGGAGGCAGCCCCTATCCGGCTTAGGACATCGGCCAGGGTGCTGGAGGCTCCTGCCACATGAATGGCTAGGAGATCCACTTCCAGGCTGCGCACGAGTGACCAGATGTGGAGAGCTTCCTTGCATAGGAGCATGGAGCGCGTCCCGCCCTGGCGGTTTAGATAGTACATGGTCATGGTATTGTCCGTCTGGACCAGGACCACTTGACCCCGAAGAAACGGAGCAAAGGTGGTGAGAGCTAGGTGGACCGCTCGGAGCTCCAGCAGGTTGATGTGGCATCGGGACTCTTGCGGGGACCAGAGGCATCGGTCGACAGAGAGACCGTCGGCTCGGGGCGGACAAACGGGATGCCCTCCTGCAGATTAACTGGAACGGTCCACCACTGGAGAGCGTTCCACATCCCCTGGGTCACCGTCACTAGCTGGTCCAATGGATCGCAGCATTGGGAACACTGGCTGGCCAGCCCTCACTGAAGGGGGCACATGTTCCAGCGGGCCCAACGGACCACGCTGCTACAGGCCACCATGAGACCCAGGAGGCGCAGGAAGTCCCGGGCAGGGCACAATTGCCCAACCAGAAATGACTGGGCAAAGGAGGAAAGAACCTCGGCCCTGTCCGCCGGGAGCTGTGCTCTGGCTCGAAGAGAGTCGAGCTCTGCCCCAATGAAAAGAATCACCTGCTTCGGCTTGAGTTCCGACTCGGCCTCGTTGATGAGAAGGCCGACTTGAGAGCAAACCTGGAGGGCCAGATCTCTGGAACACTCCACCTCCTGTCTGGAGGGGGCTGCTATCAGCCAATCATCCAGGTAAGGAAAAACCCGGACCCCTCGGCGCCGCAGGAATGCTGTCACCACCGCAATGCATTTGGTGAAGACCCTGGGAGCTGGAGATAAGCCAAGGGCATGGCTTGGAACTCGAAAAGGGAACCTTCCGCTCGAAAGCGAAGGAACCTTTGATGGGACGGATGGATAGGAACGTAATAGAACGCGTCCTGTAGGTCCAGAGAACAGAACCAGAAGCCGTGTTCCAAGGATGGGACTATCTGAGCCAGAGTGACCATCCGGATGGTTCGAGACCTTAGGAACTTGTTCAGGTCGTGTAGGTCGAGAATGGGGCACCAGCCCCCCCGTCCATTTCGGAACCAGGAAGTACCTGGACATGAACCCCGGGTTTGAGGGAGGGTCTGCCACCTCTCTTATCACCTCCTTCTCGAGGAGGAGAGCAATGTCGGCTCGGCGAGCGGACAGTGAGGCTTCGGACCCCGAGGCCCCCCGAGGTGCGACGGCTCTGAAGGGTGGGGCCTGCTCAAACTCCAGAGGCAGGCCCTTTCCTACCACCTCCAACACCCGAATGTCTGTGGTAATAGCAGACCAGGTGGAAAGGAAGTACCGGAGCCGTCCCCCCCACGGGGGGAACCTGGGGTAAGGTGACGAGGTTGGGGGCGACACCCCTCAACCCGTCACTGTGCAGGCTTGGAGGAGGGACGGCTGAGGGACCGCCTGGGCCTTTACCTCCCTGCTTCCTGGAGGAGTAAGCCGCAGGCTTGGGTTTGGGATGCCAAGCGCGAGCCTGCTGGCCCTGGTGTTGCTGGGCCGGGCGTGCCGGGGGCGCAGACGGACGAAAGGGCTTGGGTTGAGGTCTGCGGCCCTTGTCCCTCTGAGCGGATGATACAGAGTCCAAGGTGGCACTGGACTTTTCGATCCTCTGGAGGTGGTCTTCCACTCCAGGGCCGAAGAGGTCGGTCCCCAAGAAGGGGACATCCACCAATTTGTGTTGGGTATCCGCTGTGAAGGTGGATATCCTAGCCATGCCCGACGACGCATAGCCACTGCAGCCGCTACTGACCTGGCGCATGAATCACCAATGTCCAAAGCAGTCTGAAGTTGCTGCTTGGCCACTGCCCTGCCTTGGTCCCGCACCTGCTTAACCGTGGTCTGCAGGTCAGCCGGGAGATGAGGGACCACCTCGTCCAGGGAGCCCAACAGGGCGTGAAAAAAATGTGCCATCAGTGCGGCCAAGCTGGCCTGACGAAGGCCAAGGGAGGACGCAGCGTAGACTTTTCGCCCGGCATAGTCCAATTTCTTGGACTCCTTGTCGGGAGGTTTGTCCACATCCCTAGAGTTTCCGGCACGCCGGAAAACGCTGTCGGTAACTAACTCCTCGGCCGAGGGATGTTCCGAGAAACCGGACAGGGAACTAGTAGGGACCGCATACTTCCTGGCCATCCTGGCCGAAGGTGCAGGGCAGGAAGCAGGGAGCTGCCAGAGCTCCAAGGCCGGGCCCACAGTGGCCTCAGCCACAGGAAGGCCTCCATAGGGGAATCCCTTCGGTCCAATATCTCCGTGAGGGGATACTTGGCCAGCCTGGATATGGGCTCGAGCTGCATCCCAGTGGATTCCGAGATGAGTCTGAGCAACCCCAGGAAGGACGAAGGGCTGTCGTCCAGCGACTGACCTCCAGAGGACTCCAAGTCCACTCGCTTGGAGGAAAAGAAGGAATCGTCGTCGGACTTGGAAGAGTCCATAAAAAGCTGCCTCAGGCCTGAGCCACCCTCCACCTGCCGAGGGCGATCGGGAGTGAGGGTGACCGACAGCCTATGGGGCAGACCCTGAGCCGACCGAGAATTCTTGGTCGGAGCCCCAAACCGCAGCTGTGGAGGTGGAGGTTCCACCGGAATCGGTGGAGCAGCTGGTTTTGGCCGAACAACTGGCCTGACAACAGGCTCCTCAGGTAAAACGGGGGGTTGTTTTGGCCGCTCCGGTGAAAGCCACTTAATGGCTGGGGAAGGCGACGGCGTCACTTATTCCCGGTCAGAAGGAGCTGTTGCCACATGAGGTCCTCATATCGTCGACGCAACTTGCGTCGAAGCCTCCCCTCATCTGAGGAGGAGGAAGAGGACAAGCCGCGGCACCGCTTACTGCGGTGCCGAGACCGCCTATGATGGCGGGACCGGCTGGACAGCGAAAAAGTCCGAGACCGAGAACCTCGGCTTTCCCAAGGACGGTGCGGAGAGGAGATGGGTGGAACCAGCTCCTCCCTCGGCTCGGAGGGAACACCCAAGGGCTCTGGAACTGGAGGCACTGGCAAGCCCACAGGATCCTCAACTCCCACCGGGGGAACCGGGGAGAGGGGATTTTCGGCTTTGCCGGTCGACAACCCGTCCAATGGGTCGAGAAAGATCTCGACTGCTTCGACGGGAGTCTCGGTCAACTGACCTGACGGGGACACCATGAGACCAGTGGCCGAAGCTGAACGATCGACCGAAGTCGTTGGCCGACAACTCGGGGAGAGGGACCTTTCCCACTCCCAAGAGCGTCGACGAAGAGACTTACCCTTGTCTTTCTTCTTGGACCGAGAAGAAGGTCCAGCAGACGTTGGTCCCTCTCCCATAGTGGAGAGGGACAGACAAAGCTCCTTAAAAGAAGCTGTGTAAGAGGAACCCAGGGAAAGCGGAATAAAAGCTGCAGTCGAGGAAGATGCGGCCCGCGCCGCCTCCTCTTCGAGGGCGATCATCTGCTCTAGCTGATCCGCCGAGCCCGCCGCCTCGGAAACTGCCGACCGGGCCTCTTTTGACTTAACCGGAGGAAAACGTTTCTCGGGGCGCCCTAGTTGTAAACGGGCGGCACGGTCTTAAGAGGACGTAGGCTGAGAAGGAAGAGCACAGGTCGCAAGCCTGCGGGACGTGCTCGAGGCCTAAACAGTACACACACGTGGAGTGCGGAACCGTCCGAGACATCTTCTGCACACAAGGGCACCGCCGAAAACCGGGAGTTGATTTGTCCATCGCAGCCACGAGGGATAGAAGACCGAAGTCTTTTAAGCAAAAACCTTTTAAATTCGGAAAACCGAAGAATTAGGAACCAGTCTTATACGCAGAGCGTTAAGGAGGGAACCTGAGCTTCCAAGTGGTAAGGAAGATCTGGCATCATGGGGCGGAGCCGAGAGTTTTACCACCCGGGTGGGTGGGAGGAGCCAGCTTGAAGACCTTCCGGCAAGATTTAAAGCGGCAAGGATACCTGCCAGACAGTGTGGATGAACAACATATCCATATCCATAGAACAGTAGCTCTTCAAGAGAGGGTCTTGCAGTAGGTAATTACATATAGGACTGAAGCCGGTAGGCATCAGGACCCCCCATGGAAACATTTCTAGCTAGCAGGCTCTGGCGGGGGACCGCCCCCACGTCAGGTGACCGACGTCGTGCGATGCCAGTATAAATGGGCGGTCCCCCACGCACCACCTTCCAGTTCTTTCCCGCCTAAGGCCAAAACGCGAGACGAGAGAGAAGTGGATATTTCCCATCCTGGAAAAGGAGCTCAAAAAGCTTAGGGGATGGAGGGCGGGAAGGTATTACCTATTGCAAGAGCCTCTCTCGACTATCTACTGTTATGGTAAGTTCTTACGTAACTGTACTATTTCACTTCGAGAGGGCTCTTGCAGTAAGTAATTACACATAGGACTGAGTCCAAAGCAGTCTGGAACAAGAAGAAGCAAACGGGAGGAGGAAAACTACCCAAAATAGACCCTCTGGCTGTGAAGGTCTTAGGAAAGGAGACCTTGCAAAACAGCCAACCCGAAGCCCGCTCAACGGTGAGAGGCAATATCCAATTTCAAAAAGGTATGGACAGAAGTCCAAGTAGTGGCTGCATAGATGTTGGCCGCCGACACATTCTTGAAACAAGCAGCAGAGGCAACGACCCCTCTGGTGGAGTGGCCTCTGACTTGACTCAGCAGGGACCTGTCATACAGAAAGTGATACAATGAGCCAACCATTTAGACAGGCATTGCTTGGAAACAGCATTGCTTTCTCTTTCATGAGCAAAAGAGACAAACAATTGATCAGACTTTGAGATCCTTTGTCCTGGAGGCGAACATCCAGAGTATGCAAGAGGTACTCCCCCTTGATTGAAGTGTTGCATAAAGAAAGCAGGCAACTCTATGGATCGATTCAACGTACATTCCGCTACCACCTTGGGGGAGAAATTTAGGGTTGATACGCAGAGCTACACGTTCCTTGTGAAAAATCAAATCCAATATTTTACACATCAGGGCCTGGAGCTCGGAAATCTTCTGAGCAGAAGTAATGGCCACCAGGAAGAGAGTCTTCCACAAGAGGAACTTCAGGTCTGCAGAGGCTGCCGGCTCGAAGGAGACAGAGTAGGCTTCTCAAGGATAAAACTGAGATCCCAAAGAGGGGCAGGAACCCGAATAGGGGTCTCAAGTGGAGGACCCCTCTAAGGAAGGTTTTAGAGATGTTCAGCTGTGCCAATGTTCTGTCACCAAAAGGAACATGGCAGGCTGAGATAGCCGCCATGTGAACCTTCAAAGATGAATGACTGAGACCCAGATCAAAGAGGTGTCGAAAGTAATCCAGAAGCTGATCAACAGAGCACGAGAAAGGCTTGAACTCTTTGGAAGGGGCCCAGATAGTAAACCTTTTCCATTTCATGGCATAGGTAGATCTAGTAGATGGCTTCCTGGCCTCCACCAGAATCTCAGCCACTCAGGGGTGAAACCCCGAAACGGGCTTGAGCTACGTTTGCAGGAGCCACTCGTGCAACTGAAGGGACTTGAAACCTGGATCAGCAAAGTCCGCGACAGAGGTAGAGGAAGTGGAGGTTCCTCGGAATACTGTTGCAGAAGAGAGAACCAATCTTGCCTTGTCCAGAAAGGAGCGACGAGAATCATACGAGCTCCTTCCCAGCTGATTTTCTGTAAGACCCTCGGAATCAAGGAGATCTGGGGGCAGAAGAATAGACGAACCTTCCCTTCCAGTATAGAGACAGAGCATTTCTCCAAAAAACACCACGCCCTAGAGTGAGCGAGCAGAAGGCGGGAAGTTTTGCGTTCAGAGAAGACGTGAACAGGTCTACCTGAGGGGTTCCCCAGCGTAGAAAGATTTCATCTGCTACCCCCTGATCGAGTTCCCACTCGTGCATGTGATCAGACGACCGACTGAGGTGGTCTGCCAACGTGTTCTCGACCCCCAGGACGTGAATGGCAGTGAGGCGAAGGTTGTCCTGTACTGCCCAATCCCAAACCCGCATCGCTTCCCTGCAGAGAGGGTAGGAACGAGTACCGCCCTGTTTGTTGATGTACCAAACTACACACATGTTGTCCGTTTAGACAGCCAGGTGACCAGGAAGCAGGAAAAGCTGCAGAGCCTGAAGAGCATACAATACAGCCCGAAGCTCGAGCACATTGATGTGAAGAGATTTTTCGAGCTGGGACCAGGAATGCTGGGTCCTGTGAGGCCCTAGATGGGCTCCCCAACCTTCTCCCGAGGCATCTGTGGTCAGCGTCTGGGAGGCAATATAGCGCAGTGGTTTAAGGCTCTGAGCTGCAAATCTGGTGAAATCCAGCAGACCAGACCTGGGTTTGAATCCCACAGCTTCCACTAACATACTGTGTGACCCTGAGCAAGTCACTTAACTTCCCTGTGCTCCCAGGATGCTCCTGTAAAAAAGTTTTAAGCTTAGTGTGCTACTCCTGGTTAAACAACAACAACAAAAACCAAAAAAGCATCGGGGGTGGGGGTGGAAGGGAACTCCCTGGCAAAGGTTCTCCTGAACCGCCCACCATTGGAAGTCCTGAGTCATAGGGCAGAAGACCAGAACTAGTTGATCCACCAGCTGATCCCCATTGAGACCGAAGCATCCACTGAGAGATTCTCATGTGGAGTCGAGCATGAGGGACTGTCGGAATAGCAGCCACCATGAGCCCGAGTAGGCGAAGGACCGACCTGGCACTGACCAGCCTGCGGCTGAATAACAGGTCGACCTGAGCCTGGATCGATGCCGCCATGTCCAGCGGCAGAACAGCCATGCCGGAGGTCGTGTCCAGGATCACCCCGATAAATTGGAGCCTCTAGGACGGGACCAGATGCGACTTGGCGTGGTTGACAGCAACATTCAGGCAAGCAAAAACCTGTAGGGTAAGAGAAAGGGAATGCAGGAGTTCCTCCCGGGACGAGGTCGCCAGGAGCCCATCATCCAGGTACGGGAAAACCTGCACCCCCTGTGTATGCAGGAAGGCCGCCACCACCGAAAGGTATTTGGTAAAAACTTGGGGAGCCGAGGAAAGACCAAATGGGAGGGCCTTGAACTGGTAGTGATCCCCCTGAAAAGTAAAACGCAGGTATTTGCGGTGAAAAGGGCGAATAGGGATATACAGGTAAGCATCCTGCATATCCAGAGCGCACTGCCACTGCCTCGGCCCAAGGAGGAACAGAAGACTGCAGAGAGAGCATCCTGAACCTTTTGCACTCAACAAAACAAGTTCAAGGAGCTCAGGTAGAGAATCGGCCTCACCTCTCCTGACTTCTTCCGGACCAGGAAGAAATGGGAATAATAGCCCGTCGCCAGAAGAGAGAGTTTCTTCCCAGACCAGAAGATGATGTTCTGGGGAGTATGATGGAGGGGTGTCGAGGAGGTTTCTTAAGAAATTCTACTGAGTGTCCTTCTGCGATCAGCTGGAGCACCCAAGTGTCTGTGGTTATCCTCTCCCAAACCGGTAGGTGGAGGGAGAATCTCCCTCCTACTGGTTCATCTGGTACACCCAGAGGCAATGCGAAAGGAAAGGAGTCAGGAGGTATGAGGCAGTGTCATGGCTGAAGCCCCCACTGCTTTTTTGGGCGGGGGGGGGCTTGGCAGCTGGAAGGGCCTGACGTTTACTGGCCCGCTTTCCCTGAGGTTTCGCTTTCTGCCAAGGACGTCTGCAAAAGGGACGACGCTGAGCTTGAGGGGGTTTGTAAAAAGAGTCGACCGACTTAAGTGCAGTACCCTTCTCCTGCAGATCGGTGATGATGTCCTTGACATCGACACCGAACAGCACAGAACCCCTGAAGGGCATGTCCTGGATAGCGGACTACACCTCCGGGACCAAACCTGACACTCGGAGCGAGGCATGATGCTGCAAATTTGCGGTGAAAGCCGAGCTCTGACCAGCAGCGCCCACTGCATCGTACGTGGCACGAAGCATGTGCCGAATGGCTGAACGCGCAGACCAGACTAGAGCCGCCACTTCCTGCTTCGTCTGAGACTCAGGAAGGGAGTCCAATTTAGCCTCCAACTCGCTAAGGATCGCCTTCTGGTAGTCCCCCATATGATCAATGTAATTCAGGGTCCTAATACCCAGAGTGGAAGAAGCGTAAACCTTCTTCCTGTACTGGTCCAGAAGGCGGGATTCCTTGTCTGGTGGTGACGAGCTCAAGAGCTTGGTGTTCACCGTCCGGCCGTCAGCAGCGCTAATCACAACTAAATCGGCTCAAGGGTGTGAATTCGAAGAGTGACACCCTCGGGAGCCTGATAAGACCTGTCTTGACTTGCTAGGATGGGGGGTTAATGCCGACGGTTGCTTCCAAACAGTGGACACATGGTCGGCATGAGGCGCGATCCAGGGTGGCACCAGGGTCGGAGCGGTCTTGGGCAGATCCAGGTGCACAGCAAGTTTCTTACGCTGTGGATCTGGCTCCACAGAATGCCACTGATAAACTTCCTGGATTTTTCGCAGCAACTCCGTAAAAGAAGGATCCTCTGGAGGACACTTCGGAGGAGTCCTCGGCCTGGGCTTCTCCGGAGAGCGTGGCTCATCTAAGTCGGAACAACCATCAGTGTCATCAGAGGTATCCGATGAGGATGAAGAGGAAGAAGACTTCCTCCAGATGCGAGGGAGGAACGGACCCCTTGGGAAGCCCCCAAGGAAGTGTATCCTGCCCTGCCCTGGAACCGGAGGGCTCACCTCTGGTGTCCAGAGGTGGGGAGGGAATCTCTCACCTCCGAAAGTGGTCTGGAACCAGGACCAGCATCAGAAGATGGCTCTCTACTGCCCTGGTGAGCTGAGCCTTGGCCTCAGCCACCAGGAGGCTAGAGTCTCCTTCAAACCGGCGTCGGGCAGTGAGGCACCGTGAACTGTGGCGTCGGATAAGCCGGCATCGGGTACTGGGGTGCCGGATACTGCGGCCCTGGGTATGACGGTGTCGGATAGGATACCCAGGGACTGCGGGACTGCAGAAGCAGACGGCCCGGGAGGATGCCGGGCAGGCAGACTTGAAACAGGAGGCCCCGCAGGTGGCAGTCACGGTGGAGGGACGACATCCGAGAGAGGGAGAGGGATGCCGCCCGGCGTCAGCGCCCGAGGGACCGACGTCAGGTTGTCCAGCCCAGAGGGAGGGAGACCTGACAGGAGCATGCCTACATCCTCCGTATCACCCGGAGAAGGAGAAGTAAAATCCCCGGGGTCAAGCTGAGGAAACGCTAGGGCCTCGGAGTGCAGCGAATGCTACGGGGAGCTGGGGAAGGCGGACAGAATGTTAGGGTCCGGCATCAGCTCAGATGCCGTGCGACCATCTGAGGGGCCGACGTTCGACTTACCGGCGGTTTCCGGGTGGACATCGGAGGAGCCATCGTCCGACTTAGCTGAACCATCGCCCAAGGGAAGCTGTGAAGGAAAAGCAGCCTGGTTGGGCAGCTTAGGGGCCATGTGCTGCCCCGAAGGGTCAAGCGACTTAGTGGCCTTCTCCGGCCGGATGTCGGGGAGCGGCGACTGGCTTACAAACCACTCAGACCAATGAGCCCCACGCAGCTGCGGCACTGGCTGGGAGTGGAGCCTCCTTTAACCGGAGGCACTCAATGAGCCCGAGTGTGAGCCAGATGGGTGGGTCGATCCCGTAGCCTCCAAGACGGCCGTCGCAGAGCGGTCCCCAAGGGGGCACGTTACCTTGAGCACGGCAACTCCAGCTGAAGTCGCAGTGGCCAAGGAAGAGGAGTCCCGGTCCTTCTCCTTGTCTTTCTTTTTGCGGTGACCCTCGGGCAAAGTAGAGGCCTGACAAAGCTTCTTGAGCTCGTTTTCCATGGAAGTCATTTTCTTTTTAAGGATGTGGGCCTCCAGGAACTGCTGCCTCCATCTGCGGGTGGCGGTATTGAACTTCAGGCAATGCTGGCACTTCTCCATGGGGTGATCCGGACCCAGACAGAAGAGGCACTGGGAGTGTCCGTCCTTGTGCAGGAGATGGGCGGCACACAAGTCGCACTGATTCTTGTGCTTGGAGGGTGTAGGGGATGACATACACCACAGAGGTAAACTGACAGAATTCGAATTGAAGAAAAAAACGACAGTAAAACTACCGACGACAGACTGACGAGCAGTTGAACTTAACCACAAGGCGCTTACACAAGCTAACGGTGGGAAAGAACTGGAAGGCGGGTGTGGGGGGAACCGCCCCTTTACACTGATGTCGGTCACCTGATGTGGGGGCGGTCCCCCGGCAGAGACTGCTAGCTAGGCATTTTTCCATGGGGTCCTGATGCCTGCCAGCTTCAGTCCTATAGATAATTTCCTACTGCAAGAGTCCTCTCGAAGAAAAATCTTTCCTTCCAGGTGCTCTCCAATGTTACTTATAAAGACACTAAAGAGGGCCGGTCCCAGTACCGAAACCTACGATACCTCACTAGTTACCCTCCTTTCTTCACTGTGGACTCCATTTACTATTACCCACTGCATCATGTTGTCCAGCCAGCTTTTTATCCAGGCTAACTTGTATATTAATCTTTTGTGAGAGACTGTGTCAAATGCCTTGCTAAAATCTAGGTAGGCCATATCCACAGCCCCTCCCTGGTCTACTACTTTGGTCACCCAGTCAAAGAAATCCATTAGGTTAGTCTGACATGACCTTCCTGCTGTGAAACCATGCTGCCTTGGGTCCTGTGCCCCACTGGCCTCTAGGTACTCACAATTCTTTCCTTCAGAAGTGATTCCATCACTTTCCCTACCACTGAAGTCAAACTAACTGGTCTGTAGTTTCCTGCCTCTGCCCTGCTCCCACTTTTGTGAAGTGGAATCACATTTGCCCTCCTCCAGTCCTCAGGTACCACCCCATCTTCCCATGATTTGTTAAAGAGAGTAGTCAGTGGTGTTACTAGTTCTACCCTTAGTTCTTCTAGAATTCTTGGGCGAATCCCATCAGGCCCCACTGCTCTGTTCACCCTCTGTTTCAAGAGTTCTTTCAAAACCCTTTCTTCTGTGAATGGACTGGTATCGACCCCCCTATTCAGAGTTTTTCCCTTGTTTGGTTTAGGTACCTCCCCCTCTACTTCCGTTGTGAATACTGAGCAGATATATTCATTCAGTATCCCTGTTTTTCACTGTCACCCTCTGCCCACATTAGCTCCCCTTTATTAAGTCTCTGTATCCCTCCCTTGGTCTTTCTTCGCTCCCTAATGAACCTATAAAAGGTTTTATCCCCCTTCTTAACAGAATTGGCTATCTTTTCATCAGTTTGTGCCCTTGCTATTCTGACTGCCTTCCCTGCCTCCTTCTGCTTTAACTGATAAAGTTCTCTGTCCTGCTCCTTCTGCGTTTCCTTATATTTCCTGAATGCTATCCTTTTCTCCTTAACCATCCCTTCCACCTCTTTTAAGAACCATAGTGGTTTTTTCCTTCATTTTGTTTTGCTGATTTGCTTCACACAAAGGCTTTTTGCATCTGTGATGGCTGTTTTGATTATTCCCCATTGTTCCTCCACCCGCTCTTTGCCTGTTTGCTAGTGCTTTTCTGAGGCACACTCTCATCTTCCCAAAGTCAGCCTTCCTAAAGTCCAATACTCTTATTTTTGTATGGCTTGACTCTATGTTTATTGTGAACCACACTGTTTGGTGGTCACTTGTTCCCAGATGGCTACCCACTTCTAAATCTGAGATCCTTTCTCCTTCCCATTTGAGAGTACCAAGTCTAAGATTGCTCCCTCCAGAGTGGGTTCCAACACTAGTTATTTGAGGCATGCCCCCTGTAGGACATCAAGAATGACCCTGCTCTTGGATGTGCCTGCAGCAGAGGTACTCCAGCTAACATCTGGCATATTCAGGTCCCCCATTAACAATATCTCCCCTTTTCTGCCATTTTAAGGATACCTTCTATCATTTCCTTGTCCATTTCCTACCCCTGAGATGGGGGTCTGTACACAACCCCTATGCGGATTGTGGTGCCATTTCCTGTCTCCAGTGTGACCCATACTGACTCATCAACTTCCTGTTTACTCTCTAGTTCTGTTGCTTTAATCACTTCCCTTATATAGAGAGCTACTCCACCTCCTGTTTTACCCACCCTGTCCCTCCTGTAGACTGTATCCTGGTATGCTGACATTCCAGTCATGGTTCTCTGTGTACCATGTTTCAGAGACTGCCACAATATGCAGGCATCCCTCTTACATCAAGGCCACTAGTTCAGGGAGCTTGTTGCACAAACTGCGGGCATTGGTACTCATCACCTTCCATTTATTTGTTATGGCCTTACCCCTTTTAGCCCCATCCCTGTCCTTACTGCCTATTTCTGATTTATCCCTATCCTGCTCCCTACTGACTTCTCTACCATGGTGTTTACTTCTCTAACTACTGTGTTTTGTGGGAGAAGGCTGGGATTTACCTGCTCCTTTTCAGTGCCTCCCCCCTTGGCTAGTTCAAATGCTTGCCAATGAAGCATTTAAACCTGCCACCTAGGATCCTGGTGCCCCCCCCCCCCAGACAGACGTAGACCATCGCACCAGTATAAGCCTGCATCCTCCAGGTGGCTCCCAGTCCCCAATGAAGCCAAATCCCAGGTTCTACACAGTTTTTCAACCATTCATTGAATCCCATGGTGCGGAATACCCTAGCATCATCCTTGCCATAGTCAGGCACACCTCCAAGAAGGTTACCATACTTGCTACTTGTCTAAGGCCCCTCCCCAACTCCACAAACTCCTCTTGCACTGCTCTGATCCCATTCACAGCCAGGTCATTTGTCCCTAGGTGGACAATGACTTCCAGCTCCCTCCCTCATGCAGCTGCTCCTGTGATCCTGAGAATTCGCTTCCTGTCCCTCCGAGCCGTGGCATCAGGCAGGCACCTTACCTCCCTATCCTCTTCCTCACCCACTTCTACCACCCCTAATGATAGAGTCCCCCACCAGGAGTTGTCTCCTTCCCCTGTGGGGTCTCGTGCCACCCTCCTGTGGGTCTCCTTTGTGGAGGTTCCCAGCATCCTCCTTGGTCTCCACCGCAGGTGCCTCCATAGAGGAACCACTCTTTGCCAGAACAGCATAAGAACTGTGGAGAGATATAACAGGAGGGATGCACCTCTGTTCCACCACCCTCTCCCTCCCTGAGCCCACCTTGGTCCAACCAAGAAATGAGAATCCTCAGTATCCCGCACTACCCATGAGCCTTTCTTCTGTGACATGCTTGGCCTCCAGTAGGTAGGGGTATGTGAATCCTGGGTGTCCAACCCTACCCATAAGCCTTTCCTCTGTGACACTGTGACATGCTTGGCTTTTATCAGGTAGGGGCATGAGAATCCTGGATGCCCCGCCCTACCCAAGAAGCATTCCTCTGTGACATACTCAGCCTCTAGTAGGCATAGGTTTTGCCCTCCTCAAGAGCCATACCTCTGTGACTCACCTGGCCACAACGTGGGATTCCAGTGGCTTGCATGCGAATCTTGATAGCCCAAGTGGCAGTGACCCATCTGCTCTTAGCAGATACCAGCTCTTTAGAGATTTCTTCCCTTCTTCCAGAAAAATGCAGCTGAAATGTCTGGCAGCAGACTCATAAAGGCAACTTTTTATTTATTTATGTATTTTTATTGTAACTTTTTTCCTCCTCCTGTCGCTGGTTGGCCCTCCTTCCCGACAGTCCTCCTGTCCCCGTCACTCTGGCTTTCATCAGGACCTACCCTCTCCCAGAGTCCCCCATAGTTTACCCTCCATTGCAGCGTGGCGGGGAGTCCCTCAACCCACTAGAATCCAGATCCAGAATCGGGAGGAGCCAAGTTGGCAGGTGCTGACCCTGTGAAGGCAGACGTTCAGACAGCCAGGGTGTTTTTCCCCCCTCTCAGTTCCCCATTAGGTGCCGCTCTTCCCCATCCCACAGGGAAGCCAGTGTTACTCACGCTCAAGCGATACACAGCTCAGCGCATCCCTCCAACCCTGTGTCCCACGTGCCCTACCACCTACACATCTGCAGGTGACACTACTACAGCAAGATACAGTCCCCACCCCCCCAAAAAGAGCATCCCTGCCCCCCCCCAATGATCTAGGTTTGTTCCTGAACCCAGGTCATTGGCGTCACGAATGGTAGCACTACTGCTGCGCCGATGGGCTGGCCTCGAGTCCCAAGTGCAACTTACAAAGATTACTTGGTGATGACAACCTTACTTTGAGTTCCAAGATGACACGGCAAATTGAATGTCATCAAGCCCCTCACCTTTACAGTCAATAATTTCATTTCAAGGCTGCCTAAACCTTACTTTGCCCTTTTTTACGCTATAATAGGTAATCCAGCCATGTGAGTAGCCTCCTTAGTCTCCATTCAGTGCTTTATCATTTGTCCACTATGAAACAGTCTTTTTTTGTTGTTGTTGGTATCCCTTGTTGATACAGTTTTTTCTTCAACTGATATTCAGAATTCCAAGTACTGATCAGTTCTGGAAACCGGTGGCATCAGTTGAGTAGAAACTCACTGTACTAGTTTCAACACAGGGCCTCCACTCAGATGATGTCAGCAGGTTCCACAATTGATCAGAACTTATAAAATATTAATATCACAGACAGCCTGATGACCCCTTAGATAGCACAATGCACTCCCACGCTGGTGACCTAAGTGTGGGAGCAAACCAGGGAAGCCACCTTGGCGGCCCACGGCTGGGGAGGTAATGCCAGCCAGGGGAGAGATGGTGTTGGGGCCCGCTGCACTAGCGACCCCTTCAGTGGACCCAGAAGCTTGAGACTCTGCAGGGGCATGCTAGTGCCTGTGAAGTATGACAGGGCAAAACCCAACATTGGGGAGGTGAATGAGGTTATAGGTGACAATCAAAAGGGAAAAACACCCTACCGGCAGGACACCACCTCCCAGCATGCTGCAGGCCCATCTCCCATCTGGATTGGGGCAGGGGGCGTTGGTCCTTCTCCACTTGGTCTTTGGGGTGTCCGTGAGTAAATCTGGAAGTCAGAAAAGACCTGGGGATGGTGGGAGACAGAGAGCCAAATGGGACCAGCAGACAGAAGGGGCGTAAAAACAAGGTGGGAGGAAAAAATCAGTCTCAGGCAAAGAAAAAGGCAGCATCAAACAGTGGCTCTAAAATGAAAAATCGGCTGGCCCAGTGGCATAGAAGGTTGAGGCGCTGGCGCCTTACCTCGACCCACGTCGGCGACCCAGGTTCGGGAACGGACTCAAGTCGCCAGGGGTCGGATAAGATTGAGTTCCCGATGGACTGCTCTCCTATCCTTGGGTGGGACTAGGGATGGCCTCGCTTGGTAGCGGCCCCTGGTGGAGACTAGAAGCTCTACACGAATGGCTCGATGGAACTAGAAAGACGGAAACCGCTCCAGAGACTAGCCGGATGATGGCTGCCAGCCCCGGGCACCACCGAAGACTCCCCAGAAGCCGTGAAATGCCTCACCAGCACCCGGGACCAAAAAAAATGAACAATGTGCTCGTCTCCTCCCTCGGGTGCCTTCCCCCTCAGAGAACGGGGACCCACCCGGTGAAGGGTTACACTGGGCTACCCCATGGAACGCTGCAGATCTGAGGTAGGTGGCCGAAGGGGAGATAGTAGGGGGAATGTGTGTGGGTCATGGCGGCCCGAAGGAGAGGCAGCTCTGGAGCACGTAGGAGAGCATAAATAGATAATTAAAAAAAAAATGGAAAATAAGATTTAAAAGTGAGCAAACGAAAAAGTACAGTAAGGATATTAGGGGAAAGCTATACATTGTCTACTTTTCTAACTAGATAAATAAAAAGGCAAAGCAACTTCACTTTATGTTCCATTTAAAATAAATTAACTTCAGGAGAACACACCTGACCACAACAGAAAGCTGAAAATAGAAAAGCCTTGGTCTGATGAAGCCTAGTGACCTCTTTAGACCGAATACTGCAGACAAGGAGCTGGATTCACAAATGTTTTTGGGACTAAGTCCCACACTGCAATTCAAGTTGTGGACTGAAAAATACGCAGCTGTACAGACTGCTATTCAAAGCCGCAGTACTTGCGAAGATGTTACAGCTGGTCCCACTGTCCATAACAGTCTTTCATAGCTGCAAGGATTTCCCTGGCAACACCACCCACAAGATGCCATAAATCGTGGAGCCGGTTGTAATCCAGCTCTACCTTTGTGAATATCTGCAGCTGTAGAAAACTGCAGATCTGCAAGTGGAAAACCAATTGCATTGGGTTTTTCCCCATAGTTACAGGAATCTCAGGAGTTTCGTGAATCCTGCCCAAGTTCACCAGTTCTAATGTCTGTGAAGGAAGGGAGGGATAAAACCCCATATGGACAATAGGTCCTAGGGCAGAGAGAGAACTCCGGGCAGAAAAGATGGACCCTGTTCTTCTGCCATCGTCTATGTTTCTACATTTCTAAGGCAGTGAAGTCTGGTGAATAGAATACTGTTATGAACATCATAGGACTGAATCCCACCTACGCCATGAACTTGGAATGTAACACTGATCAAGTCACTATCTTCCTGTGTTTCTGTTCCCTCAGTAATGTACCTACACAGAAGCAGGGATGCCACAGAAAGCTATACGTTGCATTTCTCAGTTGGGCTGCTCTGGATACATAAACTATACACACTTACTAAAACCTCAGCAATTTGCATGTTTGCAGACACACACACACACACACACTCGGTCCCACTCTTTAAACAGCCTACCTTGTCCTGGGGCGCTGATCTTCATCAGAGTCGCTCACTTCCTCGCTAATTCCAGATTCTTCTTGGAAATCCGAGTCACCCGACTCATCGCTACCTATTAAAAAGAAAAATTTCAACACACTAACAAAAAGCTATGGATTTATTATATTGTTATGTATTTCCAATGTTCTCCCTGTACTGATGTACCATGCACCACCCACCTCCTGCCCCTCCTTACCTGCTGTGGAGTCGGGATCTCACACACCATGAAACTGCAGGACCCATATACTGCTAAATGGCAGTTAGGAGTGGGCCTGCTGTAGACACCTCTAGGAAACTTTGCCAGCTGTGGCTGCCACCGTGGATGTACTGTATATATAATGTGGACAGCTCCTTTTTTGCAGTTTCCCCCTGGAGACAAGCTCAAAGAATGTAACACAATGGCAGAAACCGGGAAACTAGAACCAGGGACATGGAACAGGTTACAGAACCAGAGATTACAACCTACATAGGGCATCGAAGCAGTACACAGTGTGTGAATACAGATATGACTTCCAGCAAATACCAACTAAATTAGAGAAGGGGGAAGAGGAAGGGTGAGCTGTGGTTCAATGGGGAAGATTCTTTCAAAGATCTACTGTTACGCTAAGTAAATACAGGTTACTCACCTATAACAGGAGTTCTAGGAATGGTATATGTTGTTCATCCACACTGTCTGGCAGGTTCCTTGCCACTTCAAATCTTGCCGGAAGGTATTCAAGCTGGCTCCTCCCACCCACGCGGGTGGTAAAACTCTCAGCTCCGCCTCATGGCGCAGATCTAGCCGCTGGAAGCGGGTTGTGCGTTGAAGCCGGGGGGAAGTCGGGTGGGTCCTGTGGATGAATAGCATATGCCATTTCTAGAACTCCTGTACAAATGACTAACCTGTATTTCTAGGGACATGGATATGTTGTTCATCCACACTGTCTGGCAGACTCCTAGCAGTTCTCCGGGAGGAGGGAGGCAAGGCGCACACCCCCTACTTGAGAAATAAAGATTGGAGAATCGAGGCCCCAAAACCAGCATCCCGGCGTGACTCAAGGTCGATGTGGTAGTGGGTGATGAATGTGTGTGCTGACTTCCAGGTAGCAGCCCTGCAGATTTCCTGGATAGGGACATCCCTGGAAGCAGCCACCGATGCAGCGGTATGGCAGGTAGAATGAGCTCTTATCCCTCTGGGAGGTTCCATGCCCGCCAACCTATAGCAGAGATCTATGCAAGAGGTGACCCACCTGCCTATCGTCCGCTTGGCTGCAGGTCTGCCAGGTGCAGCTTCAGCATAGGTGACAAACAGCTGGCAAACCTCTCCCCGAACTTCAGACGTCCGCTCCTTGTAGTAAGCGAATGCTCTTCTAGGGTCCAAAGTATGGAGCCTATACTCGGCCTCTGAGGTGTGATTGGGGTAGAACACCGGCAGAGTCAACACCTGGTTAAGGTGAAACTCTGACATCACCTTCGGAAGGAACTTCGGGTGGGGGCACAGGACAACCTTGTCCCTGTGGAAGACCAGATAAGGAGACTCGATGGAAAGCACCTGGAGCTCTCCCATCCTTCTGGCTGACGTGATAGCCACCAAGAAGGCAGTCTTCCACGACAGGTGAGAGATGTCACACCTGTGCATCGGTTCAAATGAACACCCATGAGCTTAGCTAATACCAGCAGTAGATCCCATGGAGGTGGAGGCTCTGCACGGAGGGATACGTGATCAAGGCCTTTGAAAAAGCGCCCGACCACCTTCTCCTGCACCACCGACTGCTTCCCGGCCCGCGCCCGATAAGCAGAGATGGCTGCCAGGTGCACCTTAAAGGTCGTCAACCGAAGCCCTTGCTGAGAAAGGGACCACAGGTAGTCCAGAATGCTTTCCAAGGAACAGGAGGAAGGGTCCAGGCCCTTGCCCTGACACCAAATGGATAATCTCTTCCGTTTGAAAGCGTAGCATTTTCTGGTCGACTCCTTACGTTGAGGACCTCGTCGGAAAGACCCAAGGCCTGGAACTCTAGCCGCTCAGGAACCAGGCCGTCAGGTGCAGGGACTGAAGGTCCGGATGGAATACCTTCCCCTGACTGAGATCAGGTCCGGGCGGGCTGGAAGCCACCTCGGGAGCCTGGAGCGGAGACTGAGGCGATCTGGATACCAGAACTGGCGGGGCCAGTCTGGGGCTACCAGAATCACCTGCGCCTTGTCCCTCCTCACCTTGAGAAGCACCTTGTGGATCAAGGGAAATGGAGGAAAGGTGTAGAAGAGGCCCGGCGTCCACGGCCTCGAGAAGGCATCCCCCTGCAACGAGCCCTGCTGAGGGGGGCGGGCATGAAAGAATCTCAGCTACGCATTCTCCCTGGAGGCAAACAGGTCCACCTGAGGTGTGCCCCAATGGGAGAAGAGATCTTGTACTACCTCCAGCAGGAGAGACCACTCACGAGACGCAGCCCCTATCCGGCTTAGGGCATCAGCCAGGGTGTTGGAGGCTCCTGCCACATGAATGGCGAGGAGATCCGCCTCCAGGCAGCGCAGAAGTGACCAAATGCAGACAGCTTCCCTACACAGAGGCATGGAGCACGTCCTGCCCTGGCGGTTAAGGTAGTACATGGTCGTGGTATTGTCCGTCTGGACCCGAACCACTTGACCCCGTAGAAACGGAGCAAAGGCGGTGAGGGCTAGATGAACCGCTCGAAGCTCCATCAGGTTGATGTGGCATCGGGACTCCCGAGGGGACCAGAGGCCATGCGCTCTGTGCTCCCCCAGATGGGCACCCCAACCCATCAGAGAGGCATCGGTCGATAGACAGACCGTCAGCTCGGGGCAGACTAATGGGATGCCCCCCTGCAGATGTGCTGGAACCGTCCACCACTGGAGAGCATTCCACATCCCCTGGGTCACTGTCACTAGCTGATACAGCGGATCGAAGTGCTGTGGCCATTGGCTGGCCAGCCCCCATTCAACGGACCACGCTGGTGCAGGCCGCCATGAGGCCCAAGAGGCGCAGGAAGTCCCGGGGAGGGCATGATTGCCCAACCTGAAATGATTGGGCAAAGGAGGAAAGAACCTCGGCCCTGTCCGCCAGGAGCCGTGCTCTGGCTCGTAGAGATTCGAGCTCTGCCCCAATGAATTGTATCACCTGCTTTGGCACGAGTTACGACTTGGCCTCAATGAGGAGGCCAACCTGAGAGCAAACCTGGAGGGCCAGATCTCTGGACCGCTCCACCTCCGCTCTGGAGGGGGCAGCAATCAGCCAGTCATCCAGGTAGGGGTACATCCGGACCCTTCGGCACTGCAGGAATGCTGTCACCACTGCCATGCATTTGGTGAAGACCCTAGGGAAAGGCCGAAGGGCATGGCCCAGAACTCGTAAAGGGATCCCTCTGCTCTGAAGCGGAGGAATCTCTGGTGGGACGGACGGATTGGGACGTAAAAGAACGCGTCCTGAAAGTCCAGAACACAGAACCACACGCCTCATTCCAGGGATGGGATTATCTGAGCCAGAGTGACCATCCTGAAAGTCCGAGACCTTAGGAACCTATTCAGGTCATGCAAGTCGAGAATGGGGCGCCAGTCCCCCGTCCATTTTGGGACGAGGAAGTACCTGGACACAAACCCAGAGTCTGGAGGAGGATCCGCCACCTTCCTGATCACCTCTTTTTTGAGGAGTAGGGTGATATCAGCTCGGCAAGCTGACAGAGAGGCTGCAGACCCCGTAGCCCCCCTGAGGGGCAACGGTTCGGAAGGGTGGGGCCTGCCTGAACTCCAGGGGCAGGCCCCTTCCTACCACTTCCAACACCCAACGGTCCGTGGTGATAGCGGACCAGGCGGAAAGGAAGTGGCGGAGCCGTCCCCCCACCGGGGGAACCCGGGGGGGAGTGACGAGGCTGGGGGGGCGACACCCCTCAACTCGTCACTGGGCAGGCTTAGAGGAGGGACCGGCAGAGGGACCTCCTGGGCCTTTACCTCCCTGCTTCCTGTAGGAGGAAGCCACGGGCTTGGGTTTGGGATGCCAAGCGCGAGCCTGCTGGCCCTGGTGCTGTTGGGTCGGACGTGCCGCAGGCGCAGAAGGATGAAAGGACTTGTGCTGCTGCTGCTGTCAGCAGCCTTTGTCCTTCTGGGCGGAGGTGACCGAGTCCAGAGTGGCATTGGACTTTTCGATCCGCTGGAGGTGACCTTCCACTCCAGGGCGGAAGAGGTCGGTCCCCAAGAAGGGGACATCTGCCAATTTGTGCTGGGTATCCGCCGTGAAGGTGGATATCCTCAGCCATGCTCTATGGCACATGGCCACCGCGGCCGCAACCGATCTGGCACAGGAGTCTCCAATGTCCAGAGCCGTTTGGAGCTGCTGTTTCGCCTCCGCCCTTCCCTGATCCCGCACCTGCTTGACCATGGTCTGCAGGTCGGCCGGGAGATGAGGGATCACCTCATCCAGGGAGCCCATCAGGGCGTGGGAGAAGTGTGCCATCAGCACAGCCGAGCTGGCCTGGCAGAGGCCTAGGGAGGACGAAGCATACACCTTGTGCCTGGCATAGTCCAGCTTTTTGGACTCCTTGTCGAGGGGCTTATCCACATCCCTAGCATTCCCGGAACGCCGGAAAACGCTATAGGTGACTAACCCCTCCGCAGAGGGGTGCTCCGAAAAACCGGACAAAGAGCCAGTAGGGACCGCATACTTCCTGGCCATCCTGGCCGGTGGAGCAGGACAGGAAGCAGGCCGTTGCCAGAGCTCCAAGGCTGGGCCAACAATGGCTTCAGCCACCAGAAAGGCCTCCATGGGTGAATCCCCTCAGTCCAGTATCTCCGTCAGGGGATACTTGGCCTGCTTGGATGTGGGCTCGAGCTGCATCCTGGTGGACTCCGAGATGAGCCGAAGCAAATCCATTAAGGACGGTGGGCTGTCGTCCATCAACTGGCCTCCAGAGGACTCCAGGTCAATGGGTCTGGAGAACAGGGAGGAGTCGTTGTCGGACTCTGAGGAGTCCGCAAAGAGCTGCCTGGGGCCTGAGCCACCCTCCACCTGCCGAGGACGGTCTAGAGTGAGGGTGACCAACAACCTGTGGGGCAGGCCCTGACCCGACCGAGAGTCCTTGGTTGGCGCCCCCGATTTCGGTTGCGTAGGCGGAGGTTCCACCACAATCGGTGGGGCAGCTGGTTTCGACCGAACAACCAGCCCAGGCTTGGGCACCTCGGCTACAGCAAGGGGTTGTTTCGGCAGGTCGGGTGACAGCCACTTGATGGCTGGGGAAGGCAACAGCGTCAGCTTGTTCCCGGACAGAAGTAACTGCTGCCACATCAGGTTCTCGTAGCATCGACGCAATTTGCGCCGAAGCCTCTCCTCTTCTGAGGAGGAAGACGAGGACAAGCGGCAGAGCCGCTTACTTCGGTGCCGAGACCGCCGATGTCGGTGGGATCGGCTGGACCGAGACGATGTCCGAGACAGAAATCCTCAGCGTTTCCGAGGACGGGTCTGGGAAGGGGCGGGGGACACACGCTTTTCCCTCGGCTCGGAAGCCTTAACCGGGGACTGTGGCACCGGAGGCGAAGGCAAGTCCTCGGTCTCCATCAGGGGAACTGGTGAAGAAGGGTTGTCGGCTTCACCAGTCCAGGGCCTCTCGACCATCTCGACCGCGTCGACGGTGTCCCTGTCAGGTCAGCAGGCCGAGACACCCATGAAGCCAGTGGCCTTAGCCGCAACCTCGACCGAAGCCGAGTGTCGACTGTCCAGGGAAGGGGACCTCTCCCGTTCCCACGAACGCCGACGATGGGACTTACCCTTTGAGTCCTTCTTTTTGGACTGAGAGGAATGTCCCGATGGCCCCTCTCCCTTCATGGAAAGGGATTCGCAAAGCTCCTTGAAAGAAGCTGAATATGAGGTACCCAGTGAGAGTGGGATAACTGCCACGACCGAGGAAGAGGATGATGCAGCCTGTGCCGCCTCCTCCTCAACGGCGATCATCTGCTCGAGTTGCTCAGCCAAGCCAGCCGCCGCGGTAACCGCCCAACAGGCCTCCTTCGACTTAAACGGCAGGTAGCACTTCTCGGGGCGCCCAAGCTGTAACCGGGCAGCGTCTTCCAGGACATTGGCCGAAAACAAACGGTATAACTCACAGGCCTGCGGGTCATGTTCTAGGCCAAGTCAGTAGACGCACGTGGAGTGCAGGTCCATCCTGGACATCTTCTGCCCACAAGAGCACCGCCGAAACCCGGGAGTCGATTTGTCCATTGCAGCCGCAAGGGAGAAACTTGACCGAAGTCTTGAAAATTTTAAAATAAGTTTTGGGCAAACCGAAGAATTAGGATCCAGTCTACATGCAGAACGTTAAGGAGGGAATCCAAGCTTCCAAGCGGTAAGGAAGATCTGGCGTCATGGGGCAGATCCGAGAGTTTTACCACCCGGGTGGGTGGGAGGAGCCAGCTTGAAGACCTTCCGGCAAGATTTAAAGCGGCAAGAAATCTGCCAGACAGTGTGGATGAACAACATATCCATGTCCCTAGAACTAACCTCTCTTCTTCAAAGACTTCTCCTTCCATTCAGCCATACCTGCGGGAGGCAAGCGCCTTGTCGTGGAGCAGTCTATCCCTAAGGCAGCAGACCCTGAAGAACACCAACGCCAAAGCTGGTTGGGTGTGAGGGACTATATCCAGACTATAGTGCTTAGTAAAACGTTGGACAAACTCCAAGTGGCGGCAGAGCAGCTATCACTTCCCAAGACTTTATAAAACAAGCCACAGAAGTGACCATGCCATGGACCAGGAAAGCTCCTTATTGTGCTTCTACTAAAGAAATACCACGATGGCAACCACTGGAAGGAATTATTTATAAACAGAAAAGCTCCATATGGGGGGGGGGCAAAGAAAACAAAAAGCTGATGGGATTTAGTGCAGTCCAAATAAAAGCGCAAAGGCTCTATGGACATTCAGTAAATGTAACAAAACGTTCCCACTATTAGAAGGGGAAGGAAGGGGAGGCACTGTTGAGCCTGGGCAAAATGGCCGCAGGGAACTGAAACTCTGCAATTCTATTACTTATAAAAGCTCTTAAATTAACTTTATCGGAAGCGGTGACTGGTACAGCAGGACTCTTCTATCATCGGAACACCGTCTGAACAGAAACGGGGAATCCTATGTAAGAAATAATGGTGTCCAACGGCACTAAAAGCAAAAATGTGCCAGGTCCTCCGGCCACACGTTCTAATCAAGGCCGCACTCTCCCAGAACCAGCCACTGAGGAAGAGGAAACACTGCAGACCTTGGGGCAGAAAATTAACTGAATGTTTACTTCCATGGCAGGACAGTCTGAAAAATCTGATTTACTAACAGGGTTACTACCCTAGAAACCGAAGGGGCTTTTCTAAACACGAAAGCAATCGAAACCAGGAAACAATCGGAAACTGCCCTGCATGCTACGACCACATTAGTGAAAGAAAACACCCACTTGCGCTCGTAACTGGGAATTTGGAGAATCAGGCATGGGCTGCTAATTTAAGAGTAATCAGCATGCCAGAACGGACAGATGAGGACCACCAGGGGCAATTTATGAAGGAACAGCTCGAACAGCAGAAAGGGCAGCCAGTACTGGACCACTCCATCAACATCCAGAAAGCCTACAGAGTGACCTTCCAGGGATGACCCATGAACACGGACACTCCCCAGGCAATAGTTTTGGTGGTCAACAGAGTGGGGACTCAGGATTTCATCCTGGCTTTTGCCAGACAGAAATCCACCATGTTGCAGGACAATCAGCACGTTTCTATCTACCCAGACTTAAGTTATGCCACCCGCCAGAAGAAGAGGTTTGATGCTGTTCGTGCCTTGCTCCGCGAGGCAGGGATCTCCAACGGCATGTTGTTTCCAGCTTGTATACGAGGAGAAAGTCTTCATTTGTTTCAGATCCCATGGGGGCTCTGAAATAAGCCTAAAAGTATGTGCAGCCCCAGAGACGCAGAAATGAGCTGTCCCGCACAGACTCCAAGGATAAAAATGAAACTGACACTTGAAAAGAAAGAAAGGAGTTCGTATTCAGGTTTGTTTGCAACCAATTGACTTTTTGCCCATAGTAATCTCTCAGTGAGTGTTTTCTACTCAATCTGTTACAGCTATAGTAAATTAGGGTGGGATACTGTTAGGCGCTTTGTAAGGGTAGATAGTCCTTAAGGTTTTTGTTCTCTTTCTCTAAGGTCTATACTAAATGAAGTGCTTGAAGGGGCTTGAATGTTTCCACTTTGATTTTTGGTATGGGTATTAGGTAAATGGAAGGCTATGCACTGAAGAGTATGCAACTTAGTAAATGCAGAGCTACAATCCTAAACTGTTGGTACCTGAGTGGTACACTACAGATGGTTAAAGCATGTTTTTTCTCCAATTTCCATAATAGGAGAAAGAGACTAGTTTTAATGACTACAATTTTTTGTATTGTTCATTATCTTGCAGATCATGGGCTTTCTACTACAACACAGTTTCTTAACTATAGCTTCATTTATGTTTTATTAAGGTTCCCCCAAATGAAGATGCATCTTACTTATGATATATGTACTTTTTATTGGCATGTATTAAGGAGGGTGGTGCCCTTAACTGTTAAAGAATGTCTGTCTTCATGTATTGCATTTGGAAAAATAAAATGTATGTTTACTGTAAAATTAATAAGCAAATTAAAAAAAAGGTGGGGAAGGAAAATATAGTGAAAAGTGAATAGTCTGATTCAATGTGAAATCAGACAATCTTGCAGAGAAAATGAGGACTGCTCTGTAGAGACTTGCTCAGAGTGAAAAATAAGATATGAAGGTTCCACAGGCAGAGCCTGTATCTTGGACACACTAGGTGCAGAGGTAACAGCAATCAAGAACTATATCTTCCATGTCAGGATGTGCAAGATGGAAGTAGCAGTGGGTTCAAAAGAAGTCCCCTTAAGAATTTTGAGAAACAGATTAAAGTCCCACATTGGATCTGTTTATGGAACAAGGGATAGACAGAACAGTTACATAAGAACTTACCGTAACAGTAGATCTTCGAGAGGATCTCAGTCATCAGGTTACACACAAGATTTTCAGCAGTACAACTGGGGCGGCCCTTGTCTGCCCAATAAAGACATAAATGGCCCTGCTCCATCGTCAGTTCTTTCCCCCTGAGAGGAAGGGAGCAAAGCTCTTGCCATAGGGGATCGAGAAGAGAAAGAGAGATGCTCAGGCCTAAATAAAAGGCTGGATACAACAGATAGCCAGTTCTAAGAAAAAGCCACATACAAAAGGAGAATGGTGGGAGGGACGGCAGACCGGATGACGTATCTCCTCAAAGATTTACTGTCATGATAACTTCTTACGTAACTGATCCATCTTCATCAGAGGTATCTCAGTCACCAGGTCACACATATGGAACGAGTCCCAAGCAGTTACACATCCACTTTGACAGTCTGGGAGGAAGGACAACCCGAAACTTGGGACAGAAGGCCCTGCAGAACAGCCCTGCCAAAGTCTGCACGGGCTCTAGAGGCAATGTCCAGACTGTAGTGCTTGGTGAAAGCATGGGCAGTACTCCAGGTGGCAGCAGCGCAAATGTTAACGGCTGAGACCCTTATGAAACATGCCAAAACAGATAGCCTTGCCCCTTGTGGAAGGGGCATTCACCGTCACTGGCAATTCTTTGCCATGCTTCTTGTTGCAGAACATAATACAGTCTGCCAACCATTTGGACAAACACTGTTTAGAAACCTTAATGTCCTTTTTATCTGAGGTGAAAGAAACAAAAAGCTGCTTCGACTTTCTGCATTCCTTAGTTCGGAGCAGACAGTACTTCAGAATTCTATGCAAAATGCTCAGGAAAATAAACAGGTAGGTGGATAGATTGGTTTAAGGTAAACTCAGACACCACCTTGGGGTGCAGCAGGCAATAACCATTAGGACAAACCCGCCAGGCGCCAGGACCCCACGGAAACCCTCTCGCTAGCAGTCTTCAGCGGGGACCACTGACATCAAAAATGGTATAAAAGGGGCGGTCCCCAGCCCCACCTCTTTTCTCCCGCCATAGACCAAGTGTCTAGGATGGAAGAAAAACCGGGCAGGCTCTATGCCAAAAAATTAACAGCAAAAAGAAAGTCAGTGGGTGAGACAGGATTGAATAGGGCCCTGTCCCAATTGTTCTGGAGAAAATAAATGCAGGGATCTGTTCTATTCTCTCCTTTTCTGTCTCTTCTCTGTCTGGTTGAGCAACCAAATTTTCTCGTGAGACCTAGGACTTGATCACCCTGATGGTCTTGCAATTCTCTGCCTCTCGCTAGCTATCTTCTCTTGCTGTTCTGTCTCCCCCCCCCTTGCATATCTGCTGGTATAAAATATATGTGAATCATGTGGAAGAGTAACGGATACTGGGATCCCTTTCTTTAGAAATATATCTAGTTCTACTGTTAAAATGTATATAGCTATATTGTTTAAATTGTTTGGAATTCAAGGGGTTAACCTGAGAAGCTAGTTTACAAACTCTCTGAGAAGCTGTAAGCAAGAGGTCAGTTCTGGGACACAATGTTCTTTTTGCCACACTTGTTGAAATGTACAAGAACACTGTATGAGAAACATGCTGTTTTCTTAATGAACGGGGGGGGGTTGCAAAGACTTATAAAAACAGAGCTGCAATTTCTTGCGAGAGAGAGAAACGGGGGCTGAGACTGGAAATTGAGAAGAAACCCAGATGGACTTTCTCTGTTTATACTGCCTTTGTAAATAGTTATACTGGACAATTTTATATTTTTATTTTACTGTTACTAATAATGAATCACTTGTGAATTTTACAACTACTCCTGGTTTTCTTATGTTTCCTGACCTGTGCCTCGACAACGGGGGAGGGAAGGAGGAAGGGAAAGCAACGCCTGCTGCAAGAGCTCTTTTGGAAGATCTACGGTTATGTAAGCTCTTACATAACTGTACTATCTTACTTTGAGTTGGAGCTCTTGCAGCAGACAATAACCGTTATCACTGAGTCCCAAGCAATAAAAGGATAAAGACTAGGAAAGTCTGGGAGGAGTCTGAAAAAAAACTTCCCAACTAAGGACAGAGGAGAGAAGGCCCTGGAGGACCACCAGGCCAACCCAGTCCTACATCTGGAGGCCACGTCCAAGCTGCAATGCTCAATGAAGGTGTGAACATAACTCCAGGTGGCCGCTGCACAGATGTCTGCTGTGGAGATGTTTCAGAGAGAGGTACAGGAGGCAGCCACCCGGTAGAATGGCCTTCTACCATACCTGGTATGGGCATGTTGTACTTGTAACAAAAATGATGCAGCTGACCAACCAATTAGACAATGTCTGCCTGAAAACCGGTATGCCTCCTCCCCGAGTTGTGGGAGCAAGCGAAACAAACTGATCCGTTTTGAAAGAGCCGTATAGTTCAGATAATGTGAAGCATTCCATGGATGTCGAGTTTGTTTTATTTAACCCCAGCGTGCTTCGGGATAGTAAACTGGCAGGTGAATGTCTTGATTTAGGGTAAACCCTGATGCCACCTTAGGTAAAAACTTAGGATCTGTACATAAGGACACACTGTACTTATGAAAAAACAAATAGGGCTCTCTACAAGTCACAGCCTGAAGCTCCAAAATTCTTCGTGCGGAAGAAAAAATTACTCACCTTAGTAATGTTTCTTCTAATGGAGTCTTGCTATATTATGACATATGCAGTGAGTCCAAACCTTCAAGCTGCTCCGGAGGAGAAAGAGTTAACTTTCCATGCCAGGCAAGGAACTCTGAGCACAAGCTCGGTTGTAAACCCTGTCTGTTGTTCTTCAAACTCAAACTGTCAGATCTTTACGAGCAAAACTCACTAAGGTTCTGTGTGGAAGCTGTAAACCTACACTAGCCAACTGGCTACTAAATATAAGAACACATTTTTTGGTCCAAAAACAAAGACTCAAGTCAGGGGACCCAAAAAATGAAAAACACAACACCTAATCACCCCAAAAGGGAGGGGTGAAAAAACAAGGTGGCATCTACTAAGTGCCAACACTGCACTGCCCACCCACATCCCAAAAGCAAAGGTTCTGAGTGGGGCAGGCGGGGGGTCATAATATAGCAAGACTCCATTAGAAGAAACAACATTACTAAGGTGAGTAATTTTTTCTTCAAACAACATGAAGTCTTGCTATATTATGACATATGCAGACTACACAGCAGTACCTCCATGGAGGAGGGACAGAACCTACTTAGGAAATAGGCTCTGAAGCACAGCTGTGCCAAACCGAGCATCACTCCTAGCCTGGATGTCCAGGGAGTAATGCTTGGTAAAAGTGTGAACTGTTTTCCAGGTAGCTGCTTGACATATCTCTAGGATAGGGATGTCCCTGGCAGCAGCCAGAGACACAGCTGTACCTCTGGTAGAGTGAGCCCTCAGGCCTGAGGGAGGAACCTTACCCAGTTTTTTCATAGCAAAATTGGATACAAGAGACAATCCACCTGGCGATGGATCTTTTAGTGGCAGGTTTCCCTTTACCAGCCTCACCATGTGAGGAACAGTTGGGGGGGGAGTCAAACCTGTGACCCTTGGTACATTCTATGTATTAACTAAGGGCTCTTTTGACATCTAAACTGTGCAGTCTCCTCTCGCCAGAGGAGGAATGGTCAGTGAAGTACACAGTGAGAGACATAGATTGATTAAGGTGGAAGTCTGAAACCACCATAGGCAAGAATTTTCTGTTAGTCCTGAGGACCACCTTATCTCTATGAAAGGAGATAAAATCAGGCTCCACTGACGATGCTTGTAATTCACTTATGCGCCTGGCAGAAGTGATGGCTACCAAAAACACAGTTTTCCAAGTCAAGTACTTAAGCTCTGCTGAAGACAAGGGCTCAAAAGGAGGCTGCATAAGCTGGGCAATGCAAATATTAAGATCCCAGGTAGGGGCAGGGTCCCTGAATGGGGGGTTGGTGTGAAGCAACCCTTTGAAAAACTTGGAGAATACAGGATGAGCTGAAAGAGAAGAGGGTTTACTTGCTGATAAGAAAGCAGACACGGCTGCCAGGTGCACTTTTAGGGTAGCTGGTCTCAGCCCAAAGTATTCAAATGCACCATATAATCCAGGACTGTGGGTAAGTCAGCAGATTCTGGGAAATATACTTGCCAGAGCACCATATGGAAAATCTCTTCCATTTGGATTATAAGTAGCCCTGGTGGAAGGCTTCCTAGAAGCCTTCAAGATATCAATACACCTTGGCGAGGTGTGGGTCAGCAAACTGTAACTCTTCAAGAGCCAGGCCTTGAGATTGAGAGATTTGAGGTTCGGGTACCAAACTCTCCCCTGAGCACAGGTTAACAGATTGCGACTCCTGGGAAGACACAGGGGAAGGTGGACTGCTAAGGACATAAGGAGTGGGTACCAGGACTGTCTGGCCCAATCTGGAGCAATCAGGATCATCTTGCAGGGTTGAGATCTGATTTTGACTAGCACCTTGAACAGAAAAGGGAAGGGGGCAAAAACAGAGAGAAACTTCCCTTCCCAGCTGAGTAGGAAGGCATCCAGAGGGACTGAGCCCAGCACTGGGGGCCTGCAGCAAAAAAGGGGAAGTTGGTGATTGTCTGGGGCTGCAAAAAGATCTATCTGCGGGGTGCCCCATCTGGCAAATACTACCTCCAGTACTAGGGGATCCAGTGACCATTCGTGATGGCCCTGGGAAATCCTGCTGAGAGCATCTGCCAGGACATTGTCCTTGCCTGGGAGGTGAACTGCAATAAGGAAGGTGTTTAGAGAGTAAGCCAGAGACCACAACTTCATTGCTTCAGTGCACAAGGCCGTAGACCGAGTGTCCCCTTACTTGTTGATGTACCACATTGTGGTGGTATTGTCTGTTCTGACCTGAATAACTTTGTTCCGAACAGATTTGGAAAAAACTTGAAGTACTAGAAAAACTGCTCTGAGTTCCAACAGACTGATGTAGAGCAGAGATTCCTGAGGGGACCACAATCCCTGGGTAGTGAGGTCGCCCATGTGAGCTCCCCACCCCAAGAGGGACGCATCTGTAGTAAGGATTAAGGAGTGAGACTGAGGGACGAAGGGGACCCCCTGTCTCAGATTGCTCTGGTCCTGTCACCACTGAAGGGCTTGGATCAGGGTTCGAGTCACTGGGATCAATTTGGTTAGAGGGTCTCTCCTTTAAGACCAAAAGGCTCTCAAATGGAACTGGATGTCCTTCATCTGAAATCTTGCTCCCTGCACTACTGCTATAGAAGCAGCCATGTGCCCCAGGAGCTGCAGAAAATGCCTTGCTGGTCGAGAGACCTGCAGGGTGAAAGAGGAGGACAGAGAGACCAGGGTCCTTGCTCTTTCCAGAGGAAGGAAGGCTCTGGCCTCTTTTTGTGTTCAGTTCTGCACCTACGAAGGTGAGAAGCTGAACAGGCTCTAGAACTGACTTTGGAAGACTGAGAAGGAAACCTAGAGATGTGAGCAGTTGCTGAGTTACCTGAAGATGTAATTTGACTAGGTCTGGAGACTGGCCTACTATGAGCCAGTCGTCCAAGTAAGGAAAGATGGCAATCTTTTGCCTTCTTAAGTGGGCAACTGCTACTGCCAGGCATTTTGTGAATACCCTCGGGGCAGAGGTGAGGCCAAAGGGCATTGCTCTGAAGTGGTAATGGCCTGAGGGCAGTTCGAATCTGAGGTACTTTCGATGGGAGCTTCTGATAAGAACATGGAAATAGGCATCCTTGAGGTCCAGGGACGCTAGCCAGTCCACTGGCCTTAGAGAGGGTAAAATAATTCCCAGAGTCACCATTTTGAATTTTGGTTTTAAAAGGTGCTTGTTTAGGTATCTGAGATCCAGGATGGGCCGCCATTCTCCTGTCTTTTTTGGGGTAAGGAAGTACCTGGAGTACAACCCTTTGCCCTGGTGTAGGGGTGGAACCCTTTCCATAGCTCTGAGAGCCAGGAGGGTAGAAACTTCTGTCTCTAGGGCAAGTGCCTCTGATGGATTTGCAGGTGGAAAGGACCTGGTTCTCATTTTTGGAAATTTTTTGAAGCGGAGAACCAGTCCCTGGCTTACTACTTCCAGGACCCACTTGTCTGATGTTAAAGACTTCCAGTCCTGGACAAAGTAAGCCAGCCTGCCCCCTACTGGTAGTGGAGAATCGGCCCTGGCCACCCCATCAGGGTGCCTGCTTGGAAGGGGCTTTAGGCTGAGGGGTGGAAGCAGGCCTGCTTGTACCCAGTCTGCCTCTCCCTGAAGAACCCCTCTGGGCATAAGCTGAAGAGGAGGCCTGGGCTTGCTATAAAGGCTCATAAAAAGGTCTGCCCCTGCCCCTGGAAGGCTGCCTTTGAGGAGTGGCCTGCCTTTCCTTGGCCTGTGCACTCCTATAGGTGGTCCTATACTCATCCATTTTCTTCATGTAATTCTCTGTCTGCTCCCCAAACAGAGAGTTACCCACAACAGGAAAATCCATGGCCTTAGTCTGGGTATCCTGAGACAGGCTAGTACATCTGAGCCAAGCCATCCTGCGAAGAGCCACAGATGTAGCCATGACTCTTGATGACACATCATTAGAGTCCACTGCAGCATGAAATTGCACCTTAGATGCCTCAATACCATCAGCAGCCACCTGCCCCAGCTCCTTGGCAAGCTGGCCAGGGACCTGTTTTGCTACAGCCATAACAGTATCATCTGGATTTCTGGTATCTAGCAACATAAGCCGTATAATTTGCCTCTGAGTCCCAAGGATGCTGCCATGTACTGTTTCTTGGCCATGGCATCAATCCTCCTGGAGTCCTTGTCAGGGGGGTGTGAAGCCAAGGGAATATTTGCCTTGTCACAGGCTGCAGCCTGCACTACCCCAACATGGCTGCATTGTTGTGTAAGGAACTCCATATCAGAGCCTGACAATGTGTACCTCTTGTCCATTCTTTTATCCACAGGAGGTATAGTGTGAGGAGTTCTTAGAATTTTGCACTCCGTTTCCCAAAAGATTTATGCAAAGGAATAGACAGTCTCCTAGACTCTGGGATATCCATCATTTCTACATAGTCAGGCTCCTCTTGATCATCACAGCTTCCTCCATAGGGCTGGAGGGTTTCAGCCCCTTTTTTATAAAACATAAAATGAGAGGGGACTCAGAAAGCCTAGGGGAGACACTCCTGAAGGTCTGTCTGGGGAGATGTCCGGTTCAATGGGCACATCCAGACTTTCAAATCCACATTCACTCTCCTCATACTCCTCTTCCCCCTCCTCCGGTTCATAAAATTCCTCTAAATCATATTCTTGAACCGGTGGAACCGACCGAACCGTACGCTTACCTGATGGTGCCAGTTCGGTCGGAACCGGGGAAAGCGACTGGACAATTTTAATCACTTTGGCTATTTCTTCAGCGGTTGGAGAGGAAATTCTGGCTCCACACCTGCTGATTTTCTAGTCCTTTTTGCTGGAACCGACTCCTCCGAGTCGGCTCTCCTTTTGCCAGAGGAAGTCTCGCCCTGGTCAGAGGGCACTCCCTCCAGTTCGGTTACAACCGAACCGGGCTGGCCATCCGGGTCAGCGGACTTCTTAGCCTCCTTTCCTAAGCCTACCAACTCTCTTATCCAGGGTAGCTGCAGGAAAATTTTGCAAATCTGGCAGTCTGCATTGAGGTGGTCAAACCCCAGATAATAAACACAGGTGGTGTGGGGTCAGCCTTGGCAAAGGCTTCCCCACAAACACTGCAGTGTTGAAACCCAGTGGGCCCGGTTTTTCTTTTGGGTTTCTCAGACATAGTGCCAGCTTAACCAAAACTTGCCCATTTATGGCAATCCGCCAAGCAAGACTCTCTTATCGGTTCCCAACCGTGTCACGGGTCGTGGAAAAAAACGTAATGAAATCCATTTTTTTTTTTTTTTTTTCGAACCGATAAGAACCGGGAACCGCACTCTAGAAGACAGATTAATGTATTTACAACAACCTGATCGGTTCAAACCGAACTGATAATACCGTTTACAAGTTCCACACAGAAAGAAAATGTAAAACCTATCTAGTACTTACAATACCACAGACTGAGCTTGAACCGACTGGTTGCGGTTTAAATTCGGTCAAAAAAACGAAAAATTAATACTTTAACCGACAAAATGAACCGAGCAGAAGGACAAATCTCTGGAGCGACTGTTCAGTGAGGCGGAGTAAAGAATCTGACAGTTTGAGTTTGAAGAACAACAGACAGAGTTTTCAACCGAGCTCATGCTCAAAGTTCCATGCCTGGCATGGAAAGTTAACTCTTTCACCTCTGGAGCAGTTCGAAGGTTGGGACTCACTGCAGATGTCATAATATAGCAAGACTTCATGTTGTTTGAAGTAACTGCAACTAAAAAACCAAAAAAAAAAACAAAAAAAAACTTTCCACAGCAGAAAGCGTAACTCGCAACCCGCGGTTAGTTCGGGGGGGGGGGGGTGCATGAGCATTTCCACCATAAAGAGGAGATCCCATGGAGGACTGGGATCTCTGATGGCAGGCTTTAAGTGCAAGATGCCCCGCAAGAAAGTACAGGACACGTCCAGCTGAGTAAGGGTATTGCCCTCCACTGCTGCATGATATGCTGAAACAGCAGACAGATGCATTTTAATAGAGGAGTAGCTCAGACCATTCTCAAACAGAGAGAGAGAAAAGACTCAAGGACGGAGTTCAGGGGACAAGAAAAGGGATTAAGCTGGCGATAGGCCAAATCTATTCTACTTCATGGCACATGTGGATCTAGTGAAGGGTTTCCTGGCTGCCACCAGGACATCTGCTACCCACCGAAACAGTGTTAGTTCAGGTGCACAATGACCTCCTTAGGGCGAGAGACAGAGGGAAGGAGTAGATTCTCATTCTCCTCGACCTCTCCTCACCATGCAACATGGTAGACCGTGTTGTGCTGCTTGACCATCTCAGAGAGTACTGTGAGCTTGCTGGCACTGTCATCTGCTGGTTTGAGTCCTACCTTGCTAACAAGATAACAGGTAGTGATGGGGAACGTCTCCTCCTCCTAGAGCCTCCTGTCCTGTGGAATACGTCAGGGTTCGATCTTGTCTCCAATGTTGTTTGATGTACACATGCTGCTCCTTGTGAGCTCATTAGGAAGTACAATCTGAGTGTTCATTGCTATGCTGATACCACCCAACTGTATCTTTCCTTTGCCCCTGGAACATCTGATGCTGTGGATGTGCTTAACAGCTGCTTGGCCAAGATTAATGACTGGATGTCCTCTAGCTGGTTGCAACTGAACCCTGATAAGATGGCAGTCCTGGTACTGGAGTCGAACCAAAGGAATGATAGGATTCGATCTTTATTTGACCAGGTGAAACACACTTGAGAAACACTCATTTACAAGGTGGGCCTGGGCAGGTTCCCAAAGTTTTTTGGGTTTTTTTTGTTTGTTTTTTACACAAAGGTCAAAAATATACAAGAACTACAAATAAGCTAGTAGGAGACCAGAGGTTAAACACAAGAATTTGTACATGGGTACATAGTACGGAGAGAAGTAATCAATGGTGTGTACATTATATTGAATGAATACAACAACGCACTACAACAGTATGTACATATTAAGTGCACAGCAAATGCTTACAGCAGGTATTTGTTGGGAACAAATACAGCAGACGGGTAACACATACTAATCCTGTGACGGTGGACTAAGAGTGCCAGAGCTGACTTTGCAGAAGGAAAAGGGGAGAAGAGAGTAGCAGACAAGATCGGAAGTACATATATGATGGATGGTGGATTGCCTCTGGTGTGGTAACTGGTCTCTTCCTGGGCCTACACCACTGATGGCTTCCTCTAGGGTGCATGATCTCAGCGTGTTCCTCGACGAAGGACTGACATTCGAAGCCCAGGTATCGTCCATTGTCCAAAGTGGTTTCTACCACTTGAGGAACATCACCAGGATCAAACCCCTAGTTCCGCCTGAGGACCTCCCTATCCTGCTACATGCCTTTGTGACATCCAGGCTTGATTACTGTAATGCGGTCTACTTCAGGGTCTCTAGAGGTACCCTCCGCCAGCTGCAGCCAGAGCAAAAGGCTGCTGACGGACTTTCCAAGTTCAGTCATGCAACTCTGGTGCTGTGAGAACTGCACTGGCTGCCGGTCAGGTGGAGGGTTATCTTCAAAGTGGGCTTACCCACTTTTAAGGTCCTAGCTATCTGTATGTCCTCCTAACACCTGCTGCTCTAGTCTGCTCCCTCGGTTTCTCCTCTAGGGGCCTCCTGACTATTCCAAGGACGAGATTAAAAACCACTAGCCCTGTCCTTTGAAATTCATTTTTAAGGGCTGCCTAAAGACCTTTTTGTTTGCACTGGCCTTCCCAGATATACAGCTTAAGATAATTCCACTTCTTAAAAGCTTGCTTCTGTATTTTATCCTGTTTTAATTATATTTTATTAATTTTAATATTTATGTATTCATGTACCGTCCTTTTTCCTCGATTGCTGTATGTAAGGTGCCCAAAGCCTCCAGGACTGCGTATCCAAGAAATAAAATTTGCCTTGTCTTATGGGAAACCCAATATCGTGCACTCGCTTGGTCTGCACGAGCCATGCAAGAAGAGGCAGGGACTTGACATCCAGACTGATCAAACTGCCCCGGTCTTGGAAGAGCAAGTGCAAGCTCAGAGGCAGGAGAACTGGGAGGTTCCACTGCCAGCTGTTGAAGTAAGTAGTGGGAACCAAATCTGCCGAGGCCAAAAGGGTGCAATGAGAATCGTCTCTGCTCCTTCCGCCTGAAGCTTTATACGTAGCCTCTGTAGAATGGGAAAGGGAGGAAAGGCATAGAGGAACCTTCCTGTCCGGGAGAGGGACAATGCATCTCACCAGTAAACTCCAGGCCCTGGATCTAGCGAGCAGAAACTGGGCAGTCTGGCGTTGAGTGGGGATGCAAGAAGGTCCAACTCTAGTCGTCCCCATCTGTTGAATAATTGGTCTGCTGCCGACTGAAGGAGCTCCCACTCATGAGCCTTGGACCAAGACCTGCTTAGGCTGTCGGCCAAGATGGTTTGGATGCCTGGAATATGAACGGTGGCGAGCATGAGGCGGTGTTCCAGTGCCCAATACCTGACCCTCACTGCATCTCTGCAGAGGTGATAAGAGTGAGTTCCCTACCCCCCCGCTGATGTAAAAGACAACTGACATATTGTCCATCTGAATGAGAAGATAGCCCAAAGATAAGTCTGCTTAAAAAGCCTGCAAGGCATTCAGGACTGCTCGCAACTCTAGAACGCTGACATGGAGAGACTGCTCATCTGGTGACCAGGTCCCCAGGTCTGCCTGGTCTCCAGGTGAGCGCCTCAACCGAGACCCGAAGCGTCAGTAGTCAGAACTCATATCGGGGGCTCTTGTCGGAAGAGAACCAGTCGATAGATTGAGTGGGTCCAACCACCACGTTAGTGTCCTGCAAACTGGTTTGGAAACCAAGACTGGCTGATCTAAGTCGTTGGACCTCTAGTCCAACTGCACCCTGAGAGTCCATTGAGGGATCCTCATATGGAGGAGAACCATAGGGATGGCTGCCGCCATGTGACCAAGGAGTCTCATACAGACTCTGACCAGGACATGAGAAGCAGAGGATACCAATCGGGCCTGATCACAAAGGCGATCCGTCCTGTCTGGAGGGAGGAAGGCTACATCCTGTACTGTGACCAAGACTGGCCCTACGAATTGGAGTCTCTAGCTGGGCCACGGGGACGACTTTAGGATATTCAGGGTGATCCCAAGCTCTCAGAAGAGTGTAACGGTGTCTCTGAAAGGGTGAAGCAGCTGTTTTCTTGTGTGAGCCACAAGGAGCCAGTCGTCCAGGCAGGGAAAGATGTAATGACCCCATTGACGCAGAGCCGCAGCCACCACTGCTAGGCAGCTGGTGAAGACTCTAGGAGCAGAGGAGACATCGAACGGAAAGGCTCAAAACTGGTAATGTCAGCCCTGGAAGAGGAATGGCAGGCAGCTCCTGTGGGGCAGAAAAATCAGAATGTGCAAGTATGCATCCTGCATATCTGGAGAGCACAGCCAGTCCCCTTGGCGCAGGAGGGGAATCAGACCTGGCAGCATGACCATCCTGAACATCTTGTATTTGATTAACTTGTTCAGGGAGCTGAGATCCAGGATGGGCCGAAGGTCCCCAGTCTTTTTGGGAACTAGAAAAACATGCGAATACCACCCATTTCCTCGTTGATTCGGGGGGACTGGCTCTACAGCCCGCTTCTGCAGGAGGGCCTGAATTTCCTCTTCGATCAGGGGGACATGAGAATTAGGATAATTGGAGGACACTGGTGGAGTATCCGGAGGTATCTGCTCGAACTCCAGAGTATGACCTCTCTTTTCGAGCTGTAGAACCGAGAGGTCTTATGTGTTTTTGATCCAGCCCTCGAGATGGAGGGAAAAGTGACCCCCCCCACCACTTCCCCAACTGATTGTGCTGGAGGAAGGGGGTCTGGCAAGGAGTCATCTCAATGCTCTGGAAGAAAGCAGAGGGGCCGGGCGAGGACTTAGTGGCTCAAGAGGCAGAGCTTCCCGGTGTCTGGGAGGAGGGCCTTTCTTTTGAAGCCACCCCTCTGCTGAGGCTGGTTTCAGACCTCTTGCCCGGAGGGCTTTCAAAATGACCATTTTCTGAAGGGTTTTTGATTCCCCTTGTACATTTTTTGGAAGGACCAAATGGACTTCCTGGACTTTTGGAGGCGATTAATCAGTTTTTCTGTCTCATCTCCAAAAAGGACTAAGCCATTAAAGGGGAGGCCCAGGATGCCCAACTGCAGATCCTGGGAGAATCCTGAGATCCTAAGTCAGGCATGGCACCCGAGACAAACTCTGGAGGCTGCAGCTCTGGATGCCATATCTGCAGTGTCATATGAGGCACACAACACAACCCTAATCTGAGTAGGTCCAGGAGCTTTTTTTTTTTTGTGTGTGCAGAGTCAGGGAGGGCCTGAGCTATTTCGATACCTTTCTCTACAGGGCATTCTGGCACTGCACCATGTGTGTGTGAGAAAGTTAAGGGACCTGATGGAGCAAGTGGAGGCCGAGTAGACCTTTGTGCCCATCTGATCAATGTAGCTGGAATCCTGTTCAGGTGGCTGAGTGCTTAGGCGTTTAGGCTCCTTTGATCTATCATGAGCAAGGCCCCCTGTTTTCTGCGGTTCTGCAGCAAGCAACGACTGCCGCAGAAATTATGACCTGCCATAGAATTTGGGGCTGGCTGCAGAAATTGCACAGAAATTACAACAGTAAGTTAGACAGAGACTGACACCACTCCTTTCAAGCAATTCCTCTGCCTGTTCGTAGCTTAACAGGAAAGTACAGTTAAGTAAGAACTTACTGTAACAGTAGATCTTCGAGAACAGCTCTTGCAGCAGGTTACACCATTAGGACTGAAGCCGGCAGGTGTCAGGACCTCACGGAAAAATTCTAACTAGCTATCTTCAGCGGGGAACGCCCCCGACGATGGTCCCGCCTCCGACGCCAGGCGTGGTACATAAGAGGCGGTCCCACAGATTCCCAGTTCTCCCGCTGGAGACCCCAGCCGCAGGATGACATCAGAATGGGAGACCGAGGATCCACCGTCAGAAGAAAATAAGGAATGAAAATCCCAACATGTAGAGGTAAAGCCATGCCTCCTCCAAGGGGGAAGGTGGGCGGGAAGGTACCTGCTGCAAGAGCTGTTCTCAAGATCTACTGTTATGGTAGTTCTGCCAACTGTACTATCTTACTTCTCTGAGACACAGCCTTTGCAGCAGGTTACACCATTAGACTGATTCCCAAGCAGTAACGCTGCCAGAAATTCCGGAAGGAGGATAATAGGAAATACATTCCAGCTCCTGAACCTAGGACAGGAGACCCTGCAGCACCGCAAGGTCAAATCAGCCCCACGCCGAGAGGCAATGTCCAGGCTATAATGCCTGATAAAGGTATGCACAGAGCTCCAAGTAGCTGCAGCACAAATAGCAGAGATGGACACGTTTTTGAGTGCTGCAAAGGAAGTGGCCACACCCCTGGTAGAATGACCCCGGATAGAACCCGGAAGGGGCTTTTGTTTTATATCATAACAGTAGGAAATACACTGGACAAGCCAGCTAGACAAAGTCTGTTTGGATACTGATTGGCCCATCATTCTCTCAGAGAAGAAACAAAAGCTGATCAGAACTACGAGAGGGTTTAGTTCTGTTGAGGTAATACCTCAGGCTGCGTGAACATCCAGGGTGTGAGCAAAGCCTCTCCTCTATTTGAATAACTCGGGAAATAGACCGGAAGGTCAATATCTTGGTTTAGAGTGAATGAAGAGACCACCTTAGGCAAAAACTTAGGGTTAGTCCTCAGGGATACTCTGTCCCGGTGGAAAACTAAATAAGGCTCTTTGCACATGAGAGCGTGAAGCTCAGAAATTCTTCTCGCTGAAGTAACAGCAACTAAAAATAACGTCTTCCACGACAGAAAACGTAGCTCGCAATCCACGGCAGGTTCAAAGGGAGGAAGCGTGAGCTGTTCCAAGACAAAGAGCAGATCCCATGGAGGCACAGGGTCCCTAATGGGAGGCCTAAGGTGTAACACTCCCCTAAGAAATTCCCGAGAGGCGTCCAGTTGAGCTACTGTACGATGCCCCACTGGGAGGTGATAGGCAGAAATGGCACAAAGATGTACCTTAATAGAGGAGTAGGCTGGCCTGAATGAAAAGGAGAGGAGATAATCCAACACTACTCCCACAGGACAACCTAAAGGGAAAAATCACGAGCACGTGACCATAAACAAAAGCGCCATTTCATGGCGTCACGTGACAAGCGTTGCCGGTTTTCTGGCTGCAGAAAGAACTTCTGCAACCTCTTACAGACCCCCTGACGCAAGATGGCTATGCCCTCTAGGAGCCAAGCATGCAGGTTCAGAGAACGAGATCCGGATGGACCAATGAACCTTTCTCCTGAGACAGTAGGTGGAGCTGAGAGGCAACGGGAGCGGGGTCCCAGATTGCTGAACCAACAAAGGAACCAGATCTGTCTGGGCCAGAATGGGCCACCAGAATGATGTATGGTGCTCCCGCGCAGTTTGAGAAGAACTCTCTGGATCAACGGGAAGGGAGGAAAGCGCATAGGAATCTGTTCTCCCAGGAGGATAACGCTGCCCGCTAGAAAAAAACACTAGGCCCTGGATCTAGCGAAAAAATTGGGCAGTTTTATGTTGGATGGGGATGCTAACAAGTCTAGTTCTGGAATTCCCCAGCGAAGAAACAGGTCCTCTGCTACCTCTTGAAGGAGTTCCCACTCATGGACTCTGGCCTGGGAGCAGACTCAGGCGTCTCAATCGTGTTGTCCACCCGGGAACATGCACAGTGATCAGATTTGCGCCGTGTCCAATTACCCAATCCCACACCCTCATGGCCTCCCTGCAAAGGGGGTAAGAATGTGCGCCCCCTTGTTTGTTGAGGTAATACATCACCGCCGTGTTGTCTGTCTGAAGCAGGAGAGTACACGGTGGGATTACTGACTGAAAGACCTGCAGGGCATAGAGAACCGCCCTCATCTCTAGGACACTGATATGGAGATGAGCTTCCAGCGGGGTCCACGTACCCTGGGACTTCACCCGTCCAGGTGTGCCCCCCCACCCAAGACCTGAGGCGTCTGTGGTGAGGGTTACCTCCGGGGACGGCGCTACAAACGGGACGCCCTTGGAGAGCAACCCGGGGACTAGCCACCACTGCCAGTCTCGGATCACTGAGTTAGTGATCCTGACCGGATGCTGCAAGTGGTCTTGCCTTTGGTTACATTGCACCTTGAGCATCCACTGGGTTACCCGCATGTGGAGCCTTGCGAAAGGGACAGTAGGAATGGCCGCAACCATGTGTCCGAGCAAGCGAAGGACCGACCTGGCAGGTACGATCTTGTTCGATGACAAATCCCTTATGAGGGACCTGATGCGTTCCGCCTGTCGTCGGAAGAAAAAACTCTTCCTGAACAGTGTCCAGTACAGCTCCTATAAACTGCAGTTTCTGACGGTACCAGGAGAGACTTCTCGATTATGGAGAATGCCCAGAGATTGGAACAAGTCCTGGGTGCTCTGGACCATGAGTAACAACGCCTGGAGGTGCCATGAAGCCAGTCGTCAAGGTACGGGAACACATAGTAGCCCTGTCTCCTCAGAGATGCTGCCACCACTGCCATGCACTTGGTAAAGACCCTTGAATGGGATGACAGTCCCAACGGAAGAGCTCGAACTGAAAGTGGTGGTCGAGAAACTCGAAGCGCAGGAACCTCTGGTGCGCGTGAGCTATGGGGATATGCAGGTATGTGTCCTGCATGTCTAGAGATGCTAAAAAGGTATCTTGTTTCAGCATGGGAATAAGGCCCGGAAGAGCCACCATGCGGAATCTTTTGTAGGCGACCGACACGTTGAGGTCGCTGAGGTCCAGAATCGGACGGAGGTCCCCTGATTTCTTGGGAACCAGGAAGAAGTGGGAATAATATCCTCGTCCTCTCTGGTTTTCCGGGACGTACTCTATCGCTCCTTTTCTTAGGAGCACGAATATCTCTTGCCAGATCAAATTTTTGTGCTGACCCGGATACCGGGAGAGCAAAGGAGGCCTCGAGGGTGGCTTTTCTGCGAATTCTATAAAGTGGCCTAGACTGACCAACTGCAGAACCCACCTGTCGGTGGTAATGGCCCGCCATCCCGGCAGGAAATTACAATGCGACTCACCATGATTTCCTGTTGATCCTGAGGGGCGGGGCCGGAAAGGAGTCAGGCTGTGGCGGCAGATGGGCCCGCTGGCTGGGTGGCCTAGAGGGAACGCTGACCTCGGCTGGCGGGCTGTTTCCCTGGGTTCTCACGAGACCAGAGCCCCTCTGATGTGTAGCGGCGGGCTGCTGCCTCTGTGTCCGCATCGAACGCTTTGGTTCCACGAAGGAACTAAGCTTGGGTCGGTACATGGCTTGAACCGACCTTACCGCCTTCCCGGCCTCTTGAAGTTTGGTAATGATCTTCTCGGAAGGATTACCAAATAAAACTTCTCCCTCAAATGGAGCGTCCATAATGTTTTTCTGGACATCCAGGGTAAAGCCGGAGACACGTAACCAGGAGCGCCTCCGAGGCATACGCCAGAAGCTGCTGCTCGGCCGATGAGTCCGCAGTGCGTGACGCTGCTCAAGCACTGGGTCCCACGTTTGAACCCGCACGGAGGAGCTGGAGCATCTCCTCCTGCTCACTGGCAGCTTTTCAGTCAGCCTCAGACCCTGTTCCCACAAGCGTTCTGGAATTGAACCATGTGGGTCAGGTAGTTCAAGGATCTGATGGCGCAGGTAGCGGAAGCGTAAGTGCGCCTGCCCAGTGCGTCCAACTGTTTGGACTCTGGGTCCGGTGGCAGGGTGCTCAGATGTTGCGGCCTCTGTGACCGGTCATGTGAGGCTGTGATGACCAGAGAGTCGGCCTGAGGCTGCTGTGTCAGGTACTGCTCATCCTTAGGAGCCTTGTACAGACGATCAGCTTTCTTCAGCACCGCCGGGAGCAAATGTGGATGCTTCCACGCTGCCTTGGTGACGTCCACAAAAGTGTCCACCAAGGGTGGTACCACCACAGGCTTGGGGTCCTTCTGCCGAAGATATTTGGCAAGGCGTAACCTTCCGGGGTCTAGTTCTTCTGCATCCCATCCCATGTTTTCCTGGATATGTCGCATAATATCCATGAACGAAGGGTCATCTGGAGGAGATCTCGGCATCTCACGTGGGTCCGGAGAAGGATGGAGAGAGGAGATGGGGATCTAGGAAAAGAGTAGACTGATCCGTGTCCTCCGCCGGCCAGTAACGTTGGTGTCTCCTGGACCTCTTGGGGCTGGGTGATCCAGAAGAGGATTTACGTGGAGGTCTCCGTTTTTCTGATCTTCCCTGGGAGAGGATCTAGGCTCCGGGAGTTAAGCGGCCTACTGACCCCAAGGTGAAGGGGAGCCGGCACCGGAGGGAGCAGTGGGGCCATGTCCCTTTAATGGTGTCCCACCAGTAAGTGAAGAGATCCTTCACTTCCGCGAAGAAAGTCCCGACGACGCCCAGGCGCCGTGGGCGGTCGTCGGGTCCCGGCGGCTCCACAGGGCCTCGGCAAAGGCAAGGGGCCCTGGGAGTTTCGCGAGGCCGGGTCGCGGTTCTGGTCCTCGGCTGCGCTAAGTCCTCTCAGTCAACGCCTCCTGACCGACGCTTGGTCGGAGGCGAGGAGCCCCTTCAGGAGGAACGACTTCGTCCAACCGGGCGGCCCGCTGGAGGATTTGGCCGACGACGGCCGGCCCGCCGGGTTAACACGGCTCCAGGGAGGAATGACGTGACGCCATCGATGGTCAGCCGGGCGTCGGGTCCACAGGTCTCTTCAACGGTGTGAGCTCCAAAGTTTTGCGAGGAGGCACAGAAGACGACCGGACGTCGGGTGCCGAAGGGCGGGAACCCGACTTATGATGATGGTGATGGCGCTCCCCGGACTTCGCCAAGGCCTTGGAAGCAGAAGACGACGACGGCCTGGAGGACTTGGCCTGAGAAGGAGGCTTTCTTACCGCAACCAGGGGAGGCTGAGAGCTGCCTGGAAGGAGAGCGGTCGGACCGAACCGGAGCGGGACCTCAAGCCCTGACGGGACCTGAAAGGGCCTTCTCCTTCTTTCTCCGCGTCTTGTGGGATTTGGACGACGATTCCCCTTGGAGGACATGGTCTTCAATTTCTCCTCCAACAAAAAGCCTGGAGAGCCTTCTGACGCCGGATCCTGGTTCGCTGTTGAACCCTGGCAGAAACGAACAGGCCCGGTATCGCAGTCTGGGCCCAGGCACCTGACGCAGGGCCGTGTGGGGTCCTTGAAGGGGATCTGTTTCCTAAGCACACTTGGAGGGATGACGGAGGTCGGAGAGGACATCAGCAACAATCTTCCTTGAAGAAAAGAATTTCGGAGGAAAGCTCTGAACCACGCGTCATGCGCTAGACTGAAACGAAGGGTCCGAGACATGCAAGTCGACGCATGGAAAGAACTGGGGAATCTGGCGGACCGCCCTCTATGTACTCCACGCCGACATCGGAGGGGGCGGACCGAGGCCGGGCGTCCCCGCTGAAGATAGCTAGCTAGAATTTTTCCATGGGGTCCTGACGCCTGCCGGCTTCAGTCCTAATGGTGTAACCTGCTGCAAGAGCTGTCTCGCGAAGTAAGATCTGAAATTTACCCCCAACCATCTCAGCCCCTCAAACCATCCCTGCCCATCTCTAAGAACCACCCCCCGCCATGAGTCACCCTATATTTTACGCATGATGATCCATTGCCTTTCCTTATCACTGCTAGTGGACCAGAATGCTTTTTTTCTGTATCCCAGAAGTGCTTTGTAGGGCCTACACAAAGCCATACTGCGGCATGAATCCAGCATTTGGGCCCAGCAGTAATACGAAGAGGCAGAGGATTGTTCTACACTGTTGGACCAAAAAAGGGTGCCAATACACGAACATATGAACTTGTCAGCAGATAAAGACCTTTTGTTCCATCGGTTCTGTGCGATTGTGCAGCTAACAGTCCTTATACTGCAGTTGCCCCTCCATCCCTTCCCCACCAAACAGAAAACTAACACAAAGTGACTCAATTATGGTATTTCTTGTCTTATGAGGGGGCAGAGTAATGTGTAAGAGGAGACTTTACAATACTTTTCAGGTAGGAAGAGGCGGTGGATCACTGTACAGTGTTGGGCTGGATAATGACATACATTTAAATCGGTAAGACCAATCAATTGAATTCTCAGGGCAGTGGTGGGTTTTACCTGTTCTAAAACCAGGAGAGAGTAAAGTGAGGTTGGGGAGGTTGCAATTTGCTATCATTATGGGGTTAGAGCACAAGTGGTTGTTGTGTATGGGGCTGTGAGGTTGCCAACCTGATGGGTCAACTATGGTGCCGAGGGAAGAAAAAATACAGGTTACTCACCCATAACAGTAGTTCTAGGAGTGGCATATGTTGTTCATCCACACTTGTTGGCATGTCGTTCCCCTTTAAGGTTCTTGCCGGCAGGTCTAAAAGCTCTCTCATCCCACCTACCCGCGTGGTATATGCCTCGGCCCCACCCCTTGACGCTAGATCTTGCCCGCTGGAAACTTAGGTTGTGTGTCTAAGCCAGGGAGGTCAGGTGGGTCCATGTGGATGAACATATACCACTCCTAGAAAGTACAGTTACGTAAAAACTTACCATAACAGTAGATCTCTGAGGAGCATCTCTTGCAGCAGTTAATACTTTTGGGTATCCAGCAGAGGTTGCTGTGGCGCACGGCAGTTCTAGCAGTTTTTTACCAGGGCCCACACACACGACATCAGCATCCTGTTTCCTATATAAGTGTGGATGGCCCCTGGTATCCTCAGTTTCCCCACTGGATTCAGCTCGGAAAGCGAGGACCGAGGGGAAGCCAAGGTAAAAAAGGATTCTTAACCCTAGTCACTGGACCAGAACTTGCTCTCTTAGAGAAGGAGAGGGGGATGGAGGGTGGGAACAAACCTACTGCAAGAGACACTCCTTAAAAATAAACTCTTATGGTAAATTTTTACGTAACTGTACCATCTTCCACAGAGTGGTCTCTTGCAGTACATAATACTTTTGGGATGATTCCCAAGCATTAAAGCCCATCTGGGAGGACAGTTATAAGTGACCTTGTAGGACTGCATGGCCAAAGGCCATCCTACATCGTGAGGCAATATCCAGATTGTAGTACCTTGTGAATGTATGGATCGTGTACCAGGTAGCTGCATTGCAAATATCTGAAATAGACACTCCCTTAAAGCAAGTCGCAGCGGTGGCCATAGCTCTAGTGAAGTGGGCTTGGACAGGTCCAGGTAAAGGCTTGTTCTATTGTTTGTAACAAAATGAAATACAATGTGCCAAACAGGATGAAATGGTACATGTTGCAACCGTGAGGCCCTCATGACCCAGGGCAAAGGGGAGGCAGACAGTTGAGACTTCATATCTGTCGACTGTATGTCCGATTAGTATAGTAGCATGATATATGGTGAACATCAAAGTATGGCAGATGTTCACCCTGATTGAGAAGTCTGGATAGTGGACCGGAAGCTCCAAGGACTGATTTAAAGTATGTTCAAAGACTACTTTAGGAAGGAATGAAGGGCTGGTACGAAAGACCACCCGGTCTTTGCAGAAAATCAAGAAAGGTTCCCTATACATGAGGGCATGGTGCTTGGAAATACATAAGCGGAAGTGATAGCCACCAGAAATAGGATTTTCCATAAAAAAAAAAAAAAAAAAATGGAGTTCAAAAATGGTAGCTGGCTCAAAAGGCTCAAGGGTCAATTTTTGTATCATAAAATTGAGATCGCACAGAGGACTGGATCTTCTAATAGGTTTAATTTGTAACATTCCTTTCAATTTTCCCTACTGTATCAATGACTTCTGACCACTCCTGCCTAAAAAGCCTTGGGCATTTTTACACCCATTATTGCTCCACGGTCATAGGCTAACCATGACATAGTGCACCTTAGTCACTTGGTAGAAACTTGTACTACCAAGTGTTTCTGTTTATGTCTAACATGTGCATATTGAGAAAAATGTGATGAGCTGTATATACCTGTCCGTGATCCAACTAGCCTAGGGGGTGTATACGACAATATTAAGTTATATTATGACCAATCCAGTCCTTGAGCTATGCTCCACTCCTATGTATGATGACCTGTATATATCTGTCAGTTGAACTAGCTAGTCTAGAGTGTATAATCAAATGTGCTTACTACTGTATGTTTCCCCTAGCGTCAAATGATGTATTTCCCACGTTTGTTTACTGTGACAAAAAACTGTACTCTCTTTGCCATGTCTCCTTGACTGTTGTTCCTCATGTTGTACTCTCCCGGGTCGTTCCTGAAAATAGGCATAATACTTGTCTAGTGTACTTACCCAGTAAACAAAAGCTAAATAAATAAATAAATAAATAAAAACATCTTAGCTAGATGATGTTGGTACAGTATCCTGAAAACCAGAGGCTCATACAAAGCACAGATGGCAGACAACTGGACTTTAATGGAAGAACAACTTAAACTGGACTCAGATAGTGAGGCCAGGTAGACCAGCACCTTCATCTGTGGACAACAGTAAGAGTCCAAAGATCGAGAGGCTGACCATATGGAAAAACATTTCTATTTGGAATTGTATGTTGCTCTTGTTGCTGGTTTATGGGAGGCGAAGAGGATATCAGCAACAGGAGAGGACACTTGTAAGGGAGTTATGAAAGCGTCATCAGGAGTCGAGCGTGAAGGAGTAGAGCCTTCAAGTTGGGATGTAGGAGACATCCGTGCCAATGAGTCGGGAGATCTGATCGGCAACGCGACGGGATCCTGTACTAACAGTTGTAGGAGTAGAGGAAATACAGGTTACTCACCTGTAACAGGAGTTCTAGGAATGGTACATGTTGTTCATCCACACTTATTGGCAGGTATCCTTGCCGCTTTAAATCTTGCCGGAAGGTCTTCAAGCTGGCTCAGCCCACCCACCCGGGTGGTAAAACTCTCGGCTCCGCCCCATGACGCCAGAGCTGGCCTGCTGGAAGCTCAGGTTGTGCGTCTAAGCCGGGGAGGTCAGGTGGGTTGTGTGGATGAACAACATATACCATTCTGAGAAATCCTGTTACAGGTGAGTAACCTGTATTTCTAGGGACATGGATATGTTGTTCATCCACACTTATTGGCAGACTCCTAGCAGTTCTCCAGGAGGAGGGAGGCAAGGCGCACACCCCCCCCCCGATACTTACTTGGGAAAGAGAGACTGGAGAACTGAGGCCTCAAAACCAGCATCCCGGCATGACTCAAGGTCGATGTGGTAATGGGTGATGAAGGTGTGCGCTGACTCAGGTAGCAGCCCTGCAGATTTCCTGGATAGGGACGCCCTGGAAGCAGCCAACGATGCAGCAGTATGACGGTAGAATGAGCCTTATCCCTCTGGGAGGCTCCATGCCCGCCAACTTATAGCAGAGATCTATGCAGGAGGTGACCCACCTGCTTATAGTCCGCTTGGCTGCAGGGACTGCAAGGTGGCTTCAGCGTGAGGTGACAAACAGCTGGCTGAACCTCTCCCCAATTTCAGCCATGCGCCCTTATAATAAACAAGCGCCTTCTAGGGTCCAAAGTATGGAGCCTGTATTCAGCCTCCCGAGGTGTGATTGGGTAGAACACCGGCAGAGTCAACACCTGGTTAAGGTGAAACACCCACACCACCTTCAGAAGGAATTTCGGTTGGGGGCGCAGGACAACCTTGTCCCTGTGGAAGACCAGGTAAGGAGACTCGATGGAAAGCGCCTGGAGCTCTCCCATCCTTCTGGCTGACGTGATAGCCACCAAGAAGGCGGTCTTCCACAACAGGAGAGAGTTCACACCTGTGCATTGGTTCGAATGGCTTGCCCATGAGCTTTGCCAGTACCAGCAGTAGATCCTACGGAGGTGAAGGTTCTCACACCGGAGGGGAAATGTGATCAAGGCCTTTGAAAAAGCGCCAGACCACCTTCTCCTGCGCCACCGACTGCTCCCCGGCCCACGCCCAGTAAGCAGAGATGGCTGCCAGGTGCACCCTTAGGGTCGTCGACCTAAGGCCTTGCTGAGAAAGGGACCATAAATAGTCCAAGATGCTTGCCAAGGAACAGGAGGAAGGGTCCAAGCCCTTGTTCTGACACCAAATGGAAAACCTCTTCCATTTGAAGGCATAGCATTTCCTGGACGACTCTCACGGGACGCCTCAACTACATTGGAGGACTCACGGAAAGACCTAGGCCTGGGACTTAGCCGCCCAGGAACCAGGCCGCCAGGTGCAGGGATTGAAGGTCCGGATGGAACACCTTCCCTGACTGACTGAGAGCAGGTCCGGGCGAGCTGGAAGCTGCCTCGGGAGCCTGGAGCTGAGGCTGAGGAGATCTGGGTACCAGGGCAAGCGAGGCCAGTCTGACTATCAGAATCACCGCGCCTTGTCCCTCCTTGCTTTGAGAAACACCTTGTGAACCAAGGAAATAGGGGAAGGCGTAGAAGAGGCCCGGGGTCCACAGCCCTAGAAGGCATCCCCTGCAGCGGAGCCCTGCTGAGGGGCGGCATGGAACAGCCTCAGCTTCGCCTTCCTGGAGGCAAACAGGTCCACCTGAGGTGTGCCCCAATGGGAGAACAGATCTTGTACTACCTCCGGCAGGAGAGACCACTCGTGGGACGCAGCCCCTATCCGGCTTAGGGCATTGGCCAGGGTGTTGGAGGCTCCTGCCACATAAATGGCTAGCAGATCCGCCTCCAGGCTGCGTACGAGTGACCAAATGCGGAGAGCTTCCTTGCACAGAAGCATGGAGCGCGATCCCGCCCTGGCGGTTTAGATAGTACATGGTCGTGGTGTTGTCCGTTTGGACTCGGACCACTTGACCCCGGAGAAATGGAGCAAAGGCGGTGAAGGCTAGGTGGAACGCTCAGAGCTCCAGCAGGTTGATGTGGCATCGGGACTCCCGTGGGGACCAGAGGCCGTGCGCCCGGTGTTCCCCCAGATGGGCACCCCAACCCAGAGAGGCATCGGTCGACAGAGAGACCGTCTGCTCGGGGCGGACAAACGGGATGCCCTCCTGCAGATTAACTGGAACAGTCCACCACCGGAGAGCGTTCCACATCCCCATCCGTCACTAGCTGGTCCAATGGATCGCAGCGTTGTGCCCACTGGCTGGCCAGTCCACACTGAAGAGGAAGCATGTGCCAGCGGGCCCAACAGACCAGGCTGGTGCAGGCCACCATGAGACCCAGGAGGCGCAGGAAGTCCCGGGCAGGATGCGATTGCCCAACCAGAAATGATTGAGCAAAGGAGGAAAGAACCTGGGCCCTGTCCGCCGGGAGCCGTGCTCTGGCTCGAAGAGAGTCGAGCTCTGCCCTGATGAAAAGAATCACCTGCTTCGGCTCGAGTTCCGACTTGGCCTCGTGGATGAGAAGGCCGACTTGAGAGCAAACCTGGAGGGCCAGATCTCTGCACCGCTCCACCTCCTGTCTGGAGGGGGCTGCTATCAGCCAGTCATCCAGGTAAGGGTACACCCGGACCCCTCGACGCCGCAGGAATGTTGTCACCACTGCAATGCATTTGGTGAAGACCCTGGGAGCTGGAGACAGGCCGAAGGGCATGGCTCGGAACTCGAAAAGGGATCCCTCCGCTCGAAAGCGAAGGAATCTCTGTTGTGACGGACGGATAGGGATGTGAAAGAACACGTCCTGCAGGTCCAGAGAGCAGAACCACACGCCGTGTTCCAAGGATGGTATTATCTGAGCCAGAGTGACCATCCTGATGGCTCGAGACCTTAGGAACTTGTTTAAGTCATGTAGGTCAAGAATGGGGCGCCAGCCCCCCATCCGTTTTGGAACCAGGAAGTACCTGGACACGAATCCCGGGTCTGAGGGAGGGTCCGCCACCTCTCTGATCACCTCCTTCTCGAGGAGGAGAGCGATGTCGGCTCGGCGAGCAGACAGCAAGGCTTCGGACCGCGAGGCCCCCCGAGGTGCGACGGCTCTGAAGGGTGAGGCCTGCTCAAACTCCAGAGGCAGGCCCTTTCCCACCACCTCCAAGACCCACCAGTCTGTGGTGATAACGGACCAGGCGGAAAGAAAGTGGCGGGCAGCCCTTCACCGGGGAAATCGGTGAGGTGACCAGTTAGGGGCAGTCTTGAGAGGGACTGACTCGAGGACCTCCGGGCCTTATACCTGCTTCCTGTTGGAGGAAGTCCCGGCTTGGGTTTGGGATGCCAAGCTCGAGCCTGCTGGCCCTGACGTTGCTGGGCTGGACGTGCCACGGGTGCAGAGGGACGAAAGGGCTTAGGCTGTGGTTTGCGGCCTTTGTCCTTCTGAGCGGATGAGATCGAGTCCAAGGCAGCAATGGACTTCTCGATCCTCTGTAGGTGACCTTCCATCCCAGGGCCGAAGAGGTCGGTCCCCAAAAAGGGGACATCCGTCAACTTGTGCTGGGTATCCGAAGTGAAGGTGGATATCCTCAGCCAAGCCAGACGACGCATAGCCACTGCGGCCGCCACAGACCTGGCACATGAGTCCCCGATGTCCAGAGCCGTCTGAAGTTGCTGTTTGGCCACTGCCCTGCCCCAGTCCCGCACCTGCCTAACCGTGGTCTGCAGGTCCGCTGGAAGATGAGGGACAACCTCGTCCAGGGAGCCCAACAGGGCATGAGAGAAATGTGCCATGAGGACGGCAACTGGCCTGACGAAGGCCGAGGAGGATGCAGAGACTTTTCACTTCGGCATAGTCCAACTTCTGGACCCTTGTCGGAGGTTTGTCCATGTCCCTAGCGCCTCGGCATCACCGGAAAACGCTGTCGGTAACTAACCCTCGGCCGAGGGGTGTTCAAACCGGACAAGGAACCGTGGGACCACATACTTCCTGGCCATCCTGGCAAGGCGCAGGGCAGGAAGCCAGGGCGCCGCAGAGCCCAGGTCGGGCCTGACTATGGCCCTCGGCCACCAGAAAGGCCTCCCCGGGAATCCCCTCGGTCCAGAATCTCCGTGAGGGGATACCCGGCCCGCTTAGAGACGGGTTCGAGCTTCATCCCGGTGGACTCCGAGATGAGCTGAAGCAATCCTAGGTAGGACGAAGGGCTATCGTCCACCGACTGTCCTCCTGAGGACTCCAAGTCCATTCGCCTGGAGAAAAGGGAGGAATCGCCGTCGGACTCTGAAGAGTCCGCAAAGAGCTGCCTCTGGCCTGAGCCACCCTCCACCTTCCGAGGTCGATCGGGAGTGAGGGTAACAGACAGCCTATGGGTCAGGCCCTGAGCCGACCAAGAATTCTTGGTCGGAGCCCCAAATAATGGCTGTGGAGGCAGAGGTTCCACCAGGATCAGTGGAGCAGCTGGTTTTGGTTGAACAACCGGCCTGGGAACAGGCTCCTCGGGTAAGTCGAGGGGTTGTTTCGGCCGCTCCGGTGACAGCCACCTAATGGCCGGGGAAGGCGTCGGCTTAGTCCCAGTCAGAAGGAGCTGTTGCCACATGAGGTCCTCGTGATCGTCGAATTTAACTTACGCCGAAGCCTCCCCGTCCGAGGAGGGAGGACGACAAGCGGCGAGCCCGCTGCCGCGGTGCCAAGACCGCCTATGATGGCGGGATCAGCTGGACCGCGAAGAAGTCCGAGACCGAGAACCTCGGCTTTCCCGAGGACGGTGCGGGGAGGTGTTGTGGGGAACCGGCACTCCCCTCGGTTCGGAGGGATCACCTGAAGGCTCCGGAACCGGAGGCACTGGCAAGCCCACGGGGTCCTCAACTCCCACCGGGGGAACCGGGGAGAGAGGATTCTTGGCTTCTCCTGTCGACAACCCGTCCAACGGGTCGAGAAAAATCTCGACCGCGTCAACGGGAGTCTCAGTCCACTGGCCTGACGGGGACACTGTGAGACCAGTGGCCGAAGCCGAATGATCGACCGAAGTCGATGGCCGACAACCCGGGGAGAGGGACCGTTCCCGCTCCCAAGAGCGTCGACGGAGGGACTTACCCTTGTCTTTCTTCTTGGGCCAAGAAGAAGCTCCAGCAGACGTTGGTCCCTCTCCTCTAGTGGAGAGGGACAGACAAAGCTCCATAAAGGAGGCTGTGTAAGAGGAACCCAGGGAGAGTGGGATAAATGCCGCGGTCGAGGAAGATGCGGCCCGTGCTGCCTCTTCGAGGGCGATCATCTGCTCTAGCTGATCCGCTGAGCCAGCCGCCGCGGAAACCGCTGACCGAGCCTCTTTTGACTTCACCGGAGGAAAACGCTTCTCAGGACGCCCCAGTTGTAAACGGACAGCACGGTCTTCGAGGACGTAGGCCAAGAAGGAAGAGCACAGGTCGCAAGCCTGCGGGTCGTGCTCCAGGCCTAGACAGTAGACGGACGTGGAGTGCAGATCCGTCCGAGACATCTTCTGCCCGCAAGGGCATCTCCGGAAACCGGGAGTCGATTTGTCCATCGCAGCCGCGAGGGATAGAAGACCGAAGTCTATTTTAGCGAAAACTTTAAATTCAAAACCAAGAATTAGGAACCAGTCTTATACGCAGAGCGTTAAGGAGGTAACCTGAGCTTCCAAGCGGTAAGGAAGATCTGGCATCATGGGGTGGAGCCGAGAGTTTTACCACCCAGGTGGGTGGGAGGAGCCAGCTTGAAGACCTTCCGGCAAGATTTAAAGCGGCAAGGATACCTGCCAATAAGTGTGGATGAACAACATATCCATGTCCCTAGAAACCACGTTCGACGAGGCCACATTGGAGCTATGAGAATCATCATGGCCGGTTCCAACTGTAATTTCAGTACAGTCCGTTGCAGGAGAGGGATGGTGGTGGTGGGGGGAGCATATAAGAACACACTTGTCCAGAGTTGGGACAGGGCACTATAGATCATCCCTTTCTGTTCGGGACGATGGAAAAATACCTGGAAAGTCGGTAATTCTCTGGGGAGTCGAACAGATCCATCTGTGGAGTGCCCCATAAATTGAAGATTTCTTGGAGCACTTGCTCGTGAAGTGTCCATTCGTGAGTTGTGGACTGGCGACTCAGCTGGTCGGCTAACTTGTTGTAATGTCCTGGTAAATGGACAGCTATAAGCGTCAATTGTTGCTGTATGCCTTCTTGCCAAACTGCAAGGGTGTCTCTGCATAGAGTGCGAGACTTCGTACCCCCTTGCTTGTTGAGGTAGAACACTACTGCAGTGTTGTCTGATTGGATTAGTAATGATCCTGGCTCAAGGTAGAGCCGAAATTCCTGGAGGGGGAGACGGACCACTCTCATCTCTAAAAGATTGTTATGAGACAGATGGGAAGAAGCGGGCCATTGACCTTGGGTCTGATAAGGACCAAAGTGCACTCCTTAGCCCTGTAGGGAAGCATCCGTGATCAGCGTTTGTATTGGGGGAGACTGGAAAGGCATTCATTGATTCAGATTAATTCTTATTGGCCACCATGTCACAGAAGACTTCAGAGAGGGAGTGACCCTGATTTTGTCTTCGAACTGTTCTGCTTTTTTTGGACCAATGATTTTGAAGGCTCCATTGGACAGGTCTCGTGGAGACGGGCGAATGTTACCGTAGGTATGGCAGCGGACATGTGACCCAGAAGATGCAGCATTTGTCTGACTGTGACTATTTTCTGAGTCTATTTATCTAACATCAGAGCTATAAGCGTGTCCTGCCGGGCAGGCGTGAGGTAAGCCCAGGCTGTAACTGAATCTAGAACAGGTCCAGTGTATTGGAGTGACTGTCTGATTTGGACTGGACTCTGGCCAACTGACAATGATTCCCAGATATGTGAACAGTTTCAAGGTAGCATCTAAAGAGATGAGCAGAGCTATTTTAGAGTTTGCTTTTATTAGCCAATCGTCTAGATATGGAAAGATGAAGTGCCCTTCTCTTCTTAAGGCTGCTGCTACCACCACTAGGCACTTGGTGAACACCCTGGGGGCTGATGAGAGGCCGAAAGGGAGTGTTCGAAACTGGTAATCTTGACTCAGTAGGTGGAAGCGTAAATATTTGTGGTGAGCAGGGTGGAAGTGAATATGTAGGCAGGTATCCTTCATATCTAGTGCGCAAAGCCAATCGCCTGTTTTAGCATCAGCATGATGGCAGGTAGGATGATCGTGCAGAAATGCTTGTACTGAATGTAAAGATTCACTTGTCTGAGATCCAGAATTGATCTCAGGTCTCCCGTACATTTGGGCACCAAAAAAGAAGTGGGAATAAAATCCCATTTGATGCTCCAGAAGGGACACTGGGACAATGGCCTGTTTGGTCAAGAGGACTGTCAATTCTTCCGCTAAGATGGGTATATGATCTGGAGGATAATGAATCTGCTATGGAGAGCAGATGAGAGGGGTGGAGAGAAACTCCAGAGCATGACCCTTCTGTATAATCTGAAGTACCCAACTGTTAGAAGTGATAGTTTGCCAGGCCTCCAGATGGAGAGCAAAACAACCCCCCACAGCCTCCGAGGCCCGGTCAAGGAGGTGGGGGGAAAACCCTAGTGGGTCACTGGGAGGCAGGCTGCGCAGCTCCATCTGAAGGGCGGGAGCAGGAACCCTGGGCGGTAGAGGTGCTGCCTCTGGTGGATTGAGCATAACCTCTGAAGCCACCTTTGTTATTACCTCTGTATTTTCTACCTCTTTTGGAATAAGAGGAGTGTTGAGTACGGTAGGTTGTAGCTGGAGTATGATACATGCCATGTACCATACGGAGGGTTCTGCCTGATGCCTGTACGTCATCCAGTAAAGTTTGAGTACCTGGCCCGAACAACTTGGACCCGTTAAAGGGGGCATTAGCTACTTTATGTTGTGTATCAGGTGCAAAGCCTGAAACGCGAACCAGGCATGGTGACACAGAGTGATACCAGTGTCTGAAAGTCAGGCTGAGGTATCTACGGCATCATATCCCGACCTGAGAAGGTGACGAGAGATAGAATTACTAGTTGTCATTGTAGCCAATCATTTATCCCCATCTTGTGAGGGAAGGAATTTACTGATAAGCTTAATGGCAGAGGACCCCAGGGTACGCTGATATTTAATCATATGACCTATATAGTTTACGATTCTGATATTCATGGCAAATGAGGAAAATACCTTTTTCCCCAAGACAGTCAGTTCTTCGGGATTCCTTATCAGGGGGTAAGGAGCTCAGATGCTTGAGTTTTTCAGTACGGTCATGAGCAGCAGTAATGACCACAGAATCTGCGTCTGGAATACCAGAAAAAAGGGTGATCCAGAGGAGCCTGATACAGATGATCTGCTTTGCAGGGAACAGCTGTAATAGCTGAAGGCTGATGCCAAGCAGCCAGCATGGCATTCTGGTAAACTGGAATTAGTGGGGCAACCACTAAGACAGGCTCCTCAGGTAATTTAAGATATTCTGCCACATCCTTACGTTGTTCGTCATGTTCAGTAGTGGAGAATCCCATTAACTTTTGGATTTGAGCAATCATCTCACTAAAGGTCAGGTCATCTGGGGGGTGAGGCTGCCAAAGGGAGAGGCAGATCCTCATCCAGGGAAGAGATTTCAGAATTGGGGGATTCGGGATTAGGAAAATCCATATCTTGAAACTCTTCATCCTCAAGAACACCGGCGAAATCAGGCGGCAAATCTTGGTCACCTGACAAATAGTCCTCTATGAATGGAGAAGACGAGGGTGCATGGTATCCCTGTCGCTATGAAATCTTTTAGGCGGAGGAGGGAGAGTAGATCGGATGGGATCACCTTGTTTTTCAGAGGGCTGGGAATACCACATGGCATGCAAGACCTGTCGGACTACATTGGAGAGGTCCTTTTCCGGGTGCATACTTGGAAACAATGGGGGTGAGCGATGGAATAGGATACGCAGCATAAGAAGGTCTTGCCCCTGGATGGTAAAGACCAGGGTTCCAATCTCTGTCCGCCTGACCCCTATAAGAAGCCTCCTACGCAGGCAGAGGGGCAGTCAGTAAGGCATAAGCCATAGGTTCCCCTGAGGAATGCGGGGTCTCGTCGACGGGCCTGCAGGGGAAAATGAGTTATTTTCACTAAAATTGTCAGATGCCGTCAACGGGAAAGGAGCCCCCCATCAACGAAAGACCAGTATATTTAACTGCATGCAAAGCGCTGGAAAGCATCGTTGATGAGAGGGTATAAGCCTCCATTGACGGAGGAGTAACTATCTGAACTTTGCACACCAGACGGTGAAGACTAACCACTTTCTCGTGCAAGTCCTCCTGGTGGAAGGTCTATGCGCAAGAATATCTCTACAATTGTCTGGAAACCTAAAACTTGCCCACTTTATCTCTTCAGGAGCCTGGCACGGGAGATGAAGGGAGCATAGGAAGGACTGAAGTCCCTGTGTTAGAAAGTCTGCTCGTAGAAGGAGCTGCCTCGGGAAAACTTCTGACCAATTATTGATCTATGCAAACTATATCTGCCGAAGTCAGTGTAGGATGATGAGAATCATCCTGCCCCCGTTTGCCTACAACTTGAGTAGCACCCTTTGAACTAAGGGAAGATGAGGAAAGCTTAAGGGAGTGTCTTGTCTACTGCAGTGAATACACCTTGATAGAAAACACTAGGGTCTGAATTTCTGAAGCAGAATAGAGGCAGATTTGCATTGAGAAGGGAAGCAAAAAGGACCAGGTCTGGACAGTCCCACTCGTCGGAAGTGACTGCACAATGACTGAACTGACGCGACATGCTCAAGGCACCACTCACCTCCCCACAACCTTCCTGCACAGAGGGTAGGAGTGTGCTCCACCTTGCCTGTTGATGAAACATCACAATTTTGTCATCCGTCTGAAGTGGAATCAACTCATGGCAGAGGGCCTCCTTTAGGACTTGGAAAGCGTAAAAGACACTCATCTCTAAGAAATCTACGAGAAGATGATGCTCCTATTCCTGGCTCCACGCCTGAGTGTGGAGGTCTTGACAGTGAGCTTCCCAACCGATCAGCAGTGCAACCATGGTGCTGGTGATCTGGGATTTAGAGGGTAAGAGCAGACCTAGCAGAAGCTAGGCCAACTGCATCTACCACGTAGGTAATTTTGTCCGAGGTTCTGTCATGTATGCGGAGAATTGCGGATGCACGGTCGGAGACCACTATTTGTTGCAGACGAAGGCATACTGTAAGTCCCAGCATCCACTGCATTGAAAAAGAACCGGACATACATGGGGTAGTACCCATTTCTAGGCTTCAATCAGATTATTAAACTCTCACATCAGGACCATTATAGATATCTACAAGTGAAGGCATATTTAACAGAGAAAGCCCCACAAAAGAAGACACTTCCGGATCCAGTCCCTCTCTTTATGCAGTTGATAATGGGCACAGTAAGGGGATTTGTGCCCCCTCATCTTGTTGGGCTAACATATAAAGCATTACGGGAGCACTGGAGTGAATCAACTACAAACATATTAAGGACCTGGAATGAGGAACCGGGGGCAGACTTTTCATGTGAGCTCTGGAGAACTCAGATTCAGCGCTCAATGACAATTTCACAAGCTCCATACTGGAAATGTCAAACACGCTTCTTCAATACTCTAGATAAACTAGTAAAATACCCCCCCCCCCATTCTTCTGCCAAATGTTGGAGAGATTGTGGGGAAAAACAGGCTAATGCAGTGCACATATTTTGGGGCTGTCCAACTCTACACCAGTACTGGAGGGAGGTGGGCTCGAGTATAGCTGCTCTGTCGGATAGGGATATTAGGCTTACCCCAGAATTGGTCTTACTGTATATCTTGGAGGATAATGCTATACCACCTAAGAAGAGACAACTGTATCTCTACCTAGCAGCTACTAAAAAAATGATTACACAAAATTGGTGTAGGCGAGCACCAACCACGCTGAGGCAATGGCTAGAAATTTTGAAGGAGGTATATTTCTTAAGAGAAAACAATGCCCACTTCACGGGATAGGTACCGGCATTTGAGGTTATATGGAGAAGGTGGATTTTATATATATCTGTAATAGATAATTCATTTATACCTTGAATAATGAAAAATGGAATTAAATGTAAGGGTAGGATAAATATTGTACTAGTTCCGGTTGGGGGGACACAAAAACTGTATTAATATGTAGAGAATGAAAAGATAAAATGTATCTTGCTGACGACTGCTTGTAACAGACTTGAAGGAATGTAATGATGTGTATCTATGTGTCATTGTTATGGAGAGAATTAAATAAATAAAATTAAAAAAAAAAAAAAAAAGACCCAGACAGAGTCACTTTCTGAAACTAACAAGACATCTGAAGATGATGTTTTTTCCGTTCTCCTGAAGGAAGAACCCTCGCTCTGGAGGTATCCAGGAGGGCTTGTATAAAGAGGAGCTACTGGAAAGGTGAATCTGGCACCTTCCCTAAGTCAGGAAACCCCTTCTGGAAGAGAGCAGTTGAAAAGCTGTGGCAACTGCTTCTTGAGACTCTAGCCCGGATGGGCTGGCTCAAAGCGAAACGTCCAGGAAGTGAAGGCCTGAATCCTGAGACTGTAGCGAACTCCTCCATGAACAGGTACTTGTCTACCCTTCAAGGTCGAGAAATGGGCGCATGCTGCCCGTTATCCTGGAACCAAGCAAAGGAGTAGGAACCTCTTTTCCGATTCGCCGTGGAACAACTTCTACTGTTCTGAGGCCCCATCTCTCAAAGGAAGAGGGTCTGACAGAGAGGGAAACAGGCTGGGCTGCTGCCTAGGTCTGGGGGAAATCTCTGAGAAAGTGGGAGAATATCCCTTTTGGACAATCCTGATGACCCATACAGATCCGCTGGATTGGACTTCCTCTAGTTAAAAAAAAAAAAAAAAAATGTTTACTCAGGTGCCCCCCACTACCACCGAGAGGCATCTACTTTAGACAGCTGAGGTGGGACCTGGGTCGGATCCAAGAAAATAGTACCGGGCACTTTTGGGCCCTGTGTCCTCTGCTGCAATGACGAAGATTTCCAGGCCTCTACCTTGAAAGGACTGTCTGTTACGAGAATGACAACGGTGCCATCCCGTTCAGGGGCAGCAGGAGTCTGAGCGTCCTCCAGAGCTCAGCCTGAGGGCTGAACCAATAAGCACTGCCCAGGAGATGTTAAACACCTGCTGCCAAGGACAGCTGACCTAGGGGCAGTGTCATAGGGGTCTATAAAAGCTTTTTGCTGATTATTGGGCTATACACCCCTAGCAATGGAGCAGTAGAGTCCAGAAGACTCTCAACCACTGAATTTAGTGTGTTCCACAGGGTACACTAATACTGAGGAATGTAGGAACTCCAGACGCTGAAGTCTGCTTTGGTCTACAGATGACATCTGAAATGTTATGGCGGACCCCACATCCCTGAGGAAAAAACTGAAAAGAAGATCTTCTATCACAGGCTCTGCTGATACAAAAGGCTTGCATTCCAGCCCCTAAAACGAGTCATCCGCTGCATCTTCGACAAAGTAAGAGAGCAAGAGATTAATCCAAATCCACTTCTACCCTAGAAGAATCTCCAAATGGCAGAATCAGGCCAGAATCATGGGAGATGCCGCCACCCAGAACGGCGTTGAGGAGTTTTGCACCATTCAAGGTGCAGGCACTACACACAGCGCCAGCATCACTCACAGTGCTGGCACCACTCGTGGCATCAAGCATACTGGCCTTAAACCTGAAAAAAAGGAAGAAGTACATGCTGGCCCCTGAGAGGAAAAGGTGAAGGGGGTAGGCACGCAGGGTCGGCGTCGATGGCGCTGGCACCGGAGAGGGCACCGTACACATCCTGCCCACCCGACTCAGCTGTGGTCCAGCAACTCCAAGGCCCAAAGGCCTCTGAACTGGGTCCACTGGCCAAGTCAACTGGGCAGATATCGTACCCCCTGCTCTAAAAGAGATGAAACTGCTTACTGCAGCCCCATCGAGGACAGAGATGGGGCCCGGTGTAGAGGATCGCGGCTGTTAAGAACAGAGCCACAGAGAACACCACCGGAGTCAGGTCAGGCCTTCTGCTTACCACCACTGACGAGCCAAGTGCAGACGTACCGGGGGCGACCTCAAGCAGTACCATTTCTTCTTCCACTGGCAGGAGGAAGAGGAGCACAAGCGGAGCAGAGCCCGCGATCGAGGTCAGAAACAGGCCTACTGCTTTTGTGCCTCGAGCGGACTGTCTCCCCCCACCCCGCAAATGGGCAGCAGACAGGACACAGCCCCACTGCCATCACAGTTTCAAAACAAAGTATCCCTACCATCTAAGGTTGACTCAGTTGATGGCAGGCTGAGAATTTCTTCCTCCTCCTCTTTTTTTTGAAGTAAGAAAAGAACACTAAGTAGTAAATTAATCGAATACTGAATGGCTATAGCTGCTGTCGTACAAACAAAGACTTGACTCCCAACAGGCGAACAATGTCGACATCGAAGTGCACTCAGCGGGAGAAAAGGAACTGAAGCGGTTGGAGAGTGATGCCGAGATAGCCTATATGGTGCAAGCTAGTCTCTCAGTGGTACACATTCGCGGTCCTATCCCTGCGCCAGCCCTCCTGAAGATTTTTGGCTCCCGCGGGATCCTAGCACCTCTGGCATAGTCCCATTAGTGTGAATGAGTGGTGGAGACACTTAGTCCAGGAAGATCCTCTATGTCCAGCAAAGAGATAGCACCAGAATACACCAGGCCCTGGAATGAGCGAGCAAAAAAACTAGGTAGATTTGCGTTGTATGGGGAGGTGAACAGATCTAGATCTAGGTGAAGCAAAAGGTCAAAGATGTCTTCGGCTACTGACCGTCTCAGTTCCCATTCACTTGCCCTTGCCCAAGTATGGCTGACTGTGTGTCCACTAGGACGTTTTGGATGTCCCAGACATGCACTGCCATGAGCTGAAGGCAGAGAACTGCCCAATACCAAATGCGCATCACCTCCCTACTTAGAGGGTATGACCGCATGCCTACCTGCTTGTTCATCTACCAGACCACACACGTTCTCCAACTGGACCAGCAGTGAGCCTGGAAGAAGAAAGGACTGAAAAGCCTAAACAGCACATAACACCGCGCTCATCTGCAGCACACTGATGTGCAAGGAGAGCTCCCACTGAGATCAGGATCCTGGGTCCTGTGACTCCCCAAGTGAGCACCCCAGCCTTGACCAGAAGCATCCATTGCCACAGTCTGGACCAGAGAGGGAGGCAGAAAGGGGACCGCCTGGTAGAGACTGTTTGATTCTGCCACCAGAGGAGATTCTGTTGCATGGGGTTGGAGACCAGGACCCTGCAGTCCAGGTCGTTCGACCTCTGGTCCCACTGCACTCGAAGTGTCCATTGCATGACACATGTGGAGTCTGGATATAGGAACAGTGGGGACAGCTGCCTCCATAAGGCCTAGGAGACATAAGATGGATTTGGCCATGGACCAGTGGCTGGAAGCCACTTGCTTGGCTTTCTTCTGCAGCATTTCCACCCTGTCCAAGGGGAGAAAAGCTTGACCCTGGGCTGTGTCCAGCACTGCTCTAATGAACTGGAGGCACTGAGAGGGTGACAGGTGAGACTTGGGGTAGTTCATCGTAACTCTTACTTGGTGGCACAGAGCCTGGGTAGCCGACAGAGAGGCTTTCAGGCTTTCTCTTGACGGAGCCGACAGGAGCCAGTCGTCGAGGTATGGGAACACACTGACCATGGTGCCGCAAAGCCACTGCCACCACTGCTAGGCACTTGGTAAACACCCTGGGTGCAGAGGAAAGGCCAAAGGGAAGGGCTCTGAACTGAAAATCCTCCCCCGGAAGGAAAACCAGAGGACGAAGCACTGGGTTGGTAAGACCAATATATGCAGATACACATCCTGCATATCCAAAGCACAAAGCCAGTGCCCCTGTTGAAGCAGTGGCAGTAGATCTAGGAGAGTAGACATGCGAAATCTCTTGTACTCTACGTACAGGTTGAGCATGCTGAGGTCTAGTATTGACTGAAGGTCTCCCGTCTTTCTGGGCACCAGAAAGAAATGTGAGTAATACCTCCTTCCAGCTTGGCCCCGAGGAATGGGCTCTATGGCTGACTTTTCCAGTAGAGACTCTATTTCCTTTCTGATGAGCGGGATGTGACCTTTCAGGTAATGAGAGTGACCTGAAGCATCTTCGGGAGGTCTCTCTACAAACTCCAATGTGTGGCCTTGAGCTATGAGTTGAAGGACCCATGAGTCTGCTGTGATCACATCCCATCCAGGTAGGTGACTGCAAATCTGCCCCATATCGGCTCCTCTGGCACTAGTGGTGGTGGTGGGGGGGGGGATCCGCGAGTCAAGAGGCGGGGAGAGGGTGGGGAAGTGCCCCCGCCCCCCGAAGTCCTCTGACACTTGGCAGGGGGGGCAGCTGAGGGGGCCCCAACACTTGGCAGACCGCTGTCTGGCCTCACGCTTCTCCTGGTGACGAAAGGGCTGCCACAACTTGGTACTGGAATGGTACAGCGATTGCACAGAGCAGAGGGCTTTCACACTTTCTTGCAATTCAGTCAGTATATCCCTGACGTCCCCTCCAAAGAGAACAGAGCCTCGAAAGGGAGCATCCAGGATGGAGGCTTGAACATCCTGAGCGAATCCGTAAACCCACAGCCAGGAGTGTCAACGTAAACAGACAGCCGTCGCAGTGCTCTGAGCAGAAGCATCGACAGCATCTTAAGTCGCTCTTAAGGTATAATGGCAGGTAATCACCACTGTCCTGTCTGCTCGATCTTTGTCTCAGAATCTGGTAAGGCCTCAAGCTTCGATCTGAGCTGGCCAAGGATAGCCTTCTGGTAGCATACCATGTGGGCTATGTAATGCAGAGCCCTCAGTGCCAACGTGCAGGATGAGTAGACTTTACGTCCAAACTGGTCTAGTTGCCTCGACTCCTTATCTGGAAGGGGGATACTCATGTGCTTAGGCTTAGTAGAGCGGTCATGAGCTGCATAAATGACCAGTGAATCAGCTTTAGGGTGGGTGCTGAGGTGGTCCTTCGCCTCTGGGACATGGTATAATCTGTCTGCCTTCTTAGCGACAGCTCCGACAGATAACGGTTGCTGCCAAATAGCAGAGGCTAAACAGTCATGTGGCCCCATCCAAGGGGGAATGAGGAGCAGAATCAGCTCTGGTAAGTCAAGGTGCTCCACCAATCTCCTACATTGAGGATCTTGATCCTCGGTCTTCCATCTATTGGCCTCTTGAATTTTTTTGAGGATTTCCGTAAATGAAGGGTCCTCCGGGGAAGACTTGGGTATCTCCTTGGGTTTAGGGTCCTCCACTGGAGGAGAGTCATAGCCCAAGACTGAGAAGGAAGAAAAGACTCAGAGTCCAATGAAGGGCTCCTGGCTGCAGACAAGAGACCTACGTTGGGGAACCTTCTTCTGGGGTTCGGTCATCGCACTCCTCCTGTCCCCCACTGCTGAAACACCTAACATATGTGTGGACATAGAAACAGACTGACGGCAGATAAGGACCACTTGGCCCACCCAGTCTGCCCATTTCCCTACCTACTGGATAAGCTGCAGATCCTAGTTAACCAACAGCCCACTTCCTCCTACCCCCCCACTATAACTGCCTTATGTCTGTTCCATGCATTCTTGAATTACCCCACTGTTCCTGATCCCAGGACCTCCTCAGAAAGGCCGTTCCATATGTCCACCACCCTCTCTGTGGAAAAAATGCTCATCACGTTGCCCCTGAGCCGTCCCCCCCTCTATCTTCAAATTGTGTCCCCTTGTTCTTGCACATCTCTTTTCCTGAAAGATGCTACCCTCTTAAGACTTTGTTCATTCCCTTGAGGTACTTGAAAAATTATATCATGTCTCCCCTCTCCCTCCTTTCCTCGAGGGTATACATATTAAGATTCTTTAGTCTCTTCATATGGTTTCTGGTGTAGACCCTGCACCATTTTAGTTGCCCTCCTCTGGACTGCCTCCATCCTGTCTATGTCCTTGCAAAGATGGGGTCTCCAGAACTGCACGCAGTACTCCGGATGGGGTCTCACCAACCGTCTGTACAGAGGGATGACAACTTCCCATTTCTACTGGTGATGCCTCTCCTTGTGCATCCCAGTATCCCCCAAGCCCTCCTTACTGCCTTCTTACATTGCCTGCCTACCTTTAGATCATCTGATACGACTACCCCCAGGTCCCTTTCCACTTCTGTTAGTACCCCCCAAACTGTGTACTCTTCCCCTGTGTTTGTGTTTCCCAGGTGCATTACTTTGCACTGAATTTAAGCTGGCATACTTTTGACCACTCCTCCAACCTTGTAAAGTCCCTTCTCATCCTTTCCACCCCCCTTTAAGTAACAACCCTGTTGCACATTTTTGTGTCACCTGCAAAAGAGGCATACTTTTCCTTCCAGTCCCTCTGTAATGTCACTTATAAAGACATTAAATAGGACTGACCCCAGTACTGAACCCTGCGGTACCTCACTTGTAACCCCCCCTTTCTTTGGAGTGGACTCAGTTTATTATTATCCTCTGCGACCTGTCTGTCCAGCCAGTTTTTTACCCAGGCTACCACCTTGGGCCAGAAGAGGAGGGACGAGTCTCAACAGGAGAGAGAGCAAGGAATAGAGTCGGACAGGCCGGCGTAGAGGCCACAACCGACTGATGTTGGTCCAACTCTGACACAAGCTGGACCATGGCCCTGTTCCACCAAGATTGAAAAAGGGTGTCATAATTCACCTGCGGCTGAGGAGGAGAAGGAGCAGGACAAGGAAACTGGAAGGTCAACAGTTAACCCACCAGTGGGTAACCTAGCGTTCTGTACCCAGGCATTAGGAAACCCAGTGTGAGATAACCTGGTGCAGGATACCCCAGTGTGGGGACTCCGGCATAACGTAGCCTGGCAAAGGAACAGACAGCGGGGCTGAGGGACACCAGAGGGTCCAGGCTGCAGAGGAGTCTACTGTGGGGGAGATAGCTGCGGCCCCATGGGGGGTTCCGGTGTTGGTCCCCCCAGGGCGACAGGTGCATCCAGGTTCTGTCGCTGTGAGACAGCCCAGATGGAGGCGGATCAATCGGAATGTCCATGGGAGTATTCAATGTAGGGCCGGCCAGCGCTGGACGACCAATTGCATCAGCGGGCGGCATTTCCCCTAGTCTCCGAGAGGGAGGGAGAAGTGGAAGACCCCCCCCCCCCACAAGGCAATGAAGGAGTGTTCTGAGGGGGAGATTCCTCCTCAAATGGCTGTGGCATAAGAGGCAGCAGGCATTGGTCCAGAGGACTGACGTCTGACCCCAAGTTGGAGTCCAACGCAAGCGCTGGGGCTGTGCAGTAGTAGGTAGAACCAGCGTCTGACTTACCAGCCAACCCACTCGGCTTAGACCCAGAGGATCAGAAGAGCCTAAGAGTGGCGGAAGCCTCCAAATCCCCGGAGGCTCCCATCTGCACCCTAACAAGCGTAGTTGGGGGGGACCAAGGGCTGCCTCGAAGTGTAGGGAACAGGCTTGGTCAGAGTGGCATGCTTGCTGGAGGAAGACTGCTCATCAGTCGTGGTTCCTGGATGGAGCCTCAGCCTGGAGGGGGACAGATCCCTGTCCTGGTGCTTCTCCTTGTCCTCCTCCTTCTGCTTGTGGGAGCCAGAAGATCCTCCTGGGGATGAGGAAGAGCTCCGCACCTGCTGCAGCTCCTTCTCGATGGAAGCCAGTTTTTGCTTGAGAAGACAGGCTTTCAAGGCTTGCTGACAGCGTTTCCATGTGGCCTGACTGAACTTCTGGCAGGCCTCACAGTCCTCAGTGTTGTGGTCACGCCCCAGGCACAGGAGACATGAGGTATGGCCGGCTGCCTTCTGGAATATGCTTGTTGCAGGCGCACTTGTTCTTATGCGTATCTCAGAAGGAGTCGGAGAAGACATGCAATGTGACAAATTACAAAGTTTGTGAAAGAAAATCAAAAGAGTATACTTATTGAAAATGGCGATCAACTGTAGCAGCATTCCGCAAGGTCCGACATACGCAGGTTAACGGCGGGCGGGAAACAACTGGAGGACAGGCGTGGGGATCACCCACCATATAGTGCCAGGCCAACGTCAGTCACGTGATGCCGGGTGGGCAGTCCCCCAAAGAGACTGCTAGCTAAGTTTTCTGTGTGGTCCTAGTGCCTGGCGGCTCAGTCCTAATGGTTATTGCCTACTGCAAGCACCCTCTCGAAGTAAGATCTTCAAGGTAGCTGCCCTACGTATCTCTTGTATGGGATGTCCCTGAAAGCAGTCCTGCCTTTTTTGGGGCCCTGACCGTGGAACTTGGTTTTGGGGCACCAAGCCTTCAAAGGCCCCTGCTGGGGCTGCTGCTGCCTAGACTGCTGTGATGGAAAGGGCCAAAACTGAACAGGCTTTTTCTTCAGCTTCCGCCCTTTTGAATTCTTCTGAGAGGTCGTCACAAAATCCAGGGTGGCACTGAAATTCTCAATCCTGGTGAGGTGGCCTTCCACCCCAAGGCCAAAGAAGTCGATGGCCAGGAAGGGGACATTTGCCAACTTGTGCCAGGTGTCTGCCATTAAAGCAGAAATCTTCAGCCAGGCCCTGTGACACATCGCAACAGCCACTGCGATGGCACGGGTCCACGAATCGCCCATATCCAAGGCCATCTGAAGCTAGTGTTTAATCAGCACTTGGCTCAGGTCTCTGACCACTTTTACTGCCAGTTGCCTGTCACGATGGAGGTAAGAGTACATGATCTACAACTCCCATTAGGGTGTCACCAAAGTGGGTCATCATCAGGGTATAGCTCACCTGACGAAGACCAATGAAGGATGCAGCATAGACCTTCAATTCATGAAGAAGCTTTCTGGGCTCCTTATCGGGGGGCTTGTGCACGTCCCCAGTATTTCCGGATTTACAGAAGACAGTCAGCGACCAGGCCCTCCACCAAGGGGTGGTCTGAAAACTGGAAAAGGTGCCAGTAGGGACCACATACTTACAGACCATACAGAAAGAGGGTGCCTGGCAGGAAGATAGATGCTGCTAAAGCTCCAGTCGCAAGATGGACTCTGCAATCGGGAAGGCAACCTCAAGGGATTCAACCCTGTCCAGAATCTCAGTAATGGGGTATTTAGCCCTTTTCTGGACTGACTCAAAGGGAGCCTCCATGGACTCAGACATGAGCCTGAGAAGAGCCCCAAAGGATACCAACCTATGGGCGGTGGTGAACTCTTTGGTAGAATCACGATCGAAAGCATGAGCCCTCGAGGACTGCTTTGAGGACCCACTGGAGTCATCAGAAGAATTCTCAAACACGGCTCTTGGCCATTTGCCACCATGCACCACTAAGGGCTCATCCAAGTGTGTGATCTCCACTTGACAACTGGCATGGCAAGCCGGTAACTGGACGGGAGTCCTTAGAGGTGGCTCCCTGCAAGGGCAGTAATGGAGGCGACTCCACCTGGATCGGTGACAAGACTCGTGTCGGGGCAGCTGTCTCACAGGACTGGTACGGGCTGAAGAGGTGTTGACCATGTGACCGCCGGGATCGAGGGAGAAGCCCTACCCTGTCCAGCCAAGGCCTACTGCTGCCAAAGAAGCTCTTCATAGCACCAGCGCATACAGCAATGAAGCCTCTCATTGTCCAAAAAAGAAGAGCACAAACGACGGCACCTCCCAGTCAAGCAAGAACGAGTGTGCAAGGAATCCCTCGGCCTTGACTTTGAGCCCCGACAGGGTCAACGGTGCTGAGGAGATACGGCCAGAGGGGCAGTACAGACTACCCGCACAGTATTCAACCGTTCAACACCTGAGGAAGGTAACTCCTTAGAGGAGACAGCCAGGTTCACAGACTGCTCATGGCCCTCCTGACTGAGGCCAGACAGGTCCAGGGTCCTGGAGTTGAATCATCTTTGATCCTTTATGACAACACACCGAGAAATATCTCAACCACCTATTTAACCTGTGTCAAGTCTGAAAAGCTTGACGGAGCCACCACAGAGCTAGCAGCCTGTCCTTCGACCAGTCAGGTTTGGCTGAAGCCAAACGCTTGACAGCCATCAATCCATCAGGGGAGTCGATGGAGCAGAAAGAGTGCATCTCTTCCCATTCCCATGTCAGACAGCATGACTTCTTCAACTTATTCATCTTACCGTGACAGGCAAGGCTCTCCCCAAAGGTCAGGAGGATCTTACACATCATAAGGAAATTTCCCTCAAAAACCGGGCCAGCGATGGCTCCCAACAGCAGCAGTACAGAGATCATCAAGGTACCCTCCGCGGCCCTGGGGACCGCCTTACATGCTTGTTTGGACTTCACCAGAGGGTCCAATTCGGCTGGCCAGCTGAGGAGAAGACGGGTATAGTGGTCTTCTGGTGAAGCTGGAAGAATGGCCTGACACAGGCTGCAGGCAGCGACACTGTGCTGTTCACTGAGGCAATAAATGCATGACATGTGTATCCAACAGTGACATTTTCCGATTGTACTGGACACAGCCATTTTAGAATCCCTGAGATCCATTTTAGTTGATGTCTGAGACAGAACCAAGGAATACACTCCGGGGGGGGATTCAAAGTTTAGCAGAAAAGGTAGCCAAATGGCACACTTAACCAAGTTCAGGCCTATACCACACACGGAGCTGCTAAGCAGCAGACCTGACTCTTCCAGCAGCAGTTAAGATCTGGCATCATGGGCCGAGGCCAAGGGATATACCACCCAAGTGGTGGGAGGAGCTTCTCTTAAAGACAGTCTGGCAAATCAGTTCGGGGGGGGGGGGCGCTGTCAATGTATGGATAAGTAAACCATAACCACATCCCCAGAATGAGTCACACAGACTTCTTTTATGAGCTCTCCCTCTTGTACTGCCAGATAACTACATCTCTTAAATATCTGCCAATTACACCAGGCCATTTGGAAAACTTAAGGAGATTCCCATGATGCTAGAGCCTGCTAAAGTAGGGACTTTTTCAGCTTCACTGACAGCTATGGAAAACCTGCACTATTCAACACAGACAAGTAGAGGGTTAGCTGCACTAGTCCTGGCCAATTTGCTCAGTGTACCTCTCCTGGTCAAAAAATTTACATAAATGGTTTGCAGGTACCAATTACTGTACTAGAAAAAGGGAGACCGTTTTTCCACACAGCTGTATTTCTTAAGCTCCCAGTAACAAATCAGAAGGCTCTATCATGCTGCTCTCTTTATATTACACAAAGAAGAAAATTACACTGAAGTCAGCCATTGCTAAGTTCTTATTTACTTTTTTCTACTCAAACAATTTGTGCCATAAAAATCCACAGATAGCTTGTTAGAACCATTACTCGAAGTGGCCATTTCTGTATGTAAGCTTTAGATGCCCTCCCGAAACATAATTACAGTATTATAGATATGGGTTACAAACCTTTCCTCCTAGACTTCTTCTTGCTTTCTTTGGTGCCATCCTTTGCTTTGCCCCCTTTCTTATCTTCACCAGACTCCCCATCACTCATGGATAATTTGTGTCTGAGCAGCCGATGTCTATAGCGAGACTTCTTGGTCATCTCAAAATCAGAGTCAGAATCTGAGTCACCCACATCTTCATTTTCACCTGGAAGGGAAAAGCATTTTTAAATAAAGGAAAACAACACTGACCAAGAGTGATGAGCAGCAAGCAAAAGAAATGAAATGAGGACATTTTAATTTGCAAAGATAAAGTACAGCTACGCAAAGAACTTACCATAACTGTAGATTTTCGAGAAGAGCTCTTGTAGCAGGTAGCACCATTAGGACAGAGTCCCAAACAGTACAAGGATAGAATCCAGGTCAGAAGGGTTCTGGTTATGAAAACTAGTAACCACCGATACTCTTAGGAGAGTAGTCCCTGGAGGATGACGAGGCCAATGCCTGCTCTCCTCTATGAAGCAAAGTCCAGACTGTAGTGTTTTATGAAGGTGTGGACTGAACTCGAAGTAGCAGCTGCACAGAGCGATCTGCTGCCAGGACATTTCTTAGGGATGCAAAGGTAGCACTAATTGGGAAAGACCTTTAACCGGCCCCGGTAAAGGTTTGTCATACTTCTGGCAACAGAAAGCTATGAAGTTGACCAACCATTTGGCCAAAGTCTGCTTAGTCACTGGTGCCCCTAATATTCATTGGGCAAAGGAGACAAACAACTGGTCTGTCTTTCTAGAAGATCAAGTGCGATCAACACAGTAATGAAGAATTCTGTGAACATTCAGAGTATGCAACAGGGCCTCCCCTTTGTTCAAGTACTCTGGGTAGTAAACTGAAAGTTGAATGTCCTGATTAAGAGTAAACTCGGGCACTACCTTCAGGAGAAACTTAGGACTGGTACGCTGGGAAACTCTATCCCTGTGAAAAATCAAATAAGGCTCTTTATCATCAGAGTCTGAAGCTCGGAAATCCTCCAGCAGAAGTAACTGCAACCAAAAACAACGCTTTCCAAGACAGGAAAAATAGTTTGCTACTTGCGGCTGGCTCAAAGGAAGGCAATGTAAGTTTTTCTAACAGAAATAAAAAGTACCAAGGGGGAATGGGGTCCCACCTGGAAGGTTTGATATGCATGATACCACCACACAAAAAGGTCTTGGACAAGTCCAACTGTGCCAGGGTCCTGCCCTCCATACATACATACATGGTAGGCTGAAGACGTAGAAAGGTGTACCTTTATGGACGAATAGTTGAGCCCATTGTCAAATAGGGAAAAGAAGGTACTCCAGTACCGAATTCACCGGGCAGGTGAAAGGATCCAGGAAACAGGATGATGCCCACGGGTAGAAACGATTCCATTTCATGGCATACATGGCTCTAATCGAGGGCTTTCTCACAGCCACTAGGACCTCTGCCACCCTTGAAGACACCCCATAACTGTCCCTGACTAAGTTTGCAGGAGCCATGCAGGTAAGTGCAGAGACTGAAGATGAGTGTACTAGTTTTTCCTGTTCCTGTGAGAACAAGTGACGGCACAGGAGCAAGGAAACTGGAGGTTCCGATGCCAGTAGTTGGAGCAGCAGGAACCAGATCTGTCGAGGCCAACATGGCGCTATGAGAATCATGACAGCTCGTTCTGCTTGTAGCTTGAGTAACACACTCTGAAGCAGTGGGAAGGGAGGGAAGGCATACAGGAAATGGAAATTACGTACCTACCGTAATTCTTGATCTTCTTGGACGAGTCTCCACCACTCATTCACACTAATGGGATCTGCGCCAGAGGCACTAAGACCCAGCGGGAGCAAACTTTTTTTTTTTGCTAGAGGGTCGGTGGCACAGGAGTGGCACACATGAGCCTCCCGATCGTGGTAATGACTATCCCGCGCGACCCTCCAAACCGCCTCTGCACCTTTTTTTCCCTGAGGAGGTGCAGTGTAACTAACCTAGCAGGACAGCCTAACAAAAACGGACATAAGATAGTCCGGACGACCCGCATAAGAAGGGTCAACAAAAAAGTCTTCACAGCCTAAAGATTGAGGGTGTGAAGACCAATAACAGAGGTGAGCTCAGGGGATGGTGGATGGGCATGTGAATGAGTGGTGGAGACTCGTCCAAGAAGATCAAGAATTACAGTAGGTATGTAATTTCCATATTTTCCTGGACACAAGTCTCCACCACTCATTCACACTAATGGGAGAGTACTGAGTTAATGATCCCCCGAGTGGGCGACTGGAGAGACCAAGAGCTCACTATTTTAGGACAGAAGTCCATTAAGGATGGTCCTACCAAATGAAAGATGTCATCTGGCATGGACATCCAGGGCATAGTGTTTGACGAAAGTATGCACTGAGCTCCAGGTGGCCGTATTGCAAATATCTGCGATGGACATGTTGCGGATTTCCGCTGGCGATGCCGCGACCACTCTAGTAGAGTGAGCATACACTCTGCCTCCAGCTTAACCTGCGCCATGGAATAACAGTGGAGAAGGCATGCAACCAGACATGCAGAAATACATCTGATAGCGACAGGTTGACCCAGCCAGGTCTCACTGGAGGAAACAGTCGTTGAGCTTTTCGAAAGTCTTTTGTTCTGTCTAGACAGAAACGTAAAGCTCTTTTGACATCCAAGGAATGAAGAAAACGCTCTCCATTTTGGAAATTCGCAAAGTAAGATGGAAAGACCATAGGTTGGTTTAGATGGAATTCTGAAACAACCTTAGGGAGAAACTTACGATGGGTCCTAAGAACTACTTTGTCTTTATGAAACACAGTATAGGGAGGGTCTGTGACCAACGCATGTATCTCAGAGACCCTGCGGTCTGAGGTAATGGTCACTAGGAAGGCAGTCTTCCAAGTGAGAAATTTTAACTCACAGGTAGCTAGAGGCCCGAAAGATTTTCGACTGAGCATGTCTAGCACCAGATTAATGTCCCAGGCTGCAACTTGATGTCTTATAGGTCGTCTGGTATGCAGAATTCCCTTAAGAAACCTCTTAACCACAGGTAACTGAGCCAGTGACAAGGAAAGTACTGGCTCATGATAAGCTGAAATGGCACAAAGGTGAACCTTAACTGTAGAGTATTGCAGACCAGAATTTGAGAACTCTAAGAGGTACTCTACAACTTTATCTGGTCGGCAGGAAAAGGGATTCAAGGAGGATTTTGCACACCAGAGCGAGAAATGCTTCAATTTGGCTATGTAAGTTTTCTTAGTGGCTGGTTTTCGCACAGCCAGAAGAATATCTGAAACCCCGCGAGAGACATTGAACCTGTTCACTTCTATCTCTTCAGGAGCCAAGCATGAAAGTGAAGCGACCTCAGATTGGAATGGACCACAGGACCCTGAGTCAGAAGGTTCGTCTGAAGGGGAAGCGGTTTCGGAGGAGTTTCCAACATACTGTTGAGTAGTGGAAACCATATCTGTCGAGACCAGAAGGGAGCAATGAGGATCATTTTGTCCCCCTGGGACTCGAATTTGAGAAGTACTCTCTGAATTAGAGGAAGAGATGGAAAGGTGTACAGAGAGAGTTTTGTCCACCGCAGCCTGAACGCATCCGGACAGAAAATGCCAGGCCCTGGATTTCTGGAGCAGAAGGGAGGCAGTTTTGTGTTGAGTGGGGATGCAAAAAGGTCCAGGTCCGGAGTTCCCCACTCTGCGAATAGTGACTGAGCTATGGCTGAGTCGAGAGACCATTTGTGAGGATTTGTCTCTGTTCTGCTGAGACGGTCTGCCAGTTTGTTCTGCACTCCCGGCAGGTAGACCGCATGAATTAGAGCACTGTGCTCTAAGCACTATTCCCACACCCTCATTGCTTCCCTGCATAAGGGGTAAGAGTGAGCACTGCCCTGCTTGTTGATCTAATACATCATAGCGTTGTTGTCCATTTAAAGGAGAATGTTCTTGTGACGGAGAATGCCCTTCAAAGCCCGGACTGCATAAAGGATGGCTATCATTTCTGAGATATTTATGTGAATCTGGGTCTCGCCCTGAGTCCACGTACCTTGAGTGTGTAGAGTCTAACAGTGAGCTCCCCACCCCATCAGGGACATTTCTGTGGTAATGGAAATCTGATGATCCAGAGGAGCAATGGGGTATCCTTCCAGAAGATTGTCCTCTTGCGACCACCAGGTGAGTGATCTCTTCAGAGGTTCTGTCACCTTGATGAGAAAGGACTGAGGGTGAGTGGTCGGGGACCACTGAGTACTGAGCATCCATTGAGAGATTCTCATGTGGAGGTGTGCTAGGGGTACAGTGAACACCGAGGATGCCAAGAGACCTAGCATCCGTTGCATCGAGAGAGCTGTCACGGAGCTGCTTTCTCCGATGTATCGGGCCATCTGAAGGATATCGCTCCTCATGTCTTCTGGAAGAAATGCTTTCGCACAGGTGGTGTCCAGGAGAGTTCCTATGAAAAGGAGCCTCTGGGAGGGCTGCAGTTGCGATTTTCTGAGGCTTAGCAGGACTCCCATGGATGTAAGAAAGTGTGAAGCCGTAGCTATGGCATCTAGAGTCCCCTGCCTGGAAGGACTTGCTAGAAGCCAATCGTCCAGATATGGGAACACTTGTAGTCTGATTTTTCTGAGATGCACTTCGAGAATTGCACAACACTTTGTAAAAACTCACAGCGCCGAGCATAGCCCAAAGGGCAGGACTCTGAACTGATAATGTTGTCCCAATGTCACGAACCTTAGGTATTTGTGATGCTTTGGGTGAATAGGAATGTGCTGGTAAGCACCCTGTATATCCAGGGAGGCTAACCAGTCGTGTTAATGAAGCAAAGGTAACAGGGTTCCTACTGATATCATTTTGAAGTTTTCTTTGACAAGGAATTTGTTTAATTTTCTGAAGTCCAAAATGGGGCGCATGCCTCCAGTTTCCTTTGGAACCAGAAAGTAATGGGAGTAGAACCCTGTGTTCCGCTGATCCAGTGGAACTTCTTCCACTGCCCTGTTGTTCAAAAGGCCTTGCATCTCAGAGGCGAGAAGTTCTGACTGAAGAACTGACAGCCCGGGCTGTCGTCTTGGGGGGGGGGGACCCAGAGGGGTCTCCAAAAGATTGAGGAAATACCCTCTGTGGATAATCCGGAGGACCCATTTGTCCAATGTTATGGACTTCCACTGATTGTAGAAGTGAGTCAGATGACTTCCCATCGCTGAGGAAGAGTCCTCTTCAGCAGCTGAGGTGGGACTTGGGCCAACAACTCAGAAGGCGGCACTAGGCACTTTGGGTCCTTGCGCCTTATGCTGCGTTTTCTTCTGAGGCTGGGGGGCTTAGTTTTTATTAAAACTTCCCACTGCCTTTGCCTCGAAAGAACTGACGGTTATGAAACTGGTGTTTGTTAACACCCCTTCGAGAGGGGACAGGAGGAGGTCAAGCCAATTTAATGGCTGACCTAGTCTTTTGTGTGGCCTCTAGAGCTTGTTCTACTTGAGGGACAAAGAGATACACACCATCGAAAGGCAACGCCATTACCTGTTGCTGGGCATCATTCGTGAAACCTGAAGTGTGCAGCCAGGAATGACAGCAGGTACAAATGCCTGCCGCCAGGGAGGCAGTATCGAAGGCGTCCATAGCTGCTTTAACCTGCTGGTTGTTGGACTCGATACCCCTGGTTATGGTTTGAAGAAGCTCTGAATTAGTGTCCGATTCCAGTAGAGCTTCAACCATTTGTTTGAGTGAATGCCAAAGGATATACTCATACTGAGAGAAATAGCCTTGGTAGCTGGCAATACGCATACCTAGGGTGGAAGCAGCAAAGACTCTCTTACCTAAAGTGTCTATCTTACGAGATTCTTTGTTAATAGGTCGAGATATACTAGTTTGGGGAAGGATGACCTTATTCTCTGCCAAGACTACAACAGGATCCACAAAGGCTTGGGATGCCAAAATGGGTCGATCCTTGGGGGCAGCATATTTCCCATCTATGGACTTGTCCACAGAAGGAATGAGAGCGGGATTATTCCATATAATTTGAGAAAGCGTCTCAAAGGAGGGTTGTACCAGAGGAGTCAAATCCATAGGGATCTCCGGAACATGGAGGTACTGGAGTCTTAATTGCTTCCCAGGATCGATATCTATAGTTTGGAGAGAAAGAGTGGAATTCAAGTTTTTCAGCAGAGACTTAAATAACAGGTCCTCGACCACAGGCTCTGCAGCAGGAATAGATCCTGATCTCTCCACATCATCACCCAGTCTAAGGTCTGGATCAGGCTCAATGTCATCTCCCGACAGCCCAGGAGGGACTGTATGAACAGGAAAGGAGTGAAAATCAGAAGGAAATGAGGAAGGAAAAGGATTCAAAGAGGAGGAGCCCTGAATACTGGATGACGCCCCAACAGGTCCCGGCGCCGAAGACATGCACGGCACCGAGGAACTGCACAGCACCGAGGATGGCGCCGATGAGGCAGAGAAAGTCAACAGCACTGACAGATGCATTGGCGCTGAAGACGCCGCCGAGAGTGCCATCGACGCCGAGGGTGTCGACAATATCCCAAAACTCTGAAAAACAGGATTTGTGGAAAAGAAGGATGAATACTACGAGATAGAGGCATCGGTGTGGCCCCTCTGCCGCAACCGTGTGTGGGAGGAGGGGGAACCTAAGCGTGAGTCGACGGCAAACGCGCGACTAGAGGCTCAACTGCCCTACCTGATCTCCCAGAAAACCCGAAGGCCCCTGAATGACAAGGCCAGGTAGCTGGACCAACCTCCGAGCCCACTGCTCCATCAGAGCAGCCCACTGATTAAACTGCTCATCTGAAGACCTATCAGAGGGTGGGGCAGGGCTCCGATGTCAAAGACGTCGGCTACGAGAAACAGAAATCGGCGACTCCGAAGGAGGAGACCGGCAACTAGCCCCAATAACTGACCATCTGCGCGCAGACATATCAGAGGGCAACCTCAAGTGATGCCTTCTCTTTTTTGATCTGTTGGCCGAAGAAGAGCTTGAGGCCGAACGGTGCCAGGAGTGCAACCGTTTACTTTTATGCTTTCGAGGGGACCGCCCACCCCCTTGGGCACTGGACTGTCCATTGTCAGACCCCCTCTTCCGGAGCAGGCGGCTGACTGAACAGCTTCCATACGAAGTCTCCCTACCGTCACCTGACCCGCTCATGGTCAACTCCGTCAATGTAGGCCGAGACTTCTTCCTTAAATAAGAATAAATAAACTAAGCAATACTTTATTCGAGATATTACTACAAAACAATAAAACTGAAAAATTATGCTGCTAGTTTGAAGTTCGACTCCCGGTGGGTGAGCAACGTTGTCACTGCAGTGCACTCAATGGCGGGGAAAAAAGGAACTGAGGCGGTTGGAGGGTCGACGCCAGGATAGTCATTACCGCACGAGTGGAGGCTCACGGCACCATCTCCGGCGCCGACCCTCTAGCATAAAAGTTTGCTCCTGCTGGGCCCTAGTGCCTCCGGCGCAGATCCCATTAGTGTGAATGAGTGGTGGAGACTTATGTCCAGGAAGATCCTCCTTGCCTAACAGCAGGGCAATGCGTCTCGCCAGAAAACACCAGGCCCCAGATCTAGCAAGCAGAAACTGGGCAGTTTGGCTTTGAGTGGAGACGCAAAGAGGTCCAGTTCTGGAAGGTCCCACCTTTCGAAAAGGTCATCTACTATGTCCTGTAGTAGCTCCCATTCATGAGCCTGAGACAGAGAGCGGCTGAGGCTGTCGGCTGGAGTGTTTTGGACTCCTGGAACATGAACCGCTGAATGTTCCTGACTGTGTTCCACTGCCCAGTACCAGACTCTCATGGCTTCTCTGCAGAGGGGGTAAGAGTGTGCCCCCCATTGATGTAGACCACCACTGGCATGTTGCCAGACTGGATCAGAAGAGGCCCTGGCAGGAGAATTTTCTGGAACGCATGTAAAGTGTACACATCATGGCTCTCATCTCCAAAATGTTTATGTGTAGACTGCGTTCCAAAGAGGTCAAAGCTCCTCTTGTCTGATGGTCTCTGCAATGCACTCCCTACACTAGTCCTGAGGCATTTGTTGTCAGGATCTGCCAAGGACTGGGAATTTGGAAGGAAGCCCCGGATTCCAACTGGGAAGGGGTGAGCCCCCATTCTAGAGTCTGACTCACTGCTTTGGAGACCTGGACTGGCTGTTCGAGGTCATCCAAGCGCTGGTCCAATTGAACCTGGAGGTTTCACTGGAGAACCCTCACGTGCAGATGAGCTAAGGGGATTGTTACTATGGTGGCTGCCATGTGGCCTAGAAGCTGCAGTACCATTCTGTCTGGAACCTGTTTTGTGGAGACAACTCTCCGAGCCAGTGCCCTTAGTCGATCTGCCCTGTCTGAGAGAAGGCAGGCTCTCCCTTGGACAGTGTCCAGGACTGCCCCTAAGTACTGTAACCTCTGGGTGGGCCAGGGGGACTTGGGAAGGTTCAAGGTAACCCCCAGACCTTGGAACAGGTGAAAAGTGTCTTCCAGACAGTGACATAGCTGATCTCTTGTGGGACCTGTCAATAGCCAGTCACCAAAGTAGGGGCAGACATAAGGCCTCTGCCTCCTGAGAGCTGCTACCACTGCCAAGCACTTGGTGAACATCCCAGGTGCCGAAGAAAGGCCAAATGGTGGAGCTCTGAACTGGTAGTGCTCTCCTTGGAAGGTAAAGCAGAGGTATTTTCTGTGGAACGGCAGTATCTTTATATGCATGTAGGTGTCCTGCACGTCCAGGGAGCATAGCCAGTCCCCTAGCAAAGCATGGGCAGCAATCCCAGCAGTATCACCATCCTGAACCTTTTGTATTCAATGAAAGTGTTCAGTTGATTGACACCCAGGATGAGACGAAGGTCCCTGTCTTTTTCGGGACGAGGAGGAAGTGGCAGTAATACCCCTTTCCTCTGAGACGGTGGCACCGCCTGGATCGTTTTCTTGCTCAAGAGGGCTTGGATTTCTGCTCTGCTAAGACCTGCATGGGATGGGGAGCAATGGGAGGGAACAGGTGTGTTTTGACTGAATTCCAGAGCATAACCCTACTCTACAATCTGGAGTACCCACTAATCTGCAGTGATATTGGACCAGCAGTTGAGGTAGAGGGAGAATCTCCCACCTACTCCCTCCCCTTGCAACTCCACCCGGGGGGGCGCGCAGGCAGGAAGCCATGCCAAGGTTGTTGGGATGGTGCAAGGGAGCTCTGGCATTCTTAGGTCCCTGTGTACCGTCTCCTTCCATCTACCTTCCCTCTAGAACCAACTTTCACCCACCCTCCAGCAAGCCATTTCACCCCCAGCTTGCAAATGTCTCCTCAGAATGGGTGGACATTATCGAATGGCTGTGGGGATGGGGTTTTGAAATTGTAAAAAAAAAAATCTGTGGCAGGCTGACAGACAAACTGAGGGGATAGTGTTGGTCTTAAAATCATATAATACATAAAATGTTATATTTATCTGAAATTACTCCAACCGGGATAACCCCATGAGATGCAGCATCTCATTTTCATGGAGGTCCCAGGGAGGAAAGCAGCAGTCAACAGGTTAACATAGTCCAACAGGAATAATTACATGCAGGCTGAAATATATGTAGTAAAAAAAGAAAAAAAAAAATCAAACTGTACAGTTAAGTATATCCAAACAGAAAGCAAGCAAGCTAACACAGTAGGGTTACAGCAGACAAAGAGCATACATATATGCAGCATGATCAATGTTTGTGAGACAGGGATCTGGACTACAATATACACAGGGAGTTCTGAAGTGTCTGGAAAAATGGGACTTGACTCTTGCAAGCTAGAAACATTCCTCAGTGGGAGAGGGAGTTTGTTCCATGTATGGGAAAACTACACACAAGGCAAGGCTGTGTTTTCATCTAGGGTGGTTATAACATCATAGGACCTATGGAGCAAAGCTCTTAAGATCCTTATGATGTCCTGGAAACCCCCTGATGGAAACACAGCTAGTTGTGTAGTGTTTCCCATGCGTTACTGTATACATACCAAAACTGAATATAGTTGTGACCCATGGTCCCATCAGCAAAATGGATTTTCAGAAAGTTTTAACCCTTACCATCGTCATCTGCATCCTCCTTTGCTCCTCCAGATTTTTTCTTGTTCGTTTCAGATTCCTCATCCGAGGAGTCATCATCTTCAGAAGACAAGCTAGCTTTGATTTCTTCCAGCAGCATTTTCTTGGCAATTCTTTAAGACACAACAGATACTGCCAGTTAACTTCCAATGAAACTGTAGCTCCTTAACAAATCAGCATACGTTATTAAAATCAGAATGTGAAATGTTGGCTGTAGAAATCTACAAGGTTACTAGCCATCCCCCCCCCCCCCCGTGCTTTTTTTTTTTTTTACAATGACATCCTCCATCACAGTAGTCAACCTTCTGACTTACAAATTAAGACTGGGATTTGTGCCTGCATCTAGAAGCATACGCTGCAGGGTATTAAATAAGACAAATAAATTAGCATGTTTTTTTTGGCCTCCGCGCCTCTCGTCGACCATCGACTCTGGTCACGGACCCCTGGAGCCCCAACCACCGGATATTGCCGTCTCCTCGGTCATCCCTGGCTTACCCCCAGAGAGTGGGAGCACAGCTCCAACTCAGATATCGGAACTGGACTGGTTGGGAGGCAGCTCCGGTGGTCAATCGGGGCTTCAAGGGGCAGAGCATCACCGAGACGCAAGGCATGGGATTTTTGTCCCCCCTCCCTTAAGAAGGATGGGGACGTGCAATGACGGCCAGCGTCCGCCCCATCCTGAGAGCTCTGTTATGCCCCGACATGGAGCATGCACCCAGCCTCCGCAAGGTGCCGCTCGTACGCCGGCTGCAGCCCCTGCTCTCCCCCCAGGGAAGGAGAGCTGCCCATGGGGCAGCTCATCCTTCCAACCGGCGGTCCTCCTGGCGGCCAGGTCCGTTCGAACCGGAGTCGCCCGGCGTCGCCAAACGAAATCCAACTGCTTTCTTGACGGACCAGCCCCAATTAGCGGTTTATAGCGTGAAAGTGCCAATCAGCTGCAAAAATGCATAGCACTTGGCACAGAATGGTTAACAAAATTTAAATATATATCTAATTTTATTAATTTTGTGTACTGTGCCATAGACTCTCAGAAAATAATGGTTAGCAGTCTACTGCTACACATTTTTGGAAATAGTTAACATTACCCTGTTTTTCATAGCATTTTGCAATGCTATACCAGCTATTTAAAAACCTGCCGCTGCATCCAGAAGCACCCATTTGGACACAGCGGTAGCCATATTCAAACAAATGACATTCGCACGTGGTTTACGGTGGCACACATCCAACTTTACACACAACTGCCATTGGGGACAAAGTCACGATAGGCCAGAATTGCTGAAGTAAGGCCACCAGCAAAATTTTGTGAGGACACGGGTGCAATTAGAGCCATTGATACTAATTCTTAAGGAAACTGCAATTTTGAACCTTGCAAGAAAATGGCAGATCAAATTTCAAGACAAAAAGGCAGCAGGACTTGATTAATTTTGTATTGTGTGAAAAGAGATGCATCACAGAGTTCGGAGTGGCAAAACAGAATGATACCAATATCAGATTTTCACAGCTGCACTTACAGGACAAAAGGATTTGGGGACTGAAAACCATGGAATTATATCACTAAAAGTGGTTTATCCAAAGGGCTGCGCCGAAGGCCCAGCTGCAGCACGTGACCCGACGCTGCCGTGCAGACAACTCTGGTTCAAGAACAAACTTGGTGCAGGGTGTCAGGGGTTAGGCCTGGCAGAGAGAGCTGCCACACAGCACTTCTGCCACCAAAGCAGCCTCTGCGGCTTGTCCTGGGAGCTTGCTTCTTCCGCAGTGTGGATGCTGTGTATAGCGAGGCAGACACAGGAATTACCCACACCTGTGATCTGGGCAAAAGTGCGGGGCCATGGGAGAAAATCCTGACTACTGTCTACAGGATGACCAGGTGATCTCTAAGCTGAAACAGTACATCCCTCCAAGATTAACAGCCATACGGGACATAAAATGGTTTATCCAACAGTCTATTGACCCCTGCAGCCACCACCCTTGGAAACATTGCCCCTTCAAAAAATACATGCTGGTGCAGGGCTTTAACCGCCAGCTCAGGGACATCAGCCCTACCATCTAGCCCTTGATCCGGCAGACTAGGGCAGACAAAAGCAGCCATGTAGGGTTAGGATATGTACTAGTATTAAATTAAAAAGTTCACAAACTGAGGGGGTGTACTCACACCCAAATCTTGATACCATCTGTAATTGGCAAAACAGGAAAAAAACAAGGATATAATATTGTCACAGCTAACTAAGGTTAACATCATAGGAAACTCAGTAGCTCAATATGTACCATAGTCAACCTAAACCCAAAATAGGGAACTTAAGGAAACTGAAGTTCGAAGTCAATCAGGATCAGCCTCCTGCTCCTGTTCCACATTAGCTTCTGTATCCTGTTTCACAGCAAATGCCATGGCAGTTTCTGGCTCAGTAATCACGTTTTATTCGGAAATCTTACTTGTAGCAAGCGCTGGGAAGACCAGCTAAGTGTGAACACCTTTCTCCAATAATGTCTTTTTAATGGCTTGCAGCTCCCTCTTACAGGTCTGTGTTTGAGAGGACACATCAGGGAAGAAATACAGGTTACTCACCTGTAACAGGAGTTCTAGGAATGGTATATGTTGTTCATCCACACGACCCACCCGGCCTCCCTGGCTTCGACGCACAACCTGGCTTCCAGCAGGCTAGATCTGGCGTCATGGGGCGGAGCCGAGAGTTCTACCACCTGGGTGGGTGGGAGGAGCCAGCTTGAAGACCTTCCGGCAAGATTTAAAGTGGCAAGGGACCTGCCAATAAGTATGGATGAACAACATATCCATGTCCCTAGAAAACCAGTTTACTCCCTTCCCATATAATTTCCCCACTTAGCTCTAGCCGCCTGTAATAAGGATATTCTAGCCTCTGGGCTAGAAGGTGTGGCAACGGCGGTCAGTAGTCATTGCACTGCACCATCTCTAGCCAGAGAACGGATCAGGACAGAGAAGGCTTTTGAGATAGTGACCACGGCAGAAGAGGCAAGCAGGTTTTGGTCTGTAAAATTTAAGCATTTGAGCGCCGGTATCAGTTCTTGCCTGCTGGCGAACCAAAGAGGGAAGCCCACTGCCTGAACATAGCTCTGGTGAAGACCACTCTACAACATTTCAACTTTAGAGCGAAGATAGATAAGGTCCTTTGTTACTGTTGAATTCACTGTGACTTGTCTTTTTGCTTGCCTGAAGGTCAGCGATGTTGATTTTGTTGTCGATAATGCGGGTATCAAAATCCGTAAGTTTAGCCTCCACAGCAGCTAGTCGCTTATTTATTTCTTTACCAATTGTTTTTGAATTTTTGTGAGCATGCTCAATATCCGAGCGGTCGGCAAGTCACTACACTCGAGCCAGGCTGCTGCAATGGCCCGGATCCCTTCAGACCAGACACCGGAGAAAAGAATGCCTCCACACTACCCCCCCCCCCCAAAGTGTTTCTGACCCTTTTTTGGTTACAGTGTCATGCACAACTGCTCCAATGATCAGTTCCTGCAAAACTTTTGCGATAAACAGCAGAATAAGGTAAACTATTTAAGATGTTTATAGGAGAAAACTTGAAGCATCAAAAGAATGTAGTAGCTTCACTGGCTGTTCCACAGCACAACCCCCACACTCACCAAGATTTTCAAGTTTGTGCCCTTTATGAACAAGGGTTAGGATACTGTAACAAACTGGGGACTCCATAGTGCAGCAACATAGATTCACTGCAATGGTTAATTCTTCTAAAACACAGTTTAGATCACAAGTCAAACAATAATTTATTCACTTACTGATACTAAACAGTCCTGCTGATCTAACCAGCCTAAATTCCTGTGATTGACATGTTTTACCCATGATGCCTTGCATTAGGGTGTATGTGTTATTCTGTATGTATTTCTTACACCAATTAGTAAGAAACTAAGTTGTTTAAAAATTTATATAATAAAATTAAGGATGATGATGCTGAAGGTGGTTAAAGCCAAACTATCCAATCATCCTGCACCCATAATTAGTAGAGTGAAAGGATGGGGCTTGTCTTGATGGCTTTTGGTGACTGCTATATGACTATTTTTCTGCAGTATCATTTATCTTTTCCAAATCAGCATGACTTTGTATTTCTCTACTCTGAAGTTCATCTATCATCTCCTTGCCCACTGCACCACCTTGTTCTAGTCTCCGTGCATCCCATTTATCTCCTCCTGTGAGGATATTTATTTATTTGCTTGCTTCTGTTGACTGTGTAAGCACACTAGACAGCCAAGTGCCTATTTTCAGGTGCGACCTGGGAGGGTTACAAGGTAGATGCATACAAGAACATTAAAGGAGTCAAATTAAACATACAGAAAATAACAGGCTTAACAGGGATTGAATTGGTAGCTAACAGCATTAGACGATTAGGCACATGATAAATACAGAATGGTATATACAGGATGGATTAGGTAGCGAACAGCAAAATACATAACAGGTTCGATCAGTGCAAACAGGACCAAAAATAAGTGGCAGCAGGGAGAGGGGGCACTAGGCAGGTACACTGGAGAAAAAAAAAAAAACAAGGGGGAAGAGACTAGAGGGCAGGTGATCTAACAGGGCAGGAGGACAGGGAGTGGACCCAGTTACTTCTAAAATATTATTTTATATGGTGATTGACAGAAAACAGAAATGGACTGCTTTGGTGAGCTACATTTATAATTTAGTATTATAAAAACACAGTAACTTTTTTTAATAAGTTTGTCTAAAGAGAAAAAAGAAATAAAAATACATTTGTTATTTAAAGCTTTTTCAAATCTACTGCAGACTAACAGCTTTCCAGACCTCAAGGGTCAAGGCAGTACCTCTAACAGCATAAAAGAGACATCTTAAAGAAATACTGTCAATCTTCTTTGCATCACATTATTTCTAGCAAAATACTCACATTTTATGACTGCTTACCTTCTTTAAAATTAACATACTATGAAGCCAGCAGAATAGGCTCTATGGTCTATCGAATCTGCTCAATGGTCAGTGCCTATGTCAGGCACCAATTTTTAGCCCTTCCTCCCGCCCATACAAGGACCCCTATTTCCCAGCAGGGCTCCTGGAATGTACCCTCCCCCTGCACCTATCCCAGCCCTTCTTGAACTCCTCCACCATTGTAGCAGCCACCAGCTCTCTGGGCAACACATTCCAGGGCTCTATCACTCTCTCAGTGAAGTAGTGCCTCCTTGTTTCCTCCCTCCAACCCCCCCCAATCCAGCTTCATGGGGTGTCCCCTGGTGGCCCCCAGTCCCCTTAGCTGTAGGACCCCCTCAAGGCTTACCCTACTGACCCTCTTGAGATACTTGAAAACCTCTATCATATCCTCCATCTCTTCTCTCCTCCAAGTATAAGTTGAGCTCCCCCAGTCGCTCCTCACAGGGCATTTCCCCTAGCCCCAGTACCATCCTAGTCACTCTCCTCTGTACCCTCTCCAGGTACCCTCTCCAGTAACGCAATGTCCTTCTTTAAGTAGGGAAGCCAAAACCGCACACAGTACTCAAGGAGTGGTCTAGCCAGACTATTGCACAGTGGAAGGAGTACCTCGCTAGTCCTTGAAGTTATCCCCCGGCTATGCACCCAAGCATTTTATTTGCTTGTGCTGCCGCTCTTCTACACTGCTCTGAGTTGTTCATTTTCATTGATATCGCTGGTTGTTTTATCTGCTTCCTTAAGTAGCAGAACTGAAATGCATGCTTATGTATTGTTATACACAACCTTGTTTTGTTTCAGATTTTTTATCTACTCTTGCTGCATTATTTCCTTAAGATCAGAAACACTCCCCCAAAACAGTGCAGCCACTCATGATGCGATAGTATCCTCTATTCTCTCTGTATTCCGAGTGACTAGACTGTGTTAGGGGTGCTCCTAAGTCCAGGAAAGATGCAGTGAAAGTTGAGCAAGGAATGTAAACATGTTTATGTGTGGTAACACAAGCATGGTGGGCAGGGCAGTCTGTTTTTCACTTTTTAAAGAAGAAAAAAAATCAGAATCAAGCTACCAGCTACATCAGCAATCTCTTCAGAATGTGAACAAACATAAAATGTGTTTTTTTTTTTAAACTCTGGACACTGAGGGCCGAGAGTGTTGGCAGTGTCCCTTTAAATGCATACCCATATAAGGTGGGGAGAAAAATAACTAATCATGCTTTTTTCTTAACAGACCTGATAGCCAAAATGTCAAATTTGTCTTTCACTTTTCAGTGTGCACTGAAAGCACTAGTAAAGTAAACAAAGTCTTTTCATCAATGTGGGTCATCAGATAACTCTTACACTAACCCTTAAAGAGCCCCTGACACCAGTAGAAAACTTAAAAAAAAAAAAAAAATGTTGAGCCTTAGACACAATTCAGTTTATGTCACATTTTCTACAATTCTTTCCTCTTTTTCTTTATGACTGAGGACAGCTGAATGAATATATAGTGCAGTGATCACGTTTACAAGCAAATATCCTTAGTAATAAGGAATTAAGAGAACTACAGAAAAATATTAAACATAAGCTGATTTTTTCGGTTGTCAACACAGGGTCAGGAGGAGCTCTCCAATCTTGTCACTCCAGTTCTTCTCTGACAGAACTGTACACCCTTGCCAGGCACATGTTCCTTTTCGGTGGAAAAGGGGCAATACAATTCTGTCACAGGTCATGCTACCCTCAACAAAAGCGGTGACCCTTCCTGCCCAGGAAATTACCACCCCTTCTCCCCTCCCTTGCCAAACTCCAGGAGTCCCTTAGTCTATGCCAAGGTTGCTGATTTCCTCACCATCTCCAACACTGTCCCTGCTCCAAGCTGGCTTTAAGAGGAATCTCTCTACTACTTCCTCCTTACTGTGGGTCACAGATTCCATTCTCACAGGAATGGATCTGGGTCACATCACTGCTACTATCTTCATTGACCTGGCAAAGGCATTCAACTCTGTGTTCCACTCACTACTGCTAGGCAAGCTGCACTCAGCTGGCCTAGCAGCACCAGCAGTGAACTGATTCAGATAGTACCTCATGATCAGGAGTCCGTTCAGGTGGGCTCTGGCCTATCAGCTCCTGTCCCAGTAGTTGCGGGGTTCCCCCAAGGCTCCATCCTGGAACCCATTCTGTTCTCCCTCTTCATCAATGACCTCCCCTCATTTTGCTTGCACGCACAGATCCACATGTACGCTGACGATATGGTGATCTACTTTTCTGGTCCCTCAACCCCGATGTAGAGGCCCCTCTCCAGTGTGATTTTAACAGTATACTAAAGTGGTTCCAGGCCAATAAACCTAGGGTAAATACTAAGAAAACAGTTTCTATGACCTGTGGCTCAAGACAACCCCGGTTTCTCCATTCCAAATGGTTCCCCTCAAATATGTTTCTGTCTTCAAATACCCAGCAGTACAGTTAGACAACAAGCTTGATTTCTCAGTACATGTAGACACCTTATACTCAAAACTCCACCCAAAACTTGGAGTAATGTACCGCAACAAAGAATGCCTCTCTCCTGCCATGCGCCGGGAGCTGGTCATTAAAACAATCCTCCCCTTGTCTGACTATGCAGACACAGTCTACAGCACTATTCCCGCCACTTCCCTCGCCAAACTAAACATCCTACTAAATGACTTTTACCAAACTCCCCATTCTGCACTCACCACTGCTCCCTCTGTTATTCTCTTTCTAGCCCTCTCCTCACCCACCATCGTCAGGCCCACTCCCTAGCCTTTATCACCAAATTCTGGTTTGCTCTTCTCCCCTCCATCCTATCTCCAGCCAGCCCATCCCCTTGACCTCTCAGCTCGAAGGCGTCACGCTCATTCTCCCTCTCCACCCTCACTCCACGGCTGGGCAGTCTGCCTTCTCCTTCCATCTACCTTCCCTCTAGAACCAACTTTCACCGACCTTCCAGCAAGCCATTTCACCCACAGCGTTCAAGTGTCTCCTCAGATATGCTCCTACTGCTCCTTGCCCCTCTGCCCCAAACTACCTTCCCAAACTTAGCTCTGACCTATCTGTGCTCACGTTTTTATCTTCAAATCTACTACTAATGTAATTATCCTAGTGTGTTTGTATTACTGCATTGTGAGCTATGATAACTGACTGTATTTCGCTGTATTTTTATTTCTGCATCACTTACCTTTTGCACATGTTTCTATTGCACCCTACGACCCAGGTCCCACCTGGAAACGAGCCCTGGCTCAGTGTGCCTTTCCCAACTACAAAAGTTTACGTAAATAAACTTCTTTTGCCTGTCTACATGTCAACACCAGAGCAAACTATGTAACCAGTAACACACAAACAACTATGTAACTAGTAACACACAACATACTGTATTTCTTTGATTTGAAACCGTGGTTTCAATTAAGAAATTCAGTTTCAGCATGCGGTTTATCACCAGTTTAAATTCGAGGGCGGTGATTAATCGAGGGCGGCTTCAAATACAAACAGCTGCACCACACTTGCTAACACTCCCTGATGATTTCAGTATAAAGTTAGCAAAAGTGTCAAAGGGCAAATTTTTACGAAAAACTGGTCTCCGAGATTTATGATGGGTCATTAAGTGATACAAGTGTTTGTTTCTATCAGGTGAATGAGCTGCTAACAAAGTGCTACCACACTTTCTAACACTCGCTAATAGTCTTTCCTTTTAGTGTTAACGCAGCGGCCTATAAACGAGGACGGCTATTATAAGAAATATTTTTGTAGACTGCGACTACGATATGAGGGCGACTACAAATAAAGGGCAACTTCAAATCGAAGAAATATGGTAGTATATGTTTGTTAGGATATATAGGCACTCTAGTGTCTGCCAAGGCATGAGGCTGCATGTCCCTCAGCATGCACCAGAAGAAGTCCTATATCTCTGAACTAATGCAGCACGCTGATATTACTACACTTAAAAAAAAAAAAAAAAAAAATTTTTGAGGGGAGAGCGGTATTAAAATTATTAGCTGAGAAAAGAACAGTTACATTAAGAACTTACCATAACAGTACATCTTCAAGGGAATTTTCTCCATTAGGCCACACCTTTGAAACTATAAGCTGTCAGTGCTACCATCACATGGAAACTTTTGCTGGCCAGGGACTGCCCACAGTGATGAGCAGCGTCTACATGTATATAAATGTGGGACACCCCCCCATTACTCCTCAGTTTACCACTGGAGAATAGCCTAAGGGGACCTCCAACTGTGGGGAACCAGGAGATGAGACTAGTACCAAGCACACAAGGAGAGGCATGGAGCTGGATAGGATGCTCGGAGTGAGTTTTATGCACATCATCCGATATACCCTCACTGAAAGCAAAAAGGGGGAAAGGAGGGAGGAACGCCATGACCGAATGGAGGAGATTCTCTCGAAAGATCTACTACTACATTAAGTTCTTGCGTAACTGTTCTATCTTCTTCTAGGGCATCTCCTCCATTAAGCCGCACCTTTGGAATGATTCCCAAGCAGTGCAAAGTGAACTGGAAGGATGACACAATCTGATACTTGATCAGGACAAAGGGCCTTGCAGTACAGCAAGCCCCAAACCAGCACATCTATGAGAAACTATGTCCAGACTGTAATGTTTAGTGAAAGTGTGAACAGTGCTCCATGTGGCTGCAGCACGTCAGTAACCAGGGACATTTCTGAAACAGACAACAGAAGTGACCATACCTCTTGAGAAGTGACCACGAAAAGCACCAGGAAGTTGCTTACCATACTTCCAGAACAGCACCAGAGGTTGCTTACTGGACTTCCTACAACAGAACATAATACAATTTGCCAGTGATTTGGAAAAACATTGTTTAGACACAGGAGCACGCTTTTTCACAGGGGTGATTGAAATAAAAAGCTAGGAGGACTGTCTGCAGTCCTTGGTGCGAGTACTACAATGTTGCAGTATTTTTGTACATCCCAAGTATGGAGCAAAGCTTCCCCCTGGTTGGCATTCTCAGGATATACAGGATTTGTACACAAAGAGACTGTCTTTGTGAAAAATCAAATAAAGAGGATCACACATTAGAACCTGAAGATCCGAAATCCATTGAGCAGAAGTCACTGCAACTAAACACATTTTCCATGACAGAAAACACAAGCCGCAACTCACAGCAGGTTCAATTTCTCCAGCACAAAATTCAAGTCCCAAGAGGATTGCTGGTTCTGGTATGGCTAGGTAAACACTGTCTCTGCTTGGGATCCCCAACTAAATATTGCTGAAAGGTCTCCTACTTAAATAATTTAAGCCAATTCTACAACAAACCGCTGCTAAAACATTAGTGAGACCACAGCAGTAAAAACCTCTCCTCAAATTCATCTTGGATGGCCAAAAAACAAATGAACAGATTCCAGCCGCTCGCAGACTTGATCATGGAGGAGGAAGAGGACGGCCTGCAGGGGAGAGAATAGTACGATCGAGACCCCCAAGGCTCCAAGTCTTTAAGTGAGGTAAAGACACACCTTTCAATCCCGATGGCCAGTAGGGGAGAGAAAAAGAAAGGAAGCAACCCTCCGACAGGCCTGCAACCCGAACAAAACATTTTAAGGGCCATAACGGAGTTTCAAGAGGAAATGCGGGGCTGAATTCAAGCGCTTAGGGCCAATCTGGGAACCTTGCAAAGACCTGCTGATGAGGCAGACAAACAAATATCGGATAACACTACAAAGACTGACTCCCTTGAGTCAATGGTTCTCTTCTTGGCTTCTGCCCAGCTGCACAACTCAATGAGGAAGGAGGACGTAGAGAACCGCGATAGGATGAAAAACCTGAGGATCTTCAGCCTCCCCGAAGGAGAGGAAGGTGCTGATCCCTTCTCTTACTCCGATTATTTTTTCAGATCCATTCTTGATCTTGGCCCAGATTATCCCCTTGATTTTAAGCGAGCACATCGAGCTCTCGGCCACAAGTCCAAGGCAAAGGATGCAAGGCCCAGATCTTTAGTAGTCCAATTCCAAAGCTTTCAAACAAAGGAAATAATGCTGAAAAAAGCATGGCAGAAGGGGAAAATATTGTTGGGAACTCACCACTTAATAATCGACAATGACTACGCTCTTTACACCCAGAGCCAAAGGTGAGAATACGCCCCTATTTTTCCAATTCTGAGAACGCAGCAGATTAATTTCCGAACTCCATATCCCTCCAAACGCATGGTGTTGCTGCCAGAGGGCCCAGTCACCTATAATTCCGCCACCGAGGCAAAGGAAGACATTTTCCACCGAGGGGTGGTCAAGGAATGATTGTTGAGCCTGAATAATGTTAATAAGACTATACATCCGGGACAACCTGAAACTGTTCAGCCTTCTGGACCTAATCTGAGTCTTGAGGAAATGCTGTGGAGGATTTGCCTTTTGAGAAACCTCTCTTTAACAGCAGACTAGAAGTAAGTCCTGGGATTTTTTTCTGTTTCGGGCCTGCTTAGCACCAGGAGGAATAGTGATGGGGAGTTTTTTTTTTTTGGGGGGGGGGGGGGGTCCTGATGCAGCATAGGGATCAAATGCCATCCCAAACAGTGAAAACACAAAGACTAACACGTAACAAAAAATAAAATTTGGCCCCACACTGCAATGTTGGGAATTAGGATCCCCTTGATGGCAGGCATGATGCCTGGCTGAGGGATCCCGGTGGTATCCAGTGCGTCGGGCTCCTCCCCTCTCTGGTCAGCCACTCTCTCTCTCTCTCTCTCAGACTTCTCTCACACTTCCTGGACACTCCCGCCAAATAGTCTGCGAAGGCGGGAATCCTGGGGAGGTCCCCTGTGGGCTGGTGATGGCCGGAGAGTCTTTATCCCAGGTTAAGAATAAACGGATTATCATGGGAGTCTAGTTTTTGAAACATGGACCTTAATAACAAGGTTGTTGATCTTCGATCTGGACTGCAAGGACTTTTAAAATAACATTTAATATATGAACTGAGATAGCTTACGAATTTAAGATGGCCTCTGTTCACTGGTGACGCCTTTCAGAAAGTCATGGCGCAGAACAGGCTTTAAAATACATCCAAATCCCACAAAATCTCTCCATCTACTATGTTCATCTACATCCGCCTGCATTATTGCACTAACTTGCTATCTTAATGGCTCCTTCCTCTCTTCCCTTATTTTTTATTAATTTTTTTTCTTTACTCTCTCACCTTCCCTCTCCTTTTCCTTCCCCCCCACTTATTTCACCCCCTTTTCACACGATTCCACTGTTATAAGTTCTGTAAACACAGTATACTGAATTCAGGAAGGGGCGGATTGGGGAAGAGTTGGAACTGGTCTTATTTTACACCCAGAAAGTATAATATAACCCAACCCTAATTAAACGCATGCCAAAATGAATCTAATCCCTCGAGGGGATCTGGAGGATGGGGTTCTAATGAAACTACATGACTAGGCCTATTAGTAGAAATAAGGGAGAGAGTTCTACTGATCTCACAAGATTAGACTTCTCAGTGGAGATCAGGGGGAAAAGAGAGGGGGGACCTAGAGCTAATCTAGTGACTCCGCTTGTCATCAGAGTGAGTTGCAACCCTGAGAGTGTCATCCTTTTGGGGCCTTTGGCGCATCCGGATGATGTCCTCACCTTGATATCGCCCCTTCTTTTTAAGTAGGCTTTACAGCCCGTACTCCGAAATGAGCTCAAAGCCCAAGGGGCCACAACGACAAGGGACGTCGATGGATGGAATGCTGACATGGGCAACAAGAGATCGCACTCATTTCCATTTTGCCCTTATGAGTGATAGAAGAGGGACGCTCAATAATGAATGTGGATTGAATGGCGGTGTGGTTAGTGCCTTGATTTGATCCATCCCCCCCTTATTATGACAAGGACGGATGTGAGAGTGGGATGGGGTGTAGAAAACCCAGGCAGGGGAGCTGGTAATCACAGTACAGCAGCTGAAAATGGGAGAGGGTTTAACCCTAGAAGTAAAGGGGGCCCTGAACTACTAGTTTTATCGGACTACTTGGGTGGGAGCATCCCATCCTTTGAGGAATCTCCAATCACAGGAGTTCTTCGATCAAACCCGGTCCCCTCTGGGAGATTGGCTTGAGATTACTGTGGGGTGGTCTTGGATTGCCACCTTAACAACAGAAGTACCTATATACATAATTTTTTTTAATATAGTTATGTTAAATGCTGGAGAAAGTTCTAGGTTACAAGTTTACTGTACTGATGTTGATGTGAAAATGTGGTGTGAAAAGAGACAGGAGACATGGTACAATTTTGTATATCAGCGCTTTAATAGATATTCTTCAGAAACAAAAATATGAGAGATCAGAGATCATATTTGGGTAAGGTCTATAGTAATTGCTAGATTTTTCCTCATGGTCCTGTGGTAATAGTCCGGGTGACGTTAGGCTGGAGTGACCTGAAAAACAAAAAAATAAACAATAGAATGCCACCTTATATAACAAGGATAAAACAAGTAATAAACCTAAAAATATATATAAAAAAAAAAAACAAAATAAAAATTAAATGACTACTCAACCAATAAAGATTTAATCCATAAATGTCAATGGACTCCACAACCCCATTAAAAGATCACGAACGATGCAGCATATTAATAAACATAAGGCAGATATTTTTATACAAGAAACATACCTCTCAGAATCTGAATACCATAAATTGTCCTGGGGGGGCAGATATATGATTCACTCCTCCTCACACCCGGGTGGCCACAGGAGGCGTGTTTGCAATAATACCTGCCACCACTCAACTTAAAATAAAGTATATTCAGATAGGTTGGGGCGTTACATTATAATCCAAGGCCGCTTTTATAATCAGATGTTACTCCAGGCAACATATACCTACCTCCACAGACTAAAACATCAATAATTAATTTAATCTTGGCAAAAATCTTGGATTCATTACAGGAACAGTTAATAATGGCAGGTGACTTCAACATGACACTAAAACCATACCTTGACTCATCAAGACCCAAAACCTACTGCCTTTCCAATTCTGTTAAATTTTTCAAAGCACAACTTGAAAATGGATTGGTGGATATCTGGAGGAAATTTTTTCCTTCTTCCCCAGGATTTACATACCACTTGGGCAGATTCCACTCGTACGCAAGATTGGACTATTTCTTCACCACGTGTGAACACTTTTCTACAATTTGTGATATTACAATTTGCCCAAAAATGCTCTCTGATCACCATCCGCTATTGCTAAAACTGGACTTGGGAAAGAAATGCAAACAAACTCTCTGGAGGCTAAACCCTTATTTTTTCAAAAGACAAAGAACTCAGACTGAACAAATGAAAAAAAAGGATCCCTCAGCTTTTTGAAGAAAATATGTCTTCCAGAGTTTCGGAAGCCACTATGTGGGATGCAATAAAGGCCACCAAGAGAGGTGAAATCATAGCACTCAGACTAGCCCAGAAATTGAGGGTAAGGAAACATACAGTAACAATATTAAAAATTAAACACCCCCAGACGGGTAAGATAATGCATAGAGAAGACAACATAAGGCAAGCCTTTGCTCATTATTATCAGCAACTATACACACCACAAAACAATTAATCAAGGGAAGACAGGCAGGTTTTTTTTAGCCCAATTACAATTACCACAATTAACAAATTCCCAAATCCAGAAATTGCAGGCCCCGATAATAACTGAAGAAATAGGAGCAGTAATTACGAAACTATCCACAGGTCGATGTCCGGGCCCTGATGGATTCACTGAAGAGTGGTATAAATCTTTTAACAAGGAGATAAATACAAGACTTCTCCAACTGTATAGAGACGGCAAAAGGCGAACCTCCCCCTTTAACATGGGAGTATGCCACAATAGCGGCTATCCCTAAACCAAATGGGAACAGATTAGAACCATCAGCATATCGTCCAATATCCATACTAAACACGGATTACAAAATTTACATGGCCATCTGGGCAGCCAGATTAGAAAACATTCTTCCAACAACTGTACACCCAAACCAAGCCAGTTTTATTAAATACAGGTCCACTATGAACAATATCAGAAAATCCCTAGACTTAATAGAATACATACAAACCCGAAAAATTCCAGCTGCTTTTATAAGCCTATTCACAGAAAAGGCATTTGATTGGGTTTATTGGCCCTTCTTATGGGATACACTTCGGGCTTTTGGATTTCCACACACATCCTTGAAATGGTTAGGCCAAATTTATCTATCTCCTAAAGCATATGTGGGTATTAATGGGGGCCTGTCTTCACCAATCTCCCGGCACCAGGGTACAAGACAGGGTTGTCCACTCTCCCCCTTACTGTTTGTACTATATATTGAACCCTTAGCTACAGCAATAAGAGCATCAAGAAAAATAGAAGGCATCCCTATGCAACAAAATGAACATAAGACCAGTCTTTTCACAGACGACATTCTTCTCTCCCTTTTATCTCCCTCTGAGTCGATTACAAAGACATGGAAAATTATAACAAGATTTGAAGATCTGCCCAATTTCAAACGAAATATATCCAAAACAAAAGCTCTACTATATAATTGCACCCCCCAAATACTCTGAAACGAAGTTTATCCCTTAAATGGAACTCCACTAAAATAAAATATCTAGGAATATACATCTCGCAAAATTTGCAAGTAATAGAATTCATCAATTACGAACCTATCTCCATCTCAATAAAGAAGGACTTCCATAGATGGACACACCTTCCACTTTCCTTATTTCAATGAATTGAAACAACCAGAATGAATGTTTTACCTCGATTTTTATATTTGTTCCAAAACATTCCATATTTCCCATCATTATACTATTTTAAATCATGGGACAACATATCATCAGCATTTGTGTGGAACAAACAGAAACCACAAATTCGGCTTTCAATATTAAAGTCATCCTTGGCCCAGGGTGGCACCAACCTCCCAGACGTTAAACGATATGCGGAGGCGGCTTTCCTCCGTATACTGCTCCTCTGGCTCTCAGATCCTTTTGGCTCCCCCTGGAGGAAGTTAGAATTTCACCTGAATGACCTACACGACATCAAAAAGATAATATTTTCTTCCCCTGGGAGGTCTACCCCCATAAAGGACTTTACTGAAATCACATCGCAGGTCCTAAAATGTGGTTTCACATACGAAGCAAAGAGCCATTCCAGTCAATCTATGAATATTGTAAGGTAATTTCAGAAGATGAGCTCTTTATTCCATCTTACAATTACTTGACTTTCTCTTGGTGGCAAAGACTAGGACTGGAACAGGAGTTTCGGTTTCTGAGTCCCAACGGGATATTATCATTTGAAGATCTAAGACTGAAATTTAACCTACCAAGTACTGGCCATTTTAGGTATCTTCAAATTAGAAACCATATACTAAGAAATCAAACCATACAGGTTAAACTGACTCGCCCAATTCCTCCCCTTTTAAAACTATTTTTGGACCATTCCCTGGGACACCATTGGAACCATCTAATCGGAAACAAAAAATTATATGAGACCTAACCAAAAAATTAACTAGCACAATATTAGTAAGTTGCAATAAGGATTTAGACCTTAAGGTATCTATAGAGACTTGGTCCTCCACAGCTCTCCGAGTGGTCAAAATTACTCAATTATACATTTGGAGAGAATATTAATGGCAATGTAGATTCAGGTTTTTCAGGTCACCGGCAAGGTTGACAAAATATCATCTGACTGAATATGGGGTTTGTTGGAGGGGGTGTGGGTGGAGAATGGATGATATTGCAAACAAAATGTGGCAGTGCCTATACCGGATGCCTTTCTGGATAAATTTGTAAACTGAATTGACGGACAGTCTAGGAGAAAATATTGAACTTACAGCTGAGAAGTTACTGCTGGCTGTCTACACAGACACAGACCTCCCCCCCCAAAATGGACAAAAACTCTGCTGCTTATTTTTTTGTTGGTTGCTAAAAAGTCTCTTACAAAAAAGTGGATGACCCAAGACATTCCTACCATACAAGACTGGAGACGAATTATGATATCAATATATCAAAGAGTGGGGAAGGAAAATATTACAGCTAAAATTAATAACCAGTCTCAGAAGTTTGTTCGGTTATGGCAGAGATGGGTGATAAATCAAGCTGGAGTAGATACAGATTTCTGTCCGTAGTAAACTAGAAAGGGTAGGGATGAGGAGAAAGAGTGGGGAAGGAAAATCTAAGCTTTTAATTACAATGTATATCAAGCCTTATCAGAACAAGAATGTATTAAATATGAAGATCTCTATTTCATGTTAATCAAATGATGTCAGAAAAATAGAGAAACTGAAGTATGTACTAGAATATCGAAGATTGTAAAATGTCTCACAACAAAAGAAAATCTTAATAAAAATATATTTAGAAAAAAATTCAAGTCCCAAGGCAGGACTGGATTGCAGATAGGTTTCGGATGAACACCACCTCTCAAAAACTTATGGGACACCTCTAATTGGGCAACCTTACAACCACCACCAAGTGCATGCAAAGCTGATACAGCGACCAAATGCACCTCAAGCAAAGAGTACTCCAGGCTAGAGTAAGGCACGGAAAAAGTACAGTTACATAAGAACTTACCGTAACAGTAGATCTTACATAGAAACTCTTGCAGCAGGTAATACCATTAGGACTAGGGCCGCGAGGCATTAGGACACCACGGAAAAATATTCTAGCTAGCAGTCTGTGGCGGGGGACTGCCCCCAACATCAGCTCCGCCCCATCAGACATGGTATAAAGGGGATGGTCCCCCAGCACCACCTCAGTTCTCCCACCGAAGACCTGGCTGAAAAACAAGATGGAGAACTGAGGAGGATCTCCCATCCCCAAAGAGAAAATAATGAAATCTGTCCCAAGGGGCAGGTGGATGGGAAATCCACCTGTTGCAAGAGCTTCTCTCGAAGATCTACTGTTGCAGTAAGTTCTTACATAACTCACTTCGAGGGGGAGCTCTTACAGTGGGTAATACCATTAGGACTGAGTCCCAAGCAGTGCCCAAAGAGAGACCCAGGTCAGAAGGGAAGAGGACAAAAGGGTAGATGTAGGAAATTAGGAGAGGAGTCCCTGAAGGACCGCTAGGCCAAAACCTGCTCTCCTCCTGGAAGCAATGTTCAGACTGTCGTGACTAACGAAGGTATGCACTGAACTCCAAGTAGCAGCCGCACAGAGGTCCGCTGAAGAAACGTTCCTAAGGGAAGCGAAGGACGTCGCTATCCCTCTGGTGGAATGACTCAACCAGTCCCAGTAAGGGCTTGTTGCGTTGCTGGTAGCAGAACATTATGCAATGCACGAGCCATTTGGTTAGTGTTTGCTTTGTCACGGGTGCCCCAGCCTTCCTGTGGGCAAAGGAGACAAACAACTGGTCCATCTTTCTGGTGGAACTGATCCTTGCCAAACAGTAACGCAGGAGTCTATGTACATACAGAGTGTGCAACAATGCCTCCCCTCCTGAGTACTTTGGGTAATAAACTGGTTTTTGGATGTCCTGGTTCAACATGAACTCAGACACTACCTTCAGTAGAAAAGTTTGTACGCAGGGGTACCATGTCCATGTGAAAAACAAGATAAGGCCCTTTACACATGAGAGCCTACAGCTCGGAAATCCAGGCTGAGGTAATGGCAACTAAAAATAACGCCTTCCAAGAGAAGGCATAGCTCACAGCTTGCATCTTGTTCAGGGGGGGGGGCAAGGTGAGCTTTTCTAAAACAAACAAGAGGTCCCAAGGTGGCACTGGGTCTCTCCTGGGAGGTTTGATATGCAAGGTACCTCTTAGAAAGGTCTTGCAGATGTCCAACTGTGCCAGAATCTTCCCATTCATTGGTACATGGTAAGCTGACAGGGCTCAGAGATGTACCTTAATGGATGAGTAGCTGAGGCCAAAGTCCAACAGATGGAGAAGATACACCAGCACAGATTCCACCGAACAATTGTTGGGATCCAGAGAACGGGATATCGCCCACAAGCAGAAACGCTTCCATTTCATGGCATATGTAGCCCTGGTAGAGGGCTTTCTCGCTGCCATGAGTACCTCTGCCACTCTGAGGGATACTCCAAATCTATCCCTAGCTAAGTCTGCAGGAGTCAAGCATGCAGATGTAAGGACTGGATGGACCACATCCCTTGCTCTTGGGAGAGCAAGTGAGTGGAGAGGGGCAACAGAATCAGTTGTTCTGATGCCAGCTGTTGCAACAGCGGGAACCAAATCTGTCTAGGCCAGAAGGGGGCTACCAGTATCATCTGGGCCCCTTCTGCCTGCAACTTCAGCAGGATCCTCTGAAGAAGAGGGAAGGAAGGGAAGGCAAACAGAAACCTCCCTGTCCAAGACAGGGACAATGAGTCTCGCCAAAACACCAGGCCCTGGAACTAGAGAGCAGAAATTGGGCAGTTTCATGCCGGTGGGAACCAGTGGTCCAGTTTTGGCCGCCCTCACCTTACTTAAGAGGTCGCTCACGACCTCTTGCTGTAGTTCCCACTGTGGTTCTGAGACCGAGAACGACTTGGGCTGTCTGTGAGGATGTTTCCGAAATCCCTGCAACATAGACTGCCATGAGATCCAGGCTGTGAGCCACTGCCCAAGTCCATACACTCACCACCTCTCTGGCAAAGGAGGTAAGAGCGTATGCCTCCTTGTGTGTAGAGATGGAAGACTACTGTAGAGTTGTCTGACTGAACCAGAAGAGGCCCAGGAAGGAGTACCTCTTGAAAGGCCTGAAGGACATACAGTATAGCTCTCATCTCCAAAATGTTTATGTGGAGAAACTGTTCCATGGAGTTCCAGGAGCCCCTCGTCTGATGAGAAGCAAGATGTGCTCATCATCCCAATCCCGAGGCATCTGTAGTAAGGATCTGCTGTGGGCTGGGTCACTGGAAGGGAACCTCTATGCTCAAATAGGCTGGGGTGAACCACCAAGCCAAGAAATGACAGACAGCACCGGAGATCTGAATGGGTTGCTGTAGCTCATCTGTGACTTGGTCCCACTGAACCCTGAGGTGCCACTGCAGAATCCTCATGTTAAACCATGTGAGGGGAACTATGGCTATGGCAGCAGCCAAATGACCAAGAAGCTGCAGAACCACCCTCGCAGTGACCCAGTCTGAATCCTTTACCCTGTGAGTGAACTCTCCTAGCTGGTGTGCCCGGTTTGCGGGCAGGAAGGCTCTTCCTTGGACTATGTCCAGGACTGCTAGTATGTACTGTAGCCTTTGAACAGGCCATGGGAGTGACTTGGGCAAGTTCAAGGTAATGCCCAGAGTCTGGAATAAAACAGAATGTCTCCTCCAATGTTCTATTTAATTGGTTTTCTGCTGGAGCTCTAAGAAGCCAATCGTCCAGGTAGGGGTAGACAAAGTGACCCCCTCTCCTGAGGGCCGCCGCCACTACTGCAATGAACTTGGTAAAGACCCTTGGTGCTGATGACAGACCGAATGGCAGTACCCTGAACTGGTAGTGCCCACCTTGGAAGGTAAAGCGAAGATACTTCCTGTGGAATGACAAGATCTTGATATGCATGTACGCATTCTATATGTCCAGGGAACAAAGCCAGTCTCCTTGATGTAGCATGGGCAACAGGCTTGCTAAGGTCACCAATCTGAACAGTTTGTAGTCCATGAAATTGTTAAGCAGACTCAGATCCAGAATTTGTCGGAGGTCTTCCGTCTTCTTTGGGACAAGGAAGAAGTGGGAGTAAAAACTCTTGCCCCTCTGAGTGAAGGGTACCTCCTGGATGGCTCTCTTGTCTAACACGGTCTGTATTTCTGCCAGTAGAAGTGCATGGGAGAGTGAGCAGTGGGAGGAGACTGGTGGATTGTCCAGTGGGATCTGAGTAAACTCTAAGGAGTCTCCTCTCTCAACTATCTGGAGGACCCATTTGTCAGACATGATATTTGACCATTTGGACAGGTAGAGGGAGAATCTCCCTCCTACCGCCTCCCCTGCATTTCCTTTGATGGAGGGGGGGGTCAGTAGGTAATCATGCTGTATTGGGGGGGGTGGGCATGGGAGGTCTCTGTGCTTTGGGATTTTTGGGGCCCTGGGCGCCTGAAGGGACAGGAGGGCCTCACACCATTTGAAGCCTCCGTTGTGCTGTGACTGACATCTTCCCTGTTGTCCTTGTTTTTTTCCTAAAAGAATGGCATCGGGTGGCCTGTGGTTCCGATCTATACATTTGGTGGACCTCAGATACTGCTTTACCAGAGTCCTGCAGATGAGTTATAAGCTTCTCGGTTTCCTGAACAAAAAGGAGTGGTCCCTGAAAAGGAACAACCAGAATGGCATTTTGCAGGTTTTGGCGAAAACCTGAAACCCGTAGCCAAGCATGTCTCCTCAAGCAGATACCTGTCGCAGCCGCCGTGTCTGCCGAATTATAAGAGCTCCTTAGCAGATGTTTATCTTTGTCCACCCCTGACTGCATGATTGCCAGGAGCTCTGCCTTCCCCTCAGAGTCTGGCCGAGCCTTAGCCAGATCCATAGCTTTTGCCCACAGTGACTTTTGTTAAGTCACCATGTCAGCCAGAAAGTTCAATGACTTGACCGTGCAAGTGGCCAAGGAATACACTTTGCGGCCCATCTGATCCAACATTTTGGACTCTGGGTCCAGAGGTTGGGTACTCGTATGCCTGGGTTGCTGTGCCTTACCGTGTGCTGCCATCAGCACCTTGGAATCGGCTTTAGGGTGCTCTCCTAGGAAAGTCTCCTCTTTAGGAGTCTTGCAGAGCCTGTCCACCTTTCTTGGCACTGTAGTTATAGTAGCCGGGTGTTTCCAGGTTAATATGGTGACGTCCTGGAAAGGTTCTACTAATGGGCAAAAGGACCAATGGCTATAGGTCAGTAGCCCCCAAGAATTTAGCCAAACGGCATCTCATGAGATCCAGCTCTGCTGTGTACCATTGGAATAGAGCCTGGAGAGGACGCATTATGTCCAAGAAAGACAGGTCATCCGGGGGTGACCTTGGAGAGTTCCTTGGGTCCGGAGAAGGGATAGGTAAAGTACAGTTACGTAAGAACTTACCGTAACAGTAGATCTTCGAGAGGGGCTCTTCCAGTAGGTAATTACATATAGGACTGAAGCCAGCAGGCGTCAGGACCGCACGGAAACATTTCTAGCTAGCAGCCTCTGGCGAGTGACCGCCCCCACGTCAGGTGACTGGTGTCAGGAGACGTTGGTATAAAGGGGCAGTCCCTTGCATCCGCCTTTCAGTTCTTTCCAACCAAAGGCCAAAAAAGGCCAGACCAGAGAGAAGCGAGATATTTCCCTCACTGGAAAAGGAGCTGAAAAAGCTACGGGAATGGCGGGTAGAATTTACTTGCAAGAGCCTCTCTCAAGATCTACGCTGTTACAGTAAGTTCTTATGTAACTGTACTATCTTACTTCGAGAGGGCTCATGCAGTAGGTAATTACAAATAGGACTGAGTCCCAAGCAGTCTGGAACAAGAAGAAGCAAACGGGAGGAGGAAAGCTACTCAAAGTAGATTCTCCAGCTGTGATAGCCTTAAGAAAGGAGACCTTGCAGGACAGCAAGCCGGAAGCCTGCTCTACGGCGAGAGGCAATATCCAAACTGTAATGTTTTGTAAAGGTATGAACGGAATTCCAGGTGGTGGCAGCACAGATGTCTGCCGCTGACACATTCTTGAAACATGCCGCCGAGGCAGTGACTCCTCTGGTGGAGTAGCCTCTCACTTGACCCAGAAGGGTCTTGTACTTGTCATAACAGAAAGTGATGCAATGAGCTAACCATTTGGACAGGCATTGCTTAGAAACAGCATTGCCTTCTCTTTTGTGGGCAAAAGAAACAAACAGTTGATCAGTCTTTCTGAGATTTTTTGTTCTGTTAGTGTAGTATCTCAGAATTCGGTGAACGTCCATAGTGTGTAAGAGGTACTACCCTTGATTGAAGTATTGCGTAAAGAAAGCGGGTAACTCTATGGACAGGTTCAAAGTAGATTCCGCTACCACCTTGGTGAGAAACTTAGGATTAGTGCGCAGAGCCACACGTTCCATGTGAAAAATCAAGTACGGGAATTTACACATCAGGGCCTGGAGCTCGGAAATCCTCTGAGCAGAAGTAATGGCCACTAGGAAGAGAGTCTTCCATGAAAGGAACTTCGTGTCTGCTGAGGCTGCCGGTTCGAAAGGAGGCAGAGTAAGCTTCTCGAGAACGAAATTCAAATCCCAAGGAAGGGGCGGAACTTGGATAGGGAGTCTTAAGTGGAGAACCCCCTCTGAGGAATGTCTTAAAGACTTCCAGCTGAGCAAACATCCTGTCTGAAAAAAGGGCCATGGTAGGCTGAAATGGCAGCCATATGTACCTTCAGGGACGAGTGACTAAGACCCAGATCAAAAAGGTGGCGCAGGTACTCCAGCAGCCTCCCAACAGAGCATGAGAAAGGCTCGAAATCTTCTGAAGCGGCCCAGATTGCACACCGTTGCCATTTCATGGCATAGGCAGATGTAGTGGAGGGTTTTCTAGCCTACACCAAAATCTCAGCCACCCGGGGTGAAACCGCAAAATGGGCTTGAGCTATGTCTGTAGGAGCCATAAGTGTAGATGGAGGGACTTAAGACATGGACGGACCAGGGTCCCCTGAACCTGGGTCAGTAAAAGTCGCGACAGAGGAAGAGGAGGTTCCTCCGAGTATTGTTGCAGAAGAGAGAACCAAGCTTGCCTGGACCAGAAAAGAGCTATCAGGATCATTCGTGCTCCTTCTGAGCAGAGTTTCTGTAAGCCTCTCAGGATCAAAGGGATTGGGGGGGAAGGCATAGACCAATCTGTCCTTCCAATCTAGAGACAGAATGTCTCTCCAAAATATGCCGCGCTCTGGAGCGAGCGAGCAGAAGTCAGGAAGCTTTGCGTTTAGAATGGAGGTGAACAGGTCCACCTGTGGCGTTCCCCAATGTAGAAAGATATCGTCTAAGATCCCCTGATCCAGTTGCCACTCATGAGTTTGAGCAGATGAGTGACTGAGTTTGTGCTAAGGTGTTCTCAACCCCCGGGATGTGAACTGCCATGAGGTGGAGGTTGTGCTGTACTGCCCAATCCCAAACTCACATCGCTTCCCTGCAAAGAGGTTAGGAACGAGTCCCTCCTTGTTTGTTAATGTACCATACCACACACATATTGTCCGTCTGTACGGCTAAGTGGCTGGGAAGGAGAAGCACTGCCCGAAGCTCGAGCACACCGATATGAAGAGTTTTTTCGAGCTTAGACCAGGGGTCCTGGGTCCTGTGAGGTCCGAGATGGGCTCCCCAACCTTCGCCCGAGGTGTCTGTGGTCAGAGTCTTTTGGAGGGGGGGGGCGCAAAAGGGAACTCCACGAAAAAGGTTCTCTCGAACCATCCACCACTGCAAGTCCCGAACCATGGGGGAGGAGATTAGGACAAGCTGGTTCAGGTCGTCCATCAACTGATCCCATTGAGACCGAAGCATCCACTGAGAGACCCTCATGTGGAGCCGAGCACTAGGGACTGTTGGGATAGCAGCCGCCATAAGCCCGAGAAGGCGAAGAACCGACCTCGCACTGACCCGCCTGTGGCCGCACAACAGACTGACCTGAGCCTGGAGTGTGGCCACCCTGTCCGGTGGCAGGAAGGCCCTGTCCAAGGTCGTGTCCAGGATTGCCCCAATAAACTGGAGCCTCTGGGATGGGATCAAGTGAGACTTAGTATGGTTGATGGTAATATCCAGACAGGCAAAGACCTGCTGGGTAAGGGAGAGGAAGTGCAGGAGTTCCTCCCTGGATGAGGCCACCAGGAGCCAATCGTCCAGGTATGGGAAAACCAGCACCCCCCCGGGGGTACACAGGTAGGCCACTACCACTGCAAGGCATCTGGTGAACACCTAGGGTGCCAAGGAAAGACCAAATGGGAGGGCCTTGAACTGGTAGTGGTCCCCCTGGAAAGCAAAACGGAGGCATTTGCGGTGAGAAGGGCGGATAGGGATGTGAAGGTAAGCATCCTTCATATCCAGAGCGCACAGTCGCTGTCCTGACTGAAGGAAGGGCAGGAGGCTCTGCAGGGAGAGCATCCTGAACCTCTTGTACTCCATGAATGAGTTCAGGGAACTGAGATCTAGAATCAGCCTTACATCTCCTGTCTTCTTCGGGACCAGGAAGAAGTGGGAATAGAAACCCATTCCCTGTAGAGAAAGGGGGATGGGCTTCATCGCATCTTTCAGCAAAAGTGCTGAAATCTCTTCCTGGACCAGAAGAAAAAATTACTCACCTTAGTAATGTTGTTTCTTCTAATGGAGTCTTGCTATATTATGACATATGCAGTTTGTCCCAGCCTTAGAACTGCTCCGGAGGTGAAAGAGTTAACTTCCATGCCAGGCATGGAATCTTGAGCTCGAGCTCGGTTGAAAACTCTGTCTGTTGATCTTCAAACTGAAACTGTCAGATCTTTACGAGCAAAAACTCATTAAGGTTCTGTGTGGAAGCTGTAAACCTACACTAGCCAACTGGCTACTAAAATATTAACACATTTTTCTGGTCCCAAGACTCAAGTCAGAGGACCCAGAAAATAAAATAAAATACAACACCCAAACACCCCAAAAAGGAGGGGTGAAAAACACAAGGTGAGCATCATTAAGTGCCAACACTGCACTGCCCACCCACATCCCAAGAGCAAAGGTTCTGAGAGGGGCATGCAGGGGGGGAGGTCATAATATAGCAAGACTCCATTAGAAGAAACAACATTACTAAGGTGAGTGATTTTTTCTTCAAACAACATGAAGTCTTGCTATATTATGACATATGCAGACTACACAGCAGTACCTCCATGGAGGAGGGACAGAACCTACTTAGGAAATAGGCTCTGAAGCACAGCTGTGCCAAACTGAGCATCCTCCTAGCCTGGATGTCCAGGAGTAATGCTTGGTGAAAGTGTGTACTGTTTTCCAGGTAGCTGCTTGACATATCTCTAAGACAGGGATGTCCCTGGCGCAGCTGTACCTCCTGTAGAGTGAGCCCTCAGGCCTGAAGGAGAACCTTACCCAGTTTTGGTAGCAAAATTGGATGCAAGAGACAATCCACCTGGCAATGGATCTTTTAGTGGCAGGTTTCCTTTCCCAACCTCACCATAAGTGAGGAACAGTTGGAGGGAGTCAAACCTGTGACCCTCAGTACGCTCTACGTAGTAACTCAGGGCTCTTTGCATCTAAACTGTGCAGCCTCCTCTCGCCAGAGGAGGAATGGTCAGTGAAGTACACTGGAAGAGATATAGATTGATTAAGGTGGAAATCTGAAACCACCTTAGGCAAGAACTTCCTGTTAGTCCTGAGGACTACCTTATCTCTGAGAAAGGAGATAAAATCAGGCTCCACTGACAAAGCTTGTAATTCACTTATGCGCCTGGCAGAAGTGATGGCTACTAGAAACACAGTTTTCCAAGTCAAGTACTTAAGCTCTGCTGAAGACAAAGGCTCAAGCAGGGGTTGCATTAGCTGAGCAATGCAAACATTAAGATCCCAGGCAGGAGCAGGGTCCCTGAATGGAGGGTTGGTGTGAAGCAATCCCTTGAAAAACTTGGAGAATACAGGGTGAGCAGAAAGAGAAGAGGGTTTTCCTGCTGAAATAAAAGCAGAGACAGTTGCCAAATGCACTTTCAGGGTAGCTGGCCTCAGCCCCAAAGTATTTAGATGGACCATATAGTCCAAGACTGTGGGCAAATCAGCAGATTCTGGGGAAATATGCTTCCCAGAGTACCATATGGAAAAAACATTTCCATTTAGAATTATAAGTAGCCCTGGTGGAAGGCTTCCTAGAAGCTTTCAAGATTTCAAGTACACCTTGAGAAAGGTGTAAGTCAGCAAACTCTAACTCCTCAAGAGCCAGGCCTTGAGGTTGAGGGATTTGAGATTCGGATACCAAACTCTCCCCTGGGCACAGGTTAACAGATTGTGATTCCTGGGAAGACACAGGGGAAGGTGGACTGCTAAGGACAGAAGGAGTGGATACCAGGGCTGTCTGGCCCAATCTGGAGCAATCAGAATCATCTTGCAAGGTTGAGATCTGATTTTGACTAGCACCTTGAACAAGAGAGGGAAAGGGGGAAAGGCATAGAGGAACTTCCCTTCCCAATCGAGAAGGAAGGCATCCAGAGGGACTGAGCCCAACACTGGGGGCCTGCAATAAAAAAGTGGAAGTTGGTGATTGTCTGGGGCTGCAAAAAGATCTATCTGAGGGGTGCCCCACCTGGCAAATACTAACCCTAGTACTAGGGGATCCAGTGACCATTTGTGATGGCCCTGGGAAATCCTGGTTGAGAGCATCTGCCAGGACACTGTCCTTGCCTGGGAGGTGAACTGCTATGAGGGAGGTGTTCAGGGAATAAGCCAGAGACCACAACTTCATTGCCTCGGTGCACAAGGCCAAAGACCGAGTGCCCCCTTGCTTGTTGATGTACCACATTGTAGTGGTGTTGTCTGTTCTGACCTGTACCACTTTGTTCTTAACAGAAGCAGAAAAAACCTTTAGTGCTAGAAAAACAGCTCTGAGTTCCAACAGATGGATGTGGAGCAGAGATTCCTGAGGAGACCGCAATCCCTGGGTGGTGAGGTCGCCCATGTGAGCTCCCCATCCCAAGAGGGACGCATCTGTAGTAAGGGTCAAGGAGTGAGATTGAGGGATGAAAGGAACTCCGTCTCAGATTGCTCTGATCCTGCCACCACTGCAGGGCCTGGATCAGGGTTCGAGTTACTGGGATCAATTTGGTTAGAGGATCTCTCCTTTGAGACCAGAAGGCTCTCAAATGGAACTGAATGTCCCTCATCTGAAATCTTGCTCCTTGCACTACAGCTGTGGAAGCAGCCATGTGCCCTAGGAGCTGTAGAAAGTGCCTTGCTGGTCGAGAGACCTGCAGAGTGAATGAGGAGGCCAGAGCCACCAGGGTCTTTACTCTTTCTAGAGGAAGGAAAGCTCTGGCCTGCTTTGTGTTCAGTTCTGCGCCTATGAAGGTGAGTAGCTGAACAGGCTCTAGAACTGACTTTGGAAGATTGAGAAGAAAACCTAGAGATGTAAGCAGCTGCTGGGTAACCTGAAGGTGTGATTTGACTTGGTCTGGAGACTGACCCACTATGAGCCAGTCGTCCAGGTAAGGAGAGATGGCAATCTTTTGCCCTCTTAAGTGAGCAACTGCTACTGCCAAGCATTTTGTGAATACCCTTGGGGCAGAGGTAAGGCCGAAGGGCATTGCTCTGAACTGGTAATGGCCCGAGGGCAGTTCGAATCTGAGGTACTTTCGGTGGGTGCTTCTGATGAGAACATGGAAGTAGGCATCCTTGAGGTCCAGGGACGCTAGCCAGTCCCCTGGCCTTAGGGAGGGTAAAATAATTCCCACAGTCACCATTTTGAATTTTGGTTTTAAAAGGTGCTTGTTTAGGTATCTGAGATCCAGGATGGGCCGCCATTCTCCTGTCTTTTTTGGGGTAAGGAAGTACCTGGAGTACAGTCCTTTGCCCTGGTGTAGGGGAGAAACCCTTTCTACAGCTCTGAGAGCCAGGAGGGTTGAGACTTCTGTTTCCAAAGCAAGAGCCTCTAATGGATTTGCAGGTGGAAAAGATCTGGTTCTCATCTTTGGAAATTTTTTGAAGCTGAGAACCAGTCCCTGGCTTACTACTTCCAGGACCCACTTGTCTGATGTTAAAGACTCCCAGTTCTGGACAAAGTAAGCCAGCCAACAGGTAATGGAGAATCGGCCCTGGGCATCCCATCAGGGTGCCTGTTTGGCAGGGGCTTTAGGCTGAGGGGTGGGAGCAGGCCTGCTTGTACCCCGTCTGCCTCTCCCTCTGAAGAACCCCCTCTGGGCATAAGCTGAAGAGGAGGCCTGGGCTTGGTAAAAAGCCCTGTGAAAAGGCCTGCCCCTGCCCCTGGAAGGCTGCCTCTGAGGAGTGGCTTGCCTCTCCTTGGCCTGTGCACTTCTATAAGTGGTCCTATACTCATCCATTTTCTTCATGTAATTCTCTGTCTGCTCCCCAAACAGAGAATTATCCACAACAGGAAAATCCATGGCCTTAGCCTGGGTATCCTGTGACAGGCTTGTACACCTGAGCCAAGCCATTCTACGAAAAGCCACAGATGTAGCCATGACTCTTGAAGATACATCATTAGAGTCCACTGCAGCATGGAATTGCACCTTGGATGCCTCAATACCATCAGCAGCCATCTGTTCCAGCTCCTTGGCAAGCTGGCCAGGGACCTTTTTTCGCTAAAGCCATAACAGTATCCCATCTGGATTTCTGGTATCTTGCAACATAGGCCATATCATTTGCCTGTCTGAGTCCCAAGGATGCTGCCATGTATTGTTTCTTTGCCATGGCATCAATCCTCCTGGAGTCCTTGTCAGGGAGGTGTGAAGCCAAGGGAATATTTGCCTTATCACAGGCTGCAGCCCGCACTACCCCAACATGGCTGCGTTGCTGTGAAAGGAACTCCGTATCAGAGCCTGACAATGTGTACCTCTTGTCCATTTTCTTATCCACAGGAGGTATAGTGTTAGGAGCTTTTAAAACTTTTATTGTCTGTTTCCTAAAAGATTTATGTAAAGGAATAGACAATCTCCTGGACTCTGGGATATCCATCATTTCCACATAGTCAAGCTCCTCCTGTTCATCCACAGCTTCTTCCAAAGGGAGCTGGAGGGTTTCAGCAACTTTTTTATAAAACAGAAAATGAGAAGGGGACTCAGAAAGCCTAGGGGGAGACACTCCTGAAGGTCTGTCTGGGGAGATGTCTGGTTCAATGGGCACATCCAGACTTTCAAAATCACATTCACTCTTCATAATCCTCCTCCGGTTCATAAAATTCCTCTATATCATATTCTTGAACCGGTGGAACCGACCGAACCGACCGTTTACCTGATGGTGGCGGTTCGGACAGAACCGGGGAAAGCGACTGGACAATTTGGATCGCTTTGGCTATCTCTGCAGCGGTTGGAGAAAGAAATTTTGGTTCCACACCTGCTGATTTTCTAGTCCTCTTTGCTGGAACTGTCTCCTCCGAGTCAGCTCTTCGTTTGCCCGAGGAAGTCTCGCCCTGGTCAGAGGGCACTCCTTCCGGTTCGGTTGGCCCCGAACCGGGCTGGCCATCCGGGTCAGCGGACTTTTTGGCCTCTCGTTCCCTGGGCCTACCAACTCTCTTATCCAGGGTAGCTGCAGGGAAATTCTTGCAAATCTGGCAGTCTGCATTGAGGTGGTCAAACCCCAGACAATAAACACATGTGGGGTGTGGGTCAGCCTTGGCAAAGGCTTCCCCACAGACACTACAGTGCTGAAACCCAGTGGGCCCGTTTTCTTTTGGGTTTCTCAGACATAATGCCAGCCTAACCAAAAACTTGCCCTTTTCCGGCAAATCGCCAAGCAAGACACCCTTATCGGTTCCCAACCGTGTCACGGGTCATGGAAAAAAACGTAATGAAATCCATTTATTTTTTTAGAACCGATAAGAACCGGGAACCACACTCTAAATGTAATTTAATAAGTTTTAACAACAACCTGATCGGTTCAAACCGAACCGATGACAACGTTTGCAAGTTCCACACAGAGAATGTAAAACCTATCTATTACTTACGATACCAATGACAGAGCTTGAACCGACCGGTTGCGGTTAAAATAAATATAATTACGGTTTAAAAAACCGAGAAACAACACTTTCTTAACCGAGAAATGAACCGAGCAGTAGGAGGAATCTCCGGAGCGACTGTTCAGTAAGGCGGAGTAAAGAATCTGACAGTTTCAGTTTGAAGATCAATAGACAGAGTTTTTTCAACTGAGTTCGCGCTCAAGATTCCATGCCTGGCATGGAAGTTAACTCTTTCACCTCCGGAGCAGTTCTAAGGTTGGGACAAACTGCATGTGTCATAATATAGCAAGACTTCATGTTGTTTGAAGGTTTTCCCGAGAGTACGACGATCTTGGGGGGAGGGTGACGAGGTGGTTTCTGTAGAAACTATTGAGTGTCCTTCTGCGATTAGCTGGAGCACCCAGGAATCTGAAGTTATCCTCTCCATACCCGGAAGGCAGAGGGAAAACCTCCCTCCTACCGGTTCCTCCAGGAAGCCCAGAGGCTGTGGGGGAGGGAAGGAGTCAGGTGGTTTGGGGCAGCGTCGCAGCTGAAGCACCCGTTGCTTTTTTGGATGGAGGGGGCTTGGCAGCTGGAGGGGCCCGGCATTTAGCAGCCCGCTTTTGCTGGGGATTCGCCTTTGGCCGATTCCGTCTTCGAAAGGGACGGCGCTGCGTTTGATGGGGCTAATACACGGAGTCCACAGACTTCAGTGCCATCCCCTTCTCTTGCAGATCGGTGGTGATGTCAGCACTGAACCCCGGAAGGGCGCTTCCTGAATGGTGGACTGCACTTCCAGGACCAACACTGACACACAGAGCCAGGCATGACGCTGTGAGCCTACGTCGAAAGCTGAGCTCCTACCAGCAGTGTCCACTGCATCGTAAGTCGCACGAAGTATATGCCGACTGGCCGAACTTGCAGAGCAGATGAGGTCAGCCACTTCCTGTTTGACTTGAGAGTCCGGAAGGGAGTCCAATTTGGATTCCACCTCACTAAGAATTGCCTTCTGGTAATCCCCCATGTGATCGACATAATTCAGAGTCCTAATACCCAGAGTGGAAGAAGTGAAGATCTTCTTACCATACTGGTCAGGAAGACGGGATTCTTTGTCAGGTGGAGACAAGCTCAAATGCCTTGGGTTAGCTGACCAACCGTTAGCGGCGCTAATCATGACCCAATCAGCTCCAGGGTGAGAGTCTAAAAATTCAACACCCTCGGGAGCCTGATATAGCCTGTTCGACTTCTGAGGAAGTGGGGCTGAAGCCGACAGCTGTTTCCAAATAGTGGAAACAAGATCGGCATGAGGCTCAATCCAGGGTGGCACCAAGGTGGGAGCTGTCACAGGCAGATCCAGATGCTCAGAGAGTTTCTTACGCTGGGGATCCGGTTCCAAGGAATGCCACTTATGAACCTCCTGGATTTTTCGTAGCAACTCCGTAAAAGGAGGACTTTCTGGAGGAGACTTGGGAGGAGTCCTTGGCCTGGGCTTAGACGGAGAGCGTGGCTCGTCGTCCGGCTGGAAACAACCGTTGGAGGCATCCGAGGTGTCTGAGGAAGAAGAAGATGGTGATGAAGAAGACTCCCTCTCCCGATGTGGGGGAGGAACGGACCCTTTGGGAAGCCCTCAGGGAAGCGTGTCCTGCCCCTCCCTGGAACCAAAGAGTTTATCCCTGGTGTCCGGAGGTGGTGAGGGAATTAGTCATCGTGGATGTATGCGAACTGGAACAGGCACCGTTGTTGGAAGACGACTCTCCACCTCTCTGGTGAGCCGAGCCTTGGCCTCATCCTACCAGGAGGCCAGAATCTCCTGCAAGTCCACCGGCGGCTGAGGGGGAAGTGGAGGTGGAGGAGGGGGATACGGGTATGGATTATACCCGTAAGGCGCATAACCATAACCCAAAGGCGGGAAGCCCGGCGTCGGGTATTGAGGCACCAGGTACTGCGGCGTCGGATAGGCCGGAGTCGGGTACTGGGGCGTCGGATACTGCGGTCCCAGGTAAGATGGGGTCAGATACCCGGGAACTGGGGTGGCTGCTGGAGCAGACGGCCCGGTCGGAGGCCCCACGGGCGGGTCAGGAGCAGAAGGCCAGGTGGGCGGAGGGCCCGGCATTGGAGCGGCATCTGGGAGCGGGAGGTCGCCCGGTGTCGGCAAGACCGGCATCGGGGCCGGCAGCCAAGGAGCCGGTGTCTGGACCGGCGTCCGGGGAGCCAATGTCAGATCGGTCAGTCTAGCGGGCGGATGGTCTGACAGGGGCGGAGCAGGAACCTCAGCATCTCCCAGGGATGGAGGAGAAATATCCTCGGGGTCAGGCTGAGGAGGCCCAGGGTTCCCCGGAGGGCAGTGAAGGCTGCGGGGAGCCGGGAACGGTCGACGTGGGGGGGTCTGGCGTCTGCTGTGCAGACGTCAGGCGAACCGACGTCTGACTTATCAGCGGAATCCAGGCAGGCGCCAGAGGAGCCGGTGTCCGACTTAGTGGACCCTTCGCCCGAGGCAGGCCGCAAAGAAGGGGCAGCCTGGTCGGGCGGAATAGGGGCCGTGCACAGCCCCGAGGGGTCGGGCGACTTACCAATCTTCTCCGTACGGGCATCTGAGGAGCTGACATCTGGCTTACCAGAGTCGCTCACACCAGTAGGCCGCACCAGGGCGGTTTTACCGGAAGCGGAGGCCTCCACTAGCACGGGGCGCCCGAATGGCCCGAGCACGAGCCAGACAGGTGGGCCGCTGCTGTAGAAGCCTCTAAGGTGGCCATCGCGGAACGATCCCCCGGGGAGGACGTTACCTGCATCACGGCGACTCCCGAAGAACACTCGGTGGATGAGGAGCCCTTGTCCCGGTGCTTCTCCTCATCTTTCTTTCGATGGCCTTCGGGGAAGTGGACGCCTACCGGAGCTTTTTCAACTCTTTCTCCATGGAGCTCATTTTCTTCTTTAAAATATGGGCCTCCAGGGATTGCTGCCGCCATCAGGTGGCCGCGCTGAACTTGAGGCAGTGCTGGCACTTCTCCACCGGATGGTCGGGGCCTAGGCAAAAGAGGCACTGGGAATGGCCGCCCTTCTGCGGGAGTTGGGTGCCGCACAAGTCACACTTGTTCTTGTGCTCAGAGGGTGTAGGGGACGACATACACCAACGAATACCTGACAAAGGATCGAAAAATTGAAAAATACTCGGTCAAAACTACCGACGATAGAAGCTGTGACGATTAATTTTTACAGCGGTTGACACGAGCTAACGGTGGGAAAGAAGTGGAAGGCGGGCGTGAGGGACCGCCCCTTTATACTGACTTCTCCTGACGCCAGTCACCTGACTTGGGGGCAGTCCCTCGCCAGAGAATGCTAGCTAGAAATGTTTCCGTGGGGTCCTGATGCCTGCCGGCTTCAGTCCTATATGTAATTACCTACTGCAAGAGCCCTCTCGAGGTAAGATCTCGTCTTCAGAGGAGTAATCAGAGAAGAAGTCACCAGCATCTTCTCCTGAGGTCAAAGGCAGACGTCCAATGAAGGATGGGACGGACAGGTTCCTTTTCCTATCACTCAGACCAGAGGTCCACTCGTCTTCCTCCTCTGGTGGCCGATGCTCCTTCGGCAGAGGAGGTGGCCTAGGAGACAGGTCCCTGGGCAATGGCCAAACCGGGGATGGATCCCTGGATGTCGGGAATAGATCCCCTTTGATGGTGTTCCACCATGCAGAAAACAGTGCCCCAACCTCAGCTAAAGGGACGACCAGGGGTGGTGGCGCTGGGTTTGAGGGGCCAGGCATCAGACCCTGTGGTTCTTCATGGGTTGGCATCCAGTCCTAAGGTACTTCTTCTACGGGTACCACTGGCGTCCGGTCTGGTTGGGACTCTTCCTGTGGAGCTGAGTCCCCTTGTGGTCTGGCATCAGGCTCCTTAGGAGCAGGCAGTTGGGCATCCTCGGTTCCAAGCGTTTTATCTTTTGCCTTGGTCGCTGGGTCCCAAAGTTTGATCCTCCGGGGCAGACGTCTGATCCTCCACAGCCAATGCCCAGTCCTTGGCTGGAGGCACCTGATCCTTATTTAACGCGGAGTCAGACGGGCTGGTAGTATGCCTACTGTTGGAGGCTGACATCTCCCTATGTTCTGGTGGAGGAGGCATCTGGTACCCAACAACCTCCTGGCATCTGGTGGAATCATCCGGTCTTTTGTGTTTATCAGATGAACCAGCGTGCTTTCGGGCAGCGTCCGAATATTTGCCCAAAGCAGATGCCTGTCCCTCTTGGGTCAACCCATGGGAAGATTTATGGGGTCGGTGGACCAAGGGAACTTGGGTGGACAAATGCCCTTGTGAAGAAGACTTCTTACCTTTAGTGTGTGATGAGGAGGAAGACTTCTTGTGAGCAACCCCCGAACCGCAGTGGTACCTGGGGGAACCAATTCCGACCTCCAGCTGAAGGTGGAAGAAGCAGAAGTCCTCTGGGGGGACTTTGGATGGGATTCCGACCTGGCTCTCTCTTTCTCCCGGTGATGGTATTTCCCTCCCGATCTCTTCTCCTTGGTGGAAGACTCCCCTGGGTGAGGACGAAGAACTACGCCCCAAATGGATCTTCTGCATGACGGCCACTTGTTTCTCTAAAAGGTAGGCTTTTAGCATATTGGCGTGCCGAATGCCAATTTTACTGTTAAATTTTTGACAGTGCGGGCAGTTGTCAGGCCGGTGGTTTGGGCCAAGGCAGATCAGGCAGGCAGAGTGGCTGTCCCTTGCTGGGATCTGCTTAGCACACGCGCATTTCGACTTTCGTCAGTTGAAAGGTGAAGAAGACATGCACTTTCGTCGAATTTTACGAAAAAAACAAACTACTGACTAACTGTGCAAGGCGCGAAAAAAGGTGGTCGACTGCGAACTATGGCGTCCATAGATCCAATACTAGCGGGTCGACGGCTGGAAAAGAACTGAGGTAGTGCCGGGGAACCGATCCCTTTGTATCATGTCTGATGTCAGGGAGGAACCAATGTCGGGGGTGGTTCCTCACCACAGACTGCTAGCTCGAAGATGTTTCTGTGGTGTTCTAACATCTGGTGGCCTTAGTCCTAATGATATTACATGCTGCAAGAGCTCCCCCTCGAAGCGAGATCAAGTATTCCAAAACAGTATTCACAGAACATGTAAAAGGGTGCATACCCTGGCAAGCAGACAAAGTGAAATGCTTCCATTTCAGGGAATGAGTATGTCTGGCAGGCAGCTTCCCTAGCTGCAGTCAGGACATCAGCAACCTTAGAGGATACCCCAACAGCTAAGTCTTCAGAAGCCATGTATGCAGATGGACAGACTTCATGTCTGGATTAACCAAGGACCACCCCTTGTCATGTGACAACAGACACAGAGGCAGCGTGACAGGAGGCTCACAAAAACAAACAGGATCAGTAACACTCCAGTACTTAACAGAAAACTGCCTGCACACGATATTATGCTGCCAATGCTACGCGAGGTCTGCAAACATACAATAAGACTTTTCAGGCAGCAATCAAAGAGGTGCAGACAATTATGTCAATCACCATGGGAAAATTAACACCCCAGTGCCTCACAGACGTTGTCAGGGGGTGGAGACAGCTAGGACTGACAGCTCATTTATAGTCACTAAACAGTGACATCACCAATGCGCCCATCAGTCCCACAGAAAGATGTGTTCACTCATACAAATAGTAACAAATTCCACAGTAAATTGAAATAACACAGATCCATAAGGCAACATAGCAACTTAAAGAGCAGCTGACACCTTCAGGAGAACTTTAACAAAACATAATATTTAGGTACAGTTCAGCTTACATTTCACATTAGTTCTGTATTCCTCCTCCTCATTATTTATTACTGAGGTCATATGCATGAAAACAGGGTCTTTGTTCCTGAACAGTTCATCTATCCCTATTGTTTTCTCCTTACCTGAGGTCATAATGCACTGCTTGTGACTTCACAGTTTCTCTCATGGCAACAGACTGTGATGCCACAACAGAGGATAATGACTTGAAGTACGGACTAAGCTACAAAGGCACATGAACGCTAAGGGAACTCTATGGGATAAAGATCATATATTCATGCAAATTTACTCAGTAATAAACAATGGAAAGAGAAATATATAGAATATATGGAATGCAAGCTGAACTGTACCCAATTATGTTTTTCAAAGTTTTCCTTGAGGCGTCAGTAGCTCTAATTTCAAGCAACTGCTGTACCTAAATGTCTGTCACATGCATTTTCTATGTTCACTTAATACATTCAATATGCTTTAATGCAGTTCTTCCCATATACCACCAGCTATTTTTCCAATCCATCCCGTGATCGCCCATCTTCCCGTTTCTTACAGGTTTATTTCCTTGAGAATCCACAGAACGGACCAGGTCCATCAACAAATGATATAAAGAGAAGCAAGAGAGTTTTTTTAAGGATACAGTCATCTGAAACATTAGCAGAAATCAATATACAAAAATATCATTCATTAAGAAAACAAACTTCTGGCCAGCCCGGTGGCACCGAGGGTTGAGGCGCTGGATGCCACACCTCGGTACCACACCGGCTACCAGGTTGGAGGCGAGCCGGGTGCTGAGAAGTCGGCAGGGAGGGAGCTGGATTGAGCATCCACGGGATAGCTCTCCTTTCCCTGGGAGGGATCCGGGGTCTTCCCGGTGCAGTAGAGACCCCTGGTGGAGCCCAGGGGTACTATTAGTGTGGGAACAGGAATATGGGGACGAGCGCAGCAGGCATTTATGGGCAGCCGCATGCTGACACCATTGCACGCTGTACTCGGGGGCACACAAGAGAGAAAAAACCCTTACGAATGGATAGGCCACGGCTGCTCTTTGGGCCACCGCCACTCGCCATTACCGGACCTTGCCTCGGCCTCTCTCCCCTCCTCCTCCCCGGCCAGCAACAGATTAAAGAAGGAGCGCCGGCAGGAGTGGCAGCCCTGCCCCAGGGAGCTCAGAGCTGGGGGGTCCCTTGGTCGGAGGAGAGGCAGCATACCCTATGAGGAGGCAGGGGACCAGGTCGTCGATAGAGTGGCCGGCGAGAAGAGGTAGCCCGATAGAGTTCCAGGACAGGAGGAGATTAAAACAATAAAAAAACAAAAACAGAAAAAATTCAGAGAGTTTGTAAAGTATGTTCACGACTCAGCAGGAGGATTTTTTTTTTGATTTGGGGGGGTTCAGGGCCTGCTATGGCAGGGTTTTTCAGAAGTATTTCACTAATTTAGAGAATAATACTGAATTTCCAGGGAACGTTATTAAGATTTACCCACACAGAGGTAAGTAATGGACTATCAATTCGAAAAATGCAGATAGGGTGGTGCCCTGGGGGCATAGTTCCTCACCATTTAATTGTCCAACAGGAACAGCTTCAGATCCCAATATTCATTTGGACCATTTAGGTTGATTATCTGGAGTGTATATCTCCAGAGACGTTTCCTCCTTAAAAGGAGGTTCAACCTACTGCCTCCCCCTCTTGGGAAAGGAGGCTCCAATGCCAGATGCTGAAGGAGTGGAAACCATATCTAGCAAAGGCCAGAATAAGGCGATGAGGGTGGCACTCTCCACCCGCAATTTGAGCAGAACTCTCCATCACAGAACGGTGGGGTGCCTCGCCAAAAAAACACCAAGTCCTGGAGTGACCGAGCAAGAACATGGCAGTTCAGCAGTGTGGGATAAAAAAGTCCAGCTCTGGATTACCCCATGTTCTGAAGAGGTTGTTTACCACAGAAGTCAATGTTCCCATTCATAACCTGCTGACTGGGACCTGTTAAGCCTGTCTGCTAAGACGTTCTGGAGACCTGGGAGATGCACAGTCAACAGCTGAAGGCTGTTAGCGCCCAGTACCACCATTTCATTCCTTCCCTGCATAAGCGATAGGAGTGAGTGCCTCCTTATTTGTTGATGTAATCCAACTTAAGGACATTGTCTATTTGGAATAGCAAACGACAGGGGCAGAGATGATCATCAAAGGCATGGAGGCTGTACAGAACATCCCTCATTTCCAGGACATTTATAAGCACCTCTACCTCGGTCCATGACCCCTGCATCTGGTAAGGGCTGAGATGAGCACATCAGCTGAAGCCAGAGGCATCCATGGTGAGGATATGTACAGGAGCTGGAACAAGGAATGAAACGCCCTTTAGTAGGATTTTGCAAGCCATCCACCATAACAAGGTTTCGCACAGAGAAGACATGACGAGAATCACTTGGTCCAGCTCATCAGTTAACTGATCCCACAGGACCTTTAGCGTCCACTGAGGGATTCCCATATGAAGAGGTGTCAGTGGCACAGTCACTGTGGCTGTAGCCATGAGACCCAGGAGACATAACATTGTCCTCACAGAGATAAAGTGGCTCCTGTACACCAAGTGTGCTTGGGCAATCAAGAATGTCTACCCTATCCAGTGGCAGGAGAGCACATCCCTTCTTTGTATCCAAGACCACCCACTATGTATTGCAGTGTTTGGCATGGAGTCAACACAGACTTTGGCACGTATACTGTGACCCCCAAGTTGAACAACTGATGTGCCCAAGACAGAGTGTGTACAAGAGCTTCCCTGGAGCTGGCTTTCAGGAGACAATCTGCCAGACAAGAGAAAACATACAGGCCTTCCCTGCAAAGGTTTTCTGCAACTACTACCAAACAGTTGATAATGACCTGTAATGCAGAAAACAAGTTAAAGTGCAATACATTGAACTGAAAAGTGTTTTCCCTCCAGCATAAAGCGGAGGTATAATCTGTGGGATTTCCTGTTCTTAACATGAAGGTATATGTCCTTCATGTCCTGAGAACAGATTTCCAGAACCCACTCATCCATAATGATTTCCCAACATTTGTTTCAGATGCAGAAAGTTCCTGCTCCCCCCCCCCCACTCACCCCTTCAGGCGACAGCTGAGGTGTGAGGGGAGAGAGAGAGAAAAGAATCGGATGGAATAAACAGTACAGATCATGTAACGGAAGTACACCAGCGGAAAATCGGACAAGTTCAGATTCATTACTAAGTTAACATATACCCCCTTCCTTCCTGCCTTACGGTGTGTGTGAGTCAGTAATTAATGAAGTATGACATCAATTTTAGTGTTGATGTAATTATGGCATGTCTGTAATATATGTTAAGTGTCTGGTGTTACTACATGGAAAAATAATCTTGATTAATAAACTCTGAAAGAAAAATCAAATGGAACTGGGAGCAGCAGAGTCACCTACACTGATTTCTTTGGGTGCTTTTTGTGGGAACCAGTGGGGAGAGGACCCGAAGGTGGGCTACCTCCTCTGCCACATCCTTGCTGACAGATGGCACAACTACCTCGGGCAGCAGGAGGAGGACAAAAGGAGCTCCGAAAACTACCTCTACCATGAGTGGGATACAGGGACTTTACAGACCTTACAATCAAGTCTGAAAGCCATACAGGGTCTCCTCCGCATCACAGTCACAGTTTTGACCCTTTAAAAGGAGCACTCACAACTGCCTGTTGCACATCACTGGCAAAGCATGCAACCCAAAGCCATGACTTTCTCTTCATGCAAATGCCAGAAGAGATAACCCTGGCAGAGGTATCAGAGACATCATAAGCAGAGCGCAGCAAATGGTTGCCAACCTCAGCAGACAATATTTTTAGCAGATCATTCTTGGCAGAGCCATCAGGCAAAGCCTAAGCAATAGTAAGAGCAGCTTTATACAGGTTGTTCTGATATCTAATCATGAGGGTCTGGTACTTTACAATCCTAAGGCCAATGAAGCAGAGGTATAAGTATGTTTGCCCATCACATCTAGCTTCCTTGACTCCTTATGAGGAAGCAAGGTACTCATATGTCTAGGGGATCTAGACCAATCAGAAGCAGCCATGATGATCACAGTCTCAGTATCTGGTTGGTTAGCATAATAAGGTATAGCAGATGGTATAGGATACTGCTCGTCAGTCCTTCTAGGGACTGAAGGCAAGGAGTTTGGTCTGTACCATGCAGCCAAAGTAGCATCCTCTAATGCAGGCTATATAGGTGGAATAATAATGAAGAGTTAAAGAGAGCACTAACAAAAATGCCCAAGGCAGACTGCATTTGCTGCATCATGGCATGAAAAGATGGGTCCTCAGGAGAAGATCTCAGGGTACAGACCACTGAGCCCTCACTACAGGATGAGAGAGTAGAACCAAAATGATGAAGACCCTCCCAAAATTGTTCATCCTCATATTCCTGCACTAAATCCCCTCTAAGTGCATGAGGTCAGGATTATATTCCAATTTATCATCGTCGGCACGATCGATGATGAGAGCCTTAAAATAAACCTGAGACGACAATGCCGGCTGAGGCAGGACTCTGTGACATGCTACTAAAATCAATCGACATGGGCAGAGTGTCAGAAGGCTCAGTTGGTAGAACAACTGCCTGCACTACCAATCAAGACAGAAAGCACTGAATCATTCCAGAAAATGATGCTAGCATGGCCTAGGAGTCAACAGCACCCTGCAAAGGACCCAGGACTACCTGGACCAACGATGGCATTATACCGTCCATAGGAGGTCCAGCAGCACCTAAGCCAAGCCTCCGACATCTGAGCCACTGTTTGGGGCAGTGATGAAGATGTACCTCGTCTCTGCAGCGACCAGGACCTCTGGCAAAGCAGACTTTTCTTTTTCTCTGTGTTTATGCTTACAGACAGATGAGGGCCACAACGATGACCGTTCCTTTTCCCAATCCTTAAGACTTTGACGGCCACTGTTCAGCTAATAGTGAGGGAGAAGCAAAATTTGAGCCCTCTTTCTTCTCCATGGCTTTCAATGTTTTTAACAGAAGGAAATTTTCTACAGCTTTCTTACAGCATTGCCTTGTAGACTGGTTGAAGCGCTGGCAAATCTCAAGTCCTCATGCTGTGAGACAGGCCGAAACAAAACACACAAACTGCATGTGTGTCTTCTTGTAAAATTTTTCTCCGCATTTACAATACCAAAATAAAGGGTCCTTTGACTTCAGAGGCACAGAGACAACGACGCAAAACACTAAGTAAAATAACAAATGTCAATTACCAAGTTGATGACATTTCCTACAGCAGGTCCAACAAAGATAATTGGCAGTGGAAAAACTGAAGAGTGATGGGGCCACCCGTGTTCATATACACAGTTGCTGCACGTCACTGTGTGTGGCCCTCTGCTACCAAACATTTTTGTGTTGTCCTAATGCTGGTGGCTTACAGTTCCAAAGGTGTGGTCTAATGGAGGAGATATCCTCAAGGAAGATAAGTAGTACTGTGTGTTCGCGAGTACATACAGGCAAAGCAGACAACCTGGTTTGTCCAACTAGAGAGCAGCAGCTGAAAGCAGGAACCGGGTGTTCACAACTCTGGTAGAATCGATTCCGCATGCCGACTTCAAGGGAGAACAGACACTGGAAACCCCGGGGGAGGTGGCAACACCTGGTAATAGGACACCAAACATGGTAGGGCACATTAGGAAAAGGGGGAAGGGGAGAGGAGACTCTTGTCAGGCAACTCCATAGTATTAACAGACAGGGAGGCTGGTGTGCCACTCCAACTGGGAGGACAGATTTGCATGCTGCATGCAGAGAGCAACAGTTAACAGGGTTCTGGTCTAACTGGTAAAGCTCATCAAGCAGGGAAGGGGAATCCAGATGGATAACCTTTTCAGAGATCCCTACCTGTACCATGCAGGGTAAACAGAGACCGAATAAAATTAAGGCGTTTAATGTGTGACTAGAAGGCTGGTGAGGGGTAGAGGATTTTCTCTTCTCGGGGAACTAAGGAGCATTTTGGTAGGAACACTGGTTGCTTGCCAGGGATGGGCAGCAACTGACCAGGCATCACACCAGTGCAATGCTGCTGGTGTGCAATCACTCTATAGTGGTTTCCGGGGACAGATTAGGGAGTGGCTAACACCTACAAATGCAACAGCAGGATCCCAAATTAAGTTGCACTCTCAATACAACAGATTGAGCTCATGCAGAGAGATGCTTCTATCTTTTTATTTTGCCAAAATAACTGACATAAGTAACAGAGAGGCTCAATACCAGTCACCCCTGGAAGTATATGCCCCAGCACATCACCTGTAGTGACGCTTGTACAGCTGGTTCTGATTAATCTATGATTTTTGTAATACAAAAATGTGTTATTGTCTCATGAGACATGCTGAGACAGCCATGTGGAATGACCCCCCACCCCCCAGGTTTTAGCTACAAGGCGTTGCCTGGAAGGCCAGGAGATTATTACAGGCTAGAAGAGGCCTAAATTAAGCATCTCCTGTTTATCTAGCATTCTAGCTTAATTATAGCTTGCCAGCTGACAGGATAGAAAATATCCATTGTATGATGTTTAGAGGAGGAAAACCAGGTTATGTCACACTGGTGCAAAGTCATAAATGTTCCTCTGATATCTGTAAAAGTAGGATGTTGCTCATGGATGAAAGAAGGACTTGGAAACTAACCTTATTTAATTTACCTTCTAAGTGATGACATCCTGATTGTATAATTTTTAATAAACAGAGGAGGAGCTAGGTGACATCATGGAGAAGGTAGGCTCAAGGCAGTGTTTTAATTATGCTATGAGTGACCTGTAAAGACACACGTTTGGAGACTCTTGAAAGCAACATCTGTCTATCAGCACTACAGAAGAGCTACATTAGATATACAAGCCTAATTGTCTGGTGGTAGGAATTTTGCACTTTTTTTAAACCTGGTTCTTTTAAATGATTGTATGTTTTTGTGATATATGGTTCTGTATTTACATTTTCTATTTTTAAGTACACCTCTACTTTAGAGACTACCTGGTATGCCTTTGAAATTCTTTTTCTTTACAAGTGAAGCATACATGGTTAAAGTTGACACTGTACAAAGCTTACTGGTTTTACCAAACTGGGAAAAGGTAAGAGTTTATTCTGAGGTCTTTCATAGAGTTTTAAGGGTTCATTTTGTACACCTGGTTAGCCCCAAGAGCAGAATTATCTGAGCCTGTACACTGAGTATGCTAGCAAGAGGTTCACAGTTTGAATCCTTCCAGAAGTTGAGACCAAAGTTTGAATCAAACCCACAAAACAGACAGGAAGGTTACCCTGTTCCGTTAACTATTCACAAGACTATGCTTGGAGGTTGGCACTGTGGGAGCAGAGGGCCTGACCTGCTGAGCGGATTTGTGACAGCTAACATCTACAAATGCAACAGCAGGATCCCAAATTAAGTTGCACTCTCAGTACAACAGATTGAGCTCATGCAGAGAGATGCTTCTATCTTTTTATTTTGCCAAAATTACTGACATAAGTAACAATAGAGAGGCTCAATACCAGTCACCCCTGGAAGTATATGCCCCAGCACTTCACCTGTAAAGGCTTCGTCACGGCGCAGTTATTTTGGCAAAATAAAAAGTCTGAAGCAGCTCTACGTATGCGCTCAATCTGTTGTGTTGGGAGTGCAGCTTACTTTGGGATCCTAATCCCACCAGGGCATTAGGGCAGAAGCCTGGCATGACAATTAGCAAGCATTTAAACAAGGAATGGGGAGGGCTGTGCTACAGTACAAGACACTGACATACACTGGAAGCCTTAAGGGCTCACCACCACAAAGTTAACGAGGGCAGGGTGAAAATAGTACAGGGGGTGAGGGCAGTTACCTGCCCCAAAGGCGTAAAGAGTGGGAAGCAGGTGGTCCCAGAGGACAGGAATGGCAAGAAGTATAGAGAACGGTCCATAATAGAGGAAACAAAGAAAAATGCAGGAGTGGGGTGAGCCAACCAAGAGAGACAAGGGGCCAGATAGGAGAAAGGCAGGGATAGGACAGAAAGTAGGAATTTGGAAGGCAGCCTGATTGAATGCAAGGAGCCAGGGAAATAAAATGAGGGTGCTCCTGGCAGTAGCAGTAGAGGTAATACATTAGATGGCAATAAGAGAACCATGGGTAACAATACCACGACTGAGATCTAGCTATTCCTGGGTACTATGTTTTCAGAAAACAGGATACAGAGGTGACTTTGTACATAAAGACAGCATAGAGGCCACATAAGACCGCACACTAAACACAGAAATTGTCAGTAGATAGGGACCTCAAGGCCAACCCAGTCTGCGTGTGAGCCCTACACTTTTTTGTGTCCTCTGAACCTATCTGATCAGTGACTTTTCACTACTCTGTCCAAACTCTAAGGTTCCCCTATTCCTATCCCAGGCAAGTTTAAATCCCTTCACTGTGCTCGCTTCCACCACCTCCTGCGGCAGACTATTCCATGCGTCCACCACCCTCTTCATGAAGAACTTCCCTCACATTTCCCCTTAATCTTCCACCTACCAATTTCATATCATGACCTCTTGTTCTTGTACCCCCCCTATATTGGATGTTGCCTCCCCCCTGCACCTTGTTTATGCCCTTTAGGTACTTGAATGTTTCTATCATGACCCCCTCTCCTCCAGTGAGTACATATTGAGGTCCTCTAATCTCTCCTTGTATGTTTTCTGGTGCAAGTCCTGTACCACCTCCACCCTGTCAATGTCCTTCCGAAGATGCGGCCTCCAGAACTGCACACAGTACTCTAGGTGAGGCGTCACTAGTGTCTTGTACAATGGCATCCCCACCTCCCGTTTTCTGCTACTAATACCTCTGCCTATGCACTCCAGCGTGCCACTGGCCCTCCCTGCAGCCTTTGTACTCTGTTTGGACATCTTTAGATCATCAGAGATGACCACCACTAGGTCCTTTTCTTCCTTGGTGATCGCCAGCAACTCTCCCCCATCCAGTACCTCTCCCCAGGTTCCATATACCAGGTGCATAATTCTGCACTTCTCTGAATGAAATCTTAGTTGCCACACTTCAGACCATTTTTCAAGCTTCCCCAGGTCCCTCCTCATTCTTTCCACCCCCTTCTGAAGTATCCGCCCAGTTGCAGATCTTGACGTCATCTGCAAACAGGCACACCTTTCCTTCCGACCCTGCTGCAATGTCACTAATGAAGACATTAAAGAGGTCTGGCCCAAGGACTGATCTTTGTGGTACCCTGCTGGTCACCCCCTCTCCCCGGATTGTATCCCATTTACCACCACCTTCTGTCTCCTTGTTAGCCAGTTCCTAACCCAGTTTACCGCCTTGTGCCCCATGCCCAGACTGCCCATCTTGTTAACCAGCCTATTGTGCAGGACAGTGTTGAAGACCTCGCTGAAATCGAGGTAGGCGATGTCCCCCAATTTACTTCCTTCGTCACCCAGTCAAAAAAGTCTATCAGATTCGTCCAACATTACTTTCCTGCTGACATGACTAAAGGGGAGAGTGGAACAGAGCAGGTATGGGTACACTTAGTGACTGTTAAGGACAGGCTGATTAAGGTGGGGGTGGTGTGCAAGCCTCTCGACCAGGCAGACTACATGGATAGAGTGCTGGGGGAGGAAATGAGGAGAGCAGTCGCCAAGTGGGGACGTTGTACTAATCGGAAATTTCAAACTCTCATATACGGACTGGAAAATACTATCACCCAAAAGTGCAAAAAGCCAGCAGCTGGAAGAGGTAATGCACAGACGTGCGTACTAACCCAGTGCATTAGTAAGCCTACCAGGAAAGGGGCCATACTGGACTTGGTACTCTCCAGACAACAGAGTAGAGGTCAGAGTACAGGAGTCCCTCAGAACCAGAGACCACGACTTTAGTGTGGCTTGTATCATGCTGTAAACCCAATAACAGAATACAACGACAATGGTCCTGAAACTCAAAATGGAAAATTTCAGGAAGGTGAGGCACTTAGTTCTGAAGAAATGTGTGGGATTAGCGAAGATGAGGGGGGTTGAAGCCAAGTAGGAGATTATAAAGAAGGGGAAATGCAGATACAACTAGATCCAAATTGAAGCGGGGTGGGGGGGGCATTAAGCCCACTCTAGTTCTCGAGGGAAGTGGCAAAAGTATTAATAATACTAAAGAGGGCAGTTTTTAGAAGTACAAGGAGACCAGCAAAAAAGAAACATGGAATCATGAGGAGATAGCAAAAAGGCCAGAGTGTGAAGCATAATCTGATGCTGAGTTGGAAAAAGTGGATGATATAAAAGGAAGGGGACAAAAAACCGGGTTACTCACCTGTAACTATAGTTCTAGGAGTGGTATATAGTTCACACTTACATACTGGCAGTTCCACTGGAAAGTGCTAATATGTCAGAACAACTTCAGCTAAGCTCCTCCCACTACCTGGGAGGTATATCCCTCGGCTCTGCCACGCAATATCAGATCCTAGCCACTGGAAGCAGGGATCCCTGTGCCTCTTATCAGGGGCAGCCGAGTGGGTGGTGTAGATGTGAACTATATACCACTCCTAGAACTTATAGGTGAGTAAACAATTTTTCTAGGGGTGTGGATATACAGTAGTTCATTAGCCACATACCAGCAGGCTTCCAGCAGTTCTCCGGGAGAAGGGGGCAAGACGTGCACCCCTATTTGGCAAACAGACTGTGGAGAACTGAGGTCCCAAAAGCAGCATCCTGGTGACACTCAAGAGTCAATGCTGTAGTGGCAGAAGGTGGCATGTGCAGACTTCCAGGCAGCAGCCCTACACATCTCCTGCATGGGAATGCCTATGGAAGCAGTCACCACGGCAGCAGTAAGTCAGGTGGAATCAGCCCCGGGCCCTATGGGAGGCTCCCTACCACCCAACACATAGCAGAGGTCAGTGCAGTCTGTAATCTACTTTGCAACTGTCTGCTTTGCTGCCAGTCACAGCGTCAACATATGTCAAAAATAACTGGCAAGCCTCACCCCAAACTCCAGCTGTGTGCTCCCTATAGCCTGCAATGAAGCGTAGAGGTTAGAGTACTGGGTTACGAAGCAAATGCCCCCAAAGTCATGGGTTTGAATCCCACAGCCACCACATGACTAGGAGATGACTGTCTATGTATCTATAATTTGTGAGTGCCCGCCGCTGGTCTACAGTATGCAGCCTATAGTCGGCCTCCAAACAAGGGTCGGTAAAGCATACGGGAGGTTCATCACCTAGTTAAGCTGGAACTCCGACAGAACCTTCGGGAGGAACTTTGGGTGGGGGTGAAGGACAACACTGTCCTAGTGGAAGACCAGATAAGGAGACTCGGAGCACCTAGAGCTCACTAATCCTTCTAGCTGATTTAACTGCCAACAAGAAGCCAGTCTTCCACTACAGGCGAGACTGCTCACATATGTGCACAGGCTTAAATGTCTTGCCTGTGAGCAAAGCCAGCTTCAGCAGTTGGTGTCCTATGGTAGTGGTGGTTCATGCACCAGACGCGAAAGGTGGCCAAGCCTCTTGAAGCACCAGACCACCTTTTCCCCTGGAACACCGTCAGCAAACCAGCTAGCGTCGGTATGCAGAGATGGCTGCCAGGTGTACCTTGAGGGTTGTCACTCTCATTCACAGCTGGGAGAGGGACCAGAGGTTCTTGGGGATACTAGCCACATCGCACATATGGGGACCAATCTCCTTGCCCTGACACCAAATGGAAAACTGGTTCCATTTAACGGTATAGGTAGCATCGGCAAGTCATCGCCTTTCAGGAGGCCTCCACAACACAAAGCACTTCCTCCAAAACACCCAGTGCCCAGAACTCTAACCACGCAGGAACAAGTCTGTGAGGGGAAGAGACTGAAGGTCCAGGAGCAGGACCAACCCCTGTTGTCTGGTCAAAGAGGTAACACCACAGAGGCCTGCTGCTGAGGCTGTGAAGTTCCAGATACCAGTAAAGGTATGGCTAGCCTGAAGCTACCAGTATCTTCCACACCTTGTCCTTCTGAGCCTTGACTACCAGCTTGTGGATAAAGGGGAAGACAAGGAAGGGGAGCACTACGCCTGGGGTCCAGAACCTCTCAAACGCATCCCCCATCAGTGTCCCGGACTGAGGGGTGCAAACACAAAAGGGTTTTCCTAGGTGGCAAACAGGTCCACCAGAGGTGTGACCCACAGGGAGAACAGGTTGTCCACCACCCCCTGATGCAGGGACCACCTGTGCGACATATCTCCACATGGCTGACAGTGTCCGCCAGTTGATGGTCCAATGATTTGTTTCGACGACGTGAATCGCCAGGAGATCTGCACCCAGGATATGCACAAGGGTCCAGGTGTGGAGGCCTCCCGAAACAAGGGAAGGGAGTGTGAACAGAATATGGTTGTGATACTGCCTGTCTAGACTTATACAACCGGACCTCTGACTGCAGGAGTAAAATCAGAGCTAGCTGCAATCATGGCGCTGTGGTGACGGGATTCCATGGGTGTCAGAACTCACGTGTTCTGTAGTCCCCAAGGTGCGCTCCACATGAGACATGTCTGTCGTGAGAGTGACAGTCGGCTCTAGGCAGACAAATGAAACTCCTTCCTCCATATGTTTAGGGATCAGCCACCACTGGATGGAATCCCACATCAGCTGGGTCACTGTGACCAGCTGGTCCAAGTGTCCTAGGCACTGAGACTACTGGCTGAGAAACTCCCACTGCAGGTGCCGCAACTGCCTGCGGGCCCATCAGACCACACTGGTGCAGGACGTCATGTACCCCAGCAACTGCAGGAAGTCCTGGGCAGGGTGTGCAAGCGTCCAACCTAAAGTGACTGAGCAAAGGAACATCCAGTGCCTGGTCCTCAGGGAGGTGGAGTTGACCCACTGGGAGTCTAGCTCTGCCACGATCAACGGAATCTGCGAGAGGATTAGTTCAGACTTAGCCAGCTTGAACAGATCCATGTTTCTGCAGGTCTGGAGGGCCACATCCCTGGACCACTCCACGGCCTCCTTGGACAGCCCCACAATCATCCAGTCATCCAGGTGGGGGTACATCCTGACGTCCCTGCACCGCAGGAAAGCTGCCACCACCACTACCATGCACTTGAAGACCCTGGGCGCGGACAAGAGGCCAAAGGGCATGAACTGGAACAATTCATGCGTAGAACGAAAGGTACCACCAGTGGGACAGAGACTGGGATATGGAAAAATGCATCCTCAATCACATGCCCTGCCCTAGGGGTGATATGTTCTGGTTCAGGATTACTATCAGGAATTTGCACTTCCTCATGTACTGAACAGATTATGCAAATACAGTATGGGGGCCAACTCCCTGTCTGTTTCAGGACCAGGAAGTACCTGGACATGCATCTCGACCTGCCAGGGCATCTGGGACACAGGTTGTAGCCTCTTTCACAGGGAGCTGAGCGATGTCCTCTCTTAGGGTTGACAGCGTGTCCTGGGACACAGAGGACTACCTTACAGCATGGCATTGGTAAGGCAATAAAGCCTCGAAATCTAGAGGCAGCACTCTGCCTGCCACCTCAAGAACCACTTGTTCTGTGGTAAACGGACCCATCACTGGGCAGCTCTGGAGGGGACACCAGCCACTGGGGCTGGAGAGCAACCACTTCGCCCAACCCCTGCCTCTTTAAGACCCCTGGCCAAAAAATTTGGTTTGAGGCATCAGGCTTGGTACTGTCCCTAACTGGGGCTCCTGCCGAGGCTGCTGCGGCTGAAAGACCAAAACTGAAAGGCCTTCTTTTTCAATTTCTGGGCCTTAGGGACCTTCTGGGATGAAGCAACAGAGTTCAGGTTGGCGCTGGACTTCTCAATCTTGATGAGATGACCTTCCACCCCTGGGCCAAAGAGGTTCGTGCCCAAGAAAGGGACATCAGCCAGCATGTGCTGAGTGCCTGCCATGAATGTGGAGAACTTCAGCCAAGCCCCATGATGCACTGCGACAGCCACTTCCATAGCATGGGTGCAGGAGTCACCCATGTCTAAGACCATCTGGAGTTGGTATTTAGCCACCACTTGACCCCGGTCTCTGAACAACTTCAAGCAAGCAGATGAGGGAGGAGATCATCCAGCAATCCCAACGAGTGACCAAAGTTAGCCATCATCAGTGCGTAGCTCACCTGACTGAGACCCAGAAAGGAGGCGGTGCAGACCTTCTTGGCTGTATGGTCAAGCTTCTTCAACTCCTTGTCTGGGGGTCTGTCCACATCCCTTTGGGCTCCAGACTTCCAGAAAGCCAAGTCCGTGACCAGACCCACGGCCAAGGGATGATCTGAGAACCTATAAAGAGACACTGTAGGAAGCACGTATTTGTGAACCATATGAGTGGAGGGTGCCAGGCAGGATGCTGGATACCATCAAAGCTCCAGGGCCAGTCCCAATACAGCCTCAGCCGTGAGAAAGGCAACCGCCAGGAATTCGTTCCGATCAAGAATGTCTGTGAAAGAGTACTTGGCCCTTTTCTAAACAGGCTCCAAAGGGACAGACTTGGAGTTAGAGATTAGTCCGAGTAGAGCCCTGAATAACACCTGCCCACGGCTCTTCAAGAACGCCCCTCGACCATTTGCCACTGTAGGCAGAGAGTCAGACTGTGTAATTTCCACCAACAGCTGGTATGGCAAGCCAGCCACAGCACAGTAGTTCTCTGGAGCTCCTACCAACAGCTATGGTGGAACCGACTCCAACTGCAAGGGTGGTGTGACAGATGCTGGGGATATCTGTCAATGATGGATCGAGGTGGGCATGACTGGTACCTGTCAACCACGGGTGCTGAGATAGAGCCCTACTCCTCCTCCTCGCAATGGTCCACTGCTTCTAGGACTTCCTTGTAGCCTCTCCCTCGTCAGAGGATGAGGAGGTCAAGGAGCACTGACAGCAACACCTCTCAGTCAAGCAAGAACACAAGCAGTGCTTTGACCAACATCTCGATCTGGACCGTCAACATGAGGGCCGGCATCGAGGATAAGCCAGGGCGGTTCACTACAGACCACATGCCAAGGCATGTGGGGAAGCACCAACTTCAGTGGAGGCTGTTCCCAAGTGGAGCCAGATGGGGACACTAACTGGTCCACATACTCCTGAGTGAGGACCAGGAAAACTTGGGTCTCTGAGATTGTCTGCTCATCTATCCTTTCTGACAACTGCCAGATCAGACTGTATCAAGGTCGACAAACCTGATGGGGGCACAGTGGAGCTTTCGCCCTGGACTCAACCACAGAAAGCTTGACCAGAGTTGAGCTCTTGACCTGCGTTGAGGGGAGTCGAAGGAGCGGGAGGACCACAATCTCTCCCAGACTGGCGCTAGCAGCACTTGTGTTTCTTACTGTGGTGGGCAAGGCTCTCCCCCACGACCAGAAGAATGCAACACACCTCCAGGAATTCTCCAGTGAAGGATTCTCCATCGCTGGTCCAGCCAGGAACAGCACCAAGATCAACGAGGTGCCTGATGCAGCAGTAGCAACAACCTCTTCCATGGTTACAAGCTAGGCAATAGACCCAATCACAGCAGAGGCCTTCTTAAGGCTTTCCAGCTGAAGCTTTGGGCCCTATCGGTAGGCCAGCCAAGAAGTCGTCGGGCCACGAGATCCTCCAAAGAGAAAGGGAGCATTCCCTGACACAGGTCACAGCCCAAAACATTGTGTGCAGCCCCCAAATGGTAGAGGCAAGACATGTGCGAGTCAATCTGTGACATTTTCTGGCGGCACGTGCCACACACAATTTGAAGCCAAGAGCTGGCTTCACTTCCTCATGTTCCACCTTCCGTCAAAGAGGCTGAGGCCAAACTGATTCTGAAGAGAAAGGGTCAAGGAACTTCATAAATATTGAAGGAGAAAAAAGCAGAAATAGTGAATGGTGCACTTGGTCACTTGCAACATGCAGTGCTGTGAAGGAGGAGACAGATCTCTTCCAGCAGAAAAGAAAAGCCAACATCAAGAGGCAGAGCTGAGGATATACTGCCCAGGTGGTGGGAGGAGCTTAACTTTAAGATGTTCTGGCGAATCAGCACTTTCCAGTGGAACTATCAATGTGCATATAGTGAACTATTATCCCTATCCCTAGAAAACTTTATTTCATTGTATTATTTATCTACTTTATTTTGTTAACCAGGGGGCCCACTGAGACCAAACGTCCCTTTTTTCAGGGGCAGCCCAGAATCAATAACACAGAAGTAAACAAACTGCACAGGAAGTTGAAGGCAACAGAAACACAAAAAATTCAAGTGTACACAATGTTTCCATAGAATGCAGAGCAGTGTTTCCATTAAGGCTGCAGATCTGGGGGTGCACTGCAGCCTCTCCAAAAAATGTTCAGGGGTACAAAATAAATTATAAGGGTTCATTCTACCATTTGTACAAAATTTTTGTGGTGGTGCATATACTTCAAATAGAATTATGGGGGTACAGTGTACCCCCTTCACACAAAAATGTACTTGAATTTCATAATTTGTACTTGAATCAAGTACAGATGGGGGTAAATATGAACACTGATGCAGAGTTAAAAAAAAACAGTAGTCCATTTACATTAGTGAACAGGCAAGCCAAAATATCTGGTCAGGCCAAGGCTGTGTGCATTCCATTGATAATCAGTGCACTGGCTGCACTGTAGTAACAGGACCTGAAACCCTTTCTTAAAGCCACTAAGTAAAGTGCAATTCTGTAAGGCTGCTAGAAGACTGTTTCACAGGGAAGGGACTCTGGCATCAAAGGACCTTTTGCCCAAACAAGACAAGACCCAGGGCACCTCTATCAGGGTGAGTTTGAGGACCAGAGAATCTGCCTTAGGGTTTCATTAAAAGAACTCCATGGAGGCTTGGAGGAGTAGCAACTTTGATCATTTTAAAAGCAAGGCAGAGGAGGGTGCACATCAGTCTCCTTTCCAGGGAAGGCCAATTTAACAAACAGAAAATGTTGCAGGGGTGTTCCCTGGAGGGGCACCAGAGGCAAAGTGTCAAATTTTATTGTGAAAAATGTTGAGTGTGTTTGTTTCAGAGTTTCTAAGGATGAGGAGAACTGTATTACCATACACTAAGAGGGGAAAGCAGCATGCTGTTTGTGATAGCCAACGGGTATCCTTGGTAAGGCAGTTAGTCGCTAGAGTAGACAGACCAATTTTTTGGTGCAGGGTTTCATAATACGGTCCACATGGGATCTAAAAGTGACATCCTGATCGATGTATACCTCAATGTACTGAAGAGACCACCTCAATCTGAGACCCAGAAGCAGTTGTCAGGGTTAGCAAGTGCTGTCTTGCTGTACGCCAGTCTCCATTCAAGGGAATGCCAATTTCAGGAATGGAGAACACTGTAGTGGTGTTCAGTGGGAGGAGCACCAGAAGCAAAGCATCAAATTTTATTGCAACAAAATTGAGCTTGCTTTGGAGCTCCTAAGGGTCTGGAGAATTGGGTTACCATACAGTAAGAGGGGAAGCAGCATGCTGTTTGTGATAGCTAGACAGGTATCCTTGGTGATGCAGATACTTAGTCAGTAGAGTAGACCAATATTTTCATGTAGGGATTTCATAATATGATCCACATGAGATCTAAAGGTGGCATTCTGATCTATGTATACCTCAAGGTATTAAGAGATTCAACCACCTCAATTTCAGATCCGGACACAGCTGTCAGGGTTAGCAAGTGCTGTCCTGCTGTACCCAGGTGCCTGGGACCAAATACAATTGCTTGGGTCTTTTTTACATTCAGGGCAATATATGAATAAAACAATGTAGCGCAGATGGTCTGCACCCTAGGATGCTAAGAGAGGTTACCTGGTTCCTGGCAGAACCACTAACTGAACTGCTTCAGTAGCATATTCATGTAGTGTACTGCCTCCCAGTTCTGAGGCTGCAGGCAAAGTAAACAGTATGCTGAGGTACGGGGAAGGGGGCTTGGAAGCATAAGGAAAGAGGCGATTCTGTCCCTGTGCTGATCCTTGGTGAGACCTCACCTAGAGTACTGTACACACTTCTGGAACCTGCACCTGGAGAAGGACAAGGATTTCTTGGAAGCTGGAGGAAAACCACGATTTGGGGCAGCAGGGGAAAACATGTGAGGTGAAGATGAAGAGCCTCAACATGCACACTCTTGAGGCAGGGGGAATATGATGCAGACAATTAAGTACCTAAGGCGTACTAATAAAGTGGACAGCAATGCTCCGTTCATAAGGGGCAAGGTCAAGGTAACAAGAGCCCATGGATGGAAACTGGTGTGGTGGTGGTGGGGAGCTTCAGCAGGGATGTAAAAGTTCTAAACAGAAAAGGGTGATTGAAAAGCAGAACGTATTGCCTGACAGTGGTTGAATGGAAGTGCCCCATCAGCTTCAAACATACGAGGGACAGGCACATGGAAATGGTCCAAACTAGAGGAGGACTAAGGAGACAGGAATCAAAACACAGTCAGAGCCATCTGTAAATAAGCTGCAGTCTAGCATTAAGGTGAGTATAGATGCAGCAAAGTACTGAGCAGGCTCAGTGGGCCACTGGGCCTTTTTTCTGCTGTCAATATCTATATTTCAGTATTTGCAGCAGCCATCTTTAACCATTTTATCAATATATAGTACATATAAACACATGGCAAAGAAAGAGAAAATAACATAGGTGCTGTCATATTTACTGTGACTCCATAAAAAACACTGTTGATTTGTTAATACTCAAGGGAGACAATGGTAAGAGAATAGTTTATAAAAAAAAAAATAAATAAGTAAAATTGGGAACAGCCTGATGACCTGAAATAAAAGTTTATTCAGTGCAGAGCTTGACTGCTCAAAACAAAACAGAATAAGCTACAACTCAAAAAAAATTTCAACTTTCCATTCACAGACTTCAGTCATGATCAGGAATAATGTAGCTCTTACATGTACAGTTAAAAACTTTGCAATGTGTGACAGCAGCAGTTGATCATTTCTACGCCGACACAAAAAATTTACAAAAATATCTGTGTTTGTAAAGTTTGAATTTCCTCACCAAGAATACCTCTCCAGTTTTCAATGTATTCAGAGTGCCTTTCTGTACTCTGTCTGGTTTTAAGTGTAGTGCCTCTGGGGGTCAGATCCAGATGGAAGGTGAGCAGGCTCCTGTCAAAAGCCAATATAATAACTGCAATGCTTATATTTCTGCTTGAGAAAAACACCATAAAGATGGCCCAAGCGATGGGGAAGACCTTTAAAGGGACAGTAAACATTGCGGAGGGTCACCCAAATTGTGAAAACCCTTAAAAAGATCTTTCAAATGAGGTACTGGGTTTACATATAGGGGATAGGAGTTTTGAGATATGAATAGCTAAGTAATGTGTAAATCAAATCATAGCAACAACCATTTCAAGTAGTCTTGAAAACAGGAAGTGATGTCACTGAGGGGCAAGCTGTATGCTGTTAATTACAGCTTGTCCCTCAGTGACATCACTTTTTGTTTTAAGATAGCATGAAAGAACTGGAAGGGGACAGGATCAGTTGTGTTCCAGGACAGTAGCTGCTGCTGTTGTTTTCACAGGGTTCTTGTGGACCTTACTTGGTAGGTTAGTTCTTTTCTTTCTTACTTCTAAGGGGCTAGCAGGGTACTGTTTTGGGGGCTCCTGGATGTTTGTAAACTGATTTGGTGGCTGTAAGTGGGGCTCATTTTGTGGATGTTTCACTGTGTAACAGGCTGCGCTGGTAGAGGCCTATTTCTTCTGATTTAAAACCTATTTGGTGGGATTTGCTTGGGCCTGGTTCTTTGGTTGCTGGGCTTGGAGGGGAGACACAGGGCTGATACACTCTCTCTCTCTCTCGAGTCAGGTGTCTGCCCAGAACCCTCCCTCCCCAGAAGTCTGCGAATTTATAGGAGAACACCTGCCCTGCAATTGGAGGAAAAGGCTGCAGGTGCAGCTCATGTAGTTCTAGCCACTGGGGGTTAGATTTAAAGGCTGGGAGAGAGGAGCTTAGGGAGTTGTTCATTTCCCTTATAAGTTTAATGTGTTGTACTGCACCTAGTAACAGGGTTACTGGTGTACAGTGGGACTTTCTCTAAGATTAGTGGGTGACCTGATTAGGCAGTAGGGGTATCTTGGACTAGGGGGGAACCTGGTGGCTCACCCAAGGAAACCTATTTGGAAGGGGATGGAACCACACATCATTAGGGCTGCATCTTTGGGAGGGTGGTGGGTGCACAGGGTGTGGAGCAGCCATGATACTGGACTGGGCTTGAAGTTCAGTGGTTGCCCAGTGTGCTACCAGCTAGCACAGCTTAGGGAGGAGGTTGCGGGGATTAGGAGAAAGCTGGGGGAAGGGGGGTGGTATGGTTGGGAAAGGGGGCTGGGAATCTCCCACAAGGTTGCACCAAGCACTGGGGGTGGGGGCATAGGGAAAGGAGTGCAGGAGAATACTCAGGGGTCACATAGGGACCCTGGCAGAGGGGGTCCAAAAGGACACTACCAAGGAAGCAGGCAGGTAACTGGGGACCCTCACAAAGGGGGGACGGAGGGACAACATTCTCAGGGAAGTAGGCAGATGGCCAGGGCTGGACAGAAGGAAGCAAGGCGGGGAGGTGGATCAGACCTTACACTCAGTAACCGCTTCAATTCTCTTCTTCTGCTCAAGGATGAGGGGGGTGATGTAGCCACGACAGAGGTGGTTAGAGACGGAAAGGGAGTGGGAGTGGGAGGCAGGAGGCAGGGGCCAGATAGCAGGAAGAACAGGGGGGGACCTGGAATGCAGGAGAATGGGGGGAGCAGTGAATCAGAGCAGGAGGGGCAGGGGGAAGAGGGAGGAAAGCAAGGAGAAGGACCAGTTGGGAGGAAAGGTAAAGGAGAAGGACCAGAAGTACAAGGAGGATTCAGTAAAGGGAGCTGAGGGTTTAGGCCAGGGGAGCACGACGAGCAAGGAGGAACTAAATGGAGACAGGAAGGAAGGGAGGATGAGCCAGGCTAGTTTAGCAGATGGGGGAGAAGGACCAGTTGCGAGCAGTGAGGGGGGAATTAGCAAGGTACAGAAGGATACTCAGGAGGAGGAGAGGCATAGGACTGGAGGGAGGGGTGGCCATGGTAAATATGGAGGGGGTGGCATGTGGCACGCAGATAGGGGGAGGAACAAGGAGCCAGCTGGGTGGAGAGGCCTGTAGAAAGGATGAGGGACATGGAAGGGGAGAATGGAGGAAACGGAGTGGTCAGAGTGCTCCTGCTGGGGTTTCTATGATCAGGGGTATCAAACGGGATAGGGAGGGAGAAGCCTGGCCAGTTAGAACAAGATGCTTCCCTGGACTAACGGTGCACAGGGCTAAGCACGAGGTATATCAGCTGGCAAAGGATTGTGGGGGTTCCCCAGACATACTGGTCTACCTGGGTACAAATGACATTGAGGGAAATAGCGAGCTAGAGATACAGGCAAGATTCAGGGAGCTCGCCAGGGTCTGCCATGACATAGGATGCACAGTTTCCTCTCAGAAATCCTGCCAGTGCCAAGGGCTACTGGGGGAACACAAAAGGAAAATTAGGAGATAAACCAGTGGCTCAGGGAGTGGTGTGAGGCCAGAGGGTATGGGTTGATGGGGGATTGGGGAGACCTGGGAGGATAAGAAGCTGTATGCTGAGATAGACTACATCTCAATTTGGAGGAGGGAATCCTTAAGTTGAAAATAGAGGGGTTCATTGGTAAAAAGTGGGGTTTAAAACTTGTGAAGGGGTGGGATGGGAGAAAAGGCTGTCAAGGGGTGCCGATAAAGGAGGGACTTGTCTCCACCCTGGGGACCAGGAGAATTGCAGGAAAGGCCAACTGGCAAAGTGCAGACCAGGGAAAACAGAATCCCCATGGGAACACGAGCAGGGGAAATGGAACTATAGGGAAAGGGTGGAAGGTAGTCCTGCTAAATGCCAGGAGCTTGGGAAATAAATGCCTGAGCTCCAGGCGATGCTAACTGAGGAGCAGTGGATGTGCAGCGGTCACTGAGACTTGGGCCACTGCAAGACATGACTGGGACCTGAACCTGGAGGGTTACACTATGTTCAGGAAGGACAGGGGAGGGAAGGAGGAGGGTAGCAATGATAGTCAAAAACTGCATTGGCATAGGGGGAGTAGAGGAGGCGGAGGGAACCGTGGAGGCGATTTGGGTCACCTTGATAACAAGGGGGGGCAAGAGAGTAAAAATAGGAGTGGTGTATAGACCCCCTGCCCTGGCGGAGGAGCTGGAGGACAGTCTGGTGGCAGATGTTAGGAGACACTGCAGACTGGGCAGAGGAACGGTGGTGGTGTTGGGGGACTTAAACATGCCAGAAACAGACTGGGAGACTATATATCCTCTGTGACCAGGGAACAGAGGTTGTTGGATGTCTTCAAGACGCTGCTCCTAACTCAGCAGGTGAGGGAACCGACCTAGGAGGCACGGGTACTGGATGTGGTCCTGGCAGACAGTGACCAGATTGGGGGCCTGGAGGTAAGGGACCCATTGGCGGGGAGTGACCATGCCACGGTCTGGTTCTGCCTGGACCTAGGAGGGGTAGAAGGCTGCACAAAGACGGAAGTAACCGACTTCAGGGGGCGGATTTTAAGGAAATGGGAAGGATCCTTAAGGAGTATTTGGATGGGATTGGGTCAGACATGGACGCTGATAGTAGGTGGGAAATTATCAGGAGAGGGTGCAAGATGCTACCAGCACCTGTGCAAGAGTAAGACTAAAATGCGGTAGGGCCCAAAAACCCTGTTGGTGGACCAGGAGGTCCAGGAGGTGGTGCGGGAAAGAAAGCAGCCTATAAGCAATTCAAGTGCTCAAGGAGTGAAAGGGATCGAGGGAGTACGAAGGATGGCTAGAAGGGCCACTAGAGTGGTGAGGGCGGCTAAGGCAAGGAAGGAGCAGAACCTGGCCAGGAAATTAGGAGAGGAACAAGGGTTCTTTAGATACATTGGGGAAAGACGAAGGGTGAAGGGCAGATTAGCAGGATTAAATCAGGGAGAGATGGGCACAAGACCGCGGGAGCAGGCTGAGGTACTAAATGAGTACTTCACCCTCAGTTTTCACCAGGGAAGATGGGGTGCTGCATCATACATGGGAGGAGACAGAGATACTGAGGAGGGGGGGACCCTTACCGATCGGCAGGTCTGGGGAGAGGGGGAGGCGGGGAGGCATCACTGGCAAGTGGGGGGAGGGCTAAGCAGGAAGAAGAGGTACCAAAAGTGGAAATCACAGCAGAGAGAGTGAGGGAAGCCCTCAGCTCCCTTAAGACGGAGAAAGCACCGGGGCCGGATAAATTACATCCCAGAGTGCTGAAGGAACTTGCAGATGTCCTGGCGAAACCCCTGGCAGAGCTTTTCACCATCTCTCTGAGGACAGGGTGGGTGCCCCAAGACTGGAAGGTGGCGCATATAGTGCCTATCCACAAGGGGGGATCAAGGGAGGTGGCAGGGAACTACAGGCCTGTCAGCCTGACATCGGTGGTGGGCAAGGTGATGGAGGGCATTGTCAAGGAGAGGCTAGGGGGACCTGGATAAGTCAGGGTGCCTGGACGATAGACAGCATGGATTCATCCCTGGGAAATCGTGTCAGACAAACCTGGTGGAGTTCTATGACTGGGTGACAAGTGCCTTGGACCTGGTAGACCAGTGGATGTCCTCTTTCTAGACTTCAGCAAGGCATCTGACTCCTGTTCCTCACGTGGGCCTGTTGGATAAGCTGAGAGAAATGGGGTGGGGAACCAGATGATCAGATGGATAGGCAATTGGCTCCAGAACCGGACCCAGAGGGTCGTAGTTGGTGGGATAGTCTCATCCCCAAGGAGGGTCATTAGTGGGGTCCCACAGGATCAGTCCTGGGCCCTTCTGTTCAACGCCACGATCTGACATAAGGACAGGAATCAGGAGGAGATGAGTCTCTTGCAGATGACTCGAAACTGGGGCGGTGGTGGATGGGGAGGAGGGGCGGGTGGCCCCACGGGGGACCTGGAGGCTCTGGAAAGATGGTCTAGAAAGTGGAAGCTGAGGTTCAATGCAGGGAAATGTACTCCACCTGGGGCCAGAAACCCAGGCCAAGTGTACACCCTGGGGGAAATGCTCAAGTCCTTGACTGGCTGAGAGGGACCTGGGTGGTGGTGGATGTCAAGATGAACAACTCAGACTTGTAGGAGGGCAGCAGCCAAGGCCAACAGGATGCTGGGATGCATCGCTAGGGGATCACTCCAGAAGGAGGGAAGTGATCCTCTGTATAACTGCTTGGTGAGGCCAAGACCTTGAGTACTGCAGTTTTGGAGGCCACACTTAAAGAGGGACATTAACCTCCTGGAGAGGGTCCAGAGGAGGGCAACCAAAATGATTTGGGGCTTGGGGACAGGACCTATGAGGAGAGGCTCAAGAGCTAAATATGTACACATTGGAAGAGAGAAGGGACCGGGGACATGATAGAGGTCTTCAGGTACATGAAGAGGGTAAATAGGGGAGGAACAGTCAGGGTGCTTTAAGGAAGGAGGAAGGGGCCACTAGAGGGCATGGGTGGAAGCTGGAGGGGGGAAGATTCAGGGGAGAAAGGAGGAGGTGCTACTTCACTGAGAGGGTGGTGGAGCCATGGAATGCACTGCCTAGGGGGCTGGTGGAGGCAGAGACAGTGGAGGGGTTCAAGAGGGGGTGGGACAGGTACAGGGGAAGGGTTCTGGAAGCAAAATCCAATGCTGCAAGAATATCCGGAACTGGGAAGGGAGAAGCCAGAGAAGGCAAGGGGGACAGCAAGGTCAGCACCCAGGGTGGGGGCTGACCAAACGAGCAGACACGAAAGACCATTAAGCCTATTCTGCTGGCATTTTAGTATGTTAGTATGAAATGGCTGCTGCCTTGTTTTGATTTACAGATGATTTAAATATTCATATCTCGGGACGCTCTGACACCTACAAGGAAGCCAAATACCTCGTACAAAATAACTTTTCATGGGCTTTCATAATTTGAGCAATCCCTGCATTGTTTAGGATCCCTTTAACTCAAAGTTTCAATCTACCTGGATGTCTGTCCACCGCCGCAAGCTAGAAGGAAAAGATCCGACATGGCAGAAGGCAAAATGTCCGCACAATACTCATGCTACTGTAAGGTAATTTTTTGAAAACAGACTTTGTTAAACAAGAGATGCTGAAAAGAAACATGCCTGCTAGATGTGAAAGTAATGAGATTAATAACCTTTATTTTGCTTCTGCTGACCAGGAAAATAGAGCTAGACAATTCAACCTATATGCAGCCTCGTCCAGTGAAAAGGGGTTTGGGGGGGGGGTGTAGAGATGCAAACTCACATTCAGAATCAGGTTCAATTGTTGGTTATATTAATTTTAGTGATTTAGCTAAGACAGCTCTACAAGCTTGGATTTTGCTTCATCCATCAAGGCACTTCTTGTAGATGCAGGCCTGGTAAGGGAAGGGAACTGTTTCCAATATGCTGTTCAACCATATTGCTTTTGGGTCCCTCCTAGAGCCAGCTACCTGCATGTTAACATAGATCCTCTGATCAGGATTGCTTGTCTAACTGTACTATATGGTGCACTAATAGACTAGCATTAAAAAAAGCAAATTTGACTGCCAGTGTTTCTGTTAACTCATGGCCTCTGACAGCAGTTCTCACACCTGCCAAATGCTACTCTCACTCCCACCCTCCTGTTCCACAACTGCCCACTTCCACCTCCCACCTCCCACAACCTACTACCTCCTATTGACAAAGCCTCACCTTGGCTGCTAAAACATGCATTTCTGCAGACTGGGAGCACCCCATCTGAACTGTAACATGATTGTGAAACACTGTACTGCACTTAATTAGTGCTGCATTAATATGTTTCTCTGGAAGTGTGGTCCTGTTTCTCCTTACTTCTTGTACCCTGCTTAATGTTGTAACTGCACACTAGTACCACTTGTTAGTTGATGTCTTTCTGTTCTGCAATGTTTCATCACCTGTAAATGTCTTGTATTCCTTGTTGACTTGGAGCTTTTGTAAACGAGCCCCCAGCTCAAACGTATTAATCCAAATTTGAAATAAATAAAAAATATCAATTATAAGATCGTTTGACACTGTGAATCTCAGTCTAGTTGCATAAATGTTTAGCACAGGCTGTCACTTCATTTCAGTTGTTCACTCTCCCAAACACTAGGGTCCTTTGGACATGGCTATTGAAAAGTGTGTGTGTTCCAAGTAACTGGCTAGCCTGTTTGCAATGGACTTGCTCACTTAAAGGGGCATTGCCAACATTTTCTCCATATTATTTCTAGTTGAAGTGTCACATTTTATGATCACGTATCTTCTCTAAAATTTATTAATGTTGCTGATCGTTAGACCAGCCCGTTGGCGCAGCGGTGGGATTTCCGCTTGTGACGCCGGTGACCCGGGTTCGGGAACGGACCCGGATCGCTGGAGGGCCAGCCGGAGGGAGAAGGATAGAGCGTCCCAAGGACTGCTCTCCTTCTCGGGAGGGCGAGGGAAGCCACCGCACTGAGGCTCTAGCGGAAGCTGGGGACCCAGGCGCACCCGCGACAGCTCTGGGGAGGCGGGCAGACGCCGCGCCACTGCACGCCCCCACCTCCGTAAAAGGAGGAAAACCGAGGCAAGGCAACTGTACTCATGAAGCCCTCCCTGAGGACCTCGAGACATCACTGGCCGCTAGATCCCTGACCAGCCATAAGCCTGCGGGGTCGCCGCGAGGTGGCCAGCCCCGCCCTCAGGGGGGCAAGCCGGGGGTGACCGAGGGATCTCGGCAGCCACAGGTGGTGGTAGAGGTCTCCGGGGGTCCGTGACTAGGACCGAATCAAGACGGGGCCCTACCCGGAAAAACAAAGAATTTAAAAAAATAAATGTTGCTGATCGTTTTATCTGCTTCCTTCCTTACCAGAACTGAAATATATACTAACGTTGTAATTATACCCAACTTTGATTGGTTTCAAATCCTTGATATATTCCTATTGTGTACTTCTTGAACATTAGGAAAGTATAGTTATGCAAGAACTTACCTTAACAGTAGATCTTTGAGAGGAGCTCTTGCAGCAGGTAATACCACTAGAACTGAAGGCGCCAGGTGTTATGACCCCACGGAAACATTTTCTAGCTAGCAGTCTGTGGTGGGGGACCGCCCCTCCCCAACGTCAGCTCCGCCCTGACGTGGTATAAAGGGGGCGGCCTCTCCTTCGTCCCCTCAGTTCTCCCGCCAGAAACCCGTCTGAAAAAAAAAAAACAGATGCAGAACCGAGGAGGATCTCCCATCCCAAAGAGAAGATGTAATATTTGTCCCTGGGGGCAGGTGGGTGGGAAAGCCACCTGCTGCAAGAGCTCCTCTCGAAGATCTGTTACGGCAAGTTCTTACGTAACTGTACTATCACTTCAAGGGGGAGCTCTTGCAGCAGGTAATACCATTAGGACGGAGTCCCAAGCAATGCCCAATTAGAGACCCAGATCAGAAAGCGTGGAGGATAAAAAAGGCTGTGGGAAATTAGGAGAGAAGTCCCCGAAGGACTGCTAGGCCCAAAACCTGCTCTCCTCCTGAAAGCCATGTCCAGACTGTAGTGCTTCACAAAAATGTGCACTGAACTTCAAGTAGCGGCCACACAGAGGTCCACTAATGAAACATTTAGAGGGGAAGCAAAAGACGTCGCTATCCCTCTGGTGGATTGACCCCTAACCGATCCCTGTAGGGGTTTGTTGTGGTGCTGGTAACAGAAGTGATGGAGTGCACTAGCCACTTAATTTGTTTTGCGACTGGTGCCCCTCGTTTCCTGTGGGCAAAAAAGAGACAAACAACTAGTCTGTCTTCCTGGTGGAACTAGTCCTTGCCAGGTAGTAATGCAAATTTCTGTGTACATCCAGAGTATGCAACAATGCCTCCCCTTTGTTAGAGTACTCTGGGGTAGTAAACTGGTAGTTTAATGTCCTGGTTCAATGTGACCTCAGACACTATCTTCGGCAGGAACTTAGGATTTGTACGCAGAGCTACCCTGTCCCTGTGAAAACTAAGAATGCTCTTTACACATTAGATCCTGCAGCTCGGAAACCCTCCAAGGTAATGGCAACTAAAAATAACACCTTCCAAGAGGGACAGCGAAGCTCGCAACTTGCAGCTGGCTCAAAGGGTGGCAAGGTGAGCTTTTTTAAAACAAATAGGAGATCCAAGGATGGCACTGGGTCTCTCCTGGGGAGTTTAATATGCAAGATGCCTCTTAAAATGTCTTGCAGATGTCCAGCTGTGCCAGTCTTCCCACTGATTGGTGCATGGTAAACTGACAAGAGTGCAAAGATGCACCTTAATGGACGAGTAACTGAGACCCAAGTCTGACAGGTGGAGAGGATGCTCCAGCACAGATTCCACCAGCCAACCCAGATCATCTAGAGAATGGGGAATTGCCCACAAGCAGAAGCGCTTCCATTTCATGGCATGTCGCCCTGAAAGAGGGTTTTCTTGCTGCCATGAGCACCTCTACCACTCTGAGAAATACTCCAAATCTATCCCTGGCTAAGTCTGCAGGAGCCAAGCATGCAGATGCAGGGAATGGAGGGCTGGATGGACCAACCTCCCTTGCTCTTGGGAGAGCAAGTGAGTGGAGAGGAGCAATGTAACTGGCAGATTCGATGCCAATTGCAACAGCGGGAACCAAATCTGTCGAGGCCAGAATGGTGCTACCAGCATCGTTCTGGCTTCTTCTGTCTGCAGTTTGAGCAGGACCCTCTGAAGAGGGAAGGGAGGGAAAGCATGCAGAAACCTCCCTGTCCAAGAGAGGGACAATGCATCTTGCCAGAAAACACCAGGCCCTGGATCTAGCGGGCAGAAATTGGGCAGTTTATCATTGTGCGGGGACGCAAAGAGGTCCAGTTCTGGCTAACCCCACCTTTTGAAGAGGTAGTCTACGACCTCTTGCTGTAGTTCCCACTGATGGTTCTGAGACAGAGGGCGACTTAGGCTGTCTGCGAGGATATTGTGAATGCCTGGAACATGTACTGCCGTTATGTCCAGTCTGTGATCCACTGCCCAGGACCAAACTCTCATCGCCTCTCTGCACAGGGGATACGAATCTGCACCCCACTGCCAGTTGAGATGGAAAACTACTGGGGTATTAGCCGACTGGACCAGCAGAGGTCCGGGAAGGAGCAGCCCTTGGAAGGCTTGAAGGACGTAAAGAACAGCTCTCATCTCCAAAATGTTTATGTGAAGTGCTTGTTCCATTGAGTTCCAGGAACCCTCTGACTGATAAGAAGCAAGATGTGCTCCCCATCCCAGTCCCGATGCATCAGTAGTCAGAATCTGTTATGGACTGGGTCACTGGAAGGGAAGCCCTATGCTTAAATGGGCTGGGGTGAGTCACCAAGTTATGGATTGTCGGACTGCACTGGAAATCCAAATGGGCTCCTCTAACTCATCTGTACCTTGATCCCATTGAACCCTGAGGTGCCACTGCAGGATCCTCATGTTCTGACGCGAGAATGGAACCGTAACAATGGCTGCTGCTATGTGACCTACCAGTTGTATAACTACTCTTGCTGGAACCAAGTCCGAGTCCAGTACCTTGCAAGCGACCTCCCTTAGCCTTAATGCCCCATCTGTGGGCAGAAAAGCTTTCGCTTGGACTATATCCAGGACTGCTCCTATGTATTGCAGCCTTTGAGCTGGCCACGGTTGTGACTTGGGCAGGTTTAGGGTAATGCCCAGATTCTGGAATAGGTTGAATGTCTCCTTCCAAGATTCTGTTCAACTGGTCTTCTGTTACAGAGGCTAAGAAGCCAATCATCCAGGTAGGGATATACAAAGTGACCCTTCTCCTGAGGGCCGCAGCTACCACTGCTAGGCACCTAGTAAAAACCCTTGGTGCTGAGGATAGGCCAAATGGCAGTGCCCTGAACTGGTAGCGTCCTTCTTGGAAGGTGAAGCATAGGTACTTCCAGTGGGATGGCAGGATCCTGAAGTGCGTGTAGGCATCCTGCATGTCTAGTGAGCAAAACCAGTCTCCTTGGTGAAGCGTTGGTAATAGGCTCACCAAGGTTACCATTCTGAACAGTATATGTTCAATAAAGGTGTTCAGATGGCTCAGGTCCAGAATGGGACGGAGGTCTCCGGTCCTTTTGGGGACAAGGAAGAAATTGGAATAGAATTCCTTGCCCCGATGAGCAAAACAAACCTCCTGTATTGCTCTTTTGTCCAGCAAGGCCTGCATCTCTGCCCTCAGGAGGACTGCATGGGAAGGTGAGCAGTGGGAGGGGACTAGTGGTTTGTCTGGTGGAAACTGCATGAGCCCTAGGGAGTAACCCCCTTTCTACTATCTGGAGGACCCATTGGTCAGATGTTATACTGAACCATCCGGACAGGTAGAGGGAGAATCTCCCTCCTACTGCCTCCCCCTGCACTATCTGTGGTGGAGGGGGGGTCGTTAGGGAGACATGCTGTGTTGGAAGGTGTAGGCAGGGGAGGTCTGAGCACCTTGGGGTGTTTGGGGCCCTGGTCGCCTGAAGGGATAGGGTGGCCTTTTCTTTTAAAACCTCCCTTGTGTTGTGTCTGGTGTCTTCCTTGCTGTCCCTGATTTTTCCGAAAGGGACGGAGAAGTGTGGATTGTGGCTCCAACCTGTACATCCTGTGGACTTCAGTTAATGCTCTGCCTGAATCTTGAAGTCCAGTAATTAGTTTTTCAGTGTCCTGACCAAACAGGACTGGTCCTTGAAAAGGAGCATCCACAATAGCATCCTGAAGATCCTGTCGGAAGCCAGAAACCCTGAGCCAAGCATGCCTCCGCATGCAAATGCCGGTGGCCGCTGCTCTTGCTGCTGTATCCGCAGAGTCATAAGAACTTCTGAGGCCGTGTTTATCTACGTCGGTGCCAGACTGAATGACAGTAAGGAGTTCCACCTTACCCTCTGAATCTGGCTATGCCCTGGCCAGGTCCACTGCATTTGCCGACAGGACTTCTGCTACGTGACCATGTGGTCCCGGAAGTTCAGTGACCTAACAGTGCAAGTTGCCGAGGAGTACACCTAGCGTCCCATCTGGTCCAACTTTTTGGATTCTGGATCTGGTGGCATGGCACGTATGTGGCGTGGTTGTTGTGCCCTGCCATGGGCAAGTGTTAGGACCATGGAGTCTGCCTTTGGGTGTTCTCCCAGAAAAGGCTCCCCTTTTTGGTGTTTTGTCTACCAGCCTTACAAGGTACTGCGGTCATAGTGGCTTGATGCTTCCATGTGGACCTGGTCACATCTTGAAAAGGTTCCACAAAAGGGGGGATGACCAATGGCTTAGGGTCTGTGGCCCCCAAAACTCTGGCCAGTCTGCGCCTTTCTGGGTCCAGTTCTTCAGTGTCCCATTAGTACAGCACCTGAATATGGCGCATAACGTCCAAAAGGATGGGTCATCTGGGGGGTGACTTCGGCAAGCCCTCGGATTTGCAGACTGAATGGGAAGCTCGTCTTATGAGGAATATTCCGAAGACGAATCCCCTCCATCGTCCCCTGAAGACGGCGGGCATCCGCTGGAGGATGGGACGAGTCTCTTTTATGGCCGCCCAACCCAGGCATCCACCTGTCTTTGTCTGGTGGCAGGAGCTCCTTTGGCGGAAAGGGCCGCTCAGGAGTGAGGTCTCTAGGTGGAGGACATACTGGGGACAGATCCCTAGGTTTGGGAAGAAGATCCCCTTTGATGGTATTCCACCATGCATTAAACAGTGCTCCCACTTCAGCTAGTGGAACGACTGGTGGTGGGCGCATCTGGTTCGAAGCGTCAGAAGGGTCCAGGCGTCTGATCCGGAGGTACCAAAGTTCTGCTTGTCCCACGGACTAGTAATCTGCAGGTAGGGTTTAAAATTGTGCCCAAGTTTAGCGCCCGCCGGGCACCTTGCTATTTTTCAAAATCTTGCTGCCGTTGTCCCTGATTGCCACTAGTGGCCACTGCGGAGCACTGCCAGAGATTGCCGAAAGGCCACCGAAGTGACGTGAGCTCCTGCGGATGAAACCATGTGCGAAGAAGAGCATTTGCCGAGAAGAAACCTGCCCTTCATGAGGGAACTCCATTTCTTGCCGGCGCCATCTGTAACATCGGGAGTTTGTCCACGCCGTGGAGTGTCGTGACTGGTTTGGTTCAGTAAGCCCATCCATGTAGCTTCCAGCTCTCGAGAATCCAGGAGTCGAGAGGGAGTTTCCAGTGTCGGTAAACCAGAGAGGAGAAGTGAGCCAAGAAAACCCCACAGTCTGAGACCAAAGGCCTGGTAGGTAAGTATTGAGAGGGCCTGGGGAGAACGTGCTACTACTGCAGTGTTCAACTGGAATTCACAATTCGAAAACTGGCAGGCTGATCGGATCACCGATAGAGAGTGTAATGGGAGGGGAGTCTAAAGGGGCAGAGTGCATCAGCACAGACTAAATTTAAGTTGGGCAGGGGAAAGTGGTAAGAAAGAGATTACATTACTTACATTTTTGTAGCTTTCTTAGGGAGTAATACTGATCAATTACCCCGGTGAAAGCCATTACTTCAACTTTTCTATCACTGTTTCGCTTCCTCTCAAAGTATTTCCTTGAGCTTGCATTGTGGGGTTTAGGTTATTTTTAGATGCAGTTCTCAGATGGAAGCAAGGAAGTTCAGGTATTCCGGGGCTGCTAATGAAAACAGTCACTGCTCTTCTACTGCTCGCCTTCGACCGCTCAGGAATCCAGTGGCTGGTCCTCATTCGTTTCTGTGATTGTCTCAGCCCACACTCTGCATATCGACAGCCAGGCTTCCTCCTGTATGTCAATCCCCTTCAACACCTCAACTTGATACCCTCCTGCTGCAGTTAGATCCAAGGCTGTGGATTCAAGGTCTCTTAGTGCCTCAAATCTATTAGGGGTTTTGACAGGTGTCAGCCCTGGAGATGCATCGCTGGCATCAGACAGTACCCACTGGCTTTGCAAGCTTCTGGACCTGTTGCTCCTGAGTGTTACTCTTTCCTCTATGTCATTCTTTGTTTTTCTTTTGTCTCCCCTTTTCATCTGATGCCAGCCAGGGTGGTACAAATCAGGTAGCCAGGAGGGAGGGAGAGCAAGCACCTATTTGGGGGGCGGGGGGGGGCGCTATTGGGCAGCAAGCACAGCGGGAAATTAATAAAACATTCAGATGTGCTGCATTTACAGTTTTTCTTCCTCCCAGAGTCTAACGTGTGGGAGATGTTTAAATCTCTGGGACTCTTCGATGCTGCTGTCCTGAGGGAGGGAGGGAACAAGCAGGCTGTCACTACTCTGGGTGACTGTGACCAGTAAGCCAGGTTGTGTTGCAGCTCTGCATAAGGTCAATACATGAATAAAGCTATTAGATGATTGTGTGAGGATACTGAGATGCATGATAGAGAACAGACAGCTCTCTCTGATAAGCATGTGACAAACCAGTATAGGCAGCGTATTTCATTTGCTATGCTAACTCAGAGATGTTGCTAGCAACATCTCTGAGCAGCAGATAATACCTTGCCTTGCTGGTTTGTCACTTAGACAGCTGTCTGTTCCCTGTCATGCCTCTTCCTCACACAGTCATTTGACAGCTGTATGACGACCAAGTTTTATGCAATGTTGCAACAAACTGGATTACTGGTCACCACGAGTCACCCAGAGTAGTGACACAGAGTCTGTTTGTTCCGGTGCTGCTATGGTTGTACATAATATTAAATATTGCTCTACGACTGCATAATAATCTTTGTTGCCAATTCAAATATTGTGAGGATTTATTTTTGTCACTGGACTGTGCCCAGGGTACTTAACTTAGACGTTACAGTGCCAGAGATCTTACACCTGCAGCACCGCTAACTGTTTAGAAAGCATAAAGCAGTCCCAGAAGTTTTTGTGCCAAAATTAAGAAAAAAATACCTAGCTCTAGCTTCAGCTGACTAGTACTACAAATAACAGTAAGTAGTAACATAACTACTTACAGAGAGAGAGAGAGAGAGAGGAGGAGACAGATCAAGGGTTGGGGTTTTATTTTGGGCTGCCCAGAAAAGTAAAGGAAGTGGACAAAATAAAAATAGTAAACTGGTGTTGTGTACTGCACTTGCTGCATTGTGACTGTGCCTTGCCAGCTTGCCTACCACTGTGCGAACCAGCTAGCCACCTAGCTTGCTACTATGGTGGAAGTCTGGGTGGGGCAGCTGTGAGTGAGACCAGACAGAGGAGCCTGTCCTGAAAGGTTAGCGATGCTAATTCTGTCACAATCCTCTCCATCCTGACAAAACAAATGAAAGAAAAAAACATCATATTCTCCTTACTATTATAACCCTAAAAACTGATACTAATAAATCTGTTTAGGTTTTCTGTATTTTTATATTTTGTTAAAAATATGCAATTTTATTTTAACCTGGACAACTCAAGCACCCAGACAATTACTTTTTGACAAGTCACTTGTCCATGGACAAGTACCTAATTTTAAAATATGTCAAGCCCTGCCTTAGTCCTGACGGTATTACCTGCTGCAAGAGCTCCGCCCCGAAGTGGGATCACCCCAAACAGGGCAACTGCTCATGATGCAGTAGTTTTCTCTCCTCCCACCACAAGTGTACAAACTGTGTTGGTGCTGTTCCCAAGTCCAATAGGAGTTGATCAAAGACTGTAAACACTTATCTGTGTGTGTGCGGTAACACCAGTATGGTGGGCAGTTTATTTGTCACTCTGACTCAAGCTACCAGCTACTTTACTTGGTATTACTTGGTATGAAAGAACAGAAGAAGGCCAGAGCCCATTGAGACTGTTCCCCACACACCGTGGGAAATTATTTATCTAGTATCCCTCAACCAAACATCTAATTTGTTTTTAAAGACAGTGGCACTAGTTGCCTCTACCAATTCTTGTGGCAAAGTGTTCCATACAATGGATGCTTTTATTGGAAAAAAGTTTCAGCTTTTGCCGGTTTTATAAATTTTTACTTCAAGCTGTTTATTATGCAGTCTCGGAACATGTCTCCTTTTGGAGAGTGTTAGACCACATTTTTCCATTAGATCTGGTGAATTTATTAAATTAAAAACCATAAGCATATCACCTCTTAATCTTCTAGTTTGAAGAGAGAAGAGACCAGTAGCTTTTAATCTGTTCTGATAATCCAAGTTTGTTAATCTTGGAATCATTCTAGTTCCTCTCCTTTGAGCCTGTTCAAGAATTGCTATGTTTTTTTTTTTGGTTTGGATTCCAGAAAGGGGAGCCATAGTCTAGATACGGTCTAATGTATGCCCTATACAATAGAATAAGGCATTGTTCAGAGTGATTAACAAAAGTGCGTTTTATTTGCCTCAAATGTCTGTTGGTCATGCAAGCAGTTCTAACACTGTGATCATTTGATGTAAATTTATTATTAACATATACAGAAACATAGACTTTGATGGCAGATAAGGACCGCTTGGCCCATCTAGTCTGCCCATTTCCCTACCTACAGGATAGGCCTTGAATCCTAGTTAACCAACGGCTTAATTCTTCCTAACCCCCTAAGAATTGCCTTATGTCTGTCCCATGGATTCTTGAATTCTCCCACAGTTTTAGACTCCACAACCTCCTCAGAAAGGCTGTTCCAAGTATCCATTACCCTCTCTGCAATACTTCTCACATTGCCCTGAACCGCACTCCCTCCCCCATCTTTAAATTGTGTCCCCTTGTTCCTGCAAGTCTCTTTTTCTGAAAGATGCTACCCTCTTGGATTTTGTTGATTCCACTGAGGTACTTAAAAGTTTCTATCATGTCCCCCCTCTCCCTTCTTTCCTCAAGGGTATACATATTAAGCTCCTTTAGTCTCTCCTCATACGGCTTCTCTTGCAGACCCTGCACCATTTTAGTTGCCCTCCTCTGGACTGCCTCTATCCTGCCTATGTCCTTGCGGAGATGGGGTCTCCAGAACTGGATGCAGTACTCCAGATGGGGTCTCACCAACTGTCTGTACAGAGGGATAACAACTTCCTGTTTTCTGCTGCTGATGCCTCTACCTATGCATCCCAGTATACCCCCAGCCCTCCCTACTGCCTTCTCACATTGCTTGCTAACCTTAAGGTCATCTGATATGATTACCCCCAGGTCCCTTTCCTTTTTTGTTGTTGTTACCCCCCCCATTGTGTATTCTTCCCTTGGGTTCTTGTTTCCCACGTGCACTATTTTGCACTTCTTTGCACTGAATCCTGGCTGCATTGAATCCTAGCTGCCATACTTCTGACCATTCCTCCAACCTTGCCAAAGACCACAAATGGTAGTGCAGTAGGGGGACACTACATGAAGTGAGGGGCATGACCCCTTCTGCTATACTGCCACCCGGGGATCACAAAATTATTAATGCGGTAGGGACATTGGGATGGGGAAGAGGGACGTGACTCCCACTGCTATACTGCCACCTGAGGCCACAAATGGTAGTGCAGTAGGGAAACACTGGGGGAGGTTAGGGACATGATCCTCATTGCTACACTGCCAGCTGAGGGACCACAAATGGTAGTGCCGAAGGGGAACACTGAGGGAACAGGGGGTGTGATCCCCACTGCTACCTGGGGATATGGGTGGGTGTCATCGGGGCTTCATTCCTGCTACTGGCTGCCCTTTCTAGCCCAAGTTCTCCTGCCCTCTTGTCCCAACCAGAGGTGGGAGGTTTCAGTCAGATGTGGCTAAGTAAGCCCTTGGTTGTAAGTGTCAGAGGTGCAGGGGAAGGGGGTTGGACCCAACCCGGGAGAAGGAACTGCACTAGTGAAACAATATAAACAATGAACAACAAAAAAGAAAAAAGAAATTGTGGGGAAAAAGGGTAGCAGATGGAGGAGGAAAAAAGAAAATACTAGCAGACACACAACATTCAGAAACCTTAGCATGGGCCCATCAGCACAGTGGTTGGATTTCTGCTTGTGACACCGGTGACCCGGGTTCAGGAGCGGACTCTACTCACTGGAGGGCTGGCCGGGGAGAAAGGCTTGAGCGTCTCATGACAGCTTGCCTTCACCAGGGGGAGGGTGGGGGCCAATGCCCGCAACCTGCCTGACCCCGAGAGGAGGCTTGGGCTACAGCAAGCCCCGCTTGTGGGGAAGGGCGGCCAAGACACACAGTGGACGTCGGCACGTAGCGCCATGACGTCAGGGGCGCACACTGTGTGTGGGAGAGAAGATGCCTGCTGGCTCCGGGAAGACGGACTGCCTAGAGTGTGCCTCCGATCCCTAAATCTTTTTCACAATTTCATGAATGAAGTGGCAGTCCGTTTATATAAAATTGTTTTTGGATTATTTACACCGAAATGCACTACTAAACATTTGTCTTGATTAAACTGCATATGATTTTCATTTGCCCAAAGTGTTAATTTTTCCAAATCCTTCTTTAATGCAGACATATTTTATTATTAACCTTGCCCCCCAATTTAGTATCATCTGCAAATTTAACCATGAAGTTATTTGGCCCTGTTTGTAAATCACTGATGAAGAGATTAAACAATGTTGGTCCCAAGACCAACCCCTGTGGTACACCACTTGTCACACTACCCAAATCAGATAAGATATCATTAATTCTGAGACTCTGAGAATGATCCGTCAACTAGTTTAAAGTCCAGTTGACAATATCAGGTGACAAACCTAGATTGTGCATTTTAGAAATGAGTTTTCATGTGAGATTATCAAAAGCTCTACTAAAGTCCAAAAGAATTACATCAGTAGGGATACCCACATCTAGTAGAGTACTTACATTATTGTAAAAATACATCAGATTGGTGGTGCAGGAATATTTGCGAGTAAACCCATGCTGATTTGAATAATAAATTCCTAATATTTTACAATTTTTTTTGCATTATATTTTTATTGATTTTGTAAGCTTAAATCTTACATTCTCTTACATAGGAGGGTAAACAGATGACATTCACCAGAGAATACAGTTCACTTATAAAGGATACATAACCAGACACCTCCCCAAGTGTTACATCATAGGGGGACATACTTAGAAGATTTATCCTATATTTATTAGATTAATGCATGCATTCTAGGAAACTGACTGGGGATCAGACAAAGGACATTCCCTTTCTTTAACAAGTGACCACTGGTCCATATAACCCCATTACAGCTTTTAGTAAGTTGATCATAAACAAAAAGGTCATTCAGCCTCCCACAAAAAATGAAAATTACGTACCTACTGTAATTCTGATCTTTCTGTGTATCTTCACCATTCATCACAGATGAGTACTGGCCGGAGATCAGGACCCCGCGGGAGCTTTTTTTATTTTTTAAAAAAAGGGTAGGCGAAGCCAACACAGCATCGGCGCCGCCCTCGAGGCCGAATGACTGCGTGGCGCTCGAGGGTTGGCCGTTAGGCTGTGTCGACTCCGCCTGCCTACACCAGTTCTGAGTCGCCAGAGAGGTAAGAGGAAGGGATGGAGGGTGGGACAAGAGAGTCCAAGGGACAGAAAAAGGAAAGGATAACTGAACTAAAAGGAGAAATAACGACTGAGAGGACAGCAAAGAAGAGATAAGACTAAGGGGATTGGGTAGGGGCCCCAATCTCTCGAAGCGGAAGAAGGGAGGGTAGGGAGAGGAGAAAATTTAGGAGAGAGTGAGAGGTATCAAGGTATCCGAGACCCTTGTCCGTCACCAGATTGTATAGGAACTGCAAGGAGTAGCAAAGCTCTCTGCTAGAATTCAAGGCACAGAATAACTGGCAAATACCCCAGAAGCAGAGTCGGCTATTCTGGAAGAAGGACAGGGTACAGGGATTTAGTACTCTCTCAGGAAAGATGTTTGGTGAAAAAAAGGGATTTTTTTATTTTTTTGACAGTTGGATGGAAACCAGAAGGAGAACAGGAGGAGCACAACCATCAACTCCCACCCCATCGGGGTGGAGACATGTAGTAGAGAAGGAGTGCCGCTCGAGCTGTACCTCTTGAATGAGAATACCCCCCTGTGTGTCCCTACTTTACCCCGCTCCAAAAGAGGAGAGGGGGAGCCACAGAGGGAGGGGGACCCAGAGACTGAGACCCCAGGAGGATGGTAGGGTTAGGATGAATGGTGAAGATACACAGAAAGATCAGAATTACGGTAGGCACGTAATTTCATATCTTATCTGTGTCAATCTTCACCATTCATCACAGATGGTGAGTACCAAGCCTCCAAGGGGTTGTTTCTTTACACCCTAAGGGACAGAGTCCCTAGCCCTCAGTGGGTGACACACTACGGGGGACCTTCCGGCCTGGGAGGCCCAAGAGTGGGGGAGAGAGAGAGACGGGTCCTCGGAGGGGGAAGGTGCTGCCCGACAAGCGCCGCCTCGCCCACGGGAGAAAGCTAGGTTCCCGGTGAGCGGAGCAAATCACCCAACGCCGGGCCAAGGGTGGCAACCGGGAAAGACGTAGCCACGCCGATCTCCTGGTGCAGATCGCTGTCCCTACGACCCTGGTAGCTACCTCGTTGGTGTCAGTCATAAGATGCCCTCGCTTGGTGCCTTGCTAGCTCCAGGCCATGTGCAGACAGCGCGATGGCTTGTCTGGTTTGCTCTGAGTCAGGCAAAGAAGCTAGAACCTGACCCAGCCTGGACCACAAGAACCTGTTGTAGGCTGCACAGTGGGCCTGGTGAGCGGAAATAGAAAGGAGCAACCGTGCTGAGTAGAAGGTCCTCCTCCCCCAAAAATCAAAATCTGAGGAGTCTTGATCCGGGGGCCAGTCATGGTGGAGAGCGTGAAGCCCATCAGTGGTGTCCAGATGCGTCAAGCCAGACTGCAGATGAGGCATAGAACCTGGAGACTCCGGGGAGCACAATACCTCTGGCTGAGGTCCTTAGGGGCAGGAACTCCGGAGAAGGGCCTCTGCCAGAAACGAAAGGACACTACTCGAAAGGGAGCAGGCCAGGGCAGCACCACAAGGGTGGCCTCACTATAATCGCCTAGAAAGGCGTGCGCCGCATGCTCAGGATTGCTAACAGAAGAGGGTGAAAGGTGCAAGTCCTCCAACATCCTCACGAGGAAGCGCTGATACTCAGAGATCAGCAGCCGGAGAGATGTGGACAGAAGGTTCCTCTCCCCCAGAAAAGGGGGATGAGGAGCTGGAGGTCACCATATGTTCCGAGGGTGGCTGCACGGGGGTTGAAAAACCTGGCTGTCCGTAGCCCTAACGTAGGCAGGGAACCGGGCAGCCATCGCACTGAACTGCTCCCAGGTGAGAGGGCCGCTAGGACCAAGAATGCCTGGGAGCACAGGAGAATGTGGCAGAGCCGAGAAAGAAGTCGGCTGACCTCCGCCAGGGCTAGGGAGCCGACCATGAGCACCCGAGGAGGGTGCCCCGGAAGACTCCACAACTGACAGCTGTACAACCATGTTGGTACTGCCTTGGCTGCGCCCAGAAGAATCCCCCCAGTGAGGCGACTGGGGCCGTAAAAGTCCAGAAAGGATGGTCCCCTGCCTCAAAAGAATGGGACTCCCTCAAGGAACCCGAGGGGAAGGGTGGAACTGCGACTGCTTCTGGCCCAGGGCCCGGGTGGACCCCAGAGAAAGGCCGACGCGCCGACCCCACACCCCTCGACCCCTCAGAGTCCGAGAGAGTCCTCCTCCTCGAGAGGGCCAGCCTAGGTAGCTGGCATCTCTGGGCAGCCCCCAAAGGGGAGACCCAGGGAACAGTACCCTCCCCTCCTGTAGGTTTCTTGATGGGCCCCAAAGTTGGGCGATCAAGACACACCACTGGAGGGGGTACCACCACCGAGGGGTCAATGAAACCCCCAAGGCCAGGTTGCAGAGCAATGGTGGCACGCACCACTGCCTGCTGGTCAGCACCACTGACCCTAGCCTCGGGGGCCACCTGACTCTCCTCAGTAGGGGGCTGGCTTCGACTCGTCGACGAGACCACGGGAGCGCCCTCCTCCGCAGACAACCCCGAAGGGTGCAACTGCCCGTCAGACTCTGAGCTCGACTCCGACTCAGAAGAGGTACAGTCTGAAGCTCTGAGCCAAACAGTAGGAGGGCGGGCAGAACCAACTTTGCCAGAGGGCCCGGCAGCCAGAGCTGTGGCCGAGACGGCACCCATGTCCTCCGCAACCCCGCGGGTGGGACCAGCAGGAGGCACCAGGGAAGCTCGAGCCAAAGGTCCAGAGCCAGGGCCAGACGCGGCACAGTCAAGTCCACCAGCACCGGGGACAGTACCAGGGACAGAGACGGCGCTGAGAGCAGCCCCAGCAGCAATCTCGGCGCTGAAAACAACAGCGCCGGCCCCACAGCGCCATGAGCGGCACTGAGGACCGGGCGTGCCAACGACGTCTTGAGTGCAGACTGAGCCAACATGGCACCGATTGGCCCCATGGCGCCGCGAGCGGCACCGAGAGCGTGAACGGCGCCGACGACGGCACCGACAGCCGGAGCCAAAGGCCCTACGGCGCCGAGCCGAGACATGGTGAAAGGACGACGGATCTTGTCCCACGGCACCACGAGCAGTGTCGGCACCTCGAACGGCGTCGACAGGGCCCACGGCACTGATCGACAATGCCGACAGGGCCCGCGACGCCATGAACGGCGCCGAAGGCTCAGACGGTGTAAACCCGGGCCTTCCGAGCCGCAGGAGCAACACCGGGGGAGCCTTCACCCCTGAAGGGGCGATTGCCATGGCGTCGCCTCCCGCCCACTCCCGGGAGGAAGCGGGACGGGCCTCCTGCGCCGCGGGAGGAGCTTTGGCAAATGGCCAGGCAGCTAAGGCTCCCCTCCTCTCGGTCTGTACAGAACCAGGAGGGGACCCGAGGAAGGGCCGAGAGAGCGCGGGTTGGCCCGATGAGTGCTAACCTCACTCTGAAAGTCGGCGGAGCTCACCACTTTCAACGCCGCTGTTCGAGGACCGGCGGTCCATGGAGAAGCAGGCATCGCACGAGTCCATGTCGGAAGTGGCCAAGACATGCAAGACACCAGTCGTGCTGGTCGGTGACTGAATACTGCCAGCATTTGTTAACAGACGCAAGGGGCCACCCATCTTGAAGATTTTTTGCCCTCCAAACCGAGACACATGACCTACAGAGAAAAAACAAACACCACAAACAGACTCGACGTCACAGAATTTCAAATAAAAGGAAAGATCTTACCGGCAATGTAGAGTGGAGGCAGAACCCAGAACCGGTAGACGACCGACGGAAAGTCGATTTTTAAACAGGCTGAAGACCTAAAACTGCAGAGAAGCTTCCCACGAGGCGACCTTGACAGCGGGAGACTAAGAACTGGTAGGCAGGCGGAGTCGACAGCCTAACGGCCAACCCTCGAGTGCCACGCAGTATGTCGGCCTCGAGGGCGGCGCTCGATGCTGTATCGGCCGCCTACCCTTAAAAAAAGTCTCATGGTCCTGATCTCCGGCCAGTACCCATCTGTGATGAATGGTGAAGATTGACACAGATAAGATATAATATAATCAGTTACATATTGGTATCATTAAATTCTGAACAGTTAAGTTGCTATATAATCAGGTCTATTATATTAACTTAAACTTTCACCTTGGTCCATCACAAAATAATTGGGCCAAGAACCGCTGGATCCAAACAAATTAATAAATCGGTAGTAGTGCTACAATCCCCGTGGCTTACAAAAAGGGAATCTTGACAGAAATTACCGCCACTTTCAAATTAAAAAGGCTGTCGGCTTAAACATACGCTCTAAAGATTGAGCCATACAACAGTGTCAAGATCATGAAACAATTAAATGGAACTATTCATACCGCTAATCTGCTAAAACATTTAAATAAGTTCAAACCAATGTTCTTAGTCATCGTCAGAGGATTCGGCTCCTTCTTCTCGTTGCTCCATTTCAATTTCTATACTCCGTAACAACTTGTATGCATCCATCGGATCCGAAAAAAGATATGTTTGCCCATTCCAGTTCACACACAGCTTTGCAGGGAACAGCAACTGGTGCTGCACTTTTAGCTGCCTGAGCTGACTGCGTATTCCATCAAAGGCCTTCCTTCATTGTCTTGTGCTATACGATAGATCAGGAAATAGTAAAACCATGTCATTGCCATATTTCAGGGATCGCTCCCTTCGTGCAGCACCTAAAATTCTGTCATGGTCTCCCACCCCTGTGCAGACCAGCATAAAGGTTCGTGGGTTAGACGCATCAGGAGTCACGCGTCGGGGGGGTAATACGAAATGCCTTCTCCAGTGAAACTGGGGAGTCCTCTTCAGAGAAACCCAGCAGTTTAGGAACCAATATTCTAGCAAAGTTCAGAGGATCTTCACCTTCCGCTAGCTCAGGCAGCCCAATCACCCTTACATTTCTCTCCCTGGTCTGATTTTCAACATTCTCCAACCTCTGGCGTAACAGGGTAATCTCTTTTATTAAACGGGTTGTAACATCAACTGATTTGGTGACTGAAGTATCCAATCTCTGACACGGTTGCTCTAATGTGTCCATCCTAGCCTCTAGAGAAGCCACCCTCAGATGCAACGCATCAAATTTGAGGTCCAAGTTCTGAACTGTTTTTACCAATTGTCCCAGTGTAGCATTGACAGTTAAGAGTGTCACTTCCCCTGCATGGTTTTCAGTTGAGATGCCAGCTTTATCCTGCTGCACAGGCTCTCATCACGCTTCTGGCTTTTCGGTTTGAAAAAACTCCTCCGATGAGGGCGCACTGCCTTGAGACTTGCCCATCTTGCTCTCCAACTGTCCAGCTACTATATTTCAAAACTGCAGCCTTTTTTTCCAATAGAATTAGGTTAAACTTTAGAATTTAATCAAGTTTTCTGGGAGCCCAAATGAAGTGCTGTCTCAGACTGCTCAGCAGCGCCCCCCCAATTTTTTACAATCTTGATCTATTAGAGACTTCACTACTTGTTCCATTAATTTACCAGCCACTGAGGTCACGCTAACTGGACGATAATTTTGCACAGAACCTCTACTGCCTTTTTTAAATATGGGAGTAACTACTGCAGAACGGCAATCATTTGGTACAATGCTTTCTTGTAAGGATTTGTTGAAGATAATAGACAAAGGTACAGAAATATTTAGAGGTTTCGATCAGAAACCATGGATGAATATCAGCTGGGCCCGGACAATTTTTTTTTTTTTTTTCAGTTTTTTGATAGCCTATATAATGTCAGCTGGATAGAACCTATGATAATCTATGTGGTGAACTTTAAATGTACTAATAAGTGATTTTTGAGAGAAGACAGAACAAAAATACAGGTTACTCACCTGTAACAGGAGTTCTAGGAATGGTATATGTTGTTCATCCACACTGTCTGGCAGGTTCCTTGCCGCTTTAAATCTTGCCGGAAGGTCTTCAAGCTGGTTCCTCCCACCCACCCGGTGGTAAAACTCGGCTCCGCCCCATGACGCCAGATCTGGCCCGCTGGAAGCTCAGGTTGTGCCAAAGCCGGGAGGTTGGTGGAATGTAGGATGAACAATATATACCATTCCTAGAACTCCTGTTACAGGTGAGTAACCTGTATTTCTAGGACATGGATATGTTGTTCATCCACACTTATTGGCAGACTCCTAGCAGTTCTCCAGGAGGAGGGAGGCAAGGCGCACACCCCCTACTTAGGAAATAAAGACTGGAGAACCGAGGCCCCAAAACCAGCATCCCGGCGTGACTCAAGGTCGATGTGGTAATGGGTAATAAAGGTGTGTGCTGACTTCCAGGTAGCAGCCCTGCAGATTTCCTGGATAGGGACGTCCCTGGAAGCAGCCACCGATGCAGCAGTATGACGGGTAGAATGAGCTCTTATCCCTCTGGGAGGCTCCATACCCGCCAACTTATAGCAGCGATCTATGCAGGAGGTGACCCACCTGCCCATCATCCGCTTGGCTGCAGGTCTGCCAGGTGCGGCTTCAGCGTAGGTGACAAACAGCTGGCGAACCTCTCTCGAATTTCAGCCGCGGCGCCCTTATAGTAAGCGAGCGCCCTTCTAGGGTCCAGAGTATGGAGCTCATATTCGCCTCCGAGGTGTGATTGGGGTAGAACACCGGCAGTGTCAACACCTGGTTAAGGTGAAACTCCGACACCACCTTCGGAAGGAATTTCTGGTGGGGGGCGCAGGACAACCTTGTCCCTGTGGAAGACCAGGTAAGGAGACTCGATGCAAAGCGCCTGGAGCTCTCCCATCCTTCTGGCTGACGTGATAGCCACCAAGAAGGCGGTCTTCCACGACAGGTGAGAGAGATCACACCTGTGCATTGGTTCGAATGGCTTGCCCATGAGCTTTGCCAGTACCAGCAGTAAATCCCACGGAGGTGGACGTTTTCGCACCAGAGGGAATGCGATCAAGGCCTTTGAAAAGCGCCTGACCACCTTTCCGCGCTAACGACTGCTCCCCTCGCCCGCCGCCCGTAAGCAGAGATGGCTGCCAGGTGCACCCTTAGGGTCGCCGACCTAAGCCCTTGACTAGAAAGGGACCATAAATAGTCCAAAATGTTTGCCACAGAACAGGAGGAAGGGTCCAAGCCTTGTTCTGACACCAAATGGAGAATCTCTTCCATTTGAAGGCGAGCATTTTCTGGTCGACTCCTTACAGGATGCCTCAACAACATTGAGGACCTCGTCGAAAGACCCAAGGCCTGGAACTCTAGCACCAGGAACCAGGCATCAGGTGCAGGGATTGAAGGTCCGGATGGAACACCTTCCCCTGATTGACTGAGAGCAGGTCCGGGCGAGCTGGAAGCTGCCTCGGGAGCCTGGAGCTGAGGCTGAGGAGATCTGGGTACCAGAACTGGCAGGGCCAGTCTGGGGCTATCAGAATCACCTGCGCCTTGTCCCTCCTTGCCTTGAGAAGCACCTTGTGAATCAAGGGAAATGGGGGAAAGGCGTAAAGAGGCCCGGGGTCCACAGCCTCGAGAAGGCATCCCCCTGCAGCGAGCCCTGCTGAGGGGGGCGGGCATGAAACAGCCTCAGCTCTGCTCTCCCTGAGGCAAACAAGTCCACCTGAGGTGTGCCCCAGTGGAGAACAGATCTTGTACTACTCCGCAGAGAGATCACTGTGAGATGCAGCCCTATCCAGCTCAGGGCATCGGCCAGGGTGTTGGAGGCCCCGCCACATGAATGGCTAGGAGATCCCGCCCAGGCTGCGCAGAGACGAGAGACCAAATGCGGAGAGCTTCCTGCATAGAAGCATGGAGCGCATCCCGCCCTGGCGGTTCAGGTAGTACATGGTCGTGGTATTGTCCGCCTGACCCGGACCACTTGACCCCAGGGAAACGGAGCAAAGGCAGTGAGAGCTAGGGCGGACCGCCTGAGCTCCAGCAGGTTGATGTGGCATCGACCCCTGGGGACCAGAGGCCGCACTCGGTGTTCCCCCAGATGGGCACCCCAACCCATCAGAGGCGATCGGGTCGATAGAGAGACAGTCGGCTCGGGTGACAAACGGGATGCCCTCCTGCAGATGAGATGGAACGTCCACCACCGAGAGCGCCCACATCTCCTGGGTCACCATCACTAGCTGGTCCAATGGATCGCAGCGTTGTGACCACTGGCTGGCCAGTCCCCACTGAAGGGGGCGCATGTGCCAGCGTGCCCAACGGACCACGCTGGTACAGGCCGCCATGAGACCCAGGAGGCGCAGGAAGTCCCGGGCAGGGCGCGATTGCCCAACCAGAAATGATCGGGCAAAGGAGATAAGAACCTCAGCCCTGTCCGCCGGGAGCCGTGCTCTGGCTCGAAGAGTGTCGAGCTCTGCCCCGATAAACAGAATCACCTGCTTCGCTCGAGTTCCACTTGGCCTCGCTGATAAGAAGGCCGACTTGAGAGCAAACCTGGAGGGCTAGATCTCTGACCGCCCACCTCCTGTCTGAGGGGCTGCTACCAGGCAATCGTCTAGGTGGGTGGTACACCCGACCTCTCGGCGCCGTGAGGGAAAGCTGTCACCACTGCAATGCATTTGGTGAAGACCCTGGGAGCTGGAGACAGGCCAAAGGGCATGGCTCGAACTCAAGAGGGATCCCTCCGCCGAAGTGAAGGAATCTCATGACGATCGGACGGATAGATAGGGACGTGAAAGAACGCGTCCTGCAGGTCCAGAGAGCAGAACCACACGCCGTGTTCCAGAGATGGTATTATCTGCGCCAGAGTGACCATCCTGAAGGTTCGAGACCTTAGGAACTTGTTCAGGTCGTGTAGGTCGAGAATGGGGCGCCAGCCCCCCGTCCGTTTCGGAACCAGGAAGTACCTGGACACGAACCCCGGGTCTGAAGGGGGGTCCTCTACCTCCCTGATCACCTCCTTTTGGAGGAGGAGAGCGATGTCGGCTCGACGAGCCGCAGTGAGGCTTCGGACCCCAAGGTCCCCCGAGGTGCGACAGCTCTGAAGGGCGGGGTCTGCTCGAATTCTAGAGGCAGGCCTTTTCCCACCACCTCCAGAACCCACCTGTCCGTGGTAATAGCGGACCAGGCGGAAAGGAAGTGTCGGAGCCGTCCCCCCATGGGGGAACCAGGGCAAGGTGACGGGATGGGGCGACACCCACAGCCCGTCACTGGGCAGGCTTGGAGGAGGGACCGCTGAGGGACCTCCTGCCTTTACCTCCTGCTTCCTGTTGGAGGAAGCCACAGCTTGGGCTTGGGATGCCAAGTCGAGCCTGCTGGCCTGACGCTGTTGGCCTGAGCCGTCATAGGCGCAGATGGACTAAAAGGGCTTAGGCTGTGGCTTGCGGCCTTTGTCCTTTTGAGCGGAAGAGACCGAGTCCAAGGTAGCATTGGACTTCTCGATCCTCTGCAGGTGACCTTCCACCCCAGGGCCGAAGAGGTCAGTCCCCAAAAAGGGAACATCCGCCAACTTGTGCTGGGTATCCGAGGTAAAAGTGGATATCCTCAGCCAAGCCCGACGACGCATGGCCACTGCGGCCGCCACCGACCTGGTACATGAGTCCCCAAAGTCCAAAGCAGTCTGGAGCTGCTGTTTGGCCACTGCCCTGCCCTGGTCCCGCACCTGCCTGACCGTAGTCTGCAGATCCGCAGGAAGATGAGGGACGACCTCATCCAGGGAGCCCAACAGGACATGTGAAAAATGTGCCATGAGGACGGCCGAACTGGCCTGACGAAGGCCGAGAGAGAACGCAGCATAGACTTTTTGCCCGGCATAATCCAATTTCTTGGATTCCTTGTCCGGAGGTTTGTCCATATCCCTGGCGTTCCCGGCACGCCGGAAAACGCTGTCGGTAACCAACCACTCAGCAGAGGGGTGTTCCGAAAAACGACAGGGAACCGGTAGGGACCGCATACTTCCTGGCCATCCTGGCCGAAGGCGCAGGGCAGGAAGCAGGGCGCTGCCAAAGCTCCAAGGCTGGACCCACTATGGCCTCAGCCACCGGAAAGGCCTCCGTAGGAGAATCCCCTCGGTCCAGAATCTCCGTGAGGGGATACCTGGCCCGTTTAGAAACGTGTTCGAGCTTCATCCCGTGACTCGAGATGAGCCGAGGCAACCAAGAAGGACGGCGGGCTATCGCCCACTGACTGTCCTCTCGAGGACTCCAAGTCCATGCGCTTGGAGAAAAGGGAGGAATCATCCTCGGACTCGGAAGAGTCCTCAAAGAGCTGCCTCGGGCCTGAGCCACCCTCCACCTGCCGAGGTTTATCGGGAGTGAGGGTGACAGACAGCCTATGGGGCAAACCCAAAGCCGACCGAGAATTCTTGGTCGGAGCCCCAACTAATGGCTGTGGAGGCGGAGGTTCCACCAGAATCGGTGGGGCAGCTGGAATTGGCCAACAACCGGCCTGGGAACAGGCTCCTCGGCTACAACGAGGGGCTGTTTCGGCCGCTCTGGTGATAGCCACTTAATGGCCGGGGAAGACGACTGGGTCGGCTTATTTCCGGTCAAAAGGAGCTGTTGCCACACGAGTTCCTCGTACCTCCGACGCAACTTGCGCTGAAGCCTCCCCTTGTCCGAGGAGGAGGAAGAGGAAGAGCGGCGGCGCCGCTTGCCGAGGTGCCGAGACCGAGACCGCCTATGACGGCGGGATAGGCTGGACCGCGAGGATGTCCGAGACCGAGAGTCTGGACTAGGCCGAGGAAGGCGAGGAGAAGTGTCAGAAATTGGCACTCCCCTCGGCTCGGACGATCCCACCGAAGGCTCCGGAACCGGAGGCACAGACGAGCCGACGGGATCCTCAACTCCCACCGGGAAACCGGGGAGAGGGGATTCTCAGCTTCTCCAGCCGACAACCTGTCTAACGGATCGAGAAAAATCTCGACCGCGTCGGCGGGAGTCTCGGTCAACTGGCCTGACGGGGACACCGTGAAGCCAGTGGCCGAAGCTGAGGGGTCGACCGAAGTCGACTGTCGACAAGAAGGGAAGGGGGATCTTTCCCGCTCCCAAGAGCGTCGACGGTGAGACTTACTTTTGCTCTTTTTGGACCTGGAAAAGGGTCCAGAAGAAGTTGGACCCTCACCTTTCGTCGAGAGGGTCAGACAAAGCTCCTTGAAAGAAGCTGAGTATGAGGCACCGAGAGAGGCAGGACAAATGCCGCGCCCGAGGTAGAAGCGGCCGCGCGCCTCCTCTTCGAGGCGATCATCTGCTCGAGCTGATCCGCCCGAGCCGCCCGCCCTTAATTTACCGCCAACGGGCCTCTATAGATTTAACTGGTGGAATTCTTTTCTCGGGCACCCAGTTGTAATCGGGCAGCACGGTCTTCAAGGACGTAGGCCGAAAAGGACGAGCACAAGTCGCAGGCCAGCGGGTCGTGCTCAAGGCCCAAGCAGTAGACGCACGTGGAGTGTGGATCAGTCCTAGACATCTTCTGCCCGCAAGGGCACCTTCGGAAACCGGAAGTCGATTTGTCCATCGCAGCCGCGAGGAAAAGAAGACCGAAGTCCTTTTAGCAAAAACTTTTGATTTCTAACTGTCAAGAATTAGGAACCAGTCTTATACGCAGAGCGTTAAGGAGGGAACCTGAGCTCCAAGCTGTAAGGAAGATCATGGCCATGGGGTGGAGCCGAGAGTTTTACCACCCGGGTGGGTGGGAGGAGCCAGCTTGAAGACCTTCCGGCAAGATTTAAAGCGGCAAGGAACCTGCCAATAAGTGTGGATGAACAACATATCCATGTCCCCAGAAGTACTTATTAAAGAGATTCAAGGTTTCTATATCAGATAGAGAAGAGACATTGGTTATAAAGGGACCAGTGGTCCTTGATACACTTTTTTTTTTTTTTTTACTATTTATATAGGAGAAAAGAGATTTGTGACAGTCTTTTGTGTGAGCTAGTTTAAATTCTAGCTTATTTTTTGCCAATTTAATAGAATTTTTTAAAGTTTTTCATAGATAGTCTGTATTTATGTAACAGAGTAGTTTTAAATGGAACAGAACCATTCTTAAGTTTCCTAAAAAGTTTAAGTTTTATTTTAATCTGATTTTTAATTGTCTTGTTGAACCAAGGGGGAATTTTTCCGTTATTATTAAATTTCCTCTTAGATGGAATAAAGGTATTTTCCAAATAATGTACAATGTTTTTAAAAAAGTCCCAAGCTTGTTGTGTTGTACAATTAAGATTAGATTCCCAGTTCATGTTTTGTAAGTATTCATTGATTTCAGAAAAATTTGCTTTATTATAATTTTTTAGTACGATATAACTTCTTTTGTGTAGTTTTAAACTGCTGAATTTCAAAAAGAATATATGAATGATCACTGATCCCAAATTTATAAATTGCTAATTTGTTGCTCTATGTTAGTAAATAATAGATCCAAAATATTAGGACCGCGAGTGGGTTCAGTAACAAGTTCTTGTAATCCAGTGCTAACTACCACATCTATTAGTCCTTTCTCGGCATAGGACTGTTCTGAGAATGAGTCCCACTTAATATGAGGGAGGTTAAAGTCACCAAATATTGCAATATCTTGAGATTCTGAAAAATGTGTAGTTTCTTTAAACATATCAGTTGTGTAATCTGAATTTGTAGATGGAGGTCAATAGATGTTACCAATAGTTATACAGGACTGCTGCTTCAATAAGATTTTAACCCATATACTTTCCAAAGGAAAGGGAGAACACACTTCAAAAGAAGGAATATCATTTTGTAAGTACATACAAACTCCACCGCCTTGCTTATCTAATCTGTTTTTATGATATAACTTATAACCCGGAATTTCTCTGGACCAAATTGAGGATGCGTCCCACCAAGTCCCAAACAAGCCTTCCTATTTGACCTCTCTTGTGTTGACTGGTCTAACATTTATACCGCAACCAATGTTGATACTGCCCTCAATTCATTTCTGACTGAATTTGGCAACATCCAAAAGAAGCACCTCCCTACAGTCAAAAGGAGGGTAAGGGGCCAGCATTCGAGGTGGCTGAAAAAAGACCTGCTTCAAAAGTTAAAAGTTAGAGACAATCAATGGAAAAAGTACAAAAACTGGACTGCAGTCAGATCTCATTCTGTATAAACAATACAGAAATGACTGTAAAAGATGCATCAGGCAGGCCAAAAGTAAATACTGCCAAAACCCTCGCCAGTTTTGGGGTCACATTAAGTCCTTCTTAGGTTCTGCTAAAGATGTCACTCCCTCAGATATGGTCCTACATGGTGTACACTGTAAAGATTCTACTACCATTGCAAATGCTTTTAACCAACAATTTTCTGACTTATCTGCCTACACAGCTTCCCTCCCATCACAATCCTCTGCTTCACAGTTTAACCCCACAGCATCTGAAGGACCCCCAAACTTAACCAACCCTTCTATTTCAGGGAAGTGTCTAGGCAGCAGGTCCTAAAGCTGCTCAGGTCACTCTCTGAAAACACCAGTACTGGCTTAGATGGCCTAGAACCAAGACTACTAAAAATGGCTCTTACTACATCTCTGGCCCCTGGCACACATCTTCACCCTATCTCTCCAATGGCATTGTCCCTGAAGTCTGGAAGGCAGTCAGAGTCACTCCTGTATTTAAGAAAGGCAGTAAAATGACATATCAAATTACCAGCCTATTGCTATTTTGTCTGTTCTGAATAAAATCCTGGAAAAGTAGTATCCATGCAAATCACTGAATACCTTGAGAAATTCAATTTACTAAGCTTAGCACAACATGGTTTTAGAAAGCATCACAGCACCATGACAGCACTTGCAAAATTCACTTCAGATACGTTACCAATATGGATAGAGGAAAGTTAACAGGGCAGTCTTCAGTGATTTAACCAAAGCTTCGATCTGGTTGACCATTCTCTGCTACTATCCGCCCCTCAGTACCTTGGGCTTCTCTCCCAGTCACTACCTGGTTCAAAAGCTACCTCCAACAGAACACAAGCTGTTAAGTTTAATTCATCCATGTCAGACAGTGCTGTTAACATTGGGGTCCCTCAGGGGTCTATACTTGGCCCTCTTCTATTCTCATTATTCGTCAATAAACTTCCTGAGCTGGTCACCACAGGTCACTCACTTCTTTATGCGGATGACCTGGTAATTTATTATCACTCTGATAAGGTCCTGGATCTAAATGCTGCCCTCACTGCAGATTTTCGTGCTCTACAACACTGGTTGAACTCTCAACGCCTGGTTTTAAATACAAATAAAACAAAAGTTATGATGTTTGGCTCCAATCACAAGCTTAGATCCTGTCCTCTGACCATCTCTGTCTCTGATATCGATGGGGACCCTATAGAAACTGTCACTCCTTTCATACCTTGGCATCCACCTGATCAAACCTTGACCTGAAAGCACATATACAGGAAACCTGCAAGTCAATTAACTGCAAATTGGGGCTGCCTATAGAACCAAATACCTGCTCACCCTGTTGCTAAATTGGCGATAGCCAGAGGCATTCTATTGCCAACCTCACATATGGGTGTCCCATCCTGTCCTTGGCCACCAAATCTTCACTGCAGCTATGGGATACTACCTTCAATAATGTGTGCAGGTATGCAACCAAAGCACCTCGCTGCAGCATCATTGTCTCTTATATCAGGACCTTGGTTGGCTCTCTCCTTCCTCTACCAGGCAGTACTACTTGTACAATTTAGTTGATTCCATCCTAAGGACGTCCAAGCCTGCTATCCTGTCTGATCTCCTCAGACCAGCCATTCCCACAAGGAATCTTAGATCGGCTGATCAGACCTTACTATCCATCCCCTTTTGTCGGACTAAAAAGGGCATGGGCTCCTTCCATCATGCTGCCCCCCACCTATGGAACCTACTACCTCAGGATCTAAGAGATGTCTCCACTCATGTGACTTTTAAGAGCAAACTCAGGACTTTCCTCACTACTATGGACAAATGTGTTTGCTTTGACCCTACCTGATCCGCTGCATTTGTACTGTTTCCTCATTGCTAGCACTTTTGCCTGTCCAAATGGGTGTTCTATACTGTGCCTTGTAATTAATGTTGCCTTAACCTGTTTCTTTATAAGCCTAATGTTAGCTGTTGACAATTGTAAGTCGCTATTCTACTCCATGACATTCTTATCTTCACTTCACAGCCTCTCCTCACTTAACCCCACTGCTGCTCTTCCCTTCTTCTGTTATATCCTCTTCCCTTTTGCCACTCCCCACCAAACTCACCTTTACCTGTTCCTACCTCATCCATGCCCCCTAGTCCCCACCTCCTGGCTGTGCTTAGTCACCTCTCCACCTACTACCGCCTACTCCCAATCGCCACCGACCCCTTCCTGCCCTGCCGCCTCTTGGTTCCACTGGCTCGGCTTGACTTTGACACTTTTGCCGCTATTGCCGTGAACTCCTCCGCCTCTATCCCCTCTCACCGCATCCTCACTCTCGCCCTGCCGCTCATCGGTTCCACCAGCCCGGCTGTATTTTCCTACCTCCTACCACTGTTGCCGCCTACTGCCGCCTCCTACCACCCTCTCTTCGCCTGCCGCTCTTGCTTCATAGGCCCGGCCGCAGGTTGGTACTCACCCCGCTGTTGCCGTGATTCTGACGGCACCTCCTTTCCACTTAATCTCTCCCTCCCATCCTTTGCCAGTTTTCCTTCCTTGTGTCTTTTCTACTGATGCCTATCCTCTCTTATTTTCTGCCTTCTACTATTCACATTTTTGAGTATGTTCCATGATCAAGTGCTAAAGTATATTTTGTTTACTAATGTATGTTACATTGCCATATGTATTTCTCTCTGCATTTTTGTACTCGTCTTAATAATCTGGCTGTACTCTTTGTGTGTTGTAATTGTACCTCCCGGGTCGTGCCTGAAAACAGTCACTTGCTGACTAGCGCACTTACCCGGTTAACAAAAACTAAATAAAATAAGTTTCAGCCACTCCCACCACGCCTATATTTAAAGCTACATCAGCAATCTCTATAGAAGCAGGGGTGTAGCCAGGGATTTCAGATCTGCACCAAGTGGACTCACTGCTACCCCGCCCTGGGTCTAGCCAGACAACCTACAAATCTACACCAGGACCGTGTTTGTTGCTTCATTTGGAACAATAAATCAAACTTTTGTATCTCATGACAGTGGTTGTTGCCATGCATGGGTAAATACAAATGCCATGAATTGTTCCCTAAGGCACCCACATACCAGCCCAGAGCCTGTAAAGTTGTATTGTCCTTTGGATGCAAAGAGAGAATTAGTGACCAGTCCTTCTAGTTTCGACTCCTACGAATAAAATTACAGAAAGGTTTAGTATTTTCTTTGTTAGTTTTCATGGAAAAAGGAAGCAGTTCAGAGCCTATTTGCTACCCCCTTAAATAAAATTGCACACCATGCAGTGTTTGGAGTATGCCTGCCTACACCCATGTATAGGAGGCAGTCTAGTGTACTGGTTAAGGGCACTAAGCTGCAAACCTCACTTTGAATCCCATCAACCACCACTTGCATACTGTGTCACCCTGAGCAAGTCACTTAACTTCCTTTTACTCCCAAGTCGCACCTGGAAATAAGCTCTGGCTTAGTGTGCCTTTCCTGGTTAAACAATTCCCCCTCTCCTTTAGAATGTGAGCAATATTAAAATATGTTTTTTAAACTAGGGACACCTTGAAGTATAAGGGACAGTGGACAGGAAGGCTGACTGTCCCTTTAAAAGGGGAGATGCACAGTGCCACCCAGTCTGTTGGCCCTTTTTTTTTTAAACTATATTTCAAACTTTTCTACATACAACACATATTTCAACATCAATTGTTCATATGCCAACTCATTTCTTTTACTGATATAAATCCTCTGAAAGGCTAATACATTTTCTAACTTACTATTATGTCCTCTAAAATGGGATATCAACGAACTCTGATCTACAGTGGTGTTTACAGGGCTGTTCCACATAGATTTTTGACAGCTCCTGTGCTGCCCTGACCTCCAACCTCGATCTGCATAGAGTTTACACAGCCCCCTTTCAGTGCCGGTGCAAGTCGCGTGGAGGGGGGCAGTTGCTGTGGGACCTGGGCGGGAGGATACAGGGACCACAGACTGTGTGCCGAAGTGAGCGGTACAGCCTGTACACACAGCTACTGACACTGCTTGGGCCAAAACAGTCCAATTCAGCAGCAGCGCAGGGAACAGCTTGCCAAGAAAAGGGGAGTGTTCATACAGCCGCAGTTGTACTGCAGCAACCCAAGCAGTTAGGCTGCTGCAGTGCAGTTTTGACTGTGCAAACATGCCTTATGTTTGCTTCCAATAATCAGCAGTCCCTACTGGGTCTGAAAAAGTATCCATTCCCTGTAGTTCAAGAAAGGGAAGCTACTGATGTGTGTATTTGTCCACTTTTTTTTTTTCCAGTTGTTTAACCAGGAGTGGTACACTAATGCCCCCGTCCACACTATATCCAAAAGGTCTGAAAACAGTACAGACCAAAATTGTTATAGTGTGTCCACACTAGAAGTGGAAATGGTTCCAAAACATTACAGCCTGTCCACACTGCTACTGGAGCCCAAACAGTTACCAACCCATGTAGAGCTGGGAATATCCCATGATGCAGCAGTATGCAGAGAACCATTCCCACTCCCAGTATGTCCTCCTCAGCACAATATCACCGCCAAGAGCCAAGCAAGTGAATGCCACAGTGCCATGGTGTGGTACTGGGTGTGGCAGCCACAGTGCAATGTCCTGGCAGCAGAACATTCAGCATGTTTTGTGCAGTGGGCTGTCAGGCACTGCCCCCCAAAAATGTCAGGCACCAATACATGCTGCCACTGGACATCCTGCAAATAGACCATGATCCAGAAGTGCAGGCAATAAACAGTATGGTACTCACCTGTGGTGTGGGACACGGCCGCACAGTGCTGCAGTGGCTCCTTCGCTGCAGGCCCTGACACCAGGCATGCTCCACATCGCACCACACATCCATGTGCCTGTGGCAGTGGAGCAGCAGAGACGTGCAGAAGCGCCCTACACCATAAAAGGGTGCCAGACTGTGTAATGCCTGCACTTACTGCGACGGACTGTACTGCAAGATGTCCCATGGCCGCAGTGGGTCCATGACATGTTGCAGCTGCCCAACCACATCCCATGGACCCACTCCCAGTAATCTGCCCTGGCACCACCCCACTCCAGTACTGTACGAGATGCCCCTGCAGGATATGTGGTGCAGGGACATACAGATCATATCGGGCATGATGTCCAGGAGAGCAATGTGCGGGATGTGGGTCTGGTTCCACCCCCGCAGCCCCTGCCTACTAGCAGTCTGCCCCCAACCCAACCTGTCTCTGGCCACAGCTGCTACATATCAAGCCTGCCCCCCCCCCTCCACCCGTGTCAACCATCCTAGGCCCTGGATGCTGGGAAAGAGTGTCACAGTGTCGAACCACATCTGTATGGGACATATATACAGTGGCGGGGAGTCACAGACCCACATCTGTGAGGTTTGGGGGACATCATGTTGTCCATTGTAACCATGGCTGTCATGGGCGCCACTACCGGTACACACAGACAGGCATATTGTGACATACGACGGACATTACAGCCTGGGAGGGCGAGGAGTGTTAGAGGGCAGCAGACAGCAGACCTCCCGATGTGGCACGGCAGTTGTCTGTTAGGGTCTAGTACCAATACCTGCCATATACCGTTCCGAATATTAATATCCCACCTCCGAATGCCTGCATTGTGGCGTACTGTCGGGTCATTCCTACTGAAACACATACACCCGATGACTGGTCCATTACACTCAAAATGTATTTCCGTACACTCTGAGTGCATGTATAGTCACCATTTCATCATGTTCAGACCATCACTACAAGTTCAGATTGCAACAGTTGGGATGGCAATGGGGTACTACCCAGATGCACGAGCAACAGACGCATACTTGTAATGCATCAAGACAGTGATGTTGAGTATAATCATACCAGAACACGGAGCTTTCATATCCACATACACGTATTTGCACTGATACAGTCTGGAGGCAAACAGATGACATAGCATGTACCTGCATTTAACCGCCCCATGCAGTACCCTGACATCCCGACACCTCACATGTAGTTGATCTGTGCCGACCTCCCACGTCTCCGTTCGTGGAACATCACACAACATGTTGTGGTGCAGCAGTGCACATATATGATGTGCACTTGGTGATCTGAACGTCATGTACCTTACTGTTACCATGGTGTCATACAGTAGTATGATCCAGGATACACCTAAGGAACGACAGTCGACACCTTTTGGAACATGTGCGATGTCAAACTGCCGTGCCCTAGAACATGGATACATTAATGCCCCGGGGTATCATCATCCTCGATAACATGACACGTGGCTTACTCTATACTGGGCTATCGAGGAGGGGCATGTGGAGCTTACACACAGGCATATGCCTTTCCATCAGTTGTCCACCTGCTTGTATATGTGCAACTCCTTTCACTGCAGGTGATCCCTCTGTGCATAGGTCTGTTGTCTTGAATCTGTGCCACTCTATCTGTGACTTGTGAACTGTTCTTGTGCGTGCAACTGGGTACTAGCACACTGTAGTCCCGACTCTGGTAACTGATGACTGCTCTACATACATAGTACCTCTAGTATCACTAGGTCAGGAATGTGGGGCACACTACCATTGGGTTACTTGCAGTCGGTTACATACTTGTCGGGATACACACCTTGTTGGGCAAATGGAGTCAAGGTACGATTTAGTGGGCATACGCATGTTGGGGATATGTACGGATCCCATCAGTTCTTCATACGAGTCTTTGGGGGCCGCTGCAGTACTTGTTCTGGGATGGCTGCACGGGGTGTCTTACAGGGGTGCGGGACATCTGTGGAGTGCGATGCTATGAGCGTGCATTGTCGGGTGTGGCTTGCTGTGCTCCTCTCCCTGGTTGCCTCCTGTGCTGGCATCATCGAGCTGCTGCTGCACAGCATTGTCGTATACTGGTGGGCAGGAGGGGACCTGGGGCTACACGGGTGTCCATTTACACAGTGCTGTGTAATGTTACAGCAGTGCAAATGTTATGGAAACCGTTGTTGAAACCACCTCCCAACAGGTTTCCACAACAGTTTCGGAAACGCCTGCTGTAACGTTACCAGTGTAAACGCTAGCCGTTACGGCACCGTTATAGGCACTCTGTAACACTACAGCAGGCGTTTTCCAGTGTAGTGTGGACAAGGCCTAAGCTGAAAGCTTGTTTACAGGTGCTACCTGTGAGCACAGGGAAGTGAAGTGACTCGCTTAGGGTCACACAGTATGCAAGTGGGGGCTGTGGGATTCAAATCCAGATCTCCAGATTTGCAGCTCAGAGCCTTAAATCACTGCCCTACACCGCCGCTTTGGTGGCGTAAACTTCTATTTGTCTAACTGATACGCATATGGATAACCACTGGCCTACTGAAGGGTTACCGTTCTTCAGCCAGCTTTGCATGACTACTTTAAGAACTGCTGCTGTAAACATGTTGCATAAATAAAAGGTCTGTTTTCCGATAGCTCTACTGGTGCTATCCCAACAGTGGAGTTGCAAGCTTAGTGGAGTTACTATATGTAATGCTCTGATTTTGCTATCATGTTCCAAACATCTCATTTTAGGCCACATCCACAGTATGCACGTGTGTATTGTCACTTCTTTGTGAGCAGTTTCTCCAGCACCTATCATGGTATGTTACGCCAAAGTACTGTGTTGTACCCAGGGTCCTGAATAACCTAATTAAGGTTTTCCATCTGTGCTTTTGCCAACTGTTAGCTGCAGGTTTCTTGCCGACCCTCCATATCTGCCACCATCATATATCCTTATTTTCAAGGCCCGCTTCCCTTTCCCACATGGTTATGATTTCTGCATACACATCTGGGTTGACTTTCTGAAAAACACTGGTATATTCTGAAAACTCATTTTTAGGGCGCCCTGTTCTTCCTCATATCCCAGACTTTCCAGAAAAATGTGAGGTGTATTTGAGAGGTGTGTTTTCCAGGGCTCTATGTCTAGGTAGCGACACATCTGTAAACAGCAGCTTTAGTGTCTTCCAGGAAGGCTAAACTCGTGCATCTTTTGAAAGAATTTCAGTTTTATCTCGATATTGTTGTCCCAAATATCAAAGGCTTGCCCACTCCCATTTAAGGAAGGTCAGATCAATTTGGACTGGGTGTAAAGTCTTTATAGCCCTTAACTGATGTGTATTTACACTCTCCATTTGGAAGTTGAAACCGCTAGATCGTCTGCCACCAATAAAAGTGCCTCAAGGATCTAGAGTATTCTGAAACCACATATTTGATTTTTCCTTTTTTAACTGCTGTCACCCCCCCCCCACCAAAAAAAAACAAACAATTCCCCTATATTACTTTCTGACTCCCAATTATCTCCAATTCGGCTCTTCCTTACCTCTCATGAGGGCTGCAAACTGTTGCAGCTGGCATGCAATGTAGTAATTTATGATGGCTCTTGCATATGTAGTACTGGACTTACAAGTAAATTTCAGCAGTCCAGAAATGACTCAAGTAAAACTCAAAGCAGCAACCATTTCATTGAACGCTGAGACTAGGCAATGTCACTGCTGGGCAAACAGTATGGTCCTGAGTGCAAATTTCCTAAACATGAAATGATCACCTTCTACCACACAGTTCCACGAAATGGCTGTTGCCATGATTTCAGAGAGGAAAAAAATCAGAAAGCATTATTGCTAGACTGCTGTTACACACAGTACTGATAATTCCAATCTGTCTCTCTTGAAAGTGTTTTTCATGGGCCTTCACACGAGGAATCTGCACACCCTCATTCCTTTAATCAGAAGCTCACAGTGCAAGGAACATTTTGCACTTATACATTTTTATTCCATTTGAGAGCACCCTTTTTCTCCTGTCTTACAATATGTCCTATTTATATCTTTATTTTTGAAATAATTAAGAGTGCACACCATATAATAAGGCTACCACAAGGTAATCTTATTGGCTGTATTTGAACACCCAGAGTTTAACGGCATTTTTCTTGTGCCCAAGATGAACTAGCATGCAACAGGTACTTCTCTTTCACCAAATGGGAGATGGGGATATCAGGGTTAACAGCCGGGTCACAAAAAGTATGTTCTAGGCCAGCAAGTTGGTAAAGCAGTACCGCTACTGCTCGTGATGCTGGTAACCAGGCTTCAGGAACAAGCTTAAGTCAGCAGAGGTCAGTCAACGGAAGGACCGAGTATACCAGGACCCTTCCCTCCACCAGGGGGAGAAAGACAGGGCAGCCAGTTCGGCTGGGATACTTTCGCCTGTGTGGCTACAGGCGGCAGTACAGTCTTCAGCAGCTTCAAGGAAGGCAGAATGTTCCCTGGTAGCACGCTATGCTCTCTAGCATATGAGAGCATACACACCCTCGTCACCGACAGCCTGTGGGCTGGAAAACAGAAGAGGAAAATTCCCCCGACCAGGAAGGATGACCAATCTGGCATCCCACAGGCCCTGCACTTGTAACCCAACCACCACCTCTCACTGGATCCTATTTTTGCTGCAGAGTTAGAGAACACTCCCAACCTCACCCAGGGAAGGTGGAAGAAGCCCTGAGCGAAACAGAGGTAACGGTAAGGGAGAAGCTGGGAGACAAGGCTGGGAAGGTTGGCACAGTAGGGGGATGGTCATAGAGAAGGGAGATAAACGGATACGCCAAACAAAATAAAAATCCCCAACATGGTGGACACAATTAAAAAGGAAATGTGGTGCCATATTAAGGGACCTGGAAAAAAATGGAACTGCAGGGGCAGAAATCAGAGGTTGCAAGTAAGTGCATATTTGAAATGCATTTAAGAGTTTTTTTTTTTTCATCTGCTGCTGCAGCAACACCTACATTTAGCCATTAAATTGCTGTTACTCTTGTCGGCAAAGCCTTTAATTACTCAATTTTTGGTTATGCAGGTGAGCAAACTGGTAAACAAGTTCCATTCAATGACAGCCTGTGGGCTGGGAAACAGAAAAGGAAAATTCCCCTGATCAGGAAGGATGACCAATCTGGCAGGGGTGGCAGTATAGCACAGTGGTTTATGGCTCTGAGCTGCAAACCTGGATTTGAATCCCACAACCCTCTCTTGCATACTGTGTGACCCTGAGCAAGTCACATAACATCGTTGTGCTCCCAGGTCATACTTGTAAACAAGCTTCTAGCTTAGTGCGTCTCTCCTGGTTAAAAATAAATTTACAGGAACACAGACATAAAACATATGTCCAACTGCACAAACAAAAAACATACTTCTGACAGCTGCATATAACCATCTGTAAACAAAGCTGGCTGGTATTAGGTGTATTTTCAAGCACACTCAGTTTGACATATTATCCGAGAAAGTGGAATCCTATCCTTCCTTAAGGACCTATGCAAAATAGAACACTGGAACAAGCTATATAAATGTTCTTTTTATGTGCACATAAATAGGTTTCTTATCTATAACCATAGTTCTAGGGGTGGTATATGGTTCACTATCCACACTCTGGCACTTCCACTGGAACAGTCTAATTTGCCAGAGATCTTTAAGCTAAGCTCCTCTCACCACTTTGGCAGTGTATCCCCCCAACTACACCCTGTGACATCAGATCTTTGCATGCTGGAAGCATGTGCTTCTTGCCACGGAAGGCCAAGTGGGTTGTGTGGATGTCAACCATATACCACTCCCAGAAAGGTCAGTTACATACTTACCGTAACAGCAGATCTTCAAGAGAATCTCTTTCTCACAGGCCATACCTATGGAACTATAAGCTGCCAGGCCCAAGGACCAGATGGAAACTTTTGCAAGCAGTCAGCCAGGGGCCATCTACAATGTCAGATGTCTGCTCATAAACATGAGCAGCCCCATCTCTCCTCAGTTCCGTGCCAGCAATTATACTCAACCTCTCTGTAGGGAACCGGGAGAGAACCCAGTACGCGGCGAACCCAAGTAAAGCAGAAGGCTGCAGGTACACTAGAAGGAGCAGCAAAATCCAAAGTTTCAGACCCATAAGGTGGAATGAGGGTGGGGCGGCATGGCCTGATGAAAGATATTCTCTCCAAGTTCTCCTGTTACAGTACGACTAACTGTTCAATCTTCTTTGAGGTTATCCCTTTCCTCAGGCACACCTATGGAACAAGTACCAAGCAGTACTGACAGTCAACAGTCTGGGTAGCTGGAGCCTACAGGCTTAAGAAAGTAGGTCTTGGCTGGCATAGGGGAGCTGAGGCACTATGTCTTACCTCCCGCTACGCTGGCAACCCGTGTTCCAGAAAGACCTTGGGTCATCGGGGTGTCAGCACTGGGGATGGGACTGAGCAGGACTGCTGTCTAACGGCAGCGCCCTCTCAGGGGTGGTTGTCGCCACCCCTACCCCGGTGGAGGTCTGGTGGTGGCGAGGGCGCACAAGCCAGAGGGCATCTCAGAACGCTGCATGCGCTGTACCTCCACATGTGCATGCCCGAGAAAGGGCAGGGCGAAAAAGCACTAAAAATGTAAATTAAAAAGAAAGTGGGCCTTGCAGTGCAGTCAGGCCAAAGCCAGCCCCTTCTATGAGAGAACGTCCAGACTGTGGAGTTCAGTGAAGGTATGGACAGTACTCCAGGTGGCAGGTGCATAGATGTCAGCAGCAGAAACATTTTTAAAACAAGCAACAGAAGTGGCCACCCATCTTGTGGAATGATCACGAACCACACCAAGAAGTTCCTTACTGTACTTCCTGCAACAAAAAGCAATAGTTAGCTAGCTAGCCATTTGAACAAGCACCGTTTGGAAACTGGGGTGGCCCTCTTTCCAAGGAGCAAACAAAAAGCAGCAAGGACTTTCTGCAGTCCTTCGTGTGGTGTATATAGTACCTGAGTATTCTATGTACCTCTAGAGTATGAAGCAACACTTCCCCTGGATTGGCATGCTCAGGATAATAAACTGCAGGCTGACAGTTTGATTTAAAGTACATTCAGACACTGTTGGTAGAAACTTAGAGGACTGGTCCACAAAGACACCCTGTCTTTGTGGAAAATCAAATGAGGAGACTTGCACATTAGAGCCTGTAGCTTTAAAATCCTTCTCACAGAAGTGTTTGCAAAACAAAACGCTTTCAAAGAAAGCATAAGATGCAAGTCGCAGCTGGCTCAAAAGGAGCCAAAGTAAGCTTTTCCAAAAGAAAAAAAACATTCAGGATTCAGGCACCAGGTCGGGACTGGATTATGAATGGGAGGCTTCAGATGAAGAATGCCTCTCAAAAACGTACTATGGGCCACCTCCAGCTGAGCAGCTGTACGACCCCCCTACAGACACATGGTAAGCTGATGTGGCAGCCAGGTGCACCTTTAGAGGGGGAATACTGCAGGCCTGAAACCAGTAAGAACAGGTACTCTAGAAACTTACTTAACACGTGAATGGATCCAGGTGCTGGGAAGTGGCCCATAAAGCAAACCGTTTCCACTTCACAGAATAAATGGATCTGGTGGAAGGCTTTCTAGTAGTCACTAGAACATCAGCCACTTTTTGGAAAACCCCAAAACAAGCAATGGCTATGTCTCCAGGAGCCATGCATGCAGATGGAGACACTGGAGGTCCAGATGGACCATGGTTCCCTGTTCCTGTGACAGCAGACCCTTGCACAGGGGCAGAGGCACTGGTGGTTCCAATAGTAGCTGTTGCAGTAAGGGGAACCAGATCTGTCAGATCAATAGGGGAGCAGTGAGAGTTAGACTTGCCTCCTCTATCTGGAGCTTGAGTAGCACTCTGAATCAAAGGTTAGAGAGGTAAGGCATACAGGAACCTCCCTTTCCAAGAGAGGCACAACATGTCTAACCAGAAAACTCCACACCCTGAAATAAGCAAGCAGAAAAATGGCACTTGCGTGATGTATGTGGATACAAAATGTCCAATTCTGGACGAGCCCATCTGTCGAACAGGTCTTCGACTACCGTGGTCAGCAGTTCCTGCTCATGCATCCTGGACTGGGACCTGCTTAGCCGGTCTGCAAAGACGTTCTTAGTGCTTGGAACATGCACTGCTGACAGTTCTAGACCATGTTGCAGAGCCCAATACCAAACTCTCATTGCTTTTCTGCATAGGGGATAGGAATGAGTCACCCCACCCAACCCCAACTTGCCTGTTGATGTAATGCATCACAATGACAATGTCCATCTGTACTAGCAGAGGGCCTGGGGACAGGTGGTTCTGGAAGACATGGAGCCCATACAGCACAGCCCCACATTTACGTGCTAGGAGCTCTCTACTTGCATCCACGTACCCTGTGTCTGATGGGAGCCCAAGTGTGCATCCCGGCCCATCACTGAGGCATCTGTTGCAAGAATCTGGAGAAGTGAGGGGATCAGGAAGGGAACCCCTTTTAATAGGTCACTGGGTTCAATCCAGGACTTAATCACTCTGCACATTAGGGATGTGACTACATCCATTTGTTCTAGGTCACCTCTGAGCTGATCACACTGGACTCTCGGGATCCACTGCGGAATTTGCACATGCAGCCTAGCCAATGTGACTGTCACAATGGCTACTGTCATGAGGCCCAGCACACACACGAACATCCTGGCTGAGACATGCCGGCTGTCATGCACTAGCTGTGCTCGGACAACCAGGCAGTGGGCCCTGTCCAGGGGCAGCAAGGCTGAGCCCTGGGCCATGTTCAAGACTAATCCTAAATACTGTAGTCACTGACAAGGTGTCAACACTGATTTTGGTATGTTAAGTGTCACCCCAGGGCATCAAGCATCTGTCTGGTTCAAACTAAGGTCTTCAGGAGCTGATCCCCGGAGTGGGCTTTCAACAGACAGTCATCCAGGTAAGGGAAAACAAAGGCCTTCCCTGCAAAGGGCTGCTGTCACTACTGCCAAGCATTTGGTAAATACCTTTGGTGCAGAAGACAAGCCAAATGGGAATAATGACTGGGAACCGTTCCCCGAGGCTTCCAGATTTTGATATGGAGGTAAGCATCCTTCACATCAAGGGAATGGATCCAATCTCCTGCCTGTAACAGTGGGAGAAGGCCTTGCAAGGTGAACATTCTGAACTTTGTATATTGCATGAAGAAGTTCAGCTCCCTGAGATCCAGGACAAGCCGCAGGTCTCCTGTCCACTCTGGGACCAGGAAGTACCAAGAGTAAAAACTTGAGTGCCTTTTTTCTAAGGGCACAGGTTCTATGACCCTCATTGCAGCAAAGTCCTCCGCAAACAGATGTCCAACAGGGTGACCCCTGTCATAGTGGACACCCCTGGGATAAATTGGAACACCTTACCCAAGCAGTTTATATGTTCTGTATAATGTCCAACATGCTGGTTGGCTGGTTATAAATTAAGTGCTGAAGTATTCATAATGCTTTCTGTGCATATTAACCTAAAACAAAACTAAGAAGGCAGTTTTAATATAAGAACAAAAATGTGCCTGTTTTTTCTAGATGTAAGCAGCCCCCTTCTAAGATTTAGTTTGCAGCAGACAGCATGAGGTAATCTGACCCTGCAGGAGAGATAGGGAAGTCAGCTGAATACTGACTGAGGAAGGTGAAAGATCTCCTGGTAGTGTATGCTTTCACACCATTAGGCTGATGAAAAGCCTTAGAAACTATTGAAGCTAAGCAGTTGTCTGACTTACCATTTTGCTTTCTGTGCATTTTAATTGATGAAAATAAAATGATAAACGCAACCATGCATTTTTATACTCCTGATGTGTGGTCTGCCTGAAATTGTGTTATCCTAAACCTATGCTCAGTGACAAGGTGTTCTGAAGAATACTGGGTCACTAGTGGTGGATGATCTGGTATGTTTAGAAGCTCCAGAACATGGCCCTGTTCTATGATTTCCAGAACCCATGCATTCATTGTCACTTTCATTCACTAGAAATACCACCAATAGCTTAATCTGGTTCAAGGTCAGCTGGCATTCATCTGTATCCCCCTCCCCCGGGTCGTGCCTGAAAATAGGCAGGATTTGTCTAGTGCACTTACCTAGTCAACAAAAAAACTAACTTCCTTCCACTGGTTTACATGGAGGGAGAGGTGATCCTCTACAACCACCCCGAAGGTAAATGTGGTTGGTGGGGAGTATAAGGGGTCCGACAGAGCCGGTTGGGGCAGCTCCCCCTGTGCCATCACCTCTAGGAGCATCTGAATGGGTGGAACGGAGGGCTGGAAAGGCTCCTGCTCTCTTGCACCTGCTCTGCTGTCTGGCTGCTGGGCCCTAACTGACACCAGCTGGACGAAAAGGACCCCTGGCTCCTACCCCTAGGCTGGATATGTTAAGAGGGAATGTACAGACTTCAGAGTTCTGCCCGAGGCCTGAAGAGTGGATGGAATATCAAGGATCTTCAAACCAAACAACTTATGTCCTCTAAATGGGGCTCTGAGAATGAACTGCTGCACATCATTTGCAAACCCTGCCACCCTAACCCAAGAGCATCTCCTGAGAAAGATGCCAGAGGATGCAGCCCCGGCAGAAGCATCTGAGATATCATAGGCTGTGCAGAGCAAATGCTTGCACACATCAGCCCTAGCAGTTTGGGCTTTGAGAAGCTCCTGTTTTGTGGTGCCCTCTTGTAAGGCTTGTGTAGCTGCCTTGGCCTTCCTCCAGAGGGTGTTTTGGCACTTCGTCATCTGGGCCTCGTAGTTAGCAATATGAAGGCCCAGTGATGATGAGGCAAAGGTCTTTTTGCCTTAAACATCCAACCTCCTGTATTCTTTATCAGGAGGCAGGGAGCTCAGAAGCTACAGTACCCTGGATCTATCATGGGTAGCATTAATAACCACGGAGTCTGCCTCAGGATGGGTAGCATAAAATGCCTTCCCAGAAAGGGTCATTTACATTTTATCTGCTTTTCTGGGTATACCTGGAATTAATTGCCAGATACCAGGCAGTAAAGATGGTATCCTCTAATTCAGGGAGCAGAGGTGGCACCACAACTGCAAGAGAGTCTGACAACTCCAGTAACTCTAGAATATTTTTCTTAGTAGTGTCCTGTTCCTCCCGATCAAAGTCAGTGGCAGCTTCCAACTGCTGCATCGTGATGAGGAAAGTGGGATCCTCTGGAGGGGAACTTGATTTGTTGATCACCAAATCCTCACTGCAAGTAGACACCATGGAGCAGGTGCCCATCATAGGTGCTGTTAGCATAGTTTTCAGCCTCCTCATGCCTGTTTTGGGTGGATCATGGTGTCGTCCGTCTGAATCTGCATGACCTGACCTGACGAGAACAGCAAATTCTGTCAGCGCCAGATGTGCTACACAGAGCTCAAGCAGGTTTACGTGGTGACAGGACTCCTGGGGTGACCAGAACCGTAGGCTCTGTAATTTCCCAGGTGCTTTCCCCACCCACCAGTGACGCATCATGAGTGTGACAGTCAGATCGGGTGGACTATCAAGATTCCTTCCTCCAGGTATTCTGGGATCAGCCATCACTGGATGGCATCCCATATTGACTCTGTCACTGTGACTAGCCAGTCCAAGTAGTGTAGGCGCTGAGACCACTGACGACCAAACTACCACTGGAGGTGGTGCATCTGCCAGCAGGCCCAACGGACCACGCTGGTGCAGGACGCCATGTATCCCATCAGCTTCAGGAAATCTTGGGCAAGGCGCAAGAGCCCAACCTGAATAGACTGGGCACAGGATGGAAGATCGAGTGTCCAGTCCACAGGAAGGCGGGCCTTGGCCCACAGGGAGTCTAGTTCTGCCTCAATAAACTTGATCATCTGTGTGGGTACCAGTTAAAACTGGTCTGAGGTGACCAAAAGGCTCAAGTTTTGGCAAGTCTGGAGAGCCAGGTATCTGGACCTCTCTGGACAAACCAACTAACAGCTAGCCATCCAAGTAGGGGTACATCCCGACCTCCATCCACCACTGCCATGCACAACAGCACAACATGCTAAGAGGGCAGAAGCTGCTATACCTGTATGCAACCACAACTGCAGTAGTTTGATCCCCAGTCAGGGCTAGAGCCCTTATAATGTGAAAACTCATTTTTTCTGCCACTTTTGCAAGGAGCTGAGCAATCGCCTCCTGAAGGTCGAACAGCATGTCCTACAACACCCTGGTTTTCCAAGATGCATGGAAGTGGTAATGCGGGAGAGCCTCGAAGTACAGAGGTAACCTACTGCCAACTACATCCAGCACTCACTTGTCCGCTGGGACAGTGGACCAATGTGGCAAGAAGCGACGTAGCCGACCTCCGATGGGTGGAGGGATGACAACCCCCTTCCCCGACCAGTCATTGGGCAGCTTTTGTGGGGGCACCAGTGGCTGCAGCCAGAGGGACACTACTGCCCCTGCAACCCCTTCTCAAGACCCCGGCCCCCCGACTTCTGCTTGGGATGCCAGACCTGGTAGTGCCTCTGCTGGGGCTGCTGCCGAGGGGGGCTGTAGTGGAAAGGACCAATAATGGAAAACCTGTTTCTTAAGTTTCTTTTTTCATGTCCTTCTGGAATGACACCATAGAATCCAGTGTGGCACTAGACTTCTCAATACAGGTGAGATGTCCTTCCACTTCAGGGCCAAACAAGTCAGTATCCAAGAGGAGGACATCAGCCAGCTTGTACTGGATGCCTGCCATGAAGGCAGACAGGCCCTGTGACACATGGAGACAGCCACTGCCATGGCATGGACACATGAACTGCCCATGTCTATGGCTGTCTTGAAGCTGGTGTTTAGCCAGCAACTGACCCTGGTCTCTGATCTCTGTCACCACCAACTGCTGATCAGCAGGGAGGTGAGGGAAGATGGTATCAGAGACTCCCATCAGGGAGTGACCAAAGCTGGCCATCATCATGGTATAACTGATATCACAGCATACACTTTCTAACACTAACATACACAGTGGTGTGATCAATCTTACGAAACTCCTTGTCCAGAGGCTTGTCCATGTCACCCTGACATCTGGACTTTTGGATGGTTGGTCCAAAAACCCAGAAAGGGACCCAGTAGGCACCACATACTTGTGGACCATATGCACAGAGGTTGCCAGGCCGGATGCAGCCAAAGCTCCATGGCTGGCCCCAGAATGGTTGGAGCTATGGGAAAGATAACCATCAGGAATCGTCCCAGTCCAAAATGTCTGTAAAAAGGGGGCTTAGCCTTTTTTTGGACTGGCTCTAAAGGAACCAACATGGACTTCAAGATTAGGTAAAGCGCCCTGAAGGACAAATAGATACACTTGGTAAACAGCTCCTGGACCAAACTCCAGTTACGGTGGGGAGTCCCAGAGGAGGCCATGGACTCATGGTCAGAGTTGTCCGAGGACTCCTAAAACAGTCCTCAGCTGTTGCTCACCAGAGACCACCCCGGTATCCTCCCCAGGCATGATGTGCACGGACACCTGGCCTATCACGCTGGTGTGGGCCTCCATGGTTGGTGCCCACCTACATCTGCAGTGGTGGCAGCTCCATCTAAAAAGTTGGAGTGGCAGATGCGGGAAGCACTTACGTAGCATGGATGAACATGGGCCCCGCTAGCAGTTGTCAAGTGAGCAGAGGTCTAGGGAGTAGAGCCCTGCCTCACGATGGCCTACTGTTGCCAGAGGAGCTCCCTGTTGCACAAGCACAGTTTGCGACTGTGCCACTCCTCAGCCGAGGAGCAGGAGGACGAGGGGTGTGGATGGCAATGCCTCCAGGTCAAGTGGGATCAAGAGTAGGAATGCCTCAACTGAGATCTGAGAACTGAAAGAATGGAAGAATAAACAAACAGATTTTGAAAACTCTGAGACAAAGTTCAACTATGGCACACAAAATCCTAATTGGAAGCCTCGAAGGAGGAGACTTGTTCTTCCAGTGGAAAGAAAGATTTGATGTCATGGGGCAAAGTTAGGAATATACCACCCAGGTGGTTGGAGGAGCTTAGCTTAAAGACATCTGGCAAATCAGACTCTTCCAGTGGAGCTGCCAAGGTGAGGAGAGTGAACCTTATCCGCGACCACAGAACTGTAATTACTGCCCTGGAGTGGAGGCAGTAGATAGACTTTCTTTTAAAAATGAAAGTTTGGCAATCACCTTCCTGTTTAAAAAATATTAAAAAAAAAAAAAAGGCGAGCAAACACAGCAATGGGCATTACCACTTGCCACATTGATGACCCAGTTCAGAAGCGAAATCGGGGCCAAGGGTCAGCCAGGGGATGAGGAACGAGCATCCAAGGGACCACTCTCCTCCTCCAGGGGTGGAAGGATGTGGAGCTTGGCATGTGCCCGACCCCTAGCCGAGGCTAGGGGAAGACAGTCCAGGGCCACCAGAGGTGCATAGAGGTGCAGTACCCATCGATGCACATCAGCAGGAAAGGAAAATTACGTACCTACCGTAATTCTTGATCTTCTCTTGTATCTTCACCATTCATTACTTACTAGGTATGGCGGAGGCACGCACCGCCACGGGAGCTTTTTTTTTTTTTTTTTTTAAGTTGCTCAACGGCCCCGGCCTCGAAGCGACGCCATGCGTCATACGCGAGGGGCGGCCGTTAGTAGCGACCGACTCCTCCTCCAACTCAGTTCTGTGGGCCGGAGAGGCAAAAGTGAAAGCAGAAAATATAGATAGCGAGGCAAGATAGCCGAGGGATAGCAAAGCAAGGAAGAATGAACTGAAAAGGAATAAGCCGATGGAGGAAGGACAGAGGAGATAAGAACATCCCTAGCCTAGGAGTGCAGGGCCTCCTTACCTGGGCGACTCTAGGAGGAGAGATGAGTAAGGAAATGAGAAAATAGAAGAAGAAGAAGAAAGAAGAGAGATGGGATGTTGAAGGGACCAGAAGGCCGAGCATAGTTAGCTTGTAGCTGAAGGCTCGACTAAAGGGGAAGCAAGAATCCCGGAGATAGAGCTGAAGAGAAGGTTCACCGAACCCGCTAGACAGACTCAGGAGGGCATAGTCCTCATCTTCAACATGCCATTGTTCTTGACACCACCTCGGCTCCTGGCCGCGGAGGCCTTAAGTGGAGGACAGCAGAGGAGGAAGAATAAAACCCGAGCAGCATGAGCGCTGCTCAGGGGTTTAGAAATAGAAAATGTAAGCCTTTCAGGCGTTTCAAGATAGAAATGGGACTCAGACTGACTGGCTAAGGCCGGCCAAGGCTTAGGCTGGCTAAGACTGCATATGGTCAGCAGAGCTCTACTGTAAAAATTGTCCAGGAGGACACTTAAAGGGAGAAACCACTAGCAAAACAGCGAGAAGGATAGCCTACCTTCTCATTTGCCTTCTTGTTTGATTTCTCCATTTTTTTTTTTTACAGATAAAAATATTTTTTTTTTTTTTTTTAACTAGATGCATGACCCAGATACCAAGATGCCTATAGCAGTCGGAGAGAGTTCCCTCAGCATTTTTTTTTTTTTTTAAAGAGAAAGGAACAGACGTACTCGTTCCTCTGCTCTGCAAGGTAAGAATAGAGGGGGGAATCAGATTTCAGGGCAACTATCTGAACACGGGATTGCAGGATCAAAACTGAATAGCCTGAGCCAGGCCAAAAAACCCCAGAGGTATCTTGCCATAAGAATAGCAAGAGATAGTTGTATAGTCTGATCGCCAATGCAATCCACGAGATGGCCCATGAATCTTAGAGTAAGTAATTTTTCTGGATTTAGCCCCCAAGAAAGATCATATTTTTTTTTTTTTTTTCAGAAAATTTAAGAATTTTCCTATATTTTATATAAATGCAGAGAGAGGAAGGAGACGGAGGGGGAGAAGCCACAGGAAGAGGCACTGAGGGATGGTGGGCGGGTGTAGTAGTGAATGGTGAAGATACAAGAGAAGATCAAGAATTACGGTAGGTACGTAATTTTCCTATCTTCCCTTGTCAATCTTCACCATTCATTACTTCCTGGTGAGTACAAGCTCCTCTTCCCCTGGAGGAGAGAGGCCATACCCTGAGGAACAAGACCCCAGCCTTCTGCTGGTGAGAAACAGAAGGAGAAGACCTGGCTTATTCAGAAAGCCTAAGAGGGAGAAGAGCTAGGAGGTGCCTCCGAGGGCTGAGGAGACGGAGGGAGCCCTGTAAAAGTCTCTAGCTCTGGAAGAGAAAAGACGGTCCCCGGAAGCGGAGCAATTACCCCTCGCCGGGCCAGGGGTGACAACCTGAAAGACGAAGCCATGCCGTCCGCCTGATGCAGATCGCTGTCCCCGCAAGCCTGGAAGCCACCTCATTGGCGCCATAAGATGCCCTTGCTTGGTGTCTTGCCAGCTCCAGGCCTACATGGAGGCACAGGCTTGTCTGGTTTGTCTTATCAGGCATAGATGCCAGCAGCTGGGACATCATCAACCACAGATGCGGTTGTGAGGCAGCATGGTGAGCCTGATGTGATGCAATACATGCACTCGCCGAGCAGAAGAGAACACTCTTAGCCCCAAGATCCGAACTGGAGAGAGTCCGATCCGATGGTGGTCGTCGCCAGGCAACGGCCCCCAGAAGGAGTATCCAGGTATACCAAACCTGAGGACGGGTTGGGAAGGGAACCTAGAGACTCAGAGGGGGCACAATACCTACGCTGGCAGTCCGCCGGGGCTGGGGAAGAAGCGGCAGGGGACTGCCATGACCGGATAGACGCCTCCTGGAAGGGGATAGGCCAGGAAGGTACCACCAGATGCTGGGCACTGAATTCACCAAGGAATTCACGGCTCCGTTCGGTATTGTCTCTTCGAACGTAGGAAATCCGGAGATCCCTCACCATCCTCGAGAGGAAACGCTGATATTCTGTGAAATCAGCATCGGAGGACAGATGAGCAGGGGGTTCCTCTCCCTCGTCGGAGGGAGACGAGGATGATGGGGAACTGGAATGCCCAGAGGATTCCTGCGGCGGTGGGGAGAGTCGAAAGACCCGCTCATGCATGTACCTAACGTATGAGGGGAAGGCCGCCGCAGAACCCCTGAACTGCTCCCAGGATAACGGACCTGTAGGGCCGACATGGCCTGGGAGTGGGGGTGGTGAAGGCAGAGAGATGGGAGAGGGGCACCTCCGCGGAGGCAACTGCTCTCTGCGAGGGCTCTGGAATCCGGGGAAAGGAGCCCTGGAAAGGGGATCCCGGATATCAGACCAGGCCGCAGAACGGAACTCTGGGGAAGCGGAGCCTGGAAGAGCCCTGGGGGAGAACCTCCCCTGTGACGACGCCGGGACTGCATGGATCAGAAGGGCAGTCCACTAACGCCGCCGAAGGACACCCTAGAACCCTGGAGGGAGGCGAGGCTCTGCACTTGCTCCTGGCCACCCCTGAGGTGGCCAAGGAAGACCGAGCAGCAGACCCCTGCCCTCGACCCCTGGACTCAGAGAGGGCCTCCTCCCACCACAGCGTCCCCCTGTCCCTAGAGAGTGACAGCACCCGTAAAGGTAGCTGTCACCGGGCCTCCAGAGAGGGAGCCTCCCCTCGCGCCACCCCCGCCTGCCCCCAGGGCCCCGGCCACCCCCAGCCGGGGAACCCTCAGGAAGCGACGAAAGGGGACAGAGAGGAGGCCGCCTGCGCCGCCTGGCACCTCTAGCCACCAGGAACCCAGACTCGAAGAGTGGGGGTGCCAGGATGGGTCCACGTCTGAATCATCGCCTCCGAGGAGGACGAGACCAGCAGGACCTCAATGCTGGCCACCCCAGGGGTCCCAGGCTGAGGGCCTGAGACAGCCCAGTACCAAGGCGCGCTCGCCTCCCTCACGCCGGTAGCAGCAGGCCTAGCTCCCACACCCCCCAGCAGCGCCCGGCGAGGCGCGGCACCGCCTGGAGAAGAGACCAGGCCCACGCGCGGAGCACGTCCGGAAGGCGAGCGGCACCACCGCAGCGCCGCCCTGTCCATCGACGCCGCGAAACAGGCGCCAAGGCCCAAAGCGGCACATGACAGCGCCGCCCGATCCTGGCGCCGGCAGGCGCCGGGATCGCGGCGTACTGTGGCGCTGCTGATCACTGGCGCCATAAGCGGCGCGGGACTCAAGCAGCACGGAAATGGCGCCGTCGATCACCGGCACCGCGAGCGGCGCCAGGATCCAGCGGCGCGAGGCGGCGTCGAGTCCACCCGAGCTAGGCCCAAAAGACGAGGGCCCGCCACGGGGAGCCTGACCTCCGAAGAGGTGACTGCCGAGGCGGTGTCGGGCGCGCATGCCCCGGAGGGACTCACGACGCCCCCTCGACACCGCAGAAGGGCCTCCTCCTCGGCAAGAAAAGACGAGAGACCCCTCCCTCCTCAGACCGTATAGGCCCGGAGGGACCCGGGGGAAGGGCCTAGAGACCTTACCTGAGAATCCCTTGAGCGACGTCGTCCCCCGAAGGTCGGCGGGGCTTTGCCGAGCTTGAACGCGCGGACTTCGAGGACACGGCGGTCCATGGAGAAACAGGCGTCGCACGAATCCATGTCATGGTTGGGTCCCAGGCAACGAAGACAAACGTCATGCCGGTCCGAGACGGAGAAATGCCGGCCACAGTAACACCGACGCATAGGGGCGCGGCCCGTCTTCGAAACACGTTTAGCTCCGGACCCGGACATAACGCGAAATCAACAAGAAAAAACAGTAGAAAACACACCGCGCCGCTTTAGAAAGAAAAAGAACGGTCTTACCGACGGCGCCAGTGTGTGGAAAGAGGAGCCGCTGACGAGTGGAGAATGGACGCCCGAACAGGTGCTGCCTCGACGGCGGAGAAACAGAACTAAGTTGGAGGAGGAGTCGGTCGCTACTAACGGCCGCCCGCATGACGCCGCTCTCGAGGGCGGGGCCAGTAGGCAACTTTTTAAAAAAAATTTCGTGATTTGCGTCGCGCCCGCTTACACCCAGGAAGTAATGAATAGTGAAGATTGACAAGGGAAGATCATGCGTCATGACAGCACTGCACGTCCACACCTTCTCCTGGGAGAACAAAGTAAAACATCCAACCAGCAGGATGTGACCTGTCTCCCACACTCACCTATCCAGGCCTCGTTCAGCAAATGGGGGCAGGGGGGCCCTGGAGGCAGGCACAGGTCAGAGTAAGCCCAGGAGAATGCTGGGGTAACGCAGCTGGGGGCGGGCGGTGACTGGTAGAAGAGAGCCACTCGGACAAGTGAGAAAAAAGAATAGCAAAAAAGAAAAAAAAAAGGAGCCTCCCAATGCCCATAGAGTAGCGTGACACGCTCCCATGAGAGAGACGCAAGATCAGGATTGAGCCAAAGATGCTGGCAAATGGCCAGCTGAGAATCAGATGTGCTGGTAGTCCGTCCTCGTTCAGCTGGGTTCAGCGTCGCACTTCTGCAGCATCTGTATCCACTGTGATGGAGGTGTGCGCACCATAGTGTGGTAGGAGGGTTCCAAAGGACAGGAAATCAAAGTCAGGCTCCATTTTTTTTTGTACTTTATTTCAATCGAAAAAATAGGCTCTCTGCTATTTCGTACAATATTTGTAAGGTGGTGCAACCTAAAATATAGAAATCTGGACCTCGTACAAGGTGCACCCACCTAACTCAATTCATCCACACCTTTTAGGTCCGTGATACTAATCTCTTAGCTGGTATACCTTCAAAGATTTGAAGAAATAAAAATCAATATTTTATAGTGCAAAATCTTTTAATTTTTAAAATCCAGAAAAATTCCATACAAAAAGGACAAGCATACCCATTGACAGTTACAAAAATGCTACAGCAAAAAAGCCTTACATTGCACTACATCTTAGCATGGTTTCTGGATTTTAAACACTAAAAGAAAAAGATTTTTGCACTATAAAATACGGATTTTGTTTCTTCAAATCTCTGAAGATACACCAGCTAAAGGACTAGTATCATGGACCTTAAAGGTGTGGATGAATTGAGTAGGTGGTGCACCTTTGCATGGGTCCAACTTTATATTTATTGCATTTTGATAAAATAGCAGTGCAAAGTTACATCCAGTTGCCAGACATCATATACAACTTAGGATCCATCAAATGGAACAGGTTTGGAGCAGTCAATAAGTCATATTCCTTATGTTCTATAAACAGAATAGCTGCACCCTACATGGAATAGGGGTTTGTTCAAAGACAAGAAAAGTCCAAACATGTATTACATTCAACTTTCAGAAGCTGATGCAATCCCTTCCCAAACATTATGATACCCATACATCGTTAGCCTTCAGCCAAGGTCCCACCATCCCAGAGAACAACCTTAAACAGGAAAACCAACCAGATATACCATAACTATATGTACTCTGATACCTGTTTTACTGCCTGTATTTCTCCATGTAATGTCTCTCCGGGGTTGCCCCTGAAAGAGAGACCTTTGGGGCTCAGTGGGCCTACCCGGTCATCAAAATTTAATAAATCGGGCCGGCCCGTTGGCACAGCGGTGGGATTTCCGCTTGCGACGCCGGCGATCCGGGTTCGGGAATGGACCCGAGTCATCGGAGCGCCGGCCAGGGGGAGAAGGATAGAGCGTCCTTTGGACTACTCTCCTTCTCTGGGAGGGAGGGTGCGGGCAGCATCCGGAGCACTGAGGACTCCTGGTGGAGACCGGGAGTTCTCACGCTGCCGTACTAATCTTTGGGGGGGCAGACACCGGCGACATTGCACGTCCCCGCCTCAAGGAGAAAAAGTAAGGAGGAAAATAAGGAGGGGGGATCCTCCATCTAAGTGAAGCCTCCCCAGGCTTCAATTCACCCCTGTCACCGCACTCCCAACCAGTTACTGCTCCGGGGCACTGGCATTAAGGGGAACCGGTGCTCCAGCCCCGCCCTCCGGGGGGTAAGCCGGGGGTGACCGGGAGGGGCAGCAAATAGACAGGTGGTGCGAGCTCCGGGGGCCGTGACTAGGCCGATCAATGGAGGACCCCAAAGAAAAAGTAGAATTTAAAAAAAAAAATAAATAACTAAATAAATAAATAAATTATGTTGAGTTATATTCAATCACAGAACTAGTATGAAAGTTAAACATTTAACTTTAATTTGTGAACAGGGTAGAACAGTCTAATCAGAAGAAAAATCTCCAGAATGTAAACTAAATTAAGTCTACCACTATTAGCCCTTCAGTCACAGATATTTCTCAGGTGTTACTATTCTCCCCTTCTGAGCTTAGATCATCCGGCACATGTCTCTGAAATGGAATGGAACTACGGGCCGCTTCAAACTCTTGCTGGATTTTCTCAACCCGTTTCCCAGCCTCTCATGGGTCTGTGAACTGTTAGGTGTGGCCCCCCCGTAGAAGATACGAAGACAGGCCGGCATTAGTAGAGAGTGATTAACTCCCAGTCTTTTCAGCCATGCCCCAATGCCATCAAATTTTTTTCGTCAGGCCTGAGTGTCGAAAGACATGTCAGGGAACAGATGCACGGTACTCCCAGCATAGTTCAACTGTTCCACAACTCGAGCCACGTGGAGCATCTGATCGACAGTTTACCCCCACTTGTTACCAACAATACAGTTCGGTGTAAGTCCTGTTGTGCTTCTACTGACCGAGGTGTTATTCAATAGGTCTGAACAAAGGAGGTAGTGAAATCTGCACTCAGATTCAGAGCCCCCAGGAGCTAATTCTTCAACAATGACAGAGCTTCTCGACCCTCTAGTAGGCCAACAATCTAACACTGAAGACATGCCGAGCCTTTTCTAGTGCCTCCAATCTATATCTGAGGTGGGAATTTTCCTGAATTAGTTTGTTGGATGCCGAAAGGGCTAGAGTGGCTTGCGCTTCAGCTGAGGCCGCAGATTTAGAAGCAGCCTCAATTTTAATGTCTTGCTCCCCAATCCGGCTTAGTATTGCCTCCACCTTATTGTTGATGGCCTGCATTGACACCTGTAAAGCCTTCCACAGCAGATTCGGTCCCGAAGATTCAGGCAGAAGTGCTTGGGCCGGTGTCTGTGCCGGAAGCTGTGATTTAGTGCTAGTCTGACCACTCTTATTTGTTCTGTCCATAGTCTCACTGCACACCAATCTGCTCCTTGTAATGCCAACTATCGAGTACTAGTGTCTTCTACTTGATACTGCAAGTCTGTGTTCGAAATTTAAGTAACAAGTTCTTCCAAAATGCGGAGCTGAGACAAATCGTCTACTCTATAGGTGTACTCAACAGCACCCCAGTCAGGCTCCATCTTAATGACAGCTGCAAGCTGGTACACCTGGGAAGCGTCAGCCCATAAACAAACTGCCTGCTTTGGAGCCTTACTGTTGCCGGGGAAGTGAGACAGATACCTACCACAAAAGGAAAGATCAGTGAAGCTGGCACCTGTGACATCATTAATGGTGGATGATGTGAGGTAATCATTGGAAGGCCAGAAAATGTGACATGTGCCTAATCAGGGACAGAATGACTTCTCTGGAAGAAAAAAACAATCTGAGTTTGAACACCGTCCCCCAAAAAAAAAAAAACACATATATGGCATTTTGTCCACCAGCACAGATCTGCCTAAAATGTAGGGCTGGGATGCTCTTGGAGACCTCACAGTCCCATCAGTCCCTACCCTCACTGTTCTCCCGGATTTCAACATAGAGAGGGACCACAGAGTGTCAACGACCGTCACGGAGATAGTACTGTTTTTTATCCTGATTTTCTCCCGCCAAATCTATCCCCACCCAGAGTGTGATACGACAACGAACGTATTCAGTGATCCTTCCAGCACAGGAGCAAGCTCCCTGTCCCTCCACTAAGTTAATGCTGCAGCGCCAGACAGTCAGCACCATCGGGGTTTAAGGCATGCTCCAATGACACTTTTTTTTTAATATAAAGCAGAAATTAGTCCACAAAAACAATAAAAGTATTTTCTTTTTATTAATTTAATAAAGATCATACAATCAAAAAAACTGGATGCAGTATATAAGGGTACATAAATAACTGATGAGGATGCCACTCCTCAATACAATCCAAGTAAAGAAACGAGTCATACCACATCAGTAAGATACATCCTTGAGGTGTTTCCAAAAGAATCTTAAAATGCATATTTAGTAAAAAATATACTGTGGTTAGTAGCACAGGAACTGCATGAATCATACATTTCAAAGTTAAACTAAATATTCCATCCTTCACTATTAGGAAATAAATGGTTCATGCTTTCTTTACCTTAGTTTTTACCAATAAAGGTATTCCCTATACATATATAGGCTCCGCCTTCCTCATTTAGGACTTACGAAGTGTTTGGCAGGAGAAAATTATAAATCATCTGATTTTCTACATCTGGGGTAGAAGGGCAGAGTTAGAAAGAACACCCCGGGCCCATTACCTTATAAACCCAAATAAACACAACAGTATGACCCACTGATATGATAGTCTCATCTTTTCCACGATTACCACAGTGAACTAAAAAAGGAAAAGAAAAACATTTTACTAAAGTCATTAGTGGTTAAGAGATTACAGACTGAACAGTAGTGAGTCAAACCTGAACCCGACTCTATCTTCAAGAGTCTCCATTGTCCTCTCTAATTCTGATTGGGACCCCTCATTCCTGCAGTGCTGTGGTGCAACTCCACGTTGGACCCATTTCAGAGTCTCCTCTGGATCCAAGAAAATATATTTTCTCCTCGTGACGATTCTCAGACGGACAAGGAACATCATTCCATGCACAATCTCACCTGAGCATGGCCCTTCTGGCAATCAAACCGCTTATTTTTTTCCTGTCGGGTCACATAGCTGAGATCTGGGTATAGGGAGACCATCCTGCAGCAATGTCTTTTTGCTCCATACCAAAGCTAAGATGAAAACTCTGGTTCCGACGCCATCTAGGATCGCCACAATGGCACTTGGAGCCTCAGGATTTTCTGGTCGACCCCTTCGAGTCACACAATATGATTTTTGTATATTGAAATGGCAATCCACCAGGGCTTGCCCCAGCTGCTGTTCAAGCCACTCTTATAAGGAAAAGCCCCAGATGGTCACCCTCACTTTGTTCTATTCAGCAAGCCTATTATCCACAAGTTGGCTGCCCTGGTCTGGTTTTCTAATACCTCTAATCGAGATTTTAAATGAGTATTTTCCTTAATAGTGTCGGTGGCCCTCAAAGCTGCTTCTGAGCTCTTACCGGACTCAACCGATTCCACTTTCATGGATGATGGATCCGTTTCTAAAGTACTGACTCTTACTTTGAGTGAGTCCAATTCCTCTGCAAGCCCGGTCACAGATGCAATAAGGTGGTTGATTTTTTGACCAAGACTCTGCAGAGTTTCCTCCTAGCTGGTAGCAGTTTCTGCAAAGTTGTAGACATGGGCAGACTGCGTGGTAGGAAGGGTCAGAGCATTTTTGCCTTTTGCTCCATCGGTCGGGCTCGCTATCCTTTTTCGGGTTTCCAATTCCTGAAATCTTCTGATTTTCAAATATCTAACTACTCCTGCCAAAGTGTCAATAAAGTCAATGTTTTAAGTGTGCGATCTAACCCTATGTGTGGAGCGTTAGACCACTCCCAGCCACCATATTGGTCGGGCTCCACTGTGCGCCCCCCCCAAATTAGTTTTTTTTCTTAAGCAAAAATGTATTTCTTAGATTCATATTTAGTATGTTTTTAGTTCTCAGGTACTGTCAAAACAGCTTTTACAGCTAACTTTGTAAGTAATGACTCGTGTCAAACATGGCTGCCACTCACTAGGTTTCATTTCTTCTGCCGAGCTTACCTGCTGAATATACAGTACATGCTAGATTCGTGCTGGAGATGTATTAGGATGGCGCAACCACGTTTTGATGATAAACAGCACAACACTGTACTATTTTATTTTTTCATGGTGGGCATGGCATAAGAGTGAACTTTTAAAAACTTCAATATCCGTATCTTGGTTCAGAATTAAGAAAATGAGAAGTAAAATGTGCATCTTGATATTTTTGCCATGCTGTATGCATTGAAAACAAACTACTGTGGCTAAGAAATATTGTTGCCCGTACGTCATACCCCAGCATACCCTGAGTTAGTGCCCCCAAGCACCATTACTTCCCAGCAGGGATAACCGCATTCTGCCCTGCCTGGTCACAAGTGTTCTGGCTCCAGAGTTTGCTCCCGAATCCCATTTACAACATGGCAAGTCTCACAGGACTCTTCGATTACATTTCTAATTTTCTTAATAAAAAAAAACGAAATTTAAAGTACTGTGATCTAGTAGTTATACTGCAGTATCGACCTCAGCACCAGACGACAGGTTTGAATACCATCACCGCTACTAGCTTACAGAGTTAAGTCTGATCAAGTTATTTGACCTCCCTGTACCTCTAACTTCTAGCTGTAAAACTGGAGTTACCAAACAAGACAGTTACATCTCAATCAGGCTTTCTTGAGCAAAATAAATAAGTTAAACGTAGTGCGACTCTTGATTATATTAACAGGAAAAAAAAAAAAAAAACGGCATAACAGCAGCCTACAATAAATCTGCTCTGAAATTCATAAGGTAAGACAGATATTGCAGCACAGGACCAGTGGTGATGCCATCAAACACTGTGAAAGCAGCTCTCCCACTGTAAGTATAGGGGATATTCCTGTTGGCAACAATGCTGCTTAGCAAACAAAGGACTGAGCAAGGGGAAGCCCCAAGTACTATGAGAGCGCTGTTAATTGCACTGCACTGCTCCTTACCCCACCCCAATCACCTACTCCTGCTGACTGGGTCTTGCTGCGCATTGCCATGACCTCAGCCTTGTCAGCTGCTCCTTCGCCATCTCAGCCGAAGGCATCCTGCACAGAGGAGAGCCCAAGGGTACTGATGTTCATCATGCAGACAGCTTTGTGCACATTCTACCTGTCCCCGATTTAATCCCTCAAGTCCCTCCCTCCACCCTATAGCATCAGTGTTGTCTACTTCGTTCTCAAGACATCACAGCATTCCTGCAGCAAGAGGCAAGCTCCTTGGCCCATCTGCAAGGTCACTGTTGTCCTGGTTCTTGCTGCTAACCCTCCTCAACTTTGGTCCACTGTCATAACTGGGTCACGTTATTTCGCCACAGCAATTATATAAAATATAAATAAATCGCTGTTCAGTAGCAGTCTTTGCATGACTCAGAGAACCCTACTTATATAGCAGCTACCCTATCTCAGCTTTGGCTACTCACTTAAATGGGCATGAGATGGTAAAAAGAATTTGCTATGACCTGCTATACTATATGAGCAGAACGTGTCGAAGACACCACATCTCCAAAACCATCACTAGTCTTCTCAGGTCTCTAGCCAGGCTACTACTCCTGTCGGGGATATCAACCCAACCCTGGCCCGAATACCTTAATACCTTGGTAGCATCCCCAGGCCCCCCCACTGAGCTACCAAAAGGTCTGAAAGATTACACACATAAACATATGCAGCCTCAGACCTAAAATAAATGAAGTCCAAGCCTGGATGGATCTCAACAAACCAGATGTCCTTGCCATCTCGGAAACCTGGTTAAAAGCCCACATCCTGGACCATGAGATACAAGTTCCAGGTTACAATAGCTTCCCTGACGGACCGAGTATCCAAGAAGGGGAGAGGACTAATCTCACAAAGGTTGAGCTTTCGGTGTAGCCCCTAACCCTTGAGACCAATCTCACTGCCGAGGGAGAGGGTATATACATCCGTATAACCCTAGGACAAGCCAAACAGCTTATAATCTGATGTGTCTACCACCCACCAAAAACAGCCATCCAATCCCTGGAGGCCACTGCTAACTTGCTCGCTGGCAAGGCAGCTACGGAGCAGGTTATCCTGGGTGACTTCAACATAAATTGGACTCAAGACCCTGGCCAGGCAGTGATGTCCTTGACTCAAGAAGCAGGTCTGACGCAGGTCATCTCTGAACCGACCAGACTGAACTACAAAACCAGGAACCACACCACCCTTGACTGGGCTTTGGTGTCAAATCCCTCCAACATACAGTGTGTGGGCACAATGGCAGACTCCCTGAGTGACCATTCCCGATTTTCTGTATGTGGAAAAACAGACCACCAAGGTCCAGCCAAGAATCCTCTCCCCGAGACTACTCCAAATTCTCAGAGCTGCAATTCAATAACTATCTAAGTAGCCGGACTGGAACCCCATCAATGCTCTCCCAACTCTTTCTGAGGCCTTGTTATACTCCAGGTGAAACATAGCTGCCAATCTCCCAGCCCTATCAAGAGACTGAGGGTAAAAGGCAGCTGCTACAAGTGGATCACTCCCTCCCTTAAAGCCCTCATGGCCACTCAGGACAAAGCCTGGAAAAAGTTTAGGCTCTCCTCCTCATCGGCAGATCTTGCGGATTACAAAGCCCTTAGAAACAAAGCCAAGAGAGCCATAAAACTTGCTAAGCGAGAGTACCTAACACACCTCCAGAAATCCAGCCTGGGCAACCCTAAGCAATTCTGGAACCACGTTAACGATCTTATCAAGGGGAGTAAAAAGCCTGAATCCTGCCCCATAGAGATCAACGGTCAGCTCTCAACTGACTCTTCTCAAATATCTGCTGCCCTTAACAGGCACTTCTCAGACCTAGAGGCCTACAAGACATGCCAGTCCTCTCCAACCTCCCCCTCAGCCTCAGCTGAAGCAACTCACACAGAGAGACCCCTCTTTCATCTGAGACTGGCCAAACAGACAGAAGTCCTTACCCTCATAAGGAACTTGAAACCCAAAGGGTCAGGTGGACCAGACGGATCAGCCCCAGCTTCTCAAGGCAGGCGCAACCTCCTTATCCTGGCCTATAACCAGGGTGCGAAATTCATATACCTTAGGTGCCCCCCAGGAGCGAGCACTTTCACCTCTGGACACCTACTGCTGGTTTGTACCTGCCCACTGGAAGCCCTAAGGTATTTTATGGTGCAGAGCTCCGGTTTCTTTTTTTTCTACCCTAGTGATTTTTTCATTTTCAGAATGGCGGGGGCCTTTGGAGGAGTGAAGGCGCCGATCACGAGTGTGCCTTTGTAACTGTCAGCTGACAGTACAGTAATGAAACGCTCCTGATTTGACTGGCACAGTCATCAACCAGCCGCCTGCCTAGGTCCTTCGCATCGGTCGCTCACTGCACCAGGCGTGAACCAATTGGAGTGACTGTGTTTCGGAGTTCGCCCACCCCCTTAACTTGCCGTTATGCTGGAATGCAGCTCAGCGTGCCATTCTGTCAACGATTTAGGAGACAGAGGTCCGTGCTGAGTGCAGTAGCTGTAGACTGCGAGTTCGCTGCTGTAATTGGCATTTAAAAAAAAAAAAAGACCCAAAAGCTCTTTTAAGAGCTCTCTTTAGTACAGTCGGAGGTGTGGAGCATTTATAGTCAGGGAGTGGGACTTGGGAGTGAGAGGAGGAGGCAGAGGGTGAGCGTCAGACTGTGAAGGTGTCTGTAAGGTCTTGGAGGAAATCGGGAATCGTTAAAGAGGGAGACAAAAGAATAGAAGCAGACTCAGTAAAGTCAAGAACAGGACTTTTTAAAGTCTGCAGACAGTGCTCAGTTTTCAGTATTGCAGTTTAACCTGTGGGGAGCTATTCAAATTAGATAAAGCCATCCAGCTAGTGTCTGATACTACTTCTCTATTTGGGTGTGTTAATTTAAAGCAGGAGAGGCAGATAGTAGGAAAAAAACAGAACCAACTGCAGCAAAGAGGAGGGGGACCTATTCTGTGATCTCTGCAGCCACAGTTGCTGTCAGCTAAACTTGCTAAGTTTGCAGGGGGGACTGAATTTAAAGCCTATAATAAACTATCTCTATCTAACTGAAGCTAACTATTAAAGATCAGCAGCCTATACTGATACAGACAGTTCACTGCTCAAAGTACTAAATCCTGTTTGAGGACTAGCAGCAAGTCAGTAGTCAACTCATCACTAGTGTGTCTATTCAGTTACTGGCTGGGAAGGGAACTGAATTGAGGCAAAGAAAAAAAAAAACTCTACCTAACTAAACCATATAAAAAAAAAAAAGCTCTTTATAGTTTTACAAACTTAGTGTGTTTAAAAGAATCTCTTAACAAGCTTCAATAAGCTTGTATGCTGTGTACTGCACAGAATCTAATAGGGAATATATAAGGAATTGTTGGATTCTAAAAGCGTTTTTTAAAAGCTACTTGGACCACCTAAAATAATCTGTGGTGGAGTACCTAAACTCTAAATACAAAGGGATCTGCAAACTAAGAAAATCTAATTAAAAGTAATTGTTAATTCAGGTTCTAAAAGCTTTTGTGAACTTGTTGGAACACCTAAAACTACTATTATTCTACTAGCTAAAGCTACTTTAGGTGAAGTTGACTATCTCAGTCAAATCTAAATACTGTTATTAAAAAACTTTCATTGTACTTACTATCTAAAATCTGTAAACAGTTACAAAAAATCTGTTAAGTGTTTCACAGGCTCTACGCTGTGGTTTTGGACTATCTAAAATCTGAATACTATTATAAAAATCTCTAGCTTTTACAGGCTACAGTACACTGTCTGTGGACTATCTAAAATCTGAATACCTGAGGCTGTTATAATACCTGTTATAATAAATAATCAGACAACACACAGTCAGGTTTTCTTGTTAAGTTTATTATAAAAATAAAGACAAGACACTTTTTTTCCTTATTGCATTTATTAATACCGAGTAATACAAATAAAAAATTCTTAAAATCAGTATTCACAAATTCAACTCCGAACAGCCAGGCAGACACCATTAGTCTTTTTAAATTTGGATTTAAGAGAAAGCGTTCTGATGAGACTGCGGGAGCCGACTCGGATTCCCTAACACAAAGTACTAGAACCACTACAGGCACAGCTACAACCCCACCATCTCCTTGCCCAGACAGTGAAACTGTTGTGACCACTGAAGTTTCCTCAAGTGCTACTGCTTGTACTGAAAGCCAAGTTAAGGCCCCGAAAGTTAAAAAATTTCAGGAATCCTAGAAAAAGGGCAGGAAGTGGCTTACGTATGATGCAGATAAATGTGCCATGTTCTGTACATGGTGTCGGAGTTATGATAAAAGCCAAAGCAAAAATAATTTCAGAACTGGATGCAGTACTTTTAGAGTATACATTATCTCAGCACATGAAGTGTCCATAGCACACAAAAATGCTGAGATGGCAAACATTGCAAATAAAACAAAAGTTGGAGAAAGACCAATAGAGAAATCCATACAATTCATGGAACAAAAAGAAATGGATCAGATTTGTAAATTGTTCTGTACTGCATATTACGTTGCTAGGACCGAAAGGCCTTTCAGGGATTTTCCTGGGTTGATAAGATTTACAAAGAAGAAATCATGGGGATGATGCTATGAGTCGAGGTTACAGTAGTGACAAGCAATGCCGTGTCTTCATTCACTATATTGCCCAAGATATTCAAAGCACTACTGCTAGTCTACTACAAGACAATGACTTCTTTTCGATTCCTGCACAGATAAAAGTGTGACTGAGGAGGAGGGAATTTATGTACGTGTTTTTGAAAATGGCCTACCTGTAACAAGATTTCTTGCACTGAAACCAATCAGTGTCCCTAATTCAGAAAGCATTTTAAATACCGTGATTAATGCTTTAGAGTGTGAAGGTGGTTTAAGGATGGTGGTTGTAAACATAAGCTGATAAGTGCGGCATCTGATGGTGCTGCTGTAATGTTGAGGGAGCACTTCAGGTGTCCTTAGTCGAATAAAGCAAGATTTCCAGTGCCCACACCTCACTGACATACACTGCTGTGCACATCGTTTAGAGCTTGCTGTTAAGTTCGTTCAGAGACTGTCCCTTTTACAAGTCATTAGAACAACTTCTGCTGAACATTTCGTTTTACCACAGGTCACCAAAAGTTGAAAAGGCCTACAGGAAACTGGATCTCTTTAAATATTAATGGGGTCAAACCAGTTAACACTGCTGGCACTAGGTTGCTTGCACACAGAGAACAGGCCATTTCTGTCCTTGAAAGAAACTGGGCTGCATTAGTGCCTCACCTCGAACATGTGTCACTGACAAACAAGCAGGATCATGGCCAAAAAGCACTAGGAATACTTAAAGTGCTTAAGACTTCAAAATGTGTTATATATATATGAGCTTTCTGAAAGTGTTTTTTGGTTACTTATCTGCTCTTAGTCTGTGCTTTCAGCAAGAGGATGCCACTGTTGAAAAAGTCCACAGCAGAGTAGAAAGCACAATTCAAAAACTAAATGTTCTCTCGAATCAAGAAACTCTTCACTGCATAACACTTACATCTGTAAATGAGAACCTAACTCAGTACAACAGTGTTGACTTAACTAATGAAACTAGCAGGCACAGATCAGGTTCTCCTTCAGACACTGTAAGCCACAATTTCAGAGACCAAAAAAATTCTTCGGAAAAAGTCACAGCACATATGAATCTCGCCAGTCCTCTCACGACCAATAAAGTGCTACTAGCTGCAAGAGCTTTACATTTTCAGTCCTGGCCAACATCCACAGAGGCACTTCAAACATATGGAGATCAAGCAATTCAAACAATTGTCGATTACTATAAAGTAGTCCTAGAGTCTCGTGGAGTTGATGTTACTTTGGTACTGCTGGAGTGGCTAGACTTAAAAAAGCACGTACTCCACTTGCTGTCTGTTGAAAATTGTAAGTCTCTGAAATTGTGGCAGAAAGTGATTCTTGCGGATGTGCTGGATCAACAATTTCGAAATGTGCTGGCCATTGTCAGAATCATCCTCCTGATTCCTGTTCACACTGCTGCTGCAGAACGAGGCTTCTCTCTGATGGGAAGAATAAAAAATGACTGGAGGGTTGGATTACGCCCAGACAACCTACACGACCTAATGTCTATATCTCTGAATGGACCCCAGCTTAGTGACTATAACCCTGAAGGTGCCATATCACTGTGGTGGAAAATGGCAAAAGATGGCCCACTACCAAAGCTTATGGCTCCAGAACGCTGTCAGTGCATGCTGCTTCTGCCAGCCCTAGTGGTGGTGATGAAAACAAACGTGCTTGGTCCAGTGAAGATGACGTGTAAAATTATGCAAACTAAGGGGCGGCATGAAAATAGTTTGTTGGGCATGTACATTTTCTTCTTACATGCCCAAGTGGGCATTTCATACCCTGCCTATAACCATGCTCCTCAACAGATCACTAAGGGAAGGAGCTGTCCCTGACCAGTGGAAACACACTACTGTCGTACCTAACCACAAAGGGGGACTTAGGGATAAACTAAATAACTATAGGCCTATCTCCCTTCTCTGCTCACTTGCCAAGGTGCAAGAAAGGATAGTCTACACTCAACTCAGAGACTACCTAGAAGCTCACCTGCTCCTTGCCCCCTCCCAACACGGATTCAGAACAAACCATGGAACTGATACTGCGCTCATCAACTTCTCGGATGAAGTTCTTAGGGCAGTTGACAAAGGGATACCCACTGGGGCAGTCTTTATCGACTTATCCAAGGCGTTCGACCTCGTCGACCACAACCTGCAAAATATTGGCCTTGACACCCATGCCCTCAAGTGGTTCGGAAGCTACTTATCAGGATGGGCTCAGAGGGTCACATGGAAAAACGTCACATCTGATCTGCTACCCCTAAATCAGGGTGTACCTCAGGGATCTATACTAGGCCCCCTACTATTTTCCCTGTTTACTAACGAACTTAGCTCCTTCTGTGGGGAGAGTTCAGTCATACAGTACGCAGATGACACTGTCATTTTCCGTCCCATGAGCGATGTAGCTACTCAAGGCCCTATCCTCCAAAAGGATCTTACATCCCTAGAGACTTGGCTATGCGAGAACAGAATGGTACTCAATGCTGACAAGACCAAGACAATGCTATTCGGCCCAAGATCCCTAGGACTTGACAGGTCCTCCCTCCTCCGCTTAACCACACTCTTTGGCAAAGACATCAATGTAGTTCCCTCCCTTAAATACCTAGGCCTTACGCTCGACCAGAACATCACTTACAAGGAACACGTAGATCAGGTCACAAGGACCCTGCATGGCAAACTCGGCACATTGTACCGACTCCGGGATCAGCTCATCCCTGAGGCCAGGCTCTCCATTGCCACTAGTGTTCTGCTTCCTACTCTGACCTTTGCGGCCCCGATAATACAGGCATGGGAAAGCAAGAGATAACCAAGATGCAAACCCTGTATAATAAAATAGCTCGCTTTGCCACTCAAGACCACCCACAACGTCACCACTGCAACACTCTAGCCCAGGTCAGCTGGCCTTCATTGGTTGCCCGCCTCCAATTTCCCCTGCTTGTCCAGGCCTACAAGCTTCTCACACTCCATGCTCCGCTTAGTATTGCCAAGACCATAACTCTCAAGCTCAACCCAAGGAACCTAAGGACCTCAGCAAGAACATTATTAGAAGTCCCTAGGGTAAGGACAAACGCCGGCGTTAGGTCCTTTCCTCCCAAGCACCTTGCCTATGGAACAAGCTCCTCCTCTGTCCAAGACGCCTTCACTCACACCTTCCGCCCCAGGCTTAAGTCCCATATGCTGACCTCAAGCTCATGCCACTGCCACGGCTCAAAGGCTCCTAGGCACTCCCTCCCACACACACCTTCTACTAGGAAATGCCTACCTACTGCTTGCCCCTAACTGCCCTCATCGCCTGGGGTCATATGCTTCCTTCTGAATTAAGCTATATACTGAGAATTACCTACTCAAACTGTGTCATGATGATAACCATGCCTGTACCCGCTGCGTCCTTGAACTTCCACATGTTCTAACAAACAATGTATACAAATGTTCTCTTTGTTTTGCTGTAACAAACACTGTATACAAATGTTCTCTTTCTGTTTTGCTCTTTCTGTATATTACTAGTACTGTTATCCCGGGTCGCCCCTGAAAAAGGGACCTTCAGGGCCCAGTGGGCCTAACCGGTCACCAAAATTTAATAAATAAAAAATAAATAAATAAAAGAAACTACAACTTTGTTTATGTGAAACATATACTGTAGTTTAAAACTGCAAAGCCACATTAAAGTACAGCAAACAGTTTTAATTTCTTACTTGAGCAGGTATTGAATTTCCAACCCAGGTTTCTATGGCAAACGGGTTACTTGGCAAAAGGTCATGACTTCTGGGTGAGTGAAAGAGACAGTTGTCACCTGTGAGGAACCAGGAGCAGGCGATAGCCATTTTGAGTTTCTTTCTCTTTTTTTCTTACATTTGGCTGCCGGTTCAGTTATGGGAAACAGAGATGCAATGTCTGAGTAGAACTAGAGGTGAGCAGTAAGTGTTTAGTGGGGCTCTGCCTCCAAGCAGTTTGTCTGCGCGAGGGGATCTGCGGCTCGTGCGTTTCTGTTAGTGAAAGCCAGTGCGTGTTTGCCGTTATAACGGCAAATTATAACTGGCTTTCACTATGGGAAAAATATGCAACCCAGTAAATATAAACATATTATGTGACCCGTTGCATATATAGGATAGTGTATGGGTAACCATAAACTACAAGGCTATTTTTCTCAGAGTGGACACAATGCCGACTGATGACCTCGAGAGCGAAGCTCGAGAGGTCTCCAAGTCGGCATTGTATCTACGAGGTGAAAGAATAGCAGAGTAGTGTATAGGTAACCATACACTGTTCTATGTAGTGTATGGTGCCTGCAAAGGAGACAAAAGACACTCACTTTTCTATATTTTCACTCTGTTCTTCCAACGCCCTCTGTTCACAACTGACACTGCCCAGCACACTCGCGCGCCCCTCTCACAGCAAGGGATGAATCACGACATCTGCTGTAGTCCCTTGTATTATGACGTCCTCACTAACGCAGAATGAAAAGTCATTCTGCGTTAGTGAGGATGTCACTACTGCTGCAGCAGAACAACATTCTGCAGTGTATGGATTTCCATACACAACTGCATTCCACCATACACTATTGCCTAGTTATACCACAGGATTTAGACATCTGTGATATTGTTTGTTGAATGACTGGTTAAAGCTGGTTGTAGTTGGTTTTATTTTGAAAATGTAATTTTTTTAATTTTTTGTTAGATCTGTGCTACTGTGTAATGCTGCGAGTTGAGTGGTTTCCCCTTCTCCGAGTTAAACAGGGAGACTGCCTTTGTTATGTCTCTCAGGGAGTCAAAGGAGCAAATCCAGTGAGCAGTCTACAACTGAGAGGCACGATTGACAGTACCACAGAAAAGAACTGGAGTTGTGGGGGAATAACAGGTTTTATTCATCCATGTTACTCATCGCTCTCACAGTATAAATATATTTATACAATGCATGATACCGTCAAACCTTACAGATTAATATTTCAGCCACTTAAATATTCCAAATGAAATAATTTAAGCGTCATTTTAGTCATTTATCTCCACTTTGACAGGTCACAAAGGAATCTTTAATCAATGAGTTCATCTTGAACAATGTCTCCTAGCGTCACAATGGCCTCTGCTGTACTCAAAACAGAGCAGTGAAGTCAAACAAAAACAGCTAAATCTTCATAAAAAGAACAGTTTAAAAGCTTTACAATTTAAAACAAATTATGTAAACTAGAAACACAGTGGCTTGGCTCAGAATATGCTGTGTGGGGGCAAGACTTGTATAATCTCCCATTTGAGAGTTACTGTCCTGCCCCTTCACTCATGAAAATCGTGACAGTGTTGGGCAAGACCCTGTCCCATTTGATATGCAGAGTTTTAAAAACAAGGATCTATTTTTTCCTCTCCTATTCTGCCACTTGTCTGTCTCTTGCTTTAGGAATTTGCCACTCCAGGGGTTCCACAACTTCCCCCTTGTGATCTCCCTTCCTTCCCTTGCTGTTTATATTCCTTCTTTCTCCCCTGCTTCTGTGGCTAAAATTGTGACTATTTATGTGACATTGGGATCTCTTGATTTTCAAATGTATATAATTTTATTGCTTGAAATGACAGCTGAAAGCTATTTGGGTTTATTAGAAAAGATAATTTTATACATAAAATTGACCTTGAGATGCATTCTGACCTCCACAAGACTGTTGACAGAACTGCCAACAGGAAACCAGCTCTGGGACAAAATGTATTATTTTGCTGCACTTGTTTAACACTAGTTGTAACACGGCTCACTGTCGCCCGCTGTAATGGAGCGCCAGGATTCGCTGAACGGCCACAGCTGACAAACCGAGCGGGTATTTTAGGGGGGCAGACTTTGGGAAAATGGGGAGATACTTGAAAGAGGCATTAAGGGGAATGGGACAGGAATCAGGAGTTGAGGAACAGTGGGCAGTATTTAAAATGGGGATTACAAGAACAACAGAATTATGTATTAAGCAGGTTAGCAAGAGGAAAAGGAAGAGGAGACCATTATAATTTTCCAAAGAGGTAGCAAAGAAAGTGAAAGCCAAAAGATTGCATTCAGGCAATACAAAAGACACAGGCAGAAGGGGATAGGAGAAGTACCAGGAGAAGCAAAGGGAGGCAGGAAGGTCAGTAAAGAAGCCAAAGCTCAGACAGAAGAACACATTGCAAAATCAGTGGGTAGAGGGACAAAACCTTTACAGGTACATAAGTGAAAAAAAAAGACAAAAGGGAGAATGAGTGAGACTGAAGGGGAGGATGGGGCGCGTGGGGATGACAACAGTAAGCTGACATACTGAACAGGTATTTCTGCTCAGTCTTTACTGAGGAAGAGGAGGGTAATGGGTCTGAAGGAGTACAAGGGTGAGAATGGTGCAGAAATGGACACAAGTCCCTTACTACGAGAAAGGGTCCCGAAGGAACTGGAAGTAATAAGAGCTATGTGCCACTGGGCCAGATGGGATGCACCCCAGGTCCTTAAAGAACCAAGAGAGGTGGTGGCCGAACCTCTGGCTATCCTGTTAGCCGATCACTGGAAACAGGGGAGGTACCCAAAGACTGAGGACAGCAGATGTAGTCCCCTTATACAAAGTGGGAACAAAGTGGAAGTGGGAACTACAGACCAGTCAGCCTCCACCTCGGTAGTGGGGAAGATCATGGAAGCACTACTGAAAGGAGAGATTGGTGGAACATCTGGTTGTCAATGGACTACAGGACCCAAGGCAGCATGGTTTCACCAGGGGAGGTCATGTCAGACCAACCTCATTGAATTTTTGACTGGGTGACTAGGGAGGTGGATCAGGGAGGGCAGTGGACATGGCCTATCTGGACTTCAGCAAGGCCTCTGACACTGTGCCACATAGAAGACTATTACACAAACTGGGAATATGGGTGGGCAGGACAGCAGTGTGGTGGGTAGGTAACTGGCTGGGTGGCAGGACACAGAGAGTGGTGGAAATGGCTGTCACTCCACAGAGGGAAGTGACCAGTGGGTACCACAGGGATCAGTGCTGGGACCGGTCCTATTCAACATCTTCATCAGTGACATGGCGCAGGGACCCAGAAGGCAGAATTTCACTGTTAGCTGATGACACAAAGCTCTGTAACAGAGTAGACACACCAGAGGTGTAGACAGAATGAAAGCGACCTGCAGAAACTTGAAGAATGGTCAGGGTTTGGCAGTTGAAATTCAATGCAAAGAAGTGCAAGATAATGCATATGGGGCACAATAACCCTGGCACAATATATCAGTTGGGGGTGAGGATATAGCATGCACCAAGCAGGAAGGGATCTTGGGGTTATCATCTCTGATGACCTCAAGGTAGGGAAACAGTGTGACAAGGCAGCAGGTAAGCAAATACGATGCTGGGATGCATAGGCAGGGCATTACCAGCAGGAAAAGGGAGGTCATAATTCCGCTATACAAGACACTAGTGAGGCCCCACCTGAGTACAGTGTAAGTTCTGGAGACCATACCCACGTAAGTGACATAGGGGCAGAGAAGGTTCAGAGGAGGGCAACAAAGATGGTGCATGGATTGCATCACAAGTCCTATGAAGACAGGTTGAAGGAACTGAACATGTACTCCTGGAGGAGAGCAGGGAGAGAGGGATATGATAGAGACATACAAGTATCTTACAGGGAGGAACAGGGTGCAGGAACACACTATTTTAAGCGAAAAAGATGTACCAGGACTAGAGGGCATGGGATGAAGTTGGAGGAGGACGATTCAGAGGAAACATGAGAAAGAATTTCTTCACAGAACGGGTGGTGGACAAGTGGAACACCCTGCCAGAGGAAGTGGTGGGGGCTGAAACAATCACGGGATTTAAGAATGCATGGGACAGACAAAGGAATTCTGGAGGTCAGGGGTAAGGTGCAACAGACTTCTAGGAAAACAAACTAAACTTACAAGCTCAAATGGGCAGACTTGGTGGGCCATAGGCCCTTATCTGCCGACACTGTCTATGTATCTATGTATTAAGCCACAGGTAACGACCGCTCGGTCAGTACCAGCTGTGGCCATGGAGGCACCAGAGGGTAGCAGCCCGCTGGGTCAGTACCCAGATTGTCCAGGAGCCAGAGGGTGAAGCACTGAGATGGCAAGAAACAGCGTGGAGATGCCATCAGGAGCGCGTGGGGGAGCAGCGGCAGAGAGGGACAGCAGTACTAGCTATTAGCAGAAGCCGGTAGAGATCAGCAGTCATTGAGCAGCAATGAAGTGGCCCTCACCCACGAATCGGAGGATCTGAGACACAGCATGGGGTGAATGGAAACAAATAGTGAAGATCGATGGCTGGTAGCAGACAGAATCAAGGTAGAGTACCCCAGCAGACAGATAACTGTGTCAATATTTCACACACGCACTGAATACCTTGCTCATAGTGCACTGCTTTGAGCGGCGATCAGCATATACCTGACGGAGAAATCATACAACAGCTCGCCCGAGTACAAAAAATGTCCCAGTCTTCTGTGTGTCAGAGGTTATCTCTTGCGTCGGGTCGAATAGGCACCACTATGTAAAGAATGTGGAGCCTGCATCGAGAGCAGCGCATCCAGACACTTATATCACACTGACTACAATGCAAGTAATACAAGTATGAGTTTACCGGCAACTGTTCTGTATTGCGAGCAATTAACGTCACGTCAGCGCTTGCCATGTTACAAGCGCATTAATCACCTCAAGTCGGGCTCTGCCGGTGATTAATGCCACTGAGTTGGAACCTGAACCCGCCCTAGTGCCCCCCTCCCCAGCGGGCATTGAACTCCGGCAAACCCGCGCCTCGGTGAATAAGTGCTTACTGTACTCTTCCAAGCTAGCCTCAGTAACAAGACTGGACGCTTTGATGCATTCTCTGAAAACAGAAGATGTTAACTTGCAACAGGATGCAGACCTGGCGATGCCAGGAACAGAACAATGTTTGCCAGGGAGACTCGGATGGAGGAGTTTGGTTTTGTCTGTGCTGCTTTTATGAAGAGCTATCCTGTAAAATTGTATTTCACTATTTTCTTGTTATTGATAATGATAAATGCTACATGCAAAATTTATAACTTCTCCTGGTCTGCTTATACTTCCTGACCTATGCTACTACAACAAACATAAATGGCATCTTCTCAGTCAAAGAACCTCTGTGCACAAACACTGAGGCAAGGTTACCCTAAAGGGCATTTGGCTGGGAAGCCAAGTTTCAAGAAAATACAAAATCACACATGCCCCCACAATGCAATGCATCATGGGCTGCATATGCAAATCACCACAGAATGTTATGCTGGTCCAACTTTAAGCAGAATTGCATGGTGCCGAGAGGCCTCTCACACAGTTTGCAAAGGGTGCTAACAGAAGACAGATACGTGTTTCGTCCTGCCAGGACTCATCAGTATGCCTCATCTGTTTGACACCCCAGTGGACACCCCATCTTCTGAGTCAGTCCACTATACATCCCCTATTTATATTTTAGCTTTTCCAAAATAGCATTCGCATCCTAAGCTGGGACTGGATTTTGAATAGGACGCTTTATGTGTAAAATACCTCTCAAAAACATTCACGCTACCTTCAGCTGAGCAACCATACGGCCATCCACAGGCACACGGAAAGCTGATACTGCAATCAAGTACACCTGAACTGAGGAATACTGCAGGCCTAAATCCGATAAAGACAGCAGGTACTCTAAAACCTGACTGACTGGGCAGATAAATAGATCCAGGTTATGAGAAGCGGCCAACAAAGCAAACTGCTTCAATTTCATAGAGTAGGTATGTCTGGTGGACAGTTTTCTAGCAGCCACTAAAACATCCGCAACTTTCTGTGATACCCCAAAGCGAGCTATTGCTATGTCTTCAGGACCCATGCATGCAGATGTAGGGACTTCCATGTCAGGGTGGACTAGGGTTCCCATGTCCTGTGATAGTAGACCCCTACACAGGGGCAGAAGTACTAGGTTTCTACTGCCAGCTGTTGCAGCAGGAGATGCCATATCCATCTTTCAGATGAAACATTTAACAGAGGTCCTGTCTGCCTGTTCTGGTGATTGTTCAGGTGGACATTAAAGATCCCAAGGCACTTCAGACAATATCAACACAAAAGAACAAAAAACTCATTGCAAGCAAAATTGACACAAAGGAAATGGCACATGTAACAAGTTCAAAAAGAAAACAATATGAACACTCATTCAGCATAGATCTTTTCAGTGAAACTGATACAGTTGTCTTCAACCATAAATTGCACTTAATCCATAAATTTGCAACTCTCTCAGAGGAAAACGCATCAAATCCAGCTGCATAGTTCTATTAAAGTGATGACCTGCAAAGAAAGACTACAGCCTTCTCCCATTCCCACATACCTTAAAATGCTGCTGCAGTAGTCTGGGGATACAGTGAGCGTTATTTTTAATCCAGCATGTTATTTGTTATAAAATACCGAATCATTCAGCCAAACACAGAAGCGCCGCGGGTTCCCATACCAGCGGACGCAAAGAGTGATGGGTATTACACCCATTCAGTGACGTCGCTACCACCACTGCTCTTATAATAGTAGCAGTGGCAGTACTTTATGATGTTTAATACATGGCTTATGGGGGTCTTCATACCGTGGTGTTCTCGGCAACAGCCTGTCTGGGTGTTGCTGTGAAGAGTGCACATGTATGAAGAACCCTATAAGCACATGTATTAAACATAATAGTACCGCCACTGCTAGTATTATAAGAGCATATAACAAATAACATGGTGGATTAAAAATTGTTACTGCAGCCCCACACCCAGCAGCAGCATTTTAAGGTATGTGGGAATGGGAGCGGGCTGCAGTCTTTCTTTGCAGGTCACTTTTAAATAGCACTGTGATGGTTTTAACAAGTGGTTTAGACAAAGGGATCCAAACGGGGGCATTTTTTAATGACTTGATATTGCGCCCAAAAACGATCAAGACTACAGACATTCTTAAAACTGATTTAGTTCCCATTACCCAGGCCTATTAGGGCAAAAATCTCTGATGAAAAAAAAACTTATTTAATTTTTTAGCAAATTCCTGGCAATATATACCCTGTCTGGACGGTTTTCTAATCCACCCCTGTATAATAACCGGACGGCATTGCATCTTGGGGCTGGTTCACCCTTATTGGGAAACAAAGTCGTCCGACAGTTTAAACATAGGTTTGAGTGAGATACCCTCTCCTGTTGGTTTTGCAAAACCTCTGCCCTAGGCCTGAGTCGAATGGGCTCCTCCATGTTCTGTATACTATCAGGGGGTACAAGACCTGTAACAGAATCATTACTGACTGTTTCATTCACTGCAGTATTAGATGCAATATTTAAAGCAGTATTATCAGAAGAAAAGTTTATACTTTTACTCCGGGGTACAGGTGGAACTCGTGCCTTGATCGGTGGCGGTGGCCGCTATATTTGAAGAGGCAGAAATGTTCTGGTAAGAGGATTCTGCTGGGTCTGGGATCCACTGTCCAGTCTGTCCCTGGATCCATCCAGCATCCTGTAGGGCGTGCACTGGGGACCAGTCTCCTGATCCTATCTCTGTGTTCCATGGTGTATGAGAATGAAAGGGATGCAACTCGGGTTCCTGGCAACTCCAATCTTTTGATTTTTGTATCTGTCCATGAAGGAGTATGTGGTTTCTGCTGGACCTGAAGGTACTTCCCTCAGATTACTGTCTGTAACAGTGGTTCGGGCCAGTCTCCCTGCCTCAAGTCGTTGCTTAACGTATTTCCCTTTGGGGGTTTTGCAGACGAAGAAGACCACAAGTGAGGCAGTTGTTGGCATACGGACAGTGTTCCATTTTCATTGCCAGCCGCATTCAGAACTTCGTTCCGGTCCGCATCTAGCTCAACAGAAGCGGGGTGGGGCTCTGCAACTTCGAGCCAAAGCAGTGAATCATCTGTGTTATGACTCAGCGGCACACAGACAGCTGCTTGTGTAGATAACGCCAGTAGCATCACATCCAGTTCTTGTGCTTTAAGTAAACACTTCTCTTTCTCAGCTAAGAAAAGTTGCCACTGCTCTGCCTGGCATGTCTCCGAGGGGGAAGATATTTCAATCACTGCCTGCTGTCTTGTGCCCAGAATCTGACGAGTCTGTTCATTCAGTTTCTTGTTCACTATCTGAAAAGTCCGCTGTTAATGCCAAGTCAACGGCCTTGAGTTGTCATGACGGGGAGGGTGGATGTCTATTCCCTGCCCTGTACATCCATTCTCTCCAGTGTCTCGAGTGAAGTGGCCATCTTGCTGAGATAGCCAAGAGCTCTCCCTACTGGCAAGAGAAAGGGAATTTCCCAGGTGTCCTGGCTAAATTTCCCATTCACTAAAAAATATCACCAACAGTTTCATCTGGTTCAATGTCAGTTGGCATCCACCAGTATCTCCCGGACGAGGCTAAAATTATGCAGAATTGTCAAGTCACCCTGTCCTAGTCAACAAAAATATATACTTGAAGAGGCCACAGGGGAGCAAGGAGTATTAAGGCTGCCCCTCCATCTTTAGCTTGATTAGTACCCTCTGAATTAGTGGGAAAGAAGCGGAGACATACAGAAACATCCCTTTCCTAGAGAGGGACAATTCATCTCACCAAAAGACTCCAGGCCCTGGAGTGAGCAAAGCAGTGGCAGTTTTGTGGGTACACAAAAGGTCCAACTTCTTTACAACCCCATCTTTCGAACAGGTTGTCAACCACTGAGGTCTGCAGTTCCCACTCGTGCACCCTGGACTGTGACCTGCTTAGTTTGTCTGCCAAGACGTTCTGGACATCTGGAACATGTACTGCTGATAGTTCTAAACCATGTCCCAGAACCCAATATGAAACTAAGAATATTTATATAATTTATTACACTGATACTGTCAAGTCTGTATTAACAGAAGACTGGGGCAAGTGGTTCTTGAAGGCCTGGAGTCCATATAGGATTACTCTCATTTCCAGAATATTTATGTGCAAAGCGCACTATCTGGTTCCACATGCCTTGTGTCTGCTGAGGTCCCAGATGTGCTCCCCATCCTGATCCCGCAACATCTGTGGTGAGGATCTGATCATGGAAGGAATCAATAATGGAACTACCTTGAGGAGGTTGTTGTGTTCCAACTACCACTTCACCGCTTTGCACAAAGGAGATGTGATCTGTTCTAGATAGTCAGTTAGTTGGACCCACTGCACTCCCCAGGGTCCACTGTGGGATCTGCATGTACAGTCTGGCCAGTGGCACTGTAACAATGGCAGCTGCCATGAGTCCCAAGAGGCACATGAAACATCCGAGACTAAACAGCTGTCATGCATCGCTTGTACTTGGGCAATCAGGTAGTCTGCCCTGTCCTGAGGCAGGAACACTGAACCTTGGTTCATATCCAGAACTGCCACCATGTACTGCAGTTGTTGGTAGGGCATTAGTACAGATTTTGGTATGGTGAGTGTCACCCCCACAGCATTGAACATCTGTCTGGTTTAAGAGCTACAGCAGCTGGTGCATACAGTGGGCTTTTAATAGCCAGTCGGCCAGTTAAAGAAAAACATACAGTCCTCCCTGTGAAGGGCTGCTGCCATCAATGACAAGCATTTGGTAAAGAGCTGTGGCACAGAAGATAAGCCAAAGTTTAACACTCTGAAGTGGTAATGCTCCCCCTGGAACAGAAACCTCAGGTATTTCCTGTGAGGTTTCTAGATTTTGATATGGAAGTACACATCCTTCATATCCATGGAGCAAATCCAATCCTCTGTTTGCAACACGAGAGGGAGACCCTCAAACTTCTTGTATTCTATGAAAAAGTTAAGGTCCCTGCGATCCAGAATATACCTCAGATCCCCTGTCCACTCTGGGACAAGTAAGTATCTGCAGTAAAAACCTTTGTGCCTCTTTTTTCTGAGGGACAGGTTTTATGGCACATTTTGAAGCAGAGTCTGTAATTTCTCTAGCAACAGGGACATGTACCCTGGCAGGTATGTTGTCACAATTGGCAGACTATCTAGAGGATTGTCCAGAAACTCCAGAGCATAACCCTTCTCTATGATCTCCAGAACCCATTAGTCTGTAGTCACCGCCCTCCACTAATCCAAGTGAAGTGACAAGCAACCCCCTCCAACCACTCCTAGAGGGAAGCTGGGCAGAACCACCAGCTCCACTATGCTAAGGTACTTTTGTATGGGCACCTGGAGTTGTGATGGGGACTGCCAAGGCCCTCGCACCTTTGCCTCTTCCCTGCTTGTCTGTAGGCCAGGCAGTGTCCTCAGACAGTGGATTGCAAAAGCTACTCCTGCTCCTACTTCTGTTTTGGGTATAGTACAAAGATTTCACAGACTTGGAGTTTTGCCAAATGACTTAAAATTTTTCAAAGCTTCTTCTACATCATGGCCAAAACAGTTTTGAACCTCTACATGGGGTATTAGGAACAGTTTCTGCTGCACATCAGTGGTAAGACTTGCTACTCTTAGCCAGGAGTAGTGCCAGAGACAAATGCCAAAGGCAGCAGCCCTGGCAGAGGCATCAGAAATATATGCTATGCAGATCACCTGTTTCACCATAACATAACACCACCAGCATTACATGTTTTCATGAACTCCTGTTTTGCAAAACCCTCAGGCAAGGCCCATGCATCAGTCTTAGCCTTCCTCCATAAGGTATTCTAGTATTTTATTATATGGGCCTTTCAATTAACAAAAATTAGGCCCAACAAGGCACAGGCATATGTACGCTTGTCTAGGACATCCAATTTCCTGGATTTTCTAACAGGAGGAAGGGAGCTCAGATGCCTAGGTGCCCTGAACCTCTTATGGGTAGTTGTGATCATCACTGAATCTCAGGTTGGTTAGCATAAAAGGGCTTTCAAGACCGTACATTACACCATTCAGTCTGCCTTTCAGGGCACAGCAGACATACTGTTCGGCCTATACCTGGCTGCATAAATGGCATCCCCCAACACTGGAAACAGGAGAGGAATCACAGCAGAGGGAAATTCTGGCATCTACAGAAACCCCAGCAGGTTCTTTTTGGTAGAGTCCTGCTCTTCTAAGGTGAAGCCCATGGCAGCCTGCATCTGCTGCATCATGTTAAAAAATGAGGGATCCTAGTTGGCCTAATGGCGTGGGGGGCTGAGGTGCTGGCATCTTACGTCCTGCCATGCTGGCAACCCAGGTTCAGGAACAAACAGGTCACTCAGGGGTTGGCTGGGGGGAAGAAGATTGAGCATCCAAGGGACAGCTCTCCTCCCTCGGGGGGGGGGGGCGTGGCACCGTGATCCACTACAACACTGCCACTTGGGGATGTCCAGGCGGCAGTGCAGGTCTGAGTATATCAGGACGTAGGCCACAGTGCGATGTGTTAGGACATCTCCAAGGTGGCGGAGCTCGCCTGCCACAAGCATTGCACAGTTCTGGACCTAGAGGAAACCTACCAAAAACAAAAAAAAATACAAGGTGGAAAATTCCCCTTGGCTGCAGGATGAAGGCTGGTCCCTGGCAGGCCCCAAACCAGTGACAGGTCACCTTACCATACTCTAGAAGCCAGATGTCGGTGGGAAGGCAAGTCCTGTCACAGGGCTAGGGGGAACAGACAGAAGGGGGCGCACCAAAGGTGACTGGGGTGTATAAAATGTATACAGAAAAAACATGAAGGATCCTCTGGAGGTGACCTTGATGTGTTCACAACAGAATCTTCACCACAGTAGGAGACTGCAGAGCTGGTGCCATGTCCACAGTGGCTCAGCATAGTCTTCCTTTGCCTCCTCCATCACAGAAACTGACTGATGGCAGATAAGGACCGCTTAGCCCACCCAGTCTGTCCATTTCCCTACCTACTGGATAAGCTGCAGATTCAAGTTAACCAACAGCCTACTTCCTCCTACCCCCCACTGTAATTGCCTTATGTCTGTCTCATATATTCTTGAATTCCCCCACTGTTTTTGACCCCACTACCTCCTCAGGAAGGCCGTTCCACGTGTCCACCTCCCTCTCCATGAAAATATACTTCCTCACGTTGCCCCAGAGCCGGCCCCCCTCTATCTTCAAACTGTGCCCCCTTGTTTTTGCACATCTTTTTCTAAAAGATGCTACCCTCTTGGACTTTGTTCATTCCCTTGAGGTACTTGAAAGTTTCTATCGTGTCCCCCTCTCCCGCCTTTCCTCAAGGGTATACATATTAAGCTCTTTTAATCTCTTCGTATGGCTTCTGTTACAGATCCTGCACCATTGTAATTGCCCTCCTCTGGACTGCCTTCATCCTGTCTATGTCCTTGCAGAGGTGGGGTCTCCAGAACTGTACACAGTACTCCAGATGGGGCCTCGTCATGTCAGGATTACATTCACATTCGTTGTCAACTATCACCAATGGGAATAAATGATCACGGCGGTGACAGCGCAGGTCTATTCTTTAAGTTATTAGCTTGTGACATCATTAGGGTAGGAGTGCCTGTCCAAGGGCCCTGTAGAACAGCAGGCCTAGTAGCAGATGCGGTATCATGTCTAAAAATGACAGGAGTACTGCCTGAGCACCAGCTCCACTTTGGGTAGTAGATGTGACTGCAGAAGTCAACATTAGAGATTGGTTCTCCATCGACATACCAATGACAACCGACCCAGTAGTGCCTACACCAAGCCCTGACCTTGGTGTCTTGTTGATGAATTGGAGAGTCAGCATCACCATGTGGACAGTCTATGTTGAAGCAGAGGTCATACATGTAGTCCACAGGGACAACCTGGATCTCTTCAGGGAGGCTTTGTCCTTGTTCCAGTGCTTGTGTTTCAAGAAGCTTTTCCCAGGACTTCTACAACCCTGATTCGGTCAGCGGGATGGCAACACGGTTTTATCCTGAAGTTGCTTCTCCATTGCTTCAACAGTCTTTTGGAGGACCAAATTCTCCAAAGCCCCCTTCCTGTGTTGCTTGGTCACACAGTTGAACCCCCGGCAAATCTCAAAGGCTTTCATGCTGTGACAGAGGCCTAAGCAGCAGACAGAGATGTTGTAGGAGCCATGTTTGTAGTATTTGTAGATCTTCTCTTTGCATGTATAGTATCAGAAATTAGACAGCTCCTTCGGCGGCATACAGGGCACCGAAAATCACTATAGAAGTGATTAATATTAGAAAAAAAAAATAAAATGGTGGCTTTGAGCAGTGACATTTCTGATGGATCCAATCAGTGTGACTGATGGCAGGAAAAGAACTGAGGAAAGGAGGTGCCACCTACATTTATGTAAACGCCGACGTCCGACAACATTGAGGGCAACCCCTTCTGTCTGCTTGCTAAAGTTTCCATGTGGTCCTAGCGCTGATGCGGTTGTGGTTCCAAAGGTGTGGCATGATAAAAGAGGTATCCTCGAAGATAAGGCGGCTACAAATCATCATGAGATGTGGCCTGCCCAGGTATTCACTCTTTCCTACAGGCAGTGGAAAGTGCCCTTAAAACAATATTTACCCCGTAAATACAGCTCATGGAACACGCATTTCTTTCCACATATTGGACCCATAAAGAACGGGATGCTGCTAAAAGATATCTGATGGTCATCCTAATTGTTGTAGCGAAAAACTGTCTTACCAAAAAGTTGCTGAACAAATCCGCACCCACACTAGGGGGAATGGCATCAGATTATAAAAGGGCATTTATGAGATGGAGCAATTGGCATTCTCAGTTTGTCAGCAGATGGAGAAAGGAACAAATAGATGGGCAAGATGGGTATCCTATATGCTTGCTATGGACCACAACTTTGTACTAGAAACTGAAAAACATTGAGGGGAGTGCAAATACAAATGGGTGGAGGGAGAGTTTATAAACAGATGGAAGCAAGAGTGTCTTGGTTATTACTCTCCATCATTTCGGCTGTCTCCCTATGTAATACTGGACAAAACCACGTGTACTGTACAGACTATTCTGTGTATTGTAATAATATTTGCCCGTTATATTTTAATGGAAAATCAATAAACAAAAACAAAAACAGCTTTTCAGGGATTTTCAAACTATGATAGGCACAGTTCATGAATGCACCCCTTCAACAGCTGTATTATAAGAAAAAATAAATATAATTTGGCATAAATGCCGTCTAACAAAAGTTAGAAAAACAAACCAATAAATGGTGTAAAACCTTAACCAGTAAGATCTTATTAGCTGTTTTTATATACAACTGTTTTGACTACATAAATTTTATAAACTATTTTGTCTCAGTAATGGCAGACGTTAGAACTTTACCAAACTGAGTGACATGTGTTTCTTCCTTCTAAACCCATTGTATGGAGGGGTTAAAGCGTTAAAAATTAACTACTACACAGAAGTTTCAGTGAGACATTCCAATTCAATTCATCTCACTTCCTTTAGTGTGTAGCAGTCACTGTATAGACATGGGGGCTCTGAGCAGCTCATGGTTTCCTTTGCTGTTTAGCTGGTAGGCTACAACATATCTAACGAGCTGAAGCCAATGTAATCCTCTACTAAATTAAAAGATAGATACAGGTTGATCATGATCTCTAGGGATCAGATAACCAACTTCAGCCATCAAATGCCTAACTGCAAAAAAAAAAAAATTAAGGTTAGGGCTCCTGATATGCCTGCAACCTGGATTCAGCCAGAGAATGGCACATCAGAGACTCAAGCTTGGAATCATGTAACTTGGGAAACTACCAGTATTTGAGAGGATGCAAGTCTCCTGATGGCACATTCACTGCCTCCTGGTAGTCCGTTGGATTGTATGGGAAGGCATATATACCTTGGAGGTGAAGATTTCCTAGCGCTTAGTCAGTGACACACCTACCACGGAAACTAGGATGGGACCTAAATGTCTTCCTACACTCACTCTACAAATATGAGACAGAAACATCCCAGTGGGGATGGGGAGAAAGTTAAGGAGGAGACACATAGGTGATATTTGCCACACACTTTTCCACATGGTGTGTACTGGGTGCTTCCTTTTTCTGACCCAGTTCCAATTCCTGATGCTCTGGTCAAGCCAAGTACATTCTTAGGGAGTAGGTCAAATCTAGGGCCCCGCTGCCTCTTACCATGGGGGACATCAGTGGAGGGATCAAGGAACAAGAAGAAGAAAACTCAACTTGGGGGTGGTGCTCAGATTTAAGTTAGGAGGCTAAAAACCAGGCTTGAGAGGGGCACTGAAAAATACTGGCTGAGAAACAAAATAGAAAATAAAATGAATGCAATGTATTTATTTTTATTTAATAGAATCTGAATTGCAAACCTTTGAGTCAAGGACTCACTTATAAAGGCTCTTCATCCCGGAAACAGTTTATACATACAGTCAGTTACAGATCAACACAGATTCTATACATGTATGTATGTGTATATATATACATACATACATACATGTACACACACAAGGATTAAGTCATAGGAGAGTGAAACTATGTAAAGGTCCTATCGATGAACTAATCAATCACCCAGTGCATAAAACAGCAACTTAGACTCAGTTAAAATGATTTAGGTAGTAACAGCATAAAAGTGGAGACACTTAAGCAGCCACATATTCTGCAAGGGCGTGGGGCTGGGGGGGTCGTCCCAGTGAGGTGGGATGCAACAGCTATATGCAGTTACAACTGCAGGCAGTGATTAGGTGTTGCCTAAGGGCCGATTGAAAGGCCTATTCTTAGTTGAGGCGATATAAGGGGAGGGCACTGCTCCAGGTCAGGGCCCAGTGGCAGAAGGACCTTTGGGCCAGGCACGTCTAGACTCTGGACACCTGAAGTGTCTACTTGTGACCAGATGGAGACAGTAGGGACAGAGAGTGTGAGGACAGTAGTTAGGCCCCTAGGTGCTAGGCCAGCAATTATTATCTGGGTGAGGAGGCACGTTTGGTAGCACAACCTCTCCTCAACGCTAAGAATATCAGCAAGGTCATATAAAGTACACGTGTGGGTGAGTCTGCTAGAGCCAGTAAGCAGGCGTCAAGCCTTATTTAGAGACATTATTTTATTGAGTGCAGTTTTGTCTGCTGCACCGTACACTAGAATGCCATAGTCCACAAGGGATAACACTGAGGAGGTGATGGCCAGCCTCAGGGCTACAGGTAGTAGGCAGCTCTTGTGGCAGTATAGTAGGCCAACATGCGTGTTTATGGCTGCTGCAAGGATGCATGTGTGGTCTTGAAGAAAAAATTACTCACCTTAGTAATGTTGTTTCTTCTAATGGAGTCTTGCTATATTATGACAACTGCAGTTTGTCCCACCATTAGAACTGCTCCGGAGGTGAAAGAGTTAACTACCATGCCAGGCATGGAGTTCAGAGCACGAGCTCGGTTAGAGAAACTCTGTCTGGTTATTTTCAAACCGAAACTGTCAGATCTTTACGAGCAAAAACTCACTAAGGTTCTGTGTGGAAGCTGTAACCTACACTAGCCAACTGGCTACCTAAATATTACACCTATTCCTGGTCCCAACACCAAGACTAAAGTCAGGGGACCAGAAAAATAATAACATAAGATAAAATAAAACACAACACCCCAAAACCCTAAAAAGGGGTGGAAAAAACATAAAATGGGCATAACAAGTGCCAACACTGGACTGCCCATCCCATACCCAAGTAGAAGTTCTGAGAGGGACAGGCTGGGGCAGGTCATAATATAGCAAGACTCCATTAGAAGAAACAACATTACTAAGGTGAGTAATTTTTTCTTCAAACAACATGAAGTCTTGCTATATTATGACAATTGCAGAATACACAGCAGTACCTCCATGGTGGAGGGACAGAACCTACTTAGGGAATAGGCTCTGAAGCACGGCTGTGCCAAATCTAGCATCCCTCCTGGCCTGGATATCCAAGGAGTAATGCTTGGTGAAAGTGTGTACTGCTTTTCCACGTAGCTGCTTGACATATCTCCAAGATAGGGATGTCTCTGGCAGCAGCTAGAGACGGCTGTACCTCTGGTAGAGTGAGCCCTCAGGCCGAAGGGGAACCTTTCCAGTTTTGATAAAATAGGATACACGAGACAATCCACCTGGCAATGGATCTCTTAGTGGCAGGTTTACCTTTCCCAACCTCACCATAAGTGAGAAAGAGTTGGAGGATTCAAACCTATGACCCTTGTGCACTCTATATAGTAACTAAGGGCCCTCTTAACATCTAAGCTGTGCAGCCTCCTCTCACCAGAGGAGGAATGGTCAGTGAAGAACACTGAAGGAGATAGATTGGTTAAGATGGAAATCTGAAACCACCTTAGGCAAAACATAGAAACATAGAATTTAGCGGCAGATAAGGACCGGCTGCCCACCCAGTCTGCCCATTTCCTACCTGATGGATAAGCTGCAGATCCTAGTTAACCAGCAGCCTACTTCTTCCTACCCCCACCCCATAGAATTGCCTTATGACTGTCCCACGCATGCTTGAATTCCACCATTGTTTTTGACTCCACAACCTCCTCTGGAAGACTGTTCCATACATCCACAACCCTCTCTGTGAAAAAATACTTCCTTAAATTACCTCTGAGCTGCCCCCCTTCTATCTTCAAATTGTGCCCCCTTGTTCTTGCACACCTCTTTTTTTGAAAGATGCTACCCTCTTGGACTTTGTTGATTCCCTTGAGGTACTTGAAAGTTTCTATCATGTCCAATCTCCAAGATAGGGATGTCTCTGGCATAACATTTTCAAAAACTTCCTGTTAGTCCTAAGGACTACTTTATCCCTGTGAAAGGAAATACAGTCAGTCTCCACTGACAAGGCTTGTAACTCACTTATGCGCCTGGCAGAAGTGATGGCTACTAGAAAAACAGTTTTCCAAGTCAAATACTTAAGCTCTGCAGAAGACAGAGGTTCAAAGGGGGGTTGCATCAACTGAGCAATGCAAACATTAAGATCCCAGGCAGGGGCCGGGTCCCTGAAAGGTGGATTAGTATGAAGTAATCCCTTGAAAAACTTGGAAAATACAGGGTGAGTGGAAAGAGAAGAGGGCTTTCCTGCTGAAATAAAAGCAGAGACAGCTGCCAAATGTACTTTCAGGGTAGCTGGTCTCAGACCCAAAGAGTTAAGATAGACCATATAGTCCAAAACAATGGGTAAATCAGCAGATTCTGAGGGAATATGCTTCCCAGAGCACCAGATGGAAAACCTTTTCCATTTAGAATTATAAGTAGCCCTAGTGGAAGGCTTCCTAGAAGCCTTCAGGATGTCAAGAACACCTTGAGAAAGGTGTAGGTCAGCAAACTCTAACTCCTCAAGAGCCAGGCCTCGAGGTTGAGGGATTTGAGATTCGGATACCAAGCTCTCCCCTGGGCACAAGATAACAGGTTGTGTTTCCTGGGGAGGCACACGGGAAGATGGACTGCTAAGGACAGAAGGAGTGGGTACCAGGGCTGCCTGGCCCAATCCGGAGCAATCAGAATCATCCTGCAAGGCTGGGATCTGATTTTCACTAGCACCTTGAAAAGGAGAGGGAAGAGGGGAAAGGCATATAAAAACTTCCCTTCCCAATCTAGGAAAAAGGCATCCAGGGGGACTGAGCCCATCACTGGGGGTCTGCAACAAAACAGTGGAAGTTGGTGATTGTCTGGGGCTGCGAAAAGATCTATCTGAGGAGTGCCCCATCTGGCAAAAATTATCCCCAGTACTTGGGGATCCAGTGACCATTCGTGATGGCCCTGGGAAATCCTGCTGAGAGCATCTGCCAGGACATTGTCCTTTCCTGGGAGGTGAACTGCTATGAGGGAAGTGTTCAGGGAATAAGCCAGAGACCACAACTTCATTGCTTCGGTGCAAGGCCGAGGACAGTGCCCCTTCTTTGTTGATGTACCACATTGTGGTGGTGGTGTCTGTTCTGACTTGTACCACTTTGTTCTGACCAGATGCAGAAAACACCTGAAGTGCTAGAAAGGCAGCTCTGAGTTCCAGCAAATTGATGTGGAGCAGAGACTCTTGAGGGGACCACACTCCCTGGGTGGAGAGGTCGCCCATGTGAGCTCCCCATCCCAGAAGGGACGCATCTGTAGTAAGGGTAAAGGAGTGAGATAGGGGGATGAAGGGGACCCTAGTCTTGAGTGCTCTGATCCTGCCACCACTGAAGGGCCTGGATCAGGGTTAGAATCACTGGGATCAACTTGGAAAGGGATCTTTCTTTGAGACAAAAGGCTCTCAAGTGAAACTGAATGTCCCTCATCTGAAATCTTGCTCCTTGCACTACAGCTGTGGAAGCAGCCATGTGACCTAGGAGCTGTAAGAAGGCCTTGCTGGTTGAGAGACCTGCAGAGTGAAGGAAGAGGCCAGGGCCACCAGGTTCCTTACCCTCTCTAAGGGCAGGAAGGCTCTGGCCTGCTTTGTATCCAGTTCTGCACCTATGAAGTGAGTACCTGAACAGGTTCCAGCACTGACTTTGGGAGACTGAGCAGAAAACCCAGAGAGGTGAGCAGCTGTTGGGTAACTCAGGTGTGATTTGACCTGTTCTGAGACTGGCCTACAATAAGCCAGTCGTCTAGGTAGGAAAAAATAGCAATCTTTTGCCTTCTTAAATGAGCAACTGCTACTGCTAGGCATTTTGTGAATACCCTTGGGGCAGAGGTGAGGCCGAAGGGCATTGCTCTGAACTGGTAATGGCCTGAGGGTAGTTCGAATCTGAGGTACTTTCGATGGGAGCTTCTGATTAGAACATGAAAATAGGCATCCTTGAGGTCCAGGGAAGCTAGCCAGTCCCCTGGCCTTAGAGAAGGTAAAATTATTGCCAGAGTCACCATTTTGAATTTTGGTTTCAAAAGGTGCTTGTTCAGATATCTTAGGTCCAAAATGGGCCGCCATTCTCCTGTCTTTTTTGGGGTAAGGAAGTACCTGGAGTACAGACCCTTGCCCTGGAGTGGGGGAGACCTTTCTACAGCTCTGAGAGCCAGGAGGGTTGAGACTTCTGTTTCTAAAGCAAAGGTCTCTAGAGGGTTTGCAGGTGGAAAAGATCTGGCTCTCATCTTTGGAAATTTTTTGAAGCTGAGAACCACACCCTGGCTTACTACTTCCAGGACCCACTTGTCCGATGTTAGAGACTCCCAGTCCTGAACGAAGTAAGCCAGCCTGCCCCCCACAGGTAATGGAGATCCGGCCCTGGGCACCCCTTCAGGGTGCCTGTTTGGCAGGGGTTTTAGGCTGAGGGGTGGAAGCAGGCCTGCTTGCACCCCGTCTGCCTCTGAAGAACCCCCTCTGAGCATAAGCAGAAGAAGCCTGGGTTTGGTAAAAAGGTCTGTGAAAAGGCCTACCTCTACCCCTGGGGTCTGCTTCTGAGGAGTGACTTGCAGCTCCTTGGCTTGGCACTCCTATAAGTTGTTCTATATTCATCCATTTTCTTCATGTAATTCTCTGTCTGCTCCCCAAACAGAAATTCCCTACTAGGAAAATCCATGGCCTTAGTCTGGGTATCCTGTGACAAACTAGTACACCTGGGCCAAGCCAACCTCACAGGACACAGATGTAGCCATGACTCTAGAGGATACATCATTAGAAACCACAGCATGGAATTGCACTTTGGATGCCTCAATACCATCAGCAGCCACCTGCTCCAGCTCCTTGGCAAGCTGGCCAGGGGCCTGTTTGTAAAAGCCATGACAGTGTCCCATCTAGATTTTTAAGTATCTTGCCACATAAGCCATGTAATTTGCTTGTCTGAGTCCCAAGACTGCCATGTATTGTTTTTAGCCATGGCATCAATCTTCCTGGAGTCCTTGTCAGGAGGTGTGAAGCCAAGGAAATGTTAGCTTTATCACAGGCTGCAGCCTGAACTACTAACATGACTGCATTGCTGTGAAAGAAAGTCTGTATCAGGACCTGATAAAGTGTACCTCCTGTCCATCTTCTTGTCAACAGGAGGCACAGAATTAGGAGCTTTAGTATTTTTATTGTTTGTTTCCTAAATGATGTAAGGAATAGATAATCTCCTAGACTCTGGGATATCCATCATTTCCACAAAATCAGGTTCCTCTTGCTCATCCACAGCTTCCTCTAATGGGAGCTGGAGGGTTTCAGCAACTTTTTTATAAAACAAAAAGTGAGAAGAGGACTCAGAAAGCATAGGGGGAGATTCCAAAGGTCTGTCTGGGGAGATGTCCGGTTCAATGGGCACATCCAGACTCTCAAAGTCACATTCACACTGATCATAAACCTCCTCCCCCTCCTCTGGTTCATAAAACTCTTCAATATCAAATTCTTGAACCGGTGGAACCGGCCGAACCGACCTTTTACCAGACAGTGGCGGTTCGGACGGAACCAGAGAAAGTGACTGTACAATCTGTATAGCTTTTGCTATTTCTGCAGCAGTTGGAGAAGGAATTTTGGACTCCAAACCTGCTGATGTTTTAGTTTTCTTTGCTGGAACTGGCTCCTCAGAGCCAACACCGTTGCCGAGGAAGTCTCGCCCTAGTCAGAGGGCACTCCCTCCGGTTCGGTTGGCACCGAACCGGGCTGGCCATCCGGGTCAGCGGACTTTTTGGCCTCTCGTTCCCTGAGCCTGCCCACTCTCTTGGCCAGGGTGGCTGCAGGGAAATTTTTACAAATCTGGCAGTCTAAATTGAGGAGGTCAAACCCCAGACAATAGACACATGTAGTGTGTGGGTCAGCCTTGGCAAAGGCTTCCCCACAGACACTACAGTGTTGAAACTCAGTGGGCCCGGTTTTTCTTTTGGGTTTCTCAGACATGATGCCAGCCTAACCAACAAACTTGCCCTTTTAACGGCAGTGCAGGCAAAACACCCTTATCTGTTCCCAATAACCGTGTCACCGAATTAAGTGGAAAAAAACCGTAATGAAATCCGTTTTTTTAGAACCGATAAGAACGAGAACCGCACTCTAAAAGCCTTAAAATGCTTTCTTTAAAAAGTTTAACAACCTGATCGGTTCGAACCGAAGCGATAAAATTACAAGTTCCACACAGAAATAAACCTATCTATTACTTACAATACCACAGACAGAGCTTGAACGATGGGTTTCGGTTAAAATAATAATACTGCGGTTGAATTTAACGAGAAAATACTGTTTAAACAGAAATGAACCGAGCAGTAGGAGGAATCTCGGAGCGACTGTTCAGGGAGGCGGAGTAAAGAATCTGACAGTTTCGGTTTGAAAATAACCAGACAGAGTTTTCTAACCAAGCTCACGCTCTAAACTCCATGCCTGGCATGATAGTTAACTCTTTCACCTCCGGAGCAGTTCTAATGTAGCAAGACTTCATGTTGTTTGAAAAGAGAGAGCAGAGCCAAAGGTAATGCCCCAGGTATTTGTAGGTGTTAACCTGCTCGAGGGGAAGGAGGGTACTAGACAGGACAGTGAGAGGGATGTCCTTGAATCTGCTTTGTGTGTGCGAGAATAGCATGTGCTTTTTTTTTGTAGGTTAATTAAAAGTCGTCGGTGCAGGAACAAGGATTACACCTGGTTGAAGGGCACTGTGTAGATTGGTGGGGACCTGGTGGGATGCGAAAAGGACTACATCGTCCAAGTAAATGAAAATTTTTTCTGAGCAGGAGCTGGGAAGCATGTTTTGGTACAGACTGAAGAGCAGCAGTCCGAGGCTCGAACCTTGTGGGACACCCGAGCGGATCTATTGGGTGCTGGAGAGGGTACTGTTGATTTTCACACACTGTGAGCAGGAGGTGAGGTAGCTGGAGAACCAGTACAGGTGGCCTTACAAAAAAACAAGCTGCGAGAGGGTGGATATGAGAAGTGGGCGGCAGACGGTATCGAAAGCTTTCGATAGGTCGATGTAGACTGCGCCAGAGGAGCCCTTTATCCAGGGCTGTGTACATAGTTGAAAAATTCAACAGGGCAGTAGTATTATGCCTCAAGTGAAGCCATGCTGTTCTGTACAGAGGAGATCGTTTGTCGAGGTATTTGGTCAGCTACAACTTTTCTAAGACTTTCGGAGGCACAGGATCTATATCAGTCTGTAGTTCCCAGGGGAAATACAGTCCCCATCTTTGTGTGTGGGAGTGTAAATATTTTTATGTAAGAATAATTTATTTACCAGGGTATTAAAACAGCTGGTATAATATAACAAGCACTACGAATATCAAAGGATAATGCTATTTTCTGAATTACACAGCACTACAGTAGTGCACTTTATGTTATTTATTTAGGTTTACGTAATCAAAACATTAAAAATATTGCTTTTTTAAGTTTTCCTAATCAATCTGACGAGTGCTTTGCATTTTCATAGTTGACTAAACACTGACGCGTGAAACTGCTAATCAATTTTTACAGCTTACTTAATACTGTTTATATAAACTTGTACACTTTCTTTTCAAATAGCCACACTGGTTACTTTGAGGCTTAAGGTGGACAAAACAATTTTATGGCATTTGCCTCCATTTTAGTGGTCATGATTAAAACACCATTTTAGTGGACACGTAGAGCACTGCTATATCAGTAGGTCCAAATCAACCAGTGAAGAAACACAAATATGGGCAACTTTTTTTTTTCCCCCCACTGACAGAAAATAATTTATACAAGATTAAAGTCTGCAAAACTGCACATTTAATTTTCATGTCTAAAGAACAGCATAGTCTTTCAATGACACGACAGAACACCACACGAGACAAAAAGTTCTTCACATCATATTTAATGTTTTAACTAGAAAATTAGAATCTAACTAAAAAAATATAATGGACTACATTCCTAGCTGCACTGTAACAATAAAGAATATACAGTGCAATGCAAGTGTCTGAAAGCTTCAGACAAGGCAAAGCAGCTTCAGTCAAACTGTCACTTACAGGCTGAAGTACCCATTTCTTTACAGTTAGACAGCTGGATTTACAGAGATATTTGTACATCTTGATAATAAAATCGAAGGCATGAGATTAACGGAGGAACATGCAGGTTTTACAAAGCAACAAGTAGTTGTAACAGCATTATGGGTTTTCATCAAAGGTCCAAGAATAACAAAAGTCAAGCAACAGATAATGGAAGACTGCTAGTCTTTTACTTGTTTTTTGAACCTTCGACAGTGGTTCACACAAAATAAATACAGGTTACTCACCTGTAACAGAAGTTCTAGGAATGGTATATGTTGTTCATCCACACTTATTGGCAGGTTCCTTGCCGCTTTAAATCTTGCCGGAAGGTCTTCAAGCTGGCTCCTCCCACCCACCCGGGTGGTAAAACTCTCGGCTCCGCCCAGCGCCAGATCTGGCCGCTGGAAGCTCAGGTTGTGCGTCGGTCGAGGTCGGAGCGAATGTAGGGATGAACAACATATACCATTCCTAGAACTCCTGTTACAGGTGAGTAACCTGTACTTAGGACATGATATGTTGTTCATCCACACTTATTGGCAGACTCCTAGAAGTTATCCGGGAGGAGGGAGGCAAGGCACACACCCCCTACTTAGGGAATAAAGACTGGAGAACCGAGGCCCCAAAACCAGCATCCCGGCATGACTCAAGGTCGATGTGGTAATGGGTAATAAAGGTGTGTGCTGACTTCCAGGTAGCAGCCCTGCAGATTTCCTGGATAGGGACGTCCCTGGAAGCAGCCACCGATGCAGCAGTATGACGGTAGAATGAGCTCTTATCCTCTGGGAGCTCCATGCCCGCCAACTTATAGCAGAGATCTATGCAGGAGGGTGACCCACCTGCTTATCGTCAGCTTGGCTGCAGGTCTGCCAGGTGCGGCTTCAGCGTAGGTGACAAACAGCTGGCCGAACCTCTCCCGAATTTCAGCCGTGCGCTCCTTATAATAAACGAGCGCCCTTCTAGGGTCCAAAGTATGGAGCCTGTATTCGGCCTCCGAGGTGTGATTGGGGTAGAACACCGGCAGAGTCAACACCTGGTTAAGGTGAAAGTCCGACACCACCTTCGGAAGGAATTTCGGGTGGGGGCGCAGGACAACCTTGTCCCTGTGGAAGACCAGGTAAGGAGACTCAATGCAGAGCGCCTGGAGTTCTCCCATCCTTCTGGCTGACGTGATAGCCACCAAGAAAGCGGTCTTCCACGACAGGTGAGAGGTTCACACCTGTGCATTGGTTCGAATGGCTGCCCATGAGCTTTGCCAGTACCAGCAGTAAATCCACCAGGTGGAGGTTCTACGCACGGAGGAAATGTGATCAAGGCCTTTGAAAAAGCGCCAGACCACCTTCTCCTGCGCCACCGACTGCTCCCCGGCCCGCGCCCGGTAAGCAGAGATGGCTGCCAGGTGCACCTTTAGGGTCGTCGACCTAAGCCCTTGACTAGAAAGGGACCATAAATAGTCCAAAATGCCTGCCAAGGAACAGGAGGAAGGGTCCAAGCCCTTACCCTGACACCAAATGAAAAACCTCTTCCATTTGAAGGCATAGCATTTCCTGGTCGACTCCTTACAGGACGCCTCAACAACATTGAGGACCTCGTCGGAAGACCCAAGGCCTGGAACTCTGCAGCCAGGAACCAGGCCGTCAGGTGCAGGATTGAAGGTCGGATGGAACACCTTCCTGATTGACTGAGGCAGGTCGGGCGAGCTGGAAGCTGCCTCGGGAGCCTGTAGCCGAGGTTGAGGAGATCTGGGTACCAGAACTGGCGGGGCCAGTCTGGGGCTATCAGAATCACCTGCGCCTTGTCCCTCCTTGTCTTGAGAAGCACCTTGTGAATCAAGGGAAATGGGGGAAAGGCGTAAAAGAGGCCCAGGGTCCACAGCCTCGAGAAGGCATCCCCCTGCAGCGAGCCCTGCTGAGGGGGGCGGGCATGAAACAGCCTCAGCTTCGCATTCTCCCTGGAGGCAAACAGGTCCACCTGAGGTGTGCCCCAGTGGGAGAACAGATCTTGTACTACCTCCGGCAGGAGAGACCACTCGTGAGAGGCAGCCCCTATCCGGCTCAGGGCATCGGCCAGGGTGTTGGAGGCTCCTGCCACATGAATGGCTAGAAGATCCGCCTCCAGGCTGCGCATGAGTGAACAAATGCGGAGAGCTTCCTTGCATAGAAGCATGGAGCGCATCCCGCCCTGGCGGTTCAGGTAGTACATGGTTGTGGTATTGTCCGTCGGGACTCGGACCACTTGACCCCGGAGAAACGGAGCAAAGGCGGTGAGAGCTAGGCGGACCGCTCGGTGCTCCAGCAGGTTGATGTGGCATCGGGACTCCCGCGGGGACCAGAGGCCGTGCACTTGGTGTTCCCCCAGATGGGCACCCCAACCCATCAGAGAGGCATCGGTCGATAGAGAGACCGTCGGCTCTGGGCGGACAAACGGGATGCCCTCCTGCAGATGGGATGGAACGGTCCACCACTGGAGAGCGTTCCACATCTCCTGGGTCACTGTCACTAGCTGGTCCAATGGATCGCAGCGTTGTGACCACCGGCTGGCCAGTCCTCACTGAAGGTGGCGCATGTGCCAGCGTGCCCAACGGACCACACTGGTACAGGCCGCCATGAGACCCAGGAGGCGCAGGAAGTCCCGGGCAGGTCGCGATTGCCCAACCAGAAATGATTGGGCAAAGGAGGCAAGAACCTCGGCCCTGTCCACCGGGAGCCGTGCTCTGGCTCGAAGAGAGTCGAGCTCTGCCCCGATGAACAGGATCACCTGCTTCGGCTCGAGTTCCGACTTGGCCTCGTTGATGAGAAGGCCGACTTGAGAGCAAACCTGAGGGCCAGATCTCTGGACCTCCACCTCCCCAGCCTGGAGGGGCTGCTATCAGCCAATCGTCCAGGCAGGTCACACCTGACCCCTCGCGCGCCAAGAGGAATGCTGTCACCACTGCCATGCATTTGGTGAAGACCCTGGGAGCTGGAGATAAGCCGAAGGGCATGGCTTGGAACTCGAAGAGGGATCCTTCCGCTCGAAAGCGGAGGAATCTCCGATGTGATGGACGGATAGGGACGTGAAAGAACACGTCCTGTAGGTCCAGAGAGCAGAACCACACGCCGTGTTCCAGAGATGGTGGTATCTGCGCCAGAGTGACCATTCTGAAGGTCCGAGACCTTAGGAACTTGTTCAGGTCGTGAATGGGGCGCCAGCCCCCCGTATGTTTCGGAACCAGGAAATACCTGGACACGAACTCCGGGTCTAAAGGAGGGTCCTCTACCTCCGTGATCACCTCCTTTTGGAGGAGGAGAGCGATGTCGGCTCGACGAGCCACCAGTGAGGCTGCGGACCCCGAGGCCCCCCGAGGTGCGACGGCTCTGAAGGGCGGGGCCTGCTCGAATTCTAGAGGTAGGCCTTTTTCCACCACCTCCAGTACCCACCTGTCCGTGGTAACAGCGGACCAGGCGGAAAGGAAGTGTCTGAGCCGTCCCCCCACGGGGGGAACCAGGGGTGAGGTGACAGGGATGGGGGCAACACCCCTCAGCCCGTCACTGTGCAGGCTTGGAGGAGGGACCGGCCGAGGGAACTCCTGGGCCTTTACCTCCCTGCTTCCTGTTGGAGGAAGACGACGGCTTGGGTTTGGGATACCAAGCTCGAGCCTGCTGGCCCTGACGTTGCTGGGCCGGGCGCGCCGCGGGAGAAGGACGAAGGGCTTAGGCTGTGGCTTGCGGCCTTGTCCTTCTGAGCGAAGAGACCGAGTCCAAGGTAGCATTGGACCTCTCGATCTTCTGCAGGTGACCTTCCACCCTGTGGGCCGAAAAGGTCAGTCTCCAAAGGGAACATCCGCCAGCTTGTGCTGGGTATCCGGAAAGGTGGATATCCTCAGCCAAGCCCGACGACGAAGCCACTGCGGCCGCCACAGACCTGGCACATGAGTCCCGATGTCTAACGCAGTCTGGAGCTGCTGTTTGGCCACTGCCCTGCCCTGGTCCCGCACCTGCCTGACCGTAGTCTGCAGATCTGCGGGAAGATGAGGGACAATCTCATCCAGGGAGCCCAACAGGGTGTGAGAAAAATGTGCCACGAGGACGGCCGAACTGGCCTGGGAAGGCAGAGAGAGGACGCAGCATACACTTTTCGCCCGGCATAATCCAATTTCTTGGATTCCTTGTCGGGAGGTTTGTCCACATCCCTGGCTGCCTGGCACGCCGAAAACGCTGTCAGAACCAACCCTCGGCCGAGGGTGTTCAAAACCGACAGGGAACCAGTAGGGACCGTGATACTTACTGGCCAACCTGGCCGAAGGCGCAGGGCAGGAAGCTGCCAAAGTTCCAAGGCCGGACCCACTATGGCTTCGGCCACCGGAAAGGCCTCCGTAGGAGAATCCCCTCGGTCCAGAATCTCCGTGAGGGGATACCTGGCCCGTTTAGAAACTGGTTCGAGCTTCATCCCGGTGGACTCTGAGATGAGTCGAAGCAACCCTAAGAAGGACGAAGGGCTATCGTCCACTGACTGCCCTCCCGAGGACTCCAAGTCCATGCACTTAGAGAAGAGGGAGGAACCATCATCGGACTCAGAAGAGTCCTCAAAGAGCTGCCTCGGGCCTGAGCTACCCTCCACCTGCCGAGGTTTATTGGGAGTGAGGGTGACAGACAGCCTATGGGGCAAACCCAAGGCCAACCGAGAATTTTTGGTCGGAGCCCCAACTAATGGCTGTGGAGGCGGAGGTTCCACCAGAATCTGTGGGGCAGCTGGAATTGGTCAACAACCAGCCTGAGAACAGGCTCCTCGACTCAACGAGGGGTTGTTTGGCTGCTCCGTGACAGCCACTTAATGCCAGGAAGACGACTGGTTGGCTTATTCCGGTCAAAGGAGCTGTTGCCACATGAGTTCCTCGTACTTCCGACGCAACTTGCGCCGAAGCCTCCCCTCGTCCGAGGAAGAGCGGCGGCGCCGCTTGCCGCGGTGCCGAGACCGCCTATGGCGGCGGGATCAGTTGGACCGCGAGGATGTCCGAGACAGAGAGTCTCGACTAGGCCGAGGAAGGCGAGGAGAAGTGTCGGAGAAATCGGCACTCCCCTCGGCTCGGACGATCCCACCGAAGGCTCCGGAACCGGAGGCACAGACGAGCCGACGGGATCCTCAACTCCCACCGGGGGAACCGGGGAGAGGGGATTCTCAGCTTCTCCAGCCGACAACCCGTCTAACGGGTCGAGAAAAATCTCGACCGCGTCGACGGGAGTCTCGGTCAACTGGCCTGACGGGGACACCGTGAAGCCAGTGGCCGAAGCTGAGGGGTCGACCGAAGTCGACTGTCGACCGAAGTCGACTGTCGACAAGGAGAGGGGGATCTTTCCCGCTCCCAAGAGCGTCGACGGAGAGACTTACTTTTGCTCTTTTTGGACCTGGAAAAAAGGTCCCGAAGAAGTTGGACCCTCACCTTTCGTCGAGAGGGTCAGACAAAGCTCCTTAAAAGAAGCCGAGTATGAGGCACCGAGAGAGAGCGGGACAAATGCCGCAGCCGAGGTAGAAGCGGCCCGCGCCGCCTCCTCTTCGAGGGCGATCATCTGCTCGAGCTGATCCGCCGAGCCCGCCGCCGCGGACACCGCCAATCGGGCCTCTTTAGATTTCACCGGTGGAATTCTTTTCTCGGGCGCCCAGTCGTGAATCGGGCAGCATGGTCTTCAAGGACGAATGGGTCTAAAAGGAAGAGCACAAGTCGCAGGCCCGCGGGTCGTGCTCAAGGCCCAGGCAGTAGACACACGTGGAGTGCGGATCCGCTCTAGACATCTTCTGCCCGCACGAGGGCACCTCCAAAACCGAGTCAATTTGTCCATCGTCAGCCGCGAGGAGAAGAAGACCAAGTCTTTTAGCAAAAACTTTTTGATTTCGAACTTTCGAAGAATTAGGAACCAGTCTTAAACGCAGCTCGTTAAGGAGGGAACCTGAGCTTCCAAGCGGTAAGGAAGATCTGGCGTCATGGGGCGGAGCCGAGTTTTACCACCCGGGTGGGTGGGAGGAGCCAGCTTGAAGACCTTCCGGCAAGATTTAAAGCGGCAAGGAACCTGCCAATAAGTGTGGATGAACAACATATCCATGTCCCTAGAAATTTACCTTCAAGGCAGCCTGCAAGAAAACAGGCACAAGAGTCACACTTATTTAAATTATTAGTGAGGAGTAACAAATGCTTAAAGGGAAACTTGTATTGAGTTCCTAAGAGCAGCAGCAGCCAGTTGAGGCTTTCAAAAGTACATTTTTTCATTAACTGGTGCCCCAGAATTTTAATTTAAAAGATCCACTCGATCCATAATGGCGAAGGAGCCCCGGGAGGACACCTCGCACACCCAGGTGACTTCTGCCACAAAGGTTATGCTAATGAGGGCTACCAATAAATGGCAGATGTTGGTAGCCTTCATTAGCATAACCTTCACAGCAGAAGTCACCCGTGGTGCGCGAGATGTCCGCCTGGGTTCTGTCGCCATTATGGAGCGAGCTGATCTTTTTAATTAAAGTTCTGGCGCACCAGGCAATGAAAAAAATTACTTTTATGTTAACTACCCTAATCAGGCGTTTCTGCAGCTACTGCTGCACTTAGGGACTCAATAGGAGTTTCCCTTTAGGGCTCTATAACCAAGTACATTTTGGTCTTTTTAGCACTTCCCCCAATATCATCAAATTGACTTCCTTAAAGAGCAACTTGGCCCCCTATAACATATAAAGAAGCTGACCTGGCTCCAAGTCAATCATAGTAAAAATTTTAATTGATTGTTGCTAGTATTTAGGGAAGGAAGGGACGGTATTTTGGCTCCATGGATCTGAGTGTCCAATTACTTCCAGTTCCCTACTCAGAGACACGCGCCAACGGTATTGCGTTTTATGATGTCAGTAAAGGGAGAGCGCGGGGGTACACTCCACAGAGTACAATAGGCTGTTTAAATGCTTTTAGAATACTTAGCTGCTTGAGACAGAGATAATAGGCCACCGCTCAACACACGAGGACCTTGTTAGTGGAGCGGTGGCCTTGATTTGCCATAATCACAACTCTAATACTAAAAAGCACTTAAATGTCCCTACTGCACTCCATGGAACATGCCCTGCTCTCCTGTACAGACTTCATAAAATGTGCTAGATGGGGTGTATTTCTGAATAGGAAGTGGGAGGATTGGCTCTCTGCTCCATGAAGCCAAAATACAAGCACTTCCCTCCCTAAATATTGGCAGCAATACAATAAAATTTATACTGCATCAGACTTGGGGCCAGGTACGCTTCATGTTTAATTTTTTTTGGGACGGCGAGAATTTTAAAACAGAAACCTGCTCTTTAAATTCTAGGACCACTGTGCATGTCACAATCATAGGAAAAGCTGGATCTCACAAATGTAGAAGTCAAAGCTGTGACATCATCCAAAAAGGCACAGACTCTGGGAGCATTCTAGTATGTGTTATCTGGTACACCCACCACGGGGTGGGGGTGTTGAGAGATACAGTATGGCCCTCAGTAAGGCGCCAAATGGACAGCCTTTTTCCACATTTACTGTCTCGCTTGGCCAGTCTCACACAGGAGGCTTTGGACTCAAGAACGCTCATGAGCTACTGCTGGCACACCGTGGCGCTGTGGCTGCTATACAGCAGTTTCTGCAGCATTTGGAGTGGACAGTAGTTAAGTCGTTCACAGCCCACTATGCAAACCTAGAGTGTCGTCAGCAGCTTGCAATCACTGGACCTGCCAATCTGGCAAAAAAAAAAAGGCTAAAACGAGGGCTGCCCAATGTCCCAGTGTGCTGCACGATATCGCATGCCTGCGCCAGCGACCCAGGTTCAGGCTGGGATGGCACAGCCATGGAGGGATGGCGCTCTGCTTTTAACACAGCGACCCCTGCAGTGGGGTCAGGGAGCTTGCCTCCTCCACACTGACTTCAGTGCGTGCATGCAAGGCTTTACAGGGCACCGCCCAGTGTCAGGGAAATGGAAGGCCTTATGGGGGTGGAATCCCCATGTCTCCCTAGGGGGCCGCCTCTATGACAGTCACTGGTCCTCTTGGACCCCACACCATGCGGTGTCACACCGGCCTAAACGGGGGGAGCAACAAATGTGGTCGGCAGGTTACTGGAAGGTGCAAGTAGTGGTCAAGCAGCAAAAAGCTAGATGGGGAAAAATGGCAAAAACAGGCAGGAGAAATTGGGTGAAGGGGTTCCAAACAGACCATGATTTTAACAAAATGACCCACCTTCCAGGGGCATAGCAAGGTGAAAGTATCAACATTTTTCTGAAATTAACACTAGACGATCATAATAAAACATTATAATCAGTCCTACCCTCCTGCATCCCGAAAACCCTCTGGCATGTGTGATGGCTGTCACTTGTTCTGCTTTTATGCTGGTGATGTAACATGCCTCCATCTCTATGTACTGTTTTAGGTCTAATTAATACTTGTTCTCATTTGAAATGGAACATCTCTCAGGAAGCTGGGCCATCACTCCTACATGGAAATTACACACACATCTGAGTTGGGCCAGTTTTCCCCCCAGCAGTCCAGAATCACCACATTTGAGTTACTCACATTTTGCAACGTAGTAACAGTCCTTGCATTTAATCCAGAACTGCCATGAGACTGTACCCCAAATGATCAATTTTGTATAGTGAAAGGCGTAATTTAATTACTGATACCACTGGAACTAAAAGCTGAATTATGCACTTGGGCGCTTTCACTTAGGATACGAGGAAACCAAAAGATTGCAACAGTCTAGCAACCATGCTGAAAATACTACAAAAGAAAACATTTGCGGCTTCAGAAAACCTTCTGAAGCGCACCCTGATAAAAGTAAACGTATGCCTCTGATTTTGTACTTGCACAGAACAAAATGCACTAGTAAAATGGATATTTTGGTAACTTATCAATCATGTTACATGGAATTGCATTCTTCTTGCCACTGGGTGATGTTATGTGCTTTAAGTGCAAACCAATGGGCAGCTCCTCTCACTAGAGGCAATGAAAAGCAGTCCAGTTCCATCACCATCCCACAAAAGATGGCATTATCACCAGAACTTCTCAATCTGACCTTTGTAAAGGGCCTATTCAAAAGCATAATGGATGCAGTACTCCTACCTCTCTGTAGAACTTATTTTATTTTATTTTATCAATAGGAAAAAGAACAGTTTTAAAACGGGGTCATCTTAAGAATAGCAGTGTTCCAAAACGACTTTAAAAATAGTGACCTCTTTTGCACTACTTGAAATTATTTCACATTGTGTGTTTAAAAACACCATTTGTAACCCTTCTTGGCATGGAAGATAAAATTGTATGTATGTGAGCCAACAAAAAGCACCGACTGAGTTTGTGCAAACAGAACAAAACTAATCTGTTCTACAAATCAGGCCTCAGAAAAGGAATGATGCAGATTTGTTCACAAACCTTTTATTGTAATTGTTTTTAACTTAAAATGAGAAATAATCCATTTATATAAGCAAGGTGCAATTATGCATAAAACAGGCCATTAAGAGACACTGTAAAATCAGCAATTTAGACAAAATTGCTAAAAGCAGCAAACCTGTCATACTGTAAAATGCTGTATGAGCTTTTATGTTCTCACAATTTCAATGTAACCCAAAAGAAAAAAGATTTTGTAAAAATAATTTATTGCATAACGTGTGCAAAAAGTTTTAGCATTCAAGGTTTACAAACCAGGCATTTACTGAATAAAATGAAAATACTGCAGACAAGTCAAACAGTACCACTTGAATAGCAGAAGCAATAGATTAAATACAAAATAAAAATCACATTACTTGTAAAGCATACAGCACTGTCTGTTATATTATGACCCAATAAGCAACTTCACACTGACATTATCCCCAATATTCTACACTAATGTTAAGTGAGCAAAATTAATATTTCTATTCAAATGTATAATTCACACTGTTAGAATTGTAACATGGGTGTACAAGCCAAGAATGTATCAAGATAGACTCTTCAAGTACTGTGTGTCAGAGGACCATTAAAAATAAGACCTAAATCTTTCCAACAAGTAAAACCGCTTGGGTCCATTTCTATTTTGCCCGCTATGTGTAGCACTAGTGACGTATCAAAGCGATTCTTGATTAGCAGCAACAAACTTAAATTAACAATAGGCCGCATACATCAGGATTTCACACTCCAAAGACAACGCCAAATAAAAATAAATAATTATGTTGTAGCTCAACTGCGATATTAAACAAAAACACCTGTTATGGCCAAACTGGAACACCTAAACCAAAGCCAGCTGGAACTCAAAATCGGGTTTTGCGATTCAAAGTCAGTTAAGATGGACTCAAGGGTGCCCACAGGTGCATCACGTTTTGGGATACAAAATAAAAGCTTGTACCGTCTCAAGTAATCAAATAAAACTACTTGTACTTTAAAAGAGAACTAAACATTATTTATGGACAATCAAATGCCACGCAAAACCAGATTTTAAAAATGTATTTACTTCAGTGCAAAACTGAGGCACATAGTGAAAAAGCTAATTAAAATGAGTGCACAGTTTGAAGACCCCCTACAATTTACTATCAATTAAAAAAAAAAAAAAAAAAAAAGCTTCCGACTGTCTTTTTATCCAGCAAAACTTTAAAAACTGACCTGGTTCTTTACCCAAAGGAAATGAGGAACTGGGAGGGTAAACAGTACACAGTATAGCTGGATATGGTCTTTAAATATGTTAGGCAAGATAATTAAAGTAATGGGCTCTTTTTTTATAGCACCATCATTAACTAGTATATGCAGGATAGCTACAGAACAAAGAAAATGGTAAACTGCAAGGAAAAGTATAGCTACGCTAAATGCTTTGGTGTGCTGTGGCCCTACTAGTCTCAAACTCTGAAGAATTGCATATCATACCTTACCTTTTAAGTAAGTAACCCTACTAGCTGAAATACTTCTGTAATACCCTAACAGGCATCAGCAAGGCTTGGATTTATAAAATTCTAGGGCTGGGCAGATTACTTTGGGACATGGAGTTTAAGTAATGGAAGAAGTCCAAGCTTGTGTGCCTAAGGCATAAAAAATATTTATCGTTTGAAAATATACAGGTACAGTATAAAGGCTTCCATGACCTACTTTGGTGGACAAGCTGCACAAAGCCATTTTGAATGCATTTCTGTAACCAAAACAAAAACCCACTTTTTTCCCCCAGCCAGATTTTGGCTCCTTTAACCTCATATATTGCTCAATTACCACACTAGTAGCGCTGGAAGAAAAATGGGTTAACCTGCCCACCCTACAAAATACACATAACAACCTGACCCCAACTATGATGGTAGTTTCAGTATTCATTTGCCAGTGCAGGTTTTTTCTTATCCTGCCCAGGTAAATGATCATAACTTGTCAAGACCCTGGCCTAAAACAGACAAATGGGAACATAAAACCGACAGTGCTGCAGTGTGCATTTATAACACACCTATGCAAGGTGTGTTGACATTTCAAAAAGTTATTTTCGCTTTGCATTTCTGGATTTTGGCAGATGACTGCTGGCGCTGGTTCAAACTTTGGGCAGCCTGTGAGGGAGTCTTTACATAGCAGGAAGTCCTGGTTTTAGAACCTGCTTGTTGTTCCGTTGCTTTGCCTTGGGCCCACGCCTAGGGTGTGTTATAATCTTTTAAAGTCTTACGGATGGTATCATACCTATTCTCAGGGTCGTCATCGTCATCATCATCAACCGCATTCATGGTAGCATGCCCTGATTTAGTCTCAGCTTCATCTCCTACAAAAGAAAATTGTATCCTAATGAAAATATGCAAGTTTATATATTTTATATTTCAGAAACAACATATTTCACCACATGTATTATTTCTTGACTTAAGCAAGCAATGATCCACATCAACAAGTATGTAGTGCTAAATTAATGCATCCCACCGGGTGCACTTGAGTGTGTGTCCTTCAAGCACCCGGGAAACGCATTAATTCGGAACTCGCGTTCCTCAGTTATTGCACTTGTAAAATGGGTTACAATATTTTGTGTATCTATAGCTATACGAGTATCTATATCTGTATCTATATACATCTGCCTTGACATATAACTGCCTTGGCGTGTAATATGTTCCAGCCTGTAAACTAATCTCCTGTACCCTTCAGTATATTAGCAGTGTCAGTGGATCAGCAGGTAGCACACTCACCTCTGAGGCCAGGAGATTAATAGGCTGTGGGTTCTATCCCCACACCACTTGGGTTAATATCCCAATACTGACACTGTAGTGCAGCATGAGGGGATGCTGCACTCCTGAGGTGCAGCCTTTCAGATGAGACATTAAACAGAGTTCCCATCTGCCTGTTCAGGTGGATGTTAAAGATCATGGCACTTCTCAAAAACAGCAAGGGAACTTCCCCGGTACAATGGCCAAATTTCCTCCATTCACAAAAGAATTCCACCAACAGCTTCATCTGGTTCAAGGTCAGTTGGCATTCATCTGTATCCCTCCCCAGGTTGTGCCTGAAAATAGGCAGGATCTGTCTAGTGCACTTACCGGTCAAAATAAATAAATATTGTTTCTTGTTATGGTATGTATTTGTATTAGCACTAGTTCATTACCCCATGAACAGTCTGACTCTGTAAAATCTATACTGTTTGGCATCTGACCCTGAAAAAGGGACACTGGATTCTAGTGGGCCTACCTGGTTAACAAAATTCAATAAATAAAATATATAACACAGAGATACATAATATACAGAACAGTACGTGGGTGTAACCAGAATTTTACACACACCCGTGGTGTGAGAGGTTACATAAACCTCAAGAGCAAATTATATACATACCTAAATAATAGAGAATACGACGTGGGTGGGTGTTAACCAGAATCTTACACACACCTGAGGCATAGGATGCTACATAAACCCCAAGAGTGACACTCGAGAAGTTCATAAAAGCATCCCACGCCAAGCATGTAAAATTCTGGTTTACACATACAAGCACCTACACGCTTTGCTTTTTATAAATAGTAGTGAGCATTTTTAATTTCTGTGGCAGCTGTGTAACTAGTGCTCGTGCCGCTCACAGCGTAAGGCTGATTTGACAGGGGACGATTACAACTGCCTGGCTACACCGCATCATTACAGCCAGGTAGTTGTAATGCATCTACAAACCGGATATGTGAAGTCTTAAAAATGCTCACTAGTAAATATGTACAGACGAATGCGTGGGTAGGTGTGCATAATGAGAATTTGGCACACACTTGAGTTGTGGGATGCTACATAAACCCAGAGAGCGAAGCTGGACGGGTTTATACAAACATCCCACACCGAGGGTGTGTGTGTGTAAAATTCAAGCTGGCTACACTTACCTATGCATTTTGTAACTGCTGTGCTCCGTTTTTTCACCCTCAAGGATTATAAATAGAAATGGTTTCTTAGAAATGGTTTCTACATTAGAGAAAAAAAAAACAGAACTAGAATAGATTTCTGTATTTTTGGGAACAGGCAACATGTTAATTCATTTTCATTAAACTAATGTCATTGTCAGCTTTAAAACATTTTTAATTTGAACCTTCACAACTCGCAGAACAGCACAAGTAGATTTGAAGTTTGTGTCAGGCAGGACAACATTGTTTAGCTCAAAGATATACATTTAAAACTGTTAAGACTGGTAGCAACATGTGGACTTTATAGAGTTTGTTTCTTTTTTGAACAGGCTTTAAATTCCCTTTAAAACGGGATGAACCTGGGTTTCTTTGGCAACCAGGTTAGATCTTCTACAAAGTAACCTGGTTGCCACAGAAATCTGGTTCCATTCCATTTTAAAAGTGAATTTAAAGTCTGTTCAAAAAAGGAAAAAAAAACCCACTAAAATCCTCATTACTACCAGTCTTAACAGTTTTAAATGTTTTTTCTCTGACCTAAACAACACTGTTCTGTCTGACAAGGACTTCGACCAAGAAGCGAGTGGTGAGTGTTAAGACGGGTTTTACGTCCCGCGAAGACTGTGTGTACACAAAGGCAACTGCGACAGTTTTAAAGCTGACAGTGACAGGAGTTTAATGAAATAGAATTAACATGCCGCCTTTTCCCAAAAATACAGAAATCTATTCTAGTTCTGTAAAAAGAAAGCCAGCAAGTGTTTGCCATTATAACTGCAAATACTGGCTTTCTCTATGGGAAAAAATGGAGCCCAGTTATTTCAATCCAACGTCGAAACAATTTACATTAAGTTCAATCCCATGTGGAAACAAAAATATAGGAACCAAATTTAAAATAGAAACACAGATGACAACAGCTGAAAAAGATGACTGGTCCATCCAGTCTGCCCAAGTTAGCAATCAGCCCTGAGACTTATTGTCCCTCCAGGATATTAGCCCTTCCCATCCTCCCACCCTATTTTCTCCCAGTTTCTGTTGCCCCAAGCCCACATTATACCTTTCATTCTGTCCCAACTATGTTTGAAACCACCAATGGTTTTAGCATCCATCACTTCGGCTGGAAGACTGTTCCACAGCTCCACCACCCTTTCTGTAAAATAATGCTTTATGTCCCTGGTCAGTTTCCACTCATGTCCACGTGAAGGTGAACTAGTATTCAAGCAAAAAAGAGTTCCCCGCAGTTCACTGTGTTAATTACCTTTAGAAATTTGAAGGTCTCCATCATATCTCCTTTCTCCCTTCTTGACTTCAGTGAGGACATCTTCAGTGCCTTGAAGAGCTCCTGATAGGACCTGCCCAGTTGGCCATGAAACTATTACCCTACGCTGCGCCCTCTCCAGCCTATCCCGCTCCTTCCTCAGGTGTAGGCTCCAGAACTGGGTACAGTACTCCATGCTGTACTCTATTTTCTGTTTTCAATATGCATTTAAAGCAGCAGTACTACATAAAAATCGGATCTTTTGCAAAAGTTTGTTCCCTGTGCTCTGTTCAGCATTTACAGTATCTGGTCATCTTTCTTGTTTTCACTGTACTATCACCCCGTAATTTGCTCCATTTTCCTTTGTTTTTGTTTACATTTCTTCCACCCACCACGTTGAACTGGAACCCTCTGCTGTCAACCGCACATCTGTATTACTCGCAGTACTACACAAGGACAGCGGGAAATGTGCAGCATAGGGTTCCACTTAAGTAAACAAAAGACCTAATGCAATGTGAAGGGGGAGCTCAGCTGAAAATTAGGCAGCAGCCATATTTACTGTGGCGCCACAAAACTGGAAATTACTTCCTGATTACCTAGTACTGCTGTTTTAATATTACGTTTTCATTTTGTTTCCAGTCCATATGCTGACACAGCACCGTGTTTTGTTATTTTAACTTATTAAACTATCCCTGGCCCACAGGACACATTCATTCCTTGAGGGACACCACCACAAAAAATTCCAAAAGACACTTAGTAGAACAAGAGTGTATAGGGCAAGTATTACCTCTTTCCTTCTGCTATCATTATCTCTTCCGATACATCCCAGCATCTTACTCACCATTCTATATGCCTTGATGAACTTAAAACAATTAAGCCAATGCAGAAACCATTTACACTAAAATTCAATCCAATACAGAAACAAAAATACAGAACCCAAATTTACAATACCATGAATCTTATAAATGCAAGTTGGATGCATCCATAGATTGGGGTAATATAAAGGACTAGTAGAATAACTGTAAGGTAGCAATATACAGATGTGTTCATCTGCTGCTACTTCATACACTCCCAGTAATACTCCTAAGTATTACAGAAACATATTATAAGAGCCAAATTAACAGTAACGATCAATCCAATACAGAAACTTAAAAATGTAGGTGTTTAAAATAATCCAATTAAGAAACAATTCACAATAACTTTCTATTAAATAAAGAAACACAAATAAAGGAGCAAAATTTACAACAAAAATCAATGGAGCATGGAAACATAATATAGGAGCCTGATTTACAATAATTTTCATTCCGACACGGCAACAAAAACACAGAAGCAAAATTTCCAGTAACAATAAATCCAGCACAAACATAATATAGGAATCCTATTTCCAGTAACAACCTAATAATATAGGAGTCTAACTTGCAACATTCAATCCAAAAAGACACAAAGCAATATAAGAGCATGATTTAATATACCATTCAAAACATAGAAGCGTAATACAGGAGCCAGTTTACAACAACAAATAATTCCACGCACTGGACAAGCGTTTACAAACAGTCAGGTGCATCATAAAAATATTGTGAAGTTTGCGTTTAGGTGCTTTTATTATCGAGTTTAAAACTGGGCGAAACAAATTGAGAAACCAAGGGCCCAAAAGGCAAAATGTCTTCCACCTGTTCCTGTTTCACTAAGTCTTTTGGAATCTCTTACGCAGTGGTGTCCGTTAAGGGATAAATATGTGCTGTGGGCCAGGGATAGTTTAACAAGTTAAAACAACACAATAAGGAGCTGTGTCAGCATACGGGCTGAAAACAAAACAAGTAGGTAGTGTTAAATGCACGTTGAAAACAGCAACTAGTTTGAAACAATGTCTTGACCACAGGTCTTTTTCAGGAATTATCGAAAAAAAGATGTAAGACACATACTGCCTTCTCACAGATCCACTGTTTTTTTCCCCCCTCACAAATATATCCAGTATTTCTCCCTTATCTCTCCAATAACTTTTGTTTTTTGGTCTCTTTTAGATAACTCCTGAAAAAGACCTATGGTCAATTTTATTTTCAGCGTGCATTTAACATTAACTTTTTGTTTAACAAGTTAGGTGGCAGTGGAGACATAACATTGCAGAAGACGACATAATAAAGTCCCTCCTTAGATGAAGGAAGTCAGGTGAGGTCCTAATACAATTTAAAACTGTGTGTTCTAGGACGTGCAAAAAAGCACAAATTTACAAGCATTACTATATGCAACTTAGTTACCTAACACAGAAACATAGAATTTGAAGCAGATAGGACGTTTGGCCCACCCAGTCTGCCCATTTCCTACCTACTGGATAAGCTGCAGATCCTAGTTAACCAGCAGCCTACTTCTTCCTACCCTACCCCCAGAATTGCATTATGACTATCCCATGCATGCTTGAATTCCACCACTGATTTTGACTCCACAGCCTCTCTCTGGAAGGCCGTTACATGCATCTACAACCCTCTCTGTGAAAAATACTTTTAAATTACCTCTGAGCCCCCAATATCTTCAAATTGTGCCCTCTTGTTCTTGCACACCTCTTTTTTTTGAAAGATGTTACCCTCTTGGACTTTGTTGATTCCCTTGAGGTACTTGAAAGTTTCTATCATGTCCCCTCTCCTCCTTTCCTCGAGGCTATACATATTAAGCTCCTTTAGTCTCTCTTCATATGTCTTCCGGTGCAGACCCTGCACCATTTTAGTTGCCCTCCTCTGGACAGCTTCCATCCTGTCTATGTCCTTTGGAGATTGGGTCTCCAGAACTGCACACAGTACTCCAGATGGGTCTCACCAGCTGTCTGTACAGAGGGATAATAACTTCCTGTTTTCTACTGGTGATGCCTCTCCCTATACATCCCAGTATCCCCCAGCCCTCCTTGCTGCCTTCTCACATTGCTTGCCCATCTTTAGGTCATCTGATATGACTACCCCCAGGTCCCTTTCCATTTTTTGTTGTTAGTATCTCACCCCCATTGTGTACTCTTCCCTGGGTTTTGTTTCCCAGGTGCATTACCTTGCACTTCTTAGCACTGAATCTAAGCTGCCATACATTTGACCATTCCTCTAACCTTGCCAAGTCCTTCTCATCCTTTCCACCCCACCCTGTGCATCAACTCTGTTGCAGATCTTAGTGTCATCTGCAAAGAGACATACTTTTCCTTCCAGTCCTTCTGCAATAGTAAGCTTATAAAGACATTGAAGAGGACCCAGTCCTAATACTGAACCCTGCGGTGACCCACTAGTAACCCTCCTTTCTTCTGGGTGGACTCCATTTACTATTACTCTGTGTCCTATTCTCCAGCCAATTCTTTACCCAGGCTGTCATCTTGGGACCCACTCCCAGGCTGGCTAACTTGTATATTAATCTTTTGTGTGGGACTGTGTCAAATGCCTTGCTAAAGTCTAGGTAGGCCATGTCCACAGCCCCTCCTGATCTACTACTTTGGTCACCCAGTCAAAGAAATCTATCAGATTAAGTCTGGCATGACCTTCCGCTGTGAATCCATGCCTAGGGTCCTGTGCCCTCTGGCCTCTAGATACTCGACAATTCTTTCCTTTAGAAGTGAGTCCATCATTTTCCCTATCACTGAGGTTAAACTAACAGGTCTATAGTTTCCTGCTTCTGCCTTGCTCCCACTTTTGTGAAGGGAATCACATCTGCCCTCCTCCAGTCCTCGGTACCAACCCATCCTCCCATGATTTGTTAAAAGGGTAGTCAGTGGTGTCACTAGTTCTACCCTTAGTTCTTTAGAATTCTGGGACGAATCCCATCAGGCCCCATTGCTTTGTCCACCTTCAGTTTTAAGAGTTCTTCAGAACCCTTTCTTCTGTAATGGGCCGGTATCAACTTCTGTATCCAGAGTGTTACTACTGTTTGTTTTATGTACCTCCCTCTTCCTCTGTAAATACTGAGCAAAATATTTGTTTAGTATCTCTGCCTTTTCACAGTCTCCCTCTGCCCACCCTCCCTCCCTTTATTAAGCCTCACTAGCCTCCTTGGTCTTCCTTCGCTCCCTGACGTACCTATAAAAAGGTTTATCCCCTTCTTAACTGAGTTGGCTATCTTTTCCTCGGTTTGGGCCTTTGCTGTTCTGACTGCCTTCCAGCCTCCTTTGCTTTAACTGATACAGTTCTCTGTCCTGCTCCTTCTACGATTCCTTGTACTTCCTGAGATGCTTTCTTTTCTCTTGAACCTTCACTGCCATTTCCTTTGAGAACCATAGTGGTTTCTTACATCGTCTTGTTTTGTTTATTTGCTTCACACAAAGGCTCGTTACCTCTGTGATGGCAGTTTTATTATTCCCCATTGTTCTTCCACCCCTCCTTCCTGCCCATTTGCTAGTGCTGTCCTTAGGCACTCGCCCATTTTGGCAAAGTCAGCCTCCCAAAGTCCAGTACTTTGTCTAAAGCAGCATAACTTCACTTTCTAAACCAGATGAGAGACTATACAGTGTAAAAAAAGTGCCCCACAGTCCTGGCTAGGGAGTAAAATTTGTTAAATTATATATTTAGTCAAAGCTGCTAATTCAACTTTAGTGTGGAGCAGGTAACTTACTTACATTTTTGGTCACCCCATTAATATGGCCAAGAAGGATAAGTTCTGATACAACAGTGCACCCAAATATATGTTATTTTCCTCATAACAATTACAGTTGGCAACAGCATGATTCAAATCTCATATCATTGGCACACACCAAAAAAATGGAACTGCAGCATATTCTCTACCTTATTACTAAGGCATGATCAAAACAGACCCTTTGCCCCTCATAAGTCATTCGTTCCTGCTACTTTTCCTACCCTGAAGTCGCAATCCTTTGCTGGCCATATCAATCATCCTTTCCAGGCAACAGGTTATGATGTCAAAAACAGAGGACTATGACTTCAAGGCAAGAACAAGCAACATGAGTAGATGATGCCTAAAGGGAATACAGTTTGCTCAAATGAAAGTGCCTTTAGAAATTATATAAATAAGTCCTAAAATGTATATGGGGGAGAGGGGTACTGCGTGACTGAGTTCTGCAGATGTTATCAGCAAATTTTCAGCTAGATATCAGACTTCAAAGGTGTTGACTGCCTTGAACTGCTCTCTATTAGATCCTACTATGGTGAGTTTGTCAAACACTCAGACCAACTTTCGTGCAGTACCAAAAGCCATTGCTTTACTTTTCTTTTAAGGACTAACCTTCGATGAAGAAACTATAACTGAAGAGTTATAACTTTTGCAATGAGCTTGAAATTTACTACAGCACAGATCACACCAAGAACTGATCTTTGAGTCAGGACTTGCAGATGGGATGACAAACAAATATGGAAACAGTAAAGAGCTCTTCCCATGGGTTTCCTATCCTGCCATTTCACAATTTGACACCTGCGTGATGATTCTCTAGTTCTGTGCGAACACGTAACCCAGGAAGAGCACATTCAGGAGACAGATTTTGGAGGAATGGTCAGTGGTGCCAGTGAGGTCTGTACACCAGAACAGACTACATAGTGGATTCTGCTAACATATGCAGGAGATTGTATGTAGCATCTGCCAGAAAAATTCTACCCACAGATAGTGGCATGGGAACTTCCATATTAAAACCGTGGGAGAGCTCTAAGGAGACATCTAAAAGCAAACAAGCCATGGCCCTTGATATGTAAACCAAAGCGAGCACTGCCCTCATTGAGGCTCCAGCTACCTCTAAGGCTTTCTTCATGACATCTGATTTCTCATCGAGGAGGTCCTTAATGACAGTGACATTCTGAAGTAGGACAGTAGTTTTCTTTATGGTAGCTAAGATTTTGAGAGTCTACTTCAGGACACATATTTCATGCCTTCACATCAATTTATGCATTTTCACGTACTGTATCTCAGAGCCGGTGTCCCCACTCTGTATACGCTCATTCTGAAGGCATATTATCCTTTGTAATGTCACACACTGGGGAAACTTTGTCCCTACTGACCACCCCAGAAAAGGAATCTGCTTCCTTCTTGAACACGTGCTGTTGCTTGTCCTCCAAGTGCAAGGTGGTGCATGCCTGCAGTGTAGTCAGGTGTTGCCAGTTAAAGGCTCTACCCGATTCATCTGCCCACTGGTTCTCAAAGGAAACAATTCTCAGTCCTCTAAATCTCAACCTCACAGTACACTGTGGATACAAGGGAGACATTCCAGGAAGTCTGGGATGTAGCCTGGCAAATTAAAGCAAGGATTTGGGTGTGGTAAGGTGCAACTTACAGCAGGGACCTGTAACTCTTCACTGCCAAACATAAAACCACACATAACTTCACTGAGCCACCAACAGTTTGGGAAGCCTGGTGCCAAAAAGGTTACTCACCTGTATACATAGTTCTAGCGTGCTATAATCCTCACATCCACACTTGCAGTTCTACTGGAATGCTGTTACTGACCAAATGTCTTTAAACTAATTACACCACACAAGGGTGGTACATCCAATAACTCCACCACATGACGTCAGATCTTAAAAGGCTGGAAGAAGGATGTATGCGCCACTTGTAAGGGAGGCCAGGTGGGTTGTGTGGATGTGAACCACATATTACTCTTACAACTACGATTGCAGGTGAGTAACCTATTCTTCTAGGGGCATGGACATGGTTCACTTATCCACACTCTAGCAGACTCCTAGTAGTTATCCAGGAGGAGGCAGCAAGGCGCGCAGCCCTATATGGCGAACAAAGACTGGAGAACAGACATGTGAAAACCAGCATCCTGGCTTGACTCCAGGTTGATGCGGTAGTGGGGAAAAAAATTATTCACCTGTAAATACAGGTTACTCACCTGTAACAGGAGTTCTAGGAATGGTATATGTTGTTCATCCACACTGTCTGGCAGGTTCCTTGCCGCTTTAAATCTTGCTGGAAGGTCTTCAAGCTGGCTCCTCCCACCCACCCGGGCGGTAAAACTCTCGGCTCCGCCCCATGACGCCAGATCTGGCCCGCTGGAAGCTCAGGTCGCGTCGAAGCCGGGAGGTTAGGAATTGAGGGGATGAACAATATATACCATTCCTAGAACTCCTGTTACAGGTGAGTAATCTGTACTTTAGGGACATGGATATGTTGTTCATCCACACTGTCTGGCAGACTCTAGCAGTTCTCCGGGAGCAGGGAGGCAAGGCGCACAACTCTACTTAGGAATAAAGACTGGAGAACCGAGGCCCGAAACCAGCATCCCGCGTGACTCAAGGTCGTGTGGCAATGGGTAATGAAGGTGTGTGCTGACTTCAGGTAGCAGCCCTGCAGATTTCCTGGATAGGGACGTCCCTGAAAGCAGCCACCGATGCAGCAGTATGGCGGGTAGAATGAGCTCTTATCCCTCTGGGAGGCTCCATGCCCGCCAACTTATAGCAGAGATCTATGCAGGAGGTGACCCACCTGCTTATCGTCCGCTTGGCTGCAGGTCTGCCAGGTGCGGCTTCAGCGTAGGTGACAAACAGCTGGCGAACCTCTCCCCGAATTTCAGCCGTGCGCTCCTTATAATAAGCGAGCGCCCTTCTAGGGTCTAAAGTATGGAGCCTATATTCGGCCTCCGAGGTGTGATTGGGGTAGAACACCGGCAGAGTCAACACCTGGTTAAGGTGAAACTCCGACACCACCTTCGGAAGGAATTTCGGTTGGGGGCGCAGGACAACCTTGTCCCTGTGGAAGACCAGGTAAGAAGACTCGATGCAGAGTGCCTGGAGTTCTCCCATCCTTCTGGCTGACGTGACAGCCACCAAGAAGGCGGTCTTCCACGACAGGTGAGAGAGTTCACACCTGTGCATTGGTTCGAATGGCTTGCCCATGAGCTTTGCCAGTACCAGCAGTAAATCCCACGGAGGAGGAGGTTCTCGCACCGGAGGGGAAATGTGATCAAGGCCTTTGAAAAAGCGCCAGACCACCTTCTCCTGCGCCACCGACTGCTCCCCAGCCCACGCCCGGTAAGCAGAGATGGCTGCCAGGTGCACCTTTAGGGTCGTCGACCTAAGCCCTTGACTAGAAAGGGACCATAAATAGTCCAAAATGCTTGCCAAAGAACAAGAGGAAGGGTCCAAGCCCTTGCCCTGACACCAGATGGAAAACCTCTTCCATTTGAAGGCATAGCATTTCCTGGTCGACTCCTTACGGGACACCTCAACAACATTGAGGACCTCATCGGAAAGGTCCAAGGCCTGGAACTCTAGCCGCTCAGGAACCAGGCCGTCAGGTGCAGGGATTGAAGGTCCGGATGGAACACCTTCCCCTGATTGACTGAGAGCAGGTCCGGGCGAGCTGGAAGCTGCCTCGGGAGCCTGGAGCTGAGGCTGAGGAGATCTGGGTACCAGAACTGGTGGGGCCAGTCTGGGGCTATCAGAATCACCTGCCTTGTCCCTCCTTGCCTTGAGAAGCACCTTGTGAATCAAGGGAAATGGGGGAAAGGCGAAAAGAGGCCCGGGGTCCACAGCCTCGAGAAGGCATCCCCCTGCAGCGAGCCCTGCTGAGGGGGGCGGGCATGAAACAGCCTCAGCTTCGCGTTCTCCCTGGAAGCAAACACGTCCACCTGAGGTGTGCCCCAGTGGGTGAACAGATCTTGTACTACCTCCGGCAGGAGAGACCACTCGTGAGATGCAGCCCCTATCCGGCTCAGGGCATCGGCCAGGGTGTTGGAGGCTCCTGCCACATGAATGGCTAGGAGATCCGCCTCCAGGCTGCGCACGAGTGACCAAATGCGGAGAGCTTCCTTGCACAGAAGCATGGAACGCGTCCCGCCCTGGCGGTTTAGGTAGTACATGGTTGTGGTATTGTCCGTCGGGACTCGGACCACTTGACCCCGGAGAAACGGAACAAAGGCGGTGAGAGCTAGGCAGACCGCTCAGAGCTCCAGCAGGTTGATGTGGCATCGGGACTCCCGCAGGGACCAGAGGCCGTGCGCTCGGTGTTCCCCCAGATGGGCACCCCAACCCATCAGAGAGGCATCGGTCGATAGAGAGACCGTCGGCTCGGGGCGGACAAACGGGATGCCCTCCTGCAGATGAGATGGAACGGTCCACCACCGGAGAGCGTTCCAGATCTCCTGGGTCACCATCACTAGCTGGTCCAATGGATCGCAGCGCTGTGACCACTGGCTGGCCAGACCCCACTGAAGGGGGCGCATGTGCCAGCGTGCTCAACGGACCACGCTGGTACAGGCCGCCATGAGACCCAGGAGGCGCAGGAAGTCCCGGGCAGGTCGCGATTGCCCAACCAGAAATGATTGGGCAAAGGAGGCAAGAACCTCGGCCCTGTCCGCCGAGCCGTGCTCTGGCTCGAAGAGTGTCGAGCTCTGCCCCGATAAACAGAATCACCTGCTTCGGCTCGAGTTCCGACTTGGCCTCGTTGATGAGGAGGCCGATTTGAGAGCAAACCTGGAGGGCCAGATCTCTGGACCGCTCCACCTCCTGTCTGGAGGGGGCTGCTATCAGCCAATCGTCCAGGTAAGGGTACACCCGGACCCCCCGGCGCCGCAGGAAAGCTGTCACCACTGCAATGCATTTGGTGAAGACCCTGGGAGCTGAAGACAGGCCGAAGGGCATGGCTCGGAACTCGAAGAGGGATCCCTCCGCTCGAAAGCGAAGGAATCTCCGATGTGACGGACGGATAGGGACGTGAAAGAACGCGTCCTGCAGGTCCAGAGAGCAGAACCACACGCCGTGTTCCAGAGATGGTATTATCTGTGCCAGAGTGACCATCCTGAAGGTTCGAGACCTTAGGAACTTGTTGAGGTCGTAGGGTCGAGAATGGGGCGCCAGCCCCCCGTCCATTTCGGAACCAGGAAGTACCTGGACTCAAACCCCGGGTCTGAGGGGGGATCTGCCACCTCCCTGATCACCTCCTTTTGGAGGAGGAGAGCGATGTCAGCCCGACGAGCCGACAGTGAGGCTGCGGACCCCGAGGCCCCCCCGAGGTGCGACGGCTCTGAAGGGCGGGGCCTGCTCGAATTCTAGAGGCAGGCCTTTTCCCACCACCTCCAGTACCCACCTGTCCGTGGTAATAAAGGACCAGGCGGAAAGGAAGTGTCGGAGCCATCCCCCCACGGGGGGAACCAGGGGTGAGGTGACGGGGATGGGAGTGACACCCCTCAGCCCGTCACTGGGCAGGCTTGGAGGAGGGACCGGCCGAGGGACCTCCTGGGCCTTTTCCTCCCTGCTTCCTGTTGGAGGAAGCCGACGGCTTGGGTTTGGGATGCCAAGCCCGAGCCTGCTGGCCCTGAAGTTGCTGGGCCGGGCGCGCCGGGGGCGCAGAAGGACGAAAGGGCTTAGGCTGAGGCTTGTGGCCTTTGTCCTTCTGGGCGGAAGAGACCGAGTCCAAGGTAGCATTGGACTTCTCGATCCTCTGCAGGTGACCTTCCACCCCAGGGCCGAAGAGGTCAGTCCCCAAAAAGGGAACATCCGCCAACTTGTGCTGGGTATCCGAAGTAAAGGTGGATATCCTCAGCCAAGCCCAATGACGCATGGCCACTGCGGCCGCCACAGGCCTGGCACATGAGTCCCCAATGTCTAACGCAGTCTGGAGCTGCTGTTTGGCCACTGCCCTGCCCTGGTCCCGCACCTGCCTGACCGTAGTCTGCAGATCCGTGGGAAGATGAGGGACGACCTCATCCAGGGAGCCCAACAGGGCATGAGAAAAATGTGCCATGAGGACGGCCGAACTGGCCTGACGAAGGCCGAGAGAGGACGCAGCATAGACTTTTCGCCCGGCATAATCCAATTTCTTGGATTCCTTGTCGGGAGGTTTGTCCACATCCCTGGCGTTCCCGGCACGCCGGAAAACGCTGTCGGTAACCAACCCCTCAGCAGAGGGGTGTTCCGAAAAACCGACAGGGAACCGGTAGGGACCGTGATACTTCCTGGCCATCCTGTCAAGGCGAGGGCAGGAAGCAGGGCACTGCCAAAGCTCCAAGGCTGGGCCCACTATGGCCTCAGCCACCGGAAAGGCCTCCGTGGTGGAATCCCCTCGGTCCAGTATCTCCGTCAGGGGATACTTGGCCCATTTGGATACGGGCTCGAGCTGCATCCCGGTGGACTCCGAGATGAGCTGAAGCAAACCCATGAAGGGTGATGGGCTTTCGTCCAACGACTGGCCCCCGCAGGACTCCAGGTCAACCGGCCTGGAGAACAGGGAGTCGTCGTCGGACTTGGAGGAGTCCACGAAGAGCTGCCTGGGGCCTGAGCCACTCTCCACCTGCCAAGGACGGTCGGGAGTGAGGGTGACAAACAACCTGTGGGCAGGTTTTGACCCGACCGAGAGTCTCGGTCGGTGCCCCCAATTTCGTTGTGGAGGGCGGAGGTTCCACCACAATCGGTGGGCAGCAGGTTTCGCCGAACAACTGGCCCAGGCTTGGGCATCTCTACTACGGTGAGGGGTTGTTTCGCGCTTGGTGTGACAGCCACTTGATGGCGGGGAAGGCGTCGGCTTGCTCCCAGACAGAAGTAACTGCTGCCACATCAGGTCCTCATAGCGTCGCGAAATCTGTGCGAAGATGAGGACAAGCGATGGCGCCACTTACCTCGGTGCAGAGACCGAGACCACCGATGTCGGCTGGACCGAGAAGAGTCTGAGACTGAGATCCTCAGTGTTTCCGAGACGACTCGGGGCGAGCGGAACACCCGCTTCTTCCCTCAGCTCGGACGCTTAATCGGGACCGCTGCACTGGGGGCACAGGCAGATCCTCGGTCTCCAAGGGGGAACCGGTGAAGAAGGGTTGTCGGCCTCACCAGTCGACAGCTCGTCTGACGGGTCGAGAAAATCTCGACCACGCCAACGGGTGTCTCGCCGGCTGGCCTGACGGGACGCCATGAAACCAGTGGCCTTAGCCGCAACCTCACCAAAGTCAACAGTCTGTTGTCTGGGAAGGAGACCTCTCCGCCTCCCATGAACGCCGACAATGGGACTTACCCTTAGAGTCCTTTTGGACCGAGAGGAAAGTCCCGATGGCTTCACTTCCTTCATTCAAAGGGATTGCAAAGCTCCTTGAACAAAGCTAAATACGAGGTATCCAGAGAGGCGGGATAAATGCTGCGACCAAGGAAGAGGATGATGCAGCCTGGGCTGCCTCCTCCTGGAGGGCAATCATCTGCTCGAGCTGCTCAGTCGAGCCAGCCGCCACGGTAACCGCCCAATGGGCCTCCTTCGACTTAACCGGCGGGTAGCGCTTCTCAGGGCGCCCCAGCTGTAACTGGGCAGCACGGTCCTCCAGGACGTTGGCCAAAAACGAACGGCATGACTCGCAGGCCTGTGGGTTGTGTTCTAGGCCGAGGCAGTAGACACACGTGGAGTGCGGGTCCGTCCTGGACATCTTCTGCCCACAAGGGCACCGCCGAAATCCAGGAGTCAATTTGTCCATCGCAGCCGCGAGGGAGAAAGTTGACTGAAGTCTAGAAAATTTTAAAATTAGTTTTGGGTGAACCGAAGAATTAGGATCCAGTCTATCATGCAAACCGTTAGGAGGAACCCTGAGCTTCCAAGCGGTAAGGAAGATCTGGCGTCTATGGGGGCGCAGCCTAAGAGTTTACCACCGGGTGGGTGGGAGGAGCCAACTGAAGACCTTCCGAAGATTTAAAGCGGCAAGGAACCTGCCACACAGTGTGGATGAACAACATATCCATGTCCCTAGAAACCTGCGTTTCATTGTTTGAGAGGAACTACTTCTACTGCCCTGTTGTTCAGAAGGCCTTGTATCTCAGAAGCAAGAAGGTCTGACTGTACTGCCGACGGACTGGGCTGCCATTTGGGAGGATGATCCGGAGGGGTTTCCAAAAGATTGAGTGAGTACCCTTCGCAGAATACCCAGAGGATCCATTTGTCTGATGCTGTAGACTTCCACTGGTTGTAGAACTGAGTCAGATGTCCTCCCACTGCTAAGAAGTCCCCCTCGGACAGCAGAGTTGGGACCTGGGCCAGAAACTCAGGTGGTGGCACTGGGCGCTTTGGGACCGTGTGCCTTCTGCTGCGCTTTCTTTTGTGGCCGAAGTTTGTGGTTTTTGTTAAAACCTCCTCTGCCCCGAAAGGACTGACATCTGTGAAATTGACGCTTGTTTGCACCCCTCCAGGAGGGGCAGTTGCAGGTCTAGCCATCTTAATGACAGACCTAGTTTACTGTGTGGCCTCCGGAGCTTGCTCCACCTGGGGCCTGAACAGATACATACCATCAAAAGGTAAGGCCATGACCTGTTGCTGGGCATCATTCTTGAATCCAAGTCCGCAGCCAAGAGTGGCGGCAGATGCCAGCCACTGCCACGGAAGCAGTATCCAAAGCATCCATTGCAGCTTTAACCTGTTGGTTATTGGACTCTATACCCTAGTTACAGTCTGAAGTAGCTCTGAGTTAACTTCCAGTTGGGCAGAGCTTCTATCATTTGCTTGAGCAAATGTCAAAGGACATACTCATATTGAGAAAAATAGCCCTGGTAGCTGGCAATGCGTACCCTGGGTCAAGGCAGCAAGACTCTTACCTCAAGTGTCTATCTTGCAAGATTCTTTGTTTATAGGACGGGCTGTAGATCCCTGATGGACAGCCTTATTCTCCGCCAAGACTACAATGGCATCAGCAAAGGTTTGTGAGGTCAATATGGGGTGATCCTTGGAAGGGGCATACTTCCTATCTATGGACTTGGCCACAGAAGGAACGAGAGCTGTACCAGAGGTATTAAATCCATAGGGATCTCCAGGATATGAAGATACTGAAGTTATAAAAGCTTCCCAGGATTGATTTCTGTAGTCTGGAGAGAAAGAGTAGTATTTAAATTTTTGAGCAGAGACTTAAAGGAAAGGTCTTCAACTACAGGCTTTGCAGAAGGATTGATGCCTGCTCCCAGAGCAGTGTCATCAACATCACCACCAGGCGAAGATCTGAGTCAGGCTCAAAATCATCTCCTGACAGTCCAGGAGGACTGTATGGACAGGAAAGAGTGAAAATCAGAAGGAAGAACAGAAGAGGAAAGAATCGAGTCTAGAACCCCTGAAGACTGAGCGACAATGCACCAAGCCTCAGTGCCATCGAGGAAAACAGCACCGAGAACAAGGAAGGTGTATCATAGAAAATGGCTCAGCACATGGCACTGAGGCAGACGGCACTGACAGAGCCCATGGAGCCACACACGGTGCCGACAGAGCCCGCAGCACCACTGGCACCGCAGACAGCACAGAGAGTGTCCCAGGATCTGAAAACTGTGATTTGAAGGAAAAGTGGAAAAATGGCAAGAGATAAAGGCACTGGTGTGGACCCCTGCACCGCAGCCATGTGAGGATAAACACCCGAGCACGGACTTTGAGCACAGAAGGCAACTAGGAAGGTCCAACAGCCCTACCCGTCCCTCCGAGACCGAATGGCCTGAAGGCTGCGGTGTCAGACTAACCAGCTCAGACAACTGGACCAACCTTCGAGCCCACTGCTCCATAAGAGCAGCCCACTGGTGAAACTGCTCATCGGAAGCTCCTCCAATAGGCGGGAGGAGCGCCGGTGTCAAGGTCGGTCGGTCAACAAGAGACAGAAACCGGCGACTCCGACAGAAGTAGACACCAGCGCCTGGCCCCAATGACCGACCGTCTACACAGACATACCAGCAGGTGACCTCAAGTAATGCTGTTTCTTCCCAGACCTATGTGTCAAGAAGAACTCGAACCCGAGCGGTGTAGAGAAATGGTACAGTTTCCTTTTAAGCTATCGGGGGACAGCCATCTCTCTGAGCACTGGGCTGTCCATTGTCAGACCCCAGAGGTGGCGGACAGGACCAGCCCAGCTGACTGAACAGTTTTCATACGAAGTCTCCCAACCATCACCTGCCCGCTCATGGTCGACTCAGTCAATGGAGGGCTAAAGACTTCTTTCTTGTATAAACAGAATTAAATATAATCGGTACTTATCGAAGATAAAATACAAAACAAAAACTGAAAACTAAACTGCTAGTTTGAAGTTCAACTCCCGGCGGGCGAATGACCGTCACTGAAACGCACTCGACGGCTGGAAAAAAGGAACTGAGGTGGTTGGAGGGTCGACGCAGAGATAGTCATTACCGCATGAGCCAGGGCTCGCGGTGCCACAAGCTTGCGCCTCCATCTCAGGCGCCAGCCCTCTTGAAAAAGTTTGCTACCGCTGGGTTGTAGCGGCTCCGGTGAACTCTCATTAGTATGAATGAGTGATGGAGACTTTATGTCCAGGAAGATCTGGACACATCTGGCGTGAAGTGGGGATGCAAAAAAGTCCAACTCCGGACGTCCCCACTTGTCGAAGAGGTCATCTGCAACTGCTTGCAGAAGCTCCCACTCATGAGCCTTGGACCAAGACTGGCTTAGGCTATCAGCCAAGATGTTTTGGACACCTGGAACATTGACAGCCGTCGGTTCCAGACCTTGATTTATGGCCCAGTACCAGACTCTCATGGCCTCTCTGCAAAGGGGATATGAGTGGGTACCCCCGTTTCTTAATGTAGAAAACCACTAACATGTCAGTCTGTATCCACAGGGTGGAAGGAGGAAGATCTAGCTGAAAAGCCTGCAAGGCGCAACGGATCACTCATCTCCAACACTGATGTGGGACACTCCAGTGGGGACCACATTCTCAGAGTCTGTTAGCCAGCCAGGTGGGCTCTCAGCCAGGTCCGCTGCATCCGTGGTGAGAATTCGAGAAGGTGGGTCTTTGCGAAATGGAACCCCTTGACGAGGTTGGCAATCTGAGCCAACATCTTGGCACCACCGAACTGCCTCTGAAGCGAGCACCTGCTGATCCAGGTTGTCTGAGCATCGGTCCCACTGAACCCAGAGGGTCCATTGGGATACCCCTCATATGAAGGCGTCCCAGGGACAGTGGGTATGGCAGCCACCATGTGGACCACAAGTCTGAGGCAGGTCCTGGCTGGGATCTGGCGAGGCAGGGAGACTAGATGGGCTAAAGACTGTAGCCTTTCCGCCTTGTCCTCCAGTAGAAAGGCCTTTCCTGTTCGGTATCCAGAACAGCTCCTATGTACTACAGTCTTCAGTTGGGCCACAGAGAGGATTTTGGGAGATTCAGGTAACACCCAGAGTTCTGAAGAGGGTAAAGGTGTCCGTACTGTCGTTATCAGCTGGTCCTTGTGGGAGCTGCCAGCAGCCAGTCATCTAGATAAGGAAAGACGTGTCCCTCCTTCTCTGGGCCGCAGCCACCACCACCACTAGGCATTTGATAATAGCACAAGGAGCCCAAAACAGTCTGAAGGGAGGGCCGGAACTGATAGTGGGCCTCCTGGAAGTGGAACCACAGAAAGTGTCTGTGGAGCTGAAAACCTGAATAAGCAGGTATGTGTCTTGCATATCCAGAGAGCAAAGCCAATTACCCTGGTGTGGTTTTGGGGGGGGGCCAAGCCTGGGAGGGTGACCATTCTGAACCATCTGTACTCCACAAACTTGTCAGCTGACTCAGGTCCAGAATAAGCTAGGTCCTGTTTTCTTGGGGATGAAAAGTATGAGCAACAGCCTTTCACCTCTGTTCTGAGGAACAGGTTCTGTGGCTTTTGGACAGCAGAGACTGGATCTCCTCTCGAATCAGGCTGAGATGAAAGGCTCGCTCTTAGGAGCTCTACAGAGCCTGTCAGATTTTTTTTGGGACAGAGCCAAAGAGGTGCTTCTGTGCCAACATAGTCACATCCTGGTAGGAAGAAACCAAGGAGGGGGTGCAGGACTACAGGTTTGGGGTCCTGCAACTCCAGATGCTTGGCCAGCTGGTGCCGTTCCAAGTCCCAGTACTCAGTATCCCAAATGTTGAGTGCCTGGATGCGCCTCACGACATCCATGAATGTGGGATCGTCAGGAGGGGACTGAGGCATATCCTGAGGGTGGACTGGAGCGGGTGAAAACTCATCCTCTGAAGATTCAGAATAATAAGAGGAACTCCTGCTAGAACTCCTAGAATCAGAGGACCTGCGTTGCCGGTCAGGAGAGCTCTGTCAGTGCCTAGAGGTAAATCTGGAAGAGGAGTGCTCTTTTTTTTTTTTTATTTTTTATTTTTAACTGCTGGGGGACCTGAGCTCCCTGGGCTCCACTTGACGTGGTCCTCTGAGGAGGTGTCTGCTCCCTAGGTTGAGGGGTAGGAGCCCTTGGCTGTGGCCCCAGAGAGGGTATCTTGAGCCCAGTAGGCAGTACGTCTCTCTTGGTGGTGTTCCACCATGAGTCAAAGAGGGCCCCACTTCCGACAAAGGGTTCAGGCGTCCCTGAAGCCTGAAGAGGATTCCTGATGGGCCCTGCAGCGAGTTAAGCGGCACCAAGCCGAAGGCCTTAAAGGGTCAAATGGCAGTGTGTCCGGTCGGGTATCTTAACCAATGGGCGTCTGGTCGCGGGACTGTGAGCAGCTGCTCCTCGGGGCCAGCCCCAGAGGGGTCGAAGGACCGGCAGGCAAGATCAAGATCACACACCTCTGGGAAAGTCGTCTGATTCAAGTCCAGGGTGGCAGAGTCGAATTGGCAGAAGCCTGCTGTACCCAGACTGGGGTACCAGTCTGCATCCGCTGAAGCGACGTCCACCTAGAGGAGCCAATGTCTGACCTGTGGTCACGTTCCTGGTGCCGGGAAGTGCCGTCAGACCCTGACATCCAGTCCGACGGAGTAGACACCTCTGCCGAGCAGGCAGAGCATAAGGACCCCGTGCCCGATACAGAAGCACCAGCTTGGCCTCCTGGCTTAGGTCCCGCAGAGTGAATATAGGACCTAAGGCACAAAGGAGTAAGAACCAAGGAAGGCCTTTGCCCCGAAGACCCCCACTGGATGTCAGCACAAGAACGGAGGGCCTATCCAACAGCCACCCAGAAGAAATGAGGTCAGCCAGGGGGGCGGAGTCCGATCTCCCACAGGAGGAGGAACTCTAGTTGATCATCACATAGTGCGGGGACCGAGGACAGGAGCTCGAACTGGATTTCTCCTGGCCCTTATCCCGGTGAGAGTGCTTCCCGTAAGACAACTTCTCCCTGTGGTTGCTCGAGAAGGGTGATCTCTCTGTGCCGATGGAGAAACTAACTGAAGAAGATTCCAAGGTAGCCAACTGCTGCTCGTTCAGAAAGCTCAAGAGCCTTCAGGCAGCAGATCCTAGTCCTGCGGCTGAAGCTCCGGCCTCAGTATCATGGTTAGAGCCCAGGAAAAATAGGCAGGCTGAATGGCCATCTGAGTGAGGAATTTGTTTGCCGCAGGCACACTTGTTCATCTGCCACTCTGGAGACGAAAAAGAAAAAGAAGGCATGCATAAATAACCTTTACAATGGAAAAGAGTTAAAAATAAAAAAGGCAGGTAAATGGAAAAATGACAGTCGACTGCGAATAGAAGGCGCCCATGGAGCCAATGTGCCGAGGTCGATGGCGGGAAAAGAATGGAGGTAGGGTTGGGGGACTGCCCCTTTTATACCATAGGCAATGTTGTGGGGTGTGCCGATATCAAGGGGCAGTCCCTGGCTGTATATTTTTTTCCCTGAAGATTCAATTTTTGAGCTTGTGGCCAGGTATCACTCAGAGGTGCCTGCTCGACCATCACCTCTACTCCCCACCTGAGACCTCTCTCCTGCCAGGGACGACCCCCAAAAATCAGGACCTTCCAGCTTCCCGAATCACCCCAGGGAGGCCTGCCCACCTACCTGGTGGCCTTGCTAAATTAGAGGATCGGACGGTGGAGATGGTCCGGCACTGGGGATGTGGGTGAGGTCCCTGGAGACCTCGTCGCCTCCCTGATTCAGCGAGGGTTTTTCCTCATTATGGCTGCCCCTAGCAGTGCAGACGTGCACCGATGTCTGCCACTGCATATTCCTGGTGCTGCTCCCAGTCTCCACCAGGGACTGCTAAGGAATGGTGCAAGGCCGTGATCCCTCCCCGGAAAGGGAGAGCAGTCCTCCGGACACTCAATCTCTTCCCTCCCCTGCCGACCACCGGTGGCCAGAGTCCATTCCCAAACCCAGGTCGTCAGTGTGGCGTCCGGCACCTCAACCCTCAGCGCCACCTGGCCGGCGCCCCCTGCTGTATATTGCTAGTTAGAAGTTTTCTGTGGGGTCCTAGCGCCTGGCGGTTTAGTACTACCGGTATTGGCTGCTGCAGGAGTTATCCTCAAAGTAAGATTTTGTTTTTCTAGGGGCCTAGATATGGTGTACCATCCACACTTCTAGCAGTTCTCTGGGAGGAGGGGGCAAGGTGTATACCTCCCTATATAGGGGACAGAGATTGGAGCACCGAGGATCCAAATCCAACATCCTGGTGTGACTCAAGGTCAATATGGTAATGGAAGATGAAGGCGTGTGCTGACTTCCAGGTAGCAGCCCTGCAGCTCTCCTGGATAGGGGCATCCCTGGAAGCAACCAGCAAGGCAGTGGTATGTCAGGTGGAATGAGCCCTAAGCCCTACGGGAGGCTCCTTATCAGCCAACCTATAGCAGAGGTCAATGCAGGATACAATCCACCTGCCAGTCGTCCACTTAGCTCCCAGTCTGCCAGGTGCGGCTTCAGCAAAGGTGAAAAAGAGATAGCGAATCTCTCCCATAACTCCAGCCGTGTGCTTCTTATAGTAGGCAAGCGCTCATCGTAGTGCCAGAGTATGGAGCCTGTGCTCGGCCTCAGAGATGTGGTTGGTGAAGTACACTGGGAAATTGATCACCTGGTCAAAGTGAAACTCCCAAGACAACCTTCGGAAGGAACTTTGGGTGAGGGTGAAAAACAACCTTGTCCCTGTGGAAGGTAAGGAAACGAAACCAACAGCACCGGGAGCTCAATGGTCCTTCTGGCGGATGTAATGGCCACCAAGAAAGTGGTCTTCTACAACAGGTGAGACATCTCACACCTGTGCAGTGGTTCGAATGGCTTGCCCATGAGCATTGCCAATACCAGCAACAACCCCCAAGGTGGTGGTGCTTCACGCACCAGAGGAGAAATGTGGTCAAAGTCCATAAAGAAGCGCCTGACCACCGCCACCCTCTGCATACCAGCACGCACCCAGTATGCAGAGATGGCTGCCAGATGCACCTTGAGGGTCAACAACAGGTCCAACTGACAGATGGACCACAAGTAGTTGAGGATGATAGCCACAGTCCAGCTCCTTGCCCTGGCACCAAATAGGGAGACTCTTCCATCTGAAGGCACAGCATAGATGAGTCAACTCCTTCAGAGATGCCTCCACCACATGAAGGACCTCACTACAGAAACCCAGAGTCTGGAATTCTAGCAGCTCAGGAACCAGGCAGTCAGGTGCAGGAACTAAAGATCCAGGTGAATGACCTTCCCGAAAGCATTAGAGCAGGTCCGAGCAAAGTGGAAAGCATACAGGCCTGCTACTGAGCCTGAGGAAATGGGGTGCCAGAACTGGTGCGCCATTTCGGAGCCACCCAGGATCATCTCTGCCTTGTTCCTCCAAGCTGTGATCAGGACCTTGTGGACCAGAGGAAAAGGAGGGAAGGCATAAAGGAAGCCGGGGACTTGAAGATATCCCCCTGCAGCATAATCCACTTGGGGCGGGGGGGCACAAAAGAGCCTCACCTTGGAGTTCTCCTGGGAGACAAACCGGTTCACTTGACGGATGCCCCACTGAGAGAACAGACAGCTCACTACCTCCTGATGAAGGGACCACTCATGAAAATGCCTCACTCACATGGCTGAGGGTGTCCACTAGTGAACTGGACACTCCAGCCATATGAATGGCAAACAGGTCGGCTTGAGGCTGGGCAAAAGAGTCCAGATGAGGAGAAATGAAAATTACATACCTACCGCAATTCTTGATCTTCCTGTATATTTTCACCATTCAACACTGCTTGGTTCTACGCTGGAGGTGCTAGGACCCCGCGGGAAGTTTTTAACTTTAAAAGCTTTTGTGCTGTAGGAGGAGGGGCAACGTCAAGGAGGATGCATTGCGTGGCGCTCGCGGTTTAGCCAGTAACCAATGTCGTCCCCTCCACACCTCAGTTCTGCTGCACGGAGGGAAACAGAAAGAGAAACAAGGGAGGAGGGTAGGAAAGGCAGCCGAACAAACAGCAAAAGGAAAGGACTAAACTGAAACGGAATAAGCCGAGAGAGAGATTTGGAGACGTTGGATCCTAGTTGGTTCTGAGAAGTGGGTCCAAACATCTGTGCAGGCGAGGGAGGAGAGGGGCAGGAGAAAGGGAGGAGGGAAGGAGAGGAGATGAGCAGGGAGGGAGGGAGGAAGGAAGGAGATGAACAGGGAGGATGGAAGGAGAAAGAAAACGAAGTGGAAGGATGGCAAACCATACCTCCATGCTCCAGCAACCATGTGGACCAAGGGACCCAAAGCTACTGCTTTCACCCTCTTTTAAAACAGTTTTTTTTTGTTTCTTGTTAGGAAGCCTGAAAAGGTGCTAGTCCAGAGATCTCGTCCACCCTATAAGGAGAGGAAAATTTTAACCCTCACCAACAAGAGGGTCTGACGAGGCGATGCTCAACAGGCCAAAGCGCCCTCCTCCTCCTTTTCCTCTCAAGGCTGGTGGCAGAGAGTCCACCTCAAGCTGGAGTTCACCTGTAGCCTATGGGGAAGTCCTGGGGTGTAAGAGGGTAAGATTCGGTTATTTACAGCACCACCACAGAGGTGATTTATCAAGAAGGAAACCTCAGGGAGGTTCCTAAAACTTGAAAGTCCACAGGGGGCTGAAAATCTGAAAAGAGACCCAGGAAGTAGTCCCTTGCAAAAAGGACAATAGACCCAAACAGAGGTTCCCCGGGGACCCAAGTACCAGCAGCGGGGCCCTAGAAGTTAGGCAGGACCCCATTAGGGGGACCTGAAGCAGGACTCTAGAACAGAGACCTGAGGACCCCTTCTGTCAAGAGGGCCCCCTCTTGCCCCCCCCCGTGGGTCCCTGGTGCTTCTAGGAAGTGGCAGGTAGCCCAGATGTACCCGTGGGACTTTAGCCACAATTGGCCTCAACTGAAGGGAAGGGAAGGCAAGCAAGTAGGAGGCACTGCCCAGAAGCTAAGGCACAAGGGGGGATGGTGGTCAGGAAGCAGTGATCAATGGTGAAGATATACAGGAAGATCAAGAATTACAGTAGGTTCATAATTTTCATATCTTACCAGTAATAATCTTCACCATTCATCACTGGTGGGTGAGTGCTCAAGCTGGCAAAGTGAACCTATACCTCCCTGAAGGCTGGACATCCTTCAGCCGCCCTTGAGAGTCACAGGGAAGGAACCATCACCGGTCTGGCCAGACCCGCTACTGCTCAGAGTCGGGGCGGGGCTCCTGGCCAGCAGGGTGGGAAAGTGCCTGACAGTTCCAGTCTGGCTCTGCAGAGAAAACCAGCCCCGATGGCGAAGCAGTCACCCTTCGCGGGCCAAGGGTGACAACGGAGAGGCAAAGCCATGCTGCCCACCTAATGCAGACTGCAGATCCCATGAGCCTGGAGGCTACTGCACTGGCGTCATAAGATACCCACGCCTGGAGCCTCGCTAGCTCCTCGCCCCTCGTGGACATGGCGATGGCTTGCCTGGTTGCTATCCTCAGCATGCCTGCTGGATTTGCCCCAACACAGCCCACAGGCACCTCTCATGAGCCACGTTGTGCCTGATGTGCATAATGGATAACAAGAGGCAGCTGGAGGCAAAATTCTCCTGCCCCAGTGGTCAAACTCCGCAGAGATCATGTCCGAGGACGGTCTCTTGTCAGGCACAGGCAGCCCAGAAGGGTGTCCAGCCACTCCAAGCCCGATGTTGGGTGGGGCAAAGACCCTGCAAACCCCAAGGGAGCGCAATACATGCACTGGCAGTCCCCAGGGACTGGGGAAGTGGAAGCGGGCAACTGCCAGGCGCTGTGCGACTCCTCCATAAAGGGCCGAGGCCATGGAACGATCACTAACGATTCCTGACTGTAGAAGCCAAGAAACACCGTAGTTGCACACACAGTATTTCACTGGTTCACAGGGACAAGACTGAGCTCCTTCAACATCGTTGCCAGGAACCACTGATACTCTGTAAAGTCAATATCAAAAGACTGGTATGATGAAGAGTCCTCTTCCTCAGAGGATGAAGCTGGCCGAAGTGGAGGGCTCTGCACAGAAACAGAGCAAAAAAGGAGATGCAAACATCACCTTATCCATGGCCCTGTAGTAGGTGGGAGAGCACTCATCATGGCCTTATACTGCTCCCAAGTGAGAGGGTCCCAAGGGACCAGAGACACCGGGGAGAGGTTGCAGAGAGGGTGAGGCTGGGCAGTATGGTCCCATGAGATCAGCCCCACCTCGACAGGGCTGTGGGCACAAGTGGGAGTGAACATGCAGACCCCACCTGCTGCTCAACCATTCCCAAGCCAGCAGGGGAAGCCCAAGGGGAGAAGACCCTGATGGGAAACCAGCGCCGAGCAAATCCCACAGGGTGGCCCTGTTCCCATCCTATGCAGGAGTCTGCCCCTAGAAGGGAGGGGTGCCTGGCCCAGTGTCCTGACTCCGCACTGGAGTGACTGTGAGTCGCCTGAGCAGAGAGGCAGGCGGACCGGAAGGTAGAGACTTGCCCCTTGAGCAAGGTCCCACAATGGCAACCAACCTCATGAAAGGAGGACGAGAGAAGCTGGCACCAGGGTCAGCCCCCAAATGCATGCTGGCACGAAATCAGCCTCCTCCACAAGGACGCCTCGGGCGGCAATGTCCCCTCAAGGTGGCAAGAAAACTGCACTGGAGCTGGTCACGGCATCAACCTCAGCGCCCACCAGAAGCGCATCATCATTAATGTCGACTGTGGCATGGACATCAAGAGTGGTACCGATTGCAGCACAGACCTCAGAAACTACACCAACCATGGCCCATTATCTACTTCAGCACTGACTGCAGCACTATCATGGGAAGACACGCCGCAAACGTCCTCGCCGGAGACAGCAACGGGGGCAGTACCAGAGTCCTCTGCGGCACCAACCGTGGTGCCGACAGAGGAAAAGGCGGCGTTGCGTATGGTTTCACCTCTAAGTTCAGATCCCACAGGCGACAACCTCCAGCAGATCCTGGGAGTGACCGCTCCAGAGAGTTTGGTTGCCAATCATGATCCTGCTGGTTATCCTCTGAATCTGAGGAGGAGACCACGGAGACCCGGAGTGAAGCAACCCCGGTCACCCGCACTAAGAGCAGTGTCGGGAGGGGACTCCATGGCACTGGAGGTGGCCTCCTCACCGATACCAGAATCAGTGTCAGGAGCCCAGGCCGCACCTCTCCCCGCCCCAAAAGCCCTTGAAGGGACCTCCGATGTAGGCCCAGTGTGTAGCTGAGTCCTCTACACTGGGGTCATCCGGTTCCCCAAGAACCACCAGGCCTTGAGAGATCCCGGCCATCCCCAAGAGGAGGCCAGGGCTCAGCAAGACCCAAGCACAGATGGCCTGCTTTCCCCAAGTGTGTGTAGCAGCAGTGGAAGGCCCAGGGACAGGTCCAAGGTCCTGCCTTAGCAGCCCTTGTTCAATGCCATCCATCAAAGGTTGCTCTGGAGGGTCACGACCCAACTTTTCCGCACAAATTTCAAGGGTGAGGTAGTCCATGCTGACACAGGCATCACAACGATCCATGTCATGGTTTGGCCATAGGCAGGAGAAGCATCGGTCGTGCAGGTCTGTTACAGAGAACAGACTTCCACAGTGGCAACCATGCATATGGAAGTCCCACCTTGGAACTTTACTTGAACCACACATGATCCGACTACCTACATCAACTAGAAACAAAGTTTAAAGAACTGGATGCCAAACTGACCATTAGAGGAAAAAAAAAAGCGGTGCCAAACACACTGTTACTAGTGTGACGACAAATAAACATTCCATGAGCAGAAAACAGTAGTGTCACAATGAACTGCTGTCCCCAGAGTTGCTTGCATCCTCAGCAGGAAAAGCAGAATTGAGACAGTGAAGGGGACAAGGTTGTTGGCCAACCGCATGGTGCCACTGTCGCAGCAGCGCATCCTCTATGTTGCCTCCTCCTCCTCCTCCTACAGCAGAAAAGCTTTAAAAGCTAAAAAGCTTCCTGCGGAGTCCTAGCACCTCCAGCGCAGGACCCACCAGTGATGAATGGTGAAGACTGATACAGGTAAGATCTTCCCTGCGCAGAAGTAAGGAGTGCATCCTGCTCCGTTTGTTGAGACAGTACATGATCTTCACGTTGTCCGTCAATCTGGACAACCTGACCCCAGAGATGTGGATCGAAGGCTGTCATGGCGGGTGAATAGCTCAAAGCTGCAGCAGGTTGATGTGACATTGGGACTCCTCAGGGACCAGAGGCCATGGACCCTGTGCAACAGGTAGGCACCCCAGCCATCAGGAAGGCATTGATCTTGGTGACCATCTCCTCTGAGCAGACAAATGGGACTCCTTCCTGAAGATGTTCCAGCACCAAATCACTATTGGATGGCATCCCACATCTGCTGGGTCATGCTGACCAGCTGGTTGAAGCGGCCCTGATGCTGAGACCACTGACAAGCCAGCACCCACTGCAGGAGGCGCATTCTCCAGCGGGCCCAACTGGTCATGCTGGTGCAAGCTACTCTGAAGCCAAGAGGCACAGGAAGTCCCTGGCAGGGTGCAACTGCCCAACCTGAAATGACTGGGCAAAGGAGGAAAGATCCTCCACCCTGTCTGCAGAAGTCAGGCTCGAGCTTGATAACAGCCTACCTCTGCTCCGATGAAAAGAATCACATGCAAAGGGATGAGTTTTGACTTCACCTCGCTGGCGAGGAGGCCAAAAATATAAGCAAGTCTGGAGGACAAGGTTCCTGGACCACCCCATCTCCTCTGGAGAAACCTGCTATCAGTCAATCGTCTAGGTACAGGTACATCTGGCCCCTCGGCGCTCAGAAGGCTGCCATCATTGTTACGCATTTGGTGAAGACCCTGGCAGCTCAGGAGAGGCCAAAGGGCAGAGCACAGAACTCGAAAGGGTCCCTTCCACGCAGAACCAAAGAAACCGCTAGTGGGATGCACTGATAGGGACGTGGAAGGCAGGTGTCAGGGATGGAATGATCTGGTCCAGGTAACCATTCTGAAGGTGTGCGACCACAGAAACTTGCTCAGGTCATGCGGATCCAAGATGGGGCACCAGCCACCATCCGTTTTGAACCAGAAAATATCTGGAGACAAACCCTGGATCGTCTGGTGTGTCAGGATGTGAACCATGACCTCCTTTTGGAGGGGCAGGGTGATGTCCTCCCGAAGACAGTTAACTATATCAGGACACCACATCCTGTCAAGGAGCACGGCTCGGCTAGGAGAGAGCCTGAACTCCAGAGACAAGCCCTGAGCGATCACTTCTAGCACCCACTTGTCCGCAGTAACAGTGGACCAGGCAGAAAGGAAGTGGGCGGAGCTGGCCCCACAGAAGGATCCAGAGGAGATGGTACAGGCAGGTAGGGTCACTCCCAAACCCTTCACTGGGCAGACTGAGGCAGAAGCAGGGCCAGCGGAGGACACTGCTGGATGTTGACGCCCAGCTTCCGGACCACAGAAGCGACCAACTTAGGCCTGGGACGTCAGCACTGTTTGTGCCAAGTCGGGGTCTGCAGAGGACTGGCTGCAAGGGCTAGGTGGGTTTGAAAAGACAACTTCTGGGGTTTGCAGCCCTTTCCTTTTGGGACAAGGTGACACTGGACTTCTCAATCCTAGTGAGATAACCATCCACCCCTGGCCCGAACAAGTCTATGCACAGGAAAGGGGACATCCACCAATTTATGTTGAGTATCCTCCACCACAAGCCACAGCCACGGAACTGGTGTAGGAATCGCTGATGTCCATGTCCGTCTGAAGCTGCTGTTTAGCCACAGCATGGTCCTGGACATATCTGACCATCAACTGAAGGTCATCCGGGAGCCAAGGAAACACCTCTTCAAGTGTACCCAACAAGACATGGGTGAAGTGGGACATCATTAAGGCTGAATTAGCCTGCCTGAGATTGAGAGATGAGGCATCATACACTTATTTGGCTGTGATCCAATGTCTTGGATTCCTTGTTTTTTTTTGGGGGCTTGTCAACATCAACAACACTGCCCGTCCAGCGGAACAGCGAGCTGGCCACCACACCCTCAGCTGAGGGGTGTTCAGTGAACCCGGAGAGGGAACCCATAGGGTCTGCATACTTGCAGGCCATACGTACACATTATGTGGGGCAGGAGGCTGGGCGCTGCCAGAGCTCCAACCTGGATATAAGAATGGCTTTGGCTACTGGGAAGGCAACCCCAGGGCAGTCCTGGTCAAGGATTTCAGTGAGGGGATACTTAGCCCGTTTCTGGATGGGCTCCAACTGGATCCCAGTAGCCTCCGAAATCAGGCACAGCATGGCCCCTAAGGAAGTAGGACCATGGTCCTTCAACGAAACTCATGAAACTCCAGGTTGATTGGCCTGGAGTGCATGCAAGACTACTCAATTATGAGGATTCACTGAAGAATGCGCCCCACCACCACCACCAACATTTGTGGGGCGCAAATGCATCCCAAGTGACCATGACCAACAGCCATCGAGAAAGTCCTGTAGTAGTACGGATGCCCTTGGATTGAGGGCCATCCTTCGGCTTAATCGACGGGGATTCCACCCGAATGGGCGGAGATGCCGTAATTTATTCAGGCCAAGGCAGAGGCAGCCAAGGGAGTGCTGGGGAAGGAGTCAGCACCAGCTTAGGCCCAGCAACCAATATGAGCTGCTGCCACATAAGTTCCTCATAGCATGGTGGTAACTTGCGGTGGAGCCAGTCCTCCCCTGAAGGGGAGGAGGAATAATGGCAATGCCACTTGCTCAAGTGCGGCCAGCGACAGAAGACTTCAGCAAGGGCTACTCAACCTCGAGCTACAGGTCGTGGGCCTCAACCACTGGTGGACCAGACGGCAGGAGAGAGGCAGAAACCGGCAAGGGATGCTTGGGGTCCCCTGCAAGCATGGTGCCCAGAGGAGCTGGGACCAGGTCAGGGACTTCTGACCCACTCCAGAGACTGGCGTGTCAGGGCGAGGTCCTGGAGAAATACTTCCCTCATCCTGCAACAATGGGTCGACAGGGTCGAGAAAAATCTCGTTGGTTGGTTGGCCCACATTTCAGCCGACAGGCCCGACTGGACCCGTGGGGCCAGTGGCATGGACTAAAGCATCGGCTGAAGCAGATTCGTTGAGGAAGGTCAACAGAGCAGGAGTACAGAAATCAGGGCCGAGGCGCTCACCATCCCAAGACTGGCAATGGGACTTTTCAGCTTTCAACTTGGAATTCTTTTGATTTTAACCCATGGGAAGGGCCCTCTGCGAGGGCAGCAAGGGACTGGCATAAGTCCCGGAACGCCATGGTGAAAGAGGTGCCAAAACCCAGTGGGACAAGAGTGGACACCGTAGAAGAGCCCGTGGCCACCTGGGTGGCAGGCTCCTCAAAAGCCACCAACTGTTCAGCGAACCCCACAGCCGCGGAGACCACCCCGCAGGTGTCCTTGGATGGAATGGGAGGATTGCGCTCTTCCAGATGACCCAGCAGAAGCCATGCATCTCAGTTCTCTATGGTGGTGGGATGCAAAGTGTGGTACAAGCCTCAAGCCTGGGAGTCATGTTCCTGGCCCAAGCAGTACAAGCACGTGGTGTGAGGGTCCATGTGTGACATCTTCTGTCTGCATGGACAAAGCTTAAAACCCGGCACCAGATTCAAAGTTGTCGAGTCCATGATGTCAAACACTAAAACTGCTAGCAACCTGAAGACCAAACTAAGTTTTCTGTTTTGGAAATAAAGATAGGGTCTACACAAATGCAAAGCGCTATAGAGGGAAAGTACAGTTACTTAAGAACTTACCGTAACACTAGATCTTCAAGAGGAGCTCTTGCAGCAGGTAATACCATTAGGACTAATGCCACCATGCATCAGGACCCCACAGAAAACTTGTAGCTAACAGACAGTAGCGGGGAACCGCACCAGACGTCAGATGTGGTATAAAGGGGACAGTCCCCCAGCGCCATCTCAGTTCTCCCAACGGAGACACACCTGAAAAATATTGGGAGAACCGGTTAGGAACTCCCCAACCTTACACAAATGTAATAACACTGATTCCTGGGGATGGAGGGTGGGAAAGCCACCTGCTGCAAGAGCTCCTCTTGAAGATTTACCGTTATGTAAGTTCGTACGTACTGTAATATCCAACCGGAGGGCCTCTTGCAGCAGGTAATATTATTAGGACTGAGTCCCAAGTAGTGCCCAAAGACAAGCCCAGGTCTGACTGGGAGTTGGAGAGTAACCATAAAAGCTGAGTAACCTCAAGAGAGCAGGTCTTGCAGGACAGCTAGTCCAAAACCAGCTCTCCTCCTAGAAGCAGCGTCTAGTCTATAATGCCTGATTAAGGTGTGGACCATGCTCCATGTCGCTGCAGCACAAATATCTGCTGATGGAACATGTTTTAAGGAGGCAAAAGACGTAGTCACAGTCCTCGTGGAGTGACCCTCAACAGGTCCTGGAAGAGGTTTGCCATGATGCTGGTAACAAAAAGAAATACACTGCACCAGCCAATGGGCTAGCGACTGTTTGGAGACAGGGGCCCCTGTCATCCTTTTTGCAAAGGAGATGAACAACTGGTCCATCTTTCTAGAAGTCCGAGTCCTGTGGAGGTAATACCTCAGCATTCTGTGGACATCCAAGGTGTGCAACAACGATTCAACTTGGTTAGCAAACTCAGGGTAATAAACTGGAAGGTTGATGTCCTGGTTCAAAGTCAGTACTGACACCACCTTCAGTAGAAATTTAGGGTTCATGCATGAGGTCACCCTGTCCCTGTGAAAGACAATGTAGACTCCATACACATCAAAGCCAGAAGCCGGAAACCCTTCGAGCAGAAGTAATGGCAGCCAAAAGAAGTGCTTTCCAAGGGAGAAAGCTTAGCTCGCAAGTTGTGGCTGGTTAGAAGGGAGGAAGGGTTTGCTTCTCAAGAATGAAAAGTAAATCCCAAGGAGGAACAGGGTCCCTCCTGGGAGGTCTGATGCGTAAAACCCCTGAGAAAAGTCTTGCAGATATTCAGTTGTGCTAGAGTTCTCTCCCCAAAAAGTTCATGATATGCAGAGACTGCACACATATGCACCTTGATGGACAAGAAGGTTAGCCCCAAGTCCAAAAGGTGGCGGAGGTAGTCTAGTACGTGCCCAACTGGACAATCCAGGGGATCTAGGGCACAGGCAGTTGCCCAGAGACAGAAACACTTCTACTTCATAATGTACGTAGCCCTAGTGGAAGGTTTCCTCACCTCCACCAAAACCTCCGCCGCCCTGCTTGACACTCCTAATCTCTCCTCTGCTAAGATTGTAGGAGCCAGGTGTGCAGGTGAAGAGTATGCAGAGCAGGATGGATGAGTGTCCCCTGTTCTTGTGAGAGCAAGTGGGTGGAGAGAGGCAACTGTACTGGGGGTTCCAATAACAGTTGTTGAAGCAGCGGATACCAAATCTGACGTGGCCATAAGAGGAGCTATGAGGATCATCCAAAGGAAGATCTGATGTCACAGGGTAGTACTGAGGAGGATACCACCCAGGTCGGTGAAAGGTGCCAGCTTGAAGACCTTCCAGCCAGATTTAAAGGAGAAAGGAATTCTGCAAAGGAGCATGGATAGTACTGCATATCCACGTAGCTAAAATAAAGGTAGCAACCCTACACATCACCTGTATAGGAACACATCCCTGGAAGCAGCCACTAAAACAGCAGTGGAATGAGCACCAAGCCCTACAAGAGGCTCCCAATAGCCAACCTAAAGCACAGGTTGATACAAGATGTAATCCACCTTGCAATCACCGCATCGCTGCTGGTCTGTCAGGCACAGCTTCAGTATTGTTGGCAAACAGATGGTGAGCTTGTCCCCAAACTCCAGTGTTATGCTCCGCAAATACCAGAGCACTATCCACAGGTCCCTGGTTATGAAGCCTGCAGTCAGCCTCTGAATACAGGCTGGTGAAACAAACCAGTAAATTAATCCAGTTAAGCTGAAACTGTGATACCACAATAGGGAGGAACTCTGGGTTGGGGTAAGGACAACTCTGCCCTGTGGAACAGGGGTAAAGACTCAAGAGCACCAGGGCTCACTTATCCTTCTGGATAACGTAATGGCCACAAGAAGGTAGGACTTCAAGACAGGTGTGCTATCTCACATCCGTGACACTGGCTTGAAAGGCTTGCCCATGAGCACTGCCAGAACCTGCATTAAGTCCCACAGTGAACATGGTACACGCACTGTACAGAACAAGTAGCCCAAGCCCTTGAAAAAGCACCAACCACCTTCTCCTGGGTCACTGTCAGCTTACCAGGCCCTGCCTGGTAATCAGAGACTCTGCCAGGTACACCTTAAGAGTCATTATCCGCAATCCCAGCACAGAAAGGGACAGCCCTTTGCCCTAACACCAAACACAGAAGAGACAGAATCTTGTCATCTGAAGGCACTGCATCTGTGAGTCACTCATTCCTGGATGCCTTCACAATGTCAAGAACACCATCACGACAGACTCAAGGCCTGGAACTCTAACCGTTCAGGAAACCCGGCCATAAGGTGCAAGAACTGGAGGTCCAGGTGTAGGAAAGTTCCTGTAGTGTGGTCCAGCAGGTCTGGGCAGAAAAGCAGTCGCTGCAGGGGCCTGCTACCAAGGCTGAAGAGATCTGGGTACCAGAAAGAACAGCGACGTACTTACCGTAACAGCAGATCTTGAAAAAGAATCTCAACAGGCCACACTATGGAACTCTAAGTAGCCAGGCACAAGGACCACACAGAAATTTTGCAAGCAGTCAGGCAGATGCCCATGATGACATCAGATGCTGGTTTACATAACGTGACGGACCCTCCTCTCCTCAGTTCCCCACCAGAGTTATGCTCGGAGGACATCTCTGTAGGGAATCAGCAAAGAACCCAGGTGAGGCACAGAGTAAGGGCAGACTAGAATGGAGGTAGGAGCAATCAAGGTTAAAGTAGGCCCAAAAGAGGGAAGGATTGTGGGACAGCCTGACCCGATGAGCGAGATTCTCAAGATCTACTGTTATGGTAAGTACATTCTTGAGGATATCATCCGACCACACCTATCGAATGAGTATCAAGCAGTACTTGCAGTGAACAATCTGGGTGGCTGAAGCCTACAGACCTAAGAGAGTAGGCCTTGGAGCACAGATAGGCTAAAACCAGCCCTTCTGCAAGACACAACGTCCAGACTATAGTGTTCAGTGAAGGTGATGATAGTACTCCAAGGTAGCAGTTGCAAAAATATCTGCAGCAGCCACATTTTTAAAACAAGCAACGTAAGTGACCATGTTGCTTGTGGAATGTCCATGAAACACTCCAGAAGTTCCTTTCCATACTTATCATAACAAAAAGTAATACAACTGGCCAGCCACCTTGATAGGCACGGTTTGGAAACAGGGGTGCCCTCTTTCCCAGGGGACAGTGAAAAAAAAAAAAAAAGCTGCGCGGACTTTCTGCAGTCCGTCATGCCGTCTATACAGTACCTGAACATTCTATGTACATCTAGAGTATGAAGCAATGCTTCCCCTGGATTGGCATTGTCAGGATAAAAATGGCAGATGGATGGTTTGCTTTAAACTTGGGACTGGTATGCAAAGACACCCTTGTCTTTGTGGAAAATCAAATAAGGAGGCTCACTTATGAGAGCCTGCAGCTCAGAAATCCTTCAAGCAGAATTGATTCCAACTAAAAATAACACTTTCAAGAAAAAGCATAAGCCACAACTCATGGCTGGCTAAAAGGAGCCCAATTGAGCTTTTCAAAAAGAATTCAGGTCCCAAGCCGGACTGGATTCTGGACTGGAGGCTTCAGAGATGTGGAATGCCTCAAAACGTATGGCCCACCTCCAGTTGGGCAACCATACAACCCTCTATAGGCACGTGAAAGCGGACATAGCAGCCAGGTGCACTTTGACAGAGGAGTACTGAAGGCCTGGATCCCATAAGGACAACAGATACTCTAGAACCTGATTGTACAGGTACATGGATCCAGGTGGTGGGAAGCTGCCCATAAAGCAAACCGCACTTCACCGAACAAGCAGACCCGGTAGAAGGCTTTCGGCAGCGCTAGAAGATCAGCCACTTTTGTGAGACCCCAAAATGAGCAATGGCTATGTCTTACAGCCATGCTTGCAGATGAAGAGGTCTGACGCACCAGAGTTCCCTGTTCCTGTGACAGCAGACCCTTAATACAGAGGCAGAAGCACTGGAGGTTCCAATGTAGCTGTTGTAGTAGGGAACCAAATTTGTCAAGCCCATAGTGGAGCAGTAAGTATCACAGCTGACCCTCCATTTGGAGCATGAGAAGCACACTCTAAATGGGACAGAAGGGAGGAAAGGCATACAGAAATCTCCCTTTCAAGATACGGGCAAGGTATCTCACCAGAAAGCAGTGAGCCCTGGAGCAAACAGAAAGCGGCAGTTTTGCATTGTGTGGGGACACAAAGCGTCCAACTCTGGGTCTTCTACAACTGAAGTCACCAGTCCCCATTTATGCATCTTGGACTGCGACCTGCTTAGCCTGTGTTGACCAACAAGTTTTGGAGCCTGGAACATATACTGCTGACAGTTCTAGACCATGTTCTAGAGCCCAACACCAAACCCTCACTGTTTTCCTGCATGGGGACAGAATGAGGGCGCTAACTTGTTTGGTGATGTAATGCATCACATGGGCGTGGTCAGTCTGTACCAGCAGAAGGCCAGGAATGGATGGTTCTGAAAGGTCTGGAGTCCACAGGACAGCTCACATTTCTAGAGCAATGATATGCAAGGTACTCTCCACTGGGGACCATGTACTCTGTGTCTGATGGAAGCCCAGATGGGTGCCAAAACCATCCCCAATGCATCTATTGCAAGAATCTGGAGAGGGAAGGGGATCAGGAAAGGAACTGCCTTTAATAGGCTGTTGGGGTCCATCCACCACTTGAGCACTTTGTCAACAAGGGACGTGACTAGGACCATGTGTTCTAGACTCTCTCTGAGCTGGTCCCACTGCGCTCTCAGAATCCATTGGGAAATTCGCATGTGCAACCTGACCAAGGGGACTGTCACTATGGCAGCTGCCTGAGATCCAGCAAGGTAGGAATGTCCTGGCCAAGACATACCTGCTGTTGTGCTAGTTGTGCTTCAGCAACCCAAAGCTGACCCTGTCCAGAGGCAGGAGGCTGTGCCCTGGGCCGTGTCCAAAACTGCTCCTATATAATGCCATCGTTAGCGAGGGGTCAACACTGATTCTGGTATGTTGGCAGTCCCCCCCAGAGCAAATAGCTGTCTGGTTCAAGGCGAGCCAAGGTCTGCAGGAGCTGAACCCTGGAGTAGGCTTTCAACAACCAGTCACACAAGTAAGAGAAAACAGAGACCTTCCCTGCAAAGGGTTGCTGCCACTACTGCCAAGCATTTGGTAAAGACCACAGAATAGAAGCCAATGGGCAACACCCTGAAATGGTAATGTTTCCCTTGAAACATGAACCTCAAGTATGTTCTGTGAGGCTTCCAGATTTTGATATGGAGGTAACTATCCTTCATATCTAGGTAACGAATCTAATCCCTCTACTTGCAGCAGGGGTCTTGTAAGATTATCATCCTGAATTTCTTGTACTCTACGAAGAGGTTCAACTCCCCAAGCTCCAGGACAGACCACAGGTCACCTATCCACTATGGTACCAGAAGTACTGAGAGTAGAACCCTGTGTGCCATTGTTCTAGAAGCATCTATCCTATGGCCTTCTTTTGTAACAAAGTCTGGATCTCCTCTAGAAGCAGGGCTAGGTGTTCTGGATGATAATGGGTTACTAGTGCAGAATGATCCAGAGGTACCTCTAGAAGTTCCAGAGCAAGGCCCTGGTCTCGTTTCCAAACCCATGTATCTGTCGTCACCTCTTTCCGCTGGTTTAAGAGTGGAAGGAGGTGGCAACCTCTAACCACCTCCTCAGCAGGTAAGGGTGATTGGGGGTGTACAAGGAGTCAAGCTGTGCTAGTGGGTATGCCTCCCAATACTCCATCACCTCTAGTGGCTTTTAAATGGGCACCTGGGTGGATACTGGTGGCTGGCAAGGTTACTGCTCCCTTGCCCCTACCCAGCTGTCTGGCTGCTGGGCACCATCTCACACCAGCTGGACAAAAAGGGACCCCTACTCCCACCTCTAGGCTGGGTAGGAAGTGGGAATGCACAGACTTTAAGGTTCTGACGCCTGAAGAGTAGGTAAAATATCTTGACCCTCATCACCAAACAATGAATGTCCTCGGAAAGGGGTGGGGAGAACGGGCTGTTGCTCATCAGTCACAAAGCCTGTCACCCTGAGCCAGGAATTCCTACTGAGACAGATGCCAGAGGCTGCAGCCTGGCAGAGGCATGGAGGTATCATAGGCTGCGTGGAGCGGTGATTTCCCATCAGCCTCAGCAGAAAGGGCTTAAGAAGCTCTTGCTTTGGAGTGCCCTTTGGCAGGGCTCGTGTAGCTGCCTTGGACTTCCTCCAGAGGGTGTTCTGGTACTTCACCATGTGGGCCTGATAGTTAGCAATGTGAAGGCCCAATGATGCTGAGGCAAAATCCTTTTTCCCAGGACATCCAACCTGCTGGACTCTATCAGGGCGCCAAACTCAGATGCTTAGGTGCCCTAGACCTGTCATGGGCAGCATTAGCGACTACTGAGTCTGCCAGGCTGGTTGGCAAAATGGTTTCCAAGAGGGCCATGTATACTTTGTCTGCTTTCCTTGATACAGCTGGAATACTGTTCGGTCTGTACCAGGCAGCAAAGGGGGCATTATCTCGACAGGTAGCAGAAAAGGTACTACAGCTGCAGGAGATTCCGGTATCTTCAGAAACTCTAGGAGGTTTTCTTGGTTGTGTCCGGTTCCTCCAGGTCAAAGCCCATGGCAGCTTGTAACAGCTGCATCATAGTGAGGAAAGTGGGATCTTCTGGTGGAGACCTTGGTGTGTATTACCAAGTCATCACAACAGATGGACACAGTGGAGCTGGTGCTTTTCAGCATAATCTTCAGCCTTCTCCTCATCCTGCATTATCAGGTCAGGATTATATTCATACTCGTCTAGCATGTCAATAGGGAGAAGGGAGTACGTCGGCACTCTAGGAGGTAGCTGTGGCAAGGGTGTAACTTATGGCATCCAAGGGGGGGGTCAGAAGTAAACCCCATCAACTACCCCCTGGAACTGGGACATTAGGTAGCAGGCACTGACTCATATCGGAGATTGAGGGCAGGATCTCCTGAGTATTGGCACCCATGTGTTTGACGGGGGAGGCAGAGTCCCCAGACGTCAACATACCAGACGTAGCCTGGTAGTGCCAAGCCCTGACCTTGGTGTGGTGTCACCCATCAGGGGAAGGGGGCAACGTCACCTCCAAAGTGCAGCACGGCACAGAGGAGGTCATACCTACTGTGCAGAGGGGTGACCTAGTGAATGCACCAGGGAGGTTCCTTCTTGTCCCAGTGCTTGTGTTTGTGACTCCACAATCCACCAGTGACGCATCCACAGAGACTGTGATAGGTGGTTCTGAGCGGAAAAACAGGGCTCCTTCCTCCAGACTTTCTGGGAAAGGCCACCACTCCGAAGGCTGACCCAGCGACATCCACAGCTTCCCGTCCTCAGGGAACTCAGGAAGCATATATTTGCACAGGATGCACCTGTCCATGTCATGTTGCCCGCTCAGGCAGTACATGCACGATGTGCAGATCGGTAACTGAAATCTTCCGCCGGCACCTAATGCAGAATTTGAATCCTGGCTTCCGCTGGTCCAGAAATGGACTTGAAGGAACCGTGAAACAAGCACTAGAAATAACAAACCTCCAGTATGGTAGCCCTCTCTCTTTAAAGTGATATTCCAACCTATCTGAATCTTTATTTGGGCTTCATACCAATACCCTAGGACAGTATTAGCCAACTGCTGCCCAAACCATAATTTCCAAGTCTGTCCTTTTCAAAAGGGAAGGGATCGTAACTGCAGCCAAACCCACGGCCAGTCGATCCCTTCCAACGTCTGGTGTTCCGGCCCTACCCCCACAATCAGACACTTTGTGACGTCTAAGCAAGGACAGCACGGGGGCACGCCGCTTACAAGTCTATGTGGGCATTTTTTTCAATGCCTTTTCACATTAAGTTTAAACAATCTGAGGAAAATAAAAGCCTCAACTAATAGGGGCCCTGTTAGTTGAGCGGTGCCTTTCATCTTCCTCTCAGACTGTTTAAACTTAAGTAAAAATGCATTGAAAAAATGCCCCCATAGACTTAGAGCAGGATGCGCCCCACGCCGCTCTGCTTAGATATCACAAAACTTCTGAGCGTGGGGGCAGAGATGGCAGACCGGGAAGCTGGCCGTGGGTTCGGCTGCAGTTACAATCCCTTCCCTTCAGTAAAGGACAAACTTAGAAATTATGATTTTGGCAGCAATCAGCTACTGCTGCCCTAAGGTATTGGGCTGTGAAGCCCACATGTTTAGATCGGAAAATTCCTTTAATTAGGCACACCACACAGTTTGAACCCAATGGGAGGACAATGGCCATCATATGTGGGAACAGAAAGGCCTCACTCCCTTTACACAGTGCATTCAGCTGGGTCAATGTGAAGAGCTTTCAAAAATTAGCACAACAATTTCATCTGTATCAGACTCCTACAAGTTAGACACTTCATCCAATCTCTCAATAACCGCATGCTTTCGCTAGACCACTGACTCACCTGGAAGAGTTCTTTTACTGGGGAGAGGGGGGGGCACTCTAACAAAGTCCATTACATTTCTATTATGTACCCTATCCTTCTGGTACTGCCTACTCCTCCCTTGGAGAACCTCAGAGCCATATGGGAATGGGAGAGTGGGGAATAAACAACTCCGACAGCATGGGGGCGGGCTTTAGTAGATAACTAGAAAGTCACTTCAACACTGTGAAGACAATGCCATTGGAAAGTTCGGATCCGATTGTTCTGCATGCCCATGGTCACCAAACACTACCAGACAACCAACTCTGATAAGTGTTGGAGACTGTGTGGGGACCATAGGTCACATGTTCATATTTTTTGGACTTGCCCCAGACTGGACCAGATCTGGTCAGCAGTTAGAGACAGTATACAGCAAATCACACATACCGCGATACCTCCTACCTTCGGTAGTCTGGCCTTAGGCATTTTACCAACTCCCATTAAACACAGAAATCTCAGATGGTTATTCTATATATTAACAGCTGCTTGGAAATGTATCACCCTTCTCTGGTCATCAGATGTTACCCTACGGGCGTCCACCTGGATAAACAAGGTAAGTGAACTCCAAGAAGTGGAACGTCTTACTGCTGAACTGCAACTTTGCCAAGGGTATTTTCTAGACTTCTGGCACCCTTGGGACATTTGTACCATAGGGTGCTCCCAACCCCAAGGACAAGAATTAGAATATGGGTTTGGCTCTCACCACCCTCCTCCATCTCATGTTCTCCGGTGCTCCCTGGAATCTGTATATCAAGTTACCCACTGGCTACATCAGTGACATCATGTGTCACCTCGTTGCATTGTTCACATGTCCATGGTGGATGAGTTTTACTGGCCATTACAAGTTTTTACATCCCATTTTTTTCCCACTCTGTATAGCGACTGTTGTATTCTTTCTTGCCGAACAGTGTTATTACAACATGGAAAATATATTGTATATTACCTATGGCCTTTGATCAATAAAGAAGAGTTAAAAAAAAAAATTAACGTTTGCCAATGAGGAGGATAACCTAAGAAGAAGCCGTAAAGAAGGTGACCTGTTCTTCCAGTGGAACAGAAAGATTTGATGACATGGATCAGCATAGGCTATCCTGCCGGTTGGAGGCAGGACCACAGCTTTAAGATATGTGAAACGGCCCAACTGTGGATATGCAAACCATATCCATGCCTCTAGAATTAACATGTCTTGCTAGTACAAAATACACAGGACATCCCAGATGAGCCAGTCTCATACCCAACATTTATTATTAGTTGAAAGGGCTCTGCAGAACACCATGGAATAGGTTACAATTGTTTTACAGCCAAAACTACCACAAGGGTCTGTGTCAGAGGCTGCGCCTACCTGCATCAAACTTCCTTCATGTTTGCATCAATTTTATGCCCCTATATCAATCCTGCATTAACGTTCATGTACCTCCATCATTTTACAAACCTGTGTCATTTTCTTCTGCACCTGCATGAAAAATGTTTGGCAGCTGCATCAGAATCTACTAAAATGAAACCGGCACAGTTTAAATTTGGACATTCTCTCTGTTGGGGAAAAAAAAAAAAAGAGCCTCTGCTAGGAGTCAATATAGCAAGAAAAAAAAAAAAAAAGTTTCACATAAAGTCTTCAGGCAGGGGAACTACTAGCTATGCTGTCTGACCCTTCGGCCAGTACATGAACACACAACATTCTAAGCAACGAGGGACAGGGTTGGGCGAGACCCAGTCATGTTTCATATGCAGAGACTTAAAAGCAAGGATCTATTCTGTCCTCTCCTATTCTGCCTTTCGTCTGTATCTCGCCGGTATGGTTACACAGTCAACTTTTCTTGTAGCACCTAGGAATTGACCAATACAATGGTCCCATAATTTCCCTATCATCTTTCTTCATTTGCTGTTTCTATTCTTTCTTTCTCATACCACAGTGGTTAAAACAAATATATGTGAAACTGGGATCACTGGTTTGCAAATCCATATAACTGCATTCTTGAAATGACTGCAGAAAGCTGTTTGGGTTTCTTACAAAAAAATAATCTGCAATACAGAGGGCTGACCTTGAGTTCCATTTTGACATCCACAAGCTTCTTTACAAAATTGCCAATAAGAAACCAGCTCTGGGACAGAATGTTCTATTTTGCTGCACGTGAAGACTATATGTGCTCTTCAGACTGACTTCAGGAAGGAAATCTTAAAAGATTTGGTACATTTTCTGAGAAACAGCAGATGCAACTTACATAGTCAGGGCAGAATTTAAACTGCCAGGAAAAGACATCTTATAAAAGAGTACTGTTTTGTTTTAAGAGATTGAGATTTAAACAGAGCCCCTCTCAGATGTAGAACTCTGTACTGCCTGTATGAACAGCTATCTTGCATAATTTTAATTTTCTTTATTTTATCACTGATGACAAAATGCTACTTGTGAATTTTGCAACTTCTCCTGGTATGCCTAAGCTTCCTGACCTATGCCGCTACAACAGTTGCTGTCAGGCAAAGTGGGATTTACGCCATGCATACTCTATGCCAGGATTCTTGAACATGGTTACTACACCCAGTACCAGGGAAGCATTGAATAAAGGCATGGATCATGCAACAGCAAGCCCAGGTGTGATTACCAGAAGAATGGCAGCCGAAGCAGAAAAGTACAGCTATGTAAGAACTTACCGTAATAGTAGATCTCCAAGAGGATCTCTTGCAGCAGGGCATCACCAGTAGGACTAAGCCACCAGGACCACACAGAAACCTTTTATCTAGCAGTCTACCACAGGGGGGCCGACAACCTCCGATGTCAGCCAATCTTATAAAGGCAAGTGGGCCCACTTGCCCTCCTCAGTTCACCCACCGGAGACCAAAAGCAGGATGCCGAAGCGGGGAACCGAGGAGAATTCTGAGGTATCCCAAGAGCAAAGAGTGCAAAGGAGCAGTAATGCTCAAAGGTTGTTAATCAGAGATTCAATAAATAAAAATAAAAAAAAAAGGCAGAAGGCTCACCCCTATGAAAGGGGAGAGATGGACAGAAGGAGGGAGGGAAAGCAGAGCCTGCTGCAAGAGACCCTTTTGATGATCTACTGTTACAGCAAGTTCACTGGTAGGACAGAGTCCCAAGCAGTTCTGGCACTACATTCAGTCAGTCCTGGTGGAAGGCAAAAAATGACAGCCTGTGAAAGAAGGCCTTGAAAAACAGCTAGGCGAAGTTGGCCCTTCACCGAAGGTGATATCAGACTGCAATGTTTGGTGAAAGTGTGGACAGTGCTCCAGGTGGCAGCAGTACAAATGTCAGTAGCTGACACATTTCTGAAACAAGATATTGAGGTGGCCATACCCCTAGTGGAATGGCCATTAACACCTTTAGGAAGTTCCTTGCTATACTTCTGGTAACAATAAACAATGCAATTTGCTAACCATTTAGACAAACATTGTTTGGACACCAGAATGCTCTCATTCCCAAGGGCAAACAAAACAAACAGCTGAACAGACTTCCGAGAGATTTTAAGTCCAATGTGGTACAGTACCTCAAGATTCTATGCACATCCAAAGTATGGAGCAATGCCTCACCCTTGATTGAATGTTCCGGATAATAAACAGGCAGGTGGATGGACTGATTTAAAGTAAACTCCGACACGCCTTAGGAAGAAACTTAAGATTGATGCATAAAGCCATCCTGTTGTGAAAAATCAAATATGGCTCTTTACACAAAAGGGCCTTAAGATAGGAAATCCTTCAAGCAGAAGTAATGGCAACTAAAAACAACCCTTTCCACCACAGAAAGCGGGCCTCGGATAGCTGTACACCGGCACAGGTCCCAAGGGCACCGGGTATCAGTAACCCCATGCAGATCTCACTGGCATGAGATGCATGCAGGCAGGAAGTGAACCCGCAGGTGCCAGCGTAGGATACCCAGGCTGAGGTCTTTCGAGTGCAGGTTCCGGTGGGACAGGCGCCGGTCCTAGAGGAGCAGGTTAAAGCATGTGGGGCGCAGGTCCATCTGGCATCGGCCCCAGAGGCTGCAGTGGAGGGCGAACAGGCACAGGCTCAACGGGTGTCAGTCAAGGGAGTGCTGGGGATGGATATGCCTCTTCCCGGGCCCGAGGAAGTGCAGGTGTCCTGCACCGTCTGTCCCTGAGGAGGAACAGAAAAGGCAGCAATCCCAGAGACTGAGACCAGTGCCAGGGGTGTGAGGGGCAGCTATGAAACTGGCACCTGCACTGGCCGAAGAGACTCCAGTCAAGCCACCTCCTGTGTGCCCACTGAGAGTAAGGGCTGAAACAGCAGGGGCTGGGGAGCAGGATACAAAGTACCCTGACCTGAATAGCTGCTGCCTGCGAAGGAGACCCAGCAGGCAGTTGGGCCACCAGTAGAAGCCCCGCCCCGAAGGAGGAAGACCATTTGAGAACTAAGACTTCTTCCTGGGGAATCAGGCGGAAGGCAGACTGGAGTCAGTTCAATCCTTGTCCCTCTGCTTGTGTTTTCCCAGAGGCTTTAACCTAGGACTTTGATAACGAAGACCCAGAGGACTGGGCCTAGAAAATGGAGACGCTCCTGGCCTGCAGTTCCCATTCCATCAAGAAACCTTCTGCTCAAGCAGATGGTTCTCCAGGATCTTCTAGCAATGACTCTTGGTGGCCAGGCTCTGGCAGACCTTTCAGGCTTGCATGCCATTGCCTGGGCCTAGGAACAAGACAGGCAGAATGGCCCACCTTGTCTGGGATTTGTTTGCCGAGGCACATTGTGAAGTGGTTGGAAGATGAAAAAGGTTTAGACGAAAAAACACTGGGTGAGAACACTGAAATTTCAATGTTGAAACTGATATAAACAGAAAAATAATACAGCACAATAAACGCAGAAATGGTAGTTGATTGTAGCTGCAGTAGCATCAGCGGTCCAACTTGTGTCGGTCAACGGCGGTAAAGAAGTGAGGAGGATCTAGGGGTCAACCACCTTTATAGCACTGGCTGATGTCAGGGGCAGATGTCGGAGGTGGGTTGCTCCCTCTGGTAGACTGCTAGCTTTAAAGTCTCCATATGGACATGGCGGCTTAGTCCTACTGGTGATGGCCTACTGCAAGAAATACCCTTGAAGTAGGATCAAATGACACTGCTCAGCAGGCACCAGTGATCAAAGAAGAATAGACAGGGACAGAACATGAAAGCATGTCTGCCTTCATCAAATGGTGGGCTAAGCAACAAGGAGAGACTGGATGTCCACGGGAGGAGGGGGAGTGCACTCGTCTCGTCTGAGGCGATTACTGCATGTCTGCAAGAAGACAGAAATAATGGGAGAAAGGAGAGAAGGAGCGAGGTCCATCAACCCATGCACCTTGACCGACTCAAGAGCACTGACTAACTAGGGATGTGCCTCCAGAGGTAGGTAGGTAGGTAATCAGCTAGGCCGCAGCCAGCCTTATTATCATCATCATCATCCCCTCCTAGTGTTAAAACTGAGCATCCACGGAGAAGGTCCCTTCCCGCCATCCTCCAACCCCTTACTGGGTGGAAAAACCACACCTGGTAGGGATTCCTCACTCCTCACCCCGGTTATCGCTTCCAAAAGGAAAATCCACAGGGTTTGGCGGGGGGGGGGGCGAGGATCCCACCTGTTCAATAACACCTTCCTTCCAGATGGAGGAGGGAGACTGAAGAGGTACAGAAGTAAGAAGACAGGGAGGGAAAGGAAGGTGGGTCCCTGGCAGCCTCATTCCTCCCTCAGAGGACCCCAGAAGAAGGTCAGCACATCCCGAGAGTGGACTGACAGTACCCAAAGGACAAAGGAAGAGGGGCCAAGCAGGAGTCCCATTTCAATTTTTGATTGACAGGTCCTATTAGCCCTCCTTCCAATGGGTCCCTCCACCGCCTCCTAGGAATAAGGAGGGCCCTAAGGATACAGTGGGAGAATCTCAACTGGTTCCCTGAGGAGGAGGACAAGAAGGGAGGAGACATCCCTCGGGGACTGAGGCCTTCTGAAGGGAAGGTGGGTGGGTTTCAGTGAAGAAACACAGGAAGACCAAGAATTACAGTAGGTACGTAATTTTCATATCTTCCCTGTGTCAAGCTTCATCATTCGTGACTGTTGGGTGAGAACCGAGCCCCCGAAGCAGGTTCAGCACTTCCCTGCGGGATAAATGTCCATCAGCCTCCTGTAGGGGACACACAGGAGGAGCCCACTTCAGGCCAGATAGGCCTGTGACTGGTAAGGGCGAGGCCGGGTCCCCCATTCCCTGGGGGAAGGAATGCACCCCCCTGCAGATCCCGCCTTGCCCTGCGGGACAGAAGATGGGTCCTCCAGAATGTGGAGGCAATCACCCTATGCCAAGCCAAGGGTGATAACCTTGAAAGGCGAAGCCACACCGCTGCCTAATGCAGATAGCTTTCCCGCTAGCTGTCAAATGACCTCACTGGCATCATAAGATGCCTTGCATGGTACTTCTAGCTCTCAGGCCTATCACAGAGGGCTGTAGCCTTGCCAAGCCGCTCTGAATTAGGCAACGATGCCAGCACCTGACCCAACATTACCCACAGATGCCTGTTAAAAGGCAGCGTGGTATGCCTGATAAGGCGTGATACATAGCATCACCCTCACCGAGGAGAAAACTCTCTGCCCCAGGCGGTCGGACTCGGCAGAGTCCAGATCCAGGGACCGGTCACGGACCAGGCACCTATGCCAGGAAGGGGTGTCCAATCTCATCACTACCGAAGAGGGATAAGGCAATGCACCTGGAGAACCCTGGGGAGGCGCAATAATGATGATGGCGGTCCAGAAGGGCTGGAGCTGGGGCAGAAGGAAACTGCAAGGCACTTTACGCGCTTCCTGGAAGGTACAGGCCAGGAAGGAACCACCAAGTGGTCCACACTGTATTCCCCAAAGATGGCGCACATCTTACGCTCTGTGTTGCATCTTGCTATGTATGATATGTGCAGGTCCTTGACCAGCCTTGCGAGGAAGTGCTAATACTCTGATCAGTGTTTGAGGACAAGTGGACATAAGTCTCCTCTCCCTCGATGGAGGAAGACAAGGAGGCCGAAGAACCTGAATATTCAGATTCTGGCGGCAGCAGGGGAGACAGATGAAAGACCTGCTCATCCATGGCCCTAACGTATCTTGGGAACTCTGCAGCCTGAGATCTAAACTGTTCCCAGTCAAGGGCCTGAAGGACTCACATGGCCTGTGGGAAGAAGGGCTGGACGAAGAGGTAAGCGGGAGAAACTTTTCATGGCTGTGAGCACCTCTGCCAGTGCTAAGGGACCTAGTAGGTTATCCACGACTACAAGGGGATCCGTAGGTCAGATCAGTCAGTCAGACGCCACTCAACCAGCCCAAAGCGGTCAGGACTGAGCCCTGGAAGTGAAGCACTCCTATAAGAGGACTGGGGCCGCATGTGTCCAGAAGGGTGGATCCCAAACCCACCCAGCAAGGACTCCCTCGAAGAGGGAGAGAACTTGGGTTTAGCACCATGCTCTTCTCTGAGCCCCGAAGGGCTCCAGAGGTGCACTGCAGCCCCGCGACCCAGCTCCTCAACACCACCGACTCTGAGGAACACTCCTTATTCCCTGTGTCTTGAACCGGCCCAATTCCACCAAGCTCCCCAAGGAGAACCACAGAAGAGGGGTCCCAGTTCTAGTTTCAGAAGAGCGGAAGCCAACCCCACTGTCAACACCTGAACCACCACCCCTCATACCCAGGATAGCTATCCCGCGCCTGCCCGGCACCACCTCGCACGGAAGCCAGCACCAACCGCAGTCACCAGAGTGTGGAGGGGCACCTAGGAAGACGCAATGGTCCTGGGCCCCAGAGAGCCCATGGACTCCAAGGACTCAGGTCACCAGTCCGGGTCAGATTCCTGAACGTCTGGCTCTGGAGCAGAGAAGATCCAAAAGACCTCCAAACTGGCGACCACAGGGGTTCTCCCACCCTCAACACCATGAACGGCACCATGGGTAGGCTCAGTGCCCCGCATGGCATCATCTCGATCACCAGAGCCATGAACGGCTCCAGAATCCAAGATGGCGCCAGTGGATGACAATGAGGAGCCTCTTGTGCTGGAACCAGCAACTGTGGGCTGAGACAATGGGGTAAGCCTGCACCTCCGAGGAGGTGACTGCCCTGGTGGTGCTCCTAGCCTGGCTCTGGAGGGAATCAGACTGGTCCTCTGGCACCGTGGAAGAGGCCTCCTCCGTGGAAAGGCTAGAGAAGAAGGAGGACTCGTCCTGACCAGATCGTACAGGCCCGCAAGGGGACTGAGGAAGGGCAAAGCAACCTGCACTTGGATCTTTGTGTGCGAAGATGGCACCCCCAAAAAAAAACTGGCGGAGCCCTGCTGACTTTAAACGTGCAGTACTCACGAACACGGTGGTCCATCAAGAAGTAGTCATCACAGTTGTCCACATTGTGCTGGGGTCCAGGGCAGGTTAAGCAGACATCATGCCAGTCTGTTGCGGAAATTTGCTGGCCAGAGGGTCACCGACGCTTAGGAGGCCAGCCCGCTTTCAAAGAACGCTTCTTGTCCCCTGAAGCTGACATGATGCGCACAGTAACCTAAACAAACAGAAAAGACTCAATGCCATTTAAGTAATAAGAAGGAAAGATCTTACGGATCTACAAATAAATGGTGCACAGTAACGATCAACAAAACCAAGGCGAAGTTTACACTGAGCGGAATGCGATTCAGAGGAGGTGCTGCGCGAAACTAAGACGCAGATGATGCAGTTCTCTTTTCTTCCACTGCTGCAAGCAAAGTACTGTCTCGATGGAGGGAGAAGCAGAACTGAGGTGGAGGAGGAGCCAACGGCCATTACTGGGCAACCCTCAAGCACCACACAGTACGTTGGCCTCGTGGGCGGTGCCAGCTCCTCCCCCTAACCGAAAAAAAAAAACTCCATTGGGATGCAGCGCTCTGGCTTACACAGAACACTGATGAATGGTGAAGACTGACAACTGGACTCTACAGTTCAACTCCATGCTGTTTGGTTTATATGGCACACCAGCTACATGCCAGCAGTACCTGGATGTAATTTTATTGGTTACTGTACTGCTTATCTGTTGATGTTTTGGTGTGCAGTCCAGACTGCTAAAATCACCTGGAACACCTACATGCAGTTAATCCAATCTATCAAAAATGCAGATCAGACCATTAATTCTACCAAGTGTGCATCAGGCGCGTAGGAAAAGTACAGTTACATAAGAATTTACTGTAACAGTAGATCTTCGAGAGGAGTTCTTGCAGCAGGTAATACCATTAGGACCCCATGGAAAACTTGTAGTTAACAGTCTGTAGCAGGTCCGCCCCTGATGTCAGCTCCGCCTGATGTCAGATGTGGTATAAGGGGGCAGTCCTCTGGCGCCATCTCAGTTCTCCCAATGGACACCCCACCGAAAAACATTGGAGAACCAGATAGGAATTCCCCACCTTACACAAATGTAGTAACACCTATTCATGGGGGATGGAGGGTGGGAAACCCACCTGCTGCAAGAGCTCCTCTGGAAGATCTACTGTTACGGTAAGTTCTTACGTAAAAGTACAGTTCGTAAGAACTTACCGTAACAGTAGATCTTCGAGAACAGCCTTTGCAGCAGGTTACACCATTAGGACTGAAGCCGCCAGGCCAGGACCCCAAGGAAAATCCTAGCTAGCCATCTTCAGCGGGACCGCCCCGCGCCGGTCCGCCCCTGGCGTCAGGCGTGGTACATAAGGGGGCGGTCCTGCCAGATTCCCCAGTTCTCCCGCTGGAGACTCCCGGACACAGGATGACATCAGAATGGGAGACCGAGGATCCATCGTCAGGAGACAATAAAGGGAGAAAATCCCTAAAAGAAAAGGCAAAGCCATGCCTCCTCCAAGGGAGAAGGAGGGCAGGAAGGTACCTGCTGCAAGAGCTGTTCTCGAAGATCTACTGTTATGGTAAGTTCTTACGTAACTGTACTATCTTACTGAGACACAGCTCTTTGCAACAAGTTACTCCATAGGACTGATTCCCAAGCAGTAGCTGCCAGAAATTCGGGAGGAGGAAAAAGGGAAGTAACTTCGGTCCTGAACCTAGGACAGGAGACCCTGTAGCACCGCCAGGCCAAAACCGTCTCTGCGCCCAGAGGCGATGTCCAGGCTATAATGCCTGATAAAGGTATGCACAGATCTCCAAGTGGCTGCAGCACATACAGCAGAGGTGGAAACGTTTCTGAGTGCTGCAAAGGAGGTGGCCACACCCCTAGTAGAATGACCCCGGACTGTTCCCGGAAGGGGCTTTTGTTTGATATCATAACAGTATGAAATACACTGGACGAGACAGGGACTGTTTGGATACAGATTGGCCCCTCATCCTCTCAGAGAAGGAAACGAAAAGCTGATCAGAACTACGAAAAGGTTTAGTTCTGTTGAGGTAATACCTCAGGCTGCGGTGAACATCCAGGGTGTGGAGCAGAGCCTCTCCTCTATTCGAGTAACTCGGGAAGTAGACTGGAAGATCAATGTCCTGATTTACAGAGACAGAGAAGAGACCACCTTAGGCAAAAATTTAGGGTTAGGTCCTCAGGGATACCCTGTCCCAGTGGAAAACTAAATAAGGCTCTTTGGACATGAGAGCGTGAAGCTCAGAAATTCTTCTCGCTGAAGTAACAGCAACAAAAAATAACGTTTTCCACGACAGAAAACGTAGCTCGCAATCCGCGGCAGGTTCAAACGGGAAGCGTGAGCTGTTCCAGGACAAAGAGCAAATCCCAAGGAGGCACAGGATCCCTAATTGGAGGCCTAAGGTGTAACACCCCTCTCAGAAATTCCCGAGAAGCGTCTAATTGAGCCACTGTACGATGTCCCACCGGAAGGTGGTAGGCAGAAATGGCACAAAGGTGTACCTTAATAGAGGAGTAGGCTAGACCCGAATGAAAGAAGGAGAGCAGATAGTCCTTTACTCCCACAGGACAACTCGAAAGGGAAAAATCACGTGCTTTGGAGCCATAAACAAAAAGCGGCGCCATTTCAAGGCGTCGTCGCATGCGTTGCTGGCTTTCTGGCTGCAGAAAGAACTTCTGCAACCTCTTGCGAGACCCCGTGACGCAAGATGGCTATGTCTCTAGGAGCCAAGCATGCAGGTTCAGTGAACGTAAGTCCGGGTGGACTAGTGAACCTTTCTCCTGAGACAGGAGATGGAAGCTGAACGGCAATGGGAGCGGGAGTTCCCGAGATAACTGAATCAGCAAAGGGAACCAGATCTGTCTGGGCCAGAACGGGGCCACATGGATCATGATTGCGTGCTCCCTGCGCAGTTTGAGAACTCCTCTCTGGATCAACGGGAAAGAAGGGAAAGCGTAGAGGAATCTGTTCGCCCAGGAGAGGGACAACGCGTCTCGCCAGAAAACACCAGGCCCTGGATCTAGCGAGCAAAAATTGGGCAGTTTTGCGCTGGATAGGGATGCGAACAAGCTTAGTTCTGGAGTTCCCCATCGAAGAAACAGATCCTCTGCTACCTCTTGAAGAAGTTCCCACTCGTGGACTCTGGCCTGGGAGCGACTCAGACCGTCTGCAATCGTGTTGTCCACCCCGGGAACATGCACAGTGATCACATTCGCGCCGTGTCCGATTACCCAATCCCACACCCTCATGGCCTCCCTGCAAAGGGGGTAAGAGTGTGCGCCTCCTTGTTTGTTGAGGTAATACATCACCGCCGTGTTGTCTGTCTGAAGCAGAAAAGTACATGGAGGATTACTGACTGAAAGGCCTGCAGGGCACAGAAGCGCCCTCATCTCTAGAGCGTTGATATGGAGATGAGCTTCCATCGGGATTCACATACCCTGGGACTTTACCGTCCAGGTGTGCCCTCACCCTAGACCTGAGGCGTCTGTGGTGAGGGTTACCTCCAGGGCAGGCGCTCACGAACAGGGCGCCTATGGAGAGCGACCCTGGGACTAGCCACCAGTGCCAGTCTCGAATCACGGTGTTCGTGATCCTGACCAGATGCTGCAAGTGGTCTTGCCTTTGGTCCCATTGCACCTTGAGCATCCACTGAGTTACCCGCACGTGGAGCCTTGCGAAAGGGACAATAGGAATGGCCGCAGCCATGTGTCCGAGCAAGCGAAGGACCGACCTGGCAGAGACGGACTTGTTCGACGATAACTCCCTGATGAGGGATCTGATGCGCTCCGCTCTGTCGTCTGGAAGAACAGCTCTTCCCTAAACAGTGTCCAGTACTACACCTATAAACTGCAGTTTCTGCGGCGGCACCAGGAGAGGCTTCCGTAGTTTATTAGGATGCCCAGAGATCGGAACAGGTCCTGGGTGCTCTGGACCATAAATAACGCCTCTCTGGAGGCGGCCATGAGAAGCCAATCGTCCAGGTGCAGGGAACACATAATGGCCCTGTCTCCTCAGAGGCAGCTGCCACGACTGCCATGCACTTGTAAAGACTCTTGGTGCGGATGACAGTCCAGATGGAAGGGCTCGGAATTGAAGGTGGTGGTCGAGGAACTTGAGCGCAGGAACCTCTTGTGCGCCTGAGCTATAGGGATATGCAGGTATCGTCCTGCATGTCTAGAGACGCTAAAAGGCGTCCTGCTTCAGCATGGGAATAAGACCCGGAAGAGTCACCATGAGGAATCTCTAGTAGGCGACCGACACGTTGAGGTCGCTGAGGTCCAGAATCGGATGGAGGTCCCCTGTTTTCTTTGGAACCAGGAATAAGTGGGAATAATATCCTTGTCCTCTCTGGTTCTCCGGGACGTACTCTATCGCTCCCTTTTGCAGGAGCGCGAGTACTTCTTGCCAGATCAGAGCTTTGTGCTGACCCGGATACCGGGAAAGCAAAGGAGGCCTCGAGGGTGGCTTCTCTGCGAATTCTATATAGTGGCCTCGACTGACCAACTGAAGAACCCACCTGTCAGTGGTTATAGCCTGCCATCCCGGCAGGAAGTTGGCAATGCAACCCCCGACCATGATTTCCCGTTGATCCTGTGGGGCGGGGGCCGGAAAGGAGTCAGGCTGTGGCAGCAGATGGACCGGCTGGCTGGGCCAGCTTAGGAGTACGCTGGTTTCGGCTGGCGGGCTGTTTCCTCTGGGCTCTACGGAAGCCGGAGCCCCTCTGATGTGTAGCGGAGCGGGACCGCTGCCTCTGCATCCGCCCACGAAATCGGCTTTGGTTCCTACGAAAGGAACTAAGCCTGGGTCGGTACATGGCTTGAACCGACCTTACTGCCTTCCCGGCCTCTTGAAGTCTGGTAATAATCTTCTCCGAAGGATTACCAAACAAGACTTCTCCCTCAAATGGAGCGTCCATAATATTCTTCTGGACGTCCGGGGTAAAACCGGATACGTGTAACCAAGAGTGCCTCCGGAGGCATACACCAGAAGCTGCTGCTTGGGCCGATGAGTCCGCAGAGTCGTACGCGGCTCGTAGCACTTGGGTTCCCACGTCTGAACCCGTACGGAGGAGCTGAAGCATCTCCTCCTTCTGCTCACCTTCCGGCAGTTTTGCAGCCATTTCCAGATCCTGTTCCCACAAAGCGTGCTGGAACTGAACCATGTGGGTCAAATAGTTCAAGGATCTGATGGCACAGGTAGCCGAAGCATACGTGCGCGTACCCAACGCGTCCAACTGCTTGGACTCTGGGTCCAGTGGCAGGGTGCTCAGATGTTGCGGCCTCTGTGACCGGTCATGTGAGGCTGTGATGACCAGAGAGTCGGCCTGAGGCTGCTGTGTCAAGTACTGGTCTTCTTTAGGAGCCTTGTACAAGCGATCAGCTTTCTTCGGCATCGCCGGGAGCGAATGTGGACGCTTCCACGCTGCCTTGGTGACGTCCACGAAAGTGTCACCACAGGCTTGGGGTCTTTCTGCCGAAGATATTTGGCGAGGCGTATCCTTTCGGGGTCTAGCTCTTTTGCATCCCATCCCATGTTCTCTTGGATGTGTCTCATAATATCCAAGAACGAAGGGTCGTCCGGAGGAGATTTCGGCATCTCACATGGGTCCGGAGAAGGGAGATGGGGATCTAGAGGAAGAGTACTCTGATTCCGTGTCCTCCGTCGAAGGCGATAGTCTGTGTCTCCTGGGTCTCTGTGACCTAGAAGAAGATTTTGACGGAGGTCTCTGTTTTTCTGGTCTCCCCCTGGGAGGGGATCCGGACTCCCGGGGAGGAGGTAGACGGCCTGCCGACCCCGATGGCGGGGGGGGTGCAGGAACCGGAGGAGGAGGAAGAAGAGTGGGAACCATGTCCTTCTTAATGGTGTCCCACCAGTAAGTGAAGAGATCCTTCACATCCGCAAGGAGAGGCCTGACGACGGTCCGGGCGCCGGTGGACGGTCGTCGGGTCACGGCGTCGGCTCCACAGGGGGCTCGGGTAACGGCGAAGGTTCCCTGGGAGTCTCGACGAGACCGGGGTCGCCCGTCTGGTCCTCGGGCTGTGTTAGATCCTCCTCGGTCAAGGTCTCCTGACCGACGTCGGTCGGAGGCGTCAGGGCCCTCTTCTCTCAGGACTAAGCGGGCGCGGTCCCTACCCGGCGTCCGCTGAGGTGCTGGCTTAGCCGGCGACGGTCGTCTGGCCGACGGCGGCTCCAGGGATGTATGACACGAGGCCGACGACGGCCGCACCGGCATCGGGTCCAAAGGTCTCTTTAAGGGAGTGAGCTCCAACGTCTTGCGAGGAGGCAAAGAAGACCTGACGTCGGGTACCGAAAGGCGGGAACCCAACTTATGATGGTGATGGTGGCGATCCCCGGACTTCACCAAGGCCCTGGAGGACGAAGACGAGGACGGCCTGGCGGACTTGGCCTGAGAAGAAGGCTTCCTTACCGCAGACGGGGAGGCTGAGAGGTGGCCCTGGAGGGAGAGCGGTCGGACCAGGAACCGGAGCTGCGCGAGTCCAAGCCCTGAAGGGCCTTCTCCCTTCGTTTCTCCGCGTGCTTGTGGGTCTTTGAGAAGAAGATTCCCCTTGGAAGACAGTCTTCAGCTTTTCTTCCAATAAAAACGCCTGAAGGGCCTTCTGACATCGGATCCGGGTACGACTATTGAACCCCTGGCGGAAGGAGCAGGCCCGGGTATTGTGGTCTGGGCCCAGGCACCGAATGCAGGCCGTGTGAGGGTCCTTGAAGGGGATCTGTTTCCCCACAAGCACACTTGGAGGGGTGACCGGAGGTCGGAGAGGACATCAGCAAAGGTCTTGCTCAAAGAAATCCAAATTTCCCGAAGGAAAGCACTTAACCACGCGTCGCGCACTAGACTATAACCAGAGGGTCGAGACATGCAAGTCGACGGTGGGCAAGAACTGGGGAATCTGGCGGGACCGCCCCCTTATGCACCACGCCTGACGGCGGCGGGACCGTCGGGGGCGGTCCCCGCTGAAGATAGCTAGCTAGAATTTTTCCGTGGGGTCCTGACACCTGGCAGCTTCAGTCCTAATGGTGTAACCTGCTGCAAGAGCTGCGTCTCGAAGTAAGATCTGTACTATCTAACTTCAAGGGGGGAGCTCTTGCAGCAGATAATACTATTAGGGCAGAGTCCCAAGCAGTGCCCAAAGCTATGCCCAGGTCTGATCAGGAGGTGGAGAGTAATCAAAACTGGCTAAAGACTGAGTAACCTCAAGAGAGCAGGCCTTGCAGAACGGCTACTCCAAAACCCGCTCTCCTCCTAGAAACAACGTCTAGGCTGTAATGCTTGACTGAGGTGTGGACCGTGCTCCATGTCGCTGCAGCACAAATGTCTGCTGACGAAACATTTTTTAAGGAGGCAAAGAGGTAGCCGCAGCCCTCGTGGAGTGACCCTTAAGAGGTCCCAGAAGGGGCTTGTCATGATGCTGGTAACAACAGAAATACAGTGCACCAGCCATGGGACTAGGTGACTGTTTGGTGACAGAAGCCCCGTGTCATCCTTTTGAAAGGAGACGAACAACTGGTCCGTCTTTCTGGAAGGTTGAGTCCTGTGGAGGTAATACCTCAGGATTCTGTGAACATCCAAGGTGTGCAACAGCGCTTCAACTTGGTTTGTAAACTTAGGATAATAACCAGAAGGCTGAAGTCCCGGTTCAAAGTCAGCATTGACATCAACCTCAGTAGAAATTTAGGGTTTGTACACAGGGTCACCTGTCCCTGTGAAAGACAATGTAAGGCTCCTTACACATCAAAGCCTGAAGCCCGGAAACCCTTCAAGCGGAAGTAACAGCAACCAGAAGATCAGCTTTCCAAGAGAGAAAGAGTAGCTCGCAAGTCATGGCTGGTTTGAAGGCAGGAAGGGTGAGCTTCTAGAGAACAAAAAGTAAATCCCAAGGAGAGAAAGTTTCCCTCCAGGGAGGCCTGAAGTGCAAGATCCCTCTGAAAAAGGTCTTGCAGACATTCCATTGTGCTAAAGTTCTCTCCCCAAAGGGTTCATGATATGTGGCGACCGCACACATATGCACCTTGATGGACGAGTAGCTTATCCCAAGTCCAAAAGGTGGAGGAGGTAGTCTAGCATGTGCCCAACTGGACAATCCAGGGGGATCTAGGGCACGGGCAGTTGCTCAGAGACAGAAATGCTTCCACTTCGTAGCGTACCAAGCCCTAATGGAAGGTTTCCATGCAGCCACTAAGACCACTGCCACCCTGCTTGACACTCCTAATCTCCCCTCTGCTAAGACTTTAGGAGCCAGGCGTGCAGGTGAAGAGTATGCAGAGCAGGATGGACGAGTGTCCCCTGTTCTTGTGAGAGCAAGTGGGTGGAGAGAGGGCAACTGTACTGGGTGTTCCAATGACAGTTGTTGAAGCAGCAGGAACCAAATCTGACGAGGCCATAGAGTAGCTATGAGGATCATCCTTGCTCCTTCCAACTGCAGTTTGAGTAGTCCTCTCAATGAGGGGAAAGGGAGAGAAGGTGTATAAAAACCTCCCTGTCCAAGAGAGAGACAATGCATCTTGCCAAAACACACCAGGCCCTGGACCGAGCAAGCAAAAATGTTGCAGTTTGGCACTGCATGGGGACACAAAGAGGTCCGACTCTGGACGGCCCCAGAGACCGAAGAAGAACTTGGAGAAGTTCCCACCCGTGGCTCAGAGAGAGAGAGAGAGCGGCTGAGACTGTCTGTGACAATGTTCTGGACCACTGGCAGATGCACCGATGTGAGGTCTAGAAAATGTTTTACTGCCTAATCCCACACTCTCATGGCCTCCCTGCAAAGAGGATAAGAATGAGTTCCCCCTTGCTTGCTGATGTAGAAGACTACTGGTGTGCTGTCTGCACCAGGAGAGGACCATGAGAGAGCTGGTCTCGAAAAGCCTGAAGCGCATTCAGAACTGCTCTCATTTCCAGAACACTGATGTGTAGAGAGTGTTCTGTGGGAGACCAGGACCCTACAGCCCTGTGAGCCCCTAAGTGGGGCCCCCCATTCTGTCAACAAGGTGTCTGTTGTCAGGATTTGAGGGGGTTTGGTCTCTGAAAGAAGACTCCTCCCTCTAGATCTGCATGACAGCCACCAGTCGAGGGATCGACAGGCCACCCGATAAACCCAGATCTGTGGATCCAGGTCATCCACTGCCTGGTCCCATGGGCCCCCGAGGTGCCACTGAAGCACCCTCATGTGCAATCTGGTGAGGGGGACTGTAACTATGGCAGTCCCCATGTGGCCCAGTAGCTGCAGAATAACCTGTGCAGGGATAGAGGGGGCTGCTTATACTCTGCTTGCCAAAGCCCACAGGTGTTCTGCTCTGTCCAAGGGTAGAAAGGCTCTTCCCTGTATGGTGCCCAGGATCGCTCCTATGAATGGCAACTGCTGGGATGGCCAGGGTTGTGACTTTGACCAATTCACTGTTATTCCCAGGGTGCAGAAGAGCTCTTCTGTCTGTCTCAGAGCGACTCGAAGCTGCTCTCCCGAAGAGGCGGAGATAAGCCAGTAGTCCAGGTAGAGTAATCAACGAGGTCTCTCCTCCGGAAGCCTGCTGCCACCACTGCCAGACGCTTGGTGAAGACTCTTGGGGCAGAAGAAAGGCCGAAGGGCAGAACACAGAACTGGTAATGCTGATCCTGAAACCTGAAACGAATCTTCTGTGAGGCTTCAGAACCTTGATATGCATGTAAGCATCTTGCATATCTAGGGAGCATAACTAGTCCCCTTGATGAAGCAAGGGGAAGAGACTTGCCAGAGTTACCATCCGAAATCTCTGGTACTTGACCGAGAAATTGAGCTGACTTAAGTCCAGAAGTGGGCGAAGGTCTCCCGTTTTCTTTGGAACCAGGAAAAAGTGGGAGTAATAACCTTTGCTCCTCTGTGCCGGAGGAACTGGCCGGATGGCCTTTTTCTCTAGAAGCAGCTGAATTTCCTCTGCCAGAACATGGCGTGGGCAGGTGGACAACTGACGGGGGGACTGTCCAGTGGAATAGAGAGGAACTCTACTGAGTACCATTTTCGAATAGTGTCCAGTACACACTGGTCTGTGGTGATGCTGGACCATTCAAGCGGGTTAAGGGCAAATCTCCCTCCTACCTTCTTGGTCTGCGAATCCTGGGAAAGGTGGAGGAGAGGCACCGAGTCAGGCAGTGGGAGTAACGGGGCCCTGAGCCCCAGGAGCTTTGGGCTGCCTAGGGCCTTGGAGGGCAGGGTGACGCCGCCTCCTGAATCAGTTGCTCTGGGGGGTTTTGCCTCCCTGTCCTTTACAAAATGGATGGCGATGAGGTTCTTGAGGCTGGGATTTATACATGCAGTGAATAACCGCAACTGCTTTCCCTGACTCTTGAAGTTGTTTGACCAAGGTCTCTACCTCTGGGCCAAACAGCACTGGGCCTTGAAATGGGGAATCCAAAATGGAGTCCTGCAGATCAGGCTTAAAGCAAGTAAGCCTCAGCCAAGACGGCCTTCCCAGACACACTCCCAAGGCAGTGGCTGGGGAGGCCATGTCCACCATGTCATAAGAGCAGCGTAGGACATGTTTATCTACATCTAGACCTGACTGGGCGCAGGCAAGCACTTCCTCCTTGGCGTCAGAGTCTGGCATAGAATCAATCAGTTCCACAGTCTTCTGCCAAAGTGACTGCTGATAAGTCACCATATGTGCCATAAAGTTCAAGGATCTAATGGCACCTGTGGCAGAAGAATATACTTTGCGGTCCCAGCTATCCAGCTTCTTGACAGACCGGGTCCAGAGGCCGAGAGCTTAAATGCTCAGGCTGTATGCCGTGCCATGGGCAGCAGTAAGTACCAAAGAATTGGCCTTTGGTTGCTCCACCAAAAAAGGCTCTGCCCTGGGGGACTTGTAGAGTCTATCAGCCTTTTTGGGTACTGCTGGTATAGAAGAAAGCATAGACCAGGAAAGCAGAGTACCGTCTTGGAAGGGCCTGACTAGGGGCGGGATTGGCTCTCTCTCCCCCCCCAGGAATCTGGCCAGACACCGGCGCTCTGGGTCCAAATCCTCAGTGTCCCATTCATAGATTGCTTGGATGTGCCTCATGGTGTCTAAAAATGAGGGATCATCCGGAGGGGATCTAGGAGAGTTCTTAGGACCCTGGGAAGGGGGTAAGAACTCATCCCCTGAAGAGTCAGGAGATGATGGGTCAGCATCCCTTCATTTGAACGAGGAGGTGTGATCACTGGATGAAGGAACAGGTGGAGAACGCTTCTTCCTTTTACCCTTAGGGTCTGAATGGGAGCCTTCATCCCCAGCTGGGATAGGTGGAACTGGGGGGAGATCCCATGGGTGGTGGAACTGGGGTGGGGTTTGAGGGTTAAGAAGATCCCCCTTCACGGTATTCCACCACGTAGTGAATAAGGACCCGATGTCCGTCACTCGGACGATCGTTGGGCTGGGTGTCTGGTTAGCAGGACCAGAAGTCTAAGGGCTGGAGACTGGCGCTGGGTCCTGTACCTGTGTCTGGATGTTCAGTGTCACCTTTGCCTGGGGAACTGGTGTCTGGAGGCCCTGGAGGCGACCAGCCCTCCAAAGGAGGGCCAGGCGTCAGATCCTCCACAGGCGACCGCCCCTTATCAGGCATCGGGGTGCGGGACATTGGTGAAGGTTTGCGATTGTCAGCTGGAGGGCGAACCTTGGCCGCCGAGGGTGGAGGAGGCATCCTATGCTTGATGACCTCCTGCCTACCCTCTTGTTCATCAGAGCACTTCCATTTTTTCAGAAGAACTAGGCCTGTCCTTTGGAATCCCAGAGGACTGGCGTTCCTGGGTCGACCCAGAGGCAGGCTTGTGGGGTCGGTGGGCCAGGGAGGAAAAGTGCCCAGAAGAGGCAGACTCCTGGTGCTTGCCCTGAGAAGAGGTGGGAATAGACATCCTTGTGGAAGGACTCGGCGGCATGGGCTGGAACCAAGTCGGACTTCCAGCTGAAGGTCTCAGAAGCAGAAGGTACCTTTCTGGAGGGTGACTCTGGGCGGGACTCAGACCTGGCCCTCTCTTTATCCCAGTGGTGATGCTTCCCACCAGACAATTTTTCCCTGAGTGGGGAGTCCCTAGCAGGACAAGAGCTGGCCCCTGAACCTTGCTGCATAGCCGCAACTTTACTCTCCAAAAGGTAGGCTTTGAGTGCGCTGGCTCTTCTTGCTCTTGTTTTCGGACTACATTTCTGGCAGTGCGGGCAGGCGCCAGGCCGATGGGCAGGGCCTAGGCAGATTATCCACTTCCCACATGCACACTTAGATTTTCGTTGTGGTGGAGAGGGTGACGACATACACAAGGTTGGAGATTAATATGAAGGCTAAGAAACAAACAACAATCTAAGATGAACTTTTCTCAAGAGCGGTCGACTGGCAGAGAAGGTGCCCGTGGAGCCTAACTACGTGGGTAGATGGTGGGAAAAGAATGGAGATGGCGCCAGGAGACCGCCCCCCTCTATGCACACATCGGGGCAGTCCCCGCTACAGACAGCTAGCTACAAGTTTTCCGTGGGGTCCTAACGCCTAACGGCATTAGTCCTAATGGTATTACCTACTGCAAGAGCTCCCCCTCGAAGTTAGATCCAGATATTTGGATTATATTTTGGGAAGTGGAGAAGTAAAGCCAGAGATTTCTAAGTCAGAAGCTGTAGCTAACAATACTCTTCCCCAAAACAAAAACACATATGTCTGGTCATTATTACATCTGGTTGGTTCCTACTTGAGATTTTTTTCCCCCCAACCTTTTTTTTTTTTTTTTATTTTCTCAGAAGAAGCCAGAAGGGGAAGGAAGGAAACATATTCAATTCAGTACTTTAGAGTAACTGGTAATTGCTATTTTTCTTTTAAACTTAGATTGTGGGCTTTTAGTGACACTATACTTTGTTGTCTTTACTTATAATTGTTTTTGGGCTGTTGAGAATTTAAAACATAGTGGTGGTGTAATTCTGTGCTGTCTTTAATTGCTGCAAATTTTATCTTGGCTTGTCTGACTGCCCTGTAGTTGGGTGAAGGGTGTTAATTGTCTGGCCTCTGACCTCAGCTACGTGATAACTGGAGTTGGGGCTTAGTCAGAGTTAAAGTAGCAAGAAGATTTTTATTTTCTCAGAAGAAGCCAGAAGAGGAAGGAAGGAAACATATTCAATTCAGTGCTTTAGAGTAACTGGTAATAGCTATTTTTCTTTTAAACTTAGATTGTGGGCTTTTAGTGACACTATACTTTCTTTGTTGTCTTTACTTATAATTGGTTTTGGGCTGTTGGGAATTTAAAACATAGTGGTGGTGTAATTCTGTGCTGTCTTTAATTGCTGCAAATTTACGCCCCCTCTCCCTCCCCTTCCCCCAACTCTTAATTATATGCCCTGTTAAATCGGATTGACAGGAGCTAAACACAGAGTATAGTAAGGGGTGTGAAGTAGGAGGGGCATAAGGAGAAAGAAGCCCACCCTCAGCACGACAAGTGTTTTGACTCATTTATTGGTTTCTTTTTTTTAAAAAAAAAAAAAATTATCTGAGGATCAGTGGCAGGATTTTTAGTACAGTAAATTAATAAAAAGGGAACCAGGAGAGCTTCAGTAGCAGACAAGTAGTGGAACTGCAGTATAATGTGGGGAGTGGTGCAATGCAGTGGCTGTGGGGCAGCCATATTCAGGCAGACCTTCTGGACACTGAGGTGCTGCCCTATCTGCATGCATCTCTCTGGACTGCGGGATGAGGTAGCCAGACTCAGAGCGGAAGTAAACTGGGTCAGGAGTACCATCACTCCTAACCAGGGACCACCCAGTCCAATGCAACTGCCTCAAAGGATGCCGAGAACGAGGAGCACTTGGATTACAGTGGGCTCAGGGAGGGTTAGAGCAGTCAGGCAGAGGCACATCCCAGATCCTATTCCACTCAAGAACTCATATGCCACACTGGCAAATGAGGACAACCAAATAGAGGAACCCAAATAAGTGGAAGGAAAGGATGGGAGGTTAGCCAAGGAGGTGACCTCAGCGGGAAAGCAGTGGACCCCAGAGGAGGAGGAAGCGAATCCTGGTGGGGACTCCATCATAAGAGGGATCCAGCTAGGAACACAGGAGGGAAGGACAGGGAGGTGAGGTGCCTACCAGGTGCCACGGCATGGAGAGATGGAAGGAAGATCCTGGGGCTCACTGGGAAGGCAAGACAGGAGGGTGAGCTGGATGTCATTATCCACCTAGGTACTAATGACCTGGCAAATGGGGAGCCAAAGGAAGTTCAGGAAGAGTTTAGGAAACTGGGGAGGGGTCTCAAGCAAGTAGCTACTTCCGTCACTTCCTCAAAAGTACTACCTGTGAGAGGCAAGGGAGAGCATAGGAGTGCATGCACCAGGAACTTTAACTCATGGTTGAAGAACTGGTGCTGTGAGGAAGGGTTTGGATTCATTGGTGACTGGGGACCCACCTGGAGGGATGGAGGTTTGTTCAAGCCTGACAGCCTTCATCCATCCTGGAGGGGAATCCAAGCACTCAATGATAAGTTTAAATGCTACACTGACAAGCATTTAAACTAGCAAAGGGGGGGTGGCAGGCCAGCAAGGAGGGTACCTACTTGCTCACCCCCCACAGCTAGCAGTGGAACCAGTGGAGTGGCTATCTCTGCAAAGCAGTGTGCAGAAGATGGAGATTAGTGCCCAAGAGGTGGATAAGAAGAAAAGGGGCAAAATTCAGCAGAAGGGCAGTCAGCAAGGAGAACCAGGGATAAATGACAACCAAGGAAGGGGCTGGAGTAGAACAGTGAAACAGTCTAGGGAGGTCAAATCATGGAAAGCCATGTGTGCAAATGCCAGGAGCCTTAGCAACAAGATGGAAGATCTGGAGGCTGTCATGGTACAGTCAGACCTGGACATTGTGGCCATCACTGAAACCTGGTGTAATGATAACCACGACTGGGAGATGGCCATACCTGGCTACAACATATTCAGAAGAGACAGAGCAGGCAGGCAGGAAGGGAGGAGTGGCACTGTATGTGAAAAAGGACATAAGGGCCGCAGAGATCCAGGAGGAACAAAATGGGGAGAATACAGTGGGTTAAGCTGGAAAGGAAAATGGGACAGCCATCCGCACATGTGTGGTCTATAGACCACCAGCCCAGGAGGAAGAAACAGATAGGGAGCTGATGCTAGCCATCCAAAGGATGGCAGACAAGGGTAGGTAGTACTGGTTGGAGACTTCAATATTCCAGACGTGGACTGGAGCATCCCAGCAGCAGCGTCAACTAGGAGCAGATTTATCCCGACTCCTTCAGGGTGCCTTCCTCAAGCAACTGGTCATGGAACCAACTCGGCAGAAGGCAATACTGGACCTTGTGCTCACAAACAGGGACAGTGTGATGGGGTAACAGTGGGGGAGCACCTGGGAAACAGTGACCACCAGTCATTGTGATTTGAAATCACAGAAAGAGCAGAACCAAACCACACAAAAACACGTATCCTGGATTTTAGGGGGGCAGACTTTGGGAAAATGGGGAGATACTTGAAAGAGGCATTAAGGTGAATGGGACAGGAATCAGGGGTTGAGGAACAGTGGGCAGTATTTAAAATGGGGATAACAAGAACAACAGAATTATGCATTAAGCAGGTTAGCAAGAGGAAAAGGAAGAGGATACCATTATGGTTTTCCAAAGAGGTAGCAAAGAAAGTGAAAGCCAAAAAGATTGCATTCAGGCAATACAAAAAGACACAGGCAGAAGGGGATAGGGAGAAGTACCAGGAGAAGCAAAGGGAGGCAGGAAGATCAGTAAGGGAAGCCAAAGCTCAGACAGAAGAACACATTGCAAAATCAGTGGGTAGAGGGGACAAACCCTTTTACAGGTACATAAGTGAAAAAAGAAAGATAAAGGGAGGGATAGTGAGACTGAAGGGGGAGGATGGGGGCTGCGTGGAGGATGACAACAGTAAAGCTGACATATTGAACAGGTATTTCTGCTCAGTCTTTACTGATGAGGAGGAGGGTAATGGGTCTGAAGGGAGTACAAGGGGTGAGAATGGTGCAGAAATGGACACAAGTCCCTTTACACGAGAAAGGGTCCTGAAGGAACTGGAAGTAATAAGAGTTGATAAAGCAATGGGGCCAGATGGGGTGCACCCCAGGGTCCTTAAAGAACTAAGAGAGGTGGTGGCCTAACCTCTGGCTATCCTGTTTAGCTGATCACTGGAAACAGGGGAGGTACCCAAAGACTGGAGGACAGCAGATGTAGTCCCCTTATACAAAAGTGGGAACAAAGAGGAAGCAGGGAACTACAGACCAGTCAGCCTCACCTCAGTAGTGGGGAAGATCTTGGAAGCACTACTGAAGGAGAGATTGGTGGAACATCTGGTTGTCAATGGACTACAAGACCCAAGGCAGCATGGTTTCACCAAAGGGAGGTCATGTCAGACCAACCTCACTGAATTTTTTGGACTGGGTGACTAGGGAGGTGGATCAGGGAGGGCAGTGGACATAGCCTCATCTGGACTTCCAGCAAGGCCTTTGACACTGTGCCACATAGAAGACTATACACAAACTGGGAATATGGGTGTGGCAGGACAGTAGTGTGGTGGGTAGGTAACTGGCAGGGTGGCAGGACACAGAGGGTGGTGGTAAATGGCTGTCACTCCACAGGGGAAGAGTGACCAGTGGGGTACCACAGGGATCAGTGCTGGGACCGGTCCTATTCAACATCTTCATCAGTGACATTCACGGGACCTAGAAGACAGAATTTCACTGTTACTGATGACACAAAGCTCTGTAACAAGTAGACAACCAGAGGGTGTCGACAGAATGAGAAGCGACCTGCAGAAACTTGAAGAATGGTCAGGGGTTTGGCAGTTGAAATGCAATGCAAAGAAGTGCAAGATATGCACATGGGGCACAAAACCCTGGCACAATATATCAGTTGGGGATGAGGATATAGCATGCACCAAGCAGGAAAGGATCTTGGGGTTGTCATCTCATCGATGACCTCAAAATGAGGAAACAGTGTGACAAGGCAGCAGGTAAAGCAAATAGGATGCTGGGATGTATAGGCAGGGCATCACCAGCAGGAAAAGGGAGGTCATAATCCGCCATACAAGACACTAGTGAGGCCCCACCTAGAGTACAGTGTACAGTTCTGGAGACCATACCTACGTAAGGACATAGGGTAGAGAAGGTTCAGAGGAGGGCAACAAAGATGGTGCATGGATTGCATCACAAGTCCTATGAAGACAGGTTGGAGGAACTGAACATGTACTCCCTGGAGGAGAGGGGATATGATAGAGACATACAAGTATCTTACAGGGAGGAACAGGGTGCAGGAAAACACTATTTTTAAGTGAAAAAGATGTTCCAGGACTAGAGGGCATGGGATGAAGTTGGAGGGAGGACAATTCAGAGGAAACATGAGAAAGAATTTCTTCACAGAACAGTGGTGGACAAGTGGAACACCCTGCCAGAGGAAGTGGTGGGGGCTGAAACAATCACGGTATTTAAGAATGCATGGGATAGACAAAGGAATTCTGGAGGTCAGGGGTAGGGCAACAGACTTCTAGGAAAACAAACTGAACTTACAAGCTCAAATGGGCAGACTGGGTGGGCCATAGGCCCCTTATCTGCCGACACTGTCTATGTATCTATGTAACCCTGCCCAGATAGCTATTCCCTCACTGAACTCACCAAAAAACAGTACCGAATAATGTGAAATAGTCCCCCAAGTATGATGAAGCTTTTGGGCCATCAAGGCTGCATTATGTACAGCCACTGTTTTAAGAAGTCCAGAATCTGAAACAATGTCTGTTACAGACAGCTGTATTAGAGGTAGGCTTTGGTGCAGTCCTGAATCAGAATATGGATGGGAAGGAAAGTACAGTTATGTAAGAACTTACCATAACAGTAGATCTTCAAGCGGAGCTCTTGCAGCAGGTAACACATAAAGGACTGACGCCGGCCGGCAGCAGGACCCCACGGCAAACTTTTTCCAGCAGTACCCAGTGGGGACCGCCCTCCAGCGTGCTCCAGTTCTTATACCGCCAGAAGCACCGGCAGACGGAACACCTGAAATCTTATTGGGGGAAAAAAACAGCGAAAGTCTATTTCTGATCCAGCAGCTAGACAGAAACCAGCTCGGCACATGCACAGCGAGATCCTCTGGGGGAAGGAGGAAGGGAAGTTTACCTGCTGTAAGAGCTTCTCTGGAAGATCTACTGTTATGGTAAATTCTTATGTCATGATACTATCTTACTTCGAGAGGAAGCTCTTGTAGCTGGTAACATATAGGACAGAGTCCCAAGCAGTATAAAAGGAAAAGAGCTGCATCCTCAGGAGATCAGGCCCTGCAAAACTGAGAGGCCAAACCCAGTTCTGCGTCTAGAGGCAATGTCTAGACTGTAGTGCTTGATGAAAGTGTGGACCAAGTGCCATGTAGCTGCCGCACAGATACCAGAGATTGAGACCTTCTTAAGGGCTGCAAAGGAGGCTGCTACCACTCTGGTAGAATGACCCCTGATCGGTCCCAATAGGGGTTTGTTATACTTTTGGTAGTAAAACACGATACAGTGCACCAGTCACCTAGAGAGAGTCTGCTTGGAAACCAGGCTGCCCAAGGAAAGTGGGGTGAAGGAAACAAACAACTGATCGGACAATCTGGCCCTCTTGGTCCTAGATAAGTAAAACCGCAATGTGCGATGACTGTCCGTGTGGAGAAGCACCTCACCACGGTCAGAGTAGTAGACTGGGAGTTGAACATTCTGGTTCAACGTTATTTCAGACACCACTTTGAGGAGAAACTTAGGATTGGTGTGCAAAGCTACCCAGTCTTTGTGAAAAATCAAATAAGGCTCCTTACATATCAGGGCCTGCTGCTTGGAAATCCTTCAAGCAGAAGTAACAGCAACTAAAAATAACATTTTCCAGGAAAGGAAACGTGCCTCGCAATCCATAGCGGGTTCAAAAGGTGTGTGTGGGGGGTAAGCTTCTCCAAGACGAACGGAAGGTCCCAAAGAGGACCAGGCTCCTGACTGGGGCTTTATGTAAAGAATGCCTCTAAGAAAAGCCCAGGTAACCTCCAATTGAGCCACCATTCTGCCCTGGACAGAGGTGTGATAGGCAGAAAGAGCGGCCAGGTGTACTTTTGTGGAGGAGTCACTCATCCCTGACTCTGACAGGGATAATAGGTATTCCAGCAAAGTGCTAACCAGACAGGCCAGGGGATCTATGTGACGCATTGTAACCCAGAGGCAGAAGCTTTTCCACTTCATCACACAAGTGGTTCTCACGGAGGGCATCCTTGCCTCCACCAGGACTTCGACTATTTTGTCCGATACCCCAAATCGAAGCTTGGCTAAGTCTTGAGGAGCCAAGCATGAAGGTGAAGGGACCATAAGCTCGGATGAACAAGAGTCCCATTGTCCTGAGAAAGCAAGCGAGTCATGTGTAGAAGTGAAACTGGTTGAGCCGTTGCCAGTTGCTGCAGCAAAGGGAACCAAATCTGGCAAGGCCACAGCAGAGCTATGAGGATCATACAGGTACCCTCCAACGGCACCTTGAGGAGCGCACTCTGAATGGGTGGAAAAGGAGGAAAAGCATATAGGAATCTCCCCATCCAGGAAAGGGACAATGAGTCTTGCCAGAACACACCAGGCTCTGGATCTAGCAAGCAAAAACTGGGCAGTTTTGCGTTGATGGAGGACGCAAAGAGATTCAACTCTGGTGTCCCCCATGTGGTGATAAGGTAGTCTACTACTGACTGCAGAAGTGACCATTCATGTACTTGAGACCTTGTCCTGCTGAGGGCACCTGCAAGTGTGTTTTGCACGCCTGGGACATGGACTACTCTGGTCATCTGGTGGGCTATGACCCACTCCCACACTCTCATGGCCTCGCTGCACAGACAGTAAGAGTGCGCGCCTCCCTGTTTGTTGAGGTAGAAGACCACCAACATATTGTCCGTCTGGACTAGGAAGTGACCAGACGTGATCACAGTTTCCAGGGCTTGGAGAGCATAGAGAACAGCTCTCAACTCCAGGACATTTATATGGAGAGATTCCTCAAATGGGGACCAACACCGCTGGGTCTTGTGTGCTCCTAAGTGCACCCCCCTCCATCCCGAGTTTGAGGCGTCTGTGGTCAGGACCAGTTCGGGAGCTTCCTTCTGAAAGAGGATCCCCTCCTGCAGGGGACTTTATCCACCAAAGGAGCTCCTTGTGGACTGGCTCTGTAATGGAGACAGGCATGTCCCACCTCTGGGCCCACTGTACCCAAAGAGTCCACTGAATGGTCCTCATCAGGAATCTTGCAAAGGGAATGGTAAGGATGGCAGCTGCCATGTGGCAACAGCCATAGGAGCAACCTGGCTGGCACAGGGAGACAGAATAAATCTGCTTGGCTAGAGCCCGGATGCGCTCTGCCCAGTATTGTGGTAGGAAGGTCCGTCCCTGAAGGGTGTTCAGAAGTGCCCTAATGAACGGTAGGAGTTGTGCGGGCCTGAGAAACTACTTGGCTGGGTTGATGGTAATCCCCAGGCTCCAGAACAGGGTGCAGATGTCCCGGATGGCCGCCTGGAGTTGAGCTCTGGAGTGTGCTAGAAGCAACCAGTCATCCAGGTATGGAAACACAGTGTCCCATCCTGTGTAGCGCTGCGGCCACCACCGCCAGGCACTTCGTAAACACCCTGGTGCAGAATACAGGCCGAAGGGCAGCATCCTGAAGTAGAAGTGCTCGTCCTGGAATGTGAACCAAAGGTATTTTCAGTGGCCTTCAGCTGTAAGGAAGTGGAGGTATGCATACTGCATATCCAGGGATGCTAGCAAGTCTCCCTGACACACCATGGGAATCAGATTGTGCAGGGTGACCATCCTGAAACGAATTGTATGTGACTGAGATTCAAGTCGCTGAGGCTGAGGACTGGCCTCAAGTCTCCTGAATTCTTTGGGACCAGGAAGAAGCAGGAATAGAACCCAGTTCCCCTCTCGTGCGGAGGCACCAGCTCTATGGCATTTTTGGACAGCAGTGCCTGAATCTCCTGCCAGATGAGGTCTGCATGTCCCGCTGAGTGACAGGATGGGGGCAGGGGCCTGTCCGATGGGGGGGGTGCACACGAACTCTATAGAGTGCCCATTTTCTATGAGCTCACGAACCTTCTGTTCGGAAGTAACTTGTCTCCAGGTCTCTGGACAAAGGGAGAAGAGACCTCCCACCTCCTCTTCCAACGAGGTGTCATGGAGAGTTGGGTTGGGCTGGAAGTCAAGCAGTCGGAGGGGGAGGCAAAGCGCCTTGGGCGGACTTAGCCTGGCAAGAGGTGGAAGTCGAGGATCCCCTGGGGCCACATTGACTGAAGCCACCTCGCTGAGCATGGGGTTGCTGAGGCTGTTGTCCCCACCTGCCATGAAAGAGAGACCTCTGAACAAAACTGGATTTGGGCGGTACACAGACTACACGGTACGGATGGCCTTACTGGAGTCCTGTAATCTGTTGATAATCTGCTCAGTTTCTTCCCTGAAGAGGACGGATCCCTCGAAGGGCGCGTCGAGGATGTTGGATTGAACATCCTGCGCAAACCCCTGATACTCAGAGCCAGGAGTGGCGCCGTAAACAGATTCCCATAGCCGTGGCCCTTGCTGACGTGTCCACAGAGTCGTAGGCAGACTGTAGCACATGTGCCCACCCCGTTTGGAGGAGCTTTGCAAGTTCTGCCTTCTGAGGGCAGTTGGGCACACCCAGCAAGATGTCCAGTCCTTGTTCCCAGAGGGCATTTTGGAACTGGACCATATATGTCAGGAAATTTAAACTCCTGATGCTGCAGGTGGCAGACGACTACACCTTCCTGCCCATAGAATCCAGCTGTCTGGACTCCCTGTCCGGAGGCTGGGTGCTCAGATGTTTGGGCCTTTGCGAATGGTCGTGAGCTGCTGTTATAACCACTGAGTCAGCGGCGGGTTGTACAGCCAAAAAGGGATGTTCCTTGGGAGCTCAGTACAAATCGGTCTGCCTTTTTTGCTACAGCTGTGGATGAGTGAGGGTACAGCAAAGTGGCCTAAGCAATGTCCTCAAAAGTGTCCACCATGGGAGGAATGATGACAGGCTTGGGGTCTTTTTGCCTGAGGTACTTGGCAAGCCTCATAAGCTCAGGGTCCAGGTCCTCCGTATCCCATCCCATGTTACCTTGTATATGTCGCATTACCTCCATGAACAATGGGTCGCCCCAAGGCGACTTTGGCCGGTCTTCGGGCACGTCCTCTTCCGAGCGGAGTGGAGGAGGTATGTCTTCAGTGGGTTGTGCTGGAACCTCCTCCCTAGGGATCGGTGCCGGGTCAGGATCAGCCAGAGTGGGGGACCACTAGAAGAATATCTGGCTTAATTGTTTCCCACCAGTGTGAGAAAAGATCCTTGACCTGGCTCAGACTGAGCCTAGGAGTATCGCGAGTCGGGTCCAGTGGCGGTTCTGGAGCTCCAGTGTCTGCAGTCGGACTCGGGGTGAGTCCCCCGACTATGCCACATAATGTCAGATCCTGCACCCTGGAAACAATCTGTGCCACTTGCCAGGGAGGCCAGGTGGGTTGTGTGAATGTGCACGATATACCACTAACAACACTGTGATTACAGGTAAGTAACTATGCTTCTATGGCCATGGATATGGTATACTATTCCACAGACTGGCAGACTCCCAAGCAGTTCTCCAGGAGAAGGGGACAAGGCGCACAACCCTTCTTAGTGAACAGAGATGAACGGAAAACCAAGGTCCCAAAATGCACTCCAACTCAGAGTATCGTGAGTGTCTGGGCAGTCGTCGGGTCCAGAAGGGACCCCGTGGGCCGGTGTCTGATCTACCGGTGTCGCTACATCATCCACACTGGTGTCGGATTGAGGAGAGGACGCTGAGGGCAATGGAGATCTGGCCAGAGGAGGAGGCAAGGAGGCCTTGGGAGCGCTATCAGCAGGGTTGCATCGGGGTTCAGATGTGAGCACGGAATGCTCGTCTGACAATGCAGATTGGTGCTTGTGCGCTGATAGTGTATGGTACTTCTCTGAAGACTTAGAGGCATGTTTTAGCAGGAGGGAGGAAGACCTCCCCGCCGACAGGCCAGAAGATGGTGCCTTCTCCCAGGGGTCGGCGCTGCACACAGAGGCCGACCGGGGTCAGAATGCAACTTACCTGGATCAGATGAATGGCAAGACGAGGCAGAAGGAGGTTTTATCTTCAAGGGCTGAAGGGTTACTAAAGGCCCAGAAGACTTCTCCATGGCGCCAGAACCTCCCGAGGTGACTGGAGGCTTGGCTACCATTAGTTGGGAGTCGTGGCCTGACGACTTGGACCTGGAGGCCGTGTGCGATCTGGAAGATCTTGATCTGAACTGGGGCCTCTCTCTATCTCTGTCCCACTCTCTGCGCTTGTCCTCAGGCTTAGAAGAGCGGCATTTCCCAGAGGATTTATTAGTGTGAAAGGGTGAATCTGCTTCAGACGAGGATTCCCTCTGCATTATTGCTAACTGCTGATGAGACAGAAAAGCCTCGAGAGAATCCTGTCGGTGGATGCGGGTCAAACTGTTGAAAGCCTGGCAGTGGGGGCAGAACAGAGTATCGTCATCTGGGTCCAGATAAAAAATGCAGGCCACATGGGTGTCCTTGGATGGAATTTGCTTACTGTAGACGCACTTGTCCGTGTGCCTGGATGGGGTAATAGACATGCAGGAAGATGAACCAAGAAATAAAGGACTGAAAGTTAAATTGCAGTCGAAAATACCGAAGCAGTGGTCGAACTGGCAAGAGAAGGCCATGGAGCCTACGTTCGCACGTCAACGGAGGGAAAGAACTGGAGCATGCTGGGGACCGCTGCCTCATACCACGTGGGACATCGGGGAGGGGCAGTCCCCACTGGGTACTGCTTGAAAAAGTTCACCGTGGGGTCCTGCCACCGACTGACATCAGTCCTACATGTGTTACCTGCTGCAAGACCTTCCTCTCGAAGTAAGATAATCACATTCTGTATTTTCAGTAGGAAACTGCACAAGAGAGAAAAAATATCCCTCTACTGAAAGGTAATGTTGCTGTGAAACAGGGAATAATGTCTCATATAGTTTATCTGCTAGGAGCTGACTTTGTACTTATAGCAGATCACAAGTCCTCACTGTCGGCTTAATTAAAAGAAGGATAAAAATCCCAGCATCACAAGCTTTTCCCTGTCACTACAACCATTTAAATTCAGTGTGATGCAAAAATCCAGGAAAGAGAATGTCAATGCTGATTTTCTGTCAGGATACGTTTCAGAAATTGAAAATTCAGAAAGTTAAAAAAAAAAAAATGTGTGCGCTTAACTGAAACATTTACTGTTAAAAGGTGCTATGAAAGAAAAACGATATTGCATATGCAAGAATAGGTTACTCGCCCATAACTGTAGTTCTAAGAGTGGTATATGGTACACATCTACAATCTGGCAGTTCCTCTGGAAAGTGATGACTGGCCAAATGTCTAAGCTAAGCTCCTCACAACACCCGAGAAGACATGTCTGACTATGCCACATGATGTCAGATCCTGCACCCTGGAAACAGAATCTGTGCTACCTGCCAGGTGGGCTGTGTGAATGTGTATGATATACCACTCCTAACACTATGGTTACAGGTAAGTAACTATGCTTCTATGGCCATGGATATGGTATACTATTCACACACTGGCAGACTTCAAGCAGTTCTCCAGAAGGGGGCGCGACAACCCTTCTTGGTGAACAGAGATGAACGGAAAACCAAGGTCCCAAAATTCACATCCCAGCAGGATTCTAGGTCGATGGGTAGTGGGAAATGAATCTGAGTTGACTTCCATCCAGGTAGCTGCCTTATATAACCGGTAGCTGTTCTGTATGGGCACATCCCAGGAAGCAGCCATCGAGGCAGCAGTATGTCTGGTGTAATCAGCCCTGATCCCTATGAGGCGCTCCCGATCAGCAGACAAATAGAGAGAGAGATGGACACTATTTATAAAGCACTCCTTCCCAAAGGCTCGGAGCGCTGTATAATTTATTAAAACCATCATCATCAAAGATCGTCCTCAATCACATTGCAGAACATAAAAACAGCATCACACTATCTGTCGCGTAAAACAAAGACAGTAAAGTGTAAAATCTTCAGTAAATACAGGTTACTCACCTGTAACAGGAGTTCTAGGAATGGTATATGTTGTTCATCCACACTCATTGGCAGGTATCCTTGCCGCTTTAAATCTTGCCGGAAGGTCTTCAAGCTTGCTCCTCCCACCCACCCGGGTGGTATAACTCTCGGCTCCCCCCCATGACGCCAGATCTGGCCCGCTGGAAGCTCAGGTTGTGCGCCGGCCGGAAGGTCGATGAGGGATGAACAACATATACCATTCCTAGAACTCCTGTTACAGGTGAGTAACCTGTATTTCTAGGACATGGATATGTTGTTCATCCACACTCATGGCAGACTCTAGCAGTTCTCCGGGAGGAGGGAGGCAAAGCGACACCCCAATACTTACTTGGGAAAGAGAGACTGAGAACCGAGGCCCCAAAACCAGCATCCCGGCGTGACTCAAGGTCGATGTGGTAATGGGTAATAAGATGTTTGCTGACTTCCAGGTAGCAGCCCTGCAGATTTCCTGGATAGGGACGCCTCTGGAAGCAGCCACCGCTGCAGCAGTATGGCGGGTAGAATGAGCCTTATCCTCTGGGAGGCTCCATGCCCGCCAACTTATAGCAGAGATCTATGCAGGAGGTTACCACCTGCTTATCGGCCCGCTACGAGGTCTGCCAGATGCCGGCTTTAGGGTGTGACAAACAGCTGGCCTAACCTCTCCCCGATTTCAGCCGCAAGGCCCCCTATAATAAGCGAGCCTCTAGGGTCCAGAGTATGGAGCCTATATTCGGCCTCCGAGGTGTGATTGGTAGAACACCGGCAGAGTCAACACCTGGTTAAGGTGAAACTCCACACCACCTTCGGAAGGAATTTCGGTGGGGGCGAGGACAACCTTGTCCCTGTGGAAGACCAGGTAAGGAGACCTACGGAAAGCGCCTGGAGCTCTCCCATCCTTCTGGCTGACTGATAGCCACCAAGAAGGCGGTCTTCCACGACAGGAGAGAGAGCACACCTGTGCATAGGTTCGAATGGCTTGCCCATGAGCTTTGCCAGTACCAGCAGTAGATCCCACGGAGGTGGGGTTCCACGACTGAGGAAATGTGATCAAGGCCTTTGAAAAGCGCCAGACCACCTTCTCCTGGCCACCGACTGCTTCCCGCCCCGCGCCCGGTAAGCAGAGATGGCTGCCAGGTGCACCCTTAGGGTCGTCGACCTAAGCCCTTGACTAGAAAGGGACCATAAATAGTCCAAGATGCTTGCCAAGGAACAGGAGGAAGGGTCCAAGCCCTTGCCCTGACACCAAATGGAAAACCTTTTCCATTTGAAGGCATAGCATTTTCTGGTCGACTTACGGGACGCCTCAACTACATTGAGGACCTCGTCGGAAAGACCCAAGGCCTGGAACTCTAGCCGCCAGGAACCAGGCCGCCAGGTGCAGGGATTGAAGGTCCGGATGGAACACCTTCCCTGATTGACTGAGAGCAGGTCCGGCGAGCTGGAAGCTGCCCTGGAGTCCTGGAGCTGAGACTGAGGAGATCTGGTACCAGAACTGGCGAGGCCAGTCTGGGGCTATCAGAATCACCCGCGCCTTGTCCCTCCTCGCCTTGAGAAGCACCTTGTGGATCAAGGGAAATGGGGAAAGGCGAGAAGAGGCCCGGGTCCACTGCCTCGAGAAGGCATCCCTGCAGCGAGCCCCGCTGAGGGGGCGGGCATGGAACAGGCTCAGCTGCCTGCCTCCTGGAGGCAAACAGGTCCACCTGAGGTGTGCCCCAATGGGAGAACAGATGCTGTACTACCTCCGCAGGAGAGACCACTCGTGGGATGCAGCCCCTATCCGCTCAGGGCATCGGCCAGGGTGTTGGAGGCTCCTGCCACGTGAATGGCTAGAGATCCGCCTCCAGGCTGCGCACGAAGTGACCAAATGCGGAGAGCTTCCTTGCATAGGAGCATGGAGCGCCCCGCCTGGGCGGTTTAGATAGTACATGGTCGTGGATTGTCCGCCTGGATTCGGACCACTTGACCCGGAGGAACGGAGCAAAGGCGGTGGAGAGCTAGGCGGACCGCCGGAGCTCCAGCAGGTTGGATGTGGCATCGGGACTCCCTGGGACCAGAGGCCATGAGCCCGGTGTTCCCCAGATGGGCACCCCAACCCATCAGAGAGGCATCGGTCGATAGAGAGACCGCCGGCTCGGGCGGATCTAACGGGATGCCCTCCTGCAAATGATCTGGAACGGTCCACCACTGGAGAGCGCTCCACATCCCTGTGTCACCGACACAAGCTGGTCCAAAGGATCGCAGCGCTGTACCACTGGCTGGCCAGTCCCCACTGAAGGGGACGAGTGTTCCAGCAGGCCCAACGGACCACGCTTGGTGCAGGCCGCCATGAGACCCAGGAGGCGCAGGAAGTCCCGGCAGGGCGCAATTGCCCAACCAGAAATGATCGGGCAAAGGAGGAAAGAACTCGGCCCTGTCCGCCGAGCCGCCTGGCTCGAAGAGAGTCGAGCTGCGCCCGATGAATAGAATCACCTGCTTCGCCTCGAGTTCCGACTCTGGCCTGTTGATAAGGAGGCCCAGTTGAGAGCAGACCTGGAGGGCCAGATTTCTGGACCACTCGCCTCCTTCCTGGAGGGAGCTGCTATCAGCCAGTCGTCCAGGTAAGGGTACACCCGGACCCTCGGCGCCAAGAGGGAATGCTGTCACCACTGCCATGCATTTGGTGAAGACCCTGGGAGCTGGAGACAAGCCGAAGGGCATGGCTTGGAACTCAAGAGGGATCCTTCCGCCGGAAGCGAAGGAATCTCTGGTGAGACGGACGGATAGGGACGTGAAAAACGCCCTGCAAGTCCAGAAGCAGAACCACGCTGTCCAAGGATGGTATTATCTGAGCCAGAGTGACCATCCTGAAGGTTCGAGACCTAAGAACTTGTTTTAGGTCGTGGTAGGTCGAGAATGGGGCGCCAGCCCCCCGTCCGTTTCGGAACCAGGAAGTACCTGGACACAAACCCTGGGTCTGAAGGAGGGTCCACCACCTCTCTTATCACCTCCTTCTGGAGGAGGAGAGCGATGTCGGCTCGACGAGCCGCCAGTGAGGCTAGGGATCCCGAAGCCCCCCGAGGGGCGACGGCTCTGAAGGGTGGTGCCTGCTCGAATTCCAGAGGCAGGCCTCTTCCCACCACCTCCAAGACCCACCTGTCCGTGGTAACAGCGGACCAGGCGGAACGGAAGTGCCGGAGCCGTCCCCCCACGGGGACCCAGGGTAGGTGGCGGGAATGGGGACACCCTCAGCCCGCCACTGGGCAGGCTGGAGGAGGGACCGCCGAGGGACCTCCTGGGCCTTTCTCCTGCCTCCTGTTAGAGGAAGCCGCGGCTAGGTTTGGGATGCCAAGGCCGAGCCTGCTGGCCCTGACGTTGCTGGGCCGGGCGCTGCTGGGGCACAGAAGGACTAAAGGGCTTAGGCTGTGGTTTGCGGCCTTTGTCCTTCTGAGCGGAAGAGACCGAGTCCAAGGTAGCATGGACTTCTCGATCCTCTGCAGGTGACCTTCCACCCCAGGGCCAAGAGGTCAGTCCCCAAAGGGACATCCGCCAACTTGTGCTGGGTATCCGGTAAAGGTGGATATCCTCAGCCAAGCCCACGACGGATAGCCACCGCGCCGCCACCGATCTGGCACATGAGTCCCCTATATCCAAAGCAGTCTGGAGCTGCTGTTTGGCCACTGCCTGCCCTGGTCCCGCACCTGCTTAACCGTAGTCTGCAGATCGGGGGAAGATGAGGGATGACCTCATCCAGGGAGCCCAACAGGGCATGAGAAAATGTGCCATGAGGACGCTTCTAACTGGCCTGGACGTATAGGCGAGAGACGAAATAGAGACTTTCATCCGACATAGTCCAATTCTTGGACCTTGTCAGGAGGTTTGTCCACATCCCTGGCGCTGACGGGCGACCGAAAACGCTGTCGGTAACCAACCCTCCGCAGAGGGTGTTCCAAAACCGGACAAGGAACCAGTAGGGACCGCGATACTTCCTGGCCATCCTGGCCGAGGCGCGAGGGCAGGAAGCAGGGCGCTGCCAAAGCTCCAGTGCCGGACCCACTATGGCCTCGGCCACGGAAAGGCCTCCGTCAGAGACCTCGGTCCAGAATTCTCCGTGAGGGGATACCTGGCCCGCTTTGGAACGGGTTCGAGCCCATCCCGTGGACTCCGAGATGAGCCGGTAGTCCTAGGAAGGACGACGGCTATCGCCCATTGACTGACCTCCTGAAGACTCCAAGTCCAGTCGCTTGGAGAAAAGGAGGAATCATCTTCGGACTCGGAAGAGTCCTCAAGAGCTGCCTCTGGCTCGAGCCACCCTTCACCTGCCGAGGTCGATCGGGAGTGAGGGTGACTGACAGCATGGGGTAGACCCTTAGCCGACCGAGAATCCTTGGTCGAGCCCCACTGTGGCTGTGGAGGCGGAGGTTCCACCGGAATCGTGGAGCAGCTGTTTTGGTCTGAACAACGGCCTGGGTATAGGCCCTCGGATAAGTCAAGGGTTGTGTCGCTGCCCGGTGACAGTTACTTAATGGCCGGGAAGGCGACGGGGTCGGCTTATTCCCCGCCAAGAGAGCTGTTGCAACATAAGGTCCTCATTACCCGTCGGCTGGTGACTACGCCCGGAAGCCTCCCTCATCCGAGGAGGAGGGCGAGACGGCGGCGACAGCTTACCCATGATGCGAGACGAGACCCGCCTGGCGGTGGTCGGTCGGCTGGACCCGCGAAGAGGTCGAGACCGAGACCGAGTCCCGGAATTTCCGAGAGTGGTGCGGGAGGTGTCGGCCGAACCGCACTCGCCGGCTCGGATGGTGCATCCAAGGGCTCGGAACCGAGGCACAGGTGAGCCCACGGGATCCTCAACCCTCCGGGGAACCGGGAGAGGGAATCTCGGCTGCTAAAGGCACAGCTCGTCTAATGGGTCGAGAAAATCTCGACTTCATCGGTGGAGTCTCGGTCAACTGACCTGACGGGACACCGTGAGGCCAGTGGTCAGCCGAGCGGTCGACCGAAGCCGACGGTCGCAGGCCCGGGAGAGGGACCTTCCGGCCTCCTAAGAGCGCCGACGGAGGGACTTACCCTTGTCCCTCTTTTGGACCGAGAATAAGGTCCCGCTAACGTAGGGCCCTTCCCTTTAGTGGAGAGGGACAGACAAAGCTCCTAAAAGAAGCCGTGTAAGAAGAGCCCAGAGAGAGCGGGATAAATGCCGCTGGCCGAGGAAGATACGACCCTTCGCCTCCTCTTGAGGGCACCATCCGCTCGAGCTGATCGCCGAGCCTACGCCGCCGCGGACACTGCCAACCGGGCCTCCTGGACTTCACCGAGGGAACGCTCGGACGGCCCAGTTGCAATCGGGCAGCACGGTCTTCGAGGACGTAGGCCGAGAAAGATGAGCACAGGTCGCAAGCCTGCGGGTCGTGCTCAAGGCCTAAGCAGTAGACACACGTGGAGTGTGGATCCGTCCGAGACATCTTCTGCCCGCATGGGCATCTCCGAAATCCGGGAGTCGATTTGTCCATCGCAGCCGCGAGGGATAGAAGACTGAAGTCTTTTTGCAAAATTTATTTATTTATTTTTTTTTTTAAATCTGCAAACGGAGAAATAGGAACCAGTCTCAAACGCAGAGCGTTAAGGAGGGAACCTGAGCTTCCAAGCGGTAAGGAAGATCTAGCGTCATGGGGCGGAGCCGAGAGTTATACCACCCGGGTGGGTGGGAGGAGCAAGCTTGAAGACCTTCCGGCAAGATTTAAAGCGGCAAGGATACCTGCCAATGAGTGTGGATGAACAACATATCCATGTCCCTAGAATTATATATTATATAGATCGTATGCTTAGTTAAACAAAAATGTTTTAGCAGAGGTCAATGCAAGATGTGATTCATCTCGTAATTGTCCGCTTTGCTGCCGGTCTGCCAGGTGCAGCTTCAGCGTATGTAAACAGCTAGCAAACCTGACCCCGAACTTCATCCACACACTCTACATAAGAAAGTGCGTTCTGCAGGCCCAGGGCACCCTCTGTCGGTCTGCAAAGAAGGGTAAGTAAAGTATACTGGCACCTCAATTACCTCATTAAGGTGAAACTCAAACCAGGTGAAGGACAACCTTGTCCCTGTGGAAGATTAGGTAAGGAGAGTCCACTGAGGGTACCTGAAGCTCCACACTCCTTCTGGTGGAACTAATGGCCACCAGGAAGGTCATCTTCTGCAACAGGTGTGACATGTCACACCTGTGCATAGACTCAAAACGGCTTGCACATGAGCATAGCCAGAACAAACAGCAAGTACGATGGTGAAGGAGACTATCGCACCAGAGGGGACATGTGGTCAAGACCCTTGAAAAAGTACCTGGCCACCTTTTCCTGGGCCACTGTTGCCATAGTGGCCTGTGCCAAGTAAGCAGAGATGGCAGACAGGTGCACCTTATGAGCCACTGCTCACAGTCCAAGCTGGGAAAGGGACCAGAGATAGAAGATGCTAGCCACTGGGAAAGTAAGGGGACCAAGCTCCTAGCCCTGGCACCAGATAGGAAATCTCTTCCATTTAAACACATAGCACCAACGAGACAACTCTCTGCTGGAGGCCTCCACAACGTGGGCCCCCCTCAGACAGACCCAAGGCCTGGAACTCTAATCATTCAGGAACCAGGTCGTGAGGTGCAGACATTGAAGGTCTAGGTGTAGAACTATCTCCTGGTGTCTCCTCAGCAGGTCTGGGTGCAGCGATAACCACCACAGAGGTCTGCTGCTGAAGGAAAGCAGGTCTGGGTACCAGAATTGCCGTGACCAGTCTGGAGCACCCAGGATCATCTGCCCCTTCTCCTTTCTGACCTTGACCAGAACACTGTGGATCAAGGGGAAAGGAGTTAAGGCATACATGAGGCCAAGGCCTCGCGAACGCATACCACATAAGTGTCCCAGACTATTTGGGGGGCACAAATCGGCCTCAGTTTTACATTCTCCTGGGAGGCAAACAGATCCACCGAGGGTGAGCCCCATCAGGAAAACACGTGGTTCACCAAAGAAGTGGGAATTCACTAGGAGAGTTGGTCCTCTGAACCTCCCCCACAGAAAGGCAGAGGACAAATTCAAGTAGGAGAGCCGGGAATGGTGGGGAAGGTACAGGCACAGAGCAGATGAGATCAAAATGGAGTGAGGTATCATTGAATGCTAGGAGCCTGGAGAACAAGATGGTAGAGTTGCAGGCATTGATGGTGGAAGGGGAGGTGGACATAGGCGCCATCACTGAGACAAGGGTAACCCAATACCATGACTGGGAACTATCCATCCCAGATTTCAAGCTATATCAGAGGGACAGAGAAAAAGGGAAAGTGGGGTGGCCATCTACGTTAAGGAGAGGATAAGGTGTAATAGGCAGGAAGGCAGGGTACAAGCCATATGGGTGCAACCACACAACCCTTCGAGTTTTAAGGTTAGACTGGGGGTAGTATATAGGCAAGGTTGATAGGGAGCTGGGGGAGCAGTTAAGGAGGCTTAGTGGCAAATGGAGTACTGTGGTGGTTGGGGACTTTAATCTACCAGGGGTGGATTGGAAAATCCTGTCCACCTCATGTGCCAGGGAGCAGATCCTCCTGGAAGCATTCCAAGACAGCTTCCTGACAGAGTGTAACAAAGCCAACTATGGAGGGGAACATCCTGGACCTGGTAATGGCAGACGGGGAGCAAGTCAGGGATACTGGGGTGAAGGATCCCCTGGAGGAAAGCGACCACTGCACAGTATGGCTCTCAATCAATCTAAGTAAGGAAGGAGCGAGCCACTACAAAGACTAAGGTCCTGGATTCCAAAAGGGCAGACATTGGCAGGATGATTACTCTACTAGAAGGATACATAGCTAGCATCCGCCCAAACATGGACGTCGAGCAAAAATAGTCAATCAAGCTGGGCCTGACTGAGGCTACTAGTACGTGTCAAGAGCCAGAGCAAGAAATCCAGGACCAAGAAGCCAAGCTGGATGAACAGGAAGGAAGGGGAGAGGGTGAGGAAAAAAAAAAAGAGAGCTGCCTTTAGAATCTATAGACGATCCCACAGAGAAGAGGACAAGGAGGAATACATCAGGAAATCCAGGGAAGTGAGCAGAACAGAAAGAGCACCAAAGGAATCGAGAGAACCGAGGCTAGCGCAGAGGATCAGAGAAAGTGAAAAGGATTTCTTCAGGTATATATGGGAGAAGAGAGTAAACTGTCAGGATCAAGAATGGCAATGGCTGGGATGAAAAGTTGGCAAAGCAGGCAGAAATGCTCAGTGAGTACTTCTGTTCAGAATTCATCAGGGAGAGGGATGGGCCCGTAACTAAGGAGAAGGGTGGGATGGGAGTACGGAGTGGGAGAGGAGATCAAAGATGGGGAAATCACAGTGAAAGGGTGGTCGAGGGCCTTAAGTCCCTGAGGGTAGATAAGGCACCTGGGCCAGATGGAGTTCATCCTAGAGTACTGAGAGAGCTGGCAGAAGTCCTGGTTGGGCTGCTGCAGGATCTGCTCAATACCTCTCTGGAAACTGGGTACGTACCCAGGGATTACGGGTAAGGCATGTGATGCCCCTTATGGGCAAAAAGATGAACCAGGGAACTACAGACCAGTGAGCTTAACTGCAATTGTAACAGAGCTAATGGAGACTATCCTCAAGGAAAGGCTGGTAACATTTTTGAAGAATAATGATCTTCAGGATGGCAGACAGCACATGTTTGTCACGGGCAGATCCTACCAGACAAACCTGGGTGACTTTTTCCGATTGGGAGACGCGGGAAATGGATAAGAGTCATGCAGTGGACGTCCTATACCTGGATGTCAGCAAGTCCTTTGATTCGGTGCCTCATGGTAGGCTGACTAGCAAACTGAACCACCTGGAAGCGGAGAGGAAGCTGGTTAGGTGGGTCAGGAGCTGGTTACAGGATAGACAGCAGAAGTTAGTAGTGGGGAGTGAAGTACCTGAGCCCAGGGCAGTACCAAGTGAGGTTCCCACAAAGCTCAGTGCTGGGACCATTGCTGTTTAACGTTTTCATTGCAGACATCACAGACAGGATAAAGAGTAAGATTAGTCTTTTCACTGACGACATTAAGATCTGTGCGAAGGTGGATGGGGAGAAGGTGGGAAAGTACTCCAAGCGGATTTGGCAAGACTGGAAGAATGGTCTAACACATGACAACTTGGATTCAATGCCAAGAAGTGCAATGTAATGTACCCGGGAGCCAGGAACCCCGGAAATACATACTGGTTGGGGGAGTACAGTTATTCACATCAACGGAGGAGAAGGTTCCAGGTGTACTGGTAACAGGAAATGAACCACTCAGCCCAGTGCAGGAAGCCAGCTGCATAGGCCAACATAATGTTAGGGTGCACCACAAGAAGAATTACTTCTAGGAGAGGGAAAGTCATCCCTGTCCCAAAACAGCTCCCTGGTGAGGCCACACTTGGAGTACTGCATGCACTACTGGTGCCCCTACTTGAAGAACATCAAGCTACTGGAGGGAGATACGAGAGTTTGAGAGAGCTCAATACGCATTCCCTGGAGGAGAGAGGGGATATGACTGAAACCTTCAAGCAGCTGAATGGTATGAACAGAGTAAGCATCAAGAGTATTTTCAAATTAAAAGGTGGAAGGGAAACCAGGGGACACAGTCTGAAGTTGGAAGGTGGCAGATTCAGGAGGGAAATGAGGAGGCACTATTTTCACCAACAGGGTGGAATGCACTAATGGAGGTGGTATCACTGTGGACAGTGGGTAGCTTCAAGAGAGGGTGGGACAGGATCAAAGGAAGAGTTCAAATCATGAGGGTACGGGTGTGTGAAGGAAACAGACATAAACAGTGGGGGCGAGGGGGGGCAGCTACAGTCTAAAAGCCTTAAGTGATGCACACTCAAGGAGACTAGACAGACCATAAGGCATGTATTTGCTAGAAATTTTGTATGAGACATCCCTCTTACCCCGCTAAAACCATCTGCCAGCTGAGTATCCTTCACCACGTCACGAATCGCGTGAAGATCAATGCCCAGGCTGCACAAAAGGCTCCAGGTGCAGAGTGCTTCCCATCACAAGGGAAGGGAGTGTGTGCTGCCCAGCCTTCAGGTAAAACATGGCCGTGGTATTGTTCATCTAGACCTGAATGACCTGACCCTCGGCAGAGGAGCAAATTCAGTGAGGGCTAACTGCACGAAGATCAAGGAGGTTTATGTGGTGACAGGACACCGTCAGTGACCAGAATCAGTGAGCAGTGTAGTCCCCCAGAGGTGCTCCCAACCCTACCAGGGACGAATCCATCTGCAACATGACGGTCGGCTCTTGGTGGACAAATGGGATTCCTTCCTCCACATGTTCCAGGACCAGCATTCCACGTCGCCTAGGTCACTAAAACCGACCGGTCCAAGTGACCTCGGCACTCAGAATACTGATGGCCCAGCTCCCACTGGAGGTTGCGCATCCACCACTGGGCTCAAAGGACAATGCTGGTGCAGGACGCCATGTACCCCAACCGCCGCAGGAAATTCCGTGCAGAGGACAATAGGCCAAATTAAATGATCAGGCAAAGGAGCCAAGATCCAGTGCCCTATATAAAAACATAGAAACTGTCAGCAGATAAGGAACACCAGGCCCATCCAATCTGCCTGTAGGCCCTATGCATTGTATGTGGCCACTGATCCTATGTGATCAATGGCTTTTCATTACTCCTCCCCTCTCAAGGTTCCCTTGTGCCTGTCCCAGGCATGCTTAAACCCCTCCACTGTGCTTGTCCCCACTACCTCCAGTGGCAGACTATTCCAAGCATCAACAACCTTTTTTGTGTAGAAAAACTTCCTCACATTACCTCAATCTACCCCCCTCCAATTTCATTTCATGCCCCCTTTGTTCTAGTTCTTTTTCTACAATGGAAAAGGTCCCCCACCTGCACCTTGTTTATGCCTTTGAGGTACCTGAAAGTTTCAATCATGTCTCCCCACTCTTTACTCTCCTCCAGTGAATATATTTTGAGGTCCCTTACTCTTTCCTCGTATATGTTTTGTGGTGCGAGCCCTGCACCATCTTTGCCGCCCTTCTCTGGAAAGTCTACACCCTTTTTATGTCCTTGCACAGGTGTGGCCTCCAGAACTGCATGCAGTACTCCAGGTGAGGCCTTATGAATGTTTTATACAATGGCATCACCACCTTCCGCCTCCTGCTAGTGATACCCTTGCCTATGCACCCCAGCATGCCACTGGCCCTCCCACCACCTTTGCGCACTACTTTGATCCATTAAGGTCATCAGAGATAACCCCTAGGTCCCATTCCTCCTTGGTGGCAGTCTGCTCCTCCGCTCCTCCCGTTTCCCCCAACCTTTAGCTCCCTCCCTAGGGTTCCCTCTACCCAGGTGCATTATTTTGCACTTTTTTGCATTGAACCTCAATTGCCACACCTCCAACCATCTTTTAAGCTTCTCCAAGTCCCTTTTCATTTTCTGCACCCCTCCTGGAGTATCCACTCTGTTGCAGATCTTGGTGTCATCTGCAAACAAGCAGACATTTCCTTCCAGTCTCTCTGCAATGTCACCAATGAAGACATTAGACAGGACTAGTCCCAGTACTGATCCCTGCGGTATCCTGCTAGTCAACCCCTCTCCCCAGATTGTACCCCATTTACCATCACCACCCTCTGTCTCCAGTCTGCTAGTTCCTAACCCAGTTCACCACTTCGTCTCCCATGCCCAGACTACCCATCTTGTTAACCAGCCTATGTAGAACGGTGTATAAGGCTTTGCTGAAACCTAGGTAGGCAACGTCTACTGCCCCTCCCTGATTTACTTTCCTCGTGACCCAGTCAAAAAATCTTTCAGATTCCTTAGACATGACCTTCCTGCGGTGAATCCATGTTGCCTCAGATCCTGAACATCCCTGGAATCCAGGTGTGCCACTATTCTTTCTTTCAACAGCGTCTCCATGATCGTTCCCACCACTGAGGTGAGGCCAACTTGCCTGTAGTTCCCCACGTCCTCCCCACTGCCACTTTTGTGCAGTGAGACCACATGTGTCCTCCTCCAGTCCTCTGGAACCACGCCCGTGTTGAGCGACTCCATGAACAGGGTTGCCAGAGGTACTGCCAGTTCTCTCTCCACTGTGAATGGGCTGGTGCCCACTTCTCCCCCCCCCCCCACTACCCTGTCTACCGGGAGGAGGCCCTTGCCCACAGGGAGTCTACTTCTGCCCCGATGAACCTGATTACCTGCTGCAATACCAGTTCAGGCTCATCTGGGTTGACCAAGAGGCCCAAGTCCCTGTAGGTCCAGAAGGTCAGGGCTGTGGACCTCACCATGGCCTCTCTGGACAAACTGGCAATCAGCCTGTCATCCAAGTAGGGGTAAACTCTGCCCCCGAGGTGCCGAAGATAGACCGCCACCACTGCCATGCACTTGGCGAAGACCATGGATGCTACAGAGAGACGAAACAGCACCACCCTGAACTAGTACACAACCCAACCCCCTTCACAGAACTGAAAGTACTGACGGTGGAACCCGTGCATGGAATTGTGGAAGAACATGTCCAGGAAGTTTATGGAGCAGAACCATGTGGCCTGTTCTAGAGAGGGGACAATCTGGTTTAGAGTGACCACCCAGAAATGAAAATTATGTACCTATCATAGTTCCTGATCTTCTTGGACGGAGTCTCCACCACTCTTTCACACTAATGGGACTACACCGGAGGCGCTAGGACCCAGCAGGAGCCAAAAATAGTCAGTAGGGCTGAAGTCAAGCTAGGACCGCGCATGCACGGCTGGCTTGCGCGTACAGGCAATCTCAGCGTCGACCCTTCAACTGCCTCAGTACCTTTCATTACCGAGGAGGTACAGCATAAACTATTCTAATAAACTAACCTAACCCAGGCATAAGACAGTCCATATGACCTGTATAAGAAGGGTCAACTCAACAGTGTCTTCACAACCCAGCCAACAAGGGAGCGAAGACCAAAATCAGGATGCGTGAGCTCGGGGGATGGTGGGTGGGCTGTGAATGAGTGGTGGAAACTCCGTCCATGAAGATCAAGAATTACGGTAGGTACATAATTTTCATATCTTCCTGGACTGAAAGTCTCCAACACTCATTCACACTAATGGAACAGTACCGATCTAAAACCAATTCCGAGAAGGGCGGCAGGAGAAAGATGCTCACTTAGGACAGAAGTCCATTAAGGATTCTCCTGCCAAGGGAGGGATGCTGTCTGGCATGAACATCCAGGGCGTAGCACTTCACGAAAGTGTGCACAGAGCTCCAAGTGGCCACGTTGCAGAATGTCTGCAACAGGCACATTCTGAATCTCTGCCAGGGATGCTGGACCACTCAAAGTGAGCGTACACCCTGCCTTCCAGCTTGACATGCACCACCAAGTAGCAATGTCGAGCACACGCTACCAGCCCGGCTGAAATGCATCCCATGGCCACTGGCTGACCCAGCTGGGTCAAATTGAATGAGACAAAGAGTTGCTTGGATTTGCAAATCTCTTTCATTCTTTCGATGCAGAATCACAAAACCCTTTTCACATCCAGAGTGTGGTGGGTACGCTTCTCTTCATTCTGGAAATTTGCAAAGTAGGTCAGAAGGACCAAGGGCTGGTTCAGATGGAATTACGAGACTATTTTGTGAAGGAATTTAGGGCAAGTCCTGAGCACCACCTTGTCCTTGTGAAATACTGTGTATGGGGTGGGTGGGGGTCTGTGACCAGGGCATGTATTTCAGAGACCCTGCGAGCAGAGGTAATGGCCACAAGGCAGGTTACCTTTCAGGTCAGAAACTTCAAGTCGCAGGTTGCTAGAGGCTCAAAGGGTTTACGGGTGAGCATGTCTAGCACAAGTTTGATATCCCATGCCGCCACCGGTCTCCTGACTAGTCAGTGGTCTAGTGTGTAGGATACCTTTAAGGAATCTCTTAACTAAGGATAACAGTCACATACATTGTGTATGGGCTCATGGTAGGCCGAAATCACGCAAAGGTGCGCCTTTACTGTCGAGTATTGCAGTCCTGCGTTCAACAGGTCTAGAAGGTACTCTTAACACCTTGTTGAGCAAGCAAAGGGTTCCAGGGCAGACTTTGCACTTCAATTGGAAAATTGTTTCGACTTGGCCATGTGAGTCTTCCTAGTAGATGGCTTACATGCTGTTAGGAGGATGTCTGAGATTCTCTGAGAGACATTGGACCTACCCACTTCTATCTCCTCTGGAGCCAGGCATGGAAGGGATCACAGGCTGGGATAGATCACCGGACCCTGTGTCAGGAGGTCCATCTGAAGGGAAAGTTATTTCAAAGGGGCGTCCAACAATCCGCTGATTAACAGAAACCGTATCTGATGAGGCCAGTATGGAGCGATGAGAATCATGCTGCCCCCCTGTGCCTCTAACTTGAGCGACACCCTCTGAATTAAGGGAAGAGGAGGAAATGCGTACAGAAAACATCTTGTCCACTGCAGTCTAAATGCATCCTGACAGAAAGCAGCAGGTTCTGGAACAGAATAGAGGCAGTTTTGCGTTGAGCAGGAACACAAAAAGGTCCAGGTCCGAGGTGCCCCACTCTTCAAATAGCAACTGCATGACGTTTGAGTCGAGAGACCACTCGTGTGGATCCGTCTCCATTCTGCTGAGGCGATCCACCAGATCATTCTCGATTGCCAGCAGGAAGGCTGCCTGGATCAAAGCTTCATAATCGATACACCATTCCCACACTATCTTGGCTTCTCTGCACAGAGAATAAGTGTGCTCTTCACCCCGTTTGTTGATGTAGTACATCACCACCTTGTTGTCCATCTGAAGGAGAATTACTTTGTGACAGAGGACATCCTTCAGGGCTCGGACAGCGTACAGGACAGCTCTCATCTCCAGAACATTTATGTGCAGCTGGGACTCGTCCTGACTCCACAGGCCCTGGGTGTGGAGGTCCTGACAATGAGCTCCCCAACCGATCAGAGATGCATTCATGGTGATGGTGATCTGTCTCTTAAAGGGAACACCTTGAAGAACGTTGTCCTCCTGAGTCCTCCAGGTGAGTGATATCTTCAGACGCTCTGTCACCTTAATGTGGAAGGATTGCGAATACGTGGTCGGAGACCACGGAGTGCTGAGCATCCACTGTGTGGTTCTCATGTGCAAGCGGGCCAGGGGCACCGTGAACACACAAGACACCATGAGACCTAGCATGCACTGCATCAAGAGAGCCTGGACCAAGCTGTTCTCCTTGATGAAGCAACCCATCTGGAGAATGTCACTTCTGTTCGCTGGGAGAAATTATCTTGCCCTGGAGGTGTCCAGGAGAGCTCCTATGAAGAGAAGTTGTTGGGAGGGCTGAAGTGATTTTTTCCAGGTTGAGGAGAACTCCCATGGATGCAAGGAACTTGGAAGCTGTGGAAACCGCTTCCTGTGTCCTTTGTCTGGAGAAGCTCGCTAGGAGCCAATCGGCCAGGTACGGGAACACCTGAATTCGGAGTTTTCGGAGATGTGCCACGAGTACTGCAAAGCACTTTGTATAGACTCATGGCGCCGAGGAGAGCCCAACGAGCAGAACTCCGAACTGGTAGTGTTGACCCAGCACCACAAAGCATAGGTACTTGTGGTGGCTTGGGTGTACTGGGACATGCTGATAGGCGTCCTGCATGTCCAGAGACGCCAGTCAATCGTTTTGATGAATCAAAGGCAGAAGCATTCCCAGCGACATCATCCTGAATTTCTCTTTGAACAGGTATTTGTTTAACTTCCTTAGGTATAGAATAGGGCACATACCACCTGTTTTCATTGGAACTAGGAAGCAGTGGGAGTAGAAACCTGGGCCCCATTCGGCCTGCTGAACCACTTCTACTGCCCTGTTGTTCAGAAGGCCCTAAATCTTGAAAGCAAGGAAGCCTGACTGAGTGGTAGACAGCTTGGGCTGTCATTTGGGTGGACGATCCAGAGGGGTCTCTTACAAACTTAAGAGTATCCCTCTCGAATTATCCTGAGGACCCATTTGTCTGCTGTGACAGGCTTCCACTGGTTGTAAAACGGAGTGAGACACCTCCCTACTGCCGAAGAGGTGTCCCCTTCGGGCAGCTGAGGTGGGACATGGGCCGGGTCTTCAGAGGGTGGCACTGGGTGCCTTCAGGGCCTGTACCTTCTCCTGCGTTTTCTTTTGTGGTTGAGGGGTTTGGTTCTTGTTAAAAGCCCCACAGCCTTTAACACGAAACGACTGTCTTATGATTATGAAATTGCCAGCAATTTCCGCCTCAAGGGGCAGCAGGGGCCGGTCTGTCAGTCTTAATAGCAGTCATGGTTTTCTGAGTGGCCTCCAGTGCCTGCTACACATGTGGGCCAAACAGACAAACACCATCAAATGGAAAAGTCATGGCTCTCTGCTGAGCATCATTAGTGAATCCAGAAGTCCTTAGCCATGAGTGACGCCTGCTGCAGATCCCAGCCACTGCTGCTCCAGAAACAGTGTCAAAGGCATCCATAGCAGCCTTAAGTTGCTGACTGTCAAACTCAATGCCCCTAGTGATGGTCTGAAGAAGCTCAGAGTTAACGTCAGCCTCTGGAAGGGGCCCCCACTGTTTCTTTGAGTGAACTGGAAGAGAGAAGGGACCGGGGGGACATGATAGAGGTCTTCAGGTACATGAAGGGGGTAAATAGGGGAGGAGCAGTCAGGGTGCTTCAAAGGAAGGAGGAGCAGGGGCAACTAGAGGGCATGGGTGGAAGCTGGATGGGGGAAGATTCAGGGGAGAAAGGAGGAGGTGCTTCTTCACTGTGAGGGTGGTGGAGCCATGGAATGCACTGCCCAGGGGGCTGGTGGAGAGGTTCAAGAGGGGGTGGGACAGGTAAAGGGGAAGGGTTCTGGAAGCAAAATCCAGCGCAGCGAGAATATCCAGAACTGAAGGGAGAAGCCAGAGAAGGCGGGGGGGGGCAGCAAGGGCAGCTCCCAGGGTGGGGGCAGACCAAACTAGCAGACACGAAAGACTGTTAGGCCTATTCTGCTGGCATTTTAGTACAGTATGTTAGTAATGCCAGAGGGTATACTCATACTGTGAGAAATAGCCCTAATAACTAGCAATACGCAAGCCCAGGGTAGCAGCAGCGAACACCCGCTTTCCCAGAGTGTACATTTTATGGGATTCTTTATCCACTGAACGAGCCATGGATTCCTGGGGAAGTACGGCTTTGTCACACTCTGACAGGACCACAATGGCGTCTGCAAAGGCTTGAGAAGCAAGGACTGGCCTATCCTTAGGGGGAGCGTACTTCCTGTCTATGGACTCAGCCATGAAAGGAATGAGCGCCAGTCTGTCCCAAAAGACTGTTGCGGTTAGCTCCAGAGGAATTTCAGGAACATGCAGATACTGAAGGCACAAAAGCTTCCCAGGATCCACCTCAGAAGTCTGAAAAGAGAGGGTGGAATTCATATTCTTCAGTAGAAACGCAAAAGACGGGTCCTCAACCACAGGCTCTGCTGAAGTGGAGGGCTTACTTTCCACTCCAAAGAATGAATCCTCATCCAAATCACCCCCTTATCATAGATCAGGATCAGACTCAACATAGTCTCCTACTACCCCAGAAGGCATAGTATAGATAGGAAAGGGAGGAAGAAGGGCAGGAGGTGCCACTCCCTGAATCAGAATCAAAAACCTCTGCACCCAAGGCAGTGCCATGGCATGCGGCTTGACAATGGTGCCAAGGACACCGCCACTGGCAGAGTGGCTGGGGTCCTCAAACCCAACACCGGGACACCCAAAGCCGGAGATCTGAAAGCATGAAGGGGTAGGAGGAGAAAGCAGTACCTGTGCTGGCCCCCGAGCTGCAGCCAAGTGAAGGGGGAAAGAAATGAGAGAGCGTTAACAGCACCAAAGGTGGTGTCGTGTGACCAGGCAGACCCAACCGCTCAGCCCACGGCCCCGGGGTCTAGTCCGTAGGAAAGGACAATCTAGAAGACTCCAGACCCACTGCTCCACAAGAGCAGCCCAACGGTGAAACTGCTCACCATTAAGCCAGGGGCGAAGAGGGACTCCAGAGCCGGGGAACGCAGTCGCTAGGGACAGAGGTCATAAGTGACCTCAGAGCTGGGGTCGGCCTCCTCTCTCCAACTATAGAGAATCTCTGTGCAGACATACCAGAGGGCAACCTCGAGCGGTACCACTTCTTCGACCGGTGGGAGGAAGAAGAGCTTGAGGCAGAGCCCCAGGCCTCGATCGGGAACAGGCACGCTTTTTGTGCTTCCGGGAAGACCACTATTACTCCCAAGCACTGGACTGCCGGTGGGCAGACCCCACCTCCAAAGAGGGCGGCGGACCGGATGCAGCCCTGCTGCTAAAACAGCTGTCAAGTGAAGTCTCCCTAACATCACCATTCATGATCAACTCAGTCAATGCCAGGGTGAAGATGACTTCTTTTCTTCGCTTGAAACGAAAATAAAAAAAACTTTTTAAATAAATATTACAAAAGATTAAATGAAATACTAAACGACTATGCTGCTGCTGTCAGACATGAAAATTTGATTCCCGGCGGGCAAGCGTGTACATCACTGAAGTACACTTGGCAGAGGGCTTCAGCGTTTGGAGGGTCAGCACCAAGATAGCCTATGAAACAAGCCAGCCTCATGGTGATGCTCATGCGCAGTCCTACCTTGGCACCGGCCCTCCTGAAGATTTCTGGCTCCCGCTGTGTCCTAGCACCTCCAGCATAGTCCCATTAGTGTGAATGGGTGGTGGAGACTTAGTCCAGGAAGATCTTGATTTCAACTAGTATGTACGAAAATGCAAGAAGATCCAGTACAGGGCACCAGTCGGTGCCAAGGTTCAGACTTTCAAAACACCAAGTCCATACAGCGGATTGGTGACCTACATTTTCTGGTGGCTCTGAACACAGAACTTGAATCCGGGGCTTCTTACACTCCATCATACCCACAAACGGAGTCGAGAAACCCATAAACTAACTTCCAAAGACCTAAAAAAATCTCCAAACACAAGACACCTGTGGTCCAGAGAAAATCTCTAGCAAAGCGTGAAGGATGCGTCCCGTTCTTCCTGCAGAAAGAAAGGTATGATGTCATGGGGTGGAGTCTGGGATATATCCATCCCGATGGTGGGAGGAGTTTAGCTTAAAGACATCTGGCTAATCATCACCTTACAGTAGAAATGCCAGAATGTGGACTGCGTACCATAGACGTGCCACTGGATTTGTAAATGTAATCAGGTGGTGTTAAAGGTAATACGTTTTGGAAACCTGCTTTTTAAAAAATAAACACTGGTTCCCTCTTAAAGTGGGGAGTAAGTTACAGGGTTGGATAAGACCTTGTCTGTTCCATTTGTTATGGGGAAACAGTTAAAAAGCAAGGATATATTTTCCTCCTCTCCTATTCTGCCACTTGTCTATCTCTTGCCAGTCTGACTGCAGAATAACATTTTCTTCTGGCACTTTGGAATTGCCCACTCCAGCGGTCCCACAATTTCCCCACTTTCTTCCTTCCTTCACTTGCTATTTCTATTCTTTCTTTCCTTGCTTCTCCATGGTTAAAAAAATACATGAATGTTTATGTGAAACAGGAATACACATATACAATAATTACACTGTTGAAATATTACAGACAGCTATTTGGGTTTATCTGGAACATAGTTGGTTAACCTTGTGCTGCATTTTCACCTCCACAAGCTGGTTTTCAGAATTATCTGCAAGAACTCAGCCCTGGGACAAGATGTCTTAACTGGCTGCACCGATCAAGAAACCTAATGTATTCTTCAGGCTGCTCACAGGAAAGCAACTGACAAGTCTTAATACATTTTGTGGAACAAAGGTGGTGCAAGTCACAAGACCAGGATACAGAATTTAATTAAAAACAAACAGCCGCCCCACAGCACAGTGTGCAGTAAAAAAACGCATCAGTGAGAGCCAAATTACCACATCATCCATCAACTTTATAAATACAGTCAAACACCAGAGGACATTTACAGGTGCAAAATCTTTTTTTGCAAAAAAGCCACAACATGGTACAGAAACCACTTACTAGGGATGCCAGCAGGAGCCACTCACATCAAACCAGTTTCACTTAACGCATCATCAGGTGTTTGCATTTATGAAGTTGGTGGATGGTGCAGTAACGTGGCTCTTGCAGAATTTAATTGCCGGGGAAAACAACTTATCAAGAGAGAGTAATGTTTTCTTCAGATTTAAAGTAAGATGGAAATTTTAAAAACATTCAGATGAAGAACTTCTGTTTGAACAACCTGTATCAAGAGCTATCCAGCATAATTTTTTTTTTTTTTATTGGTACTGATAAACTATTACTTGCCAATTTTACAACTTTTGGTTTGCCTATGTATTGTGCAATGATGGATTATGACTGATTGTGCATATTAGGTAAACTCATTTTGTATAGTTTAATAATGTTGGATGTTTTAAAAACTCTCGTCTGGGCTATGGAGGTTTGCTGACTGCAGCTGAGGCAGAAAAAAAGATTATGATTTCCGTTTTGACTTGAGAGCAGAGAACTGTGCAAACTAGACTATTTTTGCCAACAAGTCTGGTCTAATGGCATGTGGGACATGGTTGTAGGCCATGCCACTAGAATGGGTTGGGGAGGGTGGCCAGGGGCTCCGTGCTGCCAGCTTCTGCTAACCAAACTCCCACCATACCTAGCTCAGCAGCTTCATTATGGATGCATGCAGCATGCACAGTAAGCAGTAAGACACGAGAGATTGTAGGTAGTTATGTGATAACTGCACTCAGGTGTTGAAGGCATTCGGTGCAAGCACCCTGAGCCTCACAATGCATCTGCATATAAGTTCATCACGTCACTACCCACATCTAGTTCTGCTCTATAAGCATACTGAAGCTGCTGGACTGGGCATGGCGGCAGCAGCCAGCAGTCCCTAGCCCCCTCAATCTGATGTGTGACCCACTGCCGCCCCAAACATGCCATCACTAGCGTTACTGTAATACACCATAAATAAAAACAAGATATTAAACATGTTATTACTGGAATGTTTTTATTTTCATCTTGAAAAGGTAAGACTATGTTACTCAGCTCTATCCGTAGTTCTAGCAGTGCTACATGTTCACATTCACACACTGGCACTTCCACTGAAACAATATAATTGGCCGGAATGTCTAAGCTAAGTGCCCCTACCATCACCCAGGTAGTACAACCCCCCCCCCACTCCGCCCTGTGATACAAGATGTCACTCGCTAGAAGCAGAATCAGGTGGCACTTGCCAGGGGAGGCCAGGTGGGTTGTGATGGTTCACATCCACACAACCCACCTGGCCTCCCCTGGCAAGTGGCACCTTCGAAAAAGTGCCCGACCAGTCTTCTGGGCCACTGTCGGTATACCAGCCTGTGTCTGGTAAGCAGAGATAGCTGCCAGACGCACCTTAAGGATCGTCACTCGAATACCTTGTTGGGAAAGGGGCCAGAGTTAGTCAGGATGTTACACAGGGCAGGCAAGGGGATTAAATATGTTACTTTTTGCTTATGTACAGTTCATAAAACAGTAACCCAAACATGAGGTTCAGGGAAAATTTTAGTAACACACAAATTAACTTCTTGGACCTTGTAATACGCATAGATGGAGAGGTTGGGATCAGTACAGACCAGTACAAAAACCCACTGACAAAAATACGCTTTTATTAGCCAGCAGAAGCCACCCCAAGCATGTCATTTCTGCAGTACCGAAGGGGTAATTTATAAGAACTAAACAGAACTGCCTTAGTGAGAGTAACTACAAAGTGAGAGTAGATGAACTTGAACAGAGACTAAAGTATACGGGTTATAACAGGGAAGTTATTTTGAAAGCCAGGAGAATACATGAATGAAAAGAAATGAGCTCTTAGAGGAAAGAAGTAGAACTATCATGACCCCAGGAGGCCTCTGTTTATACAAACAAGCCCTTTTCCCAGCGGACTGCATCGGTTCTGAAAACACATTGGCATTTGGCTAAAAAAGATACTGGTCCAAGAGACTTCAATTTAGATCGTCCAAAAATGGGTTATCGTACAGGGAAAAACATAAGACACTACTATACATACAGACCAGTGTCTACAGGAACACCCAAGAACATGGCAGTCAAATAGAAAAGATGGCTGTTAAAGGTGTGGTAATTGTAAGTTCTGCACAAATGTTAAAACAGCAGAGAATTTTTTTGATTCCTGCAACGGGCAGAGAAGCAAAGGTAAAAGTACCAATAACCTGTAATACATGTGGAGTAATTTACTTAGCACAATGTACATGTGGTTCTTTATATGTCAGAAAGACAATAAGAAATTTTAAAACTAGAACTGGGGAACATCTCTGTGCTATGAATAGGGCAGGTTATATGAATGCCCTGGCTATCCATGTTTACAAATTAAGGGACAACTCAAAGCACAGAGACTGAAAAACCTTTCAAGCTTTAAAGGGGAGGTAAAATAGGTTACTTACCTGTAACAGTAGTTCTAGGAATGGAATATGCTGTACATCCTCACCTCTGGCCATTTCCTTTCCCTTTAATTCCTGCCCGGAATGTCTTAAAGCTGGCTCCTCCCACCCACTCAGGTGGTAACTCCCTGAGCACCGTCCCGTGATGTCAGATCTTACCCACTGGAAGCAAGAATCAGTGTGCCACTTCCCAGAGGAGCTCAAGTGGGTCAGTGTGGATGTACATCATACCACTCCTAGAAAGTACAGTTGCGCAAGAATGTACAGTTGCGCAAGAACTTACCGTAACAGCAGATCTTCAAGAACAGACTCTTGTAGCAAGTTACACCATTAGGACTGAAGCCGACAAGCGCCAGGACCCCACAGAAATTTTCTAGCTAGCAGTATTCAGCGGGGACCACCCTCCGACGTCAGGCACAGTACATAAGGGGGCGGACCCCCAGAATCCCCAGTTCTCCCGCCGGAGACTCTCGCCCGCTGGTTGACATCAGAAGAGGAGACTGAGGATCCGCCATCAAATGGCAGTCAGAGAAATGCTGAGAACACCTGATCCTAGGACAAGGATGATGGAACTAGAATCTACCTCCAGCAGGGATGGTGGGAGGGAAAGTACCTGCTGCAAGAGCTATTCTCAAAGATCTACTGTTACAGTAAGTTCTTACGTAACTGTACTATCTTACTTCAAGAAACAGCTCTTGCAACAGGTTACACCATTAGGACTGATTCCCAAGCAAAAATGCAAATCCCACACCACTGGGAGGAGGGAAGGTAGAAATTCTTAATGGAACCAAAGCCTAGGACAGAAGTCCTTGAAGGACTGCTAGACCAAAACTCACTCTTTGCCTCGATGCAATATCCAGGCTATAATGCCTGATGAAAGTGTGCACGGATCTCCAAGTAGCTGCAGCACAGATGGCCAAGGTGGACACATTCCTTAGGGCCTCAAAGGAGGTAGCCATCCCCTTGTGGAATGACCCTTGACCGCACCCGGTAGGGTTTGTTGCGCTTCTGGTAACAGAACGTAATACACTGAATGAGTCACCTGTATAGCGACTACTTGGAAACAGGAACTCCCATCATCCTGTGGGCAAAGGACACAAAAAGCTGGTCCAAGTTGCGGTGGTGTTTGGTTCTGGTCAGGCAGTATCGGAGACACCTATGCACATCTAGGGTGTGCAACAGGGCCTCTCCTCGATATGAATATTTACGGAAGTACACTGGTAGATCGATGTCCTGATTAAGGGTGAGAGCTGAGACCACCTTAGGCAGAAACTTGGGATTAGTCCGTAGGGATACCTTGTCTTGGTGAAAAACCAAATAAGGCTCTCTGCACATGAGTGCATGAAGTTCAGAAATTCTTCCAGCAGAGTTAACAGCAACTAAAAATAACATCTTCAAAGTAAGAAGACGTAGCTCTCAATCCATGGCTGGTTCAAAGGATGGCAGCATAAGCTGCTCCAGGACAAAGGGACGATTCCATGGCAGAATCGGATCCTTAATCGGAGGCCTAAGGTGGAGAATACCTCTCAGGAAGGCTCATGCTGTATCCAACTGAGATATGGTGCGTTGGCCTATAGGACAATGATAAGCTGATATGGCAAAGAGGTGTACTTTGATAGAGGAGTAGGCCAAGCCTGTCTGAAAGAGAGACAGGAGGTAATCCAAGACAGACTTTTCTGGACAGTCTAGAGGCGAAAACCCCCGTGCTTGAGCCCTTAGGCAAAAACGGTGCCATTTCATGGCGTAAGTAGCATGATGGCAGTTCCTCCCAGCCACCAGAACGTCAGCTACCTCTTGCGAGACCTATGATAGAGACATACAAGTATCTTTCATGGAGGAACAGGGTGCAGGAATACACTATAGTTAAGCGAAAAAGATGTTTCAGGACTAGAGAGCATGGGATGAAGTTGGAGGGAGGACGATTCAGGGGAAACGTGAGGAAAAATTTCTTCATAAAACGGGTGGGGGACAAGTGGAACACCCTGCCAGAGGAAGTGGTGGGGGCTGAAACAATCACGGGATTTAAGAATACATGAGATAGACATAAAGGAATTCTGGAGGTCAGGGGTAAGGGGCAACAGACTTCTAAGAAAACATAAAACGAACTTACAAGCTCAAATGGGCAGATTGGGTGGGCCAAAGGCCCTTATCTGCAGACACTGCCTATGTATCTATGTACCCTGTGTCGCAAAATGGCTATGTCTCTAGGAGCCAAGCATGCAGGCTCAGCGAACAAAGGTCCGGATGGACCAAGGAGCCCTACTCCTGAGACAACAAGAGAGCTGATTGGCAGAGGCACCCAAGGTTCGCAGGATAGCTGATGAAGTAGAGGGAACCACATCTGCATGGGCCAGAACGGCGTGATGAGTATCAGCATCGCTTGTTCTCTGTGAAGTTTCAGAAGAACCCTCTGGATCAACGGAAAGGGGGGGTAAAGGCACAGATGAATCTGCCCAGGAGAGGGACAATGTGTCTCGCCAGAAAACACCAGGCCGCAGATCCAGCGAGCAAAAATCAGGCAGTTTTGCACTGGATGGGACGCAAAAAGGTCCAACTCTGGTGTACCCATCTGTGAAACAGATCCTCTACTACCTCCTGGAGTAGTTCCCACTCGTGGAATCTGGCCTGAGAGCGACTCAGGCTGTCTGCAATGACATTGTCGACTCCTGGGACAAGAACAGCAATGAGGTTTGTGCCATGTTGCAAAGCCCAATCCCACACCCTCATGGCCTCCCTGAAAAGCTGGTAGGAATGGGTGCCTCCTTGTTTGCTGAGGTAATACATCACCTCGGAATTGTCTGTAACAGAAGGGTACCCGGTGGAATCTCTGACTGGAAGGCCTGCAGGGCATAAAGAACTGCTCTCATGTCCAGGATATTTATGTGGAGATGAGTCTCTTGGGCTGTCCACAGGCCCCGAGACCAGACACCCTCGAGGTGTGCTCCCCATCAGAGCCCTGAGGCGTCTGTGGAGAGTGTCACAATCTGAGATGGCGCAATGAAGGGGACCCGTGCCGATAGATTTTTTTGGATCTAGCTACCATTGCCAATCCCGGATTACAGTCTTCATGATCCACAATGAAAGTTGCAGATACGCTTGCTTTTGATTCCACTGGACCCGTAACATCCACTGGGTGACCTGCATGTGGAGACAACCAAGCGGGATTGTTGCAATGGCCGCAGCCATGTGTCCGAGCAGGCAAGGGACCAATCTGGCAGGAGCGGTCTTCTTCAGCAAAATGTCTCTGATGAGGGATCTGATGTGTTCAGCTCTGTCCTGGGGAACAAAAACTTTCCTCTGGACCATGTCCAGAACTGCGCCTATGAACTGCAGAGTCTGTGACAGAACCAATCGTAACTTCTCTTGACTGATCATGATGCCCAGCGTCTCTAACAGAGACCGAGTATAATGGATGGTGGACATCAAGGCCTCCCGAGAGGGCGCCATTAGAAGCCAGTCGTCCAGGTAGGGGAACACGTAGTGGCCTTGTCTCCTTAGAGTCACCGCTACGAATGCCATACACTTCGTGAATACCTGAGGTGCCAGTGACAGACCGAAGGGGAGGGCTCAGAACTGATAATGGTGGCCCTGGAACTCGAAGCGCAGAAACTTCCTGTGCGCTTGAGCAATGGGTATATGCAGGTAAGCATCCTCAATGTCCAAGGACACTAGAAAGCCGCCCTGATTGAGCATGGGAATCAGACCTGGGAGGGTCACCATGCAGAAGTATTTGTACAGGACCGACTTGTTAAGGTTGCTGAGGTCCAGTATCGGACGGAGGTCCCCTGTTTTCATGGCAACCAGAAAGAAGTGAGAATAATACCCTGCTCTTCTCTGGTTCCTTGGTACGTGCTCTATCGCTTCTTTTCCCAGAAGCGAGAGCACCTCCTACTGTATGAGCAGGGCGTGCTGACCCGAGTACTGGGAAAGCAGGGGAGGTCTTTCTGATGGGTGGAAGAGAAATTCTATAAAGTGACCTTTCTTGACCAACTGGAGAACCCACCGGTAGGTGATAATCGACTGCCACCCTAAAAAGTGGCGAGTGATGCAACCCCCGACCTTTTGTGCCCATTGACCCAGAGGAGGGGCGGGGGCCGGGAAGGAGTCATGCTGTGGCAGCACTGGTCCCTGCAGGCTGGGCCGGTTTAGTGTAGCGTTGGGCTCTGCCTGGGGACGACTTAGCCTGGGCTTTCTGCTGAAAAGTGCCCCTTTGTTGCTGGCCAGAACGTGGCTGCTGCCTTTGCTGCCGGCTGCAAAAACGACTCTGGTTCCTACAAAAGGAACCGGGCCTGGATCTGTACATGGCCTGTACAAACCTGACCGTCTTCCCAGCGTCCTGGAATTTGGTGATAACCTTCTCCGAGGGTTCACCAAAGAGTACTTTGCCATTGTAGGGGATGTCAAGAATATTCTTCCATACGTCCAGGGTGAAGCCGGAGACACGGAGCCAAGTGTGTCACCGGAGACAGACGCCTGAAGTTGCAGCTCTAGCGGACAAGTCCGCAGAATCGTATGCGGCTCACAGTACTTGGGTACCCACATCAGACCCTGTGCGGAGAAGGTTTAGGAGCTCCACCTTCTGTTCACTATCCAGAAGCTTATTGACCAGGTCCTGGCCCTGTTCCCATAGGGCGTTCTGAAACTGTATCATGTGGGTTAGGTAGTTCAGGGACCTGATGGAGCACGTAGCAGCTGCATACGTGCATCTCCCGAGGGCATCCAATTGTTTGGATTCCTGGTCCGGTGGCTGTGTGCTCATGTGTTGAGGTCTTTGGGACCGGTCATGTGAGGCCGTAATGACCAGGGAGTCTGCCAGAGGTTGTTGAGCCAAGTACTGGTCCTCTCCGGTGCCTGTACAAGAAGTCAGCTTTCTTCTCGCACCGCAGGAGGGAGTGCGCGGACGCTTCCACGCAGGCTTGGTGACGTCCACAAAGGTGTCCACCAAGGGTGGCACTACCACAGGCTTTGGGTCTTTCTGCCAAAGATAACGAGCAAGGAGCCGTCTTTCGTCCCATCCCATGTTGTCCTGGATGTGCCTCATGATCCCAGAGAAAGAGGGATCATCCGGAGGAGACCTGGGCAGGTCATGTGAGTCAGGTGATGGAATGCTGGGTGGAGAAGGAGATCCGGAGTAATCCGAGGTATCCGATCTGGAGTCCTCCACTGACGGAGCATACCGCCAACGTCTGGGTGGCTTGGGGCTGGAAGACCCTGATGAATCTCTTGAACAATGGGTATCTGACCCAACGGGTAAAAAGACCTTCCTGGAGGATTTGCTGGAGGACTCTCCAGCAATTCGATGGAGTGACCGCTTTGTATGAGCTGTAACTCCCATACATCTGCGGTGACAGCCTTCTATCCTGCCAGGTGGAGGCCGAACCTCCCTGCAATCGGTTTCTCTGTGGGGGACGGAGGGAACGGGAGGAGGGGAGACTTAGCACCTGAGGCCGCCTTGGCAAATTTGGCCAGAGGAGGTTGCGCTCCTGAGCCAGCGGCGCGTTCTGCTTGACATTTACCCTGGTTCTGATTTTTATTCCAGTTTCTTTTGCAGCGAAAGGGCTGCTTCTTCTGACCTGAACAGTACATGGAGTGTACGTCTCTTAAGGACCTACCACTCTCCTGCAGCCCGATAATATCTTTAGTGTCGCTGCCAAAGAGAACAGGATCCCTGAAAAGCAGGTCCAAAAGAGTGGACTGTAGGTCCTGTGCCAGATCTGCTAGGTGCAGCCAAGCTAGACACCAAAGGCAGATCCCCGAGGCCACAGCCCAAGCCACAGAGTCCACTGAATCATATGTGGCTCAAAGTGCGTGCCGGCAGGATGATTTATTCATCCTCACTTTCTCCCAATAACTTGACCCCGGGCTGTTCGTCAGGGACATCCTGAAGGTCCTTTAACTCCGAGAGCAGACTTCTGGAATGCCACCATTTGCAAGATGTAATTAAGAGACTGAACAGCACAGGTGGTCGAGGCGTAGATCTTCCTGCCATATTGGTCCAGCTGTTTCGAGTCCTTGTCTGGAGGAGAGAAGCTGAGATGTTTCGGTTGAGCCGAGCGGTCAAGGGCAGCCGTGATGACCATGAAGTCAGCTTTTGCTTATAAAGTGAGGTGAGAGATCCCTTCCAGAGAAAAGTAGGTTCGATCTGCTTTTCTTGATACTGCAGGGATAGAAGAAGGCTACTGCCATATAGTGGATGCAAGAGCCTCATATGGACCAATCCACGGGGGAATAGGGAGAGAATCCACATTAGCAAGATCTAGATGCTCAGCTAGTCTTTACACTGAGTATCTAGTTCCTTTGACGCCAGCCTCAAGCCTTTTGAATAGTCCGTAACAGCTCCCAAAAGAAGAGTCTTGGGGAGAGATTTGGGGACTCTTTAGGTTGAGGCTCAGTGGGAGAACAAGGTTCTGACTGGTCACCGTCTCAGTCCTCGTCTGACTCTGAGAATTCCAGTCTGCTGGGCAGAGAGGGATTTACTCTAATGTCAACCACAGGAGTGAGCCAGAGGCATGGCCAGAGGGCACTGGACTGGGGGTGTGGTCTCTGAAAAAGGAGTGCCCCCTTGAGGCTGGGACTGTTTTAGTTCAGTCAGGAGTTGCGTCCTGGCATTGTGCCACCACGCTGGGACAGCATCTCGGTCAGTCAGCGGAGGACGAAACCCGGGCTACGATGGGTAGCAGGACGGGGCCAGTATGGGTACTGGTAACCTGAGAACCCCAGCAAAGGGTATCCAGACAGCGGATAGCCCAGCATCAGCGGGTAACCCAGCGTTGTCGGCATAAGGATTAGCGTCGGAAGAGACTGGTTCGGTGGCAGGCTGCCCGGCGGTGGAAAGTGAGGTTCAGGCCCTGGGAAACCGCCAGAGGGGCCAGCAGGAGGCACTGTAGGCCCAGCCGGGGGAGACACTGAATGGCAGCTGGGCAGCGGCAAAGGATCAGACAAAGAACCAGTGGGTCCCGAAGGAGGAGAGTCCATGCCTGCAAGTCCCAAGTCCGGTGGTGGATCCCTGGGAAGGAGGGGATCCGGCGGCGAGATAGAGCCTGGTGAAGGGGGGAGCTCAGGGAGGGACCCCAATGACAGGTCTGGAAGCTTTCCTGAAGGAAGAAAAAGGTCGGGAACAGGTGGCGAATCCCTGGGAGTGGAAACCGGCAGGGATGAAGGTTCCTCCACAAGCACACTCGTCGCGGAGTCGGGGTCCACAAGGGAGCCCGACAGGAGAGTAGTAGCAGCTGTGCAGTCGACGGGGGTACAGTCAGCCAACTTATCTGTCATGACTGGGCTATCAGTGGTAGGAAGACCACAATCAGGCTGATCGGTCAGGGCCAGGCGCCCAGTGACGGAGTCGGGGGGGGGTGGCTCATCGGCAATGCTGCTAGTGGGAGAATGCACGAGGACCTCTAAAGAGGTGACCCCTGGCTGCCCGCTCACCTCGGCAGGAGGAAGAGAGAGCATTCGACTCGCTGGAGAAGAAGGCGGCCCAGGAAGAGTGGTACTCACAGTTTTAGAGGAGGATGACGCACTCTGGTAGTCGACCGAAGGAAGGCTGGCTCCACCCCAAGGAGACAGGCTTCTCTTCCACTGCTTCTGTTTGTCCTTCTTTCCTGGAGCCGTCGACAACGACCTCTCCCTAAGTTCCTGAAACTCCTTTTCCATCGAAGCCAGCTGCAGAGTAAGAAGGTGGGTCTTGAGGGTCTGCTCGTGAAGGGTACGGGTGGCCTGGTTAAAGCTCTGACAAATACCACAATTGGCAGAGTTGTGCCTGAGTCCCAAGCAGAGGAGGCAGCAGGAGTGGTCATCCTTGTGCGGGATTTGGGCACTGCACTTGCTGTACTTCTTTAAGTGAGACAACATACACCGCAGGTGATGGAGAAAAAATTAACAGCAGAAAAGGACAATAAAACATTAAGGCGAACGACAGATCGCTGTTCTACCGCGTCTGTTGGCCGAACTGGCGCAAAAGTGGGAAAGAACTGGAGGGCGGGCGCGGGACCACCCCTTATAGTCCGGCTGACATTGCGTCACCTGACAACGAGCTGTGGTCCCCACTGATGACTGCTAGCTACAAATTTGCCGTGTGGACCTGACACCAGGGGGCAGAGTTCTATATGTGAAGACCTACTGCAGGAACCCTCTCGAAGTAAGATGTGTGAGGACCTTGATCTCTCCCCATCCCATGACCTGCGCCAGAAACACTTGGATTTGAACCACAGGGGGCAGGACTCTCTCCCAAGGTCTGGAGGGACAGGGACAAGTCATGGAATTAGCCTGTGAAAGGCCCTTGGATGTTGGCCCCCGGGAACAGCTCTCAGACCAAGGAGGTGTCTGTGTGGCAGTAGCTGCTTCCACCTCAAAGTCCGCAAGCTGTTCCGCAGACTTTGCCACAGCCAAAACCTTCTTGCGGCTCTTAGGGTAGTCCTTCAGATCCCTTTCTGAAGGCCAACCTAGCAAGAGCCAAAGATTCCTGTCCTCAGGAAATATGGATAAGCAGAGGCTGCACCAGCCACATCGTGTTGCCTATCCCAGGCAGTACATGCACATGCCACGTGAATCAGTGACGAACACCTTCTGCCAGCACCAAACACAGAATTTAAATCCTGTTTCCTTGTGTCCCATCATTGGTCTGAAGACAGTGTTGAAAGAACCATGAAACTAAGGTGAAGAAATTGAACTCAATCGAAAAGGTTTGCCTATGCTGATGACACAAAGCTCTGTAACAGAGTAGACACACCAGAGGGTGTAGACAGAATGAGAAGCGACCTGCAGAAACTTGAAGAATGGTCAGGGGTTTGGCAGTTGAAATTCAATGCAAAGAAGTGCAAGATAATGCATATGGGGCACAAAAACCCTGGCACAATATATCAGTTGGGGGGTGAGGATATAGCATGCACCAAGCAGGAAAGGGATCTTGGGGTTATCTCTGATGACCTCAAGGTAGGAAACAGTGTGACAAGGCAGCAGGTAAAGCAAATAGGATGCTGGGATGTATAGGCAGGGGCATTACCAGCAGGAAAAGGGAGGTCATAATTCCGCTATACAAGACACTAGTGGGGCCCCACCTGAGTACAGTGTACAGTTCTGGAGACCATACCTACGTATGGACATAGACAGGGTAGAGAAGGTTCAGAGGAGGCAACAAAGATGGTGCATGGATTGCATCACAAGTCCTATGAAGACAGGTTGAAGGAACTGAACATGTACTCCCTGGAGGAGAGGGAGGGAGAGGGGATATGATGAGACATACAAGTATCTTACAGGGAGGAACAGGGTGCAGGAAAACACTATTTTTAGCGAAAAGATGTTCCAGGACTAGAGGGCATGGGATGAAGTTGGAGGGAGGAAGATTCAGAGGAAACATGAGAAAGAATTTCTTCACAGAACGGGTGGTGGACAAGTGGAACACCCTGCCAGAGGAAGTGGTGGGGGCTGAAACAATCACGGGATTTAAGAATGCATGGGATAGACAAAGGAATTCTGGAGGTCAGGGGTAAGGTGCAACAGACTTCTAGGAAAACAAACTGAACTTACAAGTTCAAATGGGCAGACTGGGTGGGCCATAGGCCCTTATCTGCCGACACTGTCTATGTACCTATGTATCTATGTATCTATGGCACAGAAAATCCTAAGAGGGAGTGCGGAGTTGGTGACCTTTTCTTCCAGTGGAAAGAAAGATCTGACTACACGAGGTGAAGTCAAGGAATACACTACCCAGGTGGTGGCAGCAGCTTTGCTTAAAGACATTCCAGCCAATGACACTGTTCCAATGGAACTGCCAGAGTGTAGATATGAAACATATCCACGCTCTTTGAACATGGTTTTTAAAAATGTACTCATCACTTTCATAGAAACATAGAATTTGATGGCAGATAAGGACCGCTTGGCCCACCCAGTCTGCCCATTTCCCTACCTACTGGATAAGCTGCAGATCCCAGTTAACCAGCAGCCTACTTCTTCCTATCCCCACCCCCTAGAATGGCCTTATGACTGTCCCATGCATGCATGAATTCCACCACTGTTTTTGACTCCACAACCTCCTCCGGAAGGCCGTTCCATGCATCCACAACCCTCTCTGTGAAAAAAATACTTCCTTAAATTACCTCTGAGCCCCCATAATCTTCAAATGTGCCCTGTTCTTGCACACCTCTTTTTTTGAAAGATGCTACCCTCTTGGACTTTGTTGATTCCCTTGAGGTACTTGAAAGTTTCTATCATGTCCCCCCTCTCCCTCCTTTCCTCAAGGCTACACATATTAAGCTCCTTTAGTCTCTCTTCATATGTCTTCCGGATCAGACCCTGCACCATTTTAGTTGCCCTCCTCTGGACAACTTCCATCCTGTCTATGTCTTTGCAGAGATTGGGTCTCCAGAACTGCACACAGTACTCCACATGGGGTCGGACCAGCTGTCTGTACAGAGGGATAATAACTTCCTGTTTTCTACTGGCGATACCTCTCCCTGTGCATCCCAGTATCCCCCAAGCCCTCCTTGCTGCCCTCTCACATTGCTTGCCCACCTTTAGGTCATCTGATATGACTACCCGCAGGTCCCTTTCCATTTCTGTTAGCATCTCACCCCCCATTGTGTACTCTTCCCCTGGGTTTTTGTTTCCCAGGTGCATTACCTTGCACTTCTTAGCACTGAATCTAAGCTGCCATACATTTGACCATTCCTCTAACCTTGCCAAGTCCCTTCTCATCCTTTCCACCCCACCTTGTGCATCAACTCTGTTACAGATCTTAGTGTCATCTGCAAAGAGAGATACTTTTCCTTCCAGTCCCTCTGCAATGTCACTTATAAAGACACTGAAGAGGACCGGTCCTAATACTGAACCCTGCGGTACCCCACTAGTAACCCCCCTTTCTTCTGAGTGGACTCTATTTACTATTAATCTCTGTGTCCTATTCTCCAGCCAATTCTTTATCCAGGCCGTCATCTTGGGACCCACTCCCAGGCTGGCTAACTTGTATATTAATCTTTTATGTGGGACTGTGTCAAATGCCTTGCTAAAGTCTAGGTAGGCCATGTCCACAGCCCCTCCCTGATCTACTACTTTGGTCACCCAGTCGAAGAAATCTATCAGATTCGTCTGGCATGACCTTCCCGCTGTGAATCCATGCTGCCTAGGGTCTTGTGCCCCTCTGGCCTCTAGCTACTAGACAATTCTTTCCTTCAGAAGTGATTCCATCATTTTCCCTATCACTGAGGTTAAACTAACAGGTCTGTAGTTTCCTGCTTCTGCCTTGCTCCCACTTTTGTGAAGGGGAATCACATCTGCCCTCCTCCAGTCCTCGGTATCACCCCATCCTCCCATGATTTGTTAAAGAGGGTAGTCAGTGGTGTCACTAGTTCTACCCTTAGTTCTTTTAGAATTCTGGGATGAATCCCATCAGGCCCATTGCTTTGTCCACCTTCAGTTTTAAGAGTTCTTTCAGAACCCTTTCTTCTGTAAATGGGCTGGTATCAACTTCTGTATCCAGAGTGTTTCTACTGTTTGTTTTAGGTACCTCCCCCTCTTCATTTGTAAATACTGAGCAAAAATATTTGTTTAGTATCTCTGCCTTTTCACAGTCTCCCTCTGCCCACCCTGCCTCCCCTTTATTAAGCCTCACTATCCCTCCCTTGGTCTTCCTTCGCTCCCTGATGTACCTATAAAAGGTTTTATCCCCCTTCTTAACTGAGTTGGCTATCTTTTCCTCGGTTTGGGCCTTTGCTGTTCTGACTGCCTTCCCAGCTTACTTTTGCTTTAACTGATACAGTTCTCTGTCCTGCTCCTTCTGCGATTCCTTGTACTTCCTGAATGCTTTCTTTTTCTCCTGAACCTTCACTGCCACTTCCTTTGAGAACCATAGTGGTTTCTTACATCGTCATGTTTTATTTGCTTCACACAAAGGCTCGTTACCTCTGTGATGGCAGTTTTTATTATTCCCCATTGTTCTTCCACCCCTCCTTCCTGCCCATTTGCTAGTGCATTCCTTAGGCACTCACCCATTTTGGCAAAGTCAGCCCTCCTAAAGTCCAGTACTTTTGCCTTTGTATGGCTTGACTCTATTGCTGTGTTTATTGTGAACCATACTGTTTGATGGTCACTAGTTCCCAGATGGCTACCCACTTCTACATCTGTGATCCTCTCTCCATCTCCATTATAGAGAACCAGGTCTAAGATTGCTCCCTCTCGAGTTGGCTCCAATACTAGTTGTCTAAGGCATGTCCCCTGTAGGGCATCTAGAATAACCCCACTCTTTGAAGTGGCTACTGCAACTGCACTCCAGTTAACATCTGGCACATTCAGATCACCCATCAGCAATATCTCCCCTTTTTCTGCCATTCTAAGTATATTTTCTATCATTTCCTTGTCCATTTCCTCCCCCTGAGATGGGGGTCTGTATATAACCCCTGTGCGGACTGTGGTGCCATTGCCTGCCTCCAAATTTACCCACAGTTCTCCTCCTCCGTTTACCCTTTTGTTCTGTTGCTTTTATTCCTTCCCTTATGTAAAGAGCTGCTCCTCCTCCTCTTTTACCCTCCCTGTCCCTCCTATAGATAGTGTATCCTGGTATGTTTACGTCCCAGTCATGGTTTTGTGTGTACCATGTTTCTGTGACTGCCACGATATCCAGATGTTCCTCCTCCATCAAGGCCACTAATTCAGGAAGCTTGTTACTCAGACTACGGGCATTGATACGCACTGCTCTCCATTTTTGATGGCTTTACCTTCTGTTGCAGCATCCCCCACTGACCTTTCTAACTCGGTCTTTTTTCTCATTTAGTACCCTGTTTTGTAGGGAGAGGCTGGGGTTTTCCTGCTGCTTATCAGTGCCTCCCTTTGACTAGTTTAAAAGCTTGCCAATGAAGCTTTTAAACCGATTCTCAAAAACTTTCCCTTCCTGGACAGATGCAGACCATCCTGCCAGTATAGGCTGGTGTCCCTCCAGGTGGAACCCCAGTCCCCAATGAAGCCAAACCCCTGTGCTCCACACCATTTTTTCAACCATTCATTAAACTGCATGGTGCAAATTACCCTCGCCTCTCCCATGCCATTGACAGACAGCACCTCTGAGAAGGATACTGTTGTGTGCTACTTGTCTTAGGCCCCTCCTCAACTCTACAAAGTCCTCCTGCACTGCTCTAATCTCATGATAAACCAAGTCATTTGTCCCTAGGTGGACAATGACATCCAGCTCAGACTCCTGTGCAGCTGTTCTCGTGATCCTGAGGATGCACTTCCTGTCCCTCCAAGCCATGGCACCAGGCAGGCACCTTACTTCAGTTTTCCCTGCTCCCCCCCAGTTCTAGCCCCCTAATAATTGACTCCCCAACCAGGACTCCATTAGAAGAAATATAATTACTAAGGTGAGTAATTTTTTCTTCAAACAACATGAAGTCTTGCTGTATTCTGACTATTGCAGACTACCAAGCAGTACCTCCAAGGAGGAGGGACAGAACCTACTTTGGGAATAGGCTCTGAAGTACTGCTGTGCCAAACCGAGCATCACTCTTAGCCTGGATATCCAGAGAGTAATGCCTGGTAAAGGTATGGACTGTTTTCCAGGTGGCTGCTTGACAAATTTCTAGGACAGGAATATCCCTGGCCGCAGCCAGGGAGGCAGCTATACCTCTTGTGGAATGAGCCCTCAGGCCTAAGGGTGGAGTTTTTCCCAGTTTTTCATAGCAGAATTGTATACAAGACACAATCCACCTGGCAACAGATCTTTTGGTGGCAGGTTTACCCTTTCCCACGTCACCATAAGCGAGAAACAACTGGAGGGAGCCAAACCTGTGACCTTTGGTACGCTCTATGTAGTAACTAAGGGCTCTTTTGACATCTAAACTGTGTAGCCTCCTCTCTCCTGAGGGAGAATGCTCAGTGAAGAGCAGAGGGAGAGACAGACTGATTTAAATGGAAGTCTGAAACCACTTTGGGCAAGAACCTTCTATTTGTTCTAAGGATCACTTTGTCCCCATGAAAGGAGATAAAATCAGGTTTCACTGACAGGGCTTGCAATTCACTGATATGCCTGGCAGAGGTAATGGCTACCAAGAACACAGTTTTCCAAGTCAAGTACTTAAGCTCTGCTGAAGACACAGGCTCAAAGAGGGGTTGCATAAGCTGAGCAATGCAAACATTCAAATCCCAGGCAGGGGCAGGATAGCTAAAGGGAAGATTGGTGTGAAACAATCCTTTAAAAAATTTACACAACACAGGATGGGACGATAGTGAGGAAGGCTTCCCCACAGACAAAAATGCAGAAACAGCTGACAAATGTACCTTGAAAGTAGCTGGTCTGAAGCCTAGGCCATTAAGATGGACCATATAATCCAGAACCGTAGGCAATTCAGCAATGTCTGGAGAAATATTCTGCTTAGAACACCAAATGCTGAATCTTTTCCATTTGGAGTTGTAAGTCTTTCTGGTGGAAGGCTTTCGAGAAGCCTTGAGGATGTCCAGAACCCCTTGGGAAAGATGCAGATCTGCAAACTCTACCTCTTCAAGAGCCATGCCTTGAGATTGAGGGACTGAAGAGTGGGGTACCAAATTCTCCCCTGAGAGGATGTTAACAGGTTGTAATTCCTGGGAAGAGACAGGGGGAGACGGACTGCCAGGGACAGCACCAGAGGGTACCAGGGCTGCCTGGTCCAATCTGGAGCAACCAGAATCACCTTGCAAGGTTGAGACCTTATTTTGACTAAAACTTTGAACAGGAGTGGGAAGAGGGGGAAGTCATACAGAAACTTCCCTTCCCAATTCAGAATCAGGGCATCCAGGGGGACTGAGCCCAAGACTGGGGGTCTGCAACAAAAGAGAGGAAGTTGGTGATTGTCTGGAGCTGCAAAGAGATCTATCTCTGGAGTGCTCCACCCTGAAAAAAAATCACTTTCAACACCTGAGTGTCCAGGGACCATTCGTGTTGGCCCTGAGAAGTCCTGCTCAGTGCATCTGCTAGCACATTGTCCTTGCCTGGAAGGTGAACTGCTACAAGAGAGGCTTGCAGGGAATAAGCCAGAGACCACAACTTCATGGCTTCTGTGCACAAGGCCGTGGACCAAGTGCCTCCCTGCTTGTTGATGTATCACATGCTGGTAGTGCTGTCTGTTCTGACTTGAACCACCTTGTTCTGAACTGACTGTGAGAATGCTTTTAGAGCTAGAAAAACTGCCCTGAGCTCTAGAAGATTGATGTGTAGAAGGGATTCTTGGGGGGACCACAGACCCTGGGCAGTGAGGGACCCCAGGTGGGCTCCCCAGCCCAGAAGAGAAGCATCCGTGGTAAGGACCACTTAACAAGGCTGAGAAACAAAAGGAACACCTTGCCTTAAATTGTCCTGATCCTGCCACCACTGGAGGGCCTGGATTAAGGCTGGAGTCACTGGAATCAGTTTGGTAAGGGAGTCCTTTCTCTTGAGACCAGTAAGCTCTCAGGTGAAACTGAATATCCCTCATCTGGAAACTTGCCCCTTGGACAACAGATGTTGAAGATTCCATGTGGCCCAAGAGCTGGAGGAAATGCCTTGCTGGTCAAGATACCTGAAGACTGAAGGAAGAGGCTAGTTCTATAAGAGCCCTTGCCCTTTCTAGAGGAAGAAAGGCTCTTGCTCAGAGTGTGTCCAGTTCTGCCCCTATAAAGGTAAGAAGCTGGACTGGTTCGAGAACTGATTTGGGAAGGCTGAGAAGAAATCCTAGGGAAGTGAGCACTTTCTGGGTCACTTGCAGGTGAGACTTGACTTGGTCTGGAGACTAACCCACTAATAGCCAATCATCCAGATAAGGAAATATGGAAAGCTTTTGCCTTCTTAGAAAGGCAACTACTACTGCCAAGCACTTTGTGAAAACCCTTGGGGCTGAGGTTAGGCCAAAGGGCATTGCTCTGAACTGATAGTGGCCAGAGGGTAACTCAAACCTGAGGTACTTTCTGTGGGAGCACCTGATGAGAATGTGAAAATAGGCATCTTTGAGGTCCAGGGAGGCTAGCCAGTCCCCTGGCCTTAGAGAGGGAAGGATTATTCCCAGAGTTACCATTTTGAACTTTGGTTTTAAAAGATGTTTGTTCAGATATCGGAGGTCTAGGATGGGTCACAACTCCCCTGTCTTTTTTGGGGGTCAGGAAGTACCTGGAGTACAGTCCTTTGCCCCAGTGTAGGGTAGGTACTCTCTTTATACTAGGAGAGAAGAAACCTCTGCCTCTATGGAAAAGGTCTCCGAAAGATTTGCAGGTGGAAAAGATCTGGCTCTCATCTTTGTAAATTTTTTGAAGCCGAGAACCAGTCCCTGGCTTACTACTTCCAGGACCCACCTGTCTGATGTAATAGACATCCAGTCCTGGACAAAGTAAGCCAGCCTGCCTCCTACTGGAAAAGAAGAGTCAATCCGGACAGACTCGTCAGGGTGTCTGCTTGGCAGAGGCTTTAGGCTGAGGGGTGGATGCAGGCCTGTTCATCCCCCTTCTGCCTCTCACCCTGAAGAACCCCCTCTGCGAAAATGAAGAAGAGGCCTGTGCTTGGTAAAAAGGCCTTTGAAAACGCCTGCCCCTGCCCCTAGACTGCTGCCTTTGATGAGCTGCCTGCCTTTCCCTGGCCTGAGCACTCCTTTAAGTGGTCCTGTACTCGTCCATTTTCTTCATGTAATTCTCTGTCTGCTCCCCAAACAGAGAATTACCCACTACAGGAAAATCCATAGCCTTAGCCAGGGTGTCCTGCGAGAGGCTAGTACATCTGAGCCAAGCCATCCTCCGAAGAGCCACAGATGTAGCCATGACTCTTGATGACACATCATTAGAGTCCACAGCAGCATGAAATTGCACTTTAGATGCCTCAATCCATCTGCAGCCACCGCCTCCAGCTCCTTGGCTAGCTGGGGGGAGGCCTGTTTAGCCAGTGCCAGTACAGTATCCCACCTGGACTTCTGGTACCTGGCTGTACAGGCCATGTAATTCGCCTGCCTGAGTCCCAAAGAAGATGCCATGTACTGTTTCTTTGCCATGGCATCAATCTTCCTGGAGTCCTTGTCAGGGGGATGTGAAGCCAAGGGAATATTTGCCTTGTCACAGACAGCAGCCTACACTACCCCAACATGACTGCATTGCTGATATAAGAACGCTGTGTCTGAGCCCGAGAGTGTATACCTCTTGTCCATCCTTTTATCCACAGGAGGTACAGTGTTAGGAGACTAAGATTTTTTGCGTCTGTTTCACAAAAGATTTATGGAGGGGAATAGACAGTCTCCTGGACTCTGGGATATCCATTGTCTCTACATAATCAGGCTCTTCTTGATCTTCCACAGCCTCCTCCATAGGAAGCTGGAGGGTTTCAGCCACTTTCCTGTAAAACATAAAATGGGAAGTGGACTCAGAAAGCCTAGGAGGTGAAACACCTGATGGTCTGTCTGGGGAGATGTCCAGTTCCACAGGCACATCCAGACCTTCACTTACATCATAATCCTCAAATTCCCCTTCCTCTTCAAACTCCGGTTCATAAAATTCTTCAAGGGTATACTCTTGAACCAGGGGAACCAACCAAACCAAACTGCTGCCAGAGGGAGCCGCACGGAGCGATTCCACAATTTGAATCGCTCTGGCTATCTCTTCAGCGGTCGGAACATGAACCTCTGGATCCGAACCAGTCAATTTATCTCTGTGCTTTCTTTCTGTCGGAACCGATCCCTCGGAATCGGCTCTCCTTTTGCCCGAAGAAGTATTGCCCCGGTCAGAGGGCACTCTTCCTTCTGGTTCGGTCGAAACAGAACTGGGCTGGCCATCCGGGTCAGCGGACTTCTCGGCCTCCTTTTCCCTCAGTCTACCTAATCTCTTCGTGAGGGTAGCTTTGGGAAATTTTTTTTTACATATTTGGCAATCTGAATTGAGGTGGTCAAACCCTAGACAATAAACACAGGTGGTGTGGGGATCGGCCTTGGCAAAGACCTACCCACACTCACTGCAGTGTTAAAACCCAGTGGGCCCGTTTTTTTCGTTGGGTTTCTCAGACATGGCCAACCTAACCAAACTTACCCTTTTTTCGGCAACCGCCAGGCAAGACTCCCTTATCGGTTCCTAACCGTGTCACAGGTATTGGGGAAAAAACAGTTAAAACACTTTTTTTTTTTTTTTAGAACCGATAACCACATACTAAATATAGCAAAACTCACAATCAAATGGTCGGTTCAGCCAAACCGACTGCACTTTTACAAGTTCCACACAGAAAAGTATAACAATTCCTATCTAGCACTCACGGCACCACAGACAGAGACTGAACCGACTATGCGGATACTTTTTTTCGGTTTAAACAGACGAAAAACTGAAAACTTTAACAGACTTCGAACCAAGCTGAAGGAGAAATCTCTGGAGTGACCATTCAGTGAGGCGGAGTAAAGAATCTGATGATTTAGGTTCAAAACACTCCAGACAGAGACTTGAACTGAGCTCGAGCTCAGCGTTCCATGCTCTGCATGGAACGTTAACCCTTAGTTCTCTGGGGTAGTTCAAAGGTTGGGAATCACTGCAACAGTCAGAATACAGCAAGACTTCATGTTTGAAAGTAGTGGCATCTAAATCCAAGGCTAATTTTCTTCACGAAAAGGCAGTTATGGTAGGAGATTCTGCCTTGAAGATTCAACCAGTTCACTGAGGCATAGAGGTCACAAGTGTGAGTGTAAAGGTGGGCTTCTGTGACTAGGTTGCAAGATTTGTTAAGGGGAAACAGTTAACCTCTTAAGTGTGGTATTGGTGGCAGAGACATATATTATTAACCCAAAGTCAATAATTGAAAGGATGGAACTAGTTATGGCTAGGTGGAGTGCTTCTTGGGACATGCTGCGCCTGTGTCTATACAAAAGCCCTAGCCTGATGCTTACAGCTCTGGAGACTATATTTACATGCTCGTTGCGGGATAGGTTATTGTCGAGTGTTATACCTAGATATTTAAAGTTGTGGACTTGTTCAAGGGGTGAGTTGAGATTGTTAGTGATACACAGTTGTGCATTTTTATACTTGTAATGAAGGCTAGCAAAAATCACTTTAGTTTTTTTGAAGTTCATAATTAGTTTATGTTTGGAGAACCAGGACTCAACTGCAATGAAACTTTCTTGCAGACTGCTGATGAGAGGTAGAGTATCAGGCTAGCTGGTGAAGAGCACAGCATCATCTGCATAAAGGAGTAGGTTTGTATGGCAGACTTGGGGAAGGATATTCAGGAAAAGGCTAAATAAGAGGACCCATGATTGAGCCTTGGGGGACTCCAGAGCGTACCAGGTGGCTGGCTGTGTATCCTGTATTTTAACTCTTTGGGTTCTGTCCTCCAGGTAACTTTTAAACCATACAGTGACATCATGTGAGAGTCAGAGGGTGGGTAGGGACCTGAGTAATAGGGTGTGGGTAACAGTATCGGATGCCTTAGTGAGGTCAATGTGGCTGACCACACAAAGTGTCCACAATCCAATGTCTTATGGATGAAATCTGTGAATGTTAGGAGGGCAGTGGCGGTGCTGTGCCCTTTTCTAAATCCGTGTTGTTAGGCGCATTGTATATCATTAGGTGGCAAGGTAGTCACTCAGCTGGTCAGCAACAATTCACTCTAATGCATTGGAGAGGGGTGGAAAAATGGAGATCAGACGATAAGAATGTGGGGCCCTGTCGCTGCTCTTGTGAACGGGCATCACGACTGCCGCTTTCCAAACCAAGGGGATTGGCCAAGACTGAGGGATAGGTTGGGCATCTTTCAGAGTTGACAGCAATGTAAGATCTAGTGTGTTACTACTAAATCTAGATTTGCTAAGGACACATAGTAAATATTTTTTGGCTGTCATGGTAGTTTGTCTTGAAGTAGAAAGGGGGTGCGTTTGGGGGTGGATTCACTTTACTAACACTGCTCTCATAGGGAGGATCAAATAAGTTGGGAGGGAGTACTGCACCCAGGTCAGTGAAAGCAGTATTGAAAATATCTGCTATTTCTTGAGGGCCCCGAGTGGTAGCACCATTAAAATTGAGTACTGAGGGAGGGGATTTATTGGGCTTGCCAGTGAGGTTGTTTATGTTCTCCCAGAATTTTTTGCCATTTCCCCAGGAGTTAGAGAATTGGTCTTGGAAGTGGGTAAGTTTGGCAAGGTTTAGTAGCCTGCGCTACGTGCCAGAGGTGGTCACAGGAAGCCATGAGGCTTAGGAGGGGTGCAGTAATCCAGGGTCTGCTGGCTGACTTAAACTTCTGTTTTTGCAAGTCAGCAAAGATATCACATGCTTTGTTAAAAAGGAAGATGAAATGCCCTAGTGCAAGGTCAACACTTGTTGCTGTGTCAATTAGTGACCAGTTGCACATATGAAGGTATTCTTGAAACTGCTCAAGTTGCCCTCGCCTAAGTGCTCACTGGTAGGACAGTTTATTAGGGTGTTTGGGATGCTGGCATGACCACTGACACATGATTGGGGAGTGGTCGCTGAGGGAGTTGGGAAGAACCTGGGTGTCCTTAATTCTTTCCGGGTGGTTGGTGAAAATGATGTCTAATAGGGTGTGGGTACCACTTTTGTAGTTTAGTCTAGTAGGGGATTGAACCAGTTATGTGAGGCCAACGGCTGCAGCAACATACTTAAAAGGGACAGTCTCAGGTGCTTGCCAATTGATACTGAAATCTGCAAGGGTAACAACTTCAGAGCAACTGGGTAATCTAGTAATATTGTCCATGACAGTGTCAAAGCCAGTAGCTATGTTCCCCTGGTGGGATATAAACTGTCAGAAACAGTGAGCAACTTCCCTTCGTGACCCAGGGTTACTTTGCCTGCAATAGCCTAGCACTATTCCCAGCGGACAATGTTGGAAGGGCATGTTTCTGTAGAGTATGAGAAGTGAATGGCACAGCAGCGCCCCCCCCCCTTTTTCACCAAGACGATCCGCTCTGAAGAGAGTAGATCCTATGCGGGCAGTGGCGGAGTCAGGTGTTTTGGGGGAGAGCCAGGCTTCAGCAACGGCTAGGATGTCAGGCTTGTGCTGTTGTACCCAGTCTTGCAGCAGATCTAGATTTGGAAGTAGACTACAGATGTTGAGGAAAGCAATCTTAAGACCATTACAGTTAGAATGTTTAATGTGTGTTTGCTGCAGAAGGCCAGGGTTGGGGTTACCAGAGAGAAGCAGGAGTAGAAGGGATTGGCAGATTAGCATGAGCTTCAGCAGTTCAGGTTTGAGGATAACAGGATGTTTTGGAACAGATTCAGATGATAGGGACAGGGGGAGTGAGGCAAAGGTGAGACTACAGAGTTAGGGCAGGGCTAGAGCACACATTGACAATCAGGCACGTAGGCGCTGGAAGGTGTGTTGTGCTAAAACTTAAGGTGCATGAAGGCAGTGTCCATTAGAACAGGAGTGGAGGCTAGTTGTGGCAGCAAGACAGAGTCACTGGGGATATTAAGTACCAGCTGGACAAGTGTGTGAAGGTATGCTGTGGGCCACATCACTGACCAGGAGCCTATCCAAGGAAGTTAGGAATTTCAGTGTGCAAGTTTGATTTGTGGGGTGAGGAAGTATTTATCCGCTTATTCCCACCTGTAATATTTGTAAATTCAGTAGCTCATCTTATCTAATTTTGTAAATATGATTACAATTACCCTGTATTGTTCTGTTATGCGTACTAAACCCCTCCCCCAGGGCACACAGAAACAAGTAGACAGTCCACTCAGTGTGGCCTTACAGTCGAGTGATAAACAAACATAGCTTTGTTACCTACCTGAAGACTGACAGAATCCGGCACTAGCAGTGTTCTTGAAGTTTTCTGTGACGGGCTTTATCTTCTGTTCATCGCTACTTCCATCCGCTGCTGAATCCGGGTTATTATTCTCTTCATCCATGCCCTCGGAATCTGAATCTGAAGAAGACTCTTTCACCCCTTTCTTGACATTCTTCTTTACCTTCTTTTCTTTGGGATTACTACTTTTACATTCCCGAGATGTAGAATTTTTAGTCTGTACTTCATCTTTGAAAGAAGCCTCATCTTCCTCCACCTCCTCCTCCGTTTTGGTCTTTCTCTTGTTCTTTTTTGCTGCACTTAACTTACTTAAATTCTTCATTTCTTTTTCTAAGTCGGAGTCATAGTTCGAAGAGTCTGAATGTCTCCGCTGCCTCTTTTTTTCTATTGAAGAACTTTTACTGGGTTTGCATTTCTTTCCATCTAAGTCAGATCCAGAAGAGGAGCTTTTTCTTTTTCGCTTTCCTGTTTCTGCTGGTGACTCTTCCTTTCTTGGACTTAATGACCTCCTGTTAATGACTTCCTCGGCCTCATCTCTGCTATCTGCTTCTGAGGAACTATGGCTCATACCGGCTGCTAGTTTTAAGACCTCTGGAACCTCTTCAGAATCTGATGACTCTTCTGTTACTTTCAAGTTCTGTGAATGCCTAGAATCAGACTTTGTATTAGTTTTTGTTGAAGATTCTGACGATGCTATCCTTTTTTTCCCCTTCTTTGATTGTGCCACTGATCGTGGTTTGGCTTTGATATCATCAGCATCACTATTACTCTCCTCTTCTGAACTAGACACATTGGTGTTTGCATCAGCTTGCCGCCGTAAAGGTGTTGTCTTTATACGCGGGGATCTCCGGAGGTCAGAATCATCTACTGGTTCAGTAGAACCATGTTCAGACACCAATTCGTCATTACACTTATGATTTTCCTTGACAGAAGAATTGGTTTTGCCTTTCTTGGACATTTTGCTTAATACTTTTTTCTCATCCGCCTGTTCCAGCTCCGTTTCTTTCTCACTGCTTTCTCCTCTTTTGATGGGAGAATCTGAGAGAGAAACTGAAGTCAACTTAACAAAAAGCTCCTTGGTTACTCTGATGGGACTTTTTACTTTGCTACCACTGTTTATTGAAGTTTTAGCAGGAGTGCAGTGCTTCTCTTTCACTCCCTCAGATTCATTCTCTTCTGCCAATTTGCTACTACCTACTTCATCTAGTGTGCTTTGAACATCCATGGTGGAATCTGCATTTTCAAATATATCTTCCGGCACAGATGAAGGAACAGATACTATATCCATATCTAAAGCCTCAGAATTATTGACCAGTTCAAATTTAGTTTCTGTCTCACTCTCAGACTTCTTAGCTGCAGTAACTGATTTCTCATGTCCTACTACATTTTTGTTATTATCCTTTATCATACAATCCACTGTTTTGTCCAGTACATCATGGTCCTCTCCAACTTTAGAGTTTTTAATGGGAATAGAGTTTTCTTTATCCTTTCCTTTAGTTTCTTTTTTTTCTGTAACATTTTCCTTTTCAGCACAGTTAGGTGTGATTTCTTTGTTCCTCTCCTGCTCAATCTCCCGATCCACGGCTTCTTCCAATGCTAATTGCGCCTGTTTAAGGTCTGCCAATACAGACTTAAAAGCTTTCAATTGCCTTAGTCTTTGAGTCTTGTTATCAGTCTTTTCAACTTCCCGCTTCAAAAAATTAACAAAGCTAGCATTCAGGTTTGTCGTTGTTTCCACCAGTTTCTTTGCTTTTTTTAGTAATTCTTTTGGTACCATTAGTGCTTTGTATGAATAGGTAATTGACCTTATGTGATCAGAACTTTCATCCTGACCATTGCAATTTAAACTGGATTTCTTCTGAGAATTTCTGTGTGTATGGTCTTCCAGTTTGTTTTTGTCATTTTCAGTTCTTGCTTTCTTTTTGTGTTGGTTCCACAATTGTTCTAAGTTCTCAAACACACTATCACAAGCTGTGACCAGGTCCAATATGGGTTCTGGGAGGCAAATATAGCAATACCACTTGCTGTTTTCATCCATTATACTGGAAAGCTCCCTTCGGCCCAAATTGCTCAATATGCATTTTTTGCAAAAGGCATTGTGACAAAAGTCACAGCAGATTAAATTTCCTCCTTCAGCACACCATCTAAAAAAAATCAACAGCAGTCACTTAAAGCTTGGTTTTGCAATCTTTTAAACATTCATGCAATATACAATACAAAAAATGAAGTTCATGCAAGCCATCCATATCTGTTACAGATGAATAAATGAAAGCAGTTGAATTTTGAAAGTACACAAACCCCAATTTGAACATGCCATCTACACTAGTTTAAACTGTATGTGTTACAAATTAAGAACATAATCTGATGTTGGGGTGAATACTAAAAATTCAAATTTGGTAGTCCATCTCGTGGTCTGGTATATTCAGTCTCTCAAACACAGCAGTGTTAAGAGGTTAAACTGCAGAGCAAGGCCTACATAGAGGAACAGTACTTCAGCTGAAATACCATTATGATGAAAAAGGTTCATCACCTTGAAAACTGGTAAGCAAAACATGAATTTTGGGCCTTGTCTAGATTAGTGTACCATATGTAGTAAAAGCAACAACTGGCCCAAACAGAGCTGTTAACGGCCAGCTCTATGATCTGATCATTAAGGTGCCCCAGGGAGAAGAATCATTCCACAAGGAAACTCACCTAGTTCCACCTCCATTTTAAGTGTAAAGTGGATGGGCATGAACCTCAATACCCAGCATAAAGCCTTCTTCTACTGGCAGAATACTAGGTTTCAGTTTTTTGGATGCCAGCCTTGGCAGTGGGCATTGATGAGAGGGTGCAGAAGCATCTGTTGCAATTTGGCTCTACTTGCTACATACTGCATATTTATTTTAATTACCCTTATGTATATGGATTGCACAAATTGCTACTAACGTTCACATGCAAACTGCTGTTCTGCGTGCTGATGTACCGCACGTTTCTCTACTTATCCGCACCCCCTTCTGGGCCCAGGCTGGACATCAAAGAGATTTACTGGACCACAGCACCTACCCAGTCAACAAATACATACGTACATATTAGAAATACAATAATAAAAAGTGATTTAGGCTTTGGCAATATGACAAAAAAGCTGAAAAAATGAAGCTGTTTATCAGCACTATTTAATGTTGACGTGCTTCTTTAAAAAGCAACTGACACCTCTAGGACAACTCTTAGAAACATAACATTCAGACAAAATATAGCTTACCACTGCAGTATTTGCAGAATTGGTTCCCTCTTGATTATTACTGAAGAGTTGCGGACACCTCTGGGAAAGCATACTTAAAGAGCACCTTTCTTGGTGCTGAAAAGCAGAAACAGGAACTCCATCTCAGTGGGAGTTCCTCCATAAGATTTAAAAACTGTTTCTAGTAGCATCCAAAGGAATGTAAGGGATCGTAATTGGGCTAGGTACTAATTACCGACACAATTCTGCCTGACCCACATAATGCCAACAGGTACTTGATGCTCACTTCTGAAATCTTGACAGCTATACGAATATACCATATTACAGAGACAGATGCAGGCTGTAGTTGTGCTTCTCATGCTGTCATATTCCAGGCTGCAAAATAAAAAAAACTTGAATAAAATAATTCGGCTCTGTTTAAATCCTGCATCATTCATCCTGATGTTGTTTCCACGATCGAAGCAGGATTAAAACAGAACCCAATAAATATCTGTACTACTTTCCCAGATCGAAGCAGGATTATGGCACGGTTTAATTTTGCAGCCCGGAACATGACAGCATGAGTAGCGCAACCACAGCCTGCATTTGCACAACAACAACCTGCATCAGAATACATCTGTCAATTTCATGTAACCCCTTACCATTTAACAACCCTGCATTGATCTCCGTCTGCAAAAGTATACCCTGCATTACATTCCAGCCCTGCTTCGGTCTGAGAAACACGTAAAAATATTCGGTTTGGTTAAAAGCAAGATTTACCAGGTGTGGTCTGATTTGCTGTGCGCAATGGCAGACAGATTCAGGATTTCAAATGCAGCCTGTACTTACTGTGCACAGTAAATACAGGTTACTCACCTGTAACAGGAGTTCTAGGAATGGTATATGTTGTTCATCCACACTCATTGGCAGTATCCTTGCCGCTTTAAATCTGGCCGGAAGGTCTTCAAGCTTGCTCCTCCCACCCACCCGGGTGGTATAACTCTCGGCTCCGCCCATGGCGTAGTCTGGCCCGCTGGAAGCTCAGGTTGTGCGTCGGCCGGGAGGAGCGGGTGGGGTAGTGGATGAACAATATATACCATTCCTAGAACTCCTGTTACAGGTGAGTAACCTGTATTTCTAGGGACATAGATATGTTGTTCATCCACACTCATTGGCAGACTCCTAGCAGTTCTCCGGGAGGAGGGAGGCAAGACACACCCCACACCCCACATACTTACTTGGGAAAGAGAGACTGGAGAACCGAGGCCCCAAAACCAGCATCCCGCGTGACTCAAGGTCATGGTAGTGGGTAATGAAGGTGTTTGCTGACTTCCAGGTAGCAGCCCTGCAGATTTCTGGATAGGGACGCCCTGGAAGCAGCCACTGCTTGCAGCAGTATGGCGGGTAGAATGAGCTCTTATCCTCTGGGAGGCTCCATGCCCGCTACAACATAGCAGAGATCTATGCAGGAGGTTACCCACCTGCTTATCGTCCTGTTGGCTGCAGGTCTGCCAGATGCGGCTTCAGCGTAGGTGACAAACAGCTGGCGAACCTCTCCCGAATTTCAGCCGTATGCGCTCCTTATAATAAGCTAGCTCTTCTAGGATCCAGAGTATGGAGCCTATATTCGGCCTCCGAGGTGTGATTGGGGTAGAACACCGCAGAGTCAACACTCTGGTTAAGGTGAAACCCGACACCACCTTCGGAAGGAATTTCTGGTGGGGAAGCAGGACAACCTTGTCCCTGTGGAAGACCAGGTAAGGAGACTCGATGGAAAGCGCCTGGAGCTCTCCCATCCTTCTGGCTGACGTGATAGCCACCAAGAAGGCGGTCTTCCACGACAGGTGAGAGAGAGAACACCTGTCGCATAGGTTCGAATGGCTTCACCCATAGAGCTTGCCAGTACCAGCAGTAGATCCCACGGAGGTGGGGGTTCCCGACTGAGGGGAATGTGACTCAAGCCCTTTGAAAAAGCGCCAGACCACTCCTTCTCCTGCGCCACCGACTGCTTCCCCGGCCCGCGCCTGCAAGCAGAGATGGCTGCCAGGTGCACCCTTAGGGTCGTCGACCTAAGCCCTTGACTAGAAAGGGACCATAAATAGTCCAAGATGCTTGCCAAGGAACAGGAGGAAGGGTCCAAGCCCTTGCCCTGACACCAAATGGAAAACCTTTTCCATTTGAAGGCATAGCATTTTCTGGTCGACTCCTTAGGACGCCTCAACTACATTGAGGACCTCGTCGGAAAGACCCAAGGCCTGGAACTCTAGCCGCTCAGGAACCAGGCCGTCAGGTGCAGGGATTGAAGGTCCGGATGGAACACCTTCCCCTGATTGACTGAGAGCAGGTCCGGCGAGCTGGAAGCTGCCGCGGAGTCCTGGAGCTGAGACTGAGGAGATCTGGGTACCAGAACTGGCGAGGCCAGTCTGGGGCTATCAGAATCACCTGCGCCTTGTCCCTCCTCGCCTTGAGAAGCACCTTGTGGATCAAGGGAAATGGGGGAAAGGCGTAAAAAAGGCCCGGGGTCCATTGCCTCGAAGGCATCCCCTGCAGCGAGCCCTGCTGAGGCGGGCGGCATGAACAGACTCAGCTGCAGCTCTCCATGGAGGCAAACAGGTCCACCTGAGGTGTGCCCCAAAGGAGAACAGATGCTGTACTACCTCCGGCAGGAGAGACCACTCGTGGGATGCAGCCCTATCCGGCTCCAGGGCATCGGCCAGGGTGTTGGAGGCTCCTGCCATGTAGAATGGCTGAGATCCGCCTCCAGGCTGTACAGTGACCAAATGCGGGCTTCCTTGCATAGAAGCATGGGCAGCGCCCGCCCTGGCGGTTTAGATAATACATGGTCGTGGTATTGTCCGTCTGGACTCGGACCACTTGACCCCGGAGGAACGGAGCAAAGGCGGTGAGAGCTAGGCGGACCGCCTGGAGCTCCAGCAGGTTGATGTGGCATCGACTCCCGGGGACCAGAGGCCATGAGCCCGGTGTCTCCCCAGATGGGCACCCCAACCCATCAGAGAGGCATCGTCGACAGAGAGACCGTCGGCTCGGGCGGACGAACAGGGATGCCCTCCTGCAAATGATCTGAACGGTCCACCACTGGAGAGCATTCCACATCCCCTGTGTCACCGACACAAGCTGGTCCAAGGGATCGTAGCGTTGCAGACCACTGGCTGGCCAGTCCCACTGAAGGGGACGATGTTCCAGCGGACCAACGGACCACGCTGGTACAGGCCGCCATGAGACCCAGGAGGCGCAGGAAGTCCCGGCAGGGCGAATTGCCCAACCAGAAATGATCGGGCAAAGGAGGAAAGAACCTCGGCCCTGTCCGCTGGAGCCTGCGCCTGGCTCAAGAGAGCCGAGCTGCGCCCGATGAATAAAAATCACCTGCTCGCCTCGAGTCTCGACTTGGCCTCGTTGATAAGGAGGCCCAGTTGAGAGCAGACCTGGAGGGCCAGATCTCTGGACCACTCCGCCTCCTTCCTGGAGGGAGCTGCTATCAGCCAGTCGCCCAGGTAAGGGTACACCCGACCTCGGGCCCAAGAGGGAATGCTGTCACCACTGCAATGCATTTGTGAAGACCCTGGGAGCTGGAGACAAGCCGAAGGGCATGGCTTGAATCAAGAGAGATCCTTCTGCTCGGAGCGAAGGAATCTCTGGTGAGACAGGACGGATAGGGACGTGAAAACCGTCCTGCAAGTCCAGAGAGCAGAACCACACGCCGCGTCCAAGGATGGTATTATCTGAGCCAGAGTGACCATCCTGAAGGTTCGAGACCTTAGGAACTTGTTTAGGTCGTGTAGGTGAAATGGGGCGCCAGCCCCTGTCCGCTTCGAACCAGGAAGTACCTGGACACAAACCCTGGGTCTGAAGGAGGGTCCACCACCTCTTACCACCTCCTTCTGGAGGAGGAGAGTGATGTCGGCTCGACGAGCCGCCAGTGAGGCTGGGGATCCGAAGCCCCGAGGCGGCCGGCTCTGAAGGTGGTGCCTGCTCGAATTCCAGAGGCAGGCCTCTCCCACCACCTCCAAGACCCACCTGTCCGTGGTAACAGCGGACCAGGCGGAACAGTGCGGAGCCGTCCCCAGGGGGACCCAGGGGAGAGGTGACGGGGATGGGGGCGACACCCTCAGCCGTCACCAGGCAGGCTTGGAGGAGGGACGGCCGAGGGACCTCCTGGGCCTTTCCTCCCCTGCCTCCTGTTAGAAGCCGGTCAGCTTGGGTTTGGGATGCCAAGGCCGAGCCTGCTGGCCCTGACGTTGCTGGGCCGGGCGCCGGGGCACAGAAGGACCAGAAGGGCTTAGGCTGTGGTTTCGGCCTTTGTCCTTCTGGAGCGGAAGAGACCGAGTCCAAGGTGGCATTGACTTCGATCCTCTGCAGGTGACCTTCCACCCCAGGGCCAAGAGGTCAGTCCCCAAAAGGGAACATCCGCCAACTTGTGCTGGGTATCCAGTAAAGGTGGATATCCTCAGCCAAGCCGACCGAGCCAGCCACTGCCGCCACCGATCTAGCACACATGAGTCCCCTACATCCAAAGCAGTCTGAGCTGCTGTTTGGCCACTGCCCTTGCCCTGGTCCCGCACCTGCTTAACCGTAGTCTGCAGATCGGCGGGAAGATGAGGATGACCTCATCCAGGAGCCCAACAGGGCATGAGAAAAATGTGCCATGAGGACGGCCGAACTGGCCTGACGAGGCCGAGAGAGGGACGTAGCGTAGACTTTTAGCCCGACATAGTCCAATTTCTTGGACTCTTGTCAGGAGGTTTGTCCACATCCTGTGCCATGCCGGGCGCCGAAAACGCTGTCGGTAACCAACCCTCAGCAGAGGGGTGTTCAAAACCGGACAAGGAACCGTAGGACCGGATACTTCCTGGCCATCCTGGCCGAAGGCGCAGGGCAGGAAGCAGGTGTGCCAAAGTTCCAGTGCGCGACCCACTATGGCCTCGGCCACGGAAGAGGCCTCCGTCGGAATCCCTCGGTCCAGAATCTCCATGAGGGGATACCTGGCCCGCTTGAAGCGGGTTCGAGCTCCATCCCGGTAGACTCCGAGATGAGCAAGCAGTCCTAGGAAAAGAGACGGGCTATAGTCCATTGACTGACCTCCTGAAGACTCAAGTCCAGTCGCTGGAGAAGAAGGAGGAATCGATCGGACTCGGAAGAGTCCTCGAAGAGCTGCCTCTGGCCTGAGCCACCCTTCACCTGCCGAGGTCGGTCGAGTGAGGGTAACTGACAGCCGATGGGAAACCTCAGCCGACCGGAGAATCCTTGGTCGAGCCCCAATTGTGGCTGTGGAGGCGGAGGTTCCACGGAATCAGTGGAGCAACTGGTTTGGCAGAACAACCCGGCCTGGGTATGGGCTCCTCGGACAAGTCGGGGTTGTGTCTAGAGCACGTTCGGTGACAGCCACTTAATGGCGGAAGGCGCGAGTCGGCTTATTCCCCGCCAGGAGGAGCTGTTGCAACATAAGGTCCTCGTACCGTCGGCGTAATTTACGCCGAAGCCTCCCCTCATCCGAGGAGGAGGACGAGGACGAGCGGCGACGCCGCTTACCGCGGTGCCGAGACCGAGACCGCCGATGACGGTGGGAACGGCTGGACCGCGAAGAGGTCCGAGACCGAGACCGAGAGTCCCGGAATTTCCGGGGTCGGTGCGGGGAGGTGTCGGCCGGAACCGGCACTCCCTTCGGCTCGGAAGGTCCATCCGAGGGCTCCGGAACCGGAGGCACAGGCGAGCCCACGGGATCCTCAACTCCTCCCGGGGGAGCAGGGGAGAGGGGAATCTCGGCTGCTAAAAGCGACAGCCGTCCAATGGGTCGAGAAAATCTCGACTTCATCAGTGGGAGTCTCGGTCAACTGACCTGAGCGGAACACCGTGAGGCCAGTGGCGGCTGAGCGATCGACCCGAAGCCGGACGGTCGGCGGCGAGAGGACCTTTCCGCTCCCAAGGCGTCGGCAGAGGACTTACCCTTGTCCCTCTTTTTGGACCGAGAATAAGGTCCAGCAGGCAGAGCCCTTCTCCTTTAGTGGAGAGGGACAGACAAAACTCCTTAAAGGAAGCCGTGGAGAAAGAACCCAGAGAGGCGGGATAAATGCGGCCGAGGAAAGATCTGACCAGCGCCGCCTCCTCTTGAGGCGACCATCCGCTGAGCTGATCCACGCCAGGAAGCCGCCGCCGCGGACACCGCCAACCCGGGCCTCCTTGGACTTCACCGGAGGGCGCTTCGGGACGGCCCAGTTGCACCGGACAGCACGGTCTTCGAGGACGTACGAGAAAGATGAGCACAGGTCGCAAGCCCGCGGGTCGTGCTCAAGGCCTAAGCAGTAGACACACGTGGAGTGGATCCGTCCGAGACATCTTCTGCCCGCATGGGCATCTCTCAAAACTGGAGTCGATTTGTCCATCGCCACGGCCCTTGAGGATCGAAGACTAAAGTCTTTTGCAAAATATTATTTTTTAAATCCATGAAAGCGGAGAAATAGGAACCAGTGCATAGCGCGGAAGCGTTAGAGGGAACCTGAGCTTCAAGCGTAAGGAAGATCTCGCGTCATGGGGAGCCGAGTTATACCACCCGGGTGGGTGGGAGGAGCAAGCTTGAAGACCTTCCGGCAAGATTTAAAGCGGCAAGGATACTGCCAATGAGTGTGGATGAACAACATATCCATGTCCCTAGAAATGTGTTGTACTTCAGACGGGCATATAGCAATACAGGATTTTGACAGACGGGCTCATGATAATGCGGGTTTTTGACAGATGGAATTTTAATCGCATCGGGCTTTCGGAGTCTGGTTTACCTTTGCCAGTAATTAGTATGGATCCCTCATAATTTGACCAAGGAGCTGGCCACATAATCCCATTCAATTTTCTGACTTGCTGCTCCTCCCCTGTACTTATTTTTATTCTTTGGTAACCAGATAAAGCCCACTAGTCTCAGGTGCCTGTTTTCAGGGGTGACCCGGGAGCACTGGGAAAGTTAAGTTACTTGCTCAGAGTCACACAGTATGCAAGTGGAGGCTGTGAGAATCAAATCCGTGTCTGTACCAAGCTCATTCACAACTTGTTACTCTAAACTCTAGGCTATACTGTTAGCCCCAACATTATGCGATGTCTTTTTAAAGCAGATTTACGGATTGTAAAATCAGGTTTTGGAATCAACTTATGCCAGGGTTCAACTAACAAGAACTTTGTTAAACACCAAACCCGACTCAAAATCAGAAAATCAGCTTTAAAAAAACAAAACACTTCATTCAAGGGAATGAAGTGCACCCCTTGCTCTCCCTATAAAGGCAAGTCGGAAGCAGAAAGCGATCATGTGGCCAGCTCCTCAAGGGAAGTTTACGATCCTTTCTCTTCCTTTGGGGCTACTAAAAGCATATTTAAACATTATGGCAGAGCTTGCATGAGGTAGGGGAGCTCCCTGGTCCTGCTTTTTAACAAATAAAATGCAGGAAAGGTTCTCTTTAAAGGAGAAAGTACAGTTACGCAAGAACTTACCGTAACAGTAGATCTTCGAGAACAGCTCTTGCAGCAGGTTACACCATTAGGACTGAAGCCGGCAGGCATCAGGACCCACGGAAAAATTCTAGCTAGCTATCTTCAGCAGGGACCGCCCCGGCCGCCGGTCCCGCCTCCGGCGTCGAGTCGTGGTACATAAGGCGGTCCATAGATTCCCCAGTTCTCCGCCGGAGACTCCGGCCGCAGGATGACATCAGAGTGGGAGACTGAGGATCCACCGTCAGAAGATAATAATGGAGAAAATCCCAACATGAAAAGGCAAAGCCATGCCTCCTCCAAGGGGGAAGGTGGGCGGGAAGGTACCTGCTGCAAGAGCTGTTCTCGAAGATCTACTGTTACGGTAAGTTCTTACGTAACTGTACTATCTCACTTCAAGACACAGCTCTTGCAGCAGGTTACACCATTAGGACTGATTCCCAAGCAGTGACGCTGCCAGAAATTCCGGGAGGAGGAAAATAGAAAGTACATTCCAGGTCCTGAACCTAGGACAGGAGACCCTGTAGCACCGCAAGGCCGAAACCAGCCCTTCGCCGAGGCGTGTCAAACTATAATGCCTGATAAGGTATGCACAGAGCTCCAAGTGGCTGCAGCACAAATAGCAGAGGTGGAGACGTTTCTGAGTGCTGCAAGGATGTGCCACACCCCTAGCAGAATGACCCCGGACAGAGCCCGGATGGGGCTTTTGTTTTAAATCATAACAGTAGGAAATACACTGGACAAGCCAGCGAGATAGAGACTGTTTGGATACTGATTGGCCCATCATTCTCTCAGAGAAGGAAACAAAAAGCTGTTCAGAACTACGAGAGGGTTTAGTTCTGTTGAGGTAATACCTCAGGCTGCGGTGAACACCCAGGGTGTGGAGCAAAGCCTCTCCTCTATTTGAATAACTCGGGAAGTAGACCGGAAGGTCAATATCTTGGTTTAGAGAGAGTGAAGAGACCACCTTAGGTAAAAACTTAGGATTCGTCCTCAGGGATACTCTGTCCCGGTGGAAAACTAAATAAAGCTCTTTGCACATGAGAGCGTGAAGCTCAGAAATCCTTCTCGCTGAAGTAACAGCAACTAAAAATAACGTTTTCCACGACGAAGCGTAGCTGTAATCCACGGCAGGTTCAAAGGGAGGGGCGTGAGCTGTTCCAGGACAAAGAGCAGATCCCATGGAAGCACAGGGTCCCTAATGGGGGCCTAAGATGTAACTCTCCCTAAGAAATTCCCGAGGCGTCAATTGAGAGCTAAATGCGCTGTCCCACAGTGGTGATAGGCAGAAATGGCACAGAGGTGCACCTTAATAGAGGAGTAGGCTAGGCCTGAATGAAAAAGGGAGAGGAGGTAATCCAACACTACTCCCACAGGACAACCTAAAGGTGAAAGATCACGAGCTCGTGACCATAAACAAAAACGGCGCCATTTCATGGCGTACGTCTCATGCGTTGCCGGCTTTCTGGCTGCAGAAAAAGCCTCTGCAACCTCTTGCGAGACCCCGTGGCGTAAGATGGCTATGTCTCTAGGAGCCAAGCATGCAGGTTCAGAGGCGTGGAGTCCGGATGGACTAATGAACCTTTCTCCTGAGACAGGAGGTGGGAGCTGGCAGCAGCGGAGAGGTTCCCAAGATAGCTGCACCAACAAAGGGAACCAGATCTGTCTGGGCCAGAATGGGGCCACCAGGATCATGAGTGCGTGCTCCCTGCGCAGTTTGAGAAGAACTCTCTGGATCAACGGGAAGGGAGGGAAAGCGTAGAGGAATCTGTTCGCCCAGGAGAGGGATAACGCGTCTCGCCAGAAAACACCAGGCCCTGGATCTAGCGAGCAAAAATTGGGCAGTTTTGCATTGGATGGGGATGCGAACAAGTCTAGTTCTGGAATTCCCCATCGAAGAAACAGATCCTCTGCTACCTCTTGAAGAAGTTCCCACTCGTGGACTCTGGCCTGGGAGCGACTCAGGCCGTCTGCGATCGTGTTGTCCACCCCGGGAACGTGCACAGTGATCAGATTTGCGCCGTGTCCGATTACCCAATCCCACACCCTCATGGCCTCCCTGCAAAGGGGGTAAGAGTGTGCGCCTCCTTGTTTGTTGAGGTAATACATCACTGCCGTGTTGTCTGTCTGAAGCAGAAGAGTACGGTGGGATTAGTGACTGAAAAGCCTGCAGGGCATAGAGAACGCGCCCTCATCTCTAGGACACTGATATGGAGATGAGCTCCAACGAGGTCCACGTAGCCTGGGGCGTTACCCGTCCAGTGTCTACCCAAGACCCGGCGTCTGTGGTGAGGTTACCTCTGGGGATGGCGCTACAAGCGGGACACCCTTGGAGAGCGACCCTGGGACTAGCCACCACTGCCAGTCTCTGATCACTGAGTTCGTGATCCTGACCGGATGCTGCAAGTGGTCTTGCCTTTGATCCCATTGCACTTTGAGCATCCACTGGGTTACCCGCATGTGGAGCCTTGCGAAAGGGACGGTAGGAATGGCCGCAGCCATGTGTCCGAGCAAGCGAAGGACCGACCTGGCAGGTACAGTCTTGTTCGACGACAAATCCCTTATGAGGGATCTGATGTGCTCCGCTCTGTCGCCCGGAAGAAAAGCTCTTCCCTGAACAGTATCTAGGACTGCGCCTATAAACTGCACTTTCTGCGACGGTACCAGGAGAGACTTCTCGTAATTTATGAGAATGCCCAGAGATTGGAACAAGTTCTGGGTGCTCTGGACCGCAAGTAACAGCGCTTCTCTGGAGGCGGCCATGAGAAGCCAGTCGTCGAGGTACGGGAACACATAGTGGCCCTGTCTCCTCAGAGATGCTGCCACGACTGCCATGCACTTGGTAAAGACCCTTGGTGTGGATGACAGGCCGAGCGGAAGAGCTCGGAACTGAAAGTGGTGGTCGAGAAACTCGAAGCGCAGGAACCTCTGGTGCACTTGGGCTATGGGGATATGCAGGTATGCGTCCTGCATGTCTAGGGACACTAAAAAGGCTTCTTGTTTCAGCATGGGAATAAGGCCCGGAAGAGTCACCATGCGGAATCTTTTGTAGGCGACCGACACATTGAGGTCACTGAGGTCCAGAATCGGACGGAGGTCCCCTGATTTCTTGGGAACCAGGAAGAAGTGGGAATAATATCCTCGTCCTCTCTGGTTCTCCGGGACGTACTCTATCGCTCCCTTTCTTAGGAGCGCGAGTAACTCTTGCCAGATCAAACTTTTGTGCTGACCCGGATACTGGGAGAGCAAAGGAGGCCTCGGTGGCTTTTCTGCGAATTCTATAAAGTGGCCTAGACTGACCACTGCAGAACCCACCTGTCGGTGGTATGGCCTGCCATCCCGGCAGGAAGTTCGCAATCGACCCCGACCATGATTTCCCGTTGATCCTGAGGGCGGGGCGGAAAGAGTCAGAGCTGTGGCAGCAGATGGGCCCGCTGGCTGGGTCGGCCTAGGGGAACGCTGACCTCGGCTGGCGGGCTGTTTTCCCTGGGTTCTCCGGAAACCGGAGCCCCTCTGATGTGTAGCAGAGCGGGGCTGCTGCCTCTGTGTCCGCCCACAAAAACGGCTTTGGTTCCTACGAAAGGAACCAAGCTTGGGTCGGTACATGGCTTGAACCGACCTTACCACCTTCCCGGCCTCTTGAAGTTTGGTAATGATCTTCTCGGAAGGATTACAAAATAAAACTTCTCCCTCGAGCGGAGCGTCCATAATGTTTTTCTGGACATCCGGGGTAAAGCCGGAGACACGTAACCAGGAGTGTCTCCGGAGGCATACGCCAGAAGCTGCTACTCGGGCCGATGAGTCTGCAGAGTCGTTCACGGCTCGAAGCACTTGGGTCCCCACGTCTGAACCCGTACGGAGGAGCTGGAGCATCTCCTCCTTCTGCTCACCTTCCGGCAGCTTTTCAGCCGCCTCCAGACCCTGTTCCCACAAAGCGTTCTGGAATTGAACCATGTGGGTCAGGTAGTTCAAGTATCTGATGGCGCAAGTAGCGGAAGCGTACGTGCGCCTGCCCAGAGCGTCCAACTGTCTGGGTCCGGTGGCAGGGTGCTCAGATGTTGCGGCCTCTGTGACCGGTCATGTGAGGCTGTGATGACCAGAGAGTCGGCCTGAGGCTGCTGTGTCAGGTACTGGTCATCATAGAGCCTTGTACAGGCGATCAGCTTTCTTTGGCACCGCCAGGAAGCGAATGGGCGCTTCCATCGCTGCCTTGGTGGCGTCCACGAAAGTGTCCACCAAGGGTGGAACCACACAGGCTTGGGGTCCTTCTGCCTAAGATATTTGGCAAGGCATATCCTTCCGGGGTCTAGTTCTTCTGCATCCCATCCAATGTTCTCCTGGATATGTCGCATAATATCCATGAACGAAGGGTCATCCAGAGGAGATCTCGGCGTCTCACGTGGGTCCGGAGAAGGGATGGAGAGAGGAGATGGGGATCTAGAGGAAGAGTAGACTGATCCCGTGTACTCCGTCAACGGCGAACGTCGGTGTCTCCTGGACCTCTTGGGGCTGGGTGATCCAGAAGAGGATTTCGACGGAGGTCTCCATTTTTCTGATCTTCCCCTGGGAGAGGATCTAGGCTCCCGGGGGGGAGTTAAGCGGCCTGCCGACCCCGAAGGTGAAGGGGGGGCCGGCACCGGAGGAGGAGGAGGGGGAGGAGGAGGAGTGGTGGGGGCCATGTCCCTCTTAATGGTGTCCCACCAGTAAGTGAAGAGATCCTTCACTTCTGCTAAAGAAAGTCCCGACGACAGCCCAGGCGCGGTGGGCAGTCGTCAGGTCACGGCGTCGGCTCCACAGGGGCCTCGGGTAAAGGCGAGGGGGCCCTAGGAGTTTCCGTGAGGCCGGGGTCGCCCGTCTGTTCCTCGGGCTGCGTTGAGTCCTCCTCAGTCAACGTTTCCTGACCGACGTCGGTCGGAGGCGTACGAGCCCTCTTCTCAGGAGGAACAGACGTCAGTCCCCCAACCGGCGTCCGCTGGGATGATTTGGCCGACGATGGCGTCCAGCCCGGCGGCTCCAGGAGGAATGACGACGGCCGACGCGCGGTCGAGCCGGCGTCGGGTACACAGGTCTCTTCAACGGTGTGAGCTCCAAAGTTTTGCAAGGAAGCACAGAAGACGACCGGACGTCGGGTGCCGAAGGGCGGGAACCCGACTTATGGTGATGGCGCTCCCCGGACTTCACCAAGGCCTTGGAAGAAGAAGGACGACGGCCTGGCGGACTTGGCCTGAGAAGGAGGCTTTCTTACCGCAACCGGGGGAGGCTGAGAGCTGGCCCTGGAAGGAGAGCGGTCGGACTGAGAGCGGAGCTGCGGGACTCCGAAGCCCTGGTGAGGGACCTGGAAGGGCCTTCTCCCTTCTTTTCTCCGGCGTGCTTGTGGGGGTTGGACGGCGATTCCCCTTGGAGGACATGGTCTTCAATTTCTCCTCCAACAAAAAGCCTGGAGAGCCTCAGGCGTCAGATCCTGGTTCGGCTGTTGAACCCCTGGCAGAGCGAACAGGCCGGTATCGTGGTCTGGGCCCAGGCACCTGGCGCGGGCCGTGGGGGTCCTTGAGGGGATCTGTTTCCCATAAACACACTTGGAGGGATGACCGGGTCGGAGGACATCAGCAACAATCTTGCTTGAAGAAAAGATTTCCCCGGAGAAGCTCTGAACCACCGCGTCGTCGCTGAGCTGAAACCGAAGGGTCGAGACATGCAAGTCGGGCGAAGAATTGGGAATCTGGCGACCGCCTTATGTACCACGCCTGACGCCGGAGGCGGGATCGACGTCGGGCGGTCCCCTGAAGATAGCTAGCTAGAATTTTTCCATGGGGTCCTGACGCCTGCCAGCTTCAGTCCTAATGGTGTAACCTGTTGCAAGAGCTGTATCTCGAAGTAAGATCTGTTGGCTCCCCTACAGTAATGTTGCAGGACTTAGAGGTCCCAATTAAGCAAACTGCAAAAGAAATGATAATATTACCAAGGAAATGTGTACAAAAATAGGATTCCCCCTTCCCCCCCGGCAGAGTTAGTCTGTCCCAAGAGATTCACTAGACAAAGTCACAATCCTCTGTTGTGACATCAGTCTTTTGCCATGGAAATAACTAACATCACAGGCAGAGAATTATGACGCCAAGGGTCAAATCATCAAAACTTGGCCTGGGTGTTTGCCTGCGCTAACCTGGGTTCTGCACACAATTTTTGGGTGGAGTCTATATTCAGAGAGCCCACCAGCACAGGCAAAATCCGTTAGCGGTCAAGTACTAAGTTCCTGCTGCACCCATGCAAATGAGGGGGTTCTCCCCTGCATGTGGACGCAGCAGCATATTCAGAGATTTGCACAAGTGGTAACCACCACCCAAACAGGCACAAGTTAACCACCTCTGCAAATCCTGACTTAATGGGGTGCTCAAGGCCCTGGTGGAGGGCAATGGAAGCAATGTCTCTGGTGTCCAGAGGTAACTCCCTTCCCGCCATCCAATCCCCTTCCCTATACTATAATAAGACGACCCTGGTGTCTAGTGGCACCGCCGCCCTCAGATTCCCATCTCTGCACTCTCTTAAGTAGTCACTGGGGTCTAGTGGCACCCCCACCCTCCATTCACTCCCCTCTGTTGAATAAATGATAATGATATCCCCTGGTGTCTAGTGGCATCCTGCAATTGCTCACCACTGTTGCATAAATGATATCTATGGTGGATAGCAGCTGCCCCCCCCCCCCAACAGGGGCCATAAGGATCCGATACGGTACAGCAACCAGCACAGCTGCCCTCATCACCTCAGCCAGCAACCTTACAGACTGACAGGTAGTGCACATCCTGTGTACTTAAAGGGAGCAGGCATACTGTCTACAGTATGTGCATTCCCTATACAACACAGAGGATGCATGCTCCCCGACAGTTCATATGGCAGCTGGCCTAGGAAGTGAGAGATGGGATGTGCCGGTCGCTATATCAAATCTGCGTGGTACAGGCTAGTGCAGTATAAGGGGTGCACAGTTGGTATGCACAGTGTGGGCACAAGCCACCGGGGACAATCTGTGCAACAGCAACAAGCGATCAGAGAGTTGGGGGTGCCACTACACACCAGGAACATCATTTAATCAACAGCAGCAAGCGATCAAAGGTTGGGGAGTGCCAACAGGCACTACTTATTACAGTACAGTACAAGGACGGGATTGGAAGGCTAGGGGTGCCACCAAACACCAGGTATTGCTTATTACAGTACGAGGTCAGAGGACAGGGGGTGTCACCAACACCAAGGACTACTTATTACAGTACAGTGAAGGGGGTCAGAGGTTGGGGGGTGCCATCCAACACCAGGAAATTCATATAGTACAGGGGACAGGCAATCGGGCTTGAGAGTGGTCTCTGGCGAAAACTTCCTTCCGCTTCCCATACAAATGAGCCCATAATGGGCAAGCAAATGACCCCTTAATGTCTTGCATGTCCTATGGGCTCATTTCCATGTTGCCGGATTAATATCACGCTGGGGGGGAGGGGGCTAACAGGCCTGGGGGAACTGTTACATGCAGTTCGGTATGTAATGCATACAGACCAGATCCATGTCGGGGCAGTGCTACTTGACTTTGCACTGCTTTGTCTTGGCCCTATATTCAGCTGGAAAGCGCCAGTGTGCTATCAGACTGAATTATTGCATCCTCGGGGTCGTGGGCAAGCGGAGCGTAAACCTTTGTGTTCCACTTCTGCCCATATTCCAATATCGTGTCCCAGGGTGGGAATGAGCAGTATGATTGATTGACTTTCAGGGAGCAAAGAACCTTTTTTCAGGCATGTGACACCAGTAACAATGGGAAGAAGACACACAGAGCTAATGTGAAAAAAATAGCTGAAATGTGCCCAAATATGTTTTCCAATTTTTTTAATGCTACAAGCATAAAAACGGATTCCTTATACTTGTAGAGTTGTACACAGGTGGTTACAGGCAGGAAAAAAAAAAAGAAAAATCAGCCAAGCCTGTCCTATTGTTCTAATGCTGATTTACAGAACTGACTACATTAAGTAATTTTGAATTTGGATGCAAAGTTATGACTTCAGCTACAAGAACTGATCTCCTTCCAATCCTGCTGCTTTATTCCCTCTAAGTCATGAGTCTCTGTGACATCCCAATCTGTTGCCAATGAAGCAACTGTGATGTCACAAGCAGAGTATTATAAATTCAGAGAATACAAAACATTACTCACCACAGTAATGTTACTTCTAAAGAATGTTTTTGTTAGTTATACAACTTGAAACATCTTAACTCCTAGATATTTTGCTGTAGATGGAACTTCTAGTTCAAACTAGCCTCTGTGATTCTGCTCGCCCAACATTCCAACAGATTTACTGCTTTCGAGCTTGGAAGGGCAGTAACCACCTAACAAATTTATGACATACTGAAACTAATATAACATTATCAATCACAAAATGAAAACCTTGTAAAAATTTCAAAGTCTGAATAACAGCAATATTAATGGGATCACTAAAATCTCAAATGCTCAAGCAGAAATTTAAAAAGAAATTGACATACACTATTTATATATTAGACAGAAGAACCATTTTCAGTCAAGTCCTAAAACAAGAGGCAGGGAGAGACGGCATGGATTAAAAATATACCCTCTAGAACAGACATAATTGCTACAGTAGGTTATTCTTCTAGCAAGAAGTGTGTCTTTGTGGTGTCTTAGAGCTTGCAAACTCCAAGTAGTACTAAAGGAGGCAGGGCCTAGGAACTATTTAGGGTCAAGTTTCTGAACTACAGAATTACCAGAGCTAGGGCTTTGGCACAATCATCTTCCCAACCTCTGTTTTCTCTATCGAATTCTTATAGGTGCAATAAAGGGCAAAAACTGGCAGCAAGTAACTGAACACCTATACCAGGCGTTACAGGATCAATTCAGTGATTCTACCCTTTCCAGCCTTTTGGCATGGAACACGTAGTTATCCATCTCCATACCTTACTCTACATGGCTCAAATACAGCTTCCCTTCCATAAAAGTTTAAACAGCCCTTTACTAGCAGGAATTTGCACGGAAATGCAGGGGCCATTATTTTCATACCCCGGCTGCACTCACTAAATTTCTCCCACTCTATTTTGGCCACTGCTGGAGACACTGTGAGCACACCTTAGCAAATCACATGTATGTATTTTGGTCATGCTCAGTCCTGACCCAATTCTGGGAGCAGATTAGAGAACAATTTAGCAAACTGTCTTGCGCACAGAGCTGATCACCCCAACAATGTGTGTGTGTGTGTGTGTGTGTGTGTGTGTGTGTGTGTGTGTGTATATATATATATATATAGGATATGACATGGCCTGACTGAAGATATCATATTTATCTTCACGAGGCTAATGATATCATGATATCTCACAGTGGCGAGCCACAGTGAATATCATGAATCACTGGCCTCGAGTGAAGATAAATATGATATCTTCAGTCAGGCCATGTTCTGTTTATATAATGTATGTTTCGGGCTGCACTCAACAAAAGGTCCAGATGTCCATAATACAATCCCTACATAGAGGTGAGGCTATTTCAACACAAAACTGCAGTTTCTCTACCAACACAACAGATACCATATGTTGTTGAAAAACTATATATGTGGTTGATCCTGCTACTTTAAAATTATTATTAAAAACATTTTTGGTATTAAGTTTATGTAGTCGTGGCTACCCCCAACAACTCTCCATACCCCCCTGCTCCAAAACAGCAGATTACATATATTATGAAAACAAATCTGCTGTTGCCACTTTAAAATTATTTTCATAATACATATCTGGTTGATCCTGCCTGCATCTTTAAACAAATTAATTATTGAAAGACGAAGTTTATATGGTTGATCCTGCAACTTTCTTTTATCCATCTGTAACTGTACTGTAGCGTGGCCGAGCGCTATGCCCTGAAATGTAGCGTGACCGAGCGCTAGGCAGATTCAAAAGTGAAGCACTGTAAGATATTTTTCATTAGGGAGCCTGTGCTGTAAAACTTACAAAATGCTTCCTTTTCTGAATGCTGCCTGTATTTTCGAAAAAAGCTGCCGACAGTATTGAGGAAAAAGGAATGAGGCAGCAGCTTACAACACCAGACAGAAGCGTGTCTGTTGCATAGCAACACATGCTCGCGCTTCTGTCTGGTGTTTGAAACTATCATCTCCGCAGCTCTTCCTCAATACTACGACGCTACTACGCCTGACAACGTCGAAAAAGGAAGCATTTTAATTTCCAACACTAACTCAAATAATGTGTTACAGTCTTCACTAATCTGCCGATCCTCTATTCGACACAGCAACGTACATGTCCGACTGAGTGAATAAAAGGATGCAAGATCGATAGCTTTTGTTTTCAATAATTCATTGAAGATGAAACAGAATCACAGAGATGTTTGTGTTGTGGGGTGGGGCAAGCTCATAAGGGACACAGCAAAGATAGCTGGATGATGGAAAGTGAAACACTTTCACTTTCTTTATGATGACATATAGGGTGTGAAGATATCATTGATATCTCCATGACCTGGCAGAGATATTACTTTTTGCTATTTATCCCAAAACATACATTGTATAAATAAATTATATATATATATATATATATATATATATATATATGTCTGCCCCCCCCACACACACACACTGTATGGTGCACACTATTTATAAGCTGCTTTAAAAAAAAAAAAAAAAAAAGAGCATTACTGACCGTGGCAGCAACCACAGTCTCCCTCATTAGCTGCATAGTACAAGATTCTAGTTGAAATGTATCGAATGGAACACCCAACAGCTCCATCACAAGGATGCCTCCCAGCTTGAAATAAGATGGGAGAACCTATGTGATACAGTTGTGGCCAAAAATATTGGCGCCCTTGCACTTTTTCAAATAACTCTCAGTTCCTCTAAACATAAGCTGAAATTAACAGTACAGTATTTGGTCTCCACAATTCTTTCTCTTAACATTACGGAACCTTTGTTTTTGATTCAGAATTAAATATATCCTTTTAAATCAGAAAATGAAAAGAAATGGTATTGACAAAATTATTGACACCCTAGACTTAATATTTGGTAGCACAGCCTTTGGTCAAAATAACTGCAATCAACCGCTTCCTATAGCCATGGATGAGCTTCCTGCACCTCTCTACTGGCAGTCTGGCCCACTCTTCTTGTGCAAACTGCTCCAGTTCTCCCAGATTTGAAGGGTGCCTTCTCCCAACTGCTGTTTTCAGATCTCTCCACAGGTTTTCAGTGGGATTTAGATCTGGACTCATTGCTGGCCACTTCAGAACCTTTCCTTGACAATACCCTCCATCACCTTGCCCATCACCAACAGCAGGCTAACGGGTCTGTAGCTCCCTGCCTCCTCTCCTGATCCTCCCTTGTGAACACGCATGATATGCGCCACCCTCCAGTCTCTGGGTACCCACCTGAGGGCTTCTCTCACTCTACCGAAATTTCAACCTCCCCCGACATCCCCCCACCTGACAGTCCTGGCTTTTCCCTCTCCCCAGACACGTCATGGCTCCCTATCTCTAAGGGTCCCACACCCTCACCTGGGTTACCCTCCTCCCTCTGACAGACAGAGCTCCCAAATCCTCCCTGGTAAAAACTGAAGCAAAGTACTCATTTAATACCTCAGCCTTCTCCCCAGATCCTGTGCCCATCCTCCCTGTCTTAATCCTACTGATCTGCCCCATCCCCCACAATGTATCTAAAGAATCCTTATCTCCCCCAATCTCCCTAGCTAAGATCTGCTCCTTCCTTGCCTTAGCCACTCTCACCATCTTGGTGGCTCCTGGCCATCCGCTCCATACTCCCTGATCCTTTCGCTCCTTGAACGGTTGAAGCGCCTATAGGCTGCCTTCTTAGCCCTCACTGTCTCCTGAACCTCCTGGGTCCACCAACAGGATTTTCTGGCCTTACCGGATTTGTGCCTCTCTCTTGCCCAGGACCTGATAGCCTCCTGTACCCCACTCCTAATGATCTCCTACCTACTGTCAGCATCCATGTCTGGCCTAATCCTGTCTAATTGACCCTTAAGGATCCTTCCCATCTCCCTGAAATCCACACCCCAGAAGTCAATTACCACCATCTTTGTGCGCCCCCCTGCCCCCCAATGGTCCATGAAAAACTCCCCGCCAACGGGTCCCTCACTCCAGGCCTCCAATCTGGTCACTGTCTGTCAGCACTACATCCAGTGTCCTGGCCTCCCTAGTCTGCTCTCCCACATGCTGGGTCAGGAACGCATCCTAGAAGGCATCCAGCAACCTCAGCTCCTTGGCCACTGGGGACGTCATAGTCCCCAGTCCGTTCCTGGCATGTTTCGGTCCCTCATAACCACTACACTTCCCTTGTCCAATCTACAGTGACCCACAACATCTGCCATTAAGCTTTCATCCACAGCCTCCACCAGCGTGGGTGGTCTGTACATCATCCCTAACTTCACTCTTTTACCCCCCTGCATTTCCAGGGTGAACCAAATTGCCTCCACGTTCCCCTTCACCTCCTCCACGCCTCCTACAACTATGTCATTTTTGACTATCAGTGCAGCCCTTCCCCCCCTTCCTGAACATAATGTAGCACCCCAGGTTTAGGTCCCAATCATGTCCTTGGGCGGTCTAGGTCTCAGTGACAGCTGCCACATCCACTGCCCCCTCCATTAGCATCGCCTGGAGCCCAGGCATTTTATTTCCTAAGGTCCTGGCATTTATCAGGACCACCCTCCACCCCTGTCCCCTCCTCCCATTCCCCACCCTTGTGCTCCTGTTTGGCCACATGCTCTCCTTCCCATGCACCCTACTGGCATTTTTCCGTAGTCCTCCAGCCCCTTAGCGGAGTGGATACCAAGACTCTCCTTTATCATGCCCCCTGCAACAGCCCCTACTTCGATCCTTCCCCTTTTCCCAAGTTTAAACCCAGCTAGTTTCAGCTTTAGGATTTCCCTCCCCTCCAAACTTGAGGTGGAGCCTATCCCTAGCATACAGCCCCTTATCCTCCCAGGTTGCTCACCAGTTCCCCACAAGGCCTTACCCCTTAGCCTCACACCACTCCTTGAGCCACTGATTTATCACCCTAATTTTCTGCTTGTTCTCCCCCACTAGCCCTCGGCACCAGCAAGATTTCCGAGGAGGAGACCGAGCATCCTATGGAATGGCAAACCCTGGCTAGCTCCCGAAACCTGGCCTGCATCTCTAATTCACTATTCCCATTTAAGTCATTTGTACCCAGGTGTACCAGTATGTCCGGGGACCCCTCACATTCCCTTGCCAGTGAATATACCTTGTGCTTGGTCTTGTGCAACATCAGGCCAGGGTGACATTTGGTTCTTACCAGACAGGTTGTATCTTCCCCCTGCCCCTCCCACAAGATACCTCTGATCATGGAATCCCCCAACAGTAGCACTCTAACCTCCATGCTCACCCTGCCAATTTCCCCTTCTTCCCTGCACATCCTCGCCACATTTTCCAGCCTCCCTCGCAACCTGGCTCCTCGCACCTGACACAATCCAAGTGTCAGATGTAGTCCCTCTCCCTCCTGACACTGACCACCCCCTCCACCCCGGCCATCCCCCAACCCCAGTATCCTTTTTTGTGTCGCTATCCCCCCTGCCCCCACCTTTGACTGTGTCATCCTGCCCTACCTGTTGGCCTAGCTTTGTTCTTCTTGCTTCCATCCGTCCATATTCAGCTCCCACCTGCCATGCCCCTGCCCGCCCCCAGCCTCCCAATTTCTACAGCCTCCTCCTTCCTCACCTGATCCTCCTCCTTTCCTGCCATCCACCTCCATTCCTCTGCCTGTCCGGAGCCCCAACTCGCTCATGCTTTCTCGCCCTGTGCCTTCCCCCATTCCTCCCAAATTCTGGTCTCTGCCTCTTGCCCCTTCTCCCCCCCACCAGATCCTCTCCCCAACTCACCTCCCGTCCTCTACTACCAGATGTAGGGGTGAAAGAGACTTGTGAGCCTAAGAGCAGACCCAAGGACCCCCGTTCTCTCTGGACAACTCCAGACACCTGCCTACTTCTTTGGAGTATCCACCTTTGGGATCACTCTGCCAGGGTCCCCATGTGCCCCGAAGCCCTGCACTCCTCTCCCTATGCCTGAGGCTTGAGCACCTGGTGCATTCGTGGCCCCCTGCCCCTCACTTCTTTCCAGTCTCTTATGTCCCAGCTGCCTCTTAATCCCCTCCACCTACTCCATAGGCTGTGCCAGCTGGTGGCACACTGGGAAACCCCAAACTTCCAAGCCCAGTCAAGTACCATGGCCACGCTACACCCTGTGCACCCAACCGCCCTCCCAAAGTGCGCTCTAGCGATTCGAGGTCCCTTTCCCATCATAGCAGGTTTTTGGTTCAAAAGCCCCCCCTTAATGACAAAAAAAACAATCCCACCGGGTTCCCCAGTGATTAGAACTACAATTGATTATACAAATTTCAGAGATTTCATTTAGTTCCCCACACTGCATGCACCTTTTACCTTAATCCCCCATGCTGCATGCAAGGTGTCAGTCCAGCTCACTACTAGTCCAGGCCACTCCCAACCAAACTCCTTCACCACCATCTATTTAATAGAGGTAGAGGTCTGGGCCGGGGGGAGTGGGAGAAAATTACAGCTCCTCCAGTGATCCTGTGAAGGCGGCTGGGCTTGCCCTTTTATAGCCCAGCTGCGGGTTCAATCCTGGCACCCTGCCCTTTGACTGGGCCTCCGTCTCTGCAGCCTGTTTGCTCCCAGAATCCCTGGTCCCTCCGAAAAAAAGGACAATCACTGGCGCCCTCTCCTGCTGCCGATGGAGCCAGCAATCTCACTGGTGCGCTCACTCATCTGCCACTGGTGCAGTCAGCACTCGCCCCCCACTCCTCCGATGCGGCCAGCAGTCACCCCCTCTTTGCCACCGGTACAGCTCCTCCAGTGACATACATTTTTCAAACCAAGGGATCCCAGTTTCAGAAAAAGATTCACACATATTTTATAACTTCAAATATGCAAGGAGGAGAAAAAGAAACATCAAGTGAAGACAGAAAGACAGCGGGGGGTGGGGTGGGGGGGAGAGAAGAGAGAGCAAGACCGTCCAAGTGGCCAGTTCCTAGATCAAGAAAATTTGATTGCACAGACAGAACACAAGAGGATTAAACAGATCCTTACATTTCTCTTTCTATATAACAAATGGGACTGGGTCTTATTCAATCCTGTCACATACTACCCCCCACAAAGGGGGAACCTGTGTTAAAAAAAAAAAAAAAAAAAACAGGTTTCCAAAACTTTCCTTACAGAATTCTCAATTCATGATTCATATCTTGACAGAAAATCAGCACGGACACTCTTCAAAATTTGTGTAACACCTTGAATTTAAAAGGCTGTAAAACCAGGTACCACCTTGTGATTCTGGAATTTTTATCCTTCATTTAGTTAAGCCAGCAGAGAGGATTATGATCGGTCAGAAGTACAAAGTCAGCTCCTAGCAAAAAAGAAAAAAACTTAACCCTTGCAGGGCTGTGGACCAATATCAGTCCAAAATTCCTATACATTCTAATTCTGTCAGCAGCCTAAGGGTGAAGGGACTCCATGGCCCACTTCACTGCAAAGCATTCCTTTTCAATGGTGGAGTACCTTTTTTCTCTGTTGTGCAACTTTCTACTGATATACAGAAGATGATATTCCTTCCCATCTACATTTTGACTCAAAACTGTATCAGTCTGTAACAAAAATGGTTTCTCAAAGTCTGGGCTTCTTAAAACAGAGGCTGAACATAATGCATGCAGCCTTAATGGCTCGAAAAGCTTCATCACACCCTGGGGACCATTTCACATTATTTGGGAACTGTTTCTTCATGTTTTCAGTTAGGGGAGTAGCTAGCTGGCCAAAGCTGGCAACAAAATCTCCGATAATGACCAGCCAGCCCTAAAACTGACCTGGCATGTTCCTTTGTTTTAGGGATAGGACTTTTATCTACAGCTTCTAAGAAATCTCTGGCTTTACTTCTCCATTTCCCAAAATATAGCCCCAATATCTGGTTACCTACATGCCCAATGCACATTTAGTAGGATTAATAGTCAGACCTACAATTTTGATAGCTTGGATAAGTGCTCGTAGGTGTCCCAGGTGGCTTTTCCAGTCTGGACTGGACAGCATGATATAATCCAGGTAAGTAGCACAATAACAGGGGTCGAAATTGGCATCGGTGCCACAGCCAAATGCTGGTAGATTTTGTATCAGGCTAGTAAGATTTTCATTCAACTAGCCCTGCGGGCTTGTACTGGAGAAGGCAACACTTAAGTATGTACACCAGCTGAGTCAGTGGATTTCCCCCGTCACTAGCCCCGCAGACTAGTGGCTGCAAAACTTAATTTCGACCCCTGAGTAACCAGTGTGAGCAGCTAAAATTACATCCATGTACCGCTGGGATGTAGCGTGTGCACCATGTAAACTAAATAGCATGGTGGTGAACTGACAAGACTCCAACAGGCGTGTCACATGCAGTTTTGTCTCTGGATTCTTTAGCTAGGGGAATATGCTAGTAACCCTTGGTGAGATTGAGGGTACTGATGTACATGGCACTTCCCAATCTGTTCAACAAATCATCTAACTAGGGCACATGATAACTGTCAAATTCGAACACTTAAGTTTCCTAAAATCAAAACAGATTCTTACACCACCCTCTTATTTACAATCCCCACTAGTGAGGACCAAGCAATTCGACTCTTCTATGATACCCAACTCTCATGTTTTGTATTTCCTTAACCACGTCTGCTCATCACCGCTCTGGTAATCTGTATGACTTTTGACTAATAGGGCGGGCATTCCCTGTCACTATTACCTGCTCAACCTGGCACTGTGGTAAAAGTACCGTTTAATGCCTTTAGTAAGTTACGTGTCTCTGCAGTTTTTCTGCAGGTTAAGGAAACATTCACCTTTACAGCATCAGCGATTACAGTTTGTTCCAGTCTGTCATAAGCTATATCAATTTCTGATAAAACTATCAAAGCAGCCTTTTTTGTTTTTTCAACCCATTTCTTCAGAAGGTTAGCATGGTATATCTTGGTAGAATTTTTCCTACCAGGATTCTCAATCTCATAGTTAACTGTGCCAGTACGTCTAAGCACTTTATCAGGCCCTTGCCACTTCATTAAGTTTATTTTCTGTAGTGGGTGACAGTAGCAAGACCTTTTCCCCTGGCTCAAAAAACTTTTTCTTTTACCCCATGGTCATAATACACCTTCGGCTGGTTTTGGGCCTCTTCCTGATTACTATGGGCAATTTCAACATATTTTGCCAGTTTCATTCTTAGGGCACACACGTAAGATGCAATGGATTTTTTTTGAGTGAGGTTATCTTCCCATGTTTCTCTTATTACATTTAGTGTCCCTCTAGGTTGTCTACCACACAGCATTTCAAACACTGAAAAACCTGTTGATGCCTGTGGCATTTCTCTAAGCATAAATCTTATAAGGTAAATATTGGTCCCAATCGTTCTCTTCCCCTTTTACAAATCTTTTTAACATGTGTTTTATGGTTTGATTAAAAACACTCAACAAGACCGTCTGTCTGAGGATGATAAGGGGAGGTTCTTATGGCAGTGATAAAACAGTCGGTACACAGCTCCTTCAGTAATGCAGCACCAACATTACTACCCTGATCAGTAATAATCTCTTCAGGTATGCCCACCCTGCAGAAAATTTTGGCAAGCTCTGCTGCCACTTTTGGGGCTGTGACAGTACATACAGGAACTGCCTCTGGGTATCGAGTAGCATAGTCACATACTATCAAAATGAATTGATTACCTTTTTCACTTGTGTCTAAGGGGCCAACCACAGCCACTGCAATTCTCTCAAAAGGCAATCTATCAAGGGTAGGGCCACCAAGGGAACCTTGTCTTTTTTTTTAGTCACTGGGGCTAGTTTCTAACATTCAGCACAAGAACTGCAATAGGCAGCAACATTTTCATGAATTCCACGACAGGAAAATCTGTACAGCAATCTGGCAAGGGTGTGATCCCTCCCTGAGTGACCAGCCATAGGACTATCATGTGCTCTCTGTAACAATTCAGTTATATGCTTTTGTAGTATAATCAATTGTTCAACTGTTCCCATGTCTGAGGTTTAACAAACTCGGTAGAGTAACCCATTACATTTTCTGAGCACTGGTTCACCCTGTTTTTGTTTAACCCCCAGCTGCTTAAAATAACCCTGGAAAGAAGCATCAGTTTGCTCTGAAACAAAATCACAACCAAATAGTCTGGTTCCATCATTTCGATATTTTAACCCCTTATGTCCATCAGTCTTTTGTTGCTACTGTTGTTTCAGGCGTCTCTTTTTCTGGACTTCCGGATCTTGCAGCTGAGCTCAAACAACTCCGCATCAAAGTCATCGAAAGGAAAAGTGTCTCTACAATCTGAGATTTTCTTTGCCTTTGCTCTTGTTACCACTGCTGCTGAAACTGCAGGATTCAGTTCCTATGAGACTAGCTCAGTAAATCCGGGACAATTATTTCCAATAATCACAGGTACCGGTAACTTGTTAATAATCAGTGTCACTTGTGTGGTAGGATAGTATCGCGTGTCCCCATAAATGCAGAGGACACCAGTACCTAGTCCTTTTAACACAGTGTTTCCCAGCATTCAACATGCACTAGGGTCTGTCTGCTTCCTGAATCAGTAAAGTACAGTTACATAGGAACTTACCGTAACAGTAGATCTTCGAGAAAGGTTCCTTCAGTACATCATTACATATAGGACTGGCACCACCTGGCGTCGGACCGCACGGCAGACTTTTCAAGCAATCCCTTGGGGGGGGGGGGACCGCCCACCCGACGTCAGCGTGGCCATATCAATCGAACTTTATTCAACCAGGCATTTACATCATTGAGCAAGCTCATTTGCAAGATGGTCCTGGACAGTACAAATTCATTACAACAAACAATGTGAAACCATAACATACAGGTAACAGACAAGTTCTTAAATTACAGTTGCAACTAATATCTAGACATTGTTGATTACTGACTGTGTACATGCAGTCAGGCCCTTGCGGTAGGTTTGGGGACTACTGTGGGAAGGAGAGGAGAGAAAGCTGTAGGAGGGAGAGAGGAAAGGAAGGCAAGAAGACAATGGAGACAGTAGGATAGTAGACACATGGGGGGGCAATCCTGATACAGAATGGACCCCCGGGAGGATTTCCGCAGGGGGAAATGGGAGCCAGAGAGGAAGGTAGTTATGATAAGAGGAAGCCAGCCGCAAGGGGAGTAGGCCGCCAATGGGGTCCAAGAGCTGGATGAATTTTGTCTATATGTCCATGGTTACCTGAAGCAATCACACACAGTATTCAGGCACTGATAAAGCAGCTGTCTGAATACATGGGGACTGGGCAGGAGGGAACATTTAAGTACTTTCTGAGTGTTATTACAAAATGATGGTAAGAAAGAGCTGATGCCAGTAGAGTAAAGGCGTGTCCTCATCCTCGGTAGGTTGAGGACAACAAGGGTGGAGTTCCGTAGGCCATAAGTACCAATTGACCATTCAAACAGGTTACTGATGTAAGGTGGGAGTTTGCGGTTCCCAAGCCCACCCTCCAGTTCTCCCACCGGAGCCAGGAAGAGGCCTGATAGCAGGAGCAAACAGGATTTGGAGTCCCTGTACAAGAAAAAAAAATGAGGGTAAGGAGAGAGGGAAAAATATGACCTACTGAAGGAATCTCTCTCGAAGATCTGTTACAGTAAGTTCCAACGTAACTCTATCTTACTTCGAGAGGGTTCCTTCAGTAGGTTATTACACATAGGACAGAGTCCCAAGCAGTCCCTCCAAAGAGACCGAGAGAAACAAGGGAGGAGGAGAAAATAACCAATGGAAACTGGGAACCAGAATGGACCCAGCCTAGGACAGAAGGCCCTGCAAGACAGCTAGACCGAAGCCAGCCCTCCGCCTAGAAGCAATGTCCAGACTGTAGTGTTTAGTAAGTGTGGACAAAAACTCCAAGTAGCTGCAGTGCAGATATCAGCCGCAGAGACGTTCCGCAAAAAAGCAGCAGAAGTAGCCATGCCCCTAGCAAAATGACCTCTGATGGGACCCAGCAGAGGTTTTTCGTACTTTTGATAATACCGAATACAGTTGCCTAACCATTTGGAAAAGCACTGCTGCTTCAAAACCACTTTGCCCTCTGACCCGAGTGCAAAAGAAACAAAAAGCTGATTGCAGCTACGGAAATCCTTGGTTTGGTGTGTGTAGCACCGTAGGATTCAATGGACATCCATGGTGTGCAGGAGTGCCTCACCTCTGTTCGAAGGGGGACAGAAAATAAACTGGAAGCTCTAATGACTGGTTCAGTGTGGCTTCTGACACCACCTTGGGTAAAAACTTAGGATTTGTCCTGAGGACCGCCCGGTCTTTGTGAAAAATAAGATAAGGCTCTTTACAAACCACAGCATGAAGCTCCGAAATACTTCAAGCTGACGTAATGGCAACTAAATATAATGTCTTCCAGGAAAGGAAGCACAAGTCACGGCTCATGGCCAGTTCAGACAGGGAAAAAGTGAGCGTTTCCAACACAAAGTTCAAATCCCAAGGTGGGGTTGGGCTGTGGATGGGGGGGTTTCAGATGGAGGATCCCTTTCAGAAAAGTTTCTGAGACTTCAAACTGAGTCACAGGTTTACCATCCACCAGCTCATGGTACGCCAAAACTGCTGCAAGGGGGACCTTCGAGGAAGAATATGACAGACCCGAGTCCGACAGATGAAGGAGGTACTCCATGACTTGTGGGGCAGAACAAGAAAATGGGTTCCACTTCTTGGACTTCGCCCATACGGAAAAATTACACCACTTCATGGCGTAAGGGGAACAAGTGGAGGTTTTTTCTAGCCTCCAAAAGAATCTAAGATACTCAAGAAGAGACCCCGAAGCAAGAAATCACTATGCCTGCAGGAGCCACGCATGAAGATGCAGGGTCCTGAGCCCGGATGAACAAGGCGACCTTGATCCTGAGTCAAGAGGTCGAGGGTCACTGGAAGTGGAACCGGTGGTTCCCTCGTTAGCTGTTGTAGCAACGGGAACCAAATTTGTCTTGCCCAGAGAGGGGTGATGAGAATCATCCTCGCCTTCTCTGCCTGAAGCTTGAGAAGGACCCTCTGGAGAATGGGAAACGGAGGGAAGGCATACAAAAATGTTCCCGTCCAGGAGAGAGACGGCACGTCGTGGAAGAAAGCACCATGCTCTGGAAGGAGTGAGCAGACACTGAAGTTTTGCATTGCATTGGGAGGCGAAAAGATCGATTTCTAACTTAGGAAGAGAGAATCTGCCACTTCCTGATTTAATTCCCATTCGTGACTTAGGGTCAGAGACCTGTTGAGACTGTCGGCCAAGACATTTTGAACACCTGGAAAATGCACAGCCACTAGGGCCAGGTCGTTCTGGACCACCCAGTTCCACACTCGCATCACCTCCCTGTACGGGGGTACGAGAGAGTTCCTCCTTGTTGTTGAGGTACCAAACTACCGACATATTGTCCATTTGAATCAGCAGTCATCCCTTGGGAAGGAGGGTCTGAAAGGCCTGTAAGGCGTACAAGACCGCCCTCATCTCCAGAACATTGATCTGTAATGATGCCTTCCAGCTGGACCACAGTCCTTGAGCTTGGTGCTCTCCTACATGTGCTCCCCATCCCATGTTCGATGCATCTGTAGTTAGGGATACCAAAGGAGCTGGGCTGGGCTCCTGAAAAGATCACCCATGGAAAGGCTGCAGTGGTCCATCCACCACAGCAATTCTTGCTGAACTGCTGACAACACCAGGACCAGATACTCCAGGTCATCCAGGAGTTGATCCCACTGCACTCGCAAGGACCACTGAGTAACTCATGTGGAGCCTCACCAGGGGAACAGTAGTGATGGAGGCTGCCATCAGGCAGAGAAGGTGGAGGATCTCCCCAGGCCGGGGTGGTCCTGGATGAAGCCACACACGAAGCCTGATGGATCAGGGTCTCCACCCTGTCTGGAGCAAGGAAGGCTCTGCATTGGACCATATCCCAAACTGCCCCAATTAATTGTAGTCTCGGACGGTGTCATGGATGACTTTGGAAATATTGATAATACCCAGTCTGCCAAAGAGGTCCAGGGTAAAGGAGAGAGCCTCCAATAAAAAGAGTCCCTACACAGGGCTGAAATCAGCCAGTTGTCCAGGTAAGGGAAAACCGCAATAAACTGGCGGTGTGAAGAGGCCGCCACCACCGCTAGGCACTTGATAAACACCCACGGTGCCGAGGACAGACCAAAAGGGAGTGCCCGAAACTGGAAGTGCTCCAGTTGGAATTAAAACCATAGGAAACAGCAGCGGCTGGGGAAGATCGGGATGTGCAGGTACACATCCTGCATGTCCAAACCACACAACCAATGATTCTCCAGAAGGAGTGGAAGACGACTCTGGAGTGTCAGCATTTTGAACTTTTTGTACTCGACAAAGCGATTGATGTTGCTCAAGTCGAGAATGGGTCTGAAGTCTCCTGTCTTTTTTGGAACCAGAAAAAAATGGGAGAAGAACCCCCTGCCCCTTTGACGGAGGGGAACACGCTCTATTGCTTCCTTGAGCAAGAGGCTTTGAACTTCTTCTTGATCAAGAAGAGCCTGATCCCTGGAGTAAGAAGACCTTTTTGGCAGAGATTCTGAAGGAATTTCCAGAAACTCTGTAGTGTGTCTGACGGACACCAACTGTAGGACCCATGCATCGGAGGTTATCGCTTTCCATTCCTGTGCATGGTGGGTGAACCCCCCCGCCCAACCTGCTGCTCGTCGTGAGACTGAGGAGCTAGTGGGGACAGGGAGTCAGGAAGTGGCAGTACGTTCAAGGAGAGGACTTCCTGAACGTCTCTGGTTTTTGGAGGCCAGAGGCGTGGTGGAATCCGTGGCCTTGAATTTTCCCTGGCGCCAAGCCGGGGCCCACTTTCTCTGCCTCCAGGTCCTTTTCTGAAAGGGCTGTTGCTGCTGTTGAGTGCCCGATCAGTACATGGACCTTACTGATCTTAGGGCGTGACCTCTGTCCTGGAGATTAGTAGTAATGTTTTTGGTGTCGCCACCAAAAAGCACAGAGCCCCGGAAGGGGGCGTCCTGAATCGCAGACTGTACCTTGTTGGTGGGGCCAGAAATGCGGAGCCAGGAATGCCACCTTAAGGAGACGGTCGCTGCAGAGGCACGAGCTACTGAATCGAAGGAGCTGTATGTGGCTCAAAAAGCATGCCTACAGGGCAAGCGAGAGAGGCGAAGATCCTTGGCAAGTTCCTCCTGGAGGCTCGAGGGTTCCATCGACTGGACTCGGGCCTCTAACCTGGCTAACGCAGCCTTTTGGTGCAACACTATGTGGGCCACATAGTTGAGAGATCTGAGCACACATGTGGCCAAAGCATAAACTTTTCTGCCGAACTGGTCCATCTACCTCGACTCTGTCTAGAGGAGAGGTACTCATGTGCAGCGGAATGATCATGAGCAGCTGAAATGACAACAGAGTCCACCTTAGGATGCGCCTTAAGAAAAAGAGCTTCGTTCGACACCCTGTATATCCTGTCCACCCTCTTGGGGACAGCCAGGAGAGAATGAGGCATCTGCCAGACCGTAGAGGTGAGGTCATGGTGCAGTCCGATCCAGGGAGGAATGGGGACCAGAGACAGAGACTCTAAGTCCAGATGTTCAGCTAGTCTCTGTCTCATGGGGTCTTGATCCTCTGACTCCAAGCCAAAGAACTCTTTCTTGGACCTCAGAAGATCCAAGAAGGCAGGGTCCTCTGGGAAGGGACTTGGGGGAAACCCTGCCTTTCGGACCCTCGGGTTCTGCCAAGGCATCCTCTGCCGACTTGTCATCATCGTCATAGTCTGCCTCTCGTCAGGAAGATTGCGAATGTCCTGATGTGCCGTCCTCAAGACGTGTACCGTGGATGGGGAAGAGCTCCTCAGGGACGCGGACCTTGGAGTGTGTAGAAGTGGGAGCCCCGACTCCGGGTCTGACACAAACTCAGAGCATGCCCCCTGCCACCAAGAATGGATTAAGGTCTTTAAGTCCTACATAGCCAGAGGAGGTGGAGAAGGAGGTTGCGGGTGGGGAGGGGGAGAGGAGGAGGCATTACCGATGGGGTGGGTAATGGTACCCCTGGAAATAGTGGTAGGGGTTGTTCTTCATATAGTGACAAATTAGGTATCAAAATGTTCAGCAGATTATGAGCTTCAAGACGCTTTCGACTGTGACTTCCAAAATTTAAGATATTTAGTTATTTTGCCATTATTAGAGTTGTTCTGGTCTGCTGCCACAGATGCATGCGTCTACCCAGTTCGGCAGTTAGCTCCGCGCCCCCCCCCCCATGGTAGGGGTTGCAACCAGGGTAGTACTGTCCGAAGAAACTCCACTCAGGAGGAGGACCAGCCAGGAAACGGTCCCCAGGATACCCAAATGGGTAATGAGGGACAGTCTGGGGTCTAGTATAAATCCCCGTCAGGTCTGATAGAGGAGGAACCCCCGTCGGATCCGCTATAGTGTAAATTGGCGGGGGGCGGCATCGGGATAGCCGTCGAGGGGCCCAACGTTGGGACCGGCACCACCCGATCCGGAGCCAGAGGCTGGGACAGACCACTGTGCCCTGGCTGGGGAAGAGTCGGAGTTTCCGGCGTTGGAATTGGAATCACCAGATCCGATGGTGGGATTGGGACTGGGATACTCAACGGGTCCAAAGGGATCCCACCTGAAGGAGGAGGAGGGGCCTCCACTGTAAGGCCAGATGACCGAGGCGGAGCTTCCTTCCTCGTGACCCCATCAGGGGAGTGCGGAACTGACCCAGAGGAATGGTCGATGACGTCGAGAGGTTCCACACCATCTTCGCCTGAGGTACCCACTTGAGAAGGGAAGGGTATAGGCGAAGGGGGGGAGAAGAGACTGGCATTCTCCCCCTGGTTCTGTTGGACGTGGGTGGGGGCGCGTTAGGCTACTGGCAGGAGAACCACGCCCGGCGGCCGTCAGAGACCCGGCGTCTTACCAGGCGTCAGGATAGCAGTCAGAGGGCCAGACATTGGGACCAGCACCGCCCAATCCGGTGCCAGGAATGGATCCAGCATTGGATGGGCTGGCTTCAGGGCCGACGATGCCCCCCGACGGCAGGACCGGATCTGGTGCCAGAGCCGGAGGCTGGGGCAGACCACTGTGCCCTGACTGGGGAAGAGTCATTGGAGTTTCCAGAATTGGAATTGGGTCCAAAGGGATCCCACCAGAAGGAGGAGGGGCCTCCACTGTAAGGCCAGACGGCTGAGGCGGAGCTTCCTTCCTTGTGACCCCATCAGGGGAGCGCGGGACTGACCCCGAGGAATGGTCTACAACACTGAGGGGTTCCGCACAATCTTCACCTGAGGTACCCACCTGAGAAGGGGCGGGTATAGGCGAAGGAAGAGTGGGGAGAGGGGCATTCTCCCCCTGGTTCTGCTGGACATCGGGTGAGGCATCGTTAGGCCCCAACGAGAGAACTACGCCTGAGCGGCTGTCAGAGACAGATGTCTTAACCAGACTAAGCCGGTTGGAGGAGGAGCCCCCGGCTGACTTATTGGCTGGTGCCAGGCGGGTCACCAAAAGCTGGGAAATTGTCTTACCGGTGGCCAGGTGGTCCCCGGAGGAGCCGGGGGCAGACTTAGCGGCCATAGCGGTGCAGCAGGAGGAGCAGACGGTCGACTGACCCACAGAAGATTTTTCAGACTTATCATCCGATGTCTTAGGCAGCGGCTGAAAGGCGGCCTTGCTCGAGGGCTGTGAGGCCTCAGGTTGATCTGTGGAGCACACCCGCTCTCGAGATTTCTCCTTATGGTGTTTCTTGGAGGGAGAAGATTTTTTAGAAAGTGGGCCTCCAAAGCCTGCTGTCTCCGCTTTTTGGTGGCCTGATTAAATGTTTGGCACTCCGAGCAAGATGAGACAGGATGGTCTGGGCCCAGACAGATAACATTTCAGATGACCGTCCTTATGAGGAATCTGCGCGCCACAGGACGAGCACTTCTTGGCTGAAGGCATTAAGCAAATGTAGAATTCGTAGAGAAATAATTTAGCGAAGGAAAAATATCAGACACAAGAACACGACGATCGTTGATGGAAGCCTGCAATGCGACTGACACGAGGCAACGACGGGAAAGAACTGGTAGGCGGGTGTGGGGACCGCTCTTTATATACGGCCACACTGACATCGGTCACGTGAAATTGGGTGGGCGGTCCCAGTCAGGGATTGCTAGAAAAGTCTGCCGTGCGGCCCAACGCCAGGTGGCACCAGTCCTATATGTAATGACCTACTAAAAGGAACTCTATCGAAGTAAGATATACCTTTACAGTCTTACCTCCCATCTTGACAACTGTTAAATGCTTGCCCCAATTTGCTATGGCTATCTGCTGCAGAAGTACCCTCCTTATTTTTATGGCAGTTTCTTGCGATGTGGCCTTGCTTGTTACAGTTATAACAAATAAAATCTTTGGGTACAGATTTGTTACCCCCACCACTTTTTAACGGATTTGGAGTTAGACTGGGGAAAAAGTGGATCTTACTGCTCTTTGGCAGTTACTTCACTACTGCATGGTCTGTCTGGCCATCTGACAGTCCTTGGTCAAAGAAACGGCCTTTTCCCCTCTTTCTGGTCAGTGTTCTTTTATCCAAAGTTATACATCTGTAGGCAGGATGTTGATTAATTACTCCACTGCAAAGTGTCAATGATCTGTGAGACTGTTTTACCCACTGGATTGGAGCCATTTACTAAGGAGTTCTCAGAGTCGGGAGAAGGCATCTCGTGGATCATCAACTGAATTGTATTTCAGGGACTGGAATCTTTTTCCTGTAGGTCTCTCCTGAGATGCATCTTTTCAGGATTTCTCTTTTCACAAGATCATAGTTTTCCTGACTGTGCAGCGTCCATACTGCTGTAGGCAAGTTGGGCTCTGCCTGTCAGGTAAGGTACCAGCCTGATTGCCCACTGCTGCTCTGGCCACTGGCAGGCTGCAGCAACTCTTTCAAAAGTTGTCAGGTATGCTTCGATATCATCTGAGGGACACAGCTTTGTAAGTTTAAGGTCTTTTAAGTTGTTGGTGTTATGTTATTCTGCTGGACCTGTGCCAGATCCTCCAGCTTTGCTAGTCTGCAAGGCATCCACCCACTGCTGTTCATGTTACTGCATCTCTTTTCTCCGCTTCTCTGTCTCTGTTGTATAGCTGACCATTTGAAGAAGGCGGACAGGATTTCAGGTTCTGTCACTGGTGCTGCCTGTACAGTCAAAGCTTGGAATTCTGTCTCTACTAGTTTGGCTTCCATCTTTCTGGTAATGACTCCTGGGCTTGCTGCTGCAGAATCCATACCTTTCTGCTATGCTTCCCTGGTACCAGGTCTAGTACCCACACACAAAACTCCTGGCTTGCAGTATGCAAGGCATAAATCCAACTTAGTCTAACACCATCTGTCATTGAGTCAGGAAGCATAGGAAGACCAGGAGCAGGTATAAAATTTACAAGCAGCATTTTGTTTTTTCCAATAAGAGTAAAACAAAAACTAAATTTTTTCAGCATAACTATTTAGAAAGGCAGTACAAGCACAGAAAAAGTCCTTCATCTGAGGATATCTCTAATTGCAAGTTTCAGTCTTGCTCTCCCTCTCTCTAGCAGAAGTATTGCTACTCTTTTTATAAGTCTTTGTTTGGGAACTCATTAAAGCAGCAGTACTACCCAACCAGGAAGTGTGCCGTAACAACCGTTGCAGCACCCCAGAAAACATGGCAGCTGCTATCTAGTCAATTGAGCAGGCGGCAGAAATATAAACATAAACAGAGGATAACTGAGCACATTATAGGGTGATAATACATTGCCAGCGGGAAACATTACCAGGTACATGCTCAGCAGAGCACAGGGAATAACTAGTCAAAAAGGCGCAGATTTTTTTTACACTGTACTGCTGCTTTAAGAAGACATCCTGTTTTTCTGAAAATATTCTTGTCAGTTTCCTTCCTTGCAGGTGCAACAAAACAGTACATGGTGTCCCAGAACGGACGACCTGTTTACAGCTCTGCAAAGAGTTTGCAAACTAGCATTTCAAGTTAACTCCTTCGGCTCCAAATAGCTTTTTTGCAATCTTTCAACAATATAACTACATACATTTTCAAACCAAGGAATCCCAGTTTCACATAAAGATTCTCACACATTTTATAACTTCAGATATGCAAGGGGGAGAGAAAAGATAGAAACAGTAAATGAAGGCAGACAGACAGCAGGGGGAGACACCAAGACCATCTGAGTAGCCAGTTCCTAGGTCTCAGAAGAAAATTCAACTGTGCAGTCAGACCGACAAGAGCAGAACAGAAGAGGATAAAAGATCCTTGCATTTCTCTTTCTATGCAACAAATCTTTCTACAGAATAAATGAGACAGGGTCTTATTCAATCCTGTCACACTCACCCTATCAGCTGAAGCACAGGCGGAGACTGCTGTCAGATGCACCTTAAAGGTAGAAGGGCGAAGGCACAGAGACTGTAGGTGTATCACGAAGTCCAGAATGCAGGATAGGCTGGCCTGGATGGGATTAATCTGCCTGGGAGAACTCCACAGGGAAAACCTTCTCCACTTTGAAGAGTATGTTTTCCTGCTGGCTGTCTTTCTGGAAACTTTGGCAGGACAGGCTGGCCTGGAGGGGATTAATCTGCCTGGGAGAACTCCACAGAGAAAACCTTTTCCACTTTGAAGAGTATGTTTTCCTGCTGGCTGTCTTTCTGGAAACTTTTAATACATTCAAAACCTCTTTTGAGAGGTTTAAACAAAGTATTCAAACTCCTCAAGTACGAGGCCCTGAGGCACACAGCGCTGGGGTCTGGAAATCCTATCCTGCCCTAAGGCAAGGTCACTAGGTTGTACCTCAGGGGAACAGTGATAGGTCTGCTAGACAGGGCCAGAAGTAGAGAATATTAGGTTTACCAGGCCCAATCTGGAGCAATCAGATTCACTGCTGCAGGCTCCCTTCTGAGCTTCAACAACACTCTCCGAAGGGAAGGGAAAGGGGGAAAGGCATAACAGTCTCCCCCTCTCCAACCAAGGACCAGGACATCCTCTGGGACTGTCACCACTGCCGGAGGCCTGCAACAAAAGAGGGGGAGCTGGCAGTTTTGCCAAGAGGCAAACAGGGCCACCTCCGGTGTGCCCACCTCCTGAACACTGTTGCTTGCATTTGCTTGTTCAGGGGTTTATATGTAGTTTCCTTGGCCGATTCTGCTGAGGGGTTTAGCAAAGACACTGTCCTTCCCTGGTAGGTGCACTGCAGACACCTGCACCTCCAGCTCATCTGTGAGACCCCAGATCTTCACTGCCTCTGTGCACAGCTTTGAAGATCTTGTTCCTCCCTGTTTGCTGTAATACATGGTGGTGGTACTGTCTGTCCTGATCTGGACAGATGGGCCAGAAAGTTGGGGGCTCTAGTCCCACACCACGATTGGCCTCATACCTAAAATGATGGCACCCAAATGCAGTATGGGAGGGAGGGTGCTGTACTGTTGGGGTGTGCCATTCTTCAGATGAGATGTTAAACTGAAGTCCCTTCTGCCCATCCTGGTGCTCTTCCTGGTGAGTATCCAGGCAGAATTAAAAGAACCTAAAGCACTTTTCGCAAAGAGTAAGGGACTTTCCATGGTGTCCTGGCTAATATTCCTCTTCATGCAACTGTCCAAGGCTGTGTGTGGGTGTTGATGTGCAAAGTGGCTGCCACTGCACATTCAATCACTTCGCCACCCGTCTAGCACTGCTTGTAAAGCACTTTGGGATACAATGTGTATGAATGCGCTATATAAATGAGGATTCTTCTGCTGCATCTTCTGATGCATGATGTGGGAGGAAAATGCCTGCATTGTCAGGTATACTGCCCCAAGCTCCAGGTGATTTATGATGATCTGTGACTCTAGTAGAGTCCACACCACACTTACAGTGAGGTCCTCCAGATGAGCCCCCAACCCAAGAGGGTAGCATCTGTAGCAAGTACCACTGTGGATGATAGCTGAAGGAAGGAGATTCCCTCTCTGAGGTTTTCCTCCTCCTTCCGCCAGTCCAGTGATTTAACAGTAACTTTGCAGCTAGCACCAATTCTGACAGAGGGGTTGAATGTCAATTGAAATCTAGTGCCTAGAACTACATCTGTTGAGGTGGCCATGTGTCCCTGTAGCTGCAGAAAAGCCCTTGCTAGTCTGGCTTGTTTAGTTTTGAAAGACTGTCATGAGGCTTACCCCCTTCTCCTGAGGGAGGAGAGCTTTCCCTGCAGTGTATCCAGCTCTGCTTCTATAAAGTTTAGGACCTGCTCAGGTTCAGTTTGACACGTTGTAATGTTTATCAGGAACTCCAGATCCTCCAGAATTAATAGGGTGGGCTGGATATAGGCCTTGGCCTCCTTATATGACTCCCCCCCTCCCCCAGCAACTAACCAGTCATCCAGGTAAGGGAAGACCATCACATCTTGTTTTTGCAAGTGAGCTGCAACCACTGCCAGGCACTCTGTGAAGTCATCTGGTGCCGAGGGATAGGCCTAAGGCCAAAATCACTAAAGGTAAACACTACCATACCTTAACTCAGCATCCTTTATTCTAGGATTACACTGGAGCATTTGTGATTTCATTGACACCCCCCCCAAACCAAGGTTCCTGGTTTACTTGTCCTTTAAACAGACCAGATTCCACTGGGACAACTTAAAAAAAAAAAAATTTGCAATATTTACACAAAATTCAGCTTATAGTTCATAACTGTTCTGCAATTCTCTCACTTATTCCTTATTATTAAGGATGTTTGCATGAAAACAGGATCTCTGCCCAGTTTGCTCTGGTTGTTTACACATGACATCACAATTCTGTTTGTGAAATCACAGTCTTCCTGTGGGGATAATTATGAGGTCATAAACAGGGGGGTTATGATATCATGTGAAGACAAGCAGCCAGAGCAGATAAAGTCTGCAGCACAATGATCCTATTTTCATGCAGTTATGATCAATAATAAAGACACACGGCTTAAGAATTACAGCCAATATATTAAATGTAAACTGAACTTTACCTAAACCATGCATTTTTCAAAGTTTTCCCCAAATGTGACAGCGGCTCTTTAAAGGGACCATTCTAGAGCCAACTACCGCATGACAAGACAATGGTTGCTAAAAAAAAAAAAAAAAAAAACAAACAGTCAGGACAGACCAATCTGGTTCTCTGAGACCGTCTGGGAAATAGTGAGGGCGGAAAAAGGACCTTCAGCAGATAAGGAGAAAAATAAAAAGAGAGATGGATTGGTATGAATACCAGTTAAAGATGAGGAAAGCCAAGAAGGCAGTCAGGGATGCAATAGCAGATAGGAAACTGTGTACTGCGAAGGGAATTAGGTGGCAGGGACAGTTCTTTAAATACGTGGGGGAGAAGAGAGGTGAATTATTAACCTGACTTTGGGGGAGATAAGGACGATGATCAGAAGGCAGCCGTTCTTAAAGGATACCTAAACCCTTATATTTTACACATCATTTGTTAAAAAAACAAAAAAATGCCTGCATAGCCTTCTAAAGGAGAGGCTGTTTACAGTTATGCTGAAACTGCCTTTATTAAAGTGGGATAAATGCAGTTTCATAGCATTTTAAAGATGTAAACAGCTTCTCAAGTCAAAACTCACACCCTGTAAAAACCCTAAAATGGCTACAGATGTGAAGCGTGCTGACGATGAGGTGAGAGATTCCCAGCTCAGCAGTAGTATACACACGTAACTAATACACAATATATGCCCTTTTTAATTCAAAACCACAGAAATTAACGTGTGCATTAGTTACACAAATATACAAATTAAGCAATTATTTGGAAGGTGTCATGCGATCAAATGTGTAACTGTACTGTACATATCAGGCAGCACTCTGCAGCAACCAGCAACCCACAATTGTTCTAATGACCCTCGCCAAGTGTCCTTGAACAAAAAAAAAAAAAAAAAGATACCAGATGGACCAGTGGGCGGTCTGTCCCAAAAAGAACCTGGCAGCACATCAAGGTAAAGTAGTCCCCCCTCTGACTGCATTCACTATAAGTGTGCCAGTTGCCCCCCACTCCCCCCAACATGACTCAGAAATCCAGTCGATCCCCTTAAGAATACTTGGTGGTCGGTCAGTGGGTCAGTCAGTCCTGTCCCCACCCACCACCCAATTACCCAGAGTGTGAGCCAGCTCTTGATGCCAGCCAGTAAATAGGATACATAGTCCAGGCCTTGTTGTTGAAACTTGACCCTTGAAGATCAGTCACATGGTGATTCCTTTAGAGCGGGTGCCGTTAACTACAGAAATGCCCTCCTTACCCAAACTGCTACTGCTGACTGACTGCTGGGTCACTTGTAGAGCAGTTTGAGTTCGTCCTTCTGGTTTCAATCTTGTGCAAGCTATGCTCTACATGTGACCCAGCAGTCAGTCAGTAGATGCAGTTCGTATGAGGAGGGTGTTTCAGTAGTTGACTGCACCGGTTCTGAAAGAATCAATGATGGACTGGGAATTTGGGAGACATTAGTCAACGACAAGACTCGTTACCAAAGTTTTCCCCATCTCCACTCTTAAGCTGGGGGTCTACATTTGCCATCCGCCAGTCCTCGGGCACTTCTTACACAGCCAGTGATTCAGTAAATAGGTCTACAAGGGGGACTGCCAGTGATGGGTACAACTGTCAATATCACTGGGTACAGTCCCATCTGACCCCAAGGACCTCGTCACATTAAGTAACTGTATGCCTTTTAGACTACTTTTCCTATGTATTTATTTAGCTTTTGTTGACCAGTTAAGCACACTAGACAAACATATGCCTATTTTCAGGTGTGACTGGGAGATTACAAGGAAATAAACACACAGAGTAAGATTTACATTGTTTTAAAGGATATACAGACAATGCAGGGTTTAACAGTGAGGCAAGCTTAACATCACATGAACATGAACAAAGTAAACAGTTTACCAGTCAAATTAAAGCTATGATCTAATTGGACTCTAGATAGAGACCAGACAAAATGATAAAGTGCAACACTTGTAAAAGGGGGCACTAATGCTTAAGTATAGGTACAGTCCAAAGTGAGCCTCAGATGATCCTGAAGGGAGTTTCTGAAACTGGTATGGGAGATGGCAGGACGAACATGTATTGGGAGGGAGTTCCATAGCCTAGGTGCACAGAGAGCAAAAGCCTGATCACCCATCAGCATACAGGTTTTTGGAACATAGATCTACATACCACATCTGTAGCCTTTTACTGTCATTACCCTGGAATATATTATTGCTGCCAGCTAGTGGTCCCATACTTTCTACTGGAGACACAGAACTGCATGCACTACTCAATAGTCTTCCTTTATTACATCCTCCTCAATACTTATTCCCTCTTTCTCTATTCTCTCCATGTTTTCCTGTCTCTTTCTCTTTATTTGTCTGTAGAAGGGTTTGTCATTTTGTTTTCACTCCTTGGCCAACTCTTCTGGGATCTCCTTATGCTTATCTATTTTCAAAATTGGTGATGGGAAAGGTATACAGAACCTCGTCTTGTTTCTAGGTGACAAACCAGGAAAGGAGACATTTGAAGTGTCACTTCTTGCCAGTATGACTTTGTATGTGTCCCTGTTGGTCTGGTTCTGGTCCTCCTTACACATCCAAAAGTCTCTTGTCTGTCACTACCTCACTCACTGGTTGCACCAAGGTGGCTTCCTCTGCTTCTTGGTCTTTTTCCCCACAAACTGGGTGGCTTCCAATACTGTCCTTTTAACTGCAGGCCAATATTTTCTGCCCCTTCTGTCATGCACAGTTCTTCAAGGTAATTTGTATTTTATTGTAATCCACCTTTCCAAATTCAGGGGCCACTGTGCTGGATTTAAGTTGCTCAGTCCCCAGTACAAACTACTACCAAGGTAAGAGTAGTATCTGTTTTAAAATTCATTTAGAATAAACTGTTAGTTGTGATTTTTTTCCATAGAAACACAGAATGTGAAGGCAGATGGGGGACCCTCTTGATCCATCTAGTCTGTCCACCCCCTCCCCAAAATAAGGTTTATTTCCTTATGAAATCCTTGTATTTGTCCTACGCATCCTTGAATTCCCTAACCATTTTGGCTCTTACGACCTCCTGGGGTAATCTGTTCCAGGTTTCCACCACCCTCTCAGTATGAAAGTACCTTCTCACATTACCCCTAAATTTTCCTCCTTGCAGTCTCATGTCGTGTCCCTTGGTTCACGTGCAGTTTCTGACCTGAAAGCGGTCCCGCACTTGGACCCTGTTTAATCTCTTGAGGTACCCGAATGTCTCCATCATATCCCCTCTCTCCTTCCTTTGCTCGAGGGAGTACAGGTTGGGTTCTCCCAGTCTCTCGTCATATAGCCTATGGTGCAGTCCCCTTATCTTTGTAGCCTCTCTCTGCACCGTTTCCAGTATGTCCATGTCCTTTCTGAGGTGTGGCCTCCAGAACTGGACACCGTACTCCAGGTGGGGTCTCACCAGGGATCTATACAGTGGCAGTACCACCTCCCTCCTCCTGCTCATTATACCCCTCCCGATGTATCCCAGCATACCGTCCACTTACAATGCCTTTTCGCACTGTTATTAATACATTTAAGTCCTGTGATATAATAACACCCAAATCCCTTTCTTGATTGGTTGCTGTCAGTTTCTACCCTCCTAGGTAGTACCCGCTTAAGTTACCTTTACCTATGCGCATAACCTGGCACTTTTATGCACTGAATTTCAGCTGCCATGTTCTTGACCTTTTCTCCAGCTTTTCTAGGTCAGTTATCTTCTCTACCCCCTCAAGGGTATCCACTCTATTACAAATCTTTTTGTTGTCCACGAATAGGCACATCTTCCCCTCCAGCCCATCTGTGATGTCGCTAATGAAAATACTGAAGAGGCGAGGTCCTAGTACTGACCCCGAGGCACTCCACTAGTCACCTCCCTTTCTTCAGATAGTGCTCTGTTCACTTGCACCCTTTGTGTCCTCTGACTCAGCCAGTTCCTTACCCAGCTGACAACTCCCTGCCCCACTCCCATATTTTCCAACTTATTTATCAGCCTTCTGTGCAGGACACAGTCAAAAGCTTTGCTGAAGTCCAGGTATACTATGTCCACCCCCACCACTGATCCACTACCCTGGTGACCCAGTTGAAGCCAATTAGGTTAGTTTCGCATGATGTGAAGCCGTGCTGTTTACTGTCCTGCTGATCGCTATTCTCCAGAAACTCTATTAAAATTTTCCCACCACAGAAGTGAGGCTGACCAGCCTGTAGTTCCTTGCCTCCTCCTCGCTTCCTGATTTATGAAGAGGGACAACTATTTTCCCCCTTCAGTCCTCTGGGACCACCCCACTCTCTAGGGACTTAATGAATAGTTCCGCCAGTGGAACAGCCAGTTCTGCTGATAGTTCCTTCAGGATCCTTGGGTGTACCTCGCCTGGGCCCATGGCCTTATCCACCATAATCTTATTTAGTCTTTCTCACACCTGTTCATCTGTGAAGGGGCTCATATCCACTCCTGTTATTGGTATGTTTTTATTTATCAGTGTAGGACGATTTCCTTCTTCCTTTGTGAAAACTAAGCAGAAGTACTCATTTAGGAACCCTGCCTTTCCACTGTCTTCCTCTACCTGCCCACCTCCCTCTTTTGTGAGTCTTACAATCCCCCCACATTTCTTCTCTTCTCCCTTATATATCTAAAATAGGTTGTCACCCCTTTTTACTCCCTGTGCTATATTTAGATCAGTTTCAGCTTTTGTCTTCCTTATTATTTTACCTGCCTACTTCAGATTCTCTTTATATGCTTCCTTGAAATTTGATGTCAGGAGACTACCTCTGGAAATAGCTGGTGTGTGTTTGTCTAACTTCTTTTGTCTTTGGTATTTTCTCATACGCTTTGGGTTTGACATGTTATAAAAGAAGGTGCAATTAGGTAACTAGTTTCAATATGTGATTCATTGCAGAATATCGGCTTCTTGTATGTGACCTGCTGTTCATCAGAAGGGGAATTCTTTATGAAGAAGAAAAATGAAATGTAGAAAGAACACTTCTGATCCATCTTGGTTATTCCTCTAAGTAGTAAATTAAAGATAGGTGGATTTTTTTTGGGTGCACAAATCTCCCACTCTTTCTGTGAACTATATCTGAATATGCTTTCTAAACCTTCCTCCCTTAATTTCCCTCTACTTACACCATCTTTTGATGCATTTAGCAGATTAAGAGTTATAGCTTTCACCAATTTGAAGGAAAAAGATGCACTTAATTTTCTTTTCTAAATGAAAAGAACCCAGCTCAGACAGCTGTCCTCAATTTAAATCCTTCTTACAATCTGCTATTCCTGTTGCCCTCCTCAACACGCTCTAGCGCATCTTTTATATATAATAGGGTGCCGAACTGTACACTATACTTGCTAGATGGTACCTAACCATGAATCGATACTATGGAACTGTTATGTTTCTTGAGCTATTTATAATAAAGGCAACAGAGGGTGGTGGATCTAGCAGCCCTTCATGGTGGAGGCACTTAAGTGGAGCCCCAAATCTGGGTCAGCAAATTTCCTTATTTATAGCAATAAGCGATCTGTTAGTGACAACTGTTTGGTTTAACAAGACAAAGGCACCTTAGCAATTGTTTGCAGATACAAAAATATTAGAATTTTGTGGCGCTGGCTCACAACAGGAATTTTTTAAACCTAAACAGCCCAGACTGATCCTAGGCAGAGCAGCGGCAGTGCTGACGTGGTCCCTCATGATATCAGTTTCCAGTCCCTTCAACAATCTATTCGTTGCTATGGTTAAACTTGTCCAATAGTTGACAGAAAACAGAACTACTTTACTGAAGATAATGAATGAACAAACTACTGTTACAGAGGCCAGAACGCATGCGGTTAAGACTGACTACAACAGTGGATATGATGGAGAATTAAATCAACACAAATCACCTTGAGAAACAAGCATAGGAATGCACTAAGTTATCACAGAACGACCCACAACTGCCAACTGTTCTCAAACCTAGGACTAAAGTGTGAATTGATGTGGACCTCCTTGCTCAACAATTGCAACCATGGTCTGTACCCTTACTACTCAAGTAATCTGCTTTCCAAGCACTCATAATTCTACCATTAAGGTCTCAGGAACACTACTTCTAGTCTAACTTTTCGTTTTTCTCTTAGATAATTCCTGAGGATCCAGGGGCGAAACATCGATTCTAACTTTATTTTCTATTTTCAGCATGCATTTAGTACTACCTTTTTGGTTTTTTAGCCCACACTCTGATGCAGCATCTTGCTTTTCTGTATCTACTGCTAGTGTCATGGATGCAGGAAAACATGTCAAGAAATACACGGCAAACAAAAACTAGCCATGAAAAATCCTCTCTGCTGTCCATGTGACTGTCTGCAGCTCTGTTTCCCAACTCTACTTGACATACCAACAAGCTAGCTTTCCCTGCTGACTTTCTTCCTACTTCTTCCACATCTGTATCTTCCATCCACCCTTGTATATACTTCACAGTCTATCAGCACTGATTTACTTGACTTTTATACATTAACATTCTGGACCTTACTGCATATATATTTATAATTGTTACTGCAAAAGTGTTAACTCGGCTGCAGTTCTTGTCCTCCTGGTACCCACCTGTAAAACAAACGTTGCACCTAAATAAAGTTATTGCCCAGTGTGTGAAATTTCTCAAGATGCTTCACCTAAATCAGACTACTGCCCCAGAGTATGACATTTCTTAAAAAAAAAAAAAAATCCGGAAAACTAGACTTGGACCTGGAGAGATCCAAAGGAAGAAACAATTACTCACCGTGGTAGCGCTGTTTCTTTTAATGGAGTCTTGCTGTATTCAGACATAATGCAGTTAACCCCAGCACTTCAACTGCCCCGGAGAGGAAAGAGTTAACTCTATGCAGAAGCATAGAACACTGAGCTCGAGCTCGGTTTTCAAACTTCTGTCTGTGGTACTTCCCAGTGTAACCTTCAGATTCTTACGAGCTAAGTAACTAAAGTATGGAAATTGTTCAAATATAGCCAAAGGGCAAAAATATATCTTCTTGGGCCCCAAAAGACTCAAGTCGAGAACCCAAAAAGGAAAGGTAGTGACAACATTTAGTAAAACACCAGAAAAAAAAATAATAGCATCTACCCCACCCAAGAAGGAGGGTACAAGGTACACCCCTCAGGTGCAACACTGTACCTGCCAGCTTACTTCCCAAAACCAGGTTCTGAGAGGGGAGGCGGGGGGGTCTGAATACAGCAAGGCTCCATTAGAAGAAACAACATTACTATGGTGAGTAATTTTTTCTTCAAACATGAAGTCTTGCTGAATTCAGACATAATGCAGACTACCAAGTAGTTCCCTATGGAGGAGGGAATGCAGAACCTACTTTGGGAAGAGGCTCTGCAGTACTGCTGTACCAAACCTAGCATCACTCCTAGCCTGGATGTCCAGGGAGTAATCCTTGGTGAAAGTACGTACTGTTTGACAGGTGGCTGCTTTACAGATCTCTAACAAAGATATATCTCTGGCTGCAGCTAGAGAAGCAGCTGTACCCCTGGTTGAGTGAGCCCTCAGGCCTGAAGGGGGCATCCTACATAATTTGCCATAATAAAATTGTATTCAAGAAACTATACACCTGGCAATAGTTCTCTTAGTGGCAGGCTTACCCTTTCCCACTTCAAGTGAGAAACAATTTAAGACAGTCATTTCTATCTGCCTTAGTATGCTCAATGTAGTAGCGAAGGTCTTCTTAACGTCCAGACTGTGTAACCTTCTTTCACCCGAAGAAGAATGGTCAGCGAAATACACAGAGAGAGATGAAGACTGGTTCAGATAAAAATCTGAAATCACATTGGGCAAGAACCCTCCTATTGGTTCTGAGGACTACTTTGTCCCTATGGAAGGAGATGAAGTCAGGTTCCACTGACAGAGCCTGTAACTCACTAATCCGCCTGGCAGAAGTAATAGCTACCAGGAACACAGTTTTCCAGGTCAAGTACTTCAATTCGGCCAAAGCCAGAGGTTCAAAGGGAGGCTGTATTAGCTGAGTTATGCAGACATTAAGATCCCAAGGCAGAGTGGGCTCCCTAAAGGGAGGGTTAATGTGAACCAGACCTTTGAAAAACTTTCTGAAAATAGGATGAGATGCCAGGGAAGAGCCCTTCCCTGCTGAGGGAACGCTGAGACAGCTGCTAGATGAACCTTCAGAGTGGCAGACCTATGGCCTAAACCACTGAGATGAACTAGATAGTCTAAGGTTGTGGAAATGTCTGCAGAATCAGGCAGGATGCCTTTCTGAGAGCACCAAATACTGAACCTTTTCCATTTGGAATTGTAAGTTTTTCTAGTGGAAGGCTTCCTAGAGACCTTCAGAATATCCAGAACTCCCTGAGAAAGATGTACAGCTGCATATTCTAACTATTCAAGAGCCAAGCCTTGAAATGGAAAGACTGGAGATTGGGGTACCAAATCCGCCTCGGGAGGACAGAAGATTGTATGTCCTGGGCAGAGACAGGGGACGTGACACTGACAAGGACAGCAGCAGAGGATACCACGGCTGTCTGGCCCAATCTGGAGCCACCAGTATCACTGTGCAGGGTTGAGTCCTGATCTTGATCAGAACTCTGAACAGCAGAGGTAAGGCATAGAGAAACCTGCCCTTCCAGTCCAAAAAGAAAGCATCCTGGGGAACCATCCCCAGGACTACAGGTCTGCAACAAAACAGAGGAAGTTGATTGTTCGGTGCTGCAAAGAGATCCATCTCTGGAGTGCCCCACCTGGAGAAGATGACCTTCAGTATGTGAGGATCCAGGGACCATTCGTGGTGTCCCTGTGAAATTCTGCTCAGAGCATCTGCTAGTATGTTGTCTTTCCCTGGAAGGTGAACTGCTACCAGAGAAGTCTGAAGAGAATAGGCCAGAGACCACAGTTTCATGGCTTCTGTGCACAAGGCCGAGGACCGAGTGCCTCCCTGCTTGCTGATGTACCACACTGTGGTGGTGTCTGTTCTGACTTGCACCACCTTGCCTTTGACAATCACAGAAGCTCTGCAGGGCTAGGAAAACTGTCCTGAGTTCCAGGACATTGATATGAAGGAGAGACTCCTGTGGAGACCAGAGCCCTTGAGCTGTCAGGGCTCTCGGGTGGGCTCCCCACCATAGGAGAGAAGCATCCGTAGTTAAAACTACTGACGGGACTTGAGGGAGAAATGGAACCCCTTGTCTGAGGTTGTCCTGGTCCAGCCAACACTGGAGAGCTTGGACCAGAGTCTGAGTCACTAGAATCAGTTCGGTAAGTGAATCCTTCTTTTTAGACCACTAAGACCTCAGATGAAACTGAATGTCCCTCATCTGGAACCTTGCTCCCTGCACCACTGCCGTGGAAGCTGCCATGTGGCCCAAGAGCCGGAGGAACCGTCTTGCTGGGCAGGAGACCTGAGGTTGAAAGGAGGAAGCGAAATCCACTAGGGCCTTTACCCTTGCCAGGGGAAGGAAGGCTTTTGCTTGTACAGTGTCCAACTCTACGCCTATAAAGGTGAGAAGTTGAACTGGTTCGAGCACAGTCTTTGGAAGATTGAGAAGAAAACCCAAGGAGCTGAGTAGGTCCTGGGTAGTTTGAAGAGCTGACTTTACCTGTAAATGAGACTGACCCACTAACAGCCAGTCGTCCAGATACGGAAAGATGGTGATACCCTGTCTTCTGAGGTAAGCCACCACTACTGCAAGGCACTCTGTGAACACCCTTGGAGCTGATGTTAGACCGAATGGCACAGTTCTGAATTGATAATGGCCTGAAGACAACTCGAACCTGAGGTATTTTCTGTGGGAGCACCTGATAGGAATATGGAAGTAGGCATCCTTGAGGTCCAGAGATGCTAGCCAATCCCCTGGCCTTAGAGAGGGAAAGATTATTCCCAGAGTTACCATTTTGAACTTGGGCTTTGAAATGCGTTTGTTCAGATACCTTAGGTCTAGGATGGGTGGCCACTCCCCTGTTTTCTTTGGGGTAAGGAAGTACCTGGAATACAGTCCTTTTCCCTTGTGCTGAGTAGGAACCTTCTCTATAGCTCTGAGAGCTAGAAGAGAGGTAACCTCTGACTCTAGAGCAAGAGTTTCTGAGACTGATGCAGGTGTAAAAGACTTGGCCCTTCTTTTTGGACATTTTTTGAAGCTGTGGGCCATTCCCTGGCTTACTACTTCCAGGACCCACTTGTCTGAGGTCACAGACTTCCAGGCCTGGAAGCAGTAAGCCAGCCTGCCTCCTACTGGAAATGGGGAGTTGACCCAGGCTGACACATCAGGGTGTCTGCTTGGCAGGAGCCTTAGACTGAGAGGAGGTAGCAGCCCGACTCATCCCCCTCCTAGCCCTCCCTCTGAAGAACCCCCTCTGTGGGAAGGAAGAGGAGGCCTGGGCTTGGTAAAAAGGTCTTTGAACATATAGACTGCTGCTTGTGCGGAGTGGCCTGCTTTTCCTTGGCCTGTGCACTCCTGTACATGGTCCTATATTCATCCATTTTCTTCATGTAAGCCTCTGTCTGCTCCCCAAACAGAGTTACCTACTACAGGAAAATCCATGTCCTTAGTCTAGGTATCCTATGAAAGGCTAGTACATCTGAGCCAAGCATGTCTTCTGAGAGACACAGATGTAGCCATGACTCTAGATGTCACATCACTGGAGTCCACAGCAGCATGAAATTGTATTTTGGATGCCTCAATTCTGTCGGCAGCCACCACCTCCAGCTCCTTGGTTAGCTGGGGAGAGGCCTGTTTAGCCAGTTCCAGAACAGTGTCCCATCTGGAATTCTGTTACCTGGCTGTGCAGGCCATATAAGTAGCCTGCCCGAGTCCCAAAGAGGATGCCAAATACTGTTTTTTGGCCATGGCATCCACCTTCCTGGAGTCCTTATCTGGGGTGTGTGAAGCCAAAGGAATGCTAGCCCTGTCATAGGCTGCAGCCTGCACTACCCCAGCATAGTTGCAATAACTATAAAGGAACTCCACAGCTGAGTCTGGTAACGAATACCCCCTGTCCATTCTCTTATCCACAGGAGGTACTCAATTAGGATTTGTAAAATTTTGTGTGTCTGTTTCCCCAAAGATTTATTAAGAGGGATAGACAGCTTTTTGGACTCTGGGATGTCCATCATTTCTACAAAATCAGGCTCTTCATCCTCCTCTGCTGCTTCAACCAAGGGAAGCTGCAGGGTTTGTGCCACCTATAAGTGTGAAAGGGACTCGGAGAGCCTGGGAGAAGAGACACCTGAGGGTCTGGCTGGGGAGATGTCCGGTTCAATGGGCATATCCAGACCCCCGTCATCATCATCACCAGGATAGTCTTCGTCTCCCTCCCACTCCTCATAATAAGCATCTGGGTCATAATCCGGAGGAGACTGATCCAGCCGAACCGGCTGTATCGGTTCAGATGAAACCAGTCTAAGCAACTGGACAATACTAATCGCTTTGACTATTTCGTCCGCGGTTAGAGAATGAGATACAGGATCCGAACCAGCAGACTTGCGTTTTTTCTTTGACGGAACCAACCACTCAGGGTTGGCTCTCCTTCTGCCAGAGGAGGTATCACCTAGGTCAGTAGGCACCTCCTCAGGTTCAGCCGCAACCAAACTGGGCTGGCCACCCGGATCTACGGACTTCTCGGCCTCCCTTTCCTTCAGCCTACTCAGCCTTTGATCTAGAGTGGTTTTAGGAAAGTTCTTACAGATTTGGTAGTCTGACTTGAGGTGGTCAAACCCCAGACAAACACAGATGAGGTGGGGGTCGGTCTTAGCAAAGGCCTCCCCACACTCAGTACAGTGCTGAAACCCAGTAGGACCGGTTTTCTTCTTGGGTTTCTCAGACATGGCCAACCTAACAAATTACCCTATAGAAGCTTTCAAGCCAGGTAATAAAGCAACCGATCAGTTACAAACCGTATCACGGGCTTTTTAAAAGAACCAGCAAAAGTCTGGTTCTTCTGAAACCGATTGGTATCAGAACACCACACTAATCCAAGAAAGAGAAAAATTTTACAAAGTTGGTTCCAAACCAGACCGACCGGAAAGAAACTGAAGACAGTTTCCACTCTTTTTAGCAAAAAACACAGTCACTACCTATCTACAAACTACCTGTACCGTAGACAGAGGCTGGAAATCCGAAAATAACAGAAGCCTGCGGTTTAAACGAATGCTTTATTTTTCTTTTACCGAACGGAACAGACGAAATCTCGGAAGCGACTTCACTCTTAGGCGGAGTAAAGAGTAGTACAGTTACATAAGAACTTACTGTAACAGTAGATCTTCGAGAGAGGCTCTTGCAGTAGGTAATTACATATAGGACTGCCTAAGGCAGGCGGCAGGACCCCACGGAAAAATTTCTAGCTAGCAGTCCCTGGCGAGGGACCGGCCCCACATCAGGTGACCAGCGTCAGAAGACGTCGGTATGAAGGGGCAGTCCCTGACGCCCGCTTTCCAGTTCTTTCCCGCCACAGGCCAGAAAAGGCCAGACGAGAGAGGAGTGGATAGTTCCCTTACTGGAAAAGGAGCTGAAAAAGCCTAGGGCGATGGAGGGCAGGAAGGCATTACCTATTGCAAGAGCCTCTCTCAAAGATCTACTGCTACAGTAAGTTCTTACGTAACTGTACTATCTTACTTCGAGAGGGCTCTTGCAGTAGGTAATTACATATAGGACTGAATCCCAAGCAGTCTAGAACAAATAGAGGCACCGAGAGGAGGAAAACTACTCCAAAAAGCAGTTCCAGCTGTGCAAGGCTCAAGACAAGAGGTCTTGCAGAACAGCCAGCTCAAAGCCTGCTCTACAGCGAGAGGCAACATCCAAACTGTAGTGTTTAGTAAAGGTATGGAAGGAAGTCCAGGTGGCGGCAGCACAGATGTCTGCCGCAGACAATTTTGAAACAAGCCGCTGAGGCAGATACTTCTCTGGTGGAGTGGCCTCTTCACTGACCCGGTAGGGTCTTGTTATATTTTTCATAACAGAAAGTGATGCAATGAGCCAACCACTTAGACAGGCGTTGCTTGGAAACAGCATTGCCTTCCCTTTTATGAGCAAAAGAGACAAACAATTGGTCAGTCTTTCTGAGATCCTTTGTCCTTTTGGTGTAGTATCTCAGAATCCGGTGGACATCCACAGTATGGAGTAAATACTCCCCTTGATTAGAGTACTGCGTAAAAAAGGCAGGCAACTCTATGGACTGATTCAGAGTAGACTCAGCTACTACTTTAGGGAGAAACTTAGGATTTGTGCGAAGAGCAACTCATTCCTTGTGAAAAATCAAGTACGGGATTTTACACATCAGGGCCTGGAGCTCGGAAATTCTCCGAGCTGAAGTAATGGCCACCAGGAAGAGAGTCTTCCACGAAAGAAACGTCAAATCCACAGAAGCTGCAGATTCGAAGGGAGGGAGAGTAAGTTTCTCAAGAACAAAGTTCAAGTCCCAAGGGGGAGCAGGAGTATGGATAGGGGAGCCTCAGGTGGAGGACCCCTCGGAGAAAGGTTTAAGAGACCTCCAATTGAGCGAAAGCTTTGCCTGCAAAGGAAACAGGATAGGCCGAGATGGCGACCATGTGTACCTTCAGAGAAGAATGACTGAGACCCAGGTCAAACAGATGAAGTAGATACTCCAGCAGAAGCCCCGCTGAACAGGAGAAGAGTTCCACGTTCTTGGAAGCAGCCCAGATAGTGAATCTTTTCCACTTCATGGCATAGGTGGCTCTGGTGGAGGGTTTTCTGGCCTCCACCAAAATTTCCGCCACTTTGGGAGACACTCCAAAACAGGACTGGGCTAAGTCTGCAGGAGCCATGCATGCAGTTGAAGGGATCTGAGGCCTGGATGGACCAGGGTCCCCTGATCCTGGGTCAGTAAACCAAGAGAGAGAGAGAGAGAGAGAGAGAGAGAGAGAGAAGAGGAGGATCCTCTGAGTATTGTTGTAGAAGATAGAATCAAACTTGCCTGGGCCAGAAAGAAGCGATCAGAATCATTCGTGCTCCTTCTGAAGCTAGTTTGTGCAAGACTCGTGGGTTAAGCGGAATTGAGGGAAAGGCATAGACGAATCTGTCCTTCTAGTCTAGAGACAGAGCATCACTCCAAAAAGCGCCTCGCTCTGGAACAAGCGAGCAGAACACGGGAAGTTTTGCATTTAGAGGGGATGCGAACAGGTCGACCTGTGGTGTTCCCCAAAGTCGGAAGATACTGTCTAGGACCCCTTGGTCCAGTTCCCACTCGTGAGTCAGAGCAGAAGAGCGACTTAGCTCGTCTGCCAGGGTGTTGTCAACTCCCGGAACATGAAATGCCATGAGGTGAAGGTCGTGTTGTGTTGCCCAATCCCAAACCCTCATTGCCTCCCGGCAAAGAGGGTAGGACAGAGTCCCTCCCAGTTTGTTGATGTACCACACCACGCACATGTTGTCCGTCTGGACGGCAAGGTGGCCCGGAAGGCTGTATTGGTGAAGGGCTTGGAGCGTACAACACTGCCCGGCTCGAGCACACTGATGTGGAGAGCTTGTTCTATGGACCAGAGCCCTGGGTCCGATGAAGGCCTAGATGGGCTCCCCAACCTTCGCCTGAGGCGTCTGTGGTTAAAGTCTGGGAGGAGGGAGGACGAAAGAAAGGAACTCCCCGAAACAGGTTCTCTCGAACCATCCACCACTGCAAGTCTCGAAGCATCGTCGAGAAGACCATAACTGGGTGATCTAGATCGTCCACTAGCTGATCCCATTGAGAGCGTAGAGTCCATTGAGAAATTCTCATGTGGAGGCGAGCGTGAGGAACCGTCGGGATAGCAGCTGCCATGAGCCCGAGAAGGCGAAGGACCGACCTCGAAGGGACCGTCCTGCGGTCCGACAGCAGACTTGTTTGGGTCTGGAGGGTGGACGCCCTGTGTGAAGGCAGGAAGGCCCTGCCCGTGGTCGTATCGAGAATCGCCCCAATAAATTGTAGTCTCTGGGATGGGACCAGACGAGACTTGGAATGGCTGATGGTAATACCCAGGCAGGCAAAAACCTGCTGAGTAAGGGAGAGGCAACGCAGGAGTTCCTCCCTGGACGAGGCCGCCAGGAGCCAATCGTCCATGTACGGGAAAACCTGCACTCCCTTGGTATGCCAGTGGGCTGCTACCACTGCCAGGCATTTGGTAAATACTAGGGAGGCTGAAGATAGACCAAACGGGAGCACCTTGAACTGGTAGTGGTCCCCCTGGAATGCAAAACGAAGGTATCTGCGATGAGAAGGGCGAATGAGAATGTGCGGATAAGCATCCTGCATATCCAGAGCACAAAGCTATTGACCCGGCCAGAGGAGGGGCAGAAGGCTCTGCAGAGAGAGCATCCTGAACCTTTTGTATTCTACGAAAAGATTCAGGGAACTGAGATGCAAAATTGGTCAGAGATGTCCAGTCTTCTTTGGGACCAGGAAGAAATTGGAATAGTAACCTGTCCCTCGCACATGAAGGGGGACAGGCTCTACAGCTTGCTTCAGTAGGAGAGCCAAAATTTCCTCCTGGACCAAAAGAAGATGTTCCTGTGAATATGACTACTTCAGATGGGGGTGGCGGGGTGGTTTCTGAAGAAACTCTATGGAGTGCCCCTCTGCTATGAGCTGGAGCACCCAAGAATCTGGGATTATCCTCTCCCATCCCGGAAGGTGGAGGGAAAACCTCCCTCCTACTGGTTCCTCTGAGGAGTCTGGAGGCAGTGGAAGAGGAAAGGAGTCAGGTGGTGTGCGGCAGCGCCGCAGCTGAAGCACCCGCTGCTTTTTTCGGAAGGGAGGGCTTAGCAGCTGTGGGGCCCGGGCGTTTGTGGCCCGCCTTCCTGGGGTTCGCCTTGGGCGATTCAGTCTGCGAAGGGATGGCGCTGCTGCGATGGGGCGGTACATGGAGTCGAGACTCTGCAGGCCCCTTTCTCCTTGAAATCGGTGATGTCCTTGACATCACCCCCAGCACAGACCCCCAGAAGGGCGTTTCCTGGATAGCGGACAGCACTTCTGGGACCAACCCTGACACGCAGAGCCAAGCATGACGCCATAGGCCTACGGTGAAAGCTGAGCTCCGTCCAGCAGTGTCCACTGCATCGTATGTCACACAAAGCATGTGGCGACTGGCTGAATGAGCAGAGCGGACAAGATCAGCCCACTCCTGCTTGACTTGGGAGTCAGGCAAGGAGTCCAGTTTGGCTTCCGCCTGAGTCAGAATGGCCTTCTCGTAGTCCCCCATATGGCCGACATAGTTCAGGGCCCTGATCCCCAGCGTGGAGGAAGCATAAATCTTTCTCCCATACTGGTCCAGAAGGCATGATTCCTTATTAGGTGGTGACTAGCTAAGATGTTTGGGGTTTGCCGACCGGCCGTGAGCGGCGCTAATCACGACCAAGTCGGCACAACGGTGAGAATCCAGAAAATCAACACCCTCTGGAGCCTGATATAGCCTGTTCGACTTCCTAGGAAGTGGGGCTAGAGCCGACGGCTGTTTCCATATTGTGGTAATGAGGTCGGTGTGAGGCTTTATCTAGGGTGGTACCAAGGTAGGAGCCGTCACGGGCAGATCCAGATGTTCAGCGAGTTTCAGACGCTGAGGATCTGGTTCCAGGGAGTGCTACTGATGAACCTCCTGGATTTTCCTAAGCAACTCCATAAAAGAAGGATCCTCCGGAGGAGACTTCGGAGGTGTCCTTGGCCTGGGCTTCGACGGAGAGCGTGGCTCATCGACTCTCTCGGAGCAACCATTGGAAGAATCCGAGGAGTCCGAGGGTGAAGAGGAGGAAGAAGAGGAAAAGGACTCCCTTTCCCGACCCGGGGGAGGAACGGACCCCTTGGGAAGTCCCTGGGGAAGCGTATCCTGCCCTTCTCTGGATCCAGATGGAAGAACCCTGGAATCCAGAGGTGGTGAGGGAGTGCGCCACCTCGGACGTATGGGAACCTGGGATGACACCACCGCCGGAAGGCGGCTCTCAACCTCATTGGTGAGCTGAGCCTTGGCCTCAACCCACCAGGAGGCCAGAGTCTCCTGCAGGTCCACCGGCGGCCGCGAGGGCGGTGGAGGAGGCGGGGGATAAGGATACAGGTTGTAACCATATGGAGCGTATCCAAAACCCGGCTGCAGGTAGCCCGGTGTCGGGTACTGTGGTGCCGGATACTACAGTCCCAGGTACGCCAGCGTCATATATGATGGAGGATATCCGGGAGCCAGGGGGATTGCCGGAGCAGACGGGCTGGTCCATAATGGAGGGCCTGACGGGAGCGGGATGTCTGCCAGAGTCGGTAAGGCTGGCGTCAGGGCCAACGTCGGAGGCCCTGGCATCAGAAGTACCAATGTCGGACGGGCTGGCGTTGGAGCCGGCATCCGGGGAGCCGACGTCAGGTCCGGCGCACCAGGTGGTGGAAGGACCAACGGAGGAGAAGATCCCCAGCTTCACCTGGGGATGGAGGAGAAAAATCCCCGGGGTCGAGTTGGGGAGACTCTGGATCCCCAGACAGCAGCGAAGGCTGCGGGGAACCGGGTACGACGGACATGGGAGGTTCCATCGTCAGTTCCTTTGCCAGCCGGAAGTCGGACGAGCCGAGGTGGCTTAAGGCTAGCTCCCGAGGAGCCGCGTGCAGGACTTATGAGAGCCGACCACCAGAGGCAGGTCGAGTAGAGGATCAGCCTGGTCCGTGGAATGGAGCCATAGCCACCCAAAGTGTCGGACATGTTAGCTGCCCTCTCTGGGCGGACGTCGGGGCCGGGCTTGCCGGAGTCGCCCACATTGGTAGAGCCGCAGCCTGCGGCCAGACCAGGCGGAGCCTCCAACTGCCCGGAGGCGCCCGCAAGGCCCGAGCCAGACAGGCAGGCCGACGCCCCCTCGGAAACCTCCGAGGCGGCCATCGAGGAGCAGTCCCCCGGAGGGAACGTTACCTGCATCCCAGCGACTTCCGAGGGAGACGCGGTGGAGGAGCCCTTGTCCCGGTGCCTCTCCTTCCTATGGCCTTCGGGGGTAGTGGACGCCTGCCTCAGTCTTCTGAGCTCCTTCTTCACTGAACTCATTTTCTTCTTCAGAATATGGGCTTCCAGGGATTGCTGCCGCCTTTTCCAGGTAGCCGCACTGAAACTGAGGCAGTGCTAGCACTTCTCGACCAGGTGATCGGGACCTAGGCAGAACAGGCACAGGAAGTGGCCGTCCTTGTGCGGTAGTTAGCCATGAATCGTGACTTATTCTGTGCTTGTGTGTAGGGACCATATACACCAACCATTTTACTGACGTTAGTCGAAAAAGTAATTATTTTCAGTAAAAAACAGATGAAGATAGGGCTGATAAAGCATGAACTTTTCCGCGAGGTGCTGCACGAGCCAACGGCGGGAAAGAACTGGAAGGCGGGTGTCAGGGACCGCCCCTTTATACCGACGTCTCCTGACGCCAGTCACCTGACGTGGGAGCGGTCCGTCACCAGGGACTACTAGCTAGAAATTTTTCCCTGGGGTCCTGCCGCTTGCTGGCATCAGTCCCATATGTAATTATCTACTGTAAGAGCCCTCTCGCAGTAAGATCTGACGGTTACACTGGGAAGTACCACAGACAAATGTTTGAAAACCGAGCTCGAGCTCAACGTTCTATGCTTCTGCAAAGAGTTAACTCTTTCCTCTCTGGGGCAGTTCAAGTGTTGGGACTAACTGCATTATGTCTGAATACAGCAAGACTTCATGTTGTTTGAAATGACCATGTGGGAGATTTGTCATCCAAGTGTTAGACAGCCTTGGAGGGAGCCCATCCAAAAATATCTAAGCCAATCCTTTTGGTTGAATAGTGCTACTATCCAAACAATGTGAAAACTGGCAAATGAACATAGGTGCTTCTTTATATTCCCTGGGAGCTGGAATTCTTTTAAACATTAAATGATGTACCTAACTGAAGCTATCATGGTGCGAAACAGCTCAACTAAAGGACCAATCTTCTCTATAATAAAAAGGGGATAGGATTCAGATGTGTAAAATCTTTACCTGCACTGTTCATCCATTCCGTCATTATCTTTGTTAATATCATCACTCATATAGTATTTATAGCAAGTCTGTGGGGAGCAGAAGAAAAGCAGTTTTCAAAATACAAAGTAACTCCATTTTATGTCCACAGATACATATATTGTTTACCCTTTAATAAGTTGCTTTTTGTTTTTCATTTCAGATTCGGATCAATACCTTTGAGCACAAAAAAGGCTATTTTACAAAGCTTCCAAGTCGAGGTAGCACAAATACAAAATAAGAGGAACATATATGACAAGCACGAATAACGAAGATTGCATAGGATAATCAGGTTAATCATAGCATTACATAGTTTCAGAAGTGCACACATTCAGAAAATAATACCATCAAAGTTGCATACATTGTGGTCAAGATACTAATTATCTACTAAAGTGCCAACCTGTGTACAGATAGCAGCCTGAACAGGCTTTATCAGGATAACAAAGGTGATTGTGAGGAGAGAAAATAGGAGGAGTAGGGAGGGCTGGGGTGGAGAGAGAGAAATTGTGAGATGGGAGAAGTAGGAAAAAGGAGAGGCAGAGAGAACTAAGTGTAGGGTGTAAATGACCCAATGTGAGGCCTCAGAAGAGCACCATTAGGAACAGAGAGGTGGAGAGACAGAAATTTGGAACGGGGATCATTAGGTATAGGAGGGAAAGCAGGACCTAGGTTGGGGTAAGAGTTAACCAAAGTGAGGCCCATAGGTTGCCCAAATCTGAGGAGCAGTCACAGTGGTTTACTTATGCCAAGTTTTAGCAGAAAGTGCCAATCTGCTGCTGGATCGCAGCCCGAGTAGGCCTTGTCAGAGTAAGGGAGGGTGTAGGGGGAAATGGGGAAGGGGCTCATGGGGTGGAGAAAAGTGGAAAAGTAGCGAGAAGGAGCAGATAGGGATAGGAGAGGAAGCTGCTATTTTTTCAATACTGAAAATTTAAGTTTTACTTCTATAATACCATTATCTACAGTGACGGATTCTTTTGTACTTCTACAGATCAAACCAAGGCCTCCTGATGGGCCAGCAACAACACATCATGTTGACTTGAGGAAAAGACCCAGGACTTCATTCAGATGGCACCCTGTAAGGATTGTTGCCCAATCCAGCACATTTCACCACCACATCCCCATATAGAATAAAGCAGAGGCCACCCAATATGCCAGCAGCAACATATCACACTGCTTTTGGAAACAGACCCAGGACTTAGTCATTCAGATGGCAAACTGTAAGGACTGCTGCCCATGGCACCATGTTGCACCAGCAAACATCCCATCCCATCCCCTGTGGATCAGCTAGCTTGCTCTTCCAAAAAGAAAGGGGGCACCCAGCACATGTGCGAGCCAGCACTGTTCTGGGGTGGATGGAGGTTCAAGAAAAGAAAAAGGAAGCAAAGACAGCCTCTTTGCCACCACAAAGGCTGCCAGCACTCTCGGGCTCTGTGCCACATGGAATCCACTTGGAGTAATAGGAGTTGAAGCTGGGAGGTAGCCAGAAGACTCTGCAGACAGGCAAGAAAGAAAGCTCTATACGAATAAAGATAAAGGAACATATTTCAAACAAAGAGTGCATGCCAAACAAGGTAACCACGAGACATGCGGTGGTTGTAATGATGGTTTTAAGCTCTGAAGGCCCAAATTTTTCCCAGGAACCAGAATTTAACACAATGCCACTTCCTGCTTGTAGAAAGCACACAAAAGAGACAGGAAGGAGTGGTGACAGTGGGAAATTAATTACATTTGCTTCACTACATCCAAAAAAAATAACATGAAAAACAGAAAGGAAGGAGAATTTCGCACCACATGGGGACTTCTGCCATCACAGGCATCCTTGCTACCTCTATCGATAGGCCTAGAGACAAGTGCATATCAGATATGTTAACAAGTGGCCACATACAAATGGAGTTGGTTGGTATATTGTTGGCTAGCCACACTTTCCCAGAGCCAGTGTTGGGTAAGTTACTTTTTCTATTACTTGATCCTTGAAACTTGATCCAGGAAGCTCTGTGCAGTCACTAGCAAAGATGAAGAAGTACTAGAAAAGTAATACACTTGCCAGTTACTTTTTTCTTCTTATACAAAAACTATACAAAAATAATAACTATAACAGATTACACTTATTTGACAGTAATAGGTTAGTTACTAGTTATTTTCAAATAAGTGTAATCAGAGTTGCATATTTCTTTTGTATAAAAAGACATAAGTGATTGTAACTATAAGACATATTACTTTTACCAGTACTTCTCCATCCTTGCTAGTGACTGTACAGAGCTTTCTGGAACAAGTTTCAAAAAGTAACAGAAAGTAATAGAAAAAGTAACCTACCTAACATTGCCCAGAGCATATGGTAGTACTGTTTCTTCTGCTTTTTTTTGTTTACAGTTCCTACGGAAGTGTACAAGTGAACTTACCACTGCATCATTCTTACCTTACAGATAAGGACTTTAAGTGCAGGATGCCTATAGATTGAATCCTTCTGAAAATGGTTCACCTGCTGCCCACAAGCTGTGCAACTAACGATACCATGTAGACCCTCTTCTGCAGGAAACAAACCATCAATTAAACTGAAAATAGTCTTTCAAATGGACAGTGGAAGTAACACTGTTTAACACCACTTCAAAAGCAAATGGCTTATTGTTTATATGAAAAGGTTATTTTACACACAGATGCACATGTGCACCCCCACATATGATTCACCTAACAAAATGAAGACTTTCATACACAAATGAAAGACATACTTTTGGTTTTGCCTCATTCAAAAAGAAAACCTGCTTAAAAAAGTTCAGAATAAGAAGCAACATGTTTGGGTAAATTAATCGTTTTACTGCAAAATTAAACCGCATTACCTGATGGTTCACCTGGTTGGCAAATTACTGGAAAGAACATTTAATTACATGAGTTGCCTCAAGGATACACCCCCCAAAAAAATAAACAACTTCATGCTCTTGACTGATGCGACATCTATCCCGAGTCGGGTCCAGCTCCACTCCACCTCCTAGAACTTACCCTCTGATTTTCAACAGCACAAGCTTGCCCCTTGTGGTGGGGTCTGGCCATGCCAGGCAAATGGGGGGGAGGGGGGAAGAGAAAGACGACTGGGAGGCAGGGCCCTAGTGCTTCCAGGATCATCACTGTATCGCCAGAGCTTATCCAGTTTCATCCTGCTCCTTCAGGACACTGGCAGGCATGGAGCCCTAAGCCCACTCACAAGTGTGATGAGAGGGCCTGCCTGATGTCCTCCCTCCCCGATCCCCCATGAAAATGGATGTTTGATGTCCTCTAAGTTTACAAGTTGAAACTAAAAAACAGGTTACTTACCTGTAACATTAGTTCTAGGAGTGGTATATGGCGTTCTCCCACACTTCAGGAAGTGTCCTTTCCCCTTTAAGGCTTGCCGGAAAGTCTTCAACCTGGCTCCTCCCACCCATCTCTGTGGTTAACTCCCTCGGCACCACTTCGTAATGTCAGATCTTGCCTGCTGGAAGCAAGACCAGTGTGCCATTTACCATGGGAGGTCGGGTGGGTCAGTGTGGATGAGCACCATATACCACTCCTAGAACTACGGTTTCACAGGTGAGTAATCTGCTTTTCTAGGGATGTGGATATGGTGTTCCATCCACAATACAGGCAAGACTCCTAGCAGTTCCCCGGTAGGACAAGGTGCACACCCCCTACTTAGAAAACCAAGACTGGAGAACTGAGGCCCCAAAACCAGCATCCCAGCGTGACTCAAGGTTGATGTAGTAGTGGGAAATGAAAGTGTGTGCGGACTTCCTGGTAGCAGCCCGACAGATATCCTAGATAGGTACATCTCTGGAAGCAGCCACCAAAGCAGCGGTATGACAGGTGAAATGAGCCCTTAGCCCAACGAGAGGCTCCTTACCCGTCAACCTATAGCAGAGGTCAATGCAGGACACAATCCACCTGCCAATTATACACTTAACTGCCAGTCTGCCAGGTGCGGCTTTAGCATAGGTGACAAAGAGCTGGTGAACCTCCCCTCGAACTCCAGCCATGCGCTCCTTATAATAGGCTAGCATTCGTCACAGGTCCAAAGTGTGGAGCCTGTGCTCAGCCTCGGATGTGTGGTGGTGAAGTACACTGGTAAAAGTGAAAATCTGACAACCTTTTAGAGGAACTTCGGGTTGGGGCGAAGGACAACCTTGTCCCTGTGGAAGACCAGGTAAAGACACTCCACCGAGAGCGCCTGGAGCTCACTGATCTTTCTGGCTGATGTGATAACCACCAGGAAGGTGGTCTTCAATGATAGATGTGACATCTCATATATCTGTGCATTGGTTTGAATGACTTGCCAATGAGCTTTGCCAACACCAGCAACAAGTCCCAAGGTGGTGATGGTTCACACACACTGGAGGGGAAATGTGGTCAAGGCCTTCCAAAAAGTGCCAGAACACCTTCTTCTGCACCACCAACTGCATTCCAGCCTACGCCCAGTAGGCAGAGATGACTGCCAGGTGCACATTAAGGGTCATCAACCGAAGGCCCAGCGGAGAGGGACCAAAGGCAGTCAAGAATGCTAGCCACTAGACAAGATAAGAGGACCAACCCCTTGATCTGGCACCAAATGGAGAACCTCTTCCATTTGAGGCATAGCATTTTTGGGTTATCTCCTTCAGAGAAGCCTCAACTAGGCTGAAGATATCTTCAGAGACCCAAAGCCTGGAACTCTAACCGGTCAGGAACCAGGCTTGTCAGGTACAGGGTTTGAAGATCTGGGTCGAGTGCATTCCCCTGACAGATGGAGAGCAGGTCTAGGCATAGAGGGAGATGCCTCGGGAGCCTGAAACTGAGGTACCAGAACTGGCAAGGCTGGTCCGGAGATACCAGGATAATCCGTGCCCTGTCCATCCTCGCCTTGAGCAACACCTTGTGGATCAAGGGAAATGGAAGGAGAGTATAGAGAAGGCCCGTGGTCCATGACCTGGAAAAGGCATCCCCCAGCAGCGTTCTTTGTGAGGGGGACAGGCACAGTACAGCTTCAGCTTTGTGTTCTCTATGGAAGCAAACAGGTCCACCAGAGGGGTGCCCCACTGGAAGAACAGGCTGTGTACTTCCTCTGGGCGCAGAGACCACTCGAGAGATGCCTCACCCACATGACTGAGAGGGCTTGCCAGCTGGCTGGAGACACCAGCCACATAGATGTCCAAGAGATCAGCCTCCAGGCTGCACACGAGGGTCCAAACACAGAGAGCTTCCCTGCACAAAGGAAGGCAGTGTATCACGCCGTGTTAGCTGAGGTAGTACATAGTCGTGGTGTTCGTCTGGACCTGAACGACCTGACCCTGAACATGCGGACCAAAGGCTGTCAGTGCCAGCCAAACTGCCCCCAGTTCCAGCAGAGTTATATGGCATCTGAAGTCCTCAGGGGTCCAGAGCCCGTGGACTCTGTGGTCCCCTAGTCGGGCACCCCAGCCCATCAGGGAGGCACTGGTCAACAGGATGACCGTCCGCTCTAGGCGGCCAAATGGAATACTTTCCAGCAGATGTTCTGGGACCAACCACCACTGGAGGGCATCCCACATCAGCTGGGTCACAGAGACCAGCTGGTCAAAGTGGCCCTTGCGCTGAGACCACTGGTGGGTCAGTTACCATTGCAGAGCGTGCATTCTCCAGCAGGCCCATCGGACCATGCTGGTACATGCTGCCACGTATCTCAGGAGGCGCAGGAACTCCCAAGCACAGCACAACTGCCCAACCGAATATGATCGGGCAAAGGAGGAGAGAGCCTCCGCCTGGCCAGCCGGAAGTTGAGCACTGGCTCTGACAGAGCTGAGCTCCACCCCGATGAAGTGAATCACCTGCAAGGGCATGAGTTTCGACTTCACCTCGTTGACCAGGAGGCCAAGAGAGACGTAGATCCGGAGGACCTTTCCACCATCTGCCTGGAGGGACCCGCGATTAACCAGTCAACCTGGTACGGGTATACCCAGACCCCTCAGCAACTCAGGTAAGCTGCCACCACTGCAATACATTTGGTGAAGACCCTGGTAGCTTCAGCAGCGGCTCCACCAGAATCTGCGGAGAGGCCGGGGAAGGACAAGCAGGGACCCAACTGGTTGGCTCCTGCTGAGGCGGGGAAGGGTATGTTTCAATTATCAGTATGCTATCTACAAGTCACTTCCCTGTGTTATATTAGCTGACTACCCCCTGCGGTCGTCCTATGTGGTGACCTTGTATGTATATCATGTCTGAATTATGCGACGCTTGTATTTATGTATATATTGTTTATTAACTATTTATGTATGTATGTTGTGTAAGTCTACATGTCACAGGACCTCCTTGTGAATGAGCTTGCTCAATGAAGTTTTCCTGAAATGAACTTGAACTTGAAACAGGCCGAATGGCATGCCTTGGAACTCAAAGGATTCCCTCTGCCCGGAACTGGAGGTGGAATGGATGGATTGGGACGTGAAAAAACACGTCCTGGAGGTCCAGAAGCAAAACCACATGTCTTGCTCTAAAGATGGTTTGATCTGAAACAGAGTGACCATCCTGAAGGTGTGTGGCCTGAAAAGTTTGTTCAGATCCAAGATGTGGCACCCCCTCCTCAGTCAGTTTTAGCAGCAGGAGACAAACTCTGGGTTTACTGGAGGGTCCAGGACTGAAGCCACTACCTTCTTCTAGAGGAGCTGGGTGAAGTCTTCCCGAATGGCCAACCGGACATCCACAGGCTCTATGTCATCTTGTGGGGTTCGGGCTCAGCAAGGCAGGTAAAGCCTCAAATTTCAGAGGTAAACCCTGACCGACCACCTCGAGAACCTATCTGTATGTTGTAACAGCGGACCAGACAGAAAGGAAGTGGTGAAGTTGGCCCCCACGGGAGGACCCAAGCATGAGGGAAGCCTCATCACTGCGCACCCTTGTAGGTGGAGGATGGCCTGACTGAAGAGTCAATGGGGCTTCGGCCTCAAGGTATATGAACAACCACGGCCGCAGACTTCGGCCAAGGTGAGCAGGCCTGAGCCTGCTGTCCACCTGGGGCTGGGCTGGTATGGCAGCAGGAGCAGAGAGGGGTTGAAAGCGCTTCTTCTGTTGCTAGAGCCCTTAGGATCCCTCTGGGTGAATGTCAGAGTCCAAGGTGGCACCGAACTTCTCAATGTGGGTGAGGTGCCCCTCGACCCGGAGCAAGTCGGTAGCCTAAGCCGGCCCGGTGGCGCTAAGGATTAAAGTGCTGGATGCCACACCTCTAACCACGCCCGCAACCCGGGTTCAGGAACGGACTCAGGCCAGCAGGGGGAGGAGAGGATGGAGATGCTCGCCTCTCCTGGGATGGGTTCCAGGGGATTTCCCCTGCAGTGGCGGCTCCTAGTGGTGGCTGGGGGGCATTTCACTGTAGAGCGGGGCAGCCAATGGGGATGGCATCGGAGGGCGACTGCGGGAGGGGGCGGAAGCGTGTCCTCTGCACGCTGTCACCACTGCACGATCGAGCCTCTGGGGGTGTACCCAAGAAAAAAAAAAACTGCCTGCTGGTAGGCAAAGGCAAGATCAGTGATTGGCCCCACAGCAAATGCCAGGCTTCCCAGCAACTGCTCTCCCTCAAGTCCCTGGGGTCTCTACTAGATTATAGACTGAGCGCCAGGAGAAGTATCGGCTGTCCCGCCCTGGGGGGCTCAGAGCTGGGGGGGGGGGGTTTGTGCAGCCAGGTAAGGAGGAGAGGAGATGGGCCCAACCAGAGTATCAGAGAGCTAGAGGCTTCAGGCAGACAGGAGAAGCCACAGAGTGTCCACGTCGGAGAGAGTATGGTAGGTAGGGTGCACAAATAGAATTGGGGGGTCGGTAGCCCAGGAATGGAACACTTGCCAGCTTCTCCTGGGTGTCCGCTGCAAAGGCAGAGATCTGTAGCCAAGCTCTGCGGAGCATGGCCACCGCAGCCACCACAAACCAGGCTCACAAGTCGCTGATATCCATGACAGTCTGGAGCTGCTGCATGTCTGCTGCTCGGCCCTTGTCCTAGACCGTCTTGTCTAGTCTGGAGGTCCTCTGGGGATGAGGAAGAACCCCACTGAGCATGCCCAGAAGGGCATGAGAGGAGTGGGCCATCAAAAGGGCCTACCTCGCTTGCAGAAGGCCGAGAGAGAAGGCAGCATAAACCTTTTTAGCCATACGGTCCAATTTCTTGGACTACTTATCGGGCAACTTGTCAACGTCCCCCACGTTGCCCATGCATCTGAACATGGAGTCAGCCACAAGACCTTCAGCCGAGGGGTGCATTGTGAAAACTGAAAGACCACCAATAGTGGCCACATTCTTGCGGGCCATCCAGGCAGATGGCGCAAAGCAGGAGGCCGGATGCTGCCACAACACCAATGCAGGACGGAGAATGGCCTTTGCAACCGGAAAGACTTCCCAAGGGAAATCGCATCGGTAGAGGATCTCCGTTAGCAGGTGCCAAGCCCACTTCCGAACAGGCTCCATCGGGAGACCCATGGACTCCGAGATGAGGAAGAGAAGGCCCATAAAGGATGCAGGGCCATTCTCCATCGAAAGATCCTCGGCCAATTCAACATCCACCAGACCAGAATGTAAAGAAGAGCCCTCCAACTCTGAGGATTCATTAAAGGGAGGTAGACTGCCAGAATTACCGCTGACCGTCCGGGAACGGTCAGGGGTTACGGAGACCGATAGCCGATAGGGCAGACCCGAGGCCGGGTGGGCCTTAGCTGGAGCAACAGATTTTGGTAGCTTCAGCGGCGGCTCCACCAGAATCTGCGGAGAGGCCGGGGAAGGACAAGCAGGGACCCAATTGGTTGGCTCCTGCTGAGGCGGGGAAGGGTGTGGCCTCTGTTGCGAAAAGCTATGTAATGGCTGGGGTCAAAGCCAGGACAAACTTCACCCCAGTGAAAATGAGCTGCTACCACATCAAATCAAGTTCTCATAGCACCGACAAAGCTGCTCCGGAGCCTCTCCTCACTCGAGAAGGACAAGGAATAGCAGTAGCGCCACTTCACCAAATGTCGAGAGCGCAAGCATTAATGTAGAAGTGGGCTGCTCGACTGCAGACTCAAGAGTAAGACAGATCTCAACTGTCAGCACCACCAACGGCGGGTCTCAGAGCTCCTGGTCCAGAAGCTCTTGGGTGAGAGGCGCCAGATCAGCGGACTGGTCTGTCCCTCCTTGAGTGAGCGATAGGACCAGAGTCCGAGAAAAGGAGGTGTCGGCCTCTTCTGGTGACAAGTTGACCAGCTCGAGGAATATATCGGCCGAAGATCGACCTGTGTCTCAACCAACTGGCCAGACCGGGAGACCATGGAGGTGGCTGAATGGACCAAGGAATCGAACAAAGTCAGAACCTCTGGAGAAGCGCAGGAATCAGAGGCCCAAGAGCACTCTCACTCCCACAATCGACGGCAAGGCCATTTCTTGGCCTCTTTTTTAGATTTTGACTTTCACTTAGTACTCGAGGAACCCTGCCCATTGGTGGGAGGGCCTGCTACAATTCCTTTAATGACCCTGTGAAGGAGGCACCCAGGGAGAGCAGCAAAAAGGCTGAAGCCGAGAAGCTTGAGCTGCAGCCTAGGACTCAGCTTCCTCAAATGTCAAAAGTTGTTCGGCAGTCCCCACATCCTAGGAGACCACTCAACGGGCATCCACAGATTTGACGCGCAGATTCTGATCCTCCGGATGACACAGAAGCAGGCAGGCATGGTGATCCTCTAGCGTGGACAGATGAAATGTGCGGCACAGGCTGCAAGCCTGAGGATCATGCTCATGCCCAGGCAGTAGACGCACATGGTGTGTGGGTCTGCCAGAGACGACATCTATCCGCAGTCACATTTTTGGAATCCCAGACCAGACTTTGCATCATTCATACTGGAGACAAGGAGTAGCCTGAAGACAATGCTTTTTATAAAAAACAAATATTCAACATTTTAATAAGCAAAGAGCCTTCTCAGAACCAGAGCAGTAAGGAGGGAACCTTCTTCCAGTAGAAAGGAAGATCTGGTGTCACAGGGCGGTGCCAAGGGAGTTACCACTCGGGTGGGTGGTAGAAGCCAGCTTAAGACTTTCCGGCAAGCCTTAACGGGGAAAGGACATTATCTGAAGTGTGGCTAGAACATTATATCCACATCGCAAGAAATCTTATTTATGTTGTGTAACTGTACATGCTTAAAATCAATTAAAACATAAGAGATTCCCGTGATCCACCTTATCCAATCTCTTTAAAATTTTAAAAACTAAAGTCACCTCTTTGCTTGTCCTCCCCCGCCCAGATAAAACGTATCCAGTCTGTCTAAACAGTAGCTACAGCTTAACCATTTAAATTGCTCTTTACCACACGCGCACACACACACAGTACTCTTAGGTGCCACTTCCCCAGTGCCCTATTAAGGGACCGAAAGGCATCATTTTCACAATGTTATGCCCATTTACTGCAGTCCAGCATTCAATTTTCCATGGTCATGGCCACTGCACATTGCTAGGACAGCTTCAGCTTCGCATCATGATGATCATCAGATTTTTTTTCATGGCAAGTTTCTAACAGCCATTTTCTGTTTAAGAGCTAGTGAAGCCAAAACAGGCAGACAGGAAAATAAAACAAATTTTAAGTAGTAGCTTGTTATTTCTTAAGTATTGTTCCTTTTACTCATTAGAAACTATTCTATGTGATAATATTATGCTGGATGTGGGGAACCGCTCTTAGCCTGGCAGCTAACATATGTAACTCTACTGCCCCACACTACATCAGCAGCATTATGATCTCACTGACTGACATCACAGGATAAATAACCTGGCAGTCACTCACTTGCTGTTCCTAAGTAGCAGTGATGTCACAGTCAGTGAGGTCACAATGCTGATGTAGTGTGGAGCAGTAGAGCAAGATATGTCAGCTGGCAGGCTAAGAGCAGTTCCACACATCACAGTTACTTACATCAGGTAAACAATCTTCTAATTAAATAAGGGGAAATAAAAATGACCTCAGATACAAAAGGTAATGGTTAGTTGCTTTTAAAATTTAATATAAGTTTTAGGCAATACACTAGCTCTTTAAATAGTACTTCCAACCTGAATCCTTCTTGCCCAAGTGAAGGCTGCTACATTTATTCACACTAAATTGCATTTAACAGCTATGCATAAGCAAGTTTCCTTACCTGCACGCTTTTTGATTGCTTCTATTTTAGGTTTGCTAATTCTGCTTCTAAATTCTGGTCCTTTGAAATCATCTTTGTCTTCATTTGACACTGGTTCAGGTTGTACAACCACTGTACCTAAGCGGGATTCACAAAAGCAAGTTAGTTTTAATGTTTTAGTGTCAAACGCACTCAGCAGGTCAGGCCCTCTGCTCCAACACTGCCAACCTCAGAGCACAGTAGTGTGAACAAGTAACAGACAGGGTATCCATCATGTCTGCTTTTGGGTCCGAATCACCTTTAGTCTCAAGTTCTGGGGGGATTCAAACTATGAACCTTATGCTAACGTACCCAATTTACATGCTCAGATGCGTACCTTCTTCAGGGATTGCGGTACAATCTTTTGCCAGGAGCACCAAGCCAGGCTTCCAAAATGAACCCTTAAAACTCTGTAAGGGTCCTTGGGTATATTCTTACCTTTTTACTCAAGCTCAGTAACACCATCAAGCTGTTGAACAGTTTTTGTCAGACTTAACCTCCTATACTTCACATGCAAAAAAAAGAACTGGCAGACACCCAGGCAGTCTTTCGAAGAATAAGTACTTTACCAAAAAATGATAAAAATATGAAAAATGTAAACTGAACAATATATCAAAGAGATCACAATTACATAAAAGAACAAGGCAATATTACAAAGCAAAAACTTCTACCACAATACATTTAGACCTTTGCTGTCTAAGGTATTACCTCTGGAAGTTCTTAGGTTAGATCAGAGAGCTCTCTCTCCCTCTCTCATCCCCAAATAATATGACAACATTTCTGACACACTAACAGTTTAAACTGCGTCTCCACACCCCTTATGTGAGTTATCTAGCTCCTCCTTTTAGAATAAAAAAAAAATACAAACAATGTCCTATCAGGAGGTATATTAAATAATGTGACATCAGCAAAAACTCATTTCCCAAATTATGAGTCTGATCAGCCAGTTGCTTTGAGGATTTACAACCCTGCAGTCCATCACCCAGGTGTGAGATAGCCAAGAGGAATCAGCTTAATGATGTCCTGTTTCTGAAGTCATAAAGTCACATTTAGTTTGCACTTCAAAAAGACTAGGAATGTCATAAAAAGGTAATAACATGCAATTTCTCAAGGAAGTTGATCACATTACAGAGATCTCCTGGTCAGTGTACATATTCTGTAGTTTCACTGAGACCTGGGGGGCAGCACCCATGGATGTACAGGCTGTCTTTTGTGAGACAATCACATACTATATTTTTATTTTACAAATATACAACAACAACTAGCTGGCCAAGCATCACATTTAGTACTAAAATATAATGCGGCTGCGCCAGTAGCAGCACACTGCATTACCATTTGGGACACCAGGGTTCATGCTGCAATCCTGACTTTCACCGTCCTAAGGCAGAGGAGGATGGGGTAGTAGGTGTTAGCCTAGGGGAAAGAAACTGTCTGAATACCACCAGTACTCAGTGGGAAGCCATGCTGCCCCTCCACCCCAAAAACCCTTGACATTAGTAGGTGAGGTAGAGTGACAGCACTGAGGAAGGAGACGGAACAGAGAGGACTGCATCAGAAGAGGGCTAGTTGATAGGAGGATAAATGGAGGCTAGGAAAACATACAGAAGAACAGTCTTTCATAGGCTGCAGAAGAGAGCTAAATTCTTCATCCTCCGCATGGAAAAGTTACTCACTGTAGTAACCACTTTTCTTTTTATGGAGTAGTACAGCCAGTCAAACATGCAAAATCTCCACAAGGTACTGTGCTGGTCATCATCCTCTCAGCATTCAAATGGAAAATCTTTGAGTTGAAGATGACAGGAAACTCAAGACCCAATTTGAAAAAAATATTCCAATTATAGCAATATAACTTTCAAATTGAAAATAGATGTTTTAATGACAGCAATCATTAAAACCTCAAGCTTTAATAATGAATGATTCTGAAGAACCCAATTACCTCATCCCAAAAAGACGTAGGGAAGGCACAGCTTTACTGGCTGTTCATTTCAATTAGAAGAAAAGTTGTTACTACGGTAACAAACGTTTCCTTCTAACTACATGGATTACAACAGCCCAGTCAATTTGTTCAGATTCCATGCAGTACCCTGGGTTGGATGGTTTTTGAACTACACTGGGAATATGTTGTTAAGTACAGAAATCACAAATCCAGTACCCCTGCTTGCCTGGATTTCCAGGCAATATTGAGATGTGAATGCGTGAACTGTGGACCAGGTAGCAGCCTTACAAATTTCTGTCAGTGGCACATGTCTTCTGGCTGCCAATGATGCTGCTGTATTCCTAGTGGTGTGTACTTTCAATGCCATCTGAGGGTATGTTCCCTGTCTTGGTACAAGAGAAATTTACTGACCATACTATCCACCTCGATATAGTCTGTTTACAAGCTGGGTGTCCCTCCAACACCTCACCATAGGTGATAAACAATTGTTTCTTGTTATTTCTAATGTTCCCTCTTCTAGAAAGAGCAGTTACGTAAGAACTTATAGCAACAGTAGATCTTCGAGGAGATCTCAGCACACCGTAGGAACTTCACTGTCGGTGAAGCAGGATCCTCAAGGACTATTTTCAGCAGTACAACAGGGGGCTGCCCACGCCAATGTCCAAAGTAGTTAAACCCCAAAATAAGCGTGAGCAGTCCAAATCCCTCCTCAGTTCTTTCCCCCAGAGACAAAAGAAGCATAGCTCTAGCCATGGAGACGAGAGAGAGGCGCCCAGACCTATCTGAAGGGCTGGATACACCAGCTAGCCAGTTCCAGTAGAGAGACCCAAGAAGGGGGATGGTGGGAGGGAAAGCAGACCTGATGACTGAGATACCCTAGAAAAAGTACAGTTACGTAAGAACTTACCGTAACAGCAGATCTTCGAGAGGCGCACTTGCAGCAGGTAATTACACATAGGACGGACGCCAGCAGTCGTCAGGACCCCACAGAAAAATTTCTAGCTAGCAGTCTCTGGCAGGGGACCACCCCGATCAGGTGAAAGGACTTCATATGGCGTCAGTATAAAGGAGGCGGTCCCCATGCCACTTTCTTCAGTTCTTTCCGTAAAGGCCCAAAAGGCGAGGCGAGAGAAGCAGATATTTCCCAACCTGAAAAGGAGCTAAAAAGCTTAGGGCGATGGAGGGCGAGAAGGTATCCCCTACTGCAAGAGCCTCTCTTGAAGATCTTTTACGGTAAGTTCTTACATAACTATACTATCTTACTTCGAGAGGGCTCTTGCAGTAGGTAATTACATACAGGACTGAGCCCCAAGCAGTCTAGAACAAGAAGAAAAACAGGAGGAGGAAAGCTACTCAAAGTAGATCCTCTAGCTGTGAAGGCCTTAAGAAAGGAGGCCTTGCAGAACAGCAAGCAAGAAGCCTGCTCTACGGCGAGAAGCAATATCCAAACTGTAATGTTTTGTAAAGGTATGGATGGAAGTCCAAGTGGCGGCAGCACAGATGTCCACCGCTGACATTCTTGAAACAAGCAGCTGAGGCAGCGATTCCTCTGGTGGAGTGGCCTCTCACTTGACCCGGAAGGGTCTTGTTGTACTTCTCATAACAGAAAGTGATGCAATGAGCCAACCATTTGGCCAGGCATTGCTTAGAAACAGCACTGCCTTCTCTTTTGTGGGCAAAAGAGACAAAGAGTTGATCAGTCTTTCTGAGATCTTTTGTTCTGTTAGAGTAGTATCTCAGGATTCGGTGAATGTCCAGAGTGTGTAAGAGATACTCCCCTTGATTGGAGTGTTGCATAAAGAAAGCAGGTAACTATGGACAGGTTCAATGTAGATTCTGCTACCACCTTGGGAAGAAACTTAGGGTTGGTGCGCAGAACCACACGTTCCTTGTGAAAAATCAAATACGGGATTTTACACATCAGGGCCTGGAGCTCGGAAATCCTCCAAGCAGAAGTAATGGCCACTAGGAAGAGAGTCTTCCATGAGAGGAACTTCATGTCTGCTGAGGCTGCCGGTTCGAAAGGAGGCAGAGTAAGCTTCTCAAGGATGAAATTCAAATCTCAAGGAGGGGCAGGAACCCGGATAAGGGGTCTTAAGTGGAGAGCCCCTCTAAGGAAAGTCTTAGAGACCTCCAGCTGAGCAAACGTCCTGTCTGCAAAAGGGACATGGTAGGCCGAAATGGCCGCCATGTGTACCTTCAAGGATGAATGACTGAGACCCAGATCAAAGAGGTGGCACGGGTAAGCCAGCAGCAGCTCAACAGAGCATGAGAAAGGCTCGAAATCTTTTGAAGCGGCCCAGATTGTGAACCGTTTCCATTTCATGGCATAGGCAGACCTAGTGGAGAGTTTTCTAGCCTCCACCTGAATCTCAGCCACTCGGGGTGAAACCCCAAATCGGGCTTGAGCTGTGTCTACAGGAGCCATGCACGTAGTTGAAGGGACTTGAGACCTGGATGGACCAGGGTCCCCTGATCCTGGGTCAGTAAAAGTCACAACAGAGGAAGAAGAGGAGGTTCCTCCGAGTATTGTTGCAGAGAACCAAACTTGCCTAGGCCAGAAAGGAGCGATCAGTATCATTCGAGCTCCTTCTGAACAAAGTTCTGCAAGACTCTCGGAATCAAGGGATCGGGAGAAGCATAGACAAATCTGTCCTTCCAATCTAGAGACAGAGCGTCTCTCCAAAAAATGCCGCACTCTGAAGCGAGCGAGCAGAAGTCGGGGAGCTTTGAGTTTAGAGGTGAGGCAAACAGGTCCACCTGTGGTGTTCCCTAACATAGGAAGATATCGTCTAAGACCCCCTGATCCAGTTCCTACTCGTGAGCTTGAGCAGATGAGCGATTGAGTTTGTCTGCCAAGGTGTTCTCAACCCCCGTGACGTGAATTGCCATGAGGTGGAGGTTGTGCTGTACTGCCCAATCCCAAACTCACGACGCTTCCCTACAAAGAGGGAAGGAACGAGTCCCTCCCTGTTTGTCGACGTACCATACCACATACATATTGTCCGTCTGTATGGCTAAGTGGCCGGGAAGGAGGTGCAGATGCAGGGCTTGAAGAGCATAAAACACTGCCCGAAGCCCTGGGTCCCGTGAGGTCAGAGATGGGCTACCCAACCTTCGCCCAAGGCATCTGTGGTCAGAGTCAGGCCGGGGGGAGAAAGACTGAAGGGAACTCCACGACAAAGGTTCTCTTGAACCATCCACCACTGCAAGTCCCAAACCATGGGAGAGGAGGGGAGATTAGGACAAGCTGGTCCAGGTGTCATCCACCAACTGATCCCACTGAGACCAAAGCATCCACTGAGAGATCCTCATGTGAAGCCAAGCGCGAGGGACTGTTGGGATTGCAGCCGCCGTAAGCCCAAGAAGGCAAAGGACCAACCTGGCACTGACCCGCCTGCGGCTGGACAACAGGCTGCCCTGAGCCTAAAGTGTGGCTGCCCTGTCCGGGGGCAGAAAGGCCCTGCCAGAGGTCGTGTCCAGGATCACCCCCGATAAACTGGAGCCTCTGGGACGGGATCAAGTGGGACTTGGAGTGGCTGATGGAGATGCCCAGGGAGGAAAACACCCCCTGAGGAAGGAAGGCAGGAGATCCTCCTGGGCAGAACACCAACAATTCGTCCAAGTATGGGAAAACCTGCACCCTGGAGTGCATGGGTGAGGCCACTACCACAGAAAGGCATTTGGTGAACACCCAGGTGCCGAAGAAAGACCAAATGGGAGGGCCTTGAACTGGTAGTGGTCCCCCTGGAAAGCAAAACGGAGATATTTGCAGTGAGAAGGGCGGATAGGGATGTGCAGGTAAGCATCCTGCATATCCAGAGCTCACAGCCACCATCCCGGCCAAAAAAGGGGCAAGAGGCCCTGTAAGGAGAGCTTCCTGAACCTCTTGTGCTCCACGAACAAGTTCAGGGAACTGAGGTCGAGAATCAGCCTTACATCTCCTGCCTTCTTCAGGACCAGGAAGAAGTGGGAATAGTAACCCGTTCCCTGAAGAGGAAGGGGTATGGGCTCTATCGCTCCCTTCAGCAGAAGTGCTGAAATCTCTTCCTGGACCAGAAGGTGTTCCCAAGAGTATGATGACCTTGGCGTAGGGTGATGAGGTGGTTTCTGAAGAAACTCTATTGAGTGTCCTTCTGCGATCAGCTGGAGCACCCAGGAATCTGAAGTCATCCTCTCCCAACCCGGGAGGTCGAGGGAAAACCTCCCTCCGGAAGGCCCAGAGGCTGTGGGAGAGGAAAGTATTCAGGTGGTATGGGGCAGCGCCGCAGCTGATGCGCCCACTGCTTTTATGGGCGGACAGGGCTTGGCAGCTGGAGGGGCCCGTCATTTAGCAGCCCGCTTTCCCTGGGGTTTCGCCTTTTGCCGATTCCACCTGCGAAAGGGATGGTGCTGCGTTTGATGGGGATGGTACACAGAGTCCACAGACTTCAGTGCAGTCCCCTTCTCCTGCAGATCGGTGATAATGTCCTTAACATCATCACCTAACAGCACTGAACCCCAGAAGGGCACTTCCTGAATAGCGGACTGCATTTCTGGGACCAACCGTGACATATGGAGCCAGGCATGACGCCGTATGCCTACGGCGAAAGCTGAGCTCCTACCAGCAGTGTCCATTGTATCGTAAGTAGCACGAAGCAAGTGCCGACTGGCCGAATGTGCAGAGCGGACGAGGTCAGCCACATCCCGTTTGACTTGAGAGTCCGGAAGGGAATCCGATTTGGATTCCACCTCACTAAGAAATGCCTTCTGGTAATCCCCCATGTGACCGACGTAATTTAAGGCCCTAATACCCAGAGTGGAAGAAGCATAGATCTTCTTCCTGTACTGGTCCAGAAGACAGGATTCTTTGTCAGGTGGAGACAACCTCAGATGTTTCGGGTTAGCTGTTCGGCCATGAGGGACGCTGATCACGACCGAATCAGCTCGAGGGTGAGAATTTAAAAAGTCAACACCCACAGGAGCCTGATACAGCCTGTTAGGACTTCTGAGGAAGTGGGGCTAAAGCAGACAGTTGCTTCCAAATAGTGGAAACAAGACCGGCATATGGCTCGATCCAGGGTGGCACCAAGGCGGAAGCTGTCACGGGCAGATCCAGATGCTCAGCGAGTTTCATACGCTGGGGATCCGGCTCCAAGGAACGCCACTTATGAACCTCCTGGATTTTGTGTAGCAACTCCGTAAAGAAAGGCTCCTCCAGAGGGTACTTTGGAGGAGTCCTTGGCCTGGGCTTAGACAGAGAGCGTGGCTCGTCATCCGGCTCAGAACCGGAGTCATCCGAGGTGGAAGAAGATGATGAGGAAGAGTCCATCTCCTGGCATGGGGGAGGAACAGACCCCTTGGGAAGCCCTCGGGGAAGCGTGTCCTGCCCTGCCCTAGAACCAGAAGGCTTGGCCCTGGTGTCCAGAGGTGAGAAGGGAGTCTGTCGGAGACGTACGGTAACCGGAACTGGCACCATCGTCTGGAGACGACCCTCCACCTCTCTGGTGAGCTGAGCCTTTGCCTCAGCCCACCAGGAGGCCAGAGTCTCCTTCAAGTCCACCGGCAGCTGAGGGGGGGAGGAGGAGGGGGATATGGGTATGGATTATACCCATAAGGCACGTATCCATAACCCGACGGTGGGAAGCCCAGGGTCAGGTACTGTGGCATTGGATAGGCCGGTGTCGGATACTAGGGCGTCATACTGCGGAGCTGGGTAAGACGGCGGATACGACGGGGTTGGATACCCGGGAACCATGGGGTCTGCTGGAGCAGACAGCCCGGCTGGAGGGCCCATGGGCAGGTCTGGAGCAGAAGGCTCGGTGGGCGAAGGGCCCAGCGTTGGAGCAGCATCCGGAAGCGGGATGTCGTCCGGGGTCGGCAAGACCGGAGTCAGGTCGGTCGGCCCAGTGGGCGGACGGTCTGACGGGGGTGCACCAGGAACCTCAGCATCGCCCGGGGATGGAGGGGAAAAATCCCCGGGGTCAAGCTGAGGAGACCCAGGGTCCCTGGAGGGCAGCGAAGGCTGCGGGGAGCCGGAAACGGCAGACGCTGGAAGGTCCAGCGTCGACTCAGCCACCGTGCAAACGTCGGGCAAGCTAACGTCCAACTTATCAGCGGGGTCCTTGCGGACGCCGGAGGGGCCGATGTCCGACTTAGCGGACCCGTCACCCGAGGCAGGTCGCGAAGGAGGGGAGGCCTGGTCAGGCAAAGAAGGGGCTGTGCACCGCCCCGAGGGGTCAGGCAACTTGTAACCTTCTCCATTCGGCGTCGGGTCGGCGTCCGGCTTACTAAACCACTCAAGACCAGTAGGCAGCATGGTGGTGGCTTTACCAGGAGGCGGGGCCTCCAATAGCCTGGGCGCCGAAGGACCAGAATATGAGCCACAGGCAGGTCAATAGCGCCTTGCAAACCTCCGGCGGCCCGTGTGAAACGGTCCCTGGGGACGTTACATGGAGCACGGCGATGCCCGAGGGAGACGCTGGCAGGATGAGGAATCCTGCCCCGGTGCCTTCCTGTCTTTTTCTTGCATGGCCTTCGGGGGAAGTGGACGCCTGCCGGAGTTTGTGTTTTTTAAACTCCTTTTCCATGGAGGATATTTTCTTTAAAATATGGGCCTCCAGGGACTGCTGCCGCCGTCTGCAGGTGGCCGCATTGAATTTAAGGCAGTGCTGGCACTTCTCCACCTGATGATCCGGGCCTAGGCAGAAGAGGCACTGGGAATGACCGTTCTTGTGCGGGAGTTGGGCGCCGCACTTGTTCTTATCTTTCGGAGGATGTGGGGCGACATACACTGACAAATACCTGACAAAATTGAAAAACCAAAATAAAAGCTACCCAGCGACTGAGGCCACGGTGTTGAACCTTTCTGCGGCGCTGACATTAGTTAACGGGGAAAGAACTGGAAGGCGGGTAGAGGACCACCTTTATACTGACATCGTATGACTTTGGTCACCTGATGTGGGGGCAGTCCCCCACCAGAGACTGCTAGCTAGAAATTTTTCCGTGAAGACATATTATATATATATATATATATATATATATATATATATATGATTACCTACTGCAAGAGCCCTCTCGAAGTAAGATTCCACTGTTACGGTAAGTTCTTATGTAATTGTTCTATCTTCTTCAGGGTATCTCAGTCATCAGGTTAACACCATAGGAACAAGTCCCAAGCAGTTACAGGTGCAAACAGACAGTCTGGAAAGGCGGGGGCTCACCATAACTAACTCATGGAGGCCCCAAGACACCTGTAGGAAGCAGCAGAAAAGATACTCCTGAGGTCTTTAACACCTCCAGACGTCCTGCACTTTGTGCCACTGAGGACTTTTGACGCCTGAGAACGTCACTGCTTAAAACTTGAATATTTTACAAACTAAAGTGAGTAGAATTGACTACATAGCACCGTTGGAAGAGTAGTGTTCTGCTGAACAACGTCGCCACTGATACTTTATGTCTATTATGTATACTTTGGAAGATATTTGCATTTTTGTATAGTACGGTGTTAATGGCTGACATTTGTCTCAAGCTTCACTTAGCCACCTTAATAAAACAGAAAAGAAATACATGCATCATATTAGAAAAACTGCTTTTTAGTACAAAATGAGTTTTGTACCTCCATCTAATGTATGGATGCTTAATTTGGTGTTGATAGGTTAAATATTTTCCCACAAAAAATTGTTTCCATTGCCTTTTTTATTGAAAAAACATTTTTTGCTATTTCAACCAATATAGAAAAAAATAGATACTACTTATAATTAATTGCATAGTACCATTGGAAAGGTAAGATTGTGCTTGAACAACTTTGCCACTCGTACTTTGCGTGTAGCACTTACGGTTCATAAGTTATTCACGTTTGTTTGTGGCATGCTGATTATGACTTGATTTTGCTCAGAAAGCTCCAGGTTGCACTGATAAAAGTATAGAGGCCACAAGTGGTGGAACTCTCAAGGAGCTAACCGAGGCCTCAGTGAATTAAGACAGGAAACCCTGTAGTACAGCCTTGCCAAAACCTGCAAGGGCTCTAGAGGCAGTGTCCAAACTGTAGTGTTTGGCGAAAGTATGGATGGTACTCCAGGTGGCAGCCGCACAAATGTCAGCAGCTGAGACCCCTCAAGCCACAGAGGTAACCATGGTCCCCTGTGGAATGAGCTTTGACGCTCCAGGCAATTCTTTGCCATACTTGTTGTAGCAGAACACAATGCAATTTGCCAACCATTTGGATACGCATTGCTTAGAAACCGAAACACCCTCTTTACCTGGGGTGAAGGAAAAAAACAGGTTACTCACCTGTGACAGTAGTTCTAGGAGTGGTATATGTTGTTCATCCACACTGTCTGGCATTGTCCCTTTCCTTTTTAAATCTTGCTGGAAGTCTTCAAGCTGGCTCTTCCCACCCACCCGGGTGGTAAATACCTCGACTCCGCCCCATGACGCCAGATCTAGCCCGCTGGAAGCAAGATTGTGCGCCTTAAGTCAGGGAGGTCAGGTGGGTGCGTGTGCATGAACAACATACACCACTCCTAGAACTACTGTTACAGGTGAGTAACCTGTTTTTCTAGGAGCGTGTATATGTTGTTCATCCACACTGTCTGGCAGACTCCTAGCAGTTCTCCGGGAGGAGGGAAGCAAGGCGCACACCCCCTACTTAGGAAAAAGAGACTGGAGAACCGAGGCCCCAAAACCAGCAACTCGGCGCGACTCAAGGTCGATGTGGTAATGGGTAATGAAGGTGCTTGCTGACATCCAGGTAACAGCCCGACAGATTTCCTGGAAGCAGCCACCGATGCAGCAGTATGGCGGGTAGAATGAGCTCCTATCCCTCTGGGAGGCTCCTTGCCCACCAACTCATAACACAGACTTATGCATAATGTGATCCATCTTGCAATAGTCCGCTTGGCTGCAGGTCTGCCAGAAGCGGCTTCAGCGTAGGTGACAAACAGCTGGCGAACCTCTCCCTGAATTTCCACTGTCCTCTCCTTATAGTAGGAGAGAGCACGTCTGAGGTCCAGAGTATGGAGTCTGTACTCTGCGTCCGAGGTGTAGTTATGGTAATATACCGGCAGAGTCAACACCTGGTTAAGGTGAAACTCTGACACCACCTTCGGAATGAGTTTCGGTTGGGGGCACAGGACCACTTTGTCCCTGTGAAAGACCAGATAAGGGGAGTTCACTGAAAGCGCCTGCAGCTCTCCTGTCCTTCTGGCTGACGTGATAGCCACCAGGAAGGCAGTCTTCCACGACAAGTGCGAGAGCTCACACTTGTGCATGGGTTCGAATGGCTTGCCCATGAGCTTTGCCAAAACCAGCAAGAGATCCCACGGAGGTAGAGGTTCACGTATCGGGGAGGATATGTGATCCAGGCCTTTGAAAAAGTGCCCGAACACTGTCTCCTGTGTCAATGTCGGCTGACCGGCCCGGGCCCGGTAAGCAGAGACTGCTGCCAGGTGAACCCTAAGGGTCGATGACCGAAGACCCCCTTTGGAGAGAGACCAAAGGTAGTCTAGAATGTTAGCCACAGAGCAGGATAAGGGGTCCAGGCTCTTTCCCTGACACCAAATGGAAAACCTTTTCCATTTGAAGGCATAACATTTCCTGGTTGATTCCTTTCGAGATGCTTCCACCACAGTGTAGACATCCTCAGAAAGACCCAGAGCCTGGAACTCTAGCCGCTCAGGAACCAGGCTGTGAGGCGCAGGGACTGAAGGTCCGATTGGAAGACCTTCCCCTGGTTCAACGATAACACGTCCGGGCGTGTACAAAGCCGCTCCAGGGTCCTGCAGCTGAGGCTGAGGAGATCTGGATACCAGAACTGGCGTGGCCAATCTGGGGCTACCAGGATCACCTTCGCCTTGTCCCTCCTCACCTTGAGTAACACCTTGTAGATCAAGGGAAATGGAGGGAAGGCGTAAAGGAGGCCTGGGGTCCACAGCCTCGAGAAGGCATCCCCCTGCAGCAAGCCCTGCTGAGGGGCGTGCATGGTACAGCCGCAGTTTGGTGTTTTCCATGGAGGCGAACAGGTCCACCAACGGTTTGCCCCAATGGGAGAACAGACTGTAAGCTAACTCTGGATGGAGAGACCACTCGTGGGATGTCTGGCCTATGCGGCTGAGAGCATCCACCAGTTGGTTCGAGACTCCTGCCACATGGATGGCCAGGAGATCCGCCTCCAGCCGGCTAATGAAGGTCCAGATCAGGAGCGCCTCCCTGCATAGCAGACAGGAGTGTGTGCCGCCCTGTTTGTTGAGGTAGTACATAGTCATAGTATTGTCTGTGTGGACTTGAACCACTTGACCCCAAAGCTGAGGAGCAAAAGCTGACAGTGCCAGACTGACTCCAACAGGTTGATGTGGCATCGGGACTCCTCGGGGGTCCAGAACCTGTGAGCTCTGTTGTCCCCCATGTGGGCTCCCCAGCCCATAAGAGAGGCATCTGTCGTAAGGACGACCGTCGGCTCAGGGCAGACGAATGGGATCCCTTCCCGCAAATTACTCGGGATGGTCCACCACTGGAGAGCGTCCCACGTCCTCTGGGTGACAGTGACCAGCTGGTCGAAGAGACCTTGACATTGAGACCACTGGGCGGGCAGCTCCCATTGAAGGGGGCACATGTGCAATCTGGCCCAACGGACCACTGAGGTGCACGCCACCATGTAAGCCAGGAGGAGCAGGAAGTCCCGGGCAGGGCGCAAGTGCCCAACCAGAAATGATTGGGCAAAGGAGGAAAGAACCTCCGCCCTGTCCGCCAGGAGCCGAGCTCTAGCTTGATGAGAGTCTAGCTCTTCCCAGATAAAGCCCATCACCTGAGAGGGCACGAGCTCTGACTTGGCCTCATTGATTAGGAGGCCCAGATGGGAGCAGGATCGGAGGGTCAGGTCCCTGACCCTCTCCACCTCCTGTAGGGAGGAACCCGCCAGGAGCCAATCATCTAGATAGGGGTAAATATGAACCCCCTTGACACCACAGATGGGCTGCCACCACTGCGATGCATTTGGTGAAGACCCGAGGGGCCGATGACAGGCCGAACGGCATGGTTCTGAACTCGTACAGGGTCCCTTCAACCCTGAAGCAGAGGAACCGCTGATGGGACGGACGGATTGGGACATGATAGAACGCGTCCTAAAGATCCAGTGAACAGAACCACGTTTCGCTCCAGAGATGATATGATCTGGTTCAAAGTTACCATCCAGAAGGTGCGAGACCCGAGGTATTGATTCAGGTCATGGAGATCTAGGATGGGGCACCAACCCCCCGTCCACTTGGGCACCAGGAAATACCTGGACATGAAGCCTGGGTCTGTAGGAGGATCCGGCACTGGAGCTACCGCCTCCTTGTGGAGGAGCTGAGCAGCATCGCCCCAAAGGGCCGACTGAGCGCCAACTGAGATCCTTTCCTCCCGTAGGGCACAGGCCCGGATGGGGGGGTACTGCTCAAACTCTAGAGGCAGTCCCTGCGCGACCACTTCCAGAACCCACCTGTCCGAAGTGATACCGGACTAGGCGGAAAGAAAGTGGCGAAGCCGGCCTCCCATAGGAGGACCCAGAACTGGCGTGACGGGTGTAGGGGAGGCCACCCCCGACCCGTCACTGTGCATGCTTGGAGGAGGAGGAGGCACCTGGACCAGCACCTCTGCCTCCTTTGCGGGGCTGTTGGAGACATTGCTTGGGTCTAGGGCACCAAGCTCGAGCCTGCAGTTGTTGCTGACCTCCCTGGACGGAAGGCTGTCTAACCGCAGGGGAAGAATGCCGAAAGGACTTCTTGCGCTTCTGCTGGTTCTTGCCCAAAGAACCATTAGCAGAGGTGGCATCAGACTGCTCAATGCGCTGTAGATGACCTGCCACTCCAGGACTGAAGAGGTCGGTGCCAAGGAAGGGCACATCAGCTAGCTTGTGCTGGGTATCCGCGGGAAAAGAGGATAACCTCAACCAAGCCCTGCGGTGAGTGGCTACTGCGGCAGCTAGTGAATGGGCACAGGAATTTCCAATGTCCAGAGCCATCTGGAGCTGTTTGGCAACAGCATGGCCCTGGTCCCGGACCTGCTTGACCGTGGTCTGCATGTCTGCTGGGAGATATGGGAGGACTTCATCAAGCGACCCCAGAAGAGCATGAGAGAAGTGTGCCATAATCACTGCTGAGCTAGCCTGACGAAGGCCTAGGGATGATGCCGCGTAAACTTTCCGGGCAGAGTGGTCCATATTTTTTGACTCCTTGTCCGGAGTGCGGTCAGTATTCACAGAGCTGCCCCATGTGTCTAAACACTGAGGAAGTCACAAGGCTCTCGGCCGAGGGATGCTCAGTGAAGCCCCCCCCAAGGACCCCATGGGCACTGCGTACTTGCGGGCTATACAGGCAGACTGAGCCGGGCAAGAGGCAGGGCGCTACCAAAGCTCCAGTGCTGGGCCAACTATGACTTCAGCCACTGGGAAGGCCTCCGTCAGGGTATCCCCCCTCTTAAGAATATCCGTGAGAGGATATTCCACCTTCTTTTGTATGGGCTGCAAAGGCATACCTGTGGACTCCGAAATGAGTCGAAGGATGCCCTGGAAGGAAGAAGGACCTTCCTCCAGGCCTGTCACTGACAGCTCATCATGTGAGTGAAGGCCAGTAGTATCCAAATCCAAGGAATCCAGACACAGGGGTCTCCCACCTAAGTCCCCCTCGATGCACCTAGGGCGATCAGGAGCGACTGTAATGGACAACATATGGGGCAAGCCCGTAGTTGGCCGATCCTTCATAGAGGGAGCCCTTCCCTGAGGCTGTTTGGGTGGTGGTTCCACCAAAACTGGTGGGGAGCCTGTAACAGGCTGACCAGAAATACGTACCGGTCCCAACGGAGGGAGAACCGGAGTCCTCGGACCCAAGGGAGTCTGTGTCGGCCAAAGAGGCTGGGGCCAAGTAATGGCAGGTACAGCTGGAGTAGACTGCTTTTGACCAGTCAAAAGGAGTTGCTGCCACATGAGGTCCTCATAACGTCGACGGAGTTTCCATCTAAGTCTCTCCTCATCCAAGGAGGATGAGGAATGGTGGCAGCGCCTCTTCCGGGAGCGCTTGTGACCCTTTCTCGGTTTCCCGACCTACAGGGTCCTACTCCTCGATCAAGACAGACAGCGTCGGCTCGGTCAGTCAGGAGAAGCCGGATTCGGTGAAAACAGAGATTCTGGCTCTAGTCCCTCGATCAGGATGCCCGAAAGATGGGTCTCCTCGTCGGGGAAGGAGAGAACGGGAGTCCTCTCCAAGGAGTCGGCGACAACGGCTCGATCGGGTCGAGAGAAATCTCGGCTGGTTCTGCCGTATCAGCTTCGGTGCCTTGGCCTGACGGAAGGTCTGAAAAGCCGGCAGCCGAGGAAGCGATCTCGACCGTGGCCGAGACCACCTGCTCCTGAGTGTCGGACCGCTCTCGGTCCCAGGAACGTCTTCTTCGGCTAGAAGAAGATGATTTGGGGTCCTTATCCTTTTTCTTGGATCGGGAGGAGTGCGAGCCCAAAGGTGCCTCACCCTTGGTAGGGAGAGACTGGCACAACTCCCGGAAGGATCCCGTGAAGATGGAGCCCAGGTTGAGCGGGACGAAGAAACTTTGGTTGGTCGAAGCTTGGGCAGCTTCCTCTTCGAAAGCCGCCACCTGTTCGAGCTGCTCAGCGGGTCCCGCAGCAGTGGAAACCGCCCACCTGGCCTCATTCGATTTCACCAGTGGACTGCGAAGCTCTGGTCTCCCCAGCTTAAGGCGTGCCTTGCGGTCCTCCAGAATAGTGGGGTGGAAGGCCAAACAGATGGTGCAAGCCGAAGTATCGTGCACAGCGCCTAGGCAATAAACGCATAAGAGGTGGGGATAGGTGCGAGACATTTTTTGTCCACAAAGACACCGGCGAAACCAGAGGGACGACTTGCCCTCCATATCCGAAGCGTTCTGATCCGAATCGTAAACTGACGAGTTTTAAAGCAAGTAAGTGCGGCAAAAACCGTCAATTTGACTCCAGGACCTACGGTACTTGCAAAGTAGCACAAGGGAACCTGCATCTTCCAGCGGAAAGGAAGATCTGATGTCATGGGGCGGAGCCGAGGTATTTACCACCCGGGTGGGTGGCAGGGAGGAGCCAGCTTGAAGACTTCTGGCAAGATTTAAAGGGGAAAGGGACAATTCCAGACAGTGTGGATGAACATATCCACGCTCCTAGAACAAAATTACTTTGTCATTCTGCATTCCTTGGTCTGAAGCAGGTAGTACTTCAAAGTTCTGCACACATCTAGCATATGGAGCAGTGCTTCCCCCGGAATGGCACTCTTGGGAAAATAAACAGGAATGTGGATAGACTGAGTGTAAACTCAGAGACTACCTTAGGAAGAAAAGTACAGTTACGTAAGAACTTACCGTAACAGTAGATCTTCGAGAACAGCTCTTACAGCAGGTTACACCATTAGGACTGAAGCCGGCAGGTGTCAGGACCCTACGGAAAAATTCTAGCTAGCTATCTTCAGCGGGGACCGCCCTCGACATCAGTCCCGCCTCCGACGTCAGGCGTAGTACATAAGGGAGCAGTCCCGCCAGATTCCCCAGTTCTCCCGCCGGAGACTTCCGGCCGCAGGATGACATCAGAATGGGAGACCGAGGATCCACCATCAGAAGACAAGGGAATAAATCCCTGTTAGAAAAGGCTTAAGCCATGCCTCCTCCAAGGGGGAAGGTACCTGCTGCAAGAGCTGTTCTCAAAGATCTACTGTTACGGTAAGTTCTTACGTAACTGTACTATCTTACTTCGAGATACAGCTCTTGCAGCAGGTTACACTATTAGGACAGATTCCCAAGCAATAGCGCTTGTAAACGCTCAGGGAGGAGGAAATTCAAAAACATTCCAGGCCTCAAATCTAGGACAGGAAACCCTGCAGCACTGCCAGGCCGAAGCCTGCTCTTCGCCTTGAAGCGATGTCCAGGCTATAATGCCTGATAAAGGTATGAACAGAACTCCAAGTGGCAGCAGCACAAATAAAGGTGGAGACATTCCGAAGAGCTGCAAAGGAAGTGGCCACACCCCTAGTGGAATGTCCCCCGACTGCTCCAGGGAGGGGCTTTCTTTTGATATCATAACAGTATGAGATGCACTGGACAAGCCAGTGAGACAGGGACTGTTTGGAAACTGGATGGCTCATCATCCTTTCAGAAAAGGAAACGAAGAGTTGCTCCGAAGAACGAAGCTGCTTAGTTCTGCTCAGGTAGTATCTTAAGCTGCGGTGAACATCCAGGGTGTGAAGCATCGCCTCTCCTCTGTTGGAATAATTGGGAAAATAAACCGGTAGGTCAATATCCTGATTGAGAGTGAGTGTGGAAACCACCTTAGGCAAGAATTTGGGATTCGTTCTCAGGGAAACTCTGTCCCTGTGGAAAACTAAATAAGGCTCTTTGCACATGAGAGCCTGAAGTTCAGAAACTCTTCTCGCTGACGTAACAGCAACTAAAAATAACGTTTTCCACGAAAGAAAACGCAGCTCGCAATCCGCGGCAGGTTCAAAGGGGGGGGAGCGTGAGTTGCTCCAGGATAAAGAGCAAATCCCATGGAAGCACCAGGTTCTTAATGGGGGGCCTAAGGTGAAACACCCCTCTCAAAAATTCACGACAGGCATCTAGCTGTGCCACTGTCTGCTGACCTACTAGGAGGTGAAAGGCTGAAATGGCACAGAGGTGCACTTTAATAGAGGACTAGATGAGGCCCAAACGAAAAAGGGAAAGCAGGTAGTCTAACACCTCTTTTACTGGACAACCTAAAGGGGAAAAGCCGCGTGCTTGCGACCACAAACAAAAGCGGCACCATTTCATGGCATACGTTGCCGGCTTTCTGGCTGCAGCAAGAACATCCGCAACCTCTTGTGAGACCCCGTGACGCAGGATGGCTACGTCTCTAGGAGCCATGCATGCAGGTTCAGAGAGCATAAGTCCGGATGGACCAGCGAGCCTTTCTCCTGAGACAATAGGTGGGAGGTGAATGGCAATGGGAGGCGGAGGTTCCGGGACAGCTGAATTAGCAAGGAACCAGATCTATCTAGGCCAAACAGGGCCACTAAGATCATTGATGCATGCTCCCTGCGCAGTTTGAGAAGAACTCTCTGGATCAACGGGAAGGGAGGGAAGGCATAGAGGAATCTGTCCGCCCAGGAGAGGGACAACGCGTCTAGCCAGAAAACACCAGGCCCTGGATCTAGCGAGCAAAAACTGGGCAGTTTTGCGCTGTATGGTGAGGCGAACAAGTCCAAATCTGGAGTTCCCCATCGAAGAAACAGATCCTCTGCTACCTCTTGAAGAAGTTCCCACTCATGGACTCTGGCCTGGGAGTGACTCAGGCCGTCTGCAATTGCGTTGTCCACCCCGGGAACATGTACTGTGATCAGATTCGCGCCGTGTCTGATTACCCAATCCCACACTCTCGTGGCTTCCCTGCAAAGGGGATAAGAGTGTGTGCCTCCTTGTTTGTTGAGGTAATACAATGTTGTCTGTCTGAAGCATGAAAGTGCTCGGCGGGATCTCAGACTGAAATGCCTGCAGGGCATAAAGGACCGCCCTCATCTCTAGGATGTTGATATGAAGATGGGCCTCCAAAGGCGTCCACGTACCCTGAGACTTCACCCCGTCCAGGTGTGCCCCCCACCCAAGACCTGAGGCGTCCGTGGTGAGGGTTACCTCAGGGGCAGTGCTAAGCAGGGCGCCCTTGAAACAACCGAGGACTAGCCACCACTGTAGTGAGATTACCTCCAGGGACGGGCGCCTGAGCGAGACACCCGCAGAAGTGCCCTGGGTCTAGCCACCACTGCCAGTCTCGGATCGCAGTGTTCGTGATTCTGACCGGATGCTGCAAGTGGTCTTGCCTTTGGTCCCATTGCACCTTGAGCATCCACTGAGTTACCCGCATGTGGAGCCTTGCGAAAGGGACAGTAGGAATGGCCGCAGCCATGTATCTGAGCAGTCGAAGGACCGACCTGGCTGGGGCAGTCTTGATCGACGAAAGCTCCTTGATGAGGGATCTGATGTGCTCCGCTCTGTCGCCTGGAAGAAATGCTCTTCCCTGAACAGTGTCCAGTACTGCTCCTATGAACTGCAGCTTCTGCGACAGTACCAGGAGGGACTTCTCGTGGTTGATCAGGATACCTGGAGAGCGAAACAGGTCCCGTGCGTCCTGTATCGCCCGTAATAACGTCTCTCTGAAGGCGGCCATGAGAGGCCAATCGTCCAGGTACGGGAACACAAAATGGCCCTGTCTCCTCAGAGACGCAGCCACGACTGCCATGCATTTGGTAAAGACCCTGGGTGCCGACGACAGCCCGAAAGGAAGAGCTCGGAACTGAAAGTGATGGCCGAGGAACTCGAAGCGCAGGAACCTCTTGTGCGCTTGAGCTATGGGGATGTGCAGGTGAGCGTCCTGCATATCTAAAGACGCTAAAAAGGCGTCCTGCTTCAGCATGGGGATAAGACCTGGAAGGGTCACCATGCGAAATCTTTTGTAGATGACCGACAAATTGAGGTTGCTGAGGTCCAGAATCGGACGGAGGTCCCCTGTTTTCTTTGGAACCAGGAAGAAGTGAGAATAATACCTGTGTCCTCTCTGGTTCTCTGGGACGTACTCTATCGCTCCCTTTTGCAGAAGCTTGAGTACTTCTTGTCTGATCAATAACTTGTGCTGACCCAAGTACCGGTAGAGCAAAGGAGGCCTTGAGGGTGGCTTTCCCGCGAATTCTATAAAGTGGCCTCTTGCGACCAACTGTAGAATCCACCTGTCTGTGGATATAGTCTGCCATCCTGGCAGGAAATTCGCAATGCAACCCCCGACCATGACGTCCCATTGATCCTGAGGGGCGGGGGCCGGGAAGGAGTCAGGCTGTGGCGGCTGAGGTCCCGCTGGCTGGACCGGCTTAGAGTCGCTGGCCTCTGCCTGCAGGTTGTTCCCCTGGGCTCTCGAAAACCGGAGCCCCTCTGTTGTGGAGCATGGCGGGACTGCTGTCTCTCGTCCATACACGAAATCTGCTTTGGTTCCTACGAAAGGAACTAAGCTTGGAGTCGATACATGGCCTGGACCGACCTCACACTTCGACCTCTTGGGAGTCTGGTAATGATCTTCTCAGAGGGTTTACCAAACAGAACTTCTCCCTCGAATGGAGGCGTCCAGGATGTTTTCTGGACATCCGGGGTAAACCGGAGAACGGAGTCAAGAGTGTCTCGAGGCACACCTGAAGCTGCTGCTCTGGCCGAGGAGTCCATGAGAGTGGTATCGCGCTCGTAATACCTGGGTTCCCACGTCCGAACCCATACGGAGGCAGTGAAGCATCTCCTCCTTCTGCTCACTCTCCGGCAGTTTCTCAGCCGCTTCCAGACCCTGTCCCACAGAATTTTGGAACTACACCATGTGAGTTAGATAATTCAAGGGTCTGATGGCGCATATAGCGGAAGCATCGTGCGCCGACCTATGTATCCAACTGCTTGGACTCTGGGTCAGGTGGCAGGAGCTCAGATATTGCGGTCTCTGGGACCCGGTCATGAGAGCTGTGATGACCAGAGAATCAGCCTGGGGTGCTGAGCCAAGTACTGGTCTTCTCTTGGAGCCTTGTATGGCGGTCAGCTTTCTTCGGCATCATGGGGAGGCGAATGTGGGCGCTTCCACTTCTTCTTGGTGATGTCCACCAAAGGGTGGCACCACCACAGGCTTGGGGTCCTTCTGCCGAAGATACTTTATGTGCCAGCCTTCGGGAAGTCTAACTCTTCACATCCCATCCCATGTTCTCCTGGATGTGTCTCATAATATCCGAGAACGAAGGGTCATCCGGAGGAGCCCTCGGTAGCTCACGTGGGTCCAGTGAAGAGATGGAGAGGGGAGATGGGGATCTCGATGATGAGAAGTCCGATCCAGCGTCTTCCGTCGAAGGCGAGCGGCGTCGTCATCTGGGTCTCTTGGGACTGGGTGACCCAGAAGAGGATCTGGACGGAGGTCTCCTTCTTTCTGATCTCCCCCTTGGAGGGGTCCTAGGCTCCCGGGGAGGAGGTAACCGGCCTGCAGACCCAGATGGAGAAGGGGGCACAGGAACCGGAGGGACAACTGGTGTAGGAGGAGGAGGAAGCGGAGGTGGCGTGGGAACCATGTCTTGTTTGACAGTATCCCACCAGAAAGTAAACAGCTCCTTCACCTCTGAAAAGGAAAATCCCGACGGCCCGGGCGTCGGTGGACGATCGTCGGGTCCCAGCGTCTGCTCCGCAGGGGGCTCGGGTGTAGGCGAAGGTGCTCTGGGAGTCTCAACAGGACTGGGGTCGCCCGTCTGGTCCTCGGGCTGAGTAAACTCCTCCTCAGTGATGGTCTCCTGACCGACGTCGGTCGGAGGCGTCAGGGTCCTCATCTCAGTAGGAGCGGGCGCCGGTCCCCCTACCGGCATCCGATGATGAGAGTGCCTGGCAGCGGCGGTCCCGCCCTGCTGGCGGCCCTGGGGATCTATGGCGAGAGGCCCGGCCAGCGGATGAACCGGCGTTGGGTCCCGCTGACTTTGGCGAGGTAAGCTCCTTGGTCTTCCTGTGGATTGGCGGAAGGGAGGCAGACCTGACGTCTGGTTCAGGATGGCGGGAACCCGATCTATGGTGATGATGGCGATCCCCCGACTTAGCCAGGGCCTTGGAGGACGAGGAAGGCCTGGGAGTCTTGGCCTGAGAAGAGGCAGAAGATTTGCTCACCGCGGGGGAGGCTGAGAGCTGGCCGGGAAGGAGAGTGGTGGGACCTGGAGCCAGAGCTGCAGGAATCAGAGGCCCCAGGCAGGGGACCTGGAAGGGCCTTCTCCTTGTGCTTCTCGAGGTAATAACTACGGGCCTTCCTGCGGCAGATCCCTCCAAAGCCATGGTTTTAAAGCTCTTCTAACAAAAAGCCTGGAGGGCCTTCTGGCGTCGGATCCGGGTTCTGCTATGAAGCCCTGGCAAAGGAGCAGGACCGGGTGTAGTGGTCTGGGCCCAGGCACAGGACACAGGCTAGTGCGGATCCTTGAATGGGATCTACTTCCCACAGGCGCACTTAGAGGAGTGACCGGAGGTCGGAGGGACATCAGAAAAGACTGATCCAAGAGCAGAATTTCCGTAGGAAAAAACTTAACCCGCGTCGCGCTAGAAAAGCGAACCGAAGGGTCAAGACTTACCAAGTCGGCAGTACGGAAAGAACTAGGAATCTAGGCGGGACCCGCCCCTTATATCTCGCCCGACGTCGGAGGCGGGACTGACGTCGGGGGCGGTCCCCGCTGAAGACAGCTAGCTAGAATTTTTCCGTGGGGTCCTGACACCTGCCGGCTTCAGTCCTAATGATGTAACCTGCTGCAAGAGCTGTATCTCGAAGTAAGATCTTAGGATTTGTGCGCAAAGACCCCCTTGTCTTTGTGAAAAATCAAATAAGGCTCCTCGCACCAGAGGGCCTGAAGCTTTGAAATTCTTCAAGCAAGTAATAGCAACTAAAAATAATGCCTTCCAAGAGAAAAAGCATAGCTCGCAAGTTGCGGCTGGCTCAAAAGGAGACAGGGTCAGCTTCAACACAAAATTCAAATTCCAAGCCGGGACAGGAGAGCAGATTAGAGGTCTGAGATGCAGGATGCCCCTTAAAATGGTACAGGAGACATCCAGCTTAGCTATAGTATGGTCACCCATGGGCTCATGACAGGCCGAAACAGCCACAAGGTGCACCCTGAAGCAGGTGTACTGGAGATCCGAGTCCAAGCGAGAGATCAGGTAGTCCAGAATCTAGCTCAACGGTAGGTGAAAGGGTCCAGATTATGTTTGGTAGCCCACATGGCAAACCACTTCCACTTCATGGCATACGTGGCTCGACTGGAAGGCTTCTGGGCAGTCACCAATACGTCAGCCACTCTATTAGAGACTCCAAACATGGCGAAGGCTATGTCCTCAGGAGTCTAGCATGCAGATGGAGGGACCTGATTTTGGGATGGACCAGTGTCACCCGAGCCTGGGTCAGTTGTTTCCTGCAAAGGGGGAGCAGAACCAAAGGTTCCTCTGCGAGCTACTGCAGTAGGGTAGATCATATTTGACAGGACCAGAATGGCACTACCAGAACCATGCTGGCCCCTTCCATCTGTTATTTGATGAGGAGCCTCCGAATTAAAGGGAATGGAGAAAATGTGTAGAGAAACCTCCCGCTCCAGGAGAGGGACAACCCATCTCACCAAAAAACTCAAGGCCCCTGGATCAAGCAAGCAAAAATTGGGCAGTTTTACGTTGAGCAGGGACGCAAAAATGTCCAACTCAGGAAGAACCCACCTGTCGAACAACTCTTCTGTGATGGATGAAAGAAGCTCCCACTCATGCATGCTGGACGAGTCCTGCTGAGGTTGTCCGCCACAGTGTTTAGCGCACCTGGGACACAGACGGCTAAGAGTGTAAGACCATGATTTAACACCCAATACCACACTCTCATGGCCTCCTGCTTGTTGATGTAGTACACTACACTGAGATTGTCTCCACCAAAAGCTAACCAGGAGCAAGGTGACTAAAAGGCCTGCATGGCATACAGCACTGCCCTCCTCTCTAGGACACATAGGGAGAGAGATCGACCAAATACCAGTAGCCCTGGGTTTGAAAGGGACCCAGGTGAGCTCCTCAGCCCAAACCAGAAGCATCCATGGTGAGGACCCGCTGTGGAGAAGATATCTGGAATGGGACTCCTTGCAGCAGTTTCAAGGGGTCCATGCACCACTGGGGCACTCTGCAGACTGGGGAGCAGACTAGCACCAACTCGTCCGTGCATTGGTCCCATTGCACTCAGAGTCCACTGGAGTATACGCAGATATGGAGTCTGGCCAGTGGAACAGTGGGAATGGCAGCTGTCAAACCCAACAGTCTCAGGTACACCCTGACAAGAATAAAACAGCTCTGAGCCACCTCCTAAGCCTGGGCTATAAGGCACTCCACTTTGTTCTGGGGTAGAAAAGCCTTCAACTGCGCCGTGTCTAGGACTGCCCTTAAGTATTGCAGTCTTTGGAACAGTACAAGAACCGACATGGGCAGGTTGACTAATGCCCAAGGAGAGGAACAGTTGGAGAGTTCTCTCCAGAATCCGTAGAAGCTGCTTCCTGGATGGGGCCTTTAATTAGTCTATCTGTTTACAGGGTAGGCAAACTTATCCAATGGACTTGCTTCAGGCGCGACTCGGGCCACAGAGATGGCACATACAAGGGACTGTTGAAACATCATAGTTTCAGCTACAAAGTACAGGTACAAGGTACAGGTTAAAAGTACAGTTACAAATAAAGATGATGGACGTTTATTTACATAAGATCAGCAAAAAGGAACGGACTCACGATTAGCGTCACCCCAAGGGCAAGTGCATTTAGCTGCCGCCTCCAAGGAGGCTCTATAGTGGGTCCGGAAGAAAACATTACTTACCAGAGTAATCTTGTTTTTTCTATGGGAATTTTACTGTGTTCTGCCAAATGCAGTATGGTCACACCATAGGATTACCCCGGAGTCGAAATGGTTAATAGAACCTATGTTAATAGTGGAATGTTAGGCTCGAGCTCTGTTTTCAAATCACTGTCCCTGGTTGCACTTCCTGCAACCATCAGATTCTTAAAAGCATGCAGAAGCTAAAAAGACACAATCTAACAAAGCTAATCCAACAATTAGTAGAACACCTGTTAGGGGAAAAAACATCCCTTAAATAACAGAGGGCATCACTAAGACTCAAGTCACAGATGCCCAATAAACTACTAGGTATCCACAGGTTTCCAACGTTAGTTGTACAGACAGTATGCAGTGCCTTGTAGGTCCTAGTAGGGGAGGAGGGTGGGAGTTCAGAATACTGTAAGATTCCCTTAGAAGAAACAAGATTACTATGTAAGTTATGTTTTCTTCAAACCCAAGGAAATCTTACTGTATTCTGACAAATGCAGACTACACAAGCAGTGCGTTTGGAGGCGGGCAGGGGACCTACTTAGGAAACAGACTCTGCAGAACTGCTGTGCCAAACCTGGCATCACTTCTAGCCTGAGTATCGAGGCAGTAAGGCTTAGTGAATGTGTGAACTGACTTCCAGGTAGCTGCTTTACAGATTTCCAACAAAGGGATATCCCCAGAGGCTGCTATGGATGCAGCTGTTCCTCTTGCAGAGTGGGTCCCTAAGACCCTGAGGGGGTTGTCTGCCCACTTTGCTATAGCAAAACTGGATGCATGCTAGAATCCACCGTGCTATGGACCTCTTTGTGGCAGGTTTACCTTTCCCCACTTCCACATAAGTAAAAATAAAAAAAAGCTGAGTCTTATCCCCTCTGTGGCCTTTTGTATGGTCCAGGTAATACCTGATAGCTCATTTAACATCCAGGCTATGCAGCCTATGTTCACCTGAAGAAGAATGGTCAGTGAAAAAGACTGGTAGTGTAATGGACTGGTTGACATGAAAATCAGACACTACTTTAGAAAAGAACTTGCTACTGGTCCCAAGGACCAGCTTGTACCTATGAAATGCAATATAAATCAGTCTCTATGGATAAGGCCTGAAGCTCACCGATCCTTCTGGCTGAGGTAATTGCAACTAGGAAGACAGCTTTCCAGGTTACATATCGGAGGTCAGCTGACGACACAGGCTCAAAAGGTGGCTGTATGAACTGTGCAATACATACGTTGAGGTCCCACACTGGGGTGGGGGCCCTATGTGGGGAGTGCAAATGGAGCACACCCTTAAAGAATTTTCTAAATACTGAATTTGAAGCCAGTGATGATGCCTTACCTGCCGACAGACAGGCTGATACAGCAGCCAAATGCACCTCAAGTATAGAAGGCCGAAAGTCAAGAGAATGAAGGTGTGCCAACTAATCCAGGACTACTGGCAAACCCGCCTGAGTGTGATCCAGACCTCTCTTGACAACAAATGGAAAGTCTTTTCCACTTGGACGTGTAAATCTTCCTAGTGGAGGGCTTTCCAGAAACCCTAAGGACCTCCATAACCCCTTCTGAAAGGTACAGTTCAGCATATTCTAGGTCCTCAAGAAACATGCCTTAAGCCTGAGGGACTGAAGGCCAAGGTAAAGAATCCTGACCTGGGAAGTCAAGTTGTGCCTCCTGAGGAGGCTGATTGGTCTGGACACTGAAAATGCCAGGACTAGGGGGTACCATGGTTGCCTGGCCCAATCTGGAGCAATGAGGATCACTGTGGCAGGCTGGGATCCAAGCTTGTTCTGAACCCTCAGTAGCAAGGGAAATGGAAGGGGAGGGCATATAGAAACTTCCCAGTCCAGTCCAAAATGAGTGCATCCAATGGAACTGCGACCAAGACTGGAGATCTGCAACAGAACTTGAAAAGCTGGTGACTGTCTGGGGTTGCAAAGAGGGCCATCTCTGGAGTGCCCCACCGCTTAAATACTACTTGTAGCACCTGCCTGTTCAGGGCCCATTCGTGATGATTCTGATTTATCCTGCTCAGTGCATCTGTTAACACACCGTCTTTCCCTGGAACATGCACTGCTGACAAGACAACTCCCAGAGAATAAGCGAGACCCCATATACTCATGGCTTCTGTGCACAGGGGTGTAGACCTTGTGCCCCCTTGTTTATGCAGTACATTGTGGTCGTGCTGTCTGTCCTGACCTGCTCTACCTGTCCTTGTAACAGACTGGCAAATGTCTGAAGTGCTACGAAGACTGCCCTGAGCTCTAGCAGGTTGATATGAAGCAATGATTCCCGTTTGAGCCATGTACCGTAAACAGTGTGCTTCCCACCCTAGTAGGGAAGCATCTGTGGTTAACACCAGGGAAGGAAGCTCCTAAAGGGAAGGAATTCCCTGTCTGAGGTTGTCTATGTCCAACCACCACTGCAGTGCTTGCAGGAAGGTTTGTGTGACTGGAACCGATTTTGGCAATGGATCTGATTTCTGATGCCAGTACAATCTGAGGTGATACTGGACATCCCTCATTTGAAATCTTGCCCCTGACACTGACTGTTGAAGCTGCCATATGGCCCAGCAGCTGCAGAAAGTGTCTGGCAGGCCTGAGGCTTTGGGCTTTGAGAGTGCCTGCCAGTTGGCTGAGGGTCAATATGTCACTGACAGATTGCGTGCAGCTGTCGTGTCGCGCAATTTCTTGATATTATTTGTTGTGTGGGGCTCTCACAGCCCCTCCATTAAAGATTATAACTAGTGCAGGGGGGTCCAACTCTGGAGAGCACACAGGTCCGGGATTAGCTATTAAGCATACGACATTGTGACCCAGTATGCAGTTGAACTAGGGTATTTGGCTGTTGACTGTGGAAGAAAAACCTTTCCTTTCACTGAATCCAGTTCGACTCCTATGAATTCCAGGAGCTGCACTGGTTGTAGTACTGACTTTTTCAGATTGACCAGGAACCCCAAAGACTGGAGAAGCTCCTGAATCAGTGCCAGAAACTTCTTCACCCGATGTGGAGACTGCCCTACGACTAGCCAGTCATCCAGGTAAGGAAATACTACTACTACTTGCCTTCTGAGGTGTGCCACAGTCAAATAGTTTGTGAACACCCTTGGAGCAGAAGCAAGTCCTTAAGGCACTGCCTTGAAGTGGTAGTGACCTAATGGCAGTCTGAATCTCAGGAATTTTCTGTGGGACTGTCTTATGGGTATATGGAAGTAAGCATCCTTTAAATCCAATGATGCCAACCAATCCCCTTGTCTTAGGGTTGGGAGGATAGTGCTCAGGATTACCATTTTGAACTCTGGCTTCAGTAGATGCCTGTTTAAATGCCCAAGATCTAATACGAGTCACCACTCCCCTTTTTTTTGCAGTGTGAGGAAGTACCTTGAATAGAGACCCTTTCCTCTCTGTGCCAGAGGAACTGGTTCTACTGCTCCCAAGGATAGATTCAGTACTTCCTCCTCCAACAGTTTTGTTTCTGAGGGGCAAGATGGTCTGAAAACTCTTGCTCTCAGCCTTGGTTGTAGCTTGAAATTGAGAATCAGTTGTTGGACCACTACCTCCAGAACCCATTTGTCTGCAGTGATGGCTTTCCATTCCTGAAGATAGTGGGCCAATCAGCCCCCTATCTGGACTGAGTAGGCGACCCCGACAGATACCTCCAGAGCCTGCTCAGGCTGGGATGCTGGTTGGTGACTGGGGCTAGTTCAGGTTCCACCTCTTCTGTTGATACTGAGGGTAGGCCTGTGGCTGGAAATAAGGCCTAAATTGACCCCCTACCTCTAGCTCCCCTTGCTTGTTTTTTCTGAGGAGTGGAGGCCCTCTCCTTGGCTGCAGCACTTTTGTAGGCTGTTTCATAATCATCCATTTTTTTCATGCAAGCCTCCATCTGCTGACCAAACAAAGAGGAGGGCTCACAACGGAAGTCGAAAGCCTTGGACTGTGTCTTGGGTCAGGTTGGTAGTCCTAAGACAAGCAAATCTTCTGAGGGGAAATAGAGGAAGCCATCTGTCTGGCTGCAGTGTCAATATCTATAGCCAGACTGAACTGTGCCTTAGAAGCCTCAATGCCCTCTCTGCAGCTTCTTGTAAATCAGCTGCCATAGGGGCTGACACAGATTTAGTCATTTGCATAACCGTGTCCCACAAGGTCCTCTGGTATCTGGCTATGTATGCCATATAAGAGGTCTATCTAATAAAGAGAGGATCCCAAATACGTCTTCTTTGCAATGGTGTCCATCCTCCTTGAAACTTTATCAGGAGGGTGGGAAGCCAGGGGAATGCCAGCCTTGTCACAGGCAGCAGCCTGTACTACTCCCTCATGGCTAGTGTGTCCAAACAGGAAGTCTGCTCCAACCTTGGCAACCCAATGTTTTTGTCCACTTTTTTTTAACTACTGGTGGCACAGAGGTAGCAGTCTGCAGGATCTTATGAACCTGCCTCTTAAGAGATTTATGGATAGGTACCAGCAGCCTCTTCGAGATAGGTACGTTTATCCTCTCTCTGTAGTCTTGTTCTTCCTCCTCATCAGTAGACTCCTGTGTAGGAAGAGCAAGAGACTGAGCCACCTGTTTAATAAAGGCATAATGAGAGGTAAAATCCTCATGTACTTTATCCGGGGAGTCAGAATGGTGAGGATCAGGGGAAACCTCTGGTTCAATAACCTCCCCATAATCCTCAATTTCATCATCATACGGGCCCTCCTCCTCCTAATCAGCTATCTGTTCCTGTTCAATTTCCAATGAACTGGGAATAGGTGTAGGAGAAGCTAAAGGGGCCTTCCCAACCGGAACCGGAGTGCTTGGTTGCAAAGCCTGAATTATCCGGATAGCGCTTGCCATCTCCTCAGCAGTCAGAACCGCTACCCCTTTCGGTTCGAACGTTACATTGTTTTCATATTTTCTCCCCCCCCCCCGGGCTGCTTTCTGGTAGAAGAACCGTCACCCTGGGCAGAGGGCTGGTTCTCCAGTTCAACTTGGCCCGTGGCCAGTTTGTCCTTAGCCAGTTCAGCAGCCTTATCGGACATCTTCTCCTGAAGTCGTTTAAGTTGCCTATCAAGCGTCAACTGAGGGAAGTTTCTGCAAATATCACAGTTCTCTAGGAGGTGGTCAAACCCCAAACATAAAACACAAATTAAATGAGGATCTGCCTTAGCGAACGGTTCCCCACACTCTGTACAATGCTGGAAACCTGTGGGGCCCATTCGTTTCTTGGTCTGTGACACTGAATAAAAAATAGACCAAAAGACAGAGAGTCACCCTGGTAAAAATACTTTTTTTTTTTTTTTTTTTTTAAACTGCCTTACCGGATGGCAATAGAGTTAAATTAAACTGTAAAAATGAAAATAATATTGGTTCATTCCTGGTTGGAGAAACCGAGTAGGACCGAAGAAACTCATCAAATATTCACTGAATCTAGACTAATTCTACCTATGAACCAAGGACAGTGCTTCAGAAACCAAAAATAAACTGACTTCAGAAAAAAACGAGAAAATAAATGTCTTCAGTGAAAATGAAGGAGACTCTCCAGAGAAGTCTTACTGAGGCAAGCGGAGTAAAGAATCTAACAGTTACAGGAAGTGCAACCAGGGACAGTGATTGGTAAACAGAGCTTGAGCCTAACATTCCACTATTAGCATAGGTTCTATTAACCATTTCGGCACCTGGTCAGTCCTATAGTAAGACCATACTGCATTTGTCAGAATACAGTAAGATTCCCTGGGGTTTGAAAATCAAGTGAGCACAGGGAGATCATTCCATAACATGGGAACCACTACTGAGCAAGCTCTGCCATCCTGATTTGAAAAAATTCTGGGGAATTCTAATGGAGGAACGCGAGAACTTCTTAGGAGGCGGGGACAATGTCTCTTTTTGAGTAGAGAGGAATGGGGGATTGGTCCACATCTCTGATGGCTTTGTCCACTATATCTGAGAAGTAGCTGCATAGTGTCTGAAAGAAGAGGCATCCAAGTGACTGATAGAGGGAGCAGTGGTGGGTGGTATGGGGGGGCCATTAAGGTCAATCTACAGATACTGTTGTAGGTGGTGGTAAGTTTACTTATTAGTTTAGCTGAGGTGTGGGTGTAAATGGGGGCACAGTAGTCAAGGAGGGGGAGACTGTTTCCTTGAGCAATGGCTAATCTGGCTGCTGGAGCCAGATGACATAGGCAGTAGCCTATTGCCAGTTTCTGGTGTACTCGTATATGGCGCTGATATGTACCAAGTCAGGGAGAGATCCAGGGTGATATTTAGATATTTGAAGCAAATCACATTCTCTAAGGGGGTGCAATCTGGGGCAAGGATAGTAAGGGAAGAGGAGTTATTTCCCAGATTGGTTAGCTTTGGTTTTAACCCCATGAGCATGGTTTTAGTTTTAATGGCATTGACCAGTAGCCTGCTTCCCAGGAACCAAGAGAGCTGCTTGGTAGCTGACAGTTAGCTGGGAAGAGAGGCTCACCAGGGACATGGCGCTATGGTATATAACCAAGTCACTGGCATAGAGGATGGCTTTGCAAGTTAGCCTTTTCCTCTCAGGCAGGGGATTTATAAACAGGGAGAAGAGGAGTGGGCCCAGTACAGATCCCTGAGTTACTCCGGTGGTTACTGCCTTCTCTGCAGAGACTGCATTATTTACTGTGACTGTCTGGAGTAGATTTTGGAGGTAATTTCTGAACAAAGCTGTGGACCCCTCTCAGCACCCAATGCTCGCTAACCTGTCTTGCAGCAGTTGGTGATCAATAAGGTTGAAAGCCTTGGTTAGATCGATGAAAACAGCACCTGTGAGATTCCCTGTAACCATATTTATCGCGACACGGTCAGTTAGTTGGGTCAGGGCAGACACTGCGCTGTGGTGTTTTCTTAAGCCATGCTGGTTTGTGCAAAGGAGGTCATATTTGTTTGTGCGCTCTATGAGCTGGCGATGGATGACTGTTTCCAGCAGTTTACTTGGGTGTGGTGGGATCAAGATGGGTCTATAATTGTCCAGGGATTGGGGATCTCCTCATTTAAAGATGGGTACCACTCTAGCTAGTTTCCACATAGATGGTACCGATGAAAAGGTTAGAGCTAGGTTAAATACCTTAGTTAGAGGTTTGGCGATGTGCGGGGCAACGAGCTTCAGAAAATGGAAGCAAAGCCTATCACTGCCCGGGCTACCTTGGTTTGGAAGGCACTTCAGCAGTTTTAGAGTATCTTCATATGTGATGGACTTGAAGTAAAGAGAGTGTGAAAGAGTTCGACTTCGGTGTTCGCAAATCAGGATGGGATTTAGTTGAGGCTATGGAAGAAGGTAGTTTGTTTAGGTAGGCAGTTAGGTTAGTGAATTTGTCATTAAGGGCATTTGCGTCTTCAGTACAGTCAGTGATGAGACCTGCTGAGATCTGGATAGGATGGTGAGGTTTAGGCACCATCATGGAGTTAATTATTTACCAAAATCTATGGGGGTTGCTGAGGTTTTCGTTTGCAGTTTTTGGAAGCAGCTCACCTTGCTGGTTTTAATTTTCTATTTACATTCATTTCTTAGCCTCCTGTACCCATTCCAGGTGGCAGGGGAGAGACAAGCTTTATGGGCAGCCCACAGTGTCTCCCTAATTCTTCATTAGCTGAAGGATGTCTCTGGAGATCCAGCGGGTACAGCCACCCCATACCCTGCGTGCTGTGAGTGGAAAAAGTGCTTGTCCTGCATATGCGCAAGGACATCGGTGAGGTAACCTACAGCTGATTATGTTGGGAGAGGGAGTAGAGTATGCCATTTTACTGCTTTGACAGTACTGGCTAGGATCCAGTTCAAGTAACAGAAAATGTACAGTCCCTCCCTTTTGAGGGCAGCAGCTACTGCTGCTAAGCACTTGGTAAAGATCTGCAGTGCAGAGGACAAGCAAAAGGGTAATACCTTGAATTGGTAATGCTCGCCCTGAAACAGAAAACTGAGAAACCTCCTGTGAGGAAGGAAGATCGAGATGTGCAAGCAGGCTTCCTGCATGTCCAGTGAACAAAGCCAGTCGCCTGTCTTGAGAAGGGGCATCAGGTCTGGCAGTTACCATCCAGAACCTTCAGTACTGGATGTACAGGTTGAGGTCCTTTATGTCTAACATGGGCCTCAGATCTCCGGTCTTTTGGGGGACCAGGAAGAACCTGGAATAAAACCCTTCGTTTCTCTGGCACTTAGGTACTGGCTCAATGGCCTGCTTGCACAGAAGAGACTGTACTTCCTCCCAGAGAACAGACAAGTGAGCTGGGGGTAAGTGGAAGGCAGGGGAGGGGTTTCTGGAGGCTCCTCGAGGAGCTCCAGCATGTGACCTCTTTCTATAATTTTCTGAATTCAGGCATCCGAAGTTACAGTTCTCCACTGATTTAAGTGGAGGAAGAACCGATCTCCGACCACCACCTTTTGGTCAGGGACCTAAAGACGGGTCCAGCAAGGAGTCAAGCAGAGGTGACTTCAGCGGCTGGGGCTGATCCGTCACTTCTTGGACGCTTGGCCGCGGCTCCTGCAATGGAGGAGGCAGGCAAGGCAGTAGAGGCTCTTCATTTGCCCTGGGGCTGGGAGGCCTCAAAAGATTTGCTGGATACCTTGCGAAAGGTTGGGCGCTGTTTACCTCTGGGCTGCGTATGGTAAAGTGAGTGGATAGATTTTATTGTTCTGCCAGATGCTTGCAAATCGTTACTGTCCTAAGAATCTGGTCCAAAGAGCTTAGTGCCACTGAAAGGGACATTAAGCACCTTCTGCTGAACGTCAGCAGCAAAGACAGAGACCCTCAGCCAGGAGTGCCTATGTATGTAGATGCCAGTGGCAATAGCCCCGGCAATAGTGTCTGAGATATCAGAGTGCCATGAGAAGATGCTTGCCAAAATCCTCAGCAATCTGCAAGCACTAGAGAACCTCCTGCTTCTTAGTGCAATCTGGAAGGGCCCAAGCGGCAGCTTTGCCCTTCTTCCAGCTGGAGTTCTGGTATCTGACCATAAGAGACAGATATTTAGCAATCCTCAACCCAAGGGTGGAAGCGGCATAGACCCCCTTGCCCCAAAGGTCAATTCTATAAGACTTTTTGTCAGAAGAAAGAAAACTAAGGTGCTTAGGTGCCTTAAACATGTCATGAGCTGCATTAATGACCACTGAATCTGTTTCCAGCTGGGCAGCATAATACGGAAAGCTTTGGGGGCCATGGTAGAGCTCATCTGCCCTGCATCGCATAGCTGCCATATCTGGCCGGTGTCAGGCTGCAGTAGCAACATTCCTTAAGGCAGGTAAAATAAGAGGAATGATTTTTTTTTTTTTTGGGAGACTCTGGGATCTCCAGAAAATCCACCAGATCCTTTCTGGTGACATCCTCCTCCTCAGTATAGAAACCCATGGTTGAGGACAATTGTTTCATCACATTGAAAAACGTGGGGTCCTCAGAAGGAGACCTGGGTGTGTGTTTAACATAATCCTCACTAATAGAGGAGGCTGTGTACCTCTCTGTAGTGAAGATCTCCTCTTCCTCCTCACCCTCAACAGGAAGAATGAGTTCAGGTTGGTACTCCTCGCCGTTGATCTCTTCTAAGTCTAGGTTCAACACCGGAGGCACTGCCACCACCCTGCGGGGAGCTTCTCGCGACCAACAAGGAGGTGTCGACGACAAAGTCGCTGTCGATGGTGCTGATGATGTGGGCCTATATCTGCCAAATTGATGAACGATCACAGTGGTAAACTTGATGAGTATTTCGTTCAGGTCAATGACCAAAGGTTGCATCAATTTTTTTTTTTGGGGATTGGCGGTGCATGGATCGGCGACCTGCCTGAAGGGCCTTGCAAACCCGAAGAGCCTGTTGCCCAGGTAGGAAAGGTGTCAGGTCTCGACGGAAGGGCCGTCAATGATGGAAGGAGGGGCCGACAACCCAGAGGTTGACAAGTGACCACCCTGTAAATCAGGCGGATGTGCTGTCGGTATGGGTCTGGAGGGCACAGAGACCTGAACAGTAACTTTGTGCGTTGGTGCAGCCACAGCCGATGAGGAACCCCCAGATGAAGGAGAGGATGTCAGGGAATGAGACTGCTGCTCGAGGGAGCGGTCCAGGTCCTTTTTATGACTTTTGCCCAAGGACTTGTCTTAGAGGCCTGGGAGCTCAACAACCCTGCCAGTGATTGAGAGGCTGGGACCCCGGAGGACACCTACCCGGAACTGGCTACCTGATGCTCCATTAGCACATTTTTTAAAGCTTTTCTTGCACTGCCCAAGGGCTGTCTGATTAAACTTCTGGCAGAGCTCACAGTCAGAGACTTCGTAGTCAGGCCCAAGACAGCAGACACAGAGAGTGTTCATCTGTGAAGTGTGACAGGGTGGAATAGGACCCTAGCCCAGTTGTTATGGAGAAAGTGTTTAAACGCAAAGATCTGTTCTGTTCTATTCCTTTCCTGTCTCATCTGTCTGGTTGCACAACCAAATATTTCTCTGAGACCTAGGATTTTTTCACCCCAACAGTATCGCAATTATTTGCCTCTCGCTATCTCTCAGTCTTCAGCTGCGGTTTGTCTTTTCCTCCCTTGCACATCTGTTGATATAAAAATATATGCAAATCATTGTGTGGAAATGTAACTGATGCTGGGATTCCTTTGTTTAGAAATTAGTGTTAATTTTCGAAATGTACATAATTTTACTTTGAGATGATTGCAAAAAGCTATTGTAAACTCAAGAGGTTACCCGAGTGCAAGTTTTAAGCCTTTTGCAAAAGAGCTGTAAAAAAGGGGCCTCAGCTCAGGGACATACTATTCTAGCAGCACCTGCCTGATACTTTCAAGAACAGGATGTTTGTTAAGCACGGGGGTTGGAAGGACTTGTAAGAGAGCTGAGCTGCAATTGTTTAAAAGATGGACATAGATTAAAAAACTGATGGATCTTTATTTTGCCTTTGAAAATAATTATACTGAACAAGTTTATTTTATGTTACTGCTAGTGTAAATAAATATTTTTGGTGAATTCTACAACTGCTCCTGGTTTCCTATGCTTCCTGACCGGTGCCTCAATGACATGGAGGCAATCTTCTTTCCACAATGGTGGAAGACAGTGGTCGAAGGATTAATTCTTGACATGCACAAAATAAATAAATCTCAGAAAAAAAGATTCTAAAAGTAATAAAGACAATAATCGTAGGGAAAAATGGCACAAAACTGCAAAGCTTCCGCAGAGACCCGTGTGAACAAGTAGACAGTGAGAAAGAACTGAGGAGGGAGTGGGGCCACTCACACCTTTACAGGACTGATGACGTTGACAGACGTCGACAACATGGGCGACCCAAGTTGTACTGCTGAAAATCTTCTGTGTGAATCCTTCACCAACGGTGAAGTTCCTATGGTGTGGCCTGATGACTAAGATACCCCCAAAGAACATCTGTAGAAACGGAGGACCCTGCTGACATCTAATGTATGAAGTTTTCCTCCAGTCTATTGGCATGTGGACTTAGAAAACACACTGTCAAAGTAATAGTCCATGAGCAAGCGAGCAGACAGGGGGTAATGGGACCGGAGGTTCCGATACCAACTGCTGGAGCAACAGAAACCAGATCCAATGAGGCCAAAAAGGAGCTACGGGAATCATGCATGCACTGTCTGCCTGCATCTTGAGTACTACTCTTGGGAGGAGCAGAAAGGGAGGGAAGGCATACAGGAACATCCCTGTCCAAGAGAGGGACAATGCATCACGCCAGAAAATACCAGGCCTTGCCAGCCCGGTGGCGCAGAGGCGCTGGACGCCACACCTCACGCCATGCCAGCGACCCAGGTTCAAGAACAGACTCAGGCCGGGGGCTGGCAGGGGAGAGAAAGGATCGAGTGTCCATGACTGCTCTCCTTCCTCTGGGGTGGGGGAAGGCAATGCTCTACAGCGGCTCCTGACAGAAGCTTTCGGCTCCTGACAGAAGCTAGGTGCACTGTAAGTTGCGGGCAGGACAAGAGGGTGAAGCACAGTGGGTGTCTGCATGTGTATGTGCCTATGCCATTGCACATCTGGCTCCTCAGGAAATCTACTGGAGGAAAAATGGTGGCACAACCGCATCAGCTGATGGCTGTGCCCTGCTCCCCCGGACCCGTCACGATTTAGCCACTGGGTGTCTGAGCCGCAGGTCCCTTTGGGAAGGGTGTCCTGTCAATGGCCAGCCTGGTGAGTGGGCGTATAACTCCGCTCGACAGATCTGGTCCGGGGGTGCAGGTGCCGGCGGCCGGGGTGGGGGCCTGGAACCAAGGAGGATAAAGTATTCAACGATTAAAAAAAAAAAAAAGGGGGGATACCAGGCCTGAATCTACTGAGCAGAAATTGGGCAGTTTGGCATCGAGTGGGGACGAAAGAAGTCCAGTTCAGGCCAACCCCACTGTCCAAAGAGGTCATGTATGAATTCTTGCAGCAGCTCCCATTCATGACTCTGCGATAGAGAGCTGCTTAGGCAGTCTTTGAGGTCAATGTGAATCCCTGGAACATGAACAGCTGTTATTTCCAGGTTGTGATCCACTGCCCAGTGCCAAACTCTCATCGCTTCCCTGCACGGGGGGGGTGTTAAGAAACCGTGCCCCCTTGCTTGTTGAGGTAGATGACAACTGGAGTGTTGTCTGACTGAACTAACAGAGGCTCTGGCGTGAGCATGGACTGGAAGGCCTGCAGAGCATACAAGACGGCACTCATCTCTGGCACACTGATGTGGGGATTGTGCTCCACCAAAGACCAGGAGCCCCTTGTTTGGTGGCATGCCAGATGCACATCCCAGCCCATTCCTGAGGCATCCGTAGTTAGGACTTGCTGAGGACTAGGCTTTTGAGAGGGAACTCCGATGTCCAGCCAGGAAGGGGTGAGCCACCACTCCAGAGTATGGTGTACCGCTTTGGAGATCCTGACCGGTTGGTTGAGATCGTTCACGCATTGATCCCATTGAACCCTGAGGTTCCACTGCGAAACCCTCATGTTCAGGTGGACCAGGAGAACTGCTGTGATAGCTGTGGCCATGTGGCCTAAAAGCTGTAGCACCACTCTGGCCGGGATTGGATCTGTGCAGATGATCATCTGAGCAACAGCTCTTAGCCTGTCTGCTCGGCCCTGAAGGAGAAAGGCTTTTCCTTGCACGGTGTCCAAGACCGCCCCTATACACTGCAGCCTCTGGGTAGGCCAGGGGAAAGATCTAGAGAGATTCAGAGTGATCCCCACGTCTCGGAACAGTCGAAGGTCTCCTCTGTTGAACAACTGAGCTGTTCCTCCGTAGGTACTGTGAGCAGCCAGTCATCCAGGCAGGGGTAAATATAATGACCCTTTCTCCCGAGAGCTGCTGCCATGACTGCTAGGCACTTGGTGAAGACCCTCGATGCCGATGACAGGCCGAATGGCAGTGCTCTGAACCAATAGTGTTCTCCCTTGAAGATGAAGCGGAGATACCTTCTGTGAGATGGCTGGATCTTTATGTACATAGATATCCTGCATGTCCAGGGAACAGACCCAACCCCCTTGGTGGATCATGGGCAACAGGCCAGGCAAAGTCACCATCCTGAACCTTTTGTACCTGATAAAGCTGTTCAGTTGGCTCAGATCTAGGATGGGATGGCGGTCTCCCATCTTCTTTGGCACAAGGAAGAAATGGGAGTAATATCCCCTTCCCCGTGACCTGGAGGTACTGCCTGAATCGCTCTCTTTTGCAAAAGTGACTGGATTTCTGCTCTTATGAGGGCTGCATGGGATGGAGAGCAGTGGGTGGGAACTGGTGGGTTGTCCAGTAGAATCTGCGTGAACTCCAGTGCGTATCCTCTTTCTCTTATCTGGAAGACCCGCTGGTCTGTGGTAATACTGGAACATCCTCTGAGGTAGAGAAAGTCTCCCTCCTACTGCCTACCCCCTGAAACTCTGCCGGTGGTGTGGGGGGCATGCCGAGGCAGAGGGGGTAGTCATGGGAGGTCTGGCATTTTTTAGACCTTGGGTCAGAGGAGATCCTCTCCTCTTAAAACCCCCTTTAGGTTTCTGACGCCTTCCCTGTTGGCCCTGGTTCTTGCGAAAGGGCCGGTGTCTGGTAATAGCTAGAGCCAACCTGTACATTCTGTGAACATCGGAACCTCCAGGTGATCAGCTTGTCAGTGTCTGGGCCAAAGAGAACCAACCCTTGAAAGAGTGCATCCATGATAACATCCTGCAGATCCTACCGGAATCCTGAGACACTCAGCCAGGCGTAATGCCTCATACAGACCCCTGTGGCAGCAGCTCTAGCAGCCGTATCTACGGAGTCATATGAGCATCTCAGGACATGTTTGCCTACGTCGACGCTGGACTGAAAAACGGCCATAAGCTCAGACTTTTTATCAGAATTCAGCTGCACTTTAGCCAAGTCCAGTGCCTTGTTCCATAATGACTTTTGATACATGACCATATATGCCAAGACGTTCAGGGACCTGACTGCGCAGGTGGCTCAGGAATACTTTTCTGCCCATTTGATTCAGCTTCTTAGACTCAAGATCAGGAGGCTGTGAACTCATATGCCTAGGTTGCTGTGCCCTGCCATGAGCTGCGGTCAGCACCATAGAGTCTGCTTTGGGCAGTTTGCTCAAGTGAGGCTCTCCCTTTGGTGTCCTGTGTAGGTGGTCTGTCTTCCTGGAGACAGCAGTAGTGGAGGGGTGCTTCCAGGCCAATTTTGTGACATCCTGGAAGATCTCTACTAGAGGAGGAATGACCAAGGGTTTTGGGTCATTTGCCCCCAGAAATTTCACCACGCGACGTCTTTCAGGGTCAAGCTCCTCTGTACCCCATTGATTAAGATACTGGATGTGTCATGAGGTCCAGAAAAAAGGATCATCTGGAAGAGATCTGGGAGAATCCTTACCATCCAGAGAGGCTGAGGGAGCTCATCCTCAGAGGAATAATAGGAGGAAGAGTCTCCTGGATCTTCACCTGAGGACGAATGCGGACGTCCCTATGATGATGGTATGGATTGGGGTCGACCATGGCCACTAGGTGCTGGAGACCTCTGGTCATCATCCCGACGATGGGTGGTTCGGCGTCTGAGGTGATCTGGGAGGCCTCTGAGAAGATGGCTCTCGGGTCAGAGAAGACGGTGGCAGACACCTAGGGATAGACTACCGCTCCCGTGGTCTGGGTAGCAGGTCTCCCTTTATGGTGTTCCACCATGCGTTGAACAGAGCTCCTACCTCCGCCAGCAGGACAACAGGCTGTGCTGGTGGCAGGGTAGGGACGTTCGGGGTCCCTGACGGCAGCCCTTGCGGTTCATCTGTCCAGTCTACCAGCTGACTGCCATCAGGCATTGGGATAGGAGGCTCTGGGGTAGAATCCTCTGGAGGTCAGACCTCCAGCTCCTTAGAACAAAGCAGTGACAGAGTTCGAACCTTGTTCAAGAGTTCCGGCCGTTCAGTCCTCAGGCGTGAGACCTGTCATCTGGCCAGATGTCTGGTCCTGTAGAGCAGACTGCCTTTTGTGAGGGGGCATCTGGTCAAGCTCTGACATGGAATCGGAAGGCCCCGAGGTCTGTCGATCCTCTGAAGCGGTCGACGCCTTCTCCCAAGGCAGCAGGTGCTTCTGGCGGTGCTCAGATTCCTGGCATCTGGTAGAGTCGTCCAACCCTTTCGACCTGTCGGATGACTCCAAGGCCTTATGAGTGGTAGACTCAAATGCACCTCCCAAAGAAGACTGTCCTTCTGACTTAGACCCTAGCAACTGCTTGTGGGGCCTTAAAGCCAGGGATGCAGGGGCAGACGAACACCCATGCCCAGAGGACTCCTTGCCACGAGAATGAGAGGAAGCAGGAGTCTTCTTGGCAGATCTTGGCTTCCGACCTTCCGCCATAGGCAGAGGACTTGGAGGTCTTATGGGGGGGCCTAGGGCGGGATTCTGACTTGGCTCAATCCTTGTCCCTACAGTGGTGTTTCCCACCCGATTTATTCTCCCTGGGGAAGGAAACCCTGGCCGAGGAAGAAGAACTGCGTCCCGAATGGGTCCTCTGCATGGCAGCCACGTGCTGTTCCAGTAGGTAAGCCTTCAGAGTCTGCAGTCGATGGATTCAGGTCTTGTTATTAAACTTATGGCAGTGCAGGCAGTCGTCCAGCTTGTGGTCCGGACCCAGGCAGACTGAATGACCGCCTCTAGCTGGGATTTGCCTGCCGCATGCACAGAGATGAAGAAGACATGTACAAAATGAAAAAGGCGAGGAAAAAATCTAAACGATTGGTAACTGCGTGAAGAATGAAAATGGCAGTCGACTACGAGAGAGAGGTGTCCATGGAGCGGATACTAGCGGGTCGACGGCAGGAAAAGAATCGAGGTGGTGCTGGGGGACTGCCCCTTTCATACCACATGAGACGCTGGGTGGGGCAGACGGTCCCCCGCCTTGGACTGCTAGCTAGAAATGTTTCCATGGGGTCCTAGTGCCTGGCGACATAGTCCTACATGTGTTACCTTCTACAAGAGCTCCCTCTCAAAGAGATCTGCAGTTCCAGGTTGTTGGTACGCTGATCCCACTGCACCCTCAGGGTCCACTGGGGGATCCACATGTGAAGACTGGCGAGGGGTACAGTAACAATAGCAGCTGCCATCAGGCGCAGTCTCAGGAATGATAAAGCAGCTGGGCCTGCACTATAAAGCTCTCTGCCCTGTCCCTGGGCAGAAAGGCAAGGCCTTTGGCTGTGTCCCGAACTGCCCCTATGTACTGCAAGCACTGACAAGGGATCAGGACAGATTTGGGTGGGTTAACAGTGATCCCTAAGGAACTGAAAAACTGCCTGATACGCACTAGGGTCAGAGACAGTTGCTGCTTGGACTGAGCTTTGAGCAACCAGTCATCTAAGTAGTAGTAGCAAAATGCTTTATTTTTACACAGGATGAGATCACATATTCACATCTCTAGCTCTTAGACCCATTTTCAAGATGGTCCTGAATAAATATGTAAACAGGGTTTTAAAAAATTACATCATATAAAAAACACAAATGAAGTTGACAATTATTTGACATAATACATATGGCAATAACAAACGACACCCATAACACAGATCCTTACAGTCCCAGTTCCCATTTCCAGGCATATACATTAAAGTGCTTTCCTTTCATCCAATGCACATACATTTTATTCTTAACTCATGTTTTAAAGATTTTACAAAATGTTTTGTTTAAGTTATTCACATTTTTGTCCAACAAGTTCCAAATGGAAACATAGTTGGCTCTTGGGGACATTTTCCCATACTAGTTTTTTTTTTTTTTTTTTTTTGTCCTTGTAGGCCTCGTTGGAAATCCTTTAAGTCATATTTGTGTCTATGTATATTATTATCCAGTTTTTCCATCAGGTATTTTGGTTTTCCTAATTTTAAAACTATTTGAGATTGAGTTGCCCGCTGCAGTTTTCTTTTGTTTTCAGGTGACAACCACCCCATTTCCTGGTACATATCACAATGACGGCATCTAAAGTCACATCGTAATATAAATCTGGCTAAGTTGTTCTATGCTATGTCTACCTTCATTAATAAGGTTTTGCTGGCAAGGCCATAAATCTTGACTGGACTATCCATTTCTCTAGTTTTGTAAAGTCCAACTGGAGTCCATTTCCACTTCATGTACAGTACTCCCATTAGCAAGCAAAATCGTATCATCAGCGTAAACTCTGATGGCAGTTTGGGATGCTGTTTTGATCAAATCATTTAAATACACTAGGAATAGAGTGGGCCCCATTATAGAGCCATGTGGGACTCCCCTGAGGAGCATTTCTTTTTCAGATAGGGTGTCCCCTATTTGGACCTGCTGGGTCCTTTTGATAAACAGCTAAGCCAGTTTACTGTTTTATGATCCACTCCAAGAGATCCCAGTCTATGAATTAAAATCTTGTGGTCCATGGTGTAGAAAGCCCTGGACAGGTCCACTGGCCTCTTCTCCTCTAGTTGGGAGGATACAGAGTCTTAGGTCAGTGAGCATGGTGTCTGTGGAGTGATCTTTCCAAAATCCTGACTGGGAGATGGTCAGCAAGGAATATTTATCAGAGTATTCACTTAACTGCTCTGCATCAGCCTCTCCATTACCTTCGACACCATGGCCAACAGGGCTACTGGTCGATAATTGGTTGGGGCAGTGTGATCCCCCTCCTTTGTGCACTGGGACGAAAGACATACACTCCCTCTAGGCAGGAAAAGATGTATATTCCCTCTCTCCGGAGGGCTGCTGCCACTACTGCTAAGCATTTGGTAAATATCCATGGCACAGATGAAAAGCCAAAGAGCAATACCCTGAATTGCGTGTGTGCTTCCCTGAAACTGAAATCTGAGAATCCGCCTGTGGGGGTGGCATACTTTGAAATACAGGCAAGTATCCTGAATATCCAGGGAATATATCCAGTCCCCTTGCTTCAAGAGTAGTAGCAGACACTGAAGAGTCACCATTTTGAACTTCTTGCACTTGATGTAGAAGTTTAGGTCCCTACGTTCTAGAACTGGCATCAACTCCCTGTAGATTTGGGGATCAGAAAGAAGCAGGAGTAGAACCCTGTGTTCCTTTGTTGCTGAGGCACTGGTTCTATGGCCCCCTTGAGCAGCAATGTACGTACTTCCTCTAGAAGCACTGGTAAGTGATCCGGAGGGTAGCTGGAAGGAACAGGAGGAAAGCCTGTAGGCTGTTCCAGTAGCTCTAGAACACGGTCCTGTTCTATTAGTTGCAGGACCCAAGTGTCTATAGCTATTGCCCTCCACTATTCTGGATGAAGGGAAAAACCACCCCTACCACCACCTCCTATCCTAAAATTGGGGGAGGGCAAGGAATCAGGCTGAAGCTGAGCCAGTGGCCGGGCCACACAATAACTTCTGGGACTTTTGGGGTGGGCACCCATGGTAGGGGGCTGGTAGGGCAGACCTCGCCCTGTACTTGCCCTAGGACCAGACCTCAAGCTTATGAGAAGTCTTGCAGAAGGGGTCTGCTGCCTACTCCTAGTTTGAGTCTGATAGATGGCATGGACGGACTTTAACGCCCTTCCTGTGGCCTGCAAGTCAGTGATATCCTGTACATCTGCCACATGAGCTTAAACCCTCTGAAAGGGGCATTCAAAATGTTATGCTGGACATCAGCTGTGAACCCAGACACCCTCAACCAAGAAAGCCTCCTGAGATTCTGGCTGAGGCATCAGACATGTCACAGAAGGACCTCAGGAGGTGCTTGCTCACATCAGCGGCAGACTGAAGGGCTTTGAGCAATTCCTGCCTCTGAGTCCCCTCTGGGAGGGCCTGAGCTGCAGCTTTGGCCTTTTCCCAGATGGTGTTCTGGAACTTCACCATATGAGACAGGTTAATTGGTAATTCGGAGGCCCAAAGTGGCCAAAGTTCTCTTGCCCCAAAGGTCCGATTTCCTGTCTGGGGTAACAGAACTGAGATGCTTAGGCATTTTAGACCTATCATGAGATGAGCTGCCTTTATGCCCACCAAGTTGGTCTCAGGTTGGGTAACACAAAAGGGCCTTCCCGAGGGAGCCTGGTAACTATTATCTGCCTTTCTGGCCCTAGCAGGAAATCATATTTGGCCTATGCCAGGTGGCCATAGTAGCATCCTCCAATGCAGCCAGCAGAGAGGGGAACCCGTAGGGGGAAGAGACTGGAACCTCTAGGTACTCCACTAGAGTCCTTCCAGTGGCATCATGCTCCTCAGCTTAAAACCCCAGAGCAGCCTGGAGCAGTTTCATTAGGAAGAAAAATGATGCGTCTTCAGGAGGGGACCTTGGGGTATGCACCATGGAGTCCTCATTCCTGGAGGAAATACATAGATACATAGACAGTGTCGGCAGATAAGGGCCTATGGCCCACCTAGTCTGCCCATTTGAGCTTGTAAGTTCAGTTTGTTTTCCTAGAAGTCTATTTCCCCTTACCCCAAATACAAATAGTTGACCCGTCAGAGGAATCCCCTCCCAGGTCGTCATCTAGCCCCATGAGGTCTAGGCAGTATTCATCCTCCTAGACGGGCTCAGCCGAAAGCAATGATGGGAGGGAAGCCGGTGACGCCCTAGAGGGTACTGGGTGCAGCAGCCAAATGGCACTGGCGCAGGAACAGGTCCACTTGGCCCCAGCAGCTACAGGCCTGGTCTAGGAATAAGCTGCCAAATAATGGCCAGAAAGAATGAGAGCACCATCTGCACATCGATGGGGCCTGCAGCATAGGAGCGCAATACGGCAACGACACAGGCGAGTGGGGCCCCAGCGTCAAGTGATCGTCAGTCTAAGAAGATCCGACAGAGCCCGTAGCCGGCCAACCCAGCAATTCTGGAGGTCTTGGCATTGGGGCTGGCGATGGGGACACATGTAGGCCCGATGTCACCAGCCACTGAAGGCCAGGCGGAACTCTCTGCCATATCCAGCCTAGAGAAAGCGGAGGCCTGAGAGCACAAAGAGGTGCCCGGCAACTGGAGGGGGTCTTCCCCAAAGGTTCCTACTCCATTTTGGCTACCTGTTGCTCTAGCAGGAAGGAGCACAGGGTTTTCTGATAGCGCCACAGGCGGACTTGGCTGAACTTCTGGCAGAGTTCGCAGGCCTGAACATCGTGGCACTTGTGGCAAGGCCCGAGGCAGCAAACACTCAGGTCATTCTCATCTTTAGCGTAGATCATCTTCCAGCAGCGGCATCGACGGAAGAGGTTAGCTGGCTCTTGCAGATTCGACATACAAAAGGAGAAAAATCAAAATAAAGTGATGTGGCGATGAGAAGAAAAAAACAAAAAGGTAGACTTGGCAAACGACTGAACAGCGAAGCTTCCGCAGAGTCTGAAAGTATGGTCGATGGCAGAAAAAGAACTGAGGAGGGAGCAAGGCCGCCCATGCTTATATATTGCAGGATGTCAGCATCTGACTTCGACATGGGCGGCCTCTACTAGACTGCTACAGAAAAGTTTCGATGTGGTCCTAATGACTGGTAGCTACAGTCCTATAGGTATGACCTGATGAGAGAGAGATCCCTGAAGATTTATTTTAGCTCGTTTACCGGGTAAGTGCTCTAGACAAGAATGTTGCCTATTTTCAGGCACAACCCACGAGATCCAAGGTTTGGCTGAGCCCTTGGACCTACATGCAGAAATGGCTAACAAATGTATCTTTAAAGATGCTGACCTTAATCCCAGGAACTTTAAAGGTAACAAACAATCCAAAATTAATGCAGCCTCTGCACTTATAGCTCAAAGGGAATTCTCCCCATGCCAGATTGAGCACCTTCTCCTTTCTGAATTTTCACTTACTTGACTGCTTTTTCACCACATTAAATTTTCAACATTTTCTAAGGGGATTTTGAGCTTTATAGCCCAATGTTGCTCAATATTTTGCTACTATGTACTGTATTGCTGTTCTACTGTTTCCCTCCCCAGATCACACCTAGAAACAAGCCTTAGCTCAGTGTGCCTCTCCTGATTACCAATTTTCAAATAAACAAAAATTATCTTAGTGCAGCACCAGTCCTTTGAGACATCAATAATAATTTTTTAAACAGATCAGTTGGGAAGGGACCGTAAATCATGCCAAAACCCATGGCCAGCCGTTGCCTTCCATCTCCCAGTACACAGAGGCCCCCTCCCCACTGGCAAGACATTTTAACGTCTAACCAGGTAGAGCATGAGGACACATCCCATTTTTTATGGGGGGGGGGTAAAGTAATAAAGCAAACTTTGGTATAAATGAAAGCCACTGCTCAACTAAGAGAGGTTCTATTACCTAAGCAGTGGCTTTCTTCTATACCAAAGGTTGCTTTATCACATTTCTAAAAATGTTTCAAGCTAGCCTGCTGACGCAGTGGCAAAGCATCCGCTTGCGACACCAACGCCTCGGGTTTGGGATCAGAAACAAGGACTTGAAGGGCCGGCATGGGGGCAAGCAAGCATCCAAAGTACAGCTCTCCTCCTCGGTTGGGGAGCACACGACTGACCTTTGGTGGAGGCTGGGGCTTGCTGAATGCCAACGCTGATCACTCTGGAAGGTCTTTCAAAACGCTGATGCTACTGCGTTGCCGCTTCACTGCGTGCCACACCTCCCACCGGGGAGTAGTAAGAAATCCTTGGAGTTCTGTTGGCGAAATGACATCCTCCCCGCTCCTGGACCCTACAACCCCTCACCCTCTGGTACCAAACATAGTTCCACTGGGGAACAAACAGCCCTGCCGAGGGGGGGGGGGTGCATGGTGCCTCCCGGTACCACAGTAGCAGTTACATCAGGGGTACTGGCAGCCCCGCCCTGGAGGGCAAGCCAGTGTGCTTGTGGGGTGGAGGTGTGACGACTGGTGGTGCCCAACGGAGTCCGACTAAAGCACAGTAAATAATTTTAAAAAGTTATGAAAGAGTCCTACAGACTTCAATGGGCATGCACCGCCCGCCCCATACAAAATCCCTGGTTAGGTGCTACAAAATGTCTTGAGCACAGGGTGGCAGACCAGAAAGTGGAAGGGATCAGCTGGCCATCAGGTTCGACCTGATTTACAATCTCTTTCTAACTGGAATTTTCAAAAATTATCGTTTAGGGCTTAAAGGACTGGCACTGCACTAAGGTAACATGCTATGAAGCCCAACAGGACATCTTAGAAATCTCTTTTATGGACTTGCAGAGCCTGGATAATTTTTTTTTTCAGATTTGAAAACTGTCCCTTCAGGAACTGTGACAGGGTGCCCCTGTTCCATGTAAGGTGCCCCCCCTTACTAATAAAGTATGTGCAACCCTTCCCCCCCAATTTTCTCTCACACATTTCTGTCTTCTTCCTCTTTCTTTCCTTAAACTTTCATGTCAGGGTGGTCAACCTGACATTCTTTCTGATGTGCTGTCCTGTTTTCCTTTAAGACCCCCTTGCTGTGCACATGAAGCGCTAGAAGAGTTTTTGTTTGATCTCTCGAGCTGAAGATGATTTTAGCGCATGGTGCCTCTGTAGAAATAAAGTAACTGGTGTCCCTCAAAATGGTAAATTTCTTTAGTGCCTGCGCCCGAGGCGCTCAGCTCCGGAGTCGCTGCTGCTGAATGCAGTTTCTCTGCATATGCGGCCCCAGTGCAAACTTACGATGCTAAGTCGCAGTATGCAACCTAGGGTAAATTCCCTGATCAGAGCAAGATGCACTGTATCTGCACAACCACCAGTGTGGTTTAAGGTCATGTTCCTTGTGTGGAATATACATGAATGAGCTCAGAGTAAAGAGAGCTTGTTTTGGGGCAAAAGCATGCTCCAAAGCACTAGAATATACCGCAAGATGCGGTTGCAATTGAATAGCTTAGCAAGAAGGCTGCTTTGGAGCGCGAATATGCTCTGAAGCATACAAAAGAATACCGCAGAATGCGGCCAAGATAACAGCACTTGCGACTGATGAGACTACGGGCATAGGGATAAAACAGCCCCACAGTGTCCAGAAATACAGGTTACTCACCTGTAACAGGAGTTCTAGAAGTGGTACAAGTTGTTCATCCACACTTACTGGCAGGTTCCTTGCTGCTTTAAATCTTGCCAGAAGGTCTTCAAGATGGCTCTTCCCACCCACCCAGGTGGTAAAACTCTCGGCTCCGCCCCATGACGCCAGATCTAGCCCGCTGGAAGTCAGGTTGCGTGTCGAAGCCGGGGAGGTCTGGTAGGTTATGTGGATTAACAACATATACCACTGCTAGAACTCCTGTTACAGGTGAGTAACCTGTATTTCTAGGGACGTGGATATGTTGTTTAATCCACACTTACTGGCAGACTCCCTGCAGTTCTCCGGGAGGAGGGAGGCACGGCACACACCCCCTACTTAGGAAATAAGGACTGGAGAACAGAGGTCCTAAAACCAGCATCCTGGCGTGAATCAAGGTCAGTGTGGTAGTGGGTAATGAAGGTGTGTGCTGACTTCCAGGTAGCAGCCTTGCAGATTTCCTGGATAGGGACATCCCTGGAAGCAGCGGTATGGCAGGTAGAATGAGCTCTTATCCATTTGGGAGGCTCCATGCCCGCCAACCTATAGCAGAGATCTATGCAGGAGGTGACCCATCTGCCTGTCATCTGTTTGACTGCAGGTCTGCCAGGTGCAGCTTCGGCGTAGGTGACAAACAACTGGCGAACCTCTCCCCGAACTTCAGCCGTCCGCTCCTTATAATAAGAGAGCACTCTTCTAGGGTCCTGAGTATGGAGCCTATATTTGGCCTCCGAGGTGTGATTCAGGTAGAACACTGGTATAGTCAACACCTGGTTAAGGTGAAACTCCAACACCACCTTTGGAAGGAATTTCGGTTGGGGGTGCAGGACAACCTTGTCCCTGTGGAAGACCAGATAAGAAGACTCGATGGAAAGCACCTGGAGCTCTTCCATCCTTCTGGCTGACGTGATAGCCACCAAGAAGGCGGTCTTCCATGACAGGTGAGAGATGTCACACCTGTACATCGGTTCGAATGGCTTGCCCATGAGTTTGGCCAATACCAGCAGTACAGCCCACGGAGGTGAAGGTTCTCGCACCGGAGGGGATATGTGATCAAGGCCTTTGAAAAAGCGCCTGACCACCTTCTCCTGCGCCACTGACTGCTTGCCGGCCCGCGCCCGGTAAGCAGAGATGGCTGCCAGGTGCACCTTAAGAGTCGTCGACTGAAGCCCTAGCCAAGAAAGGGACCACAGGTAGTCCACAATGCTAGCCAAGGAACAGGAGGAAGTGTCCAACCATTACCCCTCACACCAAATGGAGAATCTCTTCCATTTGAAGGCATAGCATTTCCTGGTCGACTCCTTACGGGATGCCTCAACGACACTGAGGACCTCGACAGAAAGACCCAAGGCCTGGAACTCTAGCCGCTCAGAAACCAGGCCGTCAGGTGCAGGGATTGAAGGTCCGGGTGGAGTACCTTCCCCTTGTTGACTGAGATCAGGTCCAGGCGGGCTGGAAGCCACCTCGGGAGCCTGGAGCTGAGGCTGAGGAGATCTGGATACCAGAACTGGTGGGGCAAGTCTGGGGCTACCAGAATCATCTGCGCCTTGTCCCTCTTCGCCTTGAGAAGCACCTTGTGGATCAAGGGAAATGGAGGGAAGGTGTAGAAGAGGCCCGGGGACCATGACCTCGAGAAGGCACCCCCCTGCAGCGAGCCCTGCTGAGGGGGCGGGCATGCAACAGCCTCAGCTTCGCATTCTCCTGGAGGCAAACAGGTCCACCTGAGGGGTGCCCCAGTCGGAGAACAGATCTTGTACTATTATCTCCGGCAGGAGAGACCACTCGAGATGCAGCGCCTATCCAGATTAGGGCATCGGCCAGACTGTTGGAGGCTCCTGCCACGTAGATGGCTAGGAGATCCACCTCCAGGCTGATCACGAGAGACCAAGTGCGGAGAGCCTCCTTGCACAGAGGCAAGGAGTGCGTCCCGCCCTGTCGGTTGAGGTAGTACGTGGTCGTGGTGTTGTCCATCTGGACCTGAACCACTTGACCCCGTACAAACAAAGCAAAGGCAGTGAGGGCTAGTCGGACCACTCGAAGCTCCAGCAGGTTGATGTGGCATCGAGACTCCTGAGGGGACCAGAGGCCGTGGGCTCTGAGCTCCCCCAGATGGGCACCCCAAACCATCAGAGAGGCGGTCGTCAGAGTGACCGTCTGCTCGGGGCAGACAAACGGGATACCCTCCTGCAGATGAGCTGGAACGAGCCACCACTGGAGGCCATTCCACATCTCCTGGGTCACTGTCACTGGCTGGTCCAGAGGACCGGAGCGCTGTTACCATTGGCGGGCCAGCCCCCACTGCAGGGGACGCATATGCCAGCGGGCCCAACGGACCACGTTGGTGCAGGCCGCCATGAGGCCCAGAAGGCACAGGAAGTCCCAGGCAGGACGCAATTGCCCAACCAGAAATGATTGGGCAAAGGAGGAAAGGACCTCTGCCCTGTCCACTGGCTCGAAGAGAGTCGAGCTCTGCCAAGATGAAATGAATCACCTGCGATGGCACGAGTTCCAATTTGGCCTTGTTGATGAGGAGGCCAATCTGAGAGCAGACCTGGAGGGCCAGATCCCTGGACCACTCCACCTCCAACCTGGAGGCGGCTGCAATCAGCCAGTCATCTAGGTAAGGGTACACCCAGACCCCTCGGCACCACAGGAATGCTGTCACCACTACCATGCATTTGGTGAAGACCCTAGGAGCTGGAGAGAGGCCAAAGGGCAAGGCCCGGAACTCATAAAGGGATCCCTCTGCCCTGAAGTGAAGGAATCGCTGGTGAGACGGATGGATTGGGATGTGAAAGAACGCATCCTGAAGGTCCAGAGAACAGAACCACATGCCTCGTTCCAAGGATGGAGTGATCTGACCCAGAGTGACCATCCTGAAGGTGTGAGACCTTAGGAACTTGTTCAGGTTGTGTAGATAGAGAATGGGATGCCAGCCCCCCCCCATCCATTTTGGGACCAGGAAGCACCTGGACACAAACCCTGGGTCTGGAAGAGGGTCCGCCACCTCCTTCTGGAGGCGCAGGGCAATGTCGGCTCTATGAGCCGACAGAGGCTGCAGAACCCGTAGCCCCCTGTGGGGTGACTGCTCGATAGGATGAGGACTGCTCGAATTCCAGAGGCAGACCCCTGCCTACCACTTCCAACACCCAGGGGTCCATGGTGATATCGGACCAGGCGGAAAGTGGTGGAGCCATCCCCCCCCGGGGGGAAACCGGGGAGGAGTGACGAGGTTGGGGGCGACACCCCTCAACCAGTCACTGGGCAGGCTTGGAGGAAGGGCCGGCCGAGGAGATGCCTGGGCCTTTCCCTCCCAGCTTCCTGCTGGAGGAAGCAACAGGCTTGGCTTTGGGGTGCCAAGTGTGAGCCTGCTGCCCCTGATGCTGGTGTTGCTGGGCCGGACGTGCCGCAGGGGCTGAAGGACGAAAGAGCTTACGCTGCTGCTGGCAGCCTCTGTCCTTCTGGGCAGACATGACTGAATCCAAGGTGATGTTGGACTTCTTGATCCATTGGAGATGACCCTCCACCCCAGGACCGAACAAGTCGGTACCCAGGAAGGGACCGTCTGCCAGCCTGTGCTGGGTATCTGCCATAAAGGTGGAGATCCGCAGCCAAGCTCTGCGACGCATGGCCACTGCGGCTGCTACCGACCAGGCACACGAATCAGCAATGTCCAACAAAGTTTGGAGCTGTTTGGCTATCACCCTTCTCTAGTCCCACACCTGCTTGACCATCGTTCGAAGGTCAGCTGGGAGATGAGGAATAACCTCATCCAGGGAGCCCAAAAGAGCATGTGAAAAGTGTGCCATCAGAACGGCTGAGCTAGCCTGACGAAGGCCTAGGGAGGAAGCAGCATATACTTTCCGCCCTGGCTAGTCCAATTTCTTGGGACTCCTCATTGGATGGTTTGTCCACATTCTGAGCAATTCCGGAACGCCGGAAAACGCTGTTGGTCACTAACCCCTCCGCAGAGGGGTGCTCCGAGAAACCGGAGAGTGAACCTGTAGAGACTGCATACTTCAAAGCCATCCTAGCTGAAGGTGCTGGACAAGAAGCCAGCCGCTGCCACAGCTCCAGGGCTGGACCAACAATGGCTTCGGTCACCAGAAAGGCCTCCGTGGGGAATCCCCTCGGTCCAGTAGCTCCATGAGGGGATACTAGGCCCATTTTGAAACGGGTTCGAGCTTCATCCCAAGTGGATTCTGAGATGAGTCGAAGCATTCCTAAGAACGAGGATGGGCTCTCGTCCACCGACTGACCCCCAGTGGACTCCAGGTCAAGCGGCCTGGACAACAACGAGGAATTACCGTTGGACTCAGAGGAGTTGGCGAACAGCTACAGAGCGCCTGAGCCACCCTCCACATGCAGAGGTCAATCGGGAGTGATGGTGACCGACAACCTATGGGGCAAACCCTGACCTGACAGAGAATCCTTGGTTGGGGCCCCAGTCTTCGGTTGTGGAGGCGGAGGTTCCACCACAATGGGTGGCGCAGCCGGTTTCGGACGAACAACTGGTGCCGGTTTCAGCTCCTCGACCACTGCGAGGGGTTGTTTCGGCTGCTCCGGTGACAGCCACTTAATAGCCGGAGAAGGCGGAGTCTGCTCGTTCCCGGACAATAAGAGCTGCTGCCACATTAAATCCTCGTACCGCCGACGCAACTTGCGCTGGAGCCTATCCTCCAAAGAGGACGACGAGCATGAGCGGCACCGCCCCTTTCCATGGTGCTGAGACCGCCAACGGCAGGACTGGCTGGACCTGGAAGAGGTCCGAGACCTTCGGGGATTCCGAGGGTGGGTCAGAGAAGGGACAGGGAAAACCCGCTCCTCTCTCGGTTCAGGGACCTTAACCAGGGACTCCAGCACAGGAGGCACAGTCAAGTCCTCAGTTTCCACCAGGGGAACCGGTGAAGAAGGGTTGTCGGCTTCTCCAGTCGACAAACCGTCCGACGGGTCGAGAAAAATCGACTGCATCGACGGGTGTCTCGAGCGGCTGACCTGACAGGGACACCGTGAAGCCAGTGGCCTTAGCCACAACCTCGACCAAAGTCTGTCTACTATCTGGAGAAGGGGATTCCTCCCGCTCCCACGAACATCTACGGTGGGACTTACCTTTGGAGTCCTTTTTGGACCAACTGGAATGTCCCGATGGTCCTTCTCCCTTGGTGAAGAGGGACTGGCAAAGTTCCTTAAAAGAAGCTATATAAGAGCAGCTCAAGGAGAGCGGGATAAATGCTGCAATCGAGGAAGAAGATGATGCAGCCTGGATCGCCTCCTCCGAGGGCGATCATCTGCTCCACCTGCTCTGCGGAGACCGCTGCCGGACACCACACAACGGGCCTCCTTCGACTTAACTGGAGGATAATGTTTTTCAGAGCACCCTAAAAGCAGTCATGCAGCGCGGTCCTCCAAGACCGAAGCTGAAAAGAATTTGCATAATTCGCAAGCCTGCGAGTCATGTCTGAGTCCTAGACAGTAAACGCACATGGAGTGCTGGTCGGTCCGGGACATCATCTTCCCACAGGGACACCGACGAAATCCGGGAGTCTATTTGTCCATCGCAGCCACGAGGGAAAAAGACCGAAGTCTTTTAAATTTTAGAATAAGTTTCTGATTAACCGAAGAGTGTGGATCCAGGCCTAAAACGCAGAGACCTGACCTTCCAAGTGGTAAGGAAGATCTGGAGTCATGGGGTGGAGCCGAGAATTTTACCACCCGGGTGGGAGGAGCCAGCTTGAAGACCTTCCGGCAAGATTTAAAGCGGCAAGGAACCTGCCAGTAAGTGTGGACTGAACAACATATCCACATCCCTAGAAAGGAAAGTTATGCAAAGAAAAAGAACAGCCCCAGAGATGTTGTAACTGGGGCTGTTGTGTTAATCAAGATGGCCAAAGGTTGATAGTGGGCATAAAAAAGGCCCAAATGAAATGTTTTTACGACAGCTGCAATTTCAGCCATTGGGACAAAAAATATAATTGCGGTTTTTGGGCACGGACTCACAAAGGAGCCTAGCACAGGCCCTGCAAGGAAAGTAATAACCACACAGTTCAAAAAGGGTATAAAGGGCTTATATAAAAATATTAGATGGTATGAACATACAAACTTATTGTTGTTGCACAAAAATAAACAGGTCTCCTGAGTTGGCAGAAGACGGTAAATGAGGAGTGCGCCCTCCATCTCCCATTCCCCTAGCCAACAGACGTCTGAGGAAATAAAACAGTAATAAAAATGTAATTACCTCCTGGTTACCCTGCAATCCTTGCTATAGGGCTGGCTGCCCACAAAATGACTGCTTTTAAAGAGACAGGTTCTAGTGAGGTCATTTCAAGAGAGGGGTGTATTTCCTTAAGTGATTCCCTATTAAGTTGTAAGCACTGATGTTTAAAACCCTACCTATATGTGTTATTAAATAAAAGTATAGTATCAGGTAGAAATTTACAGTACCTTGAGAATTAGGGATATGGGACGTAATTATTTTGTTGAATAAAATAATAAAACCCTAATTTATCCCTTGTAGCTTGTCACATAACCATGATGTCATAATGCAAGACAGTATAAAGTCTCACCACTAGGCGTGAATTGCAGATAGGGAGGCCAGGAGCTGCTGGTCTTTGAGGAAGAAGGTGTGCCAGTATTCACACCAGTAACAATTTGCAGTGAAGTATTGGAGAAATGGCTAAGGAAGAGTCATCTTCTGAGTTTTTCTTTTGGTGTGCTGTTTTATTTCTGTATATATTTATCTATTTGATTTTTTTTTTGCATAAAAAATCAAATGCATCCTCACGTTTAATTTATGCACTATACCTCCTGCCTAACGTGTCTGTTTATTCCCACACCCTAACGGTAACCCTGCCTTCAGGTGAAGGTATTCCAAGTCTGAATGGTTCACCTGTACTTTTAGGACTGTAAGAAGTTCTTGAGGGGCGCTGTGGAGCCCAAGCTTTTTGGCAGATTTAAACAGCTCCATATCAGTGTGTTAATTTTTTTTAACAAAAAAAAAATACTAATTTGGAGTAGAGACTAAAGCTAACCTTTAACACCACTGGAAAGAGGAGGATTGGAAGACTATATTGGGCAACCCACACAAGGACAGAACTAGTACAACTAGTGGAAAAGCTTCATGTTCCACTCAACCCACGAGATTGGGCCCAGAGACGCAGGCCACCTTATAGCCCAACTCCGAAGAAACCATGTCTGCTATCTGGACTAAACTTCAGAGACTTAATACTTCAGTCTCAGACTTAAATGTGAACATAGATAACTTCAATACCAGAGTTACGGTAGTGGAAAAAAACAGTGGAAACCTTGCAAACTGAAATGAGTGACCTTAAGAGGTGCACAGATTCAACAGCGGCAGCAGCCGTGATGATAAAGGAAAACACCTATCTCCAGGCCACATTAGAAACTCTGGAGAACCAGGCCAGAGTTTCCAATGTAAGGATTCTCGGTCTACCAGACGGGATCGAGGGGGATCACCCTCTCATGTTTCTGCAAGACTGGTTAAGAGAAAAGCTGGTTCTGGAGGGGCAAAATGTCAAATCTGGGTTGCAAAAAGCTAATCTAACCACTCCGAGGGGCCAACAGGAGGATAATGACACCTCACGTACCTTGCCGCTAATCACCAATGGCATGGGCACCAGAGACAGAATCCTCAGTCTAGCGAGGAAAGCTAGCCCTCTCCATCAGGATGATCACCCCATTTTCCTGTTTTCCCAACATCAGTTACTCAACGCGCATGAGGCACAAGAAATTTGATGGGGTTCGGAAACGCTTATGGGAGGCCTCGATTCCATATGCAATGTTTTTTCCTGCTCGACTCCAGGTTGTACACAATGAGAAGGTATGTTTTTTTTCTGACCCAACTGAAGCAGGCAAGTGGGCGTCTTGATTTGCTTCCAATTCCTGGAATATCAACAAAAGTGACTCTGAAATTGCTGATGGAGACTGAGGGACACTAAATTAAGCCTTCTAATTGTCTTTTTTTTTTTTTTAATGTAAAGCCAGACAGAGAAATCGGTACAGTAGCTTACTTACAGACAGTACTACTACTGTGATAATTCCTGGCTGATTTAAAGATTTTCTCGAGAGTGAGAGATATGGTGGGTGAGGGTGATAATCTGTTAGAGGCCACACTCTATCTACATATATAGTCCTCAGCATAGTTCAAAGTAAACCGCTTGTTTTTTCCTGGGTTTGCTTAATCTTTTCTTACTCAATGGAAAGTCTGATGCCCAAGATGTTTGATTCATTGTTTCCGTAGCTTTTAGGTATATGGTACAATGCCATAAGTCCCACTGTGGGACATGATAGTTTGGACTTTTAATCTGGACTTTAGTTATTTGAAATAGTTGTACCGCTCATAGACTTGTAAGCACAGCATAATAAAATGTTTACTCATTTAGATAATTTGTTTAGCGATCCCCTCCATATAAAGGTATCACAGTATGAGATGCACATATCCTTTGTTAAGGAGATTTATTGCATCTCTCAAATGTCTTATTGTATTTGGACTGTCTCAAATATGGAATGTATACGTTTAACATATGAAAATAAAAAAGTACAAAAAAAAAAACTGTCAGAAGTTCTTGACAAAGAGAAGACCAAAATATTTTTGACAATCTGGAACAACGAGTCCTCATGGCTGTCTGGGCCAATCTAATGCTGACAGAATCATGGTTACCCCCTTCCACTCTCACTTTCAAAAGCACCTTCTGTACCAAAGAATAAAAGCATAAAGGAACCTGTTTTTTCCAGTACACATCCACAGCATATTCTAAGACTGTTCCCAGATGTGAGACTTTGCAGCAAAAACAGTGGCAGCTTCTTGTTCTCCAAAAAGGAAAAAAAGATCCACCTCTGGGATGCCCCACTTCCTGAAAACCGAATCATTTTGTTTTGGGGACTACTTGTGTGCGTCATTACCCATCCTTCCCAGTGAGCCTGCCAGGACACTGTCCTTCCCTGCAACATGAACTGCAGAGATATGTACTGAAGAGTATAAGCATGATCCCAAATTTTTACTGCATCCTTGCAATTTTGAGAAACTTGCATCACCTTGCTTGGTTACGTAATACGGTGTTGTGGTATTCTGTCCTAATATGTAGAAACTGGTCCCTGACCAATGTTGAGAAGGACTTTAGGGAAAGAAACACTGCTATGAACTACAACAGAATGATATGTGCCCCTCTTTTTGCTGGGCTCCATAATGCCTTTGTGTGGAGTGAAACATGCCCGCCCCATCGGAGGAGTGATGCATCTGTAGTCAGAATTAAACTGTGCAGTGCTGTTAAAAGAACGCCCTTTCTTGGGTGCTGCACCTGTTGCTACCACTGGAGGGAGCTTAGGAGTCAATTTTGTACTATTACCAGGGCAATCAGAGGATCCCAGACTTGAGACCAGTATTCTTTCAGGTACTACTTTAACACCTCTCATGTGCTGTCTTCCCCTGGTACCACACAGGCTGTAGCGAACAGTCTTGAGAAAATCCTGTGCAATCCTTTTTGTTCCAGCTTTCAAAGAGTCTGCATAATGTACAAGTGTCTGGATCCTCTCTTAAGGGATACAGCACCTTGACTGCAGAGTCTAATTTCTGCTCCTATGAAGTGAAGGTTTTGTGTGGATTTCAGGTGCGATTTTCCTGAAGTCCTGAGGAAACCCAGCTTTCTCATCAGGGACACTTTGTTCTACTGATGATTGAGCCTCTTCCCCGATTTACCCACAGACTACCCAGTCATCTAAGTATGATGAGACCACTCAGTTTCCCCAAAGCACTGCTGCTACTTTAACAAGGCACTTGTGAACACTCTCGTGGCAAAAGTCAGTCTGAAGGGCGCTGCCCTGTACTGGTACAGACTCTGACCTATTTTTAAGCATGGGTTCTTTCGTTTATTGTATTCGGAAGACTTCTGAGCGATATTACCCTTTTCCAAAGTTGTCCAACTCACACATGCAACAGGACAACTTTACAATTCAACTTCTGAACTAAAATTTCAATTATAAACAAGCTGAAAACAGGATGACTGTTTTTAAAACAATAAAATGTACATAAACTCCCCAAAATAGAGCTGTTTGGTCCCCAGTCACTGCCTATGCCTGCTTCAGGTCTTCTTCTAGACACCCCCAGTCACATCCACCACTCCCCCATCACATGAGGTGAGACCAGAGGGCACCAGAATCGCCATCCATGGTGGCTGGTGTACATATTTTTCCTTTTTTCTTCCTCCAGCCCCTCCCGAGGCAGAGTCACATGCACACACATGCATGTTACACGTGTCTGCGACAGGTCCCCTTCCCACATCACTCGCTGGCTGCACCACCCAGCCTCCACTAGGTGGCAGAAGTGTGGCAAGATGCACAACCCCCCTCCCCTGAAGGAGAGCCGTCTCTGAACGCTCAATTTTCCTCCCCCAGGTCAGACCCTGAGCAACTCTGGTTTGTTCCCAAACCCAGGTCACCAACGTGGCAGCAGGTGAGGCACCAGCACCTCAGTCCTCCACACCACTGGGCCGGCTTCAAATAATCAATCACTTCTAAAGATAACCCATTCCAGACTTTAGCAGTTCTTACTAACAAAAAATAAATAAATAAAAAAATGCTGGCTAGTAACCGTTTTCCTTAATGGGTTTTGAAACTTTTAACCACACTACACGTCAAGCAATTTGTATATTTATTCAACACAAAACTAACACAGTTTTGGATTCTAGCAGGCAAATGGCTTTTTTTTTTTAAATACAAATCAAGGCCATCTGATAGGATACCCAGTAGTTAAAAGGGTAACCAATAGGTAGAAATATAGGTCACATCTATGAGTACTGAATTTTGTATCAAGTGCAAATTTGCATACATGATTAAAAGCAACACACAGCAGCCGGCCTGGTGGCATGGAGGGCTGGGGCACTGGGCGCCTTACTTCCTACCACGCCAGCAACCCCTGGTCAGGAACAGACTTTGGTTGCTAGGGGGCCAGCAGGGAGAGGAAAAATAAAGCGTTCCTAGGACAGCTCTCCTTCCTTTAGGAGTGGGGTTAGCATGGCATGCTTCTTGCCTGCCACCCAGCGGTGGCTGGGTAGCAGGACATACACACCACCACATAGGGAAGGGACCCTGCGTTCAGGATCCAGGGGCCCTCTGCGCGGAAGCAGAGCTTGTACATTGCACCCACTGCACGTCCATAGGCCCAGGGAGAAAACTGGGAGGAAAGCCCAGCTAGGTGGCAGGATGAAGAACGACCCTCAGCAGGCCCGATCTGGTGGCCACATGCAACCACAGTCCTGTGGCAGAGGACAACGGTGAAGGCAAGTCCTGATGGGAGCCAGGTGATGGGACTGGGGCGGCTGATCAGAAGTGGGCTGCTGAGGCAAACTAGGAGATAGAATACGGAAGGAGGAAAAAAAAAGCAACACAGAGCCTTTCCAATACTGTATTATTAGCAGTGGAGTAAACAACTGAGCCATATAACTGAAATCAGACCTCAGGCCAATAATTTTTTTTTTTTTAAACTTTCTTTATTCAGCTGGTTTAAAATCACATTTACAATATGTTCAAATGTTACATACAAGTTTTCCTTGTCCTTTTTTATGACTGATGTTTGACATTACATACAGCATTTCTCAGGTATTTAATAATATACAGAATTAAGAGTGGAATCGTTAAAAAGCATTTTGTTAAGAAATGTATTTAGATCATTTATAAACACAAAACAAAAAATAAACTTACCCACTGCTGCGAGGATATCTTATGGCACCACACCACCACCTGATTTAAGGGCCGTTATCCCAACCACTTTGTGTCTTTAATCACCCATGAGGGTAATCAATTTATGGTTAAGGGTTATCATTTTCTGGGATGTGGGGAGGTTGATTAATTTGTCTCTGCATCTACGGACATTTCCCAGCGAGCCCAGCAGGAGAGATAGGCCTATAACTTATCTTGAGTCAGAAAAGTTAACCATTCCACATTTGCAATCTGGTCTATCACTTCCTTCCACTCAATTTCCATTGGTGGTTGAGCCTGTAGCCATTTTCTAGTAATTCCTTTCGAGGCTGCCACCACTAGTATACCCCCAGGTATAACAACTCTCTCCCCTTTATGTCTCGTGGTGGGAGGACCAGTAGTAGGTGTTGAAACTGTAGTGGTTCTTGAGTTTGAAAAAGTCACGTTAGCCATTCTGCTACTGTGTCCATCCCAAAAATATGTGGTAGTGTATGGCCCTTTTTTCCCCCACATCTCTGCCAACAGTTGGGTTGCCTGTCGGCGTCCCATTTATTGTAAGCTTGGTGTTATAAAGAATCTAGTTTTGATTTTCCAGGCATATTCCTCGCCCCTGTGGGTAGGAAGCTGTTTTAGTTCTTTCCATATTAGTTCCCAATCCTTTGGTGTCAGGCTTATTTGGGAATCTTGTTGCCACTTATTTACTATATACAGGGCTTGTGCTTTCTGTGGTAAGAGGAGAAATTGGTACAGTAACGTGATTGCCCCTTTCTGCTGGAACGTGGTTTACACCTTTCTTAGGGTTAAGAAATTGTTGGCTTCAGCAGAAAGAGTTAACAGTGCAATTGTGCATAAAGAGCATCCCGAGGCATCATTTCATGCCACAAACCATGACATCTACACAGGAAGAGTGTGACAGGGCTGGATAAGACCCTGTTCCCATTTGTTATACAGAGTTTAAAGCAAAGATCGGATTTGTTTTGTCCGCTCAGTCCTTTTCTGCCAATTGTCAATCTCTTGCTGTCCGATTCTGCAATCAAAGCACTTAGGAAATGTCCTCTGCAATGGTTCCACAATTTCCCAGTTATTCCCCTTCCTTCACTTTTTTCTATTCTTTCTCCCCTTGCTTCTCTGTGGTTAGAAAACCATGTAAGAACCTTTATATGAAACTGGGATCCCTTGGTTGCAAACGTATATACTTGTATTGTTGACATAATTGCAGAAAACTATTTGGATTTCTTAACAAAAGAACCTATACTATAGGGGTTAACCTTGATATGTTATTTCAGCCACCAGAAACTTAACAGAACTGTAAACAGGAAACCATCTCTGGGACAGAATGTTCTATTTTGTTGCACCTGTTGAGACTGGATACATCAGGCGGCCTCAGGAAAGAAACTTGACAAAGTCTTGTTACATTCTGTGAAAGACAGGAGCTGAAACTTACAAGAACCGGATGCAGATTTCAAACTACCAGGAAAAGTTGTCTTATAAAACACAGCAATGTTTTGTTCACAGAGTTAGAGACTCATTTAAATTCAGAAAGAGGGACTCTCAGGTGTAAGACTTTCTACTGCCTTTAAGAGCTATCCTGTATAATTTTATTTTATTGTTATTGATACTAAAACACTACATGCGTGTTTTATTTTATCTTCCCGGTCCCAGCCAGCCTTCATTCCCGCCAGTTCTCCCAGCCCCACCACCCCGGCTTCACCCAGGGCTTACCTGCTCCGGTAGTCCCCCATGGCTTGCCCTCTATGACAGGATCCAGATTCCAGGAGGTGCCAGAGTTGCCAGGTGAGAGGCCTGTGGAGGCCGGCAGTCATCCTGCTCAACCAGGAGTTTTCTGGTTTTCTTACCATGGGAGACATGGCGTGCACTCATGTCAAGGCACACATACTGATGTTTGCCACACACACACACACCCCCACCACCTTTTTCAATTCGGGCTACCTTTCCCCTGGCTTCTGCCAGGGCCACTGGAGCACCGAGCCCTACTCCACCCTCCTCCCTGCAGGAGAGCGGTCCCACAGACGCTCGATCCTCTCCCCCCTCTGATATCTTCAGCTCGCTCTGAACCCAGGTCGTCAGTGTCACAAACAGTAGCGCCACCACTGTACCACCAGGCCAGCTCTATATGTGAATTTTATAACTTCTCCTGGTCTGCCTATTCTTTCCTGATCTATGCCTCTACAACAAAGAGAAAGACAAAGAGGATTCAAAAAATACTCAAGAATTTGAATTCTTGCACTTGGTCAATTAAATTCACAGAAGGAGTAACAGACAAGCCAGGGCAACCCTGCAAGTTGTGTCGACTTCCAAAGAGAAGTTGCCGTTTTTCCCCCTCTGTGAATCAATACCACCTTCTTTCTGTGGCTTGCACTTACTGCCATGTGGAAAAATCCTTCCGTTCCAGGGAGCAGCCAGTATCCTTGCTGCAGAGATGCTAATAAGGGATGGAAGGTACCACCATGAATTCTGCCTCCTTTAGATGTCTGTTTAGACATCGGATGTCGAAGACTGGTCGACACTCTCCCGATTTATTTTTTCTAAAATACCTTTAGAAAAATCTTTTCCCATCTCTGCTGCAGGTACTTTTCACAGCACTGAGAGAGAGGTGTTTTTTATATTTAAATTGTTATTGGTAAGTAGAAACACTAACAAAGACAATACTTCAGACAAGTTCAGTCATTACTAAATTTGACACTAAGAAAAGCTTGGAGGAAACTGTGCACAATCTCGAAGCCCTGTATAAAAAACAGACAGATAAACCCCAAAATCTCTGATGTAGCTCACCAGCTATACAGCCATACTACAATAAACACATTTCAATTGAGTGCTAAGTTCCATTAAAGTAAGATCCCTCGCACTGTATTGGATTATTGAGTTAATATATTATCTACAATTCCCAAGGCATGTCAGCCCCTGAATAACACCCAGCATTGCCACCTGGAATTTAACTAGTCCACTTGGTCATGCAGAGCTGCAGTTAGCTTTTCCGTCCTGTATATTTCCATAAATATCTTGAGCCAACTATTTAATGTTGAAGCCTCAGTTTTCATCTAGAAGCAAGTTACTGACTTTTTAGTTGCCAGTATATAAATCCACATCAAGGTTTATGATGGAGATTAAAAATGTGTTTGGGGGCAACATCAAAATTAATTCTGGGGTCAACACCACCTGGCCATCTGATAGTTGTTCTAACTGACTTGCTATGTTTCCCCAGAACTGGACATGTCCAAACAATATGCACTTGGTCTGCAGGGGAGTACCCACAGCCTCTCCAACAGCTACCCAAACTTTCCTGCATGTATAAGAACTACCAGAGTACAAAAATAACAGTAACTGCAATGTCATGCAAATTCTGCAAATTCTCTCCATGTTTTAGACAATAAGAGATGGCAGTTTTTGAACTTCCAATTTTAATAGCTGCATCTCTGCTAGTGAATTTGGTTTGAATGTTTAGAACTTCTTTCGTTTGTAATGGCAACAAAAGATAAACAGGCATTCTCTCTCAATCTCTAGTATCCACTTGTCTGTTACAGACTTCCACTAACAGATGATGAGAAGCATCCCCCCCCCCCCACCAGAGGGTGACGTGTGGGTGACCTGTTTCTCATCAGGGGTTATTTTTTATGTTGGTGGTCAAGCTGGAGCTGTTGCACATCGCCTTCCTTTTCACCTCTACCTCTCTGTGAACCCCTGGGTGCACTCAGACCCTCCAACTGTACCGATCTGGCCAGTACAATATCAGCTGTCCGTCTTTGGTATCGGATCCTCAGAACTTGTCAGTGTGTACCAAATTTTGAAATTCATTCTAAATCCTCATATCTGACTGCAGTTTGTTGTTCTGCACGGACACCATCAAGCCGCTAGAGGCATGGGGGCGGGAGCGTCCATCCCCATGGTAACCACCGTAACTCATGTGCAGACAGTATAGTGTCTGTGTAACTTCAGTGTCAGTCCCAAAACGGACATTTGCCTGTGACCCCCGGAAGCTTTAGCTTGCAGCCATGAATTTTGTTTCCCGCCACACAGCGAGTGTCAGACTCAGCTGGGCAACTAGCGTCTGTCCGGGACTGCAGATTAACACCCTGCCATGAGCCACTTGCTCTCTTACGCAACATAAGTGTACCTATTTTGATCTGACAAATGTTAGAGAGTATGGTGCACTACAGGTCTGATGCAGACACTGCCAGGGATAGTAACCCCTTGCCATGTCTTCCCTGCAACATGTTCTGTGATAAATGCCCTTTGGACTGACCATCTCTACTAAATTTTTTTTTACAAATAAGTTTGTTGTTATCAATCTTATTCATACAACGAACTCTCAGTCTGGTCTCTGAAGAGAGCAGTATCCTTACAGAAATCTGCAGGCTCATTCTGGTGGCCCACAGAAAGTCCTGTGGTCGATAGCAAAGCATACCTTTTGGGAGAGACTGCATTTGCCAAAGCACCGATTGCTGCATCATTTACGTTGGGAAATTCTGCATTTGCCAAAGCACTGATTGCCGTATCATTTACGTCCACAGCCATCTACAATTAGTGTTTAACTGTGTCCAAGCTAGACCTTACACGGTGTAACTTCTGCCCCCATTACCAGAGGGCAAGCTGTGACAGAATTTCCTCACGGCTTTCCAGAGAGCCTCCTGATACTCTGACGTCAAATTAAGTGATGCTGCCCATCTCAGAAGGTGGGTGACAAATGAGCAGGACGTTTTTTGCTAATGCGTTTTTTTTTTGAGAGTCCTTGTCAGGGGGTGCAAATGAAAGTCATTGTGGCTTTTTCACATGCTGCAACTAGGATTAAACCATCTAGGTTTTGCTGCACATAAGAATATTATGAACCATGTTCTTTCCAAGAAATACCTCTTTTACCGTCTTGTCAACTGCTGTAACAGATGCTGGCAACTGAAAGATTTTCTTGCTTATTCATTTAAAGGTACTATGGATGAGATTACAAAATCTTTTTGCTAACATCTGGTCCAACATTTTTAGGAAATCAGACTACCCAAAGTCGGTGTGTTTCAACAGTTAGGATGTCAATACCATCAGCCACAGATTTCAGGAAAGCAGAATAGTACAAATAATATTCAAATGCTCTGAAGGTAAGCCTATCCCCATATCACTAGCAACATCTGGAGTGATGGGCTCTTCCTCATCATACTTATACTGGATCTGCTCATCTATAACACTAGTGTCTTAGATGGAGGAATATTTATGTATTTATTTATTCAGATGTACACCTTTGAGCTGAGGCAGCTCATTTACAAAGGTTTCACATCAACACACAGCAACAACTCAAACACCACAGGTTAGTCTGCTACATTTGTTTAATCCTCCATAGTGGGCACTTGTCTATCACCAGCCAGTCAGAGAATAGGGTGTCATGTGCATTTTTCTTTCTCTGGTTCTAAATATTCTTCATTTATGGTCTTTTCAGATTAGAATGGGAGGTAGACTCAGCATGTCTGTTCCGCGAGTAATGTTTATTTTATTTTTTTTAATTTGTTTATTGAAGTGTTTCACCAGGAAGGGCACACTGAACAACAAGTTGCTTGTTTCACGGTGCGTCCTGGGGGGGAAGGGTACAGGGAGCACGTAACATACATATAAATCAACCATAGATAGTACAGAATTTGAAAAGGATATATGTGTAAACAGCATAAACGATAGTGACAGTAATGAACAACTTAAGTGAGGACATACAATTTAATTAATTTCTAGTACCAGGACCCAAAAGTTTAGTCAAGAATGAGCACTGAGCCCGGAGCATACGAACATACGAAATTTGCCAGCAGATAAAGGCCTAGAGGTCTATCAACTCTGAATGTGCAGCTAATACCCCTTATTCTGCAGCTGCTCCTCCCTTCCACCCTTCCCTTTGTCCTGTCCCCATCCCCTTTTGAAGCAGTCCACTGTTCTATTGCATACCACTTCTGCAGGCAACGCATTCCACCCAGCCACCACCCTCTCTGTAAAAAAGTGTCTCCTCATCTCCCTCCTGAACCTTCCTCCCTCCAGTCTCATATCATGGCCCCTGGTGTCCCCTTCCCCCTTACTTTGAACAGCCCCTCTGTACCCGTCTTGTTTATTCCTTTCATGTACTTGAAGGTTTCAATCATGTCCCCCCGTCCCTCCTCTCCTCCAGTGAGTACATGTTTAACTCCCTCAGCCTCCTCTCGTATGGTAAGTCCCCCAGCCCCTTGATCATCTTGGTCGCCCTGCGCTGCACCCCCTCCAGTAACTTAATGTCCCTCTTCAGATACGGACACCAGTACTGCATGCAGTACTCCAGGTGCGGTCTAACTATTGACCTATACAGTGGCAGAATCACCTCCTCCCTCTTCGAGGATATACCCCTTGCAATACAACCCAGCATTTTGTTGGCCTTTGCAGCTGCCTTCCTAACTGTGCCGAGTTGTTCACTGACCCTGTAATGAGCACCCCCAGATCCTTCTCCTCCTCCTCTGTCTGGGCTAGCTGCACTCCCCCCCCAGCTGGTAACTCCTCCTTGAGTTCTTCATCCCAAAATGCAGCACCTTGCACTTTTTGGCATTAAACCCCAGTTGCCAGGTGTCTGACCAGGTTTCAAGCTTTGCCAGATCACCCTGCAACCCCTGCCATCCCCCTAGGTCATCCACCACCGCACCTACCTTGGTATCATCAGCAGACTGATCTTGCTCTTGATGTCCCATGATATGTCTGCAATGAATATCCCAAACACTGGTCCCAACACAGAGCCTTGTGGAACACCGCACGTCACTGCTCTTGGGTGTGAGAGCTCCCCACCCACCACTACCCTCTGTTGCCTTCCCTGAAGCCAGTTCCCTGCCCATCTCACAAGTCCCTGTGCCTACTAACTTACTTCCCAGCCTTCCATGTGGCACCAAGTCGAATGCCTTACTGAAGTCCAGATACAGGACATCCACTGCATGGCCCCTGTCCAGTTGCCTAGTTGCCCAGTCATAGAACTCCACCAGGTTGGTTTGGCAGGATCTGCCCCGTATGAAGCCATGCTGTCTGCTGTCCTGTAGTCCTTTGGCCTCTAGGAGGGCCACCAGCTTTTCCTTCAGGATAGTCTCCATTAGCTTACCCATGATGGATGTGAGGCTCACTGGTCTGTTTCCCGTTTCATCCTTGGGGCCACTCTTATGGAGGGGCACCACATGAGCCATCCTCCAGTCCTGAGGTACACACCCCGAATGTAGTGAGGCATTAAATAGGTCTGCCAAAGGTCCTGCAAGGACCAATGCCATCTGCTGCAGTACCCTGGGGTTGATGCCATCTGGGCCTGGTGCCTTATCCACCATCAGTGCCTTCAAACACTCCCAAACTCTGCCCTCCATGATTTCCCCATCTGTCACACCCTCCCCCCGTTTCTGCCATTTCTCACCCCTTGGATGTCACCCCCCTCTTCTCTTTAGTAAATACTAGGCAGAAGTACTCATTTAGTGCTTCCACCTTATCGCACCCTGCTTCCACCCAACCCCCCTCCTTCCTAATCCTTACTATGTGGTCCTTACAGCTCCTGTTCTCCCTGATGTATCTAAAGATGTCCTTCTCCTCCTTAATGCCTTGTGCCAGTCTGAGTTCCATAGATGCCTTGGCTCCCCTTACTGCCCTCGTCACCTCCTTAGATTCCGTCAAGTACTCCTCCCTGTCCTCCCCCCTCCGTTTTCTTGTACTTCCTAAAGGCAGCTCTTTTCCTCCTTACTTTTTCCATGACCTCCTTGCTCAACCAGCTCTGTTTCTTGGCCCTAACCTTCTTGCTCCGGGCCTTGCAGCAGGTTTTGGTTGTCTGCACTATCCCCAGCTTTATGAGCTCCCACCTCTGGTTAGTGTCCATACTAGACTGAATTCTGGCCAGGTTCCCTTTTACCACTTCCCCCATCCTCCCAAAGTCAGCTCTCCTGAAGTCCAGCACTCTTGTGCCATATTCCACTGCTTCCTTACCCATATCCAGTGTGAGCCATACTGAGTGGTGGTCACTCCCTGACAGCGGTTCCTCCACTGTAAGTTCTCTCACAAAGTCCCCATTTGCCAGCACAAGGTCAAGGGTATTCCCTAATCTGGTTGGTTCACTGACCATTTGCAGCAGGAAGCTGTCCTGGAAGGCATCCAGCAGTACGCTCCCTTCTGTTCCTGGTTGTTGGGGTACTCCAGTCCACTCCTGGCATGTTGAAGTACCCCACAATCACCACACTACCCTTCTCGCAGGTCCTCCTGATCTGTCCCGCTAGTTCCCTGTCTAACTCCTCCATCTGAGATGGCGGCCTGTACACCACTCCCATTCTAAGAATCCTATTCTTGGAGTCCTGGATTTGCATCCAAATTGAATCCGTACTACCCTCCTCCACTTCCTCCCTTACACACTTCAGTCATTCCTTCACATATAGTGCCACACCCCTCCTTTTCCAATCACCCTGCCCCTATGAAATAATCTGTAACCTGGTACAGACAGGTCCCAGTCACTGTATTGGGTGGCCCATGTTTCTGTGATGTCGCAATGTCCACCTCTCCCTCTGCCATGAACACCTGTAACTCTGCAGTTTTCCTCCCAAGGCTCCTAGCATTAAGGGGTAACCACCTTCCACCCCCCCCCCCAAATCCTGCCCTCCTTTATTAGCATCACCAATAGTACTTGCCATTTGTCCTTTGTCACTGTTAGGGGGGTAAGCTCATATGGTTTCGCAACCTGTGGTCTCTGCAGGCAGTTAGGAGAAGAACAGAGCTGGGAAGGAGGGGGTGGGATTAGTCACAGATACAATTTACCGACAGGAAGTTATGAAGGACTAGGGTAATGGAGTGAGAGGAGGATGAGTGACGAATTGGGGGGGGTTATTCCTTAGCTTAGGGAAGCGATGTGAGAAGGCTGTCTGGCCTATGACAGTAGTCCAAAGAACTTCCAGTAGGCGAGCATCACAAGAGCTAAGTGAATGGGCAGGGGGAGGAAGGGAGGATATAAGAGAAGTAAAGTAAGAGGGGAAGAGTCCTGAACTAAAATTTCAACGCAAATTTAGCACAGTGTAGGTGACGGCGATTTTCTAAAAGAGGAGAAAGCCAAGGAGTGGTACAGTTTACAGTGATGGGTGAGGGAGGGGGAGTCAAGAGTGAAGCGACAGAGGGAGTAAAAAAGGGTGTCCAATCTACTAAGGGAAGACTTGGGAGCGGCACTGTAGACTACATCACAGTAGTCGAAGATGGGTAGGATCATCTTCTGTACAAGTTCACATCTAGACGGTAGCAGGAGACAGCTACGATTCCTACAGAGCACACCAAGCTTGGGGCGCAGCTTATTCAGGATGACGTCCACATGATCAGAGAAGCTGAAGTGTTGGTCGAGCCAAACCCCCAAGTACCTAAAGGATGTAGTCTCTTCAAGAACTGTCCCGTCAAGGGTGTGGAAGGAGGGCAAGGTAGGGAGTCTAGAGAGTCTCTGCCTAGTGCCGAAGGTCACTGAGGCTGTCTTCTTGGCGTTAAGGGAGAGTTGGTGGGTGGAAAACCAGTGCTGAACTTTACTGAAGTCATGCTGAAGTTTGGTTTCAACATCCACAGAGGAATGGTCCGAGGTGAAGAGGACCGTATCATCAGCGTACATGCATATAGGAGGAGGAGCAGAGGGCAGGTCATTTAAGAATACTGAGAACAGTATACGGCCCAATATGGATCCCTAAGGTACACCAGTGTTGATGGGAAGAGGAGGGGAGATGGAGTCAGCTATTCTGACTAAGGTCTACCTACTAGGTAGGTTCTGAACCAGTTTATGGCAGAGCTGGTTAAACCCGCCGAGAAGAGAGAGTTCAATAGAAGGTTATGGAAGACCGTGCTGAATGCCTTTGCAAGGTCGACAAAGACAGCTAAAGTGATCTGATCACTGTCCATCCCTGAGAGGATGGAATCAGTGAGCCTAATCAGTGAGGTAGTGGTGGAATGGTTCTTCCGGAACCCAGACTGGAATGGAGTGAAAAAGTTAGAATCAGAGAGATAGGAGGAGTTGTGATAAGACCAGGTCTTCTTGGAGCTTAGCAAGAGTAGGAAGAAGGGATATAGGGCAATAGTTGGCTGGGGTGGTAAGATCACTACCCTTGGGCAGAGGCAGAACAGTGGCATGCTTCCAGACTGAAGGAACTGTTGCAGTATCGGAGAGGTTCTGAATGGCAGATACCGGAGCAAATAGCTGAAGCAGAAAGGTAGAGCAACTTGGGGTCCAGCCCATCCATCAGGTGAACTGCCTTTAGAGGGACTGAGAGTGTAGAGCGCATCCAGGGTCATGGAGAAATTTTTGAAAAGCAGAAAGCGCTAGATGGAGAGGGCAGACAGGGAGGAGAGTGCGGAGCGGGAGTTAGAGGATGCAGTAAGGAGGACAGGAGAGCAGAGGCACAGGAAATGAAATACGAATTAAATTCAATGGTGACACCAAAGCGATCAGAGACCTGAGTGTTACATATATTAAGGAGCGGGGTTGGAGGTTAGAAAAGGGAGTGAATGACCTTCCAAAATTCTGATGGTTTATTAATGTTGGATTGGAAAGTGGAGCGGAAGTATTCTGCTTTGGCTAGACGAGTGGCTTTAGTACACCTATTACACAGGGAGTAGTATGTGTTCTAATCATGTGGGAGTTTAGATATTTTGTGAGCTTTCCAGGCTAGGTCCCGGGCTCTCAGACACATTAAGAGTTCAAGGGTGATTCATGGGAGATGATTACCCCTGACCCTGGAGCACTACAACGGGGCGTGATTGTTCCAAATCTCTAAATTTATCGTGAAAATATTTATAAGCATCATCTATGGTGTTCGATGAGGCAACCGGATCCCAGTTTGTGTGGGCCAAGTCCTGAAGGAGTGGATCAAAGTTTAGTGATTTAAGCGAATGCAAAGAATAGTTTTAGAGGCTTGGGTCTATGTACTTTGCGTACCATGAAGGTCATATGGTGATCGCTCAAGGCATCTGGCAGAATGCCGGATTTAGTTACCTTGTGGGGGTAGGATGTGAGGGCCCAATCAGTAAGGAAGTAGTTACCAGTTTTATGGTTTAGGTGGGCTGGCTCTAGAATGAGTTGTGTTAGGTTATGGGCAGTAGTACGGGTACATATGCTTTATTAAGGAAAGGGGACAGCCAATTATGGTTGAAATTGCCCAATATGTATGTTTCACCAGTTGAGGCAAGGGAAACAATGGTGCTAATGAGCTCAGTGATGGTGGAGGAGGGGGAGACCAGGGCGACAATGGGCACCTGCCATAAAGATGGGGATGGAAAAAGGAAGGGATAATTTAAGAAAGAGTGCCTCGTATGTTTTAAGGACTGAAGTGGCTAGGATATTAGTAAATTGAATGGCTGAGGAGACGTATATTGCTATTTCTCCACCCCTGGAGAAGCGGTCTTGTTGGGTTAGGGTATACCCAGGGATAGAGAGGGAGAGGGATCACCTATTTTGTTAAGCCAGGTTTCAGAAAGGATGATTATTTCAGGAGCAAGTGAGAGCTAGAGGCTGGAGTAAGTCGAGCTTTGGGAGAAGGCTACGGATATTCAGATGTATGATTTTTAAGCCCTGTGGTAGAGCAATGGGGTTGTTCGGGGTGGGGCCTGGAGTTTATTTAGTTAGATGCTTTTGTTGAACAGGAAAGGAGAAAGTGCAGTTGCATAAGAACTTACTGTAACAGTAGATCTTCAAGAGGACCTCTTGCAGTAGGCAACACTTAGGGCCAAGCTGCCAGACGCCAGGACCCCACAGAAAATTTCTAGCCAGCAGTCTACAATGGGGGACCACCCCTGGACGTTGGCACACCGACGTCCTCAGTAGCATAAGAGGGGTGGTCCCCCACGTAGACCTCAGTTCTCCCGCTAGATACCCAGTGAGAAGGTCGGACAGGAGAGAGAGGCCTCCTAGAGCCAAGAAAGACCAAGATGGAAAAGAGCACAGTGGGGGATGAAGGGAGTGGGGAAAAAACCTGCCTACTTCAAGAGTTCCTCTTGAAGATCTGCTGTTATAAGTTCTTACATAACCGTGCTATCTTACTTTGAGGGGGCTCTTGCAGAAGGCAACACCATTAGGACATAGTCCCACAAGAAAGGTAAAGACTCCGGGAGGAACGTTCACCGGACTATGCTGAGAAGAAGGAAGGAAGGAAAAAAAAAAAAAAAAGAGGCCAAAGAAGGTCCTTAGACCAAAGCTGGTCTTCTGAAGAAGAGGGAAGAAGTTAGAAAGCCCTGCCTGAGATAAAACTGAGCCAAGTGTAAAAAGGGCTAAGGGGCAGGACAACCCAGAGTGTCACAATCCTGAGAGAGAGAGACGCCAAATATGCAGCCTAGCCTCTTCCGAGGAAACAACTCTATCCAGTCCCTCATAGGATACTAACAACCAAAGGACAGAACCAGGATAAGATAATATCCCCGGAAGTTAGTCACACCCTGGAGCTGAACTGGCTCCTTTCATGGGCCGAGGAGCAACCCAAGATCCAAGGATGCCAAATGGCTGGGTCCCAATGGCTATGAAACCACGGGACAAGCCCATCCTGCCAGAAGGAAGAGTCAACACCTAGGATGGGGAAACATCAGAAGAGATCAACTGGCAAGGTACCTCTCACTTCTCGAAGGAAGGGATGCAAGACCCTAATCGAGGCAGTAACCGAGAAAAGGAAGCACAAAGCCGAAAAAGGCTTTATGAAGCAGAAGAACAAAGGCCTCTCCTTAGGGGGACCATGGAGGCCAGAGGGGTCTTTCCAGCAGAAAGTCCCATCCCAGAGGAAAAAGGACCATCCAAAAAAATGGACCTTCCCCCAAAAGATGTGGGGACATCCTAATAGGACCCAACCCTGATCCGCTTAAGGAAGACAAGGCAAGAACACCCGGGAAGAAACCTCCTGATGACTGAGCGAGGCAAAAAGGCATCACTCTCGTTCCCCCCCACCCTACAAAGGAGGGGGACCCAAAAAAAGACCTACGGTCCTGCCACCCACAAGGGAAGGTGGGGATCCTAAGGAACAGAGATAGCCAAAAGGCATGATGCTTCCCTACCAGGGCTGTTGGGTACAGCCCTGGGCGAGTGTAACAGAGACCGACGCCATGCCTCCAGGCGAAAGGTCTCCCTGATGTCCACCTGAAGCCGAACAACAAAGGAATGCTCCTGCTGAGCAAGAGCCAGAGCCAAAGACAGGGCTACCTCAACACCAAATGGAGGTATGCTAGGGAACCGGTCAAAAACAGATGAGGGGAGGGCTATCAAGACAGTATCCAAACAATTCACAGGGATAATTGAACAGACTGCCCTTGGTACCAGACACCGGGAGGGCAGGTAGGTGATGGCCAAACCCTGGGGCCCCAGACCTAAACCATCCGGTCCAAAGGTAACAGGACCCAAACGAGGCATTCCCTACCCAAGAGAGGGTTCAAGGCACCTGCATGCCTACCTACCCACCTTAGAAGTGCCTAAGGAGACCAGGGCTAGGAGAGCCCTGCGAGTGCACAACGCATCTCCCATCATAGAGTGGTCGGGGAGACCCAAAGGGACCCTGACCCGGTAGAGAAGCTAGGATTATGGCTGAGGTCGAAGAGCCTCCGGGCCACAAAACCCCATGGAGCCACCCCCAAGGAAAGAAGGAAGTTCTAAAGAGGTCGAATTGAGAATATGCCAGACACGTCTCTGACGAAAGTTGCCACAGCCAGGCAAGAGGATGGCCTCTGTAAAAATACGAAGAGAAAGATAAACCCTCGTTAATCACTCCTGGAGTGACCACGCCCTCCTTCACTAAGAGTGGTGGGTACCCCGAGAAAATGGCTGAAGAGAGGGGGCGACAGGCCTGCATCAGGCCCCGATGCACGCTACAGTAGAGAATGGCAGGCCTCGGGGAAAAAATCTGGAGGAATACCAGATAACTAACACCTGGCCTGGGCGCACCGGGAGGACCAGAGAGACCCACCCCGGGCCCTAACCTCCAATGAGAGAGGTGCCATCCCACTCAGGGAAAGGGAGTTTGAGGGAAGAGGTCTGTATGTCGATAGTAGTAGGACAGTGCCCAGGCTATAACAGGGGCCCAGAACGCTAGAGTATGAAAGGGTCTGGGAAAGGCTCAAGGCCTGATAGCCAGGGTGGAGAGAACACAGAACCAGACTCTCCGGAAACAGTAGGAAAGAGCAAGGTGTCAAACTACCTTACCTAAAGAAAGCCTGGATTATCCACTCACCAGTAGGAACCCTGGGCTAACAACCCATAATGAGACATCCCCTGTAGGGTGTAAAAACAATGGAAAAACAGGAGCTGAAAGGAACCAAAAAGGCAAGATGTGAACCCTTGTCTCTCCATTCTCCCACCGGTCCCCAAACCTTATCAAGGGAAAGGGGGGTTACCGGGGTCTAATAGGAGGTGGTAGGCGCTGACGGTGCATCCGTCTCTGCCCCATGGGCCTTGACGGCTGGTACAGCCGTGATCGAAGAAGACTAGCGCTTACCCAGAGACTCTGAGAGCTGAGGATGCTGGGGTCGCTGCCCAGGGTGGCGGGTTGGAGGCAGGTGTGACCCACCCCGCTGGTCATGTGAACCAGTGCGAAGGACTGTTCCGTATTCTTGCCAAGTGGACAGCAACACTTGTACATCCTCTCCGAACAACAAAGGGCCCCAGAAGGGGCATCCAAAATAGATGCCTGCACCACTTGGGTAAAATCAAACCGGCGAAGCCAAGCATGGTGCCTGGTACAGACAGCAGAAGCCGTGCAGTGGGCGGCAGCATCCACTGTGTATATGAGGCACAGAGGGCGTGGAAGCCTACATTAGAGGCAGAACCTACAAGATGCTCTAGCTGAGACCAGACTAAAGATGCAGGGATTGGAGCAGGTCTCCTACCTGCCCTAAAAGATATTGCTGATGTACCAGCATGTGTGTGAGGTAGTTGGGTCAAAGAGGCATAGACCTTGCACCCCAGGAGTTCCGAATGCTTAGACTCCCTATCTGGAGGGAAGTCACCCCGACTTCTGATCTCCCCACACTCCAACTAAAAAACCGTTAGCACAGAGGGGTCAGCCTTGGGGTGGGAGTCAAAATTAGGCCTGCTGTCAGGAGCATGATTTAGTCGGTCGGCCTTACTCAGAACAGCCAGTACCAACGCCGGCCATTGCCAGAGTGTCGAAGAAACATCGTCGTGTGGTACCACTAAGGGGGAAATAACCATCGACTACTTCCGGAAGACGAACATGCTGTGCCAAACAGCTTTTGAGGGTCAAGCCCCTCAACACACCACCCCTGGGAAGCCTGGCTCATGTTCCACAAAGACAGAAAAGATGGGTCCTCTGGAGCTGACATAGGAATGTCCCTAGTACCACTCCCCCACCCTGAGGCAAGGAGAGGAAAACAGGGAGTAGAACCACATGCAAAGATCCCTCAGTCTGAAGCAGAGTGCTGACGTGGCAATAGGCCGGAGGTCATGACCGTTCCGGCACCCAACCGGTGCTCCATCATGGGAAGGGGAGCTTCCATGTCAGATGAAGGGGAGTCCCTCACTGGGGGCTAGCACCTGCTGGGTAAGGACTGGGCATTTGACAGATGACCACCATGCATTAAGGAAAACGCTGCAGTCCCACAACATCCGGCAGAGGAGCGTCAGATAAAAAGAATAACCTAGCGCCGGATATTGCACCAGAAGGCCATAAAACAGGGCCCGATGCTGGTCCAGACGGGCCTGCAGTACACCCAAGCGGCACAGACCGAAGGTCCAGACTCTGGACACGAGGGTGGGGGGGGTCAGAGATGAGGCCTGTAGTCAGAACTTATGGTGGTTGCTGATCGGGCAAAGTTGTAGAAGGATCCAAGGTATCGACTGATTCCAGGGGAAACAGAGGAGGCATTCGGAGGCGACGCAGTCAGGGGCGCCCGATCCAGGGAAGGAGGAGGACATGCAGGCTCCGAATGGCGGCTCAACGCCAGACCCAGAGACTTGAAACCAGTGGAGGGAGGCCCTGCCGGTGCCTGGGGGAAAGACCACCGGCGGCAGCTGAGGAGCAGAAGGCACCATGGGGAGAGACCCTGTAGGTGTAGGCTGTGACCCTGAAGGAGCAGGCAAACAGCTGGCATCCGTCCAACAGACCAGACCCCAAGCTATGGTCCGGTGAAGATGCCGAAGCGTCACCCAAAGAGCCGGCCTGGCCACCTGTCTCAGGACCTTGGTGGAGAACTGGCCTGAGCAACAAGAGGCGGCGGGATGGAGAAATCCCCCGAACCCGCAGCACTACTACCGGCTATAGAAATAATGGCAGGAGGCTTGTCCGCAGGCAGCCTGGAAGGAAAGAGGGCTGATGTGGTCGCTGAGGACGACTCCCCGTGGGGGGGAAGATACAGTGTCTGACGCAGTCCCGGAAGATGACCAGGTGACTCAAGAGCAGACCGTTCCCGGTCCTTCTTGTGTTTCTTCTTCGATGAGAAAATCACCATAGAAGTCTCCGCTGTGGCTCGAATCTGCAGCTCCTTTTCCAAAGCGGACAATCTTTGCTAGATTAGATGGGTCTCCAGAACCTTCTGGCGTCGTCTGCGCGTGACCTGGTTGAATTTCTGGCATGCCTAGCAGGCTTCGGTATCGCAGTCCGGGCCTAAACAAATGAGACAAGCAGTGTGGCAGTCTTTATCGGGGACCTGCTTGCCGCAGGAACACTTAGGCTTGTGAGAATACGCAGAAGAAGTAGGCGACACATGGAGCCAAAAGACGAACAATGAACATGTAGAAAAAAAAAATAAAGTTAGAAAATGGCGGTCCACTGAAGCAATGAACCGCAAGGTCCGACAAGCGCAGGTCGACAGTGGGAAAAGAACTGAGGTGGGCGTGGGGGACAACCCCTCCTATGCTAGTGAGGATCTGACATGCCTACGCCAGGGAGCAGTCCCCATTGTAGACTGTTGGCTAGAAATTTTGTCCGTTGGTCCTGGCCTGGCTTAGGGCCTCAACGGTGTGTTTACTGCAAGAGCCCTGGAAGTAAGATCTAGAAAACCTGCCTATTTTCAGCCTCGTTCCCGGTGAGTGGGGATATAGACGCAAGCCATCTGACACTGAACCACAATAAGTTATTGGTGGTATAATTTACTTAGTGAATGGTGGAAATCTGACCAGGCCACTGGAGAAAATTCTCTACTCTTGGGACAGGACACTGTTGGCCCTATTCCCAAGATGGAGGATCCAGAGGCTGCACAGAAAGAGATGCTGCAGTAGGCTGTGTAGTCCTCCCTCCCAGCCGGTGGTAACCAGGAGGACAGTGCTGCTGGGAACACATTTGACTTTTCTGGCAAAGACAGTGACCCAAGAAAGGAGATAGCCAGTCAAAATGACATTTCTATACCAGATGTGGAGACAACCAAAACAGATATTTTGCCTCCTGAAACGCAACTGGAAAAGGAAATTACAAAACTGAGAAAACAGCTGGCTGCACTTTTGGCTGAGGACGAGGAATGGTACCTGAAAAGAAAATGAGCTTTCTGATTCAGTACAAGCTGGAACAGACGCCATTTAACAGAGAAAAGCATTCAGCTGATTTTGATAAAAGAACAGCTGATTCTGGCACCAAGTGGACTGCGGTTGCTAAAGGCAATTAAATTGCAAAAGCCAGGCTGACAGAGGCGTTTGGTGCGACAGAACTCTCTGACACAGAGAAGATGGACATCGGAGAAAGCTGTGAAAACTACGGGATGGAAAAGCAAATGCTGCCTGTTAGTGGGTCCCTGACTCAGAATGGGACAAATCTTTTGGGAGCTCACAAGATAGTAGCAGTAGAGTTGCAAAACATAAGAGACAAATGCAACAAGACAGTCAGATTGAGGAGACTGTCAGTAAGAATCTAAGCTCGGGGAGGACAGTAGAGAGGAGATGGGAGAAAGATAGAGGGGAGGGGCAGTTCAGAGCAATACAAATAAAAAAAAAAAGTGTGGGGACTCAAGACTGTCAGCACAGACGTTATATTGCCCTCACAGAAAGAAACTGCATCTGATTTCGATAATCAGACTGAACAAAGCAAATGAGTAAATACAAATGCTAACACTGTTGGTGAAACTGCAAATGGGCAGACGTACAATGGTACGGCTCCTGGACAGGCAAATGACAGTGATCCATCAGGCATTACCCCAGATATTGCAGAGGACCCTGAAGTTATTGGGAAAAAAAAAAAGGCTTCTGAGCCCAATGAAACACTGGACGTGCATTAAAATAAGGATTCTAGTTCTGAGGAATCCAATGAAGAGCAAAGTGAGCATACGCTTAAAAGATCCCGCCCCCTAATAATGCTGAACTGTTAGATAGAACTGAACCAGCCTCCAGGAGGAACGTAGTCCGAATATGGTAAGGGGGGAAATGGACCCCTGCCTGGACAGAGTTTTTGTGGGCAGGAAATTATTAAAAGAATCTCTACATTTTATGCCATCAGAAATCTATGCATTAATCCATATCTCAGGGGAAGACAATTTCAATGCAAGTTTCAGCACTCCACAGGGCTTAGATAGACTTTGGATAAAGTATAATCATGTTAAGTTCTTCCCACTATGGACTCCTTTTCTTGTGATTCCTCTCACTAAACCAAACATTAAATGTATAACTGTGATGTTTCGCAATGAGGGTATGAATCTGGGAGATATCCATCACTGGTTGCAACAACGCTGCAAAGTTCTGAGTGCACCAGAAATACAGGTTACTCACCTGTAACAGGAGTTCTAGAAATGGTATATGTTGTTCATCCACACTTATTGGCAGGTTCCTTGCCGCTTTAAATCTTGCCGGAAGGTCTTCAATCTGGCTCCTCCCACCCACCCGGGTGGTAAAACTCTCGGCTCTGCCCCATGACACCAGATCTAGCCTGCTGGAAGCCAGGTTGTGCGTCGAAGCCGGGGAGGTCGGGTGGGTCGTGTGGATGAACAACACAAAGTCAGTTGGCATTCATCTGTATCCCCTTCCCCCGGGTCGTGCCTGAAAATAGGCAGGATTTGTCTAGTGCACTTACCTGGTCAACAAAAGCTAAATAAATAAATATACCATTCCTAGAACTCCTGCTACAGGTGAGTAACCTGCATTTCTAGGGACATGGATATGTTGTTCAATCCACACTTATTGGCAGACTCTAGCAGATCCTCGGGAGGAGGGCGGCAAGGTGCACCGATACTTACCTGGGAAATACAGACTGAGAACCGAGGCCCCAAACCAACATCCCGCCGTGACTCAAGGTCGATGTGGTAGTGGGTAATAAAGGTAAGTGCAGACTTCCAGGTAGCAGCCCTGCAGATATCCTGGATAGAGATATCCCACGAAGCAGCTACCGATGCAGCGGTATGGCAGGTAGAATGAGTTCTTATCCCTCTGGGAGGCTCCATGCCCGCCAACCTATAGCAGAGCTCTACGCAGGAGGTGACCCACCTGCTTATCGTCCGCTTGGCTGCAGGTCTGTCAGGTGCGGCTTCAGCGTAGGTGACAAACGGCTGGCGAACCTCTCCCAAACTTCAGCCGTCCGCTCCTTATAATAAGCGAGCGCCGCCTAGGGTCAAAGTATGGAGCCTATATTGCCTCCGAGGCGTGATTGGGTAGAACACTGGCAGAGTCAACACCTGGTTAAGGTGAAACTCCGACACCACCTTCGGAAGGAATTTCGGGTGGGGGTGCAGGATAACCTTGTCCCTGTGGAAGACCAGATAAGGAGACTCGATGGAAAGCACCTGGAGCTCTCCCATCCTTCTGGCTGACGTGATAGCCACCAAGAAGGCGCACCTATGCATCGGTTCGAATGGCCTGCCCATGAGCTTGGCCAATACCAGCAGTAGATCCCACTGAGGTGGAGGTTCTCGCACCGGAGAGGAAATGTGGTCAACGCCTTTGAAAAAGCGCCCGACCACCTTCTCCTGCGCCACCGACTGCTTCCCAGCCCGTGACCGGTAAGCAGAGATGGCTGCCAGGTGCACCTTAAGGGTTATCGACCGAAGCCCTTGCTGAGAAAGGGACCACAGGTAGTCCAGAATGCTTGCCAAGGGACAGGCGAAAGGGTCCAAGCCCTTCCCCTGACACCAAATGGAGAATCTCTTCCATTTGAAGGCACAGCATTTCCTGGTCGACTCCTTACGGGACGCCTCAAAGACGTTGAAGACCTTGTCAGAAAGACCCAAGGCCTGGAACTCTAGCCGCTCAGGAACCAGGCCGTCAGGTGCAGGGATTGAAGGTCCAGATGGAATACCTTCCCCTGGTTGACTGAGATCAGGTCCGGGCAGGCTGGAAGCCGCCTCGGGAGCCTGGAGCTGAGACTGAGGAGATCTGGATACCAGAACTGGCAGGACCAGTCTGGGGCAACCAGAATCACCTGTGCCTTGTCCCTCCTCGCCTTGAGAAGCACCTTGTGGATCAAGGGAAATGGGGGAAAGGCATAGAAGAGGCTCGGGGTCCACGGCCTCGAGAAGGCATCCCCCTGCAGCAAGCCCTGCTGAGGGGGCCGGGCATGGGACAGACTCAGCTTTGCATTCTCCCTGGAGGCAAACAGGTCCACCTGAGGCATGCCCCAGTGGGAGAACAGATCTTGTACTACCTCCAGCAGGAAAGCCCACTCGTGAGACGCAGCCCCTATCCAGCTTAGGGCATCGGCCACGGTGTTGAAGGCTCCTGCCACGTGAATAGGAGATCCGCCTCCAGGCTGCGCACGAGGGACCATATGCGGAGAGCTTCCTTGAATAACAGCATGGAGCGCGTCCCGCCCTGGCGGTTCAGATAGTACATGGTTGTGGTATTGTCCGTCTGGACCTGAACCACCTGACCCCGTAAAAACGGAGCAAAGGCGATGAGAGCTAGGCGGACTGCTCGGAGCTCCAGCAGGTTGATATGGCATCGGGACTCCCGAGGGGACCAGAGGCCATGCGCTCTGTGCTCCCCCAGATAAGCACCCCAACCCATCAAAGATGCATCGGTCGATAGAGAGACCGTCGGCTCAGGGCGGACGAACAGGACGCCCTCCTGCAAATGTGCCAGAATGGTCCACCACTGGAGAGCGTTCCACATCTCCTGGGTCACTGTCACATGCTGGACCAACAGACTGCAGCGCCGTGACCACTGGCTGTCCAGTCCCCACTGAAGGGGACGCATGTACCAACGGGCCCAACGGACCACGCTGGTGCAGGCCGCCAGGAGGCACAGGAAGTCCCGAGTAGGGCGTGATTACCCAACCAGAAATGATTGGGCAAAGGAGGAAAGAACCTCGGCCCTGTCCGCCGGGAGCCGAGCTCTGGCTCGAAGAGAGTCGAGCTCTGCCCCAATGAAGAGTATCACCTGCTTCAGCACGAGTTCCGACTTTGCCTCATTGAAGAGGAGGCCAATCTGAGAGCAAACCTGGGGGCCAGATCTCTGGACTGCTCCACCTCCGCTCTGGAGGGGGCTGCAATCAGCCAGTCGTCCAGGTAGGGGTACACCCGGACCCTTTGGCGCAACAGGAATGCTGTCACCACTGCCATGCATTTGGTGAAGATCCTGGGCGCTAGAGAGAGGCCGAAGGGCATGGCCTGGAACTCGTAAAGGGACCCCTCCGCTCTGAAGCGGAGGAATCTCTGACGAGATGGACGGATAGGGATGTGAAAGAACGCGTCCTGGAGGTCCATGGACCAGAACCACACGCCTCGTTCCAAGGATGGTATTATCTGAGCCAGAGTGACCATCCTGAAGGTCCGAGACCTTAGGAACTTGTTCAGGTCGAGAATGGGGCGCCAACCCCCTCCCCCGTCCGTTTTGGGTCCAGGAAGTACCTGGACACAAACCCCGGGTCTGGAGGAGGATCTGTTACCTTCCTGATCACCTCTTTTTCGAGGAGCAGGGCAATATCGGCTCGGTGGGCCAACAGCGAGGCTGCGGACCCAGTGGCCCCCCAAAAGGGTGGAGCCTGCTCGAACTCCAGAGGCAGGCCTATTCCTACCACCTCCAACACCTAGCGATCCGTGGTGATAGCGGACCAGGCGGAAAGGAAGTGGCGGAGCCATCCCCCCACCGGGGGGAACCCAGGGGGGAGTGACGAGGCTGGGGGCGGCACCCCTCAACCCGTCACTGGGCAGGCTTGGAGGAGGAACCGGCAGAGGGACCTCCTGGGCCTTTACCTCCTTGCTTCCTGCTGGAGGAAGTCGCTGGCTTGGGTTTGGGATGCCAAGCGCAAGCCTGCTGGCCCTGTTGCTGGTGCTGTTGGACCGGTCGAGATGCAGGGGCCGAAGGACGAAAGGACTTCTGCTGTTGCTGATGGCGGCCTTTGTCCCTCTGGGCGGAGGTGACAGAGTCCAGGGTGGCACTGGACTTTTCGATCCATTGGAGGTGTCCCTCCACTCCAGGGCCGAAGAAGTCAGTCCCCAAGAAGGGGACGTCCGCCAACTTGTGCTGGGTATCCGCTGTGACGGTGGATATTCTCAACCATGCCCTGTGTCGCATGGCCACCGCAGCCGCTACTGACCTGGCACAGGAATCACCTATGTCCAGAGCGGTCTGAAGTTGCTGCTTCGCCACCGCCCTACCCTGGTCCCGCACCTGGCGGACCGTGGTCTACAGGTCAGTTGGGAGATGAGGGACTTCATCCAGGGAGCCCAAGAGGGCGTGGGAGAAGCGTGCCATCAGCACAGCCTAGCTGGCTTGTCGGAGGCAGAGGGAGGATGCAGCGTACACCTTGCGCCCGGCAAAGTCCAGCTTTTTGGACTCTTTGTCGGGGGGCTTATCCACATCCCGAGCGTTACCAGAATGCCGGAAAATACTATCGGTGACTAACCCCTCGGTAGAGGGGTGCTCCGAAAAACCAGGCAAAGAGCCAGTAGGGACCGCATACTTCCTGGCCATCCTGGCCGAGGGCGCAGGACAGGAAGCAGGCTGCTGCCAGAGCTCCAAGGCTGGGCCAACAATGGCCTCAGCCACCGGAAAGGCCTTCGTGGGGGAATCCCCTCAGTCCAGTATCGCCCGTCAGGGGACACGGCCCGTTTGGACATGGGCTCGAGCCGCATCACGGTGGACTCCGAGAGGAGTCGAAGCAGACCCAAGAAGGACGATGTGCTATCGTCCAATGACTGGCCCCCCCGGAGAATTCCAGGTCAACCTGCCTAGAGAACAGGGAGGAGTCGTCTTCGGATTCCGAAGAGTCTGCGAAGAGCTGCCTCGGCCCTGAGCCACCCTCTACCTGCAGAGGACGGTCGGGAGTGAGTGTGACCAACAACCTGTGGGGCAGGCCGTGACCCGACTGAGAATCCTTGGTCGGTGCCCCAGACTTCGGGTTGAGGGCGGAGGTTCCACCACAAATCGGTGGAGCAGCTGGTTTTGGCCGAGCAACCGGCCCTGGAACGGGCAACTCAATGGGGGCGAGTAGTTCCTTCGGTCGTTCGGGCGACAGCCACTTGATGGCCGGGGTCTGGACCGGAGTCGGCTTAGACCCGGACAACAGCAACTGCTGCCACATAAGCCCTCATAGCGCCGACGTAATTTATGCCGAAGCCTCCCTCATCCGGAGGAAGAGGACGAGGAGGAACGGAGTCGCCGCTACTCGGTATCGGTACGAGATCACCGATGTCGGCGGAACGGCTTGACTGAGATGAAGTCCGACAGAGACCTCGGGGACCGAGGGCGGTCTGGAAGGGGCGGGGGACACCAGCTCTTCCCCTGGCTCGGGCACTTTAACCGGGGACTGCGGCCCTGAAGGCGCAGGTAGATCCTCGGTCTCCACCAGGGGAACCAGTGAAGGTGGGTTGTTGGCTTCACCAGTCGACAGCCTGTCTAACGGATGGAAAAAAATCTCGACTGCGTCAATGGGAGTCTCTGCCGCAACCTCGACCAAAGTCGACTGTCCGGGGAAGGAGACCTCTCCCGCTCCCACGAACGCCAACGGTGGGACTTACCCTTCGACTCCTCCTTCTTGGGCCGAGAAGAATGTCCCGATGGCCCCTCTCCCTTAGTGGAAAGGAACTGACAAAGCTCCTTGAACGAAGCAGAGTACGAGGAACTCGGAGAGATCGGGATAAATGCCGCGGCCGAGGAGGAGGAAGATGCAGCCTGGGCCGCCTCCTCCTCGAGGGCGATCATCTGCTCAACCGAGCCAGCCGCCACGGACACCGCCCAACGGGCCTCTTGATTTTACCAGCGGGAAACGCTCCTCGGGGCGCCCGAGTCAATCGGGCAGCGCGATCATCCAGGACATTGGCCGAGAAAGAGCAGCACAACTCGCAGGCCTGCAGGTCGTGATCTAGGCCTAGGCAGTAGACGCACGTGGAGTGCAGATCCGTCCTGGACATTTTCTGCCCACAAGGGCACCTCCGAAAGCCCAGAATAGATTTGTCCATCGCAGCCGTGAGGGAAGATGAAGACCGAAGTTTAGAAAACTTCAAAACCAATTTCGAACAACCGAAGAGTTAGGATCCAGTCTAAAACGCAGAGCACTAAGGAGGGAACCTGAGTTTCCAAGCGGTAAGGAAGATCTGGAGTCATGGGGCGGAGCAGAGAGTTTTACCACCCGGGTGGGTGGGAGGAGCCAGATTGAAGACCTTCCGGCAAGATTTAAAGCGGCAAGGAACCTGCCAATAAGTGTGGATTGAACATCATATCCATGTCCCTAGAACCAATTATAGACTCAGAGTAAAACTATGGCAAAATGAAACTATACCAGGTGCAAGTTACGTTATGCTACAAGAAATGTGTTCCAGACATGTCCTTGGGTGGCTCATAATCAGAAAGGCAAAGTAGCTCAAGACTCTCCGATTAAAAAATGCACAACAAAGAACTGCTGATAATTCTGCAACAGAGACGGCCAAGGACTTCTACCTCTGCCTTTGTTCCCTCTACTTCTAGAAACCCCACAGCAGAAGTTTCAGAGGGTAGGGATGAGGAGACTGTGCAAGATAATTCAGGAAGGAGACAGGAAAGTGCAGCACGTAATGAACCACAAGTCCAACAAGAACAGTCTACTATACAGCCACAAGTGGCTCAAGCAGTCCCATTTACCATGTCCTCGGTACAGAACGAGGGAGGAGGTGAGATGCCCCCTGCACATGCTTGGACAAAGCCTGTGACGAGGAGAAGCAGCACCAGGTTAACTAAACCCAAGACGTCAGAGATGGAGATACTTATTGAAAACAGATTTGAACTGCCTTCTGGCAAAAAAAAAAAAAAAAACAAAACAAAACTGGGGGACTGATTTTGGAGAACAGGATTCAGATATTTCTTCTCATTTGGTACAATCCTTACCCTCAGGGGAAAAAAGATGATAGAAAAACAAAATGGAGAAAGAAGGCTACAGAGACTGAAGGAACAATCTGGGGGACTTTTATTCATGAGATGCACATTCCACTCTCCAGCACATGAGGCAGTTAAAATTAGCCACACCAAATATATGTATATTAGGAATGGAGCTAAGAAATGCAGTTTTCTCTTGGAGAAAATGGACTTCGATATCATACGTTTACAAGAAACATGGATGTCTAATATGTACACACTATCAGAGTGTATAAAAACGTGGAGGTGGGGACCTTCATATTGGTCATTTGGCCTGGACAAAGCAGATGGGGTAGGTATATTACGTAAGGAAACAAAGCTTACATTACACAAGTTAACTGATGGAAGGTTGATGATTTTAGATGGAAAAAGGGAAAATCAGCTGTGTATAGGTTACCATTATGTGAACAAGTAAAACCCTTTTTAGCCACAGCTAGGAACATCTATTTGATAGAGATTGTAAAGAGTCAACTATCTTGGTATTTAAAAAATGCACCCCAACCCCCAAAAGAACAATACAGAAGCCTTACCTGGCCCCGTTTCATATGATGCAGGTACTTAAAAAAGTGTCCCTATTTTGGGAGGGATCATATTTTTGCTCCGTGGAGACACCCTGATCCCTTCCACTTCCTGGTACCTGTTGAAACTCTGATCCACCCCCGTCCTAACAAGTTTTCTGATGTCACTATACGGAAAGTATGGGGGCGCGCTCTATACACGATTGGCACAGTCTGTTTTTGGTATTTCAAATGGACACTGTGAACAAATCAAGGGCACTGCTCAACTAACAAGGTCCTTGTTATTTGAGCAGTGCCCTAAATTTGTTCATGATGGCCATCTGAAATACCAAAAATGGACTCTGAAAACCAGCCCCATTCATGCTTATGGAGCGTGCCCCCACGCTGTCTGTATAGCGACACTGGAAAATGTGCTAGCGCAGAAGCGGATCGGAGTTTTAGCAAGTACCAGGAAGTGAAAGGATTGCCACGGCTCCACAGAGCCTTAATACAATCCCTTCCCTTCCAGAATAGGGACACTTGATACCGGCATCACATGAAAAGGGGCCAGGTAAGGCTTCTATAGTGTCCTTGGGGAAAAGAGCTGTAAAGTTGCTCTTTAACTGCTCCTTGGATACTGATCGCAGAAGTTCAGAAGGCAAAAAGGGTTACTATGATTCCAATGCACTGAAACACTATTGGCACAGCGGGGTTAATGGATGCTTATAAACTGAAAGGTATTAAAGCCAAGGAAAACCTGTATGAGAGGCTCTCTAGCCACCCAGATAGATTTTTTTTTTTTTTTACGTCACCTACAAAGCAGGCACAAGCCATACATACTGTGCTAACAGAATTTTCAGACCAAATGATCAGAATGGTAGTACAGGAATTACAGGACTGTAGTCATACTGGGAAAAGATGGAGGGTAAATACAACCTTACTACAGAATAGACAGGTACAAAGGGGGATTAAGCAATTATTATTGGCCAGCAAGTCTGTTTATTGCACGTATGGTTCGTTGGGGGGCACGGTAGCAGGATAATAAGCAGAAGATTAGGAAGTGGTTCCAAACATATGGGCAGGAACAACAAAATGAGATTTTTAAAATATCTCCAAGCAAGAAATCAGTTGTAACATATCTATTCTTTAGTGAATACAACACCTGCAGATTACACTGAACAAATGAATAATTTAAAAGTACAGATGAAACAATTTCAATAATAGAGAGCTGCAACTCTGGTAGGAGAATAAAGTTATGGTACCACCATAACTCCCTTTGGGGACCCATGTGCAGCTTGTAAGGCCAGACTAGATACATCATTGATTACTTGCTTAAAAGATTCGATGTGTACTTTGATTACATCTCTGAAAGGAATACATAAGATAGTGGAAGATTATATGCATTCCCTGAACCTTCAGAGCCATGATAGTGAGGCAGAAACTGCCTCCTTTTTAGACTCAATTAAGGTTGAAGAAGAGGACAAATTTAAATTATTAAATTCTATAAAGTACAGTTACGCAAGAGCTTACCGTAACAGTAGATCTTCGAGAGAAGCTCTTGCGCAGGCTATAACCATTAGGACCAATGCCGCAGGCCTTAGGACCCACTAGAAAAATCTTAGCTAGCAGTACCCAGCAGGGACCCCAGCTCCACCTCAGTTCCCCTGCTAAGACCCATGAACGGACCCCAGCGAGTGAAAGAAGTGAAGCCTATCGATGATGTGCTGAAAACCTCACCGGGGGATGGAGGGCAGGAAAGCAGCACCTGTTACAAGAGCACCTCTCAAAAATCTACTGTTATATTAAGTTATTACGTAACTGTACTATAACAACTGGCTTAGCCTTTTTCCCATAGGAAAACCATGGCATAATTTGCCATTATAAAGGAGCTCTTGCAGCAGGCTAGAACCATTAGGACTTAATCCCAAACAGTCCTGCACCAAGGAGGGGCCTAACCCCGGGAGGAGGAAGGATAAAATAATGCTGGCAACACAGCAAATCAGGGCAGGAGTCCCTGAAGGACTGCCAAGCTGAAACTGGCACAGCGTCTGGAGGCAATGTCCAAGCTGTAGTGCTTCACAAATGTGTGCACAGAATTCCAGGTGGCTGCTGCACAGATGTCTCTTATGGAGACATACTTTAAGGCGGCAAAGGAAGCCAAAACTCCCCTGGTGGAGTGACCCTTAACCGGGCCTGGAAGGGATTTGCTGTGCTTCTCATAACAAAACACAATGCAGTGGACAAACCACTTAGAAATAGTCTGTTTAGACACTGGTTTTCCGAAGTGTTGTGGCGCAAAAGCCACAAACAGTTGTCTGATGACAGTGTAGCTATGCATTGAGTGTACACCAGTGCCCTGTGAACATCCAGTGTGTGTTGGAGAGCATCTCCCCTCTTAGAAGGCGAAGAAAAATAAACTAGAAGGTCAACCAATTGGTTGAGGCTTAACTCCGAGACCACTTTAGGAAGGAACTTAGGATTTGTTCTAAGAGAAACCCTTTCCCTGTGAAAAACCAAATAAGGCTCTTTACATATCAGAGCCTGGAGCGCGGAAACTCTTCAAGCTGAGGTAACAGCAACTAAGAAACAAACCTTCCAGGAAAGGTAACGCAGCTCACAATCAGCCGCTGGTTCAAAGGGTGGAGTGTGGGGGTGAGCTTCTCCAACACAAACAGGAGGTCCCAGGGAGGGATATGATCCCTAATGGGAGGTCTCATATGCAGAATACCACATAAGAAGGTGCAGGCCAAGTCCAGTTGGGTCAAGGTTCTCTCCCCCAAGAGGACATGATATGCAGAAATGGCCCACGTGTGCACTTTTATGGAAGAGTAGCTCAAGCCTTGCTGGTATACGGAGAGGAGATATTGTAATGCTGAGTTCACTGGGCAGGTAAGGGGGTCCAGACGGTGAGACGACACCCATAAACAAAAACACTTCCACTTCATAGCATAAGTGAAGCGAGTAGAGGAATTCCTCGCTGAGACGAGGACGTCCACCACCTCTTGGAAGACCCCGTACCTGGATTTCACTATGTCTGCAGGAACCAAGTATGAAGGTGCAAAGACCTGAGATCTAGGTGGACTAGCGTGTCCCAATCCTGGGACAGCAACTGCGAGCATATTGGCAGCGGAACAGGAGGTTCCGAGGACAACCGCTGAAGCAGTGGGAAACAAAACTGCCGAGGCCACAATGGGGCGATTAGAATCATCTGAGCCCCCTCGGCCTGTATCTTCAATAGTACTCTCTGAATGAGAGAGAAGGCGTGAAGAAACTTCCCTGCCCAACAAAGAGACAACTCATGTGGCCAGAAAGCACCAGGCGCATGCTCTCGCGAGCAGAAAATTAACAATTTGGTGTTGCGTGGGGACGCAGAGAGGTCCAGCTCTGGATGACCCCATATGTCAAAGAGCCGGTCCGCTACAGATTGTAGAAACTCCCACTCACTTGCCTTGGACTGAGACCTGCTTAGGCTGGCTGCCATGTCATTTTGGATGCCTGGAACGTGCATTGCGAACAGATAAATGGGACGCTCCGGCTCCAAGTACCAGACTCTCTCACCGCCTCCCAGCATAGGGAGTAGGAGTGTGCTACCCCTTGCTTGTTGATGTAAAAGATTACCACCATGTTGTCCGTCTGAACTACGAGAGAGCCTGGGACAAGGTCTTCTTGGTATGCATCCAGTGCACTGAGGACCGCTCGCATTTCCAGGACACTGATGTGGAGGTCATGCTCCTATGAGGTCCAGACCCCTTGTGTTTGGTGGGCCCTTACGTGCGCCCCCATCCCCAATCGGATGCATCCGTTGTTAGTGTCCGATTGGGGGGCTCCTGACGGAAGAGGACCCCTTTCTCTAGATTGAGAGGGTCCAGCCACCAAAGTAGGGTCCTCTTGACCGGCTCTGTGACCTTGATCATGTGGTCTAGGTCATTGGGACACTGATCCCACTGCACCGAGCATCCACTGTGGGATTCTCATGTGTAGGCGGGCCAAAGGAGTGACAGGAATGGTCGCCGCCATGTGTCCCAGAAGTCTGAGGAAGGTCCTGGCCTGGACCTGAAGGGTAACTAGAGCCGATCCAGCTATCTCCCGCAGGAGATCACCCCTCTCTCGAGGGAGAAAGGCCATGCCCTGGACTGAATCCAGGACCACCCCTATAAAGAAGAGTCTTTGGCTGGGCTCTGGGGAAGACTTTTGAAAGTTCAGGGTGATCTCCACCTCTCAGAACAGAGTATAGGTGTCTCACACAGCCTGAAGGAGGTGCATCCTTGACAGGGCAGCAAGCAGCCAATCGTCGAGGTAAAGGAAGACATAATGTCCCTGGAGCCTTAAGAGCCACAGTTACCACTGCCAGACATTTGGTGAAGACTCGAGCAGCGGAGGAGGCCAAGCGGAAGAACCTGAAACTGAGAATGCAGCGCCCCGAAGAGGAACCTCAGGTACTTCCTGTGAGGGGGAAAAGACCCCGATGTGCATGTATGCATCTTGAATGTCAAGGGAGCACAGCCAGTCTACCTGCTTCAGCAGAGGAATAAGACCTGGAAGGGTCACCATCCTGAACCTTCGGTACTCTATAAAGTTGTTTAAGGAGCTGAGGTCCAGGATGGGCCGAAGATCTTGCCTCTTTTTTGGAACCAGGAAAAAAATGGGAGTAAAATCCCTCTCCCCGCTCCTGCAGAGGAAATGGTTCTATTGCCCTTTTTTACTAGAGGGCCTGAATCTCTCCTTCTATAAGGGGTACGCGAGAAGGAGGATATCTTGAGGACCTTGGTGTAGTGTCTGGGGGGATTTCGGTGAACTCCCTATGTCCCCTCCTTATGATGTCCAGGACCCACTGGTCCACTGTAATGAGCTCCAACCCTTCAGATGAAGGGAGAAGCAACCCCCTACTGCCTCCCCGGTACCTCCTCCGGAAGGGGGGGGGTCGGGAATGAGTCATTGGGCAGAGCAGGGAGTGAGCAGAGAGGCTTGGGAGGACTTGGGACCTCGAAAAGGAGCGCCTCCAGGTTGCTGGCTGCCAGCTTTTCTTTTGAAGCCATCTCCTGGCCCAGTTGTCCACGGGCTTGAGCACCTGAGGGCTTACGAAAAGACAGACATTTTGTGTCTTTGTGGTCCCCTCTGTACATCTGCCTGATGGACCAGATAACTTAGCCCAACTCATGGAAACGAGAGGTAAGAGACTCCATCTCCTGCCCAAAAAGGATGGAACCCTGGAACGGGAGGTCCCGGATTCCAGACTGCAAATCCTGGTGAAAACCTGACACTCTCAACCAGGCATGGCACCAGAGGCAGACATCTGACACTGCCGCTCTGGCAGTCGTACCTGCAGTGTCATACGAGGCACGGAGGGCATGCATGCCTACGTCTGAGCCAGATTTCAGTATGTCCAGAAGCTCCGTTTATTTTTGCATGGAGTCTGGCAAGGCATTGGCTAGCTCCTGTTCCCTCTCTCACAGCACATTCTGGTGCTGGACCATATGTGTAAGAAAGTTAAGGGATCTAATGGAGCAGGTGGAGGCAAAATAGACTTTCTTGCCCACCTGGTCCAAGTAGCGGGATTCTGGGTCTGGAGGCTGGGAGCTGAGGTGCTTAGGCTGCTTGGACTTCTTGTGAGCGGCCGTAATGACCGATGAGTCCGCCTGAGGATGTTCCACCAGGAAAAGATCATCCCTTGGGGCTCTATACAGCCTGTCAGACTATTTGGGAATGGCCGGGACTGATGCTGGATTCCAAGTTATCCTGGTAAGGTCTTGGAAGGTGTCCACCACAGGAGGCACCATCAGAGGCTTGGGCTCCTTCTGTCATGTAACGGGCCAGTCAATGGTGTTCCAGATCCAGGTCCTCCCATCTCCCATTCATTGGAGGCCTGGATGTGCCTCATGACATCCATAAAGGTCGGTTCGTCGGGAGGACAGCGGGGTTCGTCCTTCTCCTCAGGGGAACCCCCTACCCCTGAAAAGGATGAGGAGGAAACAGAAGATGAAGACCTGCTACTAGGCCTAGAACAGCCTGAGCTGCGTCTAGGACTCCCCCCGCTTGAGCATCTGTGACTACCTGAGACATCAGTGCAGGGACCAACGACGGCTATGAAACCGACCGACTCCTGCCTGGGGACTGGTGGAGGGAGCAGACCCGCCTGGAAGAGCGGGATCGGCTACCAGGCTGAGACTGGGACAGACGAAGGCTGCCCGATCGAGAAGGACACAGACGACAGTCCTCAGACTGGGACAGGGAACGAGCCTTTGAGGGCAGGTGAAGCAATGGCCACTCTGGGATCTTCTTCAGAGAAGGAAGGCAGGCCATCGGGCTCATGGTAGTCCAGTCGGGAACCGGTGTCGGGTCCGGCTTCAGTGAAGTCTCCTTTTCCACCCAACTCCACCAAAAGGAGAAGAGTTCTTGCAGCTCCTCCTTTTTTAATACAGCAACCGCTGTTGCCAGCAAGGGGCCCGGAGAAATCGGAGGGTCCAATAGGGCATGGATGGGGGAGTCCCCAGAAGAGCCCTGAGGGGTGAAAATCTGGGGGTCACGGAACATTAGTGGCTGCCCCTTCCGCGGGGGTGTCTTCCACCGGAGGAACCTCCACTGGCATCCGTACCGCGGCCAGTGCTGGATTCACAGGAGGCAGTGCCAGGGTGTCTGTCACCTGGCGGCTTGCCCAAATCGGACTAAGCCGAGGCCTTGCTGGGCAGGGCCGAAGAGGCCTTGGGGGTCACTTGCAGTGGCATCACCTTGGGTTATCAAATTTTCAGAACTGAACTGACTTACTAGTGGCAGTATATATAGATATATTAGTGAGCAAAACCACTGATAAGAGTCTCAGAAAGGCCTACTTAGATTTTTGTTTAAATCAGGAGAAAGAACTCTATTCCACAATTGGAGACAGATCTGTTTACTAAATACTGACTGGAAAATACTGACAAAATACTAAATAGTACATTACAGTTGACGCTACACACTGTATTACACCCAGTACAATCATGTGCAGTTCCAGTAAATAAAATCCAAGACAACATACATTATAAGGTACTGCTATAAATTCTGTAAAATACACCAGATAAATGAAAATTACGTACCTCCCGTAGTTCTTTATCTTCCTGTGTATCTTCACCATTCATCACTGGTGGGTGACTGACCAGAGACTAGCACCACGCGGGAGCTTTTTTTTGCTGGGGAGGAGCAGAGTAGCATGTGAATCGGCAGCACTGTGTGGCGCTCGTGAGTTGGCCAAGCGGCTATGGGCTCCTCCTCCACTTCAGTTCTGCACGCCTTAGAGACAGAGGAAGAAAGAGGATGGAGAAAAACAAGGGTGGGGCAAGAGAGCCCGAGTGACAGTAAAAGGAAAAGATATAAACTGAAAAAGGAACAGACAGACCAGAGGATGGAGGAGGGGGGTATGGGCCAAAAGACCCCCAGTCCCTGGACTGCCATATATGGACAGGAAAGGAAAAGAGAAGCAAGAAAGAGGGAAGGAGAAGGAGGATCAATATCCAGACGTCAGGTGACTCAGATCTTGAGATACCAGAAAGTGCCTCAAAGGAAGTCTGACAGCTAACCTAAGGTAGCTGTTACCGAAGCTGAATCTCTGTTTACCGAGTTCCCTTTCAAGGAAAAGAAGCATGGAGAAGGTCTCTCCCTCCAAGATCCATGAGAGTGGAGACCACCCTTGGGAGAGGATTCCCCACCTCTCCCCTCCCCCAGTTACCATTTTCTAAAGGAAGAACCCACCAGGTTCGGGGGGGGTGAGGATCCCACCTATTAATAGCTTCCTACCAGGAGGGGAAGGAGACACAGAAGTAGAGAAGAAACATTAAAAAGAGTAGAGTCCCCGCCAGATCCGAAGAGTCTCTATACCCCAACGGGGCAGACCGACCCCAGACATCTTACCCACCAGAAGTCCACCACTAGATCTTAGCCGGAAAGCCCTACTCACCCTCCTCCCGAGAATCCCTTGACGCCAAGGTATAGAGGAACCCAACTGGATCCCCAAGGAGCAAACTTAGCCCGACAAGAGACTACACTGTTGGCTTCACTGATAATCACAACCATAACCAATCGCATCCCACCCCCTTCAGCTTCCTCACAATTACGTTCAAGCAAGTAGAGGACCTCCTCCTTTCTCTGGATACAAAAAAAAAAAAAAAAGAGTGCGGGTGCAGATAATACTGAACCTTACTTCCTAAACTTGGCCATACCTATCTGACCGCCCCCATTACACACTTATTCAACACCTCTCTGATTCAAGGTGAGCTACCCGTCTTGTGGAAAACTGCCCACATCCTACCATTATTCAAGTCTGGGGATCCGAGTGATCTGAACAATTACCGGCCTATTTCTATACTATCCGTCCTCTCTAAATTACTTGAACAAATTGTCAACATCCAACTTAGAGAACATTTGGATTCACAAAAGTTGCTAAACCCAGCTCAGTCCGGCTTCAGAGCCAAACACAGTACAGTATCTGCTCTTGCCAAAGTAACTACAGACTGGCAAATGGCCTTGGACTCTAAGAAGCATGTATTTGCTCTCTTCCTTGATCTAAGTAAGGCCTTCGATACTGTGGATCATACCATCATGATTACTGCACTGAGTAACATCGGACTTGATAGGTCTGCCATTAAATGGTTCACCAGCTACCTAACCAATAGGTTACAACAAGTCAAAGCCATGGGAGATCTATCCCAACAAAAATCCTTGTTACGAGGAGTCCCACAAGGCTCCATCCTGGGTCCTATCCTCTTTGCAATATACATCAATAATCTGGACTCGCAGCTGGCCACAGCAAATGTGCACTTATTTGCAGAGAATACTGTACTCTATACCACAAATTCATCCTTGGATCTGGCCCATGAGTACTTATAGAAAGACACTGTCACCCTCCAATACAACCTTCTCACTCATAAGCTCCTCCTCAACGCCAAAAAGACTAAAGCAATGATTCTCTCACCAAAGTCTACTTCCGGATGTCCACATATCACAGAGATCCGAACACTCTTAGATGAACCCCTTGAAGTAGTTGATACCTTTAAATACCTAGGGTTCCGGCTGGATAACAAGCTCAACTTTCTGTGCCACTTAAATGAAACCTCGAAAAACTAAGACAGCGATTAGGTTTATTCTATTGCATTAAACATCTCCTCTCATTAGAAGCCAGAATGAGACTAGTACAAACTACATTCCTACCTATACTGGACTACGCTGATTTCCTTTACAGTCATTGCCCATCAACGAAGCTAAACAAACTGGACACCCTTTATCACCGGGCTTTAAGATTCATCTTAAATCTACCCCGTAGTACACATCACAGTAGTCTATACCAGGTTTTGGGATGGACCCAACTCTCAACTAGAAGAAAAAGGAATGCTCTCCTCTGGTTTTTTAGAGCATTATCTAATAACCTCCCTGCATACATCTCGAACATCTTCAAATGGGCTAAAGGTTCCTATGGCCTGAGATGCTTCTCCTTAATCTGCTTCCAGATTCCTAGAGTGAAAACTACCCTTGGCTCAGCAGCAACCAACTTCTCACGTCCATCACTCTGGAACACTATGCAAGACTCATTAAAATCATCTTCACTTCCAAGCATTTTCACATTCAAAGCTCTAACAATGGATTATCTGAAGGAATCATGCAACTGTTTCAGATGCCGATGACCCCTAAGCCCCGGATGCCACTCTCAAATCCTACGCCTAAGTATCTCATCCACCCCACATTCCTAACAGAAACCTAGGACTTACAAGCCTAGTTCCCTTAATCCAAGATGGCCCTGCCTATTCTCTACCTTTTACCTATTCTGGCCTCCCTTTTGGCTGCCTACTCTTTCACCACAATTTCTACCCTATTCCTTAATATCTCCTTATTTTTTATCATTTGGGTCTGAGCTCTTACATAGCGGAGACTAGATGGGATTGTCTCCTCTTCTCATTTCAGTAAAGCTTATCATTATGTACCTTTGCATATTAATTATGTTGACCGGCACCTTCACAATGTTTTTTTTTTTTTTTTTTTGCACCGTTGTCCACCGTAATTGTAATCTTATGAAGTGTACTGTATTGTATTAATGCCCAGGACCACCTTGAAAATGAGCTTGCTCAATGGTGTTTATACCTGATTAAATAAAGTGATTGATTGAGGAGGGCGAGCAGGGAGGAGACTTAGCCCAGAGACTGAGGCCTTGTGACAGGAAGATGAGTGAGATTCAGTGACGAATGGTGACGATACACACGAAGATCAAGAATTAGGGTAGGTACGTAATTTTCATATCTTCCCTGTGTCAATTTTCCCCATTCATCACTGGTGGGTGAGTACCAAGCCCCCCCTTCCCCCAAAAGGGGACCCAGCATTTCCCTGAGAGATCAGCAACCCACAGATCCCCCCCTTGGGGGAAACACAGGGGGAGGAGACCTTCTATTGGCCAGTTAGGCCTGGGACTTGCGAGGGCGAGGCAGGGTCCACCGCTCCCTGGGGGAAGGAAGGCACCGCTGCAGTTCCCATCTCACCCTGCGTGAGAAAAGGCAGTTCCCCCGGAAAGAGGAGGCCACCACTCTATGCCAGGCCAAGAGTGACAGCCATGAAAGGAGAAACCACCCCATCTGTCTAATGCAAATCGAGGACTTCACTGGTGTCGTAAGATGCCCTTGACTGATGCCTTGCCGGCTCCAGGCCTATTGCAAAGAGGGCTATAGCCTGCCGCGTAGCCTCCGAATCAGGCAGCGATGCCAGTGCCTAGCCCAGCATCACCCACAGATGCCTATTGTAGGAAGCGTGGTGCACCTGATGTGAAGCAAAACATAACATAATCCGCGCAGAGGAGAAAACTCTCCGCATCAGATGACTGAACTCCGCAGAGTCAGGATCTGGGGGTCGGTCGTGGACCGGACGTCTATGCCTGGCAGGGGTGTTCAGTCATGTCAATCCCACAGTGGGATGAGAGAGTGCCTGGAGACTTAAGGGGTGCGCAGTATAGATGGAAGCTGCCAGGCGCTGTTAAGACACCTCCTGGAAAGAAATCAACCAGGAGGGGACCACCAAGTCGCGGCGCCTGCACGCACCTAAAAAGGCTTGCATCATAAGCTCTGTATTGCGACGGGCTATAAAAGACATATGCAGGTCCCAGACCATCCTCACCAGGAAGCGCCGATACCGGGGCTTGATCAGCGTCAGAGGACGGGTGGACAGAGGGCTCCTCTTCCTCAAGAGAGGAAGACGAGAAGGCCGAGGAACCTGAAGAGTCAGACTCCGGCTGCAGAGGGAGAAGCGGTCGAAAGACCTGTTTGTCCATGGCCCTAAAGTGCCATAGCCCTGGATCTGAACTGTTCCCCGGTCAAAGGTCCCAAAGGACCAACATGACCTGGGAGAAGGGGGGCTGCACGCAGAAGCATGGGAGAACTGGCCACTGAATGTGGCATACCTCCACCAGGGCTATAAGACCTATCGGGCGATCCAGTGGAGCAAAGTAAAATGGTCAGGACTGAGCTCTGTAGGGGAAGCTTCTCTATGAAGGTACCGAGGCCGCATGGATCCAGAAGGGCGGCCCCCAGCCCCACCCAATGAAGACTTCCTCGAAAGAGACGAGGGAGAGAAAGTACAGTTACGTAGGAACTTACCGTAACAGTAGATCTTCAAGAGAGGTTCCTTTAGAGTGTCATACACATATAGGACTGGCGCCACCTGGCATCGGGCTGCATGGCAGTTTTCTCTAGCAATACCTGACGGGGGACCACACACCCATCATGTGACTGACGTCAGTGTGACTGTATATAGTGGGCGGTCCCCACGCCCGCCCTCCAGTTTTCCCGCCGGAGGAAGGAAGAGGCCTGACAGCAGATGCGCACAGGATTTGGAGTCCCTGTGAAACATAAAATGAGAGGAAGGAGGGAGGAAAAAATATGACCTACTGAAGGAACCTCTCTCGAAGATTTACTGTTGCGGTAAGTTCCTATGTAACTGTACTATCTTACTTCGAGAGGGTTCCTTCAGTAGGTCATCACACATATAGGACAGAGTTCCAAGCAGTCCCTCCAAAGAGAGAGACCAAGAGAAACTAAGGAAGAGGAGGAAAACAAACTCCAATGGAAATAACTGAAGTCCAGAAAGGACCCAGTCTAGGACAGAAGCCCTGCAGGACAGCTAGGCCAAAGCCAGCCCTCCACCTAGAAGCAATGTCCAAACTATAGCATTTGGTAAAGGTATGAACAGCACTCCAAGTAGCGGCAGCACAAATGTCAGCAGCGGAAACATTCTGAAGGAAGGCTGCGGAGGCAGCCATGCCCCTAGTAGAATGACCTCTGATGGTACCCGGCAGAGGTTTATCGTACTTCTGGTAACAGTATCGAATGCAGATGCCTAACCATTTGGAAAGGCCCTGCTTAGAAACCAGTTTGCCCTTCGATCTCGGGGCAAAGGAGAAAACTGGTCGCAAGAGCTAAACTCTTTGGTCCTATGGGTGTAACACCGGAGAATCCGATGGACATCCATCTTATGAAGGAGTGCCTCACCTCTGTTAGAGGGCGACAGATAATACCCCAGAAGCTCTACTGACTGATTCAGCATGGCTTCTGACTCCACCTTGGTAATAAACCTTGGATGAGTTCTGAGGACCACAGGGTCCTTATGGAAAATCCAGTATGGCTCCTTGCAGACTAGAGCGTGAAGCTCCGAAATCCTTTGGGCTGACGTGACAGCCACAAGAAAATGCACCTTCCAGGAAACGAAGCGCAAATCACATTTCATAGCCGACACGAAAGGAGGAAGTGTAAGCTTTTCCAGTACGAAGTTCAAGTCCCAAGGTGGAGTTGAGCTGTGGATTTGGGGGGGGGGGGGTGTTCAGATGGAGAATCCCTTTCAGAAAGGTTCTGAAGCCTTCCAACTGAGCCACGGATTTACCATCCACTAGCTCACGGTACGCTGACATAGAGGAGATATGGACATTTAAAGAATAGTAGGACAGACCAGAGTCTGGTAAATGAAGGAGGTACTGCATGACTGGTGGGGCAGAGCAAGAGAAGGGGTTCCAGCCCTTAGCGGTCGCCCAAATGGAAAACCATTTCCACTTCATGGCACAAGTGGAACGGGCAGACGGTTTCCTAGCCTCGATGAGGACTTGAGTAACCTTGGAGGAAACCCTGAAGCGTGATATTGCTGTGTCTGCAGGAGCCAGGCATGAAGATGCAGGGTCCTGAACCCCGGGTGTACCAATCGACCCTGGTCCTGGGTCAGGAGGTCGTGAGTCAGTGGAACTGGTGGTTCCCAAGAAAGCTGCTGTAGCAGCGGGAACCAGATCTGTCTCGACCAGAGGAGCAATGAGGATCATTTCTGCCCTCTCCGCCACGAGTTTAAGGAAAACCCTCTGCAGAATGGGAAATGGAGGGAAAGCATACAAGAATTTCCCCGTCCAAGATAGACAATGCATTGCTCCAAACAGCACCTGGCTCTAGAACGAGTGAGCAAAACTTGGGAAGTTTTGTGTTGTATTGGGAGGTGAAGAGGTCACTTTCCGGACGCCCCCAACTTTGGAAGATGGATTCCGCCACTTCCTGATGTAGTTCCCACTCATGAGCTAGTGTCCAAGACCTGCTGAGACTGTCCGCCAGGACATTTAGATGCCTGGAACATGCACAGCCTCAAGGACCAAATGGTGCTGGACTGCCCAATTCCACACCCACGTCGCCTCCCTGCATGCAAAGGGGGCACGACCAGGTTCCTCCTCGTTTGTTGGTATAGCAAACTACTGACATATTGTCCGTTTGGATTAGCAGTGATCCCTTTGGAAGGAGGGTCTGAAAGGCCTGTAACGCGTACAGGACCGCCCTCAAAACTCCAGAACAGTGATGTGGAGAGAAGTCTCCAAGCCGGACCATAGTCCCTGAGCTTGGTGTTCCCAAAGATGAGCTCCCCACCCCATATTCGAGGCATCCATGGTGAGGGTGGCTACCGGTGCAGGGTTCCGAAAGGGAAGCCCAGAGAAAGATTGCGAGAATCCTTCCACCACTGTAAGTCTTTCTGAACTGCTGAGGAGACGAGGACCAGATGGTCCAGGTCGTCCAGAAGCTGATCCCACTGCACCCGCAAGGACCAGTGAGTAATTCTCATGTGGAGTCTTGCAAAGGGAAAGTACAGTTGCGTAAGAACTTGCCCTAACAGTAGATCTTCGAGAGAGGCTCTTGCAGTAAGTAATTACATATAGGACTGATGCTGCCCGGCGTCAGGACCCAAAGGAAAAATTTCTAGCTAGCAGTCTCTAGCAGGGGACCGCCCCCACATCAGGTGACCGATGTCATGCAGCAACAGAATAAAGGGGGGGTCACCCATGCCCACCTTCCAGTTCTTACCCACCAAAGGCCAAAAGGCAAAACAAGAGAGAAGTGGATATGTCCCCTCCTGGAAAAGGAGCTGAAAAAGCTTAGGGGGGGATGGAGGGCGGGAAGGTATTCCCTACTGCAAGAGCCTCTCTCGAAGATCTGTTACAGTAAATTCTTATGTAACTGTACTATCTTGCTCTCGAGAGGGCTCTTGCAGTAGGTAGTAACATACAGGACTCAGTCCCAAGCAGTCTGGAACAAGGAGAAGCAAACGGGAGGAGGAAAGCTACTCAGAAGTAGACCCTCTGGTTGTGAAGGCCTTAGGAAAGGAGGCCTTGCAAAACAGCCAGCCCGAAGCCTGCTCTACGGTGAGAGACAATGTCCAAACTGTAATGTTTCGTAAAGGTGGACAGAAGTACATGTGGCAGCTGCACAAATGTCAGCCGCTGACATTCCTGAAACAAGCCGCAGAGGCAGCGACCCCTCTGGTGGAGTGGCCTCTAACTTGACCAGGCAGGTCAATGTAATTACCTACTGCAAGAGCCCTCTCAAAGTAAGATCAGTAGTTATGGAGGCCACCATCAGGTCCAGAATGTGAATGGACTTCCCGGGCAGGGATGGTCCTGAGGGAAGCCATTTTACAGGCCTGACAGACAAGGGTCTCCATTCTTTCTGGAGGAAGGAAGGCAGGAAGGCTCTGCACTGGACCGTATCCAGGACTGCCCCAATAAACTGAAGTTCCTGGACAGGGATAAGGGATGACTTGGGAACAGTGACCATGATCCCTAGTCTGCTGAAAAAGTCCAGGGTACAGGACAGAGCCTCCAGCAAGGAATCCCTGGATGGGGTTGAAATCAGCCAGTCGTCCAGTAAAGGGAAGACCGCAATGCCCCTGAGGCGTAGGAACGCCACGACCACCACCAGGCACTTAGTGAAAACCCGTGGTACCGAAGACAGGCCAAAGGGGAGCGCCCGGAACTGAAAGTGTAACGCTTGGAAACAAAAACACAGGAATCAGCGGTGGCTGGGGAAAATAGGAATGTGCAGGTAAGCATTCTGCATATCCAGGGAACAGAGCCAGTGGTTCTCCATGAGGAGAGGGAGGAGGCTCTGGAGCATCAGCATTCAAAATTTTTTTATACTCAACAAACTGATTCAGCTGACTTAGGTCGAGTATGGGTCTGAAGTCTTTTTTGGAACCAGGGAAAAAGTGGGAATAAAATTCCTTACCCCTTTGCCCAAAGGGGACGTGCTAGACTGCTTCTTTGAGCAACAGTGAATTTACCTCCTCGCAAACGAGGAGAGCCTGATCCAGAGGATAAGAGGACTTTATGGGTAGAGTTTCTGGAGGAATCTCCAGAAACTCTATGGTGTGTCCGATGGACACTAGTTGCAAGACCCATTCGTTGGAGGTGATCGCCCTCTGCCTCGCGCGCTGGGCGGGCAACCTCCACCCCACCTGCTCCTGTCGCAAGACTGAGGAGGCAGGGGCCGGGAGCCAGGAGTGGCGGACGCTGGGGCTTCCTGAATGCCTCTGATTTTTGGAGGCAGGTGGGTGGCTGTACCTGTGGCCTTTACTTCCCTTGGTGGCGTGCCTCAGCCTTCTTTCTCTGCCTCCAGGTCCTTTTCCGAAAGGGCTGCAGCTGTTGAGAGCCCGATCGGTACATAGACCTGACAGACCTAAGTGCCACACCCTTGCCCTGTAGGTCTGTGATATCTTTGGTGTCCCCATCAAAAAGGACAGAGCCCCTGAAAGGAGCATCCTGATTCGCTGACTGGACTTCATTGGTCAGGCCAGAAAGGCAAAGCCAGGAATGCCGTCTGAGGGCAACGACAGCTACAGAGATACGGGCCACCGAGTCGACAGAGTCGTAAGTGGCGCATAAAGCGTGCCTACAAGAAACCTTGAAGAGGCTGAGATCCTTGGCAAGGTCCTCCTTTAGAAGCGAGAATCCATGGATTGGACTCACGCTTCCAGCCTGGCCAGGGTCGCTTTCTGACGGGACACCATATGGGCCATGTAACAGAGACCTGAGGGCGCACGTCGCTGAATAATACATCTTTTTCCCGAACTGGTCTATCTGCCTCGACTCTTTGTCCAGAGGAGTAGTGCTCATGTGCTTAGGAGCTGAAGAGCAATCATGAGCTGCCGAAATTACCACAAAGTCAGCCTTGGGATGGGCCTTTAAGAATGGAGCATCCTTCGGCGCCCGGTAAATCCTGTCCACCCACTTGGGGACAGCCGGGATAGAATGAGGCATCTGCCAGATGGTAGTGGTGAGGTCTTGATAGGGGGCCATCAAGGAGGAATGGGGGTGGGAGATAGAGACTCAATCTAGGTGTTCAGCGAGCCTCTGTCTTATGGGGTTCTGTTCCTCTGACTCCCAGTCAAAATAGTCCTTCATGGCCCTCAAGAGGTCGGAGAAGGCAGGGTCTTCTGGTGGAAACTTGGGCGAGACCATGCCCTTCGTGTCCTCCGGGACCTCCTCAGAGGAATCTTCCTTCCCCCTCTGAACTGTCAACATCATCATCATCCACCTCCTCGACAGGACAGTGTCTGGTAACTGGAACAAAAATGTCCCAGAGTCTTCCCTGAGACGTGGACCGTGGCTACAGACGAACTGCTCGGAGAAGGGGACCTAGGAGACAGCGGCTGTGGGAGCCTAGTCTCCATGTCCGACACCAACTCCGACCAAGCCCCCTGCCACCAAGACTGTATCAAGGTCTTGAAATCCGGGGTAACCGGAGGAGGGGGGGGAGGTGGAGTAGGTAGAGGCTGGGGGGGGGGAGCAATAGCCGGTAGTGGATAGTAACCCTGGAATCCCGTATAATGGGAATAGGGATTAAATCCAGATTAGAACTGTCCCAGGTGACTCCAGTCCGGAGTGGGCCCCCCCCCCACCTCGGGGAAATGGTCCCCAAGATACCACAATGGGTAATGTGGGACAGTTCGGGGTCGGGCATAAGACCCCGTCATCAGATCAGGCATCGGGGGAACCCATGTCGGACCCGCCATCGTATAAACAGGTTGAGAGTCTGGCTTCGGGACAGCCCACGTCAGGGGACCGATGTTGGAACCGCACCCACCTAAACCGAAGGGATCCGTGTCGGAACCCGGCAGCTATGGGGCCAAAGGCAAAGGCCGATCAGCCGGTCCCAGCTGCGGGACTGTCGTGGGGATAACCAGCATCTGAGGAGGTGCCGGAAGCCGTCCGGAAAGCAGAGGAGGGGCCTCCACAGTGAAGCCTGTGGGCCAAGGAGGAGCCTCTTGCTTGACCCCAGAAGGGGAATGCAGAGCCAGGACATCGACAGGATCGATGGGCTCTCTGCTGCCTTCGCCGGACGTATCCACTGAAGAAATGGAGGGCACGAGCGAAGCAGGAGGAGGAGGGTTTTCTCCCTCTGGTCCCGCCGGGTGAGGCCACGACGGGGGAACCGAGCCAGTGCAGTCAGAGATGACCGACTTAGCGGGTGCAGTTGGGCGGTCAGGGAAGGAGCCCTCGGGCGAATGCCCCCAGCCAGGGGAGCAGACTTACCGTCGGCCGCGCGGTCCCCGGAGGAGCCGGGAGCAGTCTTAACAGCCTGGGTGGCGCGGTCTTCAGAGAAGCAGATGTCCGACTTGTCTGCCAAAGTTTTGTCAGACTTACCATCTGGTTTTCTGGGCGGTAGCCGGGCCTTGTTCGACGAGGGCCTGGCATCATCCTCGGAGCGAGCCCGCTCCCTAGACTTCTCCTTGTGCTTTATTTGAGGGAGAAGATTTCTCAGATGAATCCCAGAGACTATCCATTTTCTTTTCTAAAGAAGTCAAGCGGGCTTTTAGTAAGCGAGCCTCCAAAGCCTGCTGGCTCCTCTTTTGTGCGGCCTGGTTAAAAGATCGACACTCAGGGTAGGAGGAGACTGGATAGTCCGGGCCTAAACAGAGAATGGACTGGGAATGACCATCTTTGTGTGGGATCTGTGTGCCACAGGATGAGCACTTCTTGGGTGAAGACATAAGAAAGAACACGAATTGAAGGAAAAAATAGCAGCAAGGGATAAACCGACGCAATGAACTTTCTCGATCACTAACTGGAAATCTGCAATATGACTGACACGAGGCGACAGCAGGAAAGAACTAGAGGATTAGCGTGGGGACCGCCCACTATATACAGTCACGCTGACGTCAGTCACATGACGTCAGGTGGGCAGTCCCCCGTCAGGTATGGCTAGAAAAGTCTGCAGTGCGGCCCGCCACCTGGTGGCGCCAGTCCTACATGTAATGACCTACTGAAGGAACCCTCTGTAAGTAAGATCTTGGTATCAGCACTGCAGCTCCTTCCCGAGTCCCAGAGGGCTAGAGAGGAGTGCCACGGCCCCTCGCCCCGTCCCCTCAACCCTGCTGATTCAGAGGAAGACCTCTTCCTTGGACCCTCCCCAAATCCACAGGCTCCCTGAGGATAGTCGTAGTGAAGGGGGATCTGGTCCCAGCCTGGGGGACCATGGCACAGCAGACCCTCCCCAAATCCCAGCCCACCATATCCGTAGAGGACGAGCCGCTGACCCTCATCACCACCACTCCCGTGGTCATCAGCCCAGGGGCCAGTGCGGCTGCAGTCTCCGGAGCCGGGGCCACCAGGGAAGTGCAAGGGTCCTGGGCCCCGGAGAACCCACTGACTCCAGGGAGTCATGTTGCCAGTCCGGGCCAGCCTCCAGATCATCCAGCTCCGGAGAGGAGGAGATCCAAAACAGTTCAAGACTGCTGACCCTGGGGGCTCTCCCACCTATGGCGCAGTGGGTCAGCCCAGAAACCTTCGCGGCACCGCTCTGATTACTGGAACCTCAAACGGCTCCAGGATCCAGGGCAGCACCGGCGGGTAGTGCAGAGGAACGCCCAGCGACTGTGGGCCCCAACAGGAGAGCCTGCACCTCCGAACAGGTGACTGCCAGGGCGGTGCTTCCGAGCCAGCCTCAGGTGGAGCCAGACCAGTCCTCCGGCACCGCGGTAAAGACCTTCTCCATGGCAAGGCCAGAAGCAGGAAAAAGCCCTCTCCTCACCAGATCGTGTAGGCCCAGGAGGGGACTCTGAGGAAAGGTAAAGAGTCCTACACTTGGACCGAGAGTGACACCACCACCCCGAAAGTCACCAGAGCCCTGTCGATCTTCAACGCACGGTGCTCAAGAACGAGACGGTCCATCAAGAAGCAGGTGTCGCAGTGATCTATGTCATGCTGGGGTCCAAGGCAGGACAGGCAGACACCATGCTAGTCCGTAACATAAATTTGCCAGCCGCTGGGACACAGATGCAACAGAGGCCTGCACGATTTTGACAAACGCTTCTTGTCCCCCAAACCTGGCAAGATGTAATGGTAACTCAAAAATTTAAATAGAAAAGACTCAATGCCATTAAAGGAAGAAAAGTAAAAGTGTTACCGGGAATCTTCAGTAATGCTGCAGAATGGTGGACAGCGGAACCGAGACAGATTACTCAAGGCGGCGTCAACAGCAGCTCTGAGGCATCAAAAAATAGCTCAGAGGAGCGACTCTGAGGCATCAAACACATCTCCAAATGACTAGGCTGCAATGGCGTACCACAAAAATTGCTCAGCTGCAGGCGAGGTGCTGTCTTGATAGCTGGAGAAGCAGAACTGAGGTGGAGGAGGAGCCAATGGCCATTTCTGGCCAACCCGCGAGCGCCACGCAGCGAGTTGGCCTTGTGGGTGGCGCCGGCTCCTCCACCAAGCAAAACAAAAAAAGGATCTTGCAGGGTGTTCGTCTCCAGCCAATCACCCACCAATGATGAATGGATAAGATTGACACAGGGAAGATCAGGGCACTTCATCTCCTTGGACCAGTGTAAAGCTTTTGACAAAGTTAATCATTCTTATTTAGTCTAGGTTTTAAAACATTATGGTATAGCGGATCGGTTTGTACAAAGGGTATAATACTTATGTGTCAGCATCAGTGGTGCACTTTATTTTAGGGAAGGGAGGCAAAACTACTCCTGTAAAGGTGGGAGTATAAAGGGGTTGTCAGTTACGCCCGCAACTATGTTATCTCTAGATCCATTTCTGAGGCATACTATACAAAAGGATACACTACTTGGAATCCCATTTCCACTAACCTCTGGAGTTTTGAAAACTAGCTCATGCTGACGATTTGCATTCTTGAAACATGAAAATAGTGTACAGTCAGTGCTTGCAGTAATGGACAGGTATTCCCAGATCTCGGAAGCACAGCGGAATATGAACAAAAGTGCAGGCACAGAGTTAGGAGTACAATAATTGAGCCCAAAACTCATGGCAGGGATAACAGTTCTGGATGAACCAATTAAAATTCTGGGTATACAATTTGCAGTAGGGGATATGGCTTCACGTGCTGTAACTGGATAATGGCTTTAAAGAAATGTTAAAGTGTCTCGGTGGAAATTATCAAAACATAAGAGTCCTCATTTTAAAACAGTTTATTATTCCACAATTAGTGTACACTGACTGGGTGTACTCACCACCATTTGCGTTGGAGACTAGGGTGTTGAGCATTCTCTCAGATGTTCTGGGGCAGTCTGTTAAACTCAGTTCAAAGAGAATATACATATTTGCCTAAGAATACAGGAGGCGTAAGAATGACTAATCCCACTGTGTTTTTCAATACAATGTTTTGGATGGGTACATTGAACTTTGCTCTGCACCAAGACTGGTCCTTAGAACAGGAATTGGTACAGGGTATTCTAAGGGATTTCCTGACACTTTTGGCATGAAGAACCACTAAAAACGTCACTGAAATTGAACCTTCCAGATTATATACGACTGACTGAAAAAAAATTATATATCTGGAAAATTAAATCATAACTGTTTGCTAATTCAAGAAAGCAATTATATGATATGATACGGTATGGTATTATATACAACAGATCCACAGAAACCAGATTTTAAATTCTGTGCACCAGAGAAAAGATCTTTGGCTGTTAAGCAATTAGTAGATCCCAGAGTGCCGCTGAGAATGTGGGATATTTTATGGTTATACACATATGGGAGGTTAAATGTGAGAGGAAATCTGAAACTAATCGACAGAAGAAAGAATTTGTCCTTACTGTGAATGTCAGGCACAAGAAGAAGCTATGATATAGTTTTGCCTTAGAATGTGCTAACCATCTGTGGCACTTTATTGCCACTAGATGGAATCTTTTTCATGGTTAAAAAGTCTCACTTATGAGCAAACTGGGGTTAGGGGATTTTTCAGGTAATTTATGGAAATGTAACAGAAGTATACTGATAGTGTTTCTCACCTGCATAAAATTTTACTTGTGGCTGGTAAGATGTAGATTAGTAACGCAGCAACAAAGACTGTCTTGTATATCTGTAAGGAACCTCTGTGAATCAGAATTTAGAGACGTTTATGAAAAAGATATACAATATCATTCTATATAAAAGATGCAAGAAACGTGGAGAGGATTTCACTTTAAGATGAAACTTTTAGGTATAAGTTTTACTATACGGTATAGTGATAGGGAAGAATAAAGACGGGGGGTTCTCTTGGGCATAAGCTATGGACGTGTATGTGCTTTATTTTCAAGACCTACCATTTGTGAGGTTATGTGTAAGTACTCATCGGCTATTTACTAAGGTTGTGATGTTTACAGAATTGTAACTGCAGTATTTTCCTAATAAAATTCCTCTTCTCTTTTCAAGAAGTGCCATGGGATCTTTAACATACACCTGTACAACCACCAGAACAGGTAGAGAAGACCTCGGTTTACCATCTTATACAAAAGACGGCACCTCAGGAGTGCAGCATCCCCCTCCTCATGCCGCACTATCATTTTCAGTATTGGGATTCAACCCAAGTTCCTCGTGTGGGGATGGAACCCACAGCCTTCCGATCTTCCAGCCTCAAAGGTGAGTGTGCAACCTGCTTAACCACTGATACTTGACCCGAGTGTACCACAGCCAAGGATTTATGCTCCTTGCTACAATTCCTTGCAGACTCCGCTTTAAACTGGTCTTCAGGGGAAGCGGTTTCTGTGGACATTTTTGCAAAGATGTTATATCTGTTTAATACGGGAACCTTCTTTAGTGTTAGACAGAGAGGCTGGAGCAGTTAACTGTCCTTTTGTTGGGCTCTTATTATATGTACAAAATATTTTGCATAGATCACAGTTTAATAAGTTGCCATCAGGAATTAAACACTAGAAGCACACACTGTGTCTAAGCAGTGGTCTCACTTTTCGCACTTTTTGAAAACTATGGGCCCAGTTTTCCTTTTAGGTTGTTTCAATTCTGACTCAGACATGAGGCGAGAAATTGGCACCACAATAAACACCAACCTCAGTCAAGAGATGGTTCTGAATGTCAACCAGTTATGTGCTTTTTTTTTTTTTTTTTTTTAATTCCAACAGTTTTTGAGCTAAAATAACCAGCCTTGAGTGCTGAAAAATTTACCAGAAGCACTTTATAAGTCAATAGCCTAGCAGTTCCATTTAATGGTTCAGCTTTAACAACTTCAAACTGTAAATTCCACCACAGATCAGAGTGTAATTTGAGGCTTAAGCCATGGTTCTCAGAACCATTCAGGAATCAGGTATAAAGACTACAAAATACTCTCTTGAAACACAATTGCGAAGCAAGAGCATAAATGAATAAAAAGCTTTAAACCTTTGTAAAATATTAAAATCTTAGGTGTTGAACGGTAGGAGCACTGTCTGAGGCAAGTACACTTTTCAGCAGAAACTCAAGATCTGCCTTTGAAAAGCTGAGGCACTCGAGACCACCCCAGGGAGAGGATATTTGAAAAAAACGTTAAGTTCCGGAGCATCATACACCAGCAGGAAAAGATCTGTCAGTCAGATGGTTGGTTAGTTAGTTAAACTGAGTGAGGTGCTCTGATCCAAAGGACCGTCTTCAAGCACAATCCAGGCCATGAAGATGGCACAGTAACATGGTACAAAGGAACTGGAGCAAACAGGTAAAGTAAATACAAGTAGTTATAGTACACAGGTGAATACGTTGGGTAATACTATAACATGGGTACCAAAAATACTGTCTTCTGATTCGTCCAAACAGGTCATTTGACCACTGATTAAGCCCAGATATCCCACAGCTGCATGTTCACAAGGCTTTATTTTTCCATTTCTTTAGGTAAAATCCTAACACAACATTGCCCATGTTATAAGACAATTAACCCATGACAAGGTATGGGTTTACTGACCGTTAATCCACGCTTGGGTGGCTGAAGTCACTATGCTTCTCCCCGCGACTCCAACCACCCCCCGGGAGTAGATTAATGCTCACTAAACCCATACCCTGTCATGGGTTAATCCCTTCATAAACAATGAAGTAGTGTTCTGCAAGATTCAGCATAAAGTGAACACAGTACAAACATGTCAAATTGAGTAAAACTACACAGGTGCAGCAGTTCTGTGCAAAAATTGTGTAGAAGGTGAACACAGCACAAAGAACTGCACAGAGGTACAATGGCAGCACACTGCCCACATCAAACAATCTAGTAGAAGCAGTGTGAAGATACCCCAATAAACTACGACAACAATTTCCAGAGCTAATTTGGGCCACCTGGCTTCCTTTGTGTAGGGTCCGACAGTCAACGCTAATAAGGTGACTGTTGCTGTAATAGAAGTCTTGAAGTGGGATCTGAACAGAGGGGGTTAGGCCAGAGTCCGCAGGACAGCAGATATGCTATTCCACAGATTAGGTGCAGCTGAAGAGAAAGCCTCCAGGCCCATGCTTGTGGTGCCCTGTGGGCACTCTAACATGAGGCTAGAGGCATTCCAGAGGCCTTGACAACAGGGCTTTGGCTTGAATAGGGTAGAGAGAGAGAGAGAGAGAGCTGGCATCTCACTTGCGTAAGTCCGACAGGGTAGTCCATATTCATGTAATTAGAGGTGCAGGCCGTTTAATGTGCTAAGCAGATGAAAACACTGTTAGTGCTAAACAACCTAGGCAATCCCCTGTATGCCTCCAGACCCTCCCAGAAAGGGGAGCCTGTAGTAAAGTTTACTAGTAAGCTGAGGTAGCAGGGTACACTCAGTTGGATTTCAAGGTACTGAATTTTGATGGTGTGATACGTAATACAACGGTTATCGGGAATGCCTCAATATTAAAAAAGTAGTCATTTTCACGCAAAAAAGTTGTGCTCTTGTCTTGGGAAGAGTTGATGAAGAAATGACAATTCTTATACACATCCCTAAAATTAGCTTGAACGGACTAAAACTCACAGTATACCATGAACCACGGTTATCACGGTATCAGAAATTGCCAAAGGTATCAAAACCATAAAAATCAGCTAGATAAGGACTTACCTTAACAGTAGATCTTCAAGGGAATCTCATCAGGTCACACCTATGGAACATAAGCAATCGGGCTCGAGGACTACATGGAAACTTTTCTAAGCAGCACCATTAAGGACCAACGTCACCGTTCCTTACATGAGTGTTGGTGGTCCGACCCTCAGTTCTCTGCCGGAAAACGTGCTCGGAGGATCTCCCCCATAAGGAACCGAGAGAAGAACTATGAGTCTGCCTCTTAGGAAAAGCAGAAAGCAGCAGAAAAGCCCAAAGAAAAAGGCAAGACCTCCACAATCTTGAGAGGGAGTAAGTGTAGAGGACCGCTCTGCAGGCGGCTATGGGGGGTTGGGGTGGGGGGCAGGAGCGAGACTGGAGCTCTGCCAGACAGGCGAGGCAGATGATAGCAGAAGGGCACAAAAGTGGGAGGAGGCCACCCTAGAAAGCACCAAGGGAAAAGCGAGCTCAGAGGGTCACCTTCCCGGGACCAGGAAGAGAGTACAAGGTGCCAGCCTGCCTGGGGAGAGCACAGAGGCCAGGGCCCAGACCCCACCCCCCAAACAGTCTGTCCTGGAAAAGAAAACAGGAACTAAAGAGCCCAGTGTCCACGGGGGACAGAGGGCAGGTTGGCATGACCTGATGAAAAGATTCCCTTGAAGATCTACTATACAGTAAGTTATGTAATTGTTCTATCTTCTTTGTGGATGTCACTTTTATCAGGTCATACCTATAGAACGAGTGCCAAGCAGTTAGAGAGAGACAGTCTGGGTAGCTGGAGGCTATAAGTCTAAGACAGGAGGCTTTGGAGCACAGCCAGGCCGAAGCTTGCTCATCTTCTTGAGGCAATACCCAGACTGTAATGCTTAGTGAAGGCGCGAACAGTAGTCCAGGATGCAGTAGCACAGACCTCTGCAGCTGAAACATTCCTGAAACAAGCAACTGTAGTGGCCATGCCTCTGGTTGAAGTACCACAAAACCCTGAGAAGTTCCTTCCCATACCTCCTATAATAAAAAATATGATACAGTCAGTCAACCATTTGGACAGACATCATTTCTACACTAGTACGCCCTCTTTCCAAGGGGTGAAAGAAGCAAACAGATGGGAGGACTTCCTGCAGTCCTGCGTACGGTGTGTATAGTAACGTAGAATTCTATGTACATCTAAGGTGTGGAGCAATGCTTCCCCTGGGATTGGCATGCACAGGATAATCAACAGGGAGGTGGATGGTTTGATTTAAGGTAAACTCTGAGCTTCTGGTTCTGGCACGGCTCCGACTAGCAGCTAAACGAGCCACTCTGAGCTGATCTAACAAATCCTCTCAAATAAACCATAATTAATGCTACTTGCCTGAAAATGTCATCCACAGGATTACAGAGAGATAGAGAGACATAAAATAAGTCTCAACAAGAGGAGAAAGGGAATCCTGGGATGGCTCTCAGACACGTGGTCCCAGTTCCTCTCGCCACAATAGTGCAAGCCAGGCCTACGACGCCGATGAGGAGAAAGATCAGCTCTCTAGATCACGGTTTGAATCCTTGATGAAAGAACTGAAGGACATGAGAGCAGAAAATAAATCTGAATTTAAGCAATGTAACCAGAAGCTCTCCCTGGTTGAGGACCGTATTCAAGAGGCAGGAGACTGAATCTCAAACACAGAAGATGGCCTCCAACACCTTGGAGGGACAGTCACTGCTCTCTGTATGCACACCGTAGCCACTGAACAGAAATGTTTAGACCTGGAGAGCAGATCAAAGAGGGACAACCTTAGCCTGTATGGTCTGAGAGAGGGTGCATAGGAGGGCGATATGGCTGGCTTTATATCCGATATGCTGAGATATGTATTAAATCTACCACAAGGATATAAGTTAAAAATAGAGAGAGCTCATCATGCCCTCATCCCTAAACCAAGAGACCAGACATCCAGACACATTCAGTTATCAAATTTCACAGCTTTAGAACAAAGGAGGATATTCTTAAGACAGCCTGGCAACAAAGGGAAGTAACATACTTAGACTCGAGGCTCTTTGACCAAGACTAATCTTCAGACATTCAAAAGCAGTGACAAGAATACACCGCCTGATTAAAGTACTTCGAGCTCAAAACTTGCAAATCCAGACTCCATATCCGGCACGGCTTCACGTTTTTTAGAAGGAGGGCCCTGAGATCTACAGCACCCCACAAGCGGCTAGGGAGGCCACGACTAAAGGAGACCTGAAGTTCCAGAGCTGCCCACACCCACAGGTCAGAACGCAGAGAACAAGATCGAGAATGGCAGACAGTCCCTGCCAAAAGAAACAGACCTCGCCCCAAAACATGAGCTCCAACAAAATAAAATACCTCCAGGATCTGCTTAAGAAGCTACCCGAATCTCCAAGCAAGACCCGCTTCAGAACGAAGGTTGATAGGTTTTGCACCAGAAACTGATCCTTGGTCATGCCACTGAGAGTAACTGGGGCCTTGAGCAGGGATCGACAAATTTCAAAATGGCATGCTAGTCCCGGACAACTGGTCTGGTCAAAAATGGTAGTCCCAGAGTTCCGAGTGGTAATCCAGTACGCTTATATGAAAATTTTAACCAAACTTATGTAGAAATAAATTAACATGGTGTGTCTGGGGTTGTACTGTTGTATTAGAATGGATGTAGATATAGAAGAACTGTGTAAAATCGGGAAAAACAATATTGAGTGACTCTCCATCCAACTCCTTTCTTTTCTGAATGTTAATATCGCAGGTCCAGGGTGGGACCGGTGTACCGTGTTGTAGGGGTACCGTACCCCGTACCAGATTTTGGGATGCCAAAAAGAGGACACCATGTTCCCCGATGAGCCCTGGTGCCAGACCCTGAGTAAACAGGTTTAAAGTCTCCACTTCCTTCACAGCTCATATACAAGGGGAGGTCCTAGGTAGGAGAAGAGAGAGTAAAAAAATTATGAAAGTAATAATAATACAACAGGATATTGAATTGAAGGTACATGAAGAATATTTGGCAGCTAGAAAAGAGGACATGTGCTCGTAAAAGGACATCTGGTGGTGACCCTAACTAACCATGTGTGCAGGCTGAAGTCTGTTTCAGAAGAGACTGGATAATTGTTTAAGAATTAGTGAAATGAAGCCAAGTCCATAAATCAACAAGCCATTCTGTGAATATAGCAAGACTGTCATCAAGGGGTAGACTGACTAGAGATTGGGAGGACAGGAAGATGATGATGGAGCACTACTAGGACTACTTGCATCGGATCATCATCACTCATCAGGAGAAGAAACGGAAGCAGCAGCGGCACAGCCAGCAGTAGATGTAGCAGCAGTAACAGTAGCATGCCCATGAACATGTCTAGTTCCTGGACCACAGAGCAGCCAGTGGTTAACTGCAGGATCAGGATTAAATTCATGCAGTTCAGGACCTTCTACCGCTAACTGCAAGAGAGACTGTAGTGTGTCATCAGAAAGCCATGTCCATATTTTTGTTTTGATAAGGTTCTGAATAGAAAAAACTCTTTCACACTTAGCAGTTGAGACACTCATAGCTAATAGTATTTCGACTAAGTCAAGAATAAAGTGCCCAATCTGTGGTGGTTTTTCTTCTAGTAATTTTTCGTAGACCTGCAAATACAGCTTGTCAGCTGAAGATTTAAGCAGCATTTTAAATGCAGCATACTCAGACTTTATATGTTCTTGCTGCTCTTCCGTGAAAAAAATCAAAGTATTCAACCAGGTTTGCCAGTTCACAGGTCCCAAACACCGCTAGCTGGTCTCTCAGCAGATCAAACTGCTTGAAATCTAAACAGCTGAACCATTTGAGAGGCACCTCTGAGAAATTTTTAAACCTCTCGTCTATGTACGTTATCGTTGCATCTATTAAATTCTGCAATTGTGTTATCTCTTACAAAACTGACTTCTGGGCAGTTGCCTCTGAATGGGAAAGGAATAGTCCTCTCCTCCTCCTCCCCTCTCCTCTTTGACACAACATACTCCATCCATTTCTGTTCAGGTTTGTAATGGCGAAGCAAAATTGCCATGTACTTCCCTGGTGATGTTTTCAGCTCCGTAAGCTGGAATAGGCAGGTCTCATCAAGTTGTGGAACTTCCAGTATTACTATGTCATCTCTTTGAAACTGGAGTGACAGGTTTTTTAGTATTGGAAGGAAGTCTTGTAGTATATATAGGGATTTTACAAACTGTACTTCCTTTAAGAGGGCCTTTGTTCTAGAACCTTCATCACCAGCAGCAGAAGATGCATGTTCTAGGTGCTGAGCGACACTGGGTAGGTTAGCCTGAACTGCATAAACTGACCGTGACCTACTGGCAAGCCATCTCACTTGTTTTATAGCACTAAAGTGAGCAAGATCAGTATCCATGACATTAGCAATTTCTTTTAGTTCTCTCATTTTTTGGGGACTATAATGATAAAACTTAAATATTCCCTTGAGAGTACTTTCAAGCTTTGACACAAATGTATTGGTTTTTTTTTTACCACATCAAGAACTGCCAGCTCTAACTTATGGGCAACACAGTGCATCGCAATTATTTGAGGACAGTGTTCCCACAACTTTGCTACGGTTCCTCCTCTTTCGCCCATCATGACACTGGCCCCATCAAAATTTGCTGAAACAAGGAATGGCCCTGGATTGTAAACATTTTGTAGGTTACTTAAGAGGAAGATTTACTGACTCAAGTGCAGTCGTTATTGCGTGAAATACACCTTCTGCATGTGCATGTTCCAGTGGCACAGCTTGGATAAGCACTGTACGCACCTGTTTTGAGTTTGGGTCAACAAACCATATGAAAACATTTTCCCACTCAGTTATACTAGAATCTGTACTACCGTCAGCAAGAACTGTCACATATTTAACATCAGTAAGAGTCTGCATCTGGGTTTGGGATATAACTGCTGATATAGCACCACAGAAGTCCCTGGCTCGTTTATCATTAGAACCAATCGTTATCCCATTTCTTTCTTGCAGTTCACAAAGCCAGTCCATGTCCTAGAAAGGGCGCAGGTTTTTGGCAATGGAATATGCTGTGTTGAACAGGCGTTGCATCTTGACCTTAGTGCCCTGATCCAACTGCGTAAATGCTTGATACAGTGGGGACTCTGTGATATCAAAATGTACCACACGCTGACCACTGTGTGCAATATGTTAATTCATACACGGCAAATGTGGATTGGACTGGTCATGAGCACGTAGTGACTCAATTCGAAAATTATTTGAGCCAGTGGCAAAAACATTAGGTTTCTTTGAAAAGGCTGGTACTGCAATGGTTGGATATTTTTCACACACAGTGCACTACATCAGTTCTTTTTTTTCATCATATCTCAGCCAGTTATAAATGGTTAACCAATGCCTTTGAAACAATCTGGCCTTTTCTCCTGATCGTATTTCTTATCTTTATTTGGCCTCTCTGGCCTCTCATCCTGCTCATGGAGCACTAAAGTACGTTTTTAAGGGAGTGGATGTAAACTTTCAGTTAAGCCTTCACTGCTTAATTCAACACACTGATTATCAGCAGTTATATCTCCTGACACAGATATAGGCTCATTGTCATAGTTATTACTCTTATCTGCACTAGACACACTGACAGAGGTGGACTGTGTTTCTGTTTCAGGTGATGTATTGCTGCTGATGGAGTCTGCTGTTACTCGTGAGGCTACTGACCAGAGAAAAAAATAGTCTGCTGTTTACTACTCTTACTCCTGTTCTGCATATTGTGGCACTTGTTTTCTTCCCCCAATGATAATAAAATATATTTTATTAATTACGTGTGTCTGTGTGAGCTTCTTTGGGTGGACTGGGTGGCTGGCAGACAGTGATGACACTGGGCAGGGGCCAGAAGGATGAGGTGCTTATTTGCCTAGCCTTTTCAACAAATAAAGGCAATGGATCTTTATTTACAAATGTCTGAAACTTTCAGAGTTATGATTATTGTGCAGACTAAGGCAAGTCACTTATCCAATTTGGCAGGGCAGGCAGTGGCACACAACACTCAAGTCGTCACTGGACAAAGGCAGTGGAAGAAGCTGGAAGGGAATGGGTCTATACTAATAGGAAAAGCCCAGATTACACAGGGTCGGACTCGGACCTGGTCCTGTTACTAGTAATAACATGGACATGCACACAGCATGTAGATAACTCCCTAAGGCAGGCTGTGCCTATTGATTTTAGTTTCGTTTTTTTATAATAATTCACTAGTTGACTGACTCACACAGTTTAGGGCAGCTACAAATACAAACTAAGGTCAAGTTCAACTTCAGATGTAGTAGAATACTCTTTTACAACAATTAGTGCAGTTTTGTAAGTACTGCTCTACTTCTTCACCAGCTACTGTGCAGTTATTACAGTTTTTACTTTTTTATTTATTTGGGCAACTACTTAGCAAGTCCTGTCCTCCCCTTCCCTTATTAGCAGGCTCACCTCACCACTGACTCCACAGCCTGGCCCTCAAGAAGAATTTAGCACCAGACAGGAGCAAACCCAGTCAAACAGACTGTGTGCAGACTGCAGAGCAAAGTAAAAAAAAAAGTTGCTGCAGTTAAGTACAAAGGAGCTGCCTTCTCTACTCCATGAACTTCTTCTACCACCTTACAATCAATGCACTGTGTTAATGTTTCCTTGGATCATACACTGCACTGCAGCACACACTTCCTGTTTATTTTAGGTACTGTATACCCCTCCTGATTTCCTCTCAATAATTAATGCTCCTTGTGTGGTCCCTTCTTAGGTCCACCCTTCAATTAAGTTGTGTTAAATACTGGAACAAATGCACAGCACAGTGGCACACTTGTTTTTTTGTGGCTTCTAAGTTCTGAACACTCCAACAATAACAGCTGAAACTAAATAAGGCTGGAGTGGTTTCTACAGCATTCTCCCTCTCCTCTCAGGCTCTCCAGTCTCTATTTTTTTGTTTCTGTGGGCAACAGCATGAGCTAACAAATAGCTTCCCCAATCCCCAACCACTCCCCCCGCCACAGCGTGCCCACCGACCTGCGACCTCACACCAAGCAATCTCCCTCACTAACTCAAACTCTCCCCGAGTCCCTGGCTTTTTATTTTAAACCAAACGCGGAGTGGTTAAAACAGGCCAAGTACAGGTACTACAGTGCACACTGCACTTCAAGTCTCCTCTCCAGTCTCCACAATAAAAACAACGACTCGTTAGTTAACTGCTCTCTGGGAACAGCACGCACGTCCTTTCTCTGTGAAAATGAGAAAGAGAGTGTGTGTGTCCCCAGATCGCTCCCGCCAAGTCTACGTGGGAGCCAAACTTGGCCAATGTGTGTCTTACCCTTCCGTGAGCCTCCCTTCCATTTGCTGCCACACATGCCAGTCTCTCGGCTCCTCCTCTGTGTTCAGTCTTTGCTGCTCCTGTCCTGGCACCAACGGCACTGCTCGCCTCGTCATGCGCTGATTGCACTCCCGAGCCTCCTGTACTGTTTCTACGCCCCGCTCATAGCATCGAGAGTGCTGTAGAGGTCACATGACCCAGAGTACTCCCTCCCGATATCGTATGAATGCTGCTGGGCATCCAGTGGCAAAAGGTATTGCAGGCAAATTAGGCAATTTTTTTTTTTTTTTTTTTAATGCTTGTCCACAGACAACTGGCTATTTGATACAGTGCTTGCCCCTGGCTGGAAAGTAATAGCCCGGGACATCGGGCTATCGTATTTGTCGAACCCTGGCCTTGGCCCCCAAGATAACTCTTGGATGTTTCACCTTCTCCTCCACGATTTAACACAGCAAGACATGGTGTTGTGGCAATGTACAAGCGCGGACATCAGAAGTAAAAGTACTGTTTCTAAAGTTCTTGATCATTGTCCACGCAGTGTATCTGCCACAAGAAGATGGCCAATCTATTTTCAGATCTAAAGGCCTTCTGCATGTAGTACCGAGATGACAATATCTAGGCAATGATACCAGAAGGGAAAGAACTAACTTTCAAGTACACAGACATTTTCTGCGCTGTTCCTCTGTCACAAAGAGATGATTAATTTTTAGGACCTTAAGGCCTTTTGCTTTTGGGGTCATATACGGCTCCACAGATACAAGGGATGGGGACGGTGCCAACAAGCTAGAGGGTAAAGCAGGAGGGGGAGTTTCGCTCACTTAAGGGGGGAAACCCGCTCTCAGAGTATTCAGGGACCCTCTCTGACTCAGTTTTGACCATACTAAGGGTTCCAATTCCAACATAGGGTAGGGCCATGTGGTCGGTGGGGGTTTCCTGTCACCCCTCCTCGGCACTGAACAAGGAGGAGTTTGGATTGGCAAAACACAGGCCCTATAGGGGAAGCCCGGATGACTCACAGCAAGGGACAGAAGTAGGAGGGAGAGACGTATGAAGCTCCAGCCATTGGCTCTCCATGGGTGGCTATAGCATGTTCCTGGGCCCCCTCATATTAAGAAAGGGAAAATAACCAAACCAAATAAAATATTTCTCTCCTCGGGATGACTAGGAAGGGGGACAGTACCGGAGAATGTATTAATTATGAACAGGAAATGATGAACCAATCAAGACAGAAAGGGCACAGTATGTCTGAGGGTGCCAAACCCCCTGTCTTGATAGATAATCTTCCCTCTCCCTGCTATATAGACATCCAGTGAAAGAAAATTTGTTCTGATATATTTAAGCAGACTGGGCTTATAGGCATTTTGTTCCTTAAGCCAGTATGATATACGGTCCAATATTATTCTGACCCAGGAACAGGTCCTCCCGATCAGAAGGAATGTTATCCTGTTCTGCCCACCTGCAATATCAATAAGGTCGGTGCAGAGGTCACTTCTAATAGTAGACCTCCTACCTTGGAAGCTTATCCACAAATTTTGGTTTTCTGCCCTGTTGGCACCTTCTAGTTTGCTTTACTTAATGTCAGTTAATCTATGTTGCTCTTTTCCTAGGGTGTTAAGATATTCATCAGCTAAGACAAGGAAGAGATGTTATATAAAAAAAAAAAAAGCCTGCTGTATTTGGGGTTTACGCTGTGAAGGGGTCTGGGGACTACTCAGCTATATCTGATGTGTGAGTGTTTAAATGAGTTACACATTTTGTACACATAATGCAGGGTTTGCTGAATCCAGTAGTCCGTTGTACCGGGCTATAAATTTTGTCGTGCAGACAAGCATTTTTGCAGCACCAAGTTGTCCCATGGACAGCCACCTCGGTGCTGCCAAGGTAGTTTTTTTTTTTTTTTTGCCTTGCAACGCAGGCCCTGTCCCAACAACTAGGTGCCGTCCGGCATGCCGCATCAGCTCTGCTGCTTCATCACAGGCTGGCTGGCAATCACATGGTGGTGAGAACACATTGAGGCAGCATCATTTGGGATCCGGAGGAGAACCGCCGTTCATGTAATGAGCCTGAACAGGAGCGAGCGTGGCAGTTGGATGTATAGAATGAAGGACCCTCCCCACCCATTGCAGCACCACATCTTCAACAGGACTGACAGGTACTAGGAGACTGTCAGTCCTATGCAACTAGCCACAGCAGTGGTGAGGGGTGGAAGGAGGACAGACACTGGTACTGTGAAGAAGCACCATTTTGCTCTTCAGGTGGGCAGCGGACAGTCATTCCTTTCACTGCGAATGAGAAACCTTGGGGCAGAGTACCATTAGGATGCCAAGAAAGTGGCAGCAAAGAAAAAAAAAACATTTAAACCAGAGGATGAGTTGTCTCTCAAATAGTTCCACTCCCACTGGATGGAGGTCCGTTGGTACTGTAGGCGGAAAGGGGTAGCAAACAGTTTCAGGAGGTGAAGGCTGCCGGGCTTTGGGGGTTAGGATGAAAACCAGTAAAATACCTATGTGTCCCCATTGTCAGTTGGCGGAAGGCAGTTACAAAGACAAATAGTTATTTTACTGTTTTGCCCCAAACAGCTGTATATTTTTTTGGGGGGGGGACTATCAGATGGGCCTCAAGCTGCAAAGTCACCACTTTCTCCATCACCTTCCCCAAGAATGGAAGACTGGAGACAGAACAGTAATTCGCTACAATGTCAGTGTCGAGTGACTGTATCCTCAGAAGTGGCTTCAAGGCAATGGAAAAAAGCCCTTCTGAAAGCGAACATGGGACAATCTCGGGCAACAACGGACCAACAGACTCAACACATCCCACTAGGAGACTAGTCGGGCCCTGGCCCAGTTCACAAAAAGTGGGTTGCAACTTCAAGATAACCTCAATGATCTCAGCCACACCCACTGGCCAAAACTCATCCCAAACAATAGGAGTGCTTCTGTGCGTACAAGGTCCCACACTGCAGGGCTGACCCTGTCCCACTAGAGGGATCCCAGCCCGACTGGAGAACACCCTGTCAGAAAAGAACTGAGCGAACTCCTCGCACTGTGCAACTAAAGCTGCTCTTTTCGGCTGTAGACAGGCTGGATGAAGTAGACTCAACAGTACAAAAGAGCAAAGCCGGCCTGTTCCTTCCTGCAGCAATCTCCCTGGACAGGAACTCTACCTTCTTACAGTTGAGTGCCCTTTGATATTCACCGTAGTGAATTCTGAAAGCCAGTTTGTCATTCACAGACCGGGTCCTCCTCCAACACCACTCCCAACTTCTGACCCTTGGTCTTCATCTCCTAGAGAGCCTCATCAAACCACGAGGATCTCAAGTGAGAAGACCTGGGTCATATACGGATCAGTGAGACAACATAAAGTGCCTTGAGAGACAGCATCGTTGTATGCTGCCATCACCTCGCCAAACCCCACCGCACATGCAGCATTCACACCAGAAAAATCCGCCACCGCCAGCAGTCCCTCTGGGGACAATCCCCTCAAAGGGCGATAGCCACCCATCTCAACAGGGGAAGGACTAACGGGGGAGACACGAACGAGAACTCGACCATGCAGTGATCTGACCAAGACACTGGATCTTGAGATTAGTAATCTCAAACCCCAATGAGAATACTAGATCCAAGGCATGGCCATGGCAGAGAGTCGCAGAAGCAACAGCTTGTGCGAGGCCAGGTGATATTATCTGGAAGAAGTCATGACCAAAATGCGAGAATTCGTCTATCGACCCAAGCATTGAAGTCCCCCAGAATCAACAGTCTGGCAACTCCAACACCCTGTCGGCAACGTCTAAGACTTCCTGCAGGAATTCCCCCTCGCATCTTGGAGGGTGATACACAAGGAGGATCCTACAACCTGCACCTGGAACCCCACATACAGCCACGCATTCAAACATCGAAGTAAAACCCACTGGGTGCACAGAGAAGTTCAAGTCAAATGTAATACAGATGGCCACGCCCCCACCCATGTTCCCTCCTCGGGCAATGCACTACAGAGCACCCAGGTGGGACCAATGCTTCCAGAACTGGGCCTGCATCGTCCCCCAGCCAGCTGTCTATGAAACAAACCAGGTCGACTGAAGAAATCAAGTCCATTATAATTGCAGACTTGTTTCTAATCGACATAGCACTGCCCAAAGGGGACCGGTGGATGCTGCTAGTCCACCGGCTACCTGACTGCTCTATCCATTGGGAACCCTGGGAATGGGGACCAAACATGTTTCGCCACTCTCAAGGCCCCACTTCCCTCCCAAGGCACCTCCTGGACCCGACCACCCCAATGCCACTCACCACCTAACAATAACAGAGCCCTATGCATCGTGCGAAAACGCCCAGCCACACAGCACTTAGCCTGGGGATAACCGGAGCAACAGCATTGCCATGGAACATCAGCAGCTCTGCCATCAATACGCATAAAGAGGGATGCTGTTGTGAGAGACATGGGGTGCCACCATAAGGGCGAGCACCCCAGCCATCACAGAGTAATGGGTGAGGAACAGGAGACAAAGGCACTAACACCAGGAGGCCTGGGGCAGAGGAAGAGAAAGAAAACCCCAAAGGCCAAATCCCATTAGTGAGCACAACAGGAGGGGGTGACATGAGAGGCACAGGCATCACTGTCCAAGGGGCACTGGTTGCAGCAAGCTACCAAAACTGGTCCTGGATCCCCCTCCTGTAGAAAAGGGGGGGGTCTTCTCTAAACGCCAAGAAACCAGAAAGGAAGGCCCGCTGGAACAAAAGGGCCACAGGCAAGCAGGAGAAGTGCGGCTGGAGAAGATCAAGCAGCTCACAGTCCGCCCAGAGGAATCCCAGCCGAAGACAGCAGGGGAAAAGCCAACTCTCGAGATTTTCCTGGATTCTGGATCGGAAGACCCACGGGAATCGCTAGAAAGGGGCCCGCCGAGAGGTGTAGCCATGTCTGGCAGCAAGGGAGATCTGCTGCAGTCACTCTGGTTTCAGGAGAAGGGGCTCACTGCTGTTGCGCAGGAGAGGTGCCAAACGAAACCTGCCAGAAGAAACTGCCCATCAGAACACCCCCTTGGAGACTACGATAAGAGAGGAGGCTCAGGAGTCTCACTGAAGGAACCACCAGGACAGGCAACAGAGGTGGCAGGCATACTACTGGAAAAACATCTAGGGATAGAAATTATTTTACAAACTACCGTAGAAAAATAAAGACTGTACTGAGTTTCTGTGATAAACAAATGAGCACAGGTCCAGAGAGGGAAAATAACTGAGAAGGGTTGATGCTGCCCATGCTTATGTAGGGGCAGTGATGTCACTGTGGGCAGCCCCAGTGGTACTGCTTCAAAAAGCTTTCATGTGGTCAGAGCCTGATGGCTTATGCTCCATAGGTGTGACCTGATGAACGAGACATCCCCAAAGATGATCTTCCAATACCACAATATACCATAAAACCGTGGTACCATGACATGCCTAGTAATGCCCATCCTCCATCTCTTAATCCATATGGCACTGACCAAGACTGGACATTTGGCACCTCAGCATCAGATGTTAGGAGCAGGGAACGAGGCATTTTTACTGCCCACTCAGCTCTCTCACCTCAGCCATCATGAAACAGCAGGAGTCTCTTTCCCCAAGCCCAGCACGATGCTTAAACTGGTCTTTGTTATCCCATGTGTAGAGCAGTCCCAGGCATCAACCCAGGTTGCTGACTTGGTAAACTGAAGTGATTACCATTGAACCAGCAGGTAGCACTCTTCTATTTCTCTTACTGGTTACAAAAAAAGGGCAGCAGTATTCGAATAAAATTTTAAAAACACAATTTGAAATACCTTTTGGCAAACTGTTCATATCCACATCATTCTCTGAAGTATTCTTAGTGGAAGCCTCCTCCTCGTGCACATCATTCACCACTACATCACCAGACTCAACGAACTTCGTTACAACTGAAGGTTTTCTTAATATAAAAAAAGTGCAAGATTAAAATGACGCAAATGATCAGCTATCAGCAAAATCTTAAAATATGACCTGAAGTTATGATTCAGCACAAATGAAAGCAGAGCACAGTTAACGCAACTGGGGAGAAAGTTCCATTTTTAGCTCTCTAGGGACTGATCAGTTGTGCAACTCTGATTTACAAACTAAGCTGCAGTTTACCAATTCACATTACAGAAAAAATCTCAGTGATACAGATGAAGAACTTAAAACCATCTCATCTCAATAAGATACTTTGGCAGAACAGAAATTTACTACTACAATTAATGTCAGAGCTAGTAATAAAAGGGAGAGAAAAAAAAACAGCTTAACCCTTAGGCTGCCAGTACATTTAGAACATACAGGAATTTAGGATGCATATAGAAGTGCGCAGCACAGCAAGACTTGAAGAGCTAGTGTACTGCTTGGAATTAATAATTTTCAGATGCAGTCAGCTATCACTTCCAATATCTGAAGTATTTTTTATTTTCTGTTTGCTAATTAAAAGATTTTCCACCTGGCAGTACTGGGGTGCTGTGTGGAGCTGCACTCTGTCTGGAGGGGGAAAAAGTCAGTTCTGTTCCTCCCACTATGTCCTCAGAAATTATACGAAACACCCTGAAGGCACCACAGTCCTTGCAGCCTGAGCAGTGACTTTCACAAGCTATCAATCAAAATGCAGGAAACTGTGACATCACTAGTAACCAGGGAGAGTCAGCCCCTGCTGCTTCATGCGAAAGTGAAACCTGGCAGTGAGAAATGGTTCTCATTGGTTACTAGTTATATCATAGTCGGTGTGGTCTCAGTGTTGATGTAGTGGAAGGAACAGAACGGACTTTTTTCTTCCAGATAGAGTGCAGCTCCACACATCACCCCAATACTGCCAGGTGGAAAATCTTCTAATTAAACAGAAAAGAAAAAAATACTTGAGATATAAGAAGTGAGAGCTGACTACATATGAAAATTACACTTAATTGCAGGCAGTACACTAGCTCTTTAATACAATGAGAAATCAAGCTATATTCCCTCTGGAAGTCAGTTCTGCAGAGCTTCCATGAACTCCAGACTGTGCTCCATAATCAACACACTCAATCTGCCAAACACACCACAGTGACGCTCCACAGCTCCTTAGGTACCCATGTTACAGTTCCCCTCTACGGCTGCAGTGCCTCTACTATACAAGAAACAGAAAGCCTGGTACAGTACACTTGATTTTAAAACTACCACACTTTGAAGGACTACAGGTAAACATAAAATAAGTGTATCCTGGGCTGTTTGGCTCAAAATAGAATTGTACTAGTAGCAGCAGTCACTACAGAAAGAATTTTCATGGTCTTCAATTCAACTATAAAAACGGGTGATAAGCTACAGTATAGCAATACCTTAGCCAATACCATCTCTAGGCATTAGAAGAGGTGTCTGTACAGAATCAGGATTTTCAGCGGCCCATATTTTGAATGACTAGAAGTAGAAACCTGAAAACTGGTTAAGCACCACCTTTCTAAACTCCCAAAATTGTGAAAATGAGAACGTTTTAAAGGGGTGGGAATGCAAGTTCCCTCTTATGACGGTTTGCCGCTCCTCAATATCTGAATGACTTTTAAAGGAACACTGTCAACCACTTCTTTATCATATTTCTAAGTTAAAACCCGGATTTCCTCACTGCTTGGCTTCTCTAGTTAATTGATGTTACTGGTTGTTTTACCCGTTTCCCTTCTTAGTAGAACTGAAACGCATTCTAATGGTATAATTACATCCAATCTTATTCTGTTTCAAATCTCATCTACTTACTGCATGCTTCCTGAACATTAGGAACACACCCTAACAGAGGAGTCACTCAATGCAATTGATACCTTTCCTCCCACTGCATCATGAGTGGCTACACCGCGTTGGAGGTGTTCCTAAATATAGCAAAGGTTAAGTGGGAGTTGATCAAGGACTGTAAACAAACATGTTTTGGTACATTAATACCAGAATGGTGGGCAGTCTGTTTTTCACTTTTACCAAAAAAAAAAGGCATTGATACTAACAAAATAAGTTATAACATGGATTGACAAAAGGAGAAAGCTCATTTGGCAAACAGCATCACCTGACCGTGGATTAAATTCACCATTTAATCCACAGCTGGGTTGAGATACCCGGCCAGCAAGATCCCTCAGCAGAACAGTACTTTTTATCTGTGGGGAAATTCAGCACAGACAGGCAGCCATTAAAAATGCACCTAAGCAAGACAAAGCCACCTGTCAGTGCTGTACCCAATTTCCTTGTTGTTCTGTAAGTGCTGTGATGAAGTAGAACTGGCAGCTGTACCCCCTGTCCCACATGGAGTGCAGGAAAATGCCACTTTGTATGTGCTGCCATCCCCTGGTTGTCTCACAGATTGAATAGCCGTGTGCCCTCCCCCTTTCCCCAAAACCAGAAAAGCAGGCAGCACCAGTTCGTCTCTTAGAGAGAGACAGCGGTATGGGAACACTAGAGAGCAGGCAAGAGAGCACAGCTGTCCCGCAGCTACATTTGCCGCCATTGCTTCAGCACCACCATCCCGACGAAACAGAACGGCAGCCCCCACAAACCATAAAGGTGACGGAGCGTACACAGGTCGGGGACATGTCATGCTGAAGTGCTGCACTGTTTGTGTCTGTGTGTGCGGTTCGTGTTCTCCCAGCTGGATTTACAGTAAGCCCATATTAGCTGCGACTCAGGAGCCAAGGCGTGCACCTACAGAGAGCAAGAGTCAGACACAGAGACAAGTGCAGACCGCAGCAGCACATTCCAGTGCTCTGACAGTGAGCAAGAGCAGTGCAAAGCGCAAGAGTGTGTGTGTGGGAAAGGCAGAAAAACACCCCGACATGCAAGTCTGTGCTCAGTTTTCATCGGTGAAGCAGGAAGAACACGTGCAGTAACTGACAGGGAGTCGGTAGCGAGTGCTTTTGCCTCCCCATAAAACTTTGTAATGTCGCTGGTTCCCCATTGTGCAAGCTGCTAACCCCGTTCCTCTCACCACTGCTGCATTTGCTATGAGCAGAAATGATATCCTGAAGTCATTCACTGCAAAAGAAGTTTGAATTCGCTCCACTGCTCTGAATAAATATGTCTGGGTACGTGCAGCACACAATATGGTAGGAGAGAGAGTGTCAAACAGTGACAGGGACTGGGAGATGCAAAGCAGCATTTCTTTTCTGTGTCTGTGCTGTAGCTGGTTTGTGCGTGTATATTAGAAGAAAGAGTTACTAAGGTGAGTAATTTTTTCTTCTTGCACATAACATCCTTGCTTACACTTGCAATGCCTTGTACTCCCCAGACAGGCATGCAGTTGGGAGCTGTGATCATCTTGCCTCCCGATTAAAGACCCGGTGTGTGCGTGTATATCATCGGGAGCTCAGTAGCACAGCTATCTGTGTGTGGGTCTTTAATTGGGGAGCAAGATGATCACAGCTCCCAACTGCATGCATGTCTTTTGGGGGGGAGTACAAGGCACTGCAAGTGTAAGCAAGGATGTTATGTGCAAGAAGAAAAAATTACTCACCTTAGTAATTGTGTTTCTTCTAATGGAGTCTTGCTGTATTCTGACAATCTGCAGTTAGCTCCAGCCTTTAAACTGCTACGGAGAGCATAGGGTTAATTTTCTATGCAGTGCATAGAACGTTGAGCTTGAGCTCGGTTGAGGTCTCTGTCTGCAGCACTTTGAAACCCAACCGTTAGATTCTTACGAGCAAACACTAACTATGCTATGTGGAAATAGTAACATTTTTAACTAGCCAACTGGCAACAGAAAGTTTTGGATTCCCAGAGGAAGACTCAAGTCAGGAAACCCAAAACCAAAATCTTTCTAAAATAAAGATAATAATACAGAACCGCCCAGATAAAAAGGAGGGTGTGCAATAAGCACCCTTGGGGTGCAACACTGCGCCTTCGCACCCACTTCCCAAAAACCAGGTTCTGAGAAGGGAGGCAGGAAGGGAGGTCAGAATACAGCAAGACTCTATTAGAAGAAACACAATTACTAAGGTGAGTAATTTTTTCTTCAAACGACATGAAGTCTTGCTGTATTCTGACAATCTGCAGACTACCAAGCAGTACCTCCATGGAGAAGGGACAGGACCTACTTTGGGAATTGGCTCTGAAGTACTGTTGTGTCAAACTGAGCATCACTCCTAGCCTGGCTATCCAGAGAGTAATGCTTGGTAAAGGTATGAACTGTTTTCCAGGTGGCTGCTTGACAACTTTCTAACAGAGGGATATCCCTGGCAGCAGCAGTACATCTTGTAGAGTGAACCCTCAGGCCTGAGGGTGGAATCTTTCCCAGTTTCTCATAGCAGAATTGTATACAAGACACAATCCATCTGGCAATAGTTCTCCTGGTGGCAGGTTTGCCCTTTCCCACTTCCCCATAAGTGAGGAACAACTAGAGGGAATCAAACCTGTGATCTTTGGTATGCTCTACGTAGTAGCCAAGGGCTCTTTTAACATCTAAACTGTGTAGCCTCCTCTCTCCTGAGGAAGAATGATCAACGAAGAAGACAGGGAGAGAGACTGATTCAAGTGGAAGTCTGAAACCACTTTGGGCAAGAATCTCCTACTGGTTCTAAGGACCACTTTATCTCTATGAAAGGAGATAAAAATCAGGTTCCACTGACAGGACTTGCAATTCGCTGATACGTCTGGCAGAGGTAATGGCTACTAAAAACAGTTTTCCAAGTCAAGTACTTAAGCTCTGCTGAGGACATAGGCTCAAAAGGAGGTTGCAGAAGTTGAGCAATGCAAACATTTAAGTCCTAGTCAGGGGCAGGATCCCTAAAGTGAGGACTGGTATGAAGCAATCCTTTAAAAAATTTACGGAACACAGGATGAGATGATAGTGAGGAAGACTTCCCCACTGATGAAAAGCAGAAACAGCTAACAAGTGTACCTTGAGAGTAGCTGTCTGAGGCCTAGGCCATTAAGATGGGCCTCGGCACCCAACTAAGGATCTGAGGTTCGAGCAGACTCGATAGACCGTAAGGCCTAATCTGCTAGCAAATAGAATGTTAGTATAATCCAGAACTGTAGGCAATTCAGCAGTGCCTGGAGAGATATGCTTCTTGGAACACCAAATGGTGAATCTTTTCCATTTGGAGTCATAACTCTTTCTGGTGGCAGGCTTTCGAGAGTCTTTGAGAATATCCAGAACCCCCTGGGACAGGTGCAAATCTGCATACTCTAACCCTTCAAGAGCCATGCCTTGAGACTGAGAGACCGAAGATTGGGGTACCAAATCCTCCCCTGAGAGGAGGTTAACAGGTTGTAACTCCTGGGAAGAAACAGGGAAAAATGGACTGCTAGAGACAGCAACGGGGGTACCAAGGCTGTCTGGCCAAGTCTGGAGCAATCAGAATCACTTTGCAAGGTTGTGACCTTAACTTGACTAGAACCTTGAACAGTAGAGGAAAAGGAGGGCAGCCATAGAGAAATTTCCCATCCCAGTTCAAAACCAGAGCATCCACAGGGGCTGAACCCAAGACTGGGGGTATGCAATAAAATATTGGTGATTGTTTGAGGCTGCAAAGAGATTTATCTCTTGAGTGCCCCCACTTTGAAAAAATCACTTTCAGCACCAGGGGATCCAGGGACCATTGGTGATGGCCCTGGGAGATCCTGCTCGGTACATCTGCTAGCACATTGCCCTTCCCTGGAAGGTGGACTGCTATCAAAGAGGTCAGCGGAGAATAAGCCAGGGACCACAATTTCATGGCTTCCGTGCACAAGGCCATAGGCCGAGTGCCTCCCTGCTTGCTGATGTACCACACGGTGGTGGTGTTGCCTGTTCTGACCTGAACCACCTTCTTCTGCACAGAGAGAAAAAGCTTGCAGGGCCAGAAAAACTGCCCTGAGTTCCAGGAGACTGATATGAAGAAGGGACTCCTGAGGGGACCACAGTCCCTGGGCTGTGAGAGCCCCCATATGCGTTCCCCACCCCAAAAGGGAAGCATCTGTGGTAATGACCACCGAATGAGTGAGTGACAAATGGACCCCTTGCTTTAAATTGTCCTGATCCTGCCACCACTGAAGAGTTGGATCAGTGTCGAGTCACTGGAATCAGCTTGGTAAGAGGATCCATCCTTTGGCACCAAAAGGCCCTCAGATGGAACTTAATGTCCCTCATTTGGAATCATGGACCACTGCTGTAGAAGCTGCCTTGCTGGTCGGGACACCTGAAGGCTGAAGGAAGAAGCCAGTTCTTTAAGAACTCTTGCACTTTCCAGGGGAAGAAAGGCTTTTACTTTGACAGTATCTAGTTCTGCCCCTATAAAGGTAAGAAGCTGGACCGGTTCAAGAACTGACTTGGGGAGGTTGAGAAGAAATCCCAGGGAAGTGAGCACTTGCTGGGTCACTTGCAAGTCTGACTTGACTTGGCCTGGAGACTGACCCACTATGAGCCAGTCGTCCAGGTATGGAAAAATGGAAATCTTTTGCCTTCTTAAAAGAACCACTACTACTGCCAGGTACTTTGTGAAAACCCTTGGAGCTGATGTTAGGCCAAACGGGCATTGCTTTGAACTGGTAATGGCCCGACAGCAACTTGTACTTGAGGTACTTTCTGTGGGAGCACCTGATGGGGATGTGAAAGTAGGCATCTTTGAGGTCCAGGGAGGCTAGCCAGACCCCTAGCCTTAAAGAGGAAGAATTATTCCCAGAGTCACCATCTTGAACCTTGGTTTTAAAAGATGTTTGTTCAGGTATCTTAGATCTAGGATGGGTCGCCACTCCCCTGTCTTTTTTGGGGTAAGGAAGTACCTGGAGTACAGACCTTTGCCCCAGTGTAGGGTAGGAACTCTCTCTATAGCTTCTAAGGCCAGAAGAGATGAAACCTCTGCCTTTAGGGCAAGGGTTTCCAAGAGACTTGCAGGTGGAAAAGATCTGGCTCTCATCTTCGGAATTTTTTGAATCTGAGAACCAGTCCCTGGCTTACTACTTCCAGGACCCACTTGTCTGAAGTAACAGACACCCAGTCCTGGACAAAGTAAGCCAGCCTGCCCCCTACAGGGATAGGAGAGTTGACCCGGGCAGGCCCATCAGGGTGTCTGCTTGGCTGGGGCTTTAGGCTGAGGAGTGGATGCAGCCCTACTCATCCCCCTTCTGCCTCTCCCTCTGAAGAACCCCTCTGTGAAAGGGAGAAGAGGCCTGTGCTTGTAGAAAGGCCTGTGAAAAGGCCTACCCCTGCCCCTAGATTGCTGCCTTTGAGGAGTTGCCTGCCTCTCCTTGGCCTGTGCACTCCTATAAGTGGTCCTATATTCCTCCATCTTCTTCATGTAATTCTCTGTCTGCTCCCCAAACAGAATTACCTTCCACAGGGAAATCCATGGCCTTAGCCTGGGTGTCCTGTCAGAGGCTAGTACATCTGAGCCAAGCCATTCTCCGAAGAGCCACAGATGTAGCCATGACTCTTGATGTCACATCACTGGGAGTCCACAGCAGCATGAAACTGTACCTTAGATGCCTCAATCCCATCTGCAGCCACCTCCTCCAGCTCCCTAGCCAGCTGCAGGTAGGCCTGTTTAGCCAGTGCCAGTACAGTGTCCCACCTGGACTTCCGGTACCTGGCTGCATAGGCCATATAATTAGCCTGCCTGAGTCCCAAAGAGGATGCCATGTACTGCTTCTTTACCAAGGCATCCATCCTCCTGGAGTCTTTATCTGGAGTGTGTGAAGCCAAGGGAACATTAGCTCTGTCACAGGCTGCAGCCTGCACAACCTCAACATGGCTGCAATGCTGGTAGAAAAACTCTGTCTGAGCCTGATAAAGTATACCTCTTGTCCATTCTTCTAGCAACAGGAGGTACAGAATTAGGAGACTGTCTGTTTCCTAAATGATTTGTGCAGGGGAATAGACAGCCTCCTGGACTCTGGGATGTCCATCATTTCAACAAAATCAGGCTCCTCTTGATCCTCTGTAGCTTCCTCCATAGGGAGCTGGAGAGTTTCAGCCACTTTCCTGTAGAACAGACAGTGGGAAGGGGACTCAGAGAGCCTAGGAGGGGAAACACCAGAAGGTCTGTCTAGGGAGATGTCCAGTTCAATAAGCACATCCAGACTTTCTGCTCGATCACAGTCATCATCTTGTTCATAATCCTCCCTCCTCCTCAAATTCCGGTTCATAAAAATCTTCAGGGGCATAATCCTGAACCGGTGGAACCGACCGAACCGAGCTCCTAGCTAACGGAGCCAGATCGGATGGAACTGGGCGAAGTGATTCAACAATCCAAATTGCTCGGGCAATCTCATCAGCGGTCGGAACATGAACCTCCGGATCCAAACCAGCTGACTTGTCTTTTCGTAGGAACCGATCCCTCAGGATCGACTCTCCTCTTGCCCGAAGTATCACCCTGGTCAGAGGGCATTCCTGGTTCGGTCGGAATTGAACCGGGCTGGCCATCCGTGTCAGCGGACTTCTCTGCCTCATTTTCCCCAAGTCTACCTAATCTTTTCTCCAGGGTAGACTTGTGTTTTTTACAAATTTGGCAGTCTGTATCGAGGTGTTCAAACCCCAGACAATAAACACAAGTGGTGGTGGGGGATTGGTCTTAGCGAAGACCTCCCCACACTCACTACAGTGTTGAAACCCAGTGGGCCCGTTTTTTTTCTTGGGTTTCTCAGACATGGCCAACCTAACCAAACTTACCCTTTTTTAGGCAACCGCCAGGCAAGACTCCCTCATCGGTTCCCAACCGTGTCACGGGTATTGGAAAAAAACATTTAAAACACTTTTTTTTTTTAAACCGACAAGGACCGGTAACCACAGACTAAAGAAAAGCACAAGAAATCAAACTAATGGATCGGTTCAGCTGAACTGATCGAACAAGTCTTACAATTTCCACAAAGTAAACAGAAAACTATCTAAATACTCACAGTACTGCAGACAGAGCCCAAACCGACAATGCAGAATTAATTTCAGATTTAAATTCGGAATGCACCAACAACTTTAACAGACTTTGAACCGAGCAGAAGGAGAAATCTCCGGAGCGACTGTTCAGTGAGGCGGAGTAAAAAATCTGTTGGTTGGGTTTCTAAGTGCTGCAGACAGAGACCTTAATCGCGCTCGAGCTCAATGTTCTATGCACTGTATAGAAAATTAACCCTATACTCTCTGGGGCAGTTTAAAGGCTGGAGCTAACTGCAGATTGTCAGAATACAGCAAGACTTCATGTTGTTTGAAGAAAAAAATTACTTACCATCGTATCTTATTTCTTCACAGTGATGCTCAGGAATTCATAACTTTGTGCAGTAAGCCTGGAGGGTTGGACTGCCCGGAGAGATGGAACACATGCAAATGAATGGAATTCTCTGCACGTGAGCATCTTTCAAATACTGCCTCTACCAACTGTAGTGTTCTAATTCACTCAGATTTGTGAGAAGCCTGCAAGTCAGGCATTAGGAAACTAATGTAATTAAAATTCATAAGAGAGGGGTTCTCAATCAAAGCATAAATTTAACATAAACCCCCAAAGGGAGGTTGACTCTAATAAAAACCACATCAATAAAACTGTAAAAGAGAATATTGAAAACTCCAGTTTAAAATGTTTAGAACAGGAAAATGCAACATATAATATGGCTTAATGGCACCAGCATGCGGAGTGCAGCGGCTGAAGTTCTGGAAGGGAGGGAGGGAGTTATGAATTCCTGAGCATCACTGGGAAGAAATAAGATTACTATGGTAAGTAATTTTTTTCTTCTAACCCCAGTAATGCTCAGGATATTCATAACTTTGTGCAGACTACCAAGCAGTACTACTGGAGGTGGGCACAGAACTTTATTTTGGAAACAGGCACTACACTGCAGGACTGCTGTGCCAAACCTAGCATCACCCCTGGATAAAATATCCAGGTTACAGTGTTTTGTAAAGGTGTGTACTGTTTTCCAGGTAGCTGCCTTGCAAATGTCCACCAAGGGAACCTCTCTGGCAGCTGCAAGGGTAGCAGCTGTTCCTCTTGCTGAATGCACCCTCAGTCCTGTTGGGGGCTCTTTACCTGCCTTAGTGTAGCAGAACTGAATACACTGGACTATCCACCGAGAAATGGATCTTTTTGAGGTGGGTTTACCCTTTCCTACATCCCCATATGTAAGGAAAAGTTGTTTTCCATTTTTCCTAAGATCTTTGGTGGCTGTCATGTAGTAGCTGAGAGCCCTTTTCACAACCAGACTATGCAATCTTCTTTCACCAGAACTGGTATGGTCTGTGAAAAAGACAGGTAGAGTGATTGACTAGTTCTGATGAAAATCTGAAACCACTTTAGGGAGAAACTGTGTTAGTTCTGAGGACTACTTTATCCCTGTGAAATGAGAGATAATCCTGGTCAATGCAGAGAGCCTGGAGCTAGCTAATTCTCCTTGCATAAGTAACAGCCACTAGGAAGACTGTTTTCCAACTAAGGTATTTCAAGCGGGCAGTAGCCATGGATTCAAAGGAAGGGCCCATAAGAAAAAATTACTCACCTTAGTAATGTTGTTTCTTCTAATGGAGTCTTGCTACATTATAGACATTAGCAGTTTGATCCAGCTCTAGAACTGCCCCGGAGTGAAATGGTTAAAACCATTCCAAAATAGAATTTTGGCACGAGAGCAGCTCTATCTGTGTCATTTCAAACTTGAACTGTCAGATCTTTACGAGCCAAACTCACTAAGGTCTGTGTGGAAGCTGTAACCTCACCAGCCAAATGGCTACCTAAATAATAACAACCACTGATGGTCCCAACACCCAAGACTCAAGTCAGGGACCAGAAATACTAACACCATTCTAATAATATGAAAATGGAACATAAGTATAATAAACACACACACACGATACACACACCCCCAAAGTCCCAAAGGGGACAAAATGCTAACAGGACATAAGTGGTGCCCACACTAAGTTGCCCGCACACAAGTAGAGGTTCTGAGAGGGGCAGGTTGGGGAGGTTCAATATAGCAAGACTCCATTAGAAGAAACAACATTACTAAGGTGAGTAATTTTTCTTCAAACAACATGAAGTCTTGCTATATTATAGACATTAGCAGAATACACAGCAGTACCTCCATGGAGGAGGGCAGAACCTACTTAGGAATAGGCTCTGAAGAACAGCTGGGCCAAACCGAGCATCTCTCCTGGCCTGGACATCCAGGGAGTAATGCTTGGTAAAAGTGTGTACCGCTTTTCCAAGTAGCAGCCTCGCAAATCTCTAACAATAAAGGATATCTCTGCAGCAGCTAGAGACGCAGCTGCACCCCTGGTAGAATGAGCCTCGAACCGGGGCCTCGCCCACTTTCTGATAAAATTGGATACAAGAGACAATCCACCTGGCTATTGATCTCTTAGTGGCAGGTTTGTTTTCCCAACTTCACCATAGGTAAGGAAAAGTTGGAGGATTCAAACTGTGACCTTTGGTACGCCTATATAATAACCAAGAGCCTCTTAACATCCAGGTTGTGCAACCTCCTCTCACCGAAGAGGAGTGATCAGTGAAAAATACTGGAAGGAGATAGATTGATTAAGATGGAAATCTGAAACCACCTTAGGCAAAACTTCCTATTAGTCCTAAGGACTACCTTATCCCTGTGGAAGAAATAAAGTCAGTCTCCACTGACAAGGCTTGCAATTCACTTATGCGTCTGGCAGAAGTGATAGCCACTAGAAAAACAGTTTTCCAAGTTAGGTACTTAAGCTCTGCAGAAGACAGAGATTCAAAAGGGGGTTGCATTAACTGGGCAATGCAAACATTAAGGTCCCAAGCAGGGGCCGGTTCCCGAAAGGGAAGATTAGTATGGAGTAATCCCTTAAAAAACTTGGAAAACACAGGATGAGAGGAAAGAGGGGATGACTTTCCTGCTGACACAAAAGCAGACACAGCTGCCAAATGAACTCTCAGGGTAGCTGGTCTGAGACCCAAGGAATTAAGATGTACCATGTAATCTAACAAATGGGCAATTCAGCAGATTCTGGGGAAATATTTTTCCAGCACACCAAATGGAAAACCTTTTCCATTTAGAACTATAAGTAGCCCTAGTGGAAGGCTTTCTGGAAGCCTTTAGGATCTCAAGAACACCCTGAGAGAGGTGTAAATCAGCAAACTCTAACTCCTCAAGAGCCAGGCCTTGAGGTTGAGGGATTTGAGGTCCGGATACCAAACCCTTCCCTGGGCACAAGTCAACAGATTGTGATTCCTGGGGAGGCACAGGGGAAAATGGACTGTCAGAGACAGGAGGAGTGGGTACCAGGGCTGCCTGGCCCAATCCGGGGCAATCAGAATCACCCCAAAGGCTGAGATCTGAGTTTGACTAGTACTTTGAATAGAGAGGAAAGGGGTAAGCATAGAGGAACTTCCTCCCAATCCAGAAGAAGGGCATCCAGAGGAACTGAGCCCAGCACTGGAGGCCTGCAACAGAACAGAGGAAGTCTGTGATTGTCTGGGGCTGCAAAAGATCTATCTGAGGATGCCCCACCTGGCAAAAACTATCCCCAGCACTTGAGGATCCAGAAACCATTCGTGATGGCCCTGGGAAATCCTGCTGAGGGCATCCGCTAGGACATTGTCCTTCCTGGAAGATGAACTGCTATGAGGAAGTGTTCAGGAATAGGCCAGAGACCATAACTTTATTGCCTCGGTGCACAAGGTCAAGACCAAGTGCCCCTGTTTGTTGATGTACCACATTGTTGTGGTGTTGTCTGTTCTGACTTGTATCACCTTGTCGTGGACAGATGCAGAAAAGCTTGATGAGCTAAAAAGACAGCTCTGAGTTCCAGCAAATTGATGTGGAGCAGAAATTCCTGGGGACCAAACTCCTGAGGGGAAAGGTCGCCCATGTGGGCTCCCCAACCCAGAAGGGAAGCATCTGTAGAGAGTCAAGTCGTGAGAAGGGGAAATGAAGGGACCCCTGCCTAATTGCTCTGATCCTGCCACCACTGGAGAGCTAGGATCTGGGTTCGAGTCACTGGGACCAACTTGGAAGGGGGTTCTTCTCTGAGACCAAAAGGTTCTCAAGTGAAACAATGTCTCTCATCTGAAATCTGGCTCCTGCACAACAGCTGTGGATGCAGCCATGTGCCCTAGGAGCTGCAGAAAGTGTCTTGCTGGTTGAGAGACCTGCAGAGTGAAGGAAGAGGCCAGAGCCACTAAATTCCTTACCTTTCTGGGGAAGAAAAGCTCTGGCTAGCTTGTGTCCAATTCTGCCCCTATAAAGGTGAGTACCTGGACTGGTTCCAGAACCGACTTTGGTAGGTTTAGCAGAAACCCAGGGAGGTGAGAAGCTGCTGGTGACCTGCAGGTGAGATTTTACCTGTTCTGGGACTGGCCTACAATGAGCCAGTCGCTCAGATAGGGAAAACAGCAATCCTCTGCTCCTTAAGGGGCCACTGCCACTGCTAGACACTTTGTGAATACCCTTGAGCAGAGGTAAGGGTCAAGGGCATTGCTCTGAACTGGTAATGACCTGAGGGCAGTTCGAATCTGAGGTATTTTGCTGGGATTTTCTGATTAGGACATGGAAATAGGGTATCCTTGAGGTCCAGGAGGCTAGCCAGTCCCCTGGCCTTAGGGAAGGTAAAATCATTGCCAGAGTTACCATTTTGAACTTTGGTTTCAAAAGATGCTTGTTCAGATATCTGAGATCTAAAATGGGCCGCCATTCTCCTGTCTTTTGGGGTAAGGAAGTATCTGAATACAGACCCCTGCCCTGATGCAGGGAGGAACCTTTCTACTGCTCTGAGAGCTAACAGGATGAGACCCTGTTTCCAGAGCGAGGGTCTCTGAAGCACTTGTAGAGAAAGTCTGCTTCTCAACTTGGGAAACTTTTGAAGCTGAGAACCAGACCCTGGCTTACTACTTCCAGAACCCACTTGTCTCGAGGTTAAAGAAGCCCATTCTGACTGAAGTAAGCCAGCCTGCCCCACTGGTACAGGAGAATCGGCCCTGGGCAACCCATCAGGGTGCCTGTTTCGCAGGAGCTTTAGGCTGGGGGTGGAGCAGGTCTGCCCACCCTCGCCTGCCCTCGCTTCTGAACAAGCCCCTCTGAGCATAGGCAGAGGAGGCCTGAGTCTGGTAGAAAGGCCTGTGAAAAGGCCTACCCCACTTCTGGGGCATGCCTTTGAGGAGTGGCTTGCCGCCCTAGCCTGGGCACTCTTGTAAGTAGTCCTATATTCATTCATCTTTTCATGTAATTCTGTCTGCTCTCCAAACAGAGAATTTCCCACCACAGGAAAATCCATATCTTAGTCTGGTATCCTAGACAAACTAGTACACCTGAGCCAGGCCAACCTACTTAAAGCTACAGATGTGGCCATGACCCTAGAGGAAACATCATTAACATCCACAGCAGCATGAAACTGAACCTTAGAGGCTTCAATGCCATCAGCAGCCACCTGTTCTAGTTCACTAGCCAGCTGGCCATGGCCTGCTTGGCCAACTGCATAACAGTATCCCATCTAGATTTCTGATACCTAGCTATATAAGTCTTATAATTTGCTTGCCTGAGTCCCAGAGAGGCTCATATACTGTTTTTTTGCCATGGCATCAATCTTCCTGGAATCCTTGTCAGGAGGATGTGGCCAAGGGAATATTAGCTTTATCACAGGCAGCAGCCTGAACTACCCCAACATGACTGCATTGCTGAGAAAGGAATTCTGTATCAGGCCTGACAATGTATACCTTCTGTCCATCTTTTTATCTACAGGAGGCACAAAGTTAGGAGCTTTTAAAATTTTAATTGTTTGTTTCCTAAAAGACTTATGTAAAGGAATAGACAATCTCCAGACTCTGGAATATCCATCATTTCTACAAAATCAGGCTCCTCTTGCTCATCCACAGCCTCTTCTAAAGGAAGCTGGAGGGTTTCAGCAACTTTTTTATAAAACATAAAATGAGATGGGGACTCAGACAGCATAGGGGGAGATTCTAAAGGTCTGTCTGGGGAGATGTCCGTTCAATGGGCACACCCAGATCCTTCCAGCCACATTCATACTGTTCATAATCCTCCTCCCTCCTCTGGTTCATAAAATTCTCAATATCATAATCCTGAACCACTGGGACCGACGAACCGACCTTTACCAGATAGTGGTGGTTCGAACGACCCTGAGACAGTGACTGGACAATTTGTATGGCTTTTGTTATCTCTGCAGCAGTTGGAGAAGGAATTTTGACCCAGACCTGCTGATTTTCTTGTTTTCTTTACTGAATTGGTTCCTCAGAACCAGCTTTTCTTTGCCCCGAGGAAGTCTGGCCTGGTCAGAGGGCATTCTCTGGTTCTGGTTGGCACCGAACCGGCTGGCCATCCGGTCAGCGGACTTTTTGGCTCTCATTCCTGAGCCTGCCCAATCTTTTTCCAGGGTGGCTGCAGGAAATTTACATACCTGGCAGTCTTGACTGGAGGTGGTCAAACTCAGACAATAAACACAGGTGTGTGGGTCAGCCTTGGCAAAGACTTCCACACAAACATCACAGTGTTGAAACCCAGGGCCAGGTTTTCTTTGGGTTTCTCAGACATAATGCCAGCTAACCAAAAACTTGCTCTTTAACGGCAGTGCCAGGCAAGACACCCTTATCGGTTCCTAACGTGTCATCGGTATTGGAAAAACGTAATAAATCCGCTTTTTTAGAACCGATAAGAACCGGGAACCGCACTTCAAAATAGTAACTTTTAGTTTTAAATGAGTTTTAAACCCACTGATCGGTTCAAACCAAACCGATAACTTACAAGTTCCACACAGACAAAACCTTTATTTACTTACGGTTACCACAGATAGAGCTTGGAACCGAACGGTTTTATGTTAAAATAAAACTATTCTCGGTTAAATCCAACCGAGAAAACACTTTTAAACAGAGAAATGAACCGAGCAGAAGGAGAAATTCCGAGCGACTGTTCACTGAGGCGGAGTAAAGAATCTGACAGTTCAAGTTTGAAATGACACAGATAGAGCTGCTCTCGTGCCAAAATTCTATTTTGGAATGGTTTTAACCATTTCACACCGGGGCAGTTCTAGAGCTGGATCAAACTACTAATGTCTATAATATAGCAAGACTTCATGTTGTTTGAAGCTTGGCTATACACACATTCAAATCCCAAGCAGGCACTAGTGCCCTGTGAGGTGGGTGTAAAAGCATTAGTCCTTTAAAAAATCTTTAGAAAAGTTCATCAGATGCCACTGATACCTTGGTGCCCGCAGAAAGGTAGGCAGATACCACTGCTAAATGAACCTTAAGTGAACTGGGTTGCAAGCTTAGTGAATACAAATGAGTGAGCTAGTCCAGGACTACTGAAACACCAGCGCTTGCAGTATAAGGTTCATACTAGAACACCAGAAAGAGAATCTCTTCCATTTGGAAGAATAAGATTTCTTGTGGAGGGTTTTCTATAACCCTTCAAAATATTTAGGACAGCTTCTGAAAGATTTAAATCTGCATGCTCTAATTCTTCAAGAGCCATGCCTTGAGATGAAGAGACTTGAGATTGGGGTACAACAATGTTCCTTGATTGGAAGTCAGGAGATTGTGTCCGAGGGGCAACTGTATCGGTTTGCTGACAAGACATGGAGAGCAGAAGAGAGCACCATGATTGCCTGGGCCAATCCGGCGCTATCAATATCAACAATGCTGAGACGGACTTTAGCTTCAGTAACACCCTGAAGACCAGGGGAAAGGCATACAGATGCCTGCCTGTCCAGTCCAGAACCAGGGCATACAGAGGAACTGTGTCCTGTGCTGGTGGTCTGCAGCAATATTGCGGGAGTTTGTGGTTCTGGTGGGTTGTGAACAAGTCTATCTCTGGAGTGCCCCACATTCTGAAAATGACTTGTACCACTTGCTTGTTCAGAGTACTTTTGTGATGGGCCTGGTTGATGCGACTTAGTGCATCTGCCAAAGTATTGTCCTTTCCTGGCAAGTGAATTGCATGTAAAGAAACCCTCAGAGAGTAAGCCAGTGTCCAAATCTTCATGGACTCTGCAGAGAAGGCCTGACCTGGTGCCTCCTTGTTTATTTATGTAATGTACTGTCTGTTCTGATCTGAACCACTCTGTCCATGATCAGTGAAGAAAAAGCCTTTAGGGCTAGTAACACTGCTCTTAGTTCCAGTGAGTTTATGTGCTGAAGGGACTCTGCTGCTGACCAGATTCCTTGGGTTGTGTGCTTTCCTAAGTGGGCACCCCACCCCAATAGGGATGCATCAGTTGTGAGTAACAAAGAGGGGCTCTCTTTCTGGAAAGGCACTCCTTGCCTTAAATTGGATTCTTGTTTCCACCACAAGAGGGCCCTTAATAGTGGGCCTGTCATGGGTATAAGCTTTGAAAAAGGGTCTTGTTTCTGACTCCAGTGAGCCCTGAGGTGAAACTGGATGGCTCACATGTGGAATCAGGATCCCTGGACTGTGCCTGTGGATGCAGCCATATGACCCAGTAGTTGTAGAAACTGTTGTGCAGTTTTTGAGCTGTTCAGAACAAAGGAATTTGCTACCGACTGCAGACTTTGCACCCTGTCTAAGGGTAAAAAGGCTCTTCCCTGAAGTGTGTTGATTTCTGCCCCTATAAACTGCAGAATTTGAGCAGGGGTTAGGACTGATTTGGTTTATGATGAAATCCAGGGACTTTAAGAGGACTTGGGTGATTTTTAGGGAGTTCCTTACCTGGTCTGGTGAGTTTCCCAGCACCAGTCGTCTAGATAAGGGCAAACAGTCGCTCCTTGTCTTCTTAGATATGCCCTACAGCAACTAGGCACTTTGTGAACGCCCTTGGTGATGAGGAGAGACCGAAAGGAAGAACTGAAAACTGATAGTGGTCTGAAGGGAGCCTGAATCTGAGGTATTTTCTGAGAGATTCCTTTATGGGGATGTGGAAATAGGCGTTTTTCAAGTCCAGTGATGCCAGCCATTCCCCCTTTTGGACTGTTGGCAATATTCGAGCCAAAGTGACCATTTTGAACTTTCTTTTTTTTTTTCAGATGCTTGTTCAAAGCTCTGAGATCCAGTATTGGCCGCCACTCCCCACTTTTCTTTGTTAGGAAGTATCTGGAGTAAAAACCTCTTCCTCTCAAGGTGGTAGGGACTAATTCCACTGCTCTGAGACGTAGCAACTTTTGGACCTCTGCTTCTAGCAGTGCCCTCTCTGTTAGAGGGGGTGAGCAGTAAACCCTGGTTTTCTGAGGAGGAAAAGATCTGAAGTCCAAAGACAGACCCTGACCCACTACCTACAGTACCCACTTGTCTGTGGTAATGCTTAGTCAAGCCTGGAGGAAGTGGGATAGTCTGCCTCCGACAGGGAGGGAGGGAGGCAGCCTGATCCTCAGGGGTTTTGCTTTGGTTGAGGTTGGGTTTGAGAACCCCTCCTGGAGCCCCTTCTACCCCTTCCCCTAGAGTATCCCTGTTGTGTATACTGCTGGTACTGGGGCACGGCTACTGGCTGGAAGAAAGGTCTGGTCGCAAAAGACCTTCCAATACACCCCCCCTTCCATAGGGTCTAGTGAATGGTGAAGCACGGTCTTTAGCAGAGTTGCTTCTATAGGTTGCCTTGTATTCATCCACTTTTCTCATGTATGCAACCGTGGATTCCCCAAAGTGAGTTTCCCTCTAGGGGGAAAATCCAGAGCCTCGGATTGAGTGTCCTGAGCAAGGTTAGTGGCCCTGAGTCATGCAAACCTTCTCTGTGCCACAGCGTTAGCCATCTATCTGGCTGCAGTGTCGTTAGAATCAGCAGCCATCTGGAATTGGTACTTAGCCGCCTCCAAACCAAACCTGACAGTTTCAGCCAGGTCTTCAGACAGGGGTGAGGGGGCTTTGATGGACATGTCCAGTACAGACTGCCACAGGGATTTTTGGTACTGGGCAGCATAAGCTTGGAAAGTAGCATGTATCATGGCCAAGGAAGCTGATACATAGCCTCCTTTGGCCACGCTGTCTTTTTCTGGAGTCTTTGTCTGGAGGGTGGGAGGACAGGGGGAGTCTGGCCTTATCACAGGCTGCTTGCTGTATGACACCTTGATGGTCAGGATGGGAAAAAAGAAAATCAGCTCCCGTTCTGTCCAACTGGTACTTCTTATCTATTCACCTATGAATAGGAGGAACAGAGTTAGGGGTCTGTAAATCTTTCAGGCCGTCTTTCTTAAAAATTTGTACACTGGCAAAAGGAGAGCTTTTGAGGGTAATAACCCCATCATATTTAAATATTCAATCTCCTCCTCATCCTCAATCTGCTCTGTAGTAGCAATGTTCAGAGCATCTGCCATTTTCCGTACAAATGAGAAATGGGAGGAATAATCCTCAGACATCCAGGGGGAAGAACCAAAATCTTGTTCAGGAGATGCCTCTGGAGGAATTGGGTCATCGTCCTGAGAGAGTTCATCCCCCTCCTCAAAATATTGCTCTTTCTGAAAAGGAGGAAAATTACCACTGCTGGCCTGGGAACCCTGAATAGGGGCAGGCTGCTGTGGGACAATGTTCTGCAATGCCTGTATAATTTTTTTTTTTTTTTTTTTGCGCCTCCCCTTCTTCCTGGCTGCCCACTCCTTCGGGTCTCCACTGCCCCTCCTGACTGCCTGCCCTAACTCCCACACTGGCTACCAACCTCATATGGCAGTCCCCCCGGGTAACCCGGCGTATCCTTCGCCGGATGGGTCCCCCTCCTCCAAGTGGGAAGGCCACCGGCGGCCAGCGTGCTACTTCATTTTGGTCTGGGGTACCGCCGTGAAAGGCCGGTCTTGGCGATCGGGCGGCAGCTGAGGACAGAGAGACCACATCCAGCCAGCTAGGAAGCTTTTTCCTATTTTTTTCTGTGGGAGAGTGACGTCCTGACGTCAAGGCATACGCCGACGTCTGTCACTCCCCTTGAACACTGAGTCCGACCGTCACTGCTGTGCTCCCAGCCTCTGCCAGGAGTCAGCATGCACCGGTGCGCATCCCCACCCTCCCCCCGGAGGAGAGAGCTGTCCCCGGACGCTCCATCCTTCTCCCCCGGCCGGCCCTCCGGTGACCCAAGTCCGTTCCCGAACCCAGGTCACCGGCGTTGCAGACGGAAATCCAACCACTGCGCTGACAGGCCGGCACTGTATAGTTTTAAAAGCCTGGGCTATCTCTTGAGCCGAAGGCACAGCCAGCATCTGCGCAGAAGTCCCTGGTTTAGCAGGGGAAGAGTCTGCATGCTTAAGTCTTTTCAGCTTTTTGAGGGAACCAGGAGTCAGACGTTCTTTTCCCCTTTTGCCTTTATCGCCCGTATCAGGGGCAGGGGTAGGCAAAGTTGTGGGTTCAGCCACAGTAGACTGGGGTGTCAGCTGGTCAGAGCCAGAGGGACCCCTAGGAAATTTCTTATTTAGCCTTTCAGGAAGTTTTTCCAAAGTTTTTTCAGGAAACGTTTTGCAAACTTCATACTCCTGGTCTAAATGTTCAAATCCCAGACAAGCTACACATAAGGTCTGCTTGTCTGCCTTGGCAAAAACATCTCCACATTTTAAACAATTTCAGAAACCGGGTCCTCCGGTTCTCTTTTTGGGTTTCTCTGACATGGTAATACAAAATAAACACCAACCGCTAACAAGGCAAAATGCGACTGGTGGTGGTTTTTTGTTTTTTTTGTTTTTTTATAGAAATAAACGCTTTTGCAGTCAGTTCCGGAACAGATAAGAACCAAAGGAACCGAACCGGGAGAAGCCCAAATGAACCGGTTCAGCGGTTCTGTAACTGAAGAATAACGGTTATGAAAACTTTTAAAAGGACCAAATCTGAAGCAAAATTAACAGGTCCCTTTAATCAGAGAACCAAAAATAAACCTGAACTAACTCAGATCCCTCACGGTTATTCCGAGCCGCGAGGAACCGAGAAAAATAACTAATTTAGGCAATAAACAAGATTTTAAACTATCAGTAAGTAGAGGCAGTAAAAAACTGAAAATACTTATGGTTTTGATGATTTTGAACTTTCTTCATGCGAAAGAGGACGACAGAAAACTCAGAGCGACCAGACTTTCAGATGGAGAGAAAAATCTGAGTAGGTTAGAACACTACAGTTGGTAGAGGCAGTATTTGAAAGATGCTCACGTGCAAAGAATTCCATTCATTTGCATGTGTTCCATCTCTCCAGGCAGTCCAACCCTCCAGGCTTACTGCTCAAAGTTATGAATATCCTGAGCAGTACTGGGGTTAGAAATGTCAGTAGTGTATTACTGATATTTCAATGTGCATAAAATGCATGAGGTATGCAATATTTGTTGGGGACTATTTTTACAAGGTGGCAGGATACAGTACATTTCTGGCTCTTTAAACAGGGGAAAAATGAAAATTACGTACCTACCGTAATTCTTGATCTTCTTGGACGAGTCTCCACCACTCATTCACACTAGTGGGATTAGCGTCGGAGGCACTAGGACCTATCGGGAGCAAACTTTTTGCTGGAGGTGGTAGCGAGAGATGGCGCGCGAGGAGCCTGGCCTTGAGGCAGCTGACTCAGCCGAGCAATGACTATCTCGTGACGACCCTCTTCACTACCTCAGTACCTTTTACCAAGGAGGTGCAGCGCAACCAACGTAAAGAGTAAATCTAATCCAAAAGCGGACATAAGATAGTCCGTCGACCCGTGTAAGAAGGGTCAACAAAGAAGTCTTCACGGCCTAAAGATCTGAGGAGTGAAGACCAACACTACTGTGAGCTCGGGGGATGGAGGGTGGGCGTGTGAATGAGTGGTGGAGACTCGTCCAAGAAGATCAAGAATTACGGTAGGTACGTAATTTTCATATCTTCCTGGACATAAGTCTCACCACTCATTACACCAGTGGAGAGTACCAAGCTGATAATCCCCAAAGGGCGGCAGGAGAGCCAGAGCTCACGCGCACTAAGACAGAAGTCCATTAAGATAGTTCTTGCCGATCGCGGAATGACGCCTGGCATGAACATCCAGTGCATAATGCTTAACGGTATGCACTGAGCTCCAGGTGGCGGCGTTGCAGATATCTGCAATTGGAACATTGCAATTTCCGCTAGGGATGCCGACGCCCTAGTAGAGTGTAGCGTACACTCTACCTTCTAATTTAACTTGAGCCATGGAATAGCAATGCGAAGGCATGCCACTAACCATGATGAGATGCATCTGATAGCGACAGGTTGACCCAGCGAGGTGTCGCTGAAAGAAACAAACAGTTGCTGAGTCTTGCAGAATATCCTTGGTTCTATCTAAATAGAACCAAGAGGCTCTCCTAACATCCAAGGAATGAAGAGCTCGTTCCTTCATTTTGGAAATTAGCGAAGTAAGAGGGACGTACCAGAGGTTGGTTTAGATGGAATTCTGACACAACCTTGGGGAGAAATTTAGGATGAGTACGGAGAACTACCTTGTCTTTATGGAATACAGTATACGGAGGGTCCGTAACCAGGGCATGTATCCCAGAGACCCTGCGGGCTGAGGTAATGGCCACCAGGAAGGCAGTCTTCCAGGTAAGAAATTTTAGCTCACAGGTAGCTAGGGGTTGAAAGGCTTTCGGTGAGCATGTCCAGCACCAGGTTAATGTCCCAGGCTGCAACTGGGTGCTTAACAGGGGTCTGGTATGAAGAATCCTAGAAATCTCTTCACCATAGGTAACTGAGCCAAGTCAAGGAAGAAACGGCTCATGGAGCAGCTGAGATGGCACTAAGGTGAACTTTAACTGTGGAGTACTGAGACCTGAGTTTGATAGGTCCAAAAAGATACTCCAGAACCTTGTCAGGAGGACAGGAAAGGGATTCAAGAAGACTTTGACACCACAGAGAAACGTTTCCATTTGAAGCGTGCGTTTTGGTGCTGGCTTACTGAGCAGCCAGAAGGATGTCTGAGACTCTATGAGAGAGCGTTGAACCGATTCACTTCCACCTCTTCAGGAGCCAAGCATGAAGGTGAAGTGATTTCAGGTTGGGATGGACCAACGAACCCTGAGTCAAGAGACTGATTTGCAAGGGAAGTGATCTCGGAGAGGCTGCCAACATACTGTTGAGTAGAGGAAACCATAGTTGTCGAGGCCAGGAGGGAGCAATGAGAATCATTTTGGTCCAGAGACTCGAACTTGAGGAGTACTCTCTGGATTAGAGGAAGCGGTGGAAAGGCATAAAGAAAGCATTTTGTCCAGCGCAGCCTGAACACATCCAAATAGAAAATGCCAGGCCCTGGATTTCTGGAGCAGAAGGGAGGCAGTTTTGCGTTGAGTGGGGATGCAAAAAGGTCCAGGTCTGGAGTCCCCCACTCTTTGAACAGAGACCGAGCTACGGCTGGATCGAGAGACCACTCGTGAGGGTCTGCCTCCGTTCTGCTGAGGTGATCTGCTAAGTCGTTTTGTATACCTGGCAGATAAACCAGCTTGAATCAGAGACTTGTGCTCCAAGCACCACTCCCACACCCTCACTGCTTCCCTGCAAGGGAAAAGAATGAGCACCGCCTTGCTTGTTGATGTAATACATCACAGCTTTGTTGTCCGTTTGAAGGAGAATGTTCTTGTGACAAGGACATCCTTCAAACTCGGATCGCATAGAGGACCGCTCTCATCTCCAGGACATTTATGTGGAGATGAGTTTGAGAACTGAGTCCATACACCTTGAGTGTGGAGGAGTGACAGTGAGCTCCCCCTCCCATGCATGATGCGTCTGTGGTGATGGAATCTGATGATCGGGGGAGCAAAGGATTCCTCCAGGAGATGCTCTCTTGAGACCACCAGGTGAGAGACCTGAAGGGCTCCGTCACCTTGATGGGATAAGACTGGGGGTGAGGAGGTCGGAGACCACTGAGTGGAGAGCATCCATTGGGTGGTTCTCATGTGCAACCGGGCCAGGGTACAGTGAACACCGAGGCGTATGAGGACCCAACATGCGTTGACGAGAGAGCTGTAACCGACTGGTTCTCCCCGATGTAGCGGCCATCCGAAGGATGTCGAGTCTTCTGTCCTCTGGAAGGAAAGCCTTACAGAAAAGGTGTCTAGAGCGTCCCTATGAAAAGGAGCCTCTGGGAGGATGCAGTTGAGATTTTTCAAATTCAGCAGAACTCCCATGGACATGAGAAGGCGAGAGTCATTTGCCGGCTTCAAGTCCCTTGGCTGGAAGGGCTTGCTAAAGACAATCGTCCAGGTAGGGAAACACTCTGAGTCCGATCTTCCTGAGATGCGCTGCGAGAACTGCACAACACTTTGTAAAAACTCACGGCGCCGAGGATAGCCCAAAGGGCAGGACTCTGAACTGATAATGCTGACCCAAAGCTACAAACCTGAGGAACTTGCGGTGGGTCGGGTGGACGGGGATATGCTGGTAAGCATCCTGCATATCCAGGGAGGCCAGCCAGTCGTGCTGATGCAGCAAGGGTAACAAGGGTACCTAGGAAATCATTCTGAATTTCTCCTTGGGAGAAATTTGTTTAACTTCTGAGGTCTAGAATGGGGCGCATCCCCCAGATTTCTTTGGAACCAGAAAGTAATGGGAGTAGAACCCTGTGTTTACTAGTCATGCGGGCACCAGTTCTATTGCCCTGTTGTTCAGAAGGCCCTGGATCTCGGCAGTGAGAAGGACTGAGAGCGACAACCTGGGTTGTCGTCTGGGAGGACAATTCGGGGGTTTCCAAGAAATTGAGAGAATAACCCTCGCAAATTATCCGAAGGACCCATTTGTCCGAAGTTATGGACTTCCACTGGTTGTAGAAGTACATCAGACGACCTCCCACCGGAGGAGAAAGTTCCACCTCGGGCAGAGTGGATGGAACTTGGGCCAGCAATTCATAAGGTGGCGCTGGGGGCTTTAGGCCCCTGCGCTTTCTGCTGCGTCTTCTTTTGAGGTTGGGCAGGTTGGCTTTTATGGAAGCTTCCCCTGCCTCTGCCTCGAAAGGACTGACGACTATGAAACTGACGTCTGTTCACATGCCCCCGAGAGGGGGCAGGCGGAGGTCTGGCCAATTTAATGGCCGATCTAGTCTTCTGAGAGGCCTCTAAGGCTTGCTCCACCTGAGGGCCAAAAAGATAGGAGCCATCAAAAGGCAGCACCATTACCTGCTGCTGAGCATCATTCGTGAAGCCAGAAGAACGCAGCCAGGAATGGCGCCGAGTACAAATCCCTGCGGCTGCTGAGCGAGAAGCAGCTTTTCATAGAGTGCCACAGGATATACTCATACTGAGAAAAATAGCCTTGATAACTGGCAATACGCATACTTAGAGTGGAGGCAGCAAAGACTCTCTTACCTAATGTATCAATCTTACGAGACTCTTTGTTAATAGGTCGAGCTGTAGTAGTTGAGGAAAACGACCTTGTCATTCTCTGCCAGGACTACAACAGGATCCATAAAGGCTTGGGATGCCAAAAGGGGCGATCCTTGGGAGCTGAATACTTCTTATCAATGGATTTAGCCACTGGGGAATAAGAGCAGGATTATTCCATACCATTTGAGACAGCGTCTCGAAGGAAGCTGGATCGGAGGAGTCAAATCCGTAGGGATCTCGAAGCATGAAGATACTGGGTCTTAATATCTTCCCAGGATCGATGTCTGTAGTCTGGAGAGAAAGAGTGGATCTCAGGTTCTTCAACAGAGACTTAAGGACAGGTCCTCGACCACAGGCTCTGTAGCAAAGAAAGATCCTGTTTCCTCATTCATCACCTTACCGAAGGTCTGGGTCAGAGCTCAACATCATCTCCTGATGGTCCAGGAAGTTTGGACAGGAAAGGTGAAGTGGAGGAGGAAATAGCAGAAAAACAAGGAGAGTCCCGAGGGCCCCAGTACCGAGACAGACAACAGGTTAAGCGGCACGAGGCGCGCGGCGCCCGAAGGCATCTTGAACCACCGCAAAGCCGCGGCGCCTGGCAGACAGCGCCCGCCAAGCCAACAACGCCATAAGCGGCGCCGCCCGACCGAAGGTGCCGCCAGACCAGGCAGCACCACCGGCGGCACAGCCAGGCGCCGACAAGCCAACAGACCCTGCGGAGGCGCGGAGAAAAACCAGGAGATAAGGGCATCGGTGTGGCCCCTTGCGCGCAGCCATGTGAGGAAACACCTAAGCACGGTCGTTGGCACGAGGAGCGCCGCGCGACTAGGAAGGTCCAACCGCCTACCTGAGCCGCAGGAGGCCGAGGGCTCTGAGGCAACGAGCCAGGCAGAAGAACCAACCTCCAAGCCCAGTCGCTCCATAGGCGGCCCACTGATGAAACTGCTCATCTGGAGCCCTACCTATAGGCGGGGGAGGGCTCCGATGTCGAGGGCAGCGATTACGGAAGTTGGCGACTCGAAGAAGAGACCAGCAACTAGCGATAACCGACCGCTCGCGCAGACATACCAGAGGGTGACCTCGGTGATGCCTTCTCTTTTTGACCTGTGGGCGAAGAGCTCGAGGCGAGCGGTGCGAGAATGCGACCGTTTATTTTATGCCCGGCGGGGGACCGCCCATCCCCAGCATCGGACTGACCGTTGTCGGAACCCCGCTGAGGAGAAGGAGGCTGACCGGACCCAGCCCGGCTGACTGAACAGCTTTCATACGAAGTCTCCCTACCGTCACCTGACCTGCTCATGGTCAACTCCGTCCAGTAGGCTGAGACTTCTTCAAGTAAGTTAAATTTAAAATATTAGAAAAATTTAACGAAAATAGATAAAATTAAGCGATACTACTATCGTGATAATGTTACAAAAAAACAAACTGAAAACTATACGCTAGTTTGAAGTTTGACTCCCGACTTTCAAGCGGCGGCGTCATCACAGAAGCTCCTTTCGTGGCGGAAAAAAAGGAACTGAAAGCCCGGTTGGAGGGTCGTCGCCCGAGATAGTCATTACCGCTCGAGCCGCTGCTCACAAGGCCAGGCTCCTCGCTGGCGCCATGTCTCGCGCCGACCCTCCAGCAAAAAGTTTGCTCCCGATAGGTCCTAGTGCCTCCGGCGCTAATCCCACTAGTGTGAATGAGTGGTGGAGACTTATGTCCAAGAAGATCACCCTTTATGTTGTTTTTTCCTTGTAGGGAACACAACCCATGTTATAAGTGCAATAATCCACTCCAGGGTATGGGGTTATAGGCATTCAATCCATGCCTTTAACACTACCAAAACCAGTCCCGACAGTCTCCACCCCCAGGCTTCTGCACATCTCGGACCCAGCTATAACCACTCCTCTGGCCCACATTTTCAATCTCTCCATCTCAGCCTCCACTGTCCCCAACGCATGGAAATCCTCAAAGTTGTTACATCTTCACAGGGGTGCTGACCCTTCTGCTCCAGGGAAATATCGGCCCATCTCACTCCTCCTTTCTCTCGCCAAACTCCAGGAGTTTCTCATTCATGCCGAGTTGTCAAAGTACCTTGCCACTAACTCTCACTCGTGCAGTCAGGTTTTAGGAAACACTACCATCTCATCCCAGTTCTGGGTCACTGACTCCATTTTCTCAGCAATGGACCAGAGTCGTATCACAGCAGCCATTTTCAAAGATCTGGCAAAGGCTTTCGATTCAGTCTCCCATCCCCATCTGTTACAAAAACTTAAATCTGTTAGCCTCACAGAACCTGCTGTTAACTAGTTCCGCTCTTATCTAGACGATAGGCAGCAATCTCTACAAATAGGCAACGCACTCGCCTCCCCTCTCCTTACCAGCGTCCCTCAAAGCTCTATCCTTGGCCCCATCTTCTTCTCCCTATTTATTAACGGACCTCCCCTCAGTCTGCAACTTTTCCAGTATGCATATGCACGCAGACGATACCATTATCTTCACCTCCGGAGCCTCCTCTGTCAGCATGGAATACCCCTATTGCAAGATTTCAACAGAGAACAGTCTTAGTTTCAGACAAACCAACTGAAACTCAAAAAAAAAAAACAACAGTGGCCATGACATCTGGCTCTACAGAGAAACTGGCCACCCTCCAGTCTCCCCAGTCTTCTCTACTTTGTACGGTTCCCCCACTAGGAGACTGTTCCAGCTTTTAAATACTTAAGGGTCTGGCTGGATAGCCATCTGGACTTCTCTATCCACGTAGACACCATCTCTGCGAAACTGCATTGTAAGCTGGCAGTCCTCTATCCACACAAAGATAGTCACCCATCCCCACCAATCGAGAGTTGGTATCCAAAATGATTCTACCTGTCATTGATTATGCCGAAGTGGTCTATGGCACTGCTCCAGTACTGGGCTGGCAGTATAGCCTAGAGGTTAGAGAAACGAGGTGTGAACGAGCTTGGTACATCCAGCAGACTAGACCAGAGTTTGATTCTCACAACCTCCACCTGCATACTGTGCGACTCTGAGCAAGTCACTTAACCACCCAGTGCTCCCAGGTCACCCCTGAAAACAGGCACTTGTGCCTAGTGGGCCTTACCCGGTTACCAAAGACTAAAATAAAATAAAAAAAAAAAGTCACATCCCTCTCCAGACGGGACACACTTCTGAACGCTTTCTGCCGTTTAGCTACTGCTTCCCCTTACACATAACGGTCTCCTCTATGTCGATCCCTCTCTCTACCACCATTACACACAGGATGGCTCACTGTGCCTCCCCTGTTGCTAAGTTCTGGTTTGAAACCCTACCTACCTACCTTTCCTCCCGCCTTTCTCAGGCAACCACTTCAAACTACTCCCTTCACCAGAGAGATCGATGTACCTTTTCTGTCTCTCGCCCTTATTCTGCAGCTGGCCAATCCATCTTCTATCATTTCCCCACTGCTCTGGAATCAACTCCCCTCTGATCTTCCCCTATCCTCCTCCTTCAAAAGACTCCTCAGTGGTCACTGTGCACCCATCCCCCCCTCCCACAGCCAGTACTTCATAGTTTACCTGCCCCTAACTCCTATGCTCACAGTGGTGAGCTGCACACGCTGCTACTTTTAATAGTCAGGATGCTCTTTTTTTGTCACTGTCTGTCCTATACTCAAATTAGTTTCTGAAGCTGTATTCTAATTGTGTCAACTGTACTTACTGTTATTCACTTGTATTTTGGTCTTGTAACTGTGACCCTTGTTTATTAATGTTTTAAATTCTGTATATTTCTATGTTACCCCGTCCCCGGGTCACACCTGAAAACAAGCACCGGCTCAGTGATGTCTTTCCCGGTTACCAAATTTTAAATAAATAAAACTTCACACCTCGGGCACTGTGAAGACACTTGGCCTGCAGCCTCGTGCCTCTCAGCACACCCTAAGTGTGGACTGAATGCCTATAACCCCATACCCTGCTGCGGGTTATTGCTAACTTACTTTAGTCTCCTGTGTTTTTAAACTGCAGACATTTCGAGCCTTAAGAGGGTCTCTCAGTGCCCCATTAACAGCAGCACAGAAACACAAAATCTGGACAAATAATAAGAACTTACTTACCATAGTAATGTTTCTTCTAAAGGAATCCCTCACCTTACTTAACTGCAATCATTACCTTGAAATGAGCTGGCATGGAGCTTCTAGAATTTTATGCTAATTATGGAACTTATAAATTTAAACTCTGCTATATGACCCCGCTCACCCCTGCACTCTCACATTGAAAAACAGTTACTCAAGTACTTTCCACAAAAATAAATCTTCGAGAGAATCTTTCATTAGGCCACACCATTGCAACTGTAACTGCACCAGCACTAGGGCCACACAGAAACGTTTGCAAGCAGTCAGCCTGCAGCTGTCCATGACAACATCAGGTGTCTGCGTATACATAAACATGGGCAGACTCTCCCCTTCTCAGTTCACTGCTGGAGACCATACTTGGAAGACCTCCCCATAGGGAAACAAGGAGAACCTCCAGCACTCAACTTACTAGGCGAGACAGAGTGCTGAAAAGATAGTAATGGAGACAGCAATACAAGAATTCTTTGTCACAACCCCAAAAGGGGGAAGGGGATGGGATGGTGTACCTTGAGAGATTCTCCTGAAGACCTACTGCTATAGTAACTTCTTATGTAACTATTCTGTCTTCTTTTAGGATCTCTCTCTGTCTCTCTCATATCAGGTCATACCTTTGGGCCAAGTCCCAAGCAACACCAAAAGCTAACAGTCTGAGTAGCTGAAGCCTACAGGCCTATGACAACAGGCCTTATACAGTAGCACAGCGAGGCCAAACCCAGCTCGTCTTCAAGAGACCGTGTCCAGACTGCAGTCCTTAGCAAAAGGGTGGACAGTACTCTATGTGGCAGATGTACAGATCTCTGCAGTCTCACACTCCACATACTATGTGAGACAGAGTGCTACAAATATAGTATCGGAGACAGCAGTACAAGAATCGTTTGTCACAAACCCAAAAGGGGGAAGAAGAGTGGGACAGCATGCCCTGATGAAAGATAGTAGCTCTAAGACAGTACAGTTATGTAAGAACTTACCGTAACAGCAGATCTTCAAGAAGAGCTCTTGCAGCAGGCAATAATCGTTATGACTATACCGCCAGGCACTAGGATCCCACTGAACTAATTCTAGCTAGCAGTCTATGGCGGGGACCACCCATGATATAAAGGGGCAGTCCCCTGGCACCACCTCAGTTCACCCACCGGAGACCCGGCTGTATGAAGGATGGGGAACAGAGGAGGTTCTAACATCCTCTACACGGAAAAGAAATTACGCCTTCCTAACAAGGGGGAAGGAAGGAGGAAAAGCATGCCTGCTGCAAGAGCTCTTCTCGAAGATCTACTGTTACAGTAAGTTCTTACGTAACTACTATCACTTCGAGATAGAGCTCTTGCAGCAGGCACTAACTATTAGGACAGAGTCCCAAGCAGTACAAGGATAAGATACAGGTCAGATGGGTGGTGGATACAGAAATCCACAATAGCTCCTAAGAGCAGTCCCTGGAGAATGGCTAGGCCAAAGCCTGCTCTCCTTCTGGTAATGTCCAAACTGTAATGTTTGATGAATGTGTGGACAGAACTCCAGGTGGCTGCAGCACAGAGATCTGCTGCAGACACAATCTTGAGGGATGCAAATGAAGTGGCAACACCCCTAGTGGAGTGATCGTTAAACAAGCCAGGTAAAGGTTTGTCATACTTTTGGTAGACAACTATACAATTCACCAACCATTTGGACAAAGTCTGCTTAGTCACTGGCGCCTCTACCATTCTCGGGGTGAAAGATAAAAACAACTGATCAGATTTCTTACAGACCTGGTAGTCAATGTAAAAACGAAGAACTCTGTGAATCCAGAGTATGCAACAAGGCCTCCCCTGTATTCGAGTACTCTAGGTAATAAACTGGGAAATGAATGTACTGATTAAGGGTGAACTCGGACACCACCTTCGGGAGAAACTTAGGATTAGTGCGCAGGGATACCTTGCCCCTGTGGGCTCTTTACACATCAGAGCCTGAAGCTTAGAAATCCTTCGAGCTGATGTGATGGCAAATAAAAAGAACAGATTACTCACCTGTAAAAGTAGATCTAGGAGTGGTATATGTTGTTCATCCACATTTGTTGGCATGTCCTTTCCCTTTAAGGATCTTGCCAAAAGGTCTTTAAGCTGGCTCCTCCCACCCACCCGGGTGGTATCTCTCAGCTCTGCCACTTGACACCAGATCTTGCCAGCTGGAAGCATAAGTTGTGCGTTGAAGCCAGGGAGGTCAGGTGGGTTCGTGTGAACATACACCACTCTTAGAACTACTGTTACAGGTGAATAACCGGTTTTTCTAGAATCGTGGATTTGTTGTTCTATCCACACATCTTGGAAGACTCCTAGCAGTTCTCCAGAGGGAAGGAAAGGTGCACACCCCATAATCAGGAAACAGAGATTGGAGAACTGAGGCCCCCAAAACCAGCATCATGGCATGACTCTAGGTCGATGTGGCAGTGGATAATGAAGGTGCTTGCTGACTTCCAGGTAGCAGCCCTGCAGATTTCCTGGATAAGGATGTCCCTGCAAGCAGCCACCGACGCAGCGGTATGGCAGATGGAATGAGCTCTTAGCCCTGCGGGAGGCTCTCAACCTACCAACATATAGCAGAGTTCGATGCATAATGTAATCCATTAGCCAATCATCCACTTTGCTGCCAGCCTGCCAGGTGCGGCTTCAGCGTAGGTGACAAACAGCTGGCAAACCTCTCTCCAAACTTCAGTTGCCCACTCCTTATAATGACAGCGCCTGTCTAAGGTACAAAGTATGAAGCCTATACTCGGCCTCAAAGGTGTAATTAGGGTAGTACACCAGCAGAGTCGACACCTGGTTGAGGTGAAACCCAACCACTTTCGTTAGGAGTTTCGGGTGGGGGCACAGGACAACCTTGTCCCTGTGGAAGACCAGGTAAGGAGACTCGACAGAGCACCTGTAGCTCCACAGTCCTTCTGGCTGACATGATAGCCACCAGGAAGGCGGTCTTCCACGACAGATGTGACACCTCACACCTGTGCATTAGTTTGAATGGCTTGCCCATGAGCTTTGCCAGTACCAGCAGTAGATCCCATGGTGGTGGATCACACACCGGAGGGTAAATGTAGTCGAGACCTTTAAAGAAGTGCCAGACCACCTTCTCCTGGGTTACCGACTGCTGACTGGCCCACACCCGATAAGGAGAGATGGCAGCCAGGTGCACCTTAAGGGTCATAGACCAAATACCTCCTTTGGATAGAGCCCAAAGGTAGTACAGGATGCTAGCCACTGGACATGACAAAGGGTTCAGGCCCTTGCCCTGACACCAACTGGAGAATCTCTTCCATTTAAAAGGCACAGCACCTCCTGGTCTACTCCTTCCTAGATGCCTCCACTACGTTGAGTACATATCTGGAGAGACCCAAAGCCTATAACTCTAGCAGCTGAGGAACCAGCCCATCAGGTGCAAGGACTGAAGGTCCAGATGGAATACCTTTCCTTGACTGATCGACAGCAGGTCCAGGCATACTGGGAGACGCCTCGGGGACCTGGTGCTGAGGCTGAGGAGATCTGGATACCAGAACTGGTGGGACCAGTCTGGGGCTACCAGGATCACCTGTACCTTGCTCCTCCTGACCTTGAGGAGCACCCTGTAGACCAAGTGGAGGGAAGGCACAGAAGAGGCCTAGGGACCATGGCCTTGAGAAGGCATCCCCCTGCAGCGAGCCCTGATGAGGGGGGTAGGCATGGAACAGCCTCAGCTTGCTGTCCACCCTGGAGTCGAACAGGTCCACCTGAGGGGTGCCCCACTGAGAGAACAGGCTGTGTACTATCTCTAGATGGAGAGACCACTCATGGGACACCTCGCCCACACGGCTGAGGACGTCCGCCAGTTGATTTGAGGCTCCTGCCACAAGGATGGCTAGGAAATCTGCCTCCAGTCGGCTGATGAGGGTCCAGATGCTGAGCGATTACCTTCACAGAGGCCAGGAGTGCATGCCACCCTGCTTGCTGACCTAGTACATGGTCGTGGTATTGTCCATCTGGATCTGCACCACTTGATGCCCAAAGAAATGAAGCAAATTCAGTCAGTGCCAGCCGAACTGCTCAGAGCTCCAGCAGGTTGATATCACATCGGGATTCCTCGGCAGTCCAGAGCCCATGGACTCTGATTCCCCGTGTGGGCACCCCAGCCCGTGAGAGGCGCATCAGTCGCCAGGACAGCCATCGGCTATGGAAGGAAAAAAGAGGATCCCTTCCTGCAGATGTTCTAAGATGGTCCACCACTGGAGAGCATCCCACAACTTCTGGGTCACAGTGACCAGCTCGAAGTGACCAAAACACTGAGTCTATTGGCTGGCCAGTTCCCATTGAAGGGGGCGCATATGCCACCCAGCCCAATGGACCACGGCGGTGCAGGCCGCCATGTACCCCAGAAGGTGCAGGAATTCCAGCAAGTGCCCAACTAGACATGATCGGGCAAAGGAGGAGAGAACCTCTGCCCTGTCTGTCAGGAGACTGGCTCCGGCTCGGCAGGAGTCTAGCTCTGCCCCGATGAAGCAGATCACCTGTGAAGGTATTAGTTCCGACTTTGTCTCGTTGGCCAGGAGACAAAATTTGATGCAGGTCTGGAGAGCCAGATCCCTGGATTTCTCCACCTCCTGTATGGAAGGACCCGCTATGAGCCAGTCGTCGAGATAGGGATACACTCTGTCGCCGCTGCAAGGTGGGCCGCCGCCACTGCAATGCATTTAGTGAGGACCCGAGGGGGGTGTGCAGACAAGCTGAAAGGCATGGCTTGGAACTCGAAGAGGGCTCCCTCTGCTTAGAAGCGGAGGAACCTTTGGTGAGCTGGATGGATCGGGACATGTAAAAAATGCATTCTGAAGATCCAGTGAGCAGAACCACGTTTTGCTCGAGAGATGGTATGATCTGAGACAGAGTTACCATCTTGAATGTGCAAAACCTGAGAAATTGGTTCAGGTCATGCAGATCTAGAATGAGCCGCCAGCCCCTCATCTGTTCTGGAACCAGGAAGTACTGGGAATGAACTCTGGGTTGACAGGAGGATCCATGACTCTGGCCGCTACCTCCCTGCAGAGGAGCTGAGGGATGTCGTCTCGGAGAGCCGACTGAGTGTGTGCGGACACCATCTCCTCCCAAGGAGCACGGGCTTGGCTTGGCGGGTACTGCTCGAATTCCAGAGGCAGCTCCTGGCCGACCACTTCCAGAACCCACCTGTCCATTGTAACAATGAATCAGGCTGAAAGAAGAGGCAGACCTGGTCCCCCCCCACAGGAGGACCCAAAGCTGGTGTGATGGGTATGGGGTTGGCAACCCCCATCCTGTCACTGTGCGGACTTGGAGGAGGAGGATCCGGTTTGGTGACCACCGGGAACCTTTTCTCCAGGCTTACAGGCCACCGGAGGCCGTGACTTGGGCCAAGGTTGAGCCTGCTGCTGATGCTGCCCCAACTGGAGACAGGGCTGCTTGGCCACAAGGGCAGAAGGCCAAAAAAGCTTTCTTTTCTGCTTTCTGGAACCTTGGGATTCCTTCTAAGTAGAAGTCAGAGACCAAGGTGGCGTTGGACTTCTCTATGTGCTGGAGGTGACCATTCACTCCTGGACCGAAGTGATCGGTACCCAGGAAGTGGACGACTGTCAACTTGGGCTGAGAGTCCACCATGAAGGTGAAGACCCTCAGCCAGGTCCTGCGGCGCATGGCAACTGCGGCCACCACCAAGTGGGCACAGGAATCCTTGATGTCCATAGCCATCTGGAGTTTCTGCTTCGCAACTGCCCAGCCCTGGTCATGGACCTGCTTGACCGTCTGGAGGTCTGCAGGGTGGTGAGGGAAAATGCGCCATGATGATGGCCAAGCTTGCCTGATGAAGGCCAAACGAAGAAGCAAAATAGACTTTCCAGGCCGAATGGTCCCATTTCTTGGACTCTTTGATGAGGCGTCTATCGGTGTCTCCCGAATTTCCCAAGCGCCTGAACACAGATTTGGTCACCAGCCCCTCGGTCAAGGTGTGCTCTGTGAATTCCAAAAAGGGAGTCTATAGGGACCGTGGATTTGTGGGCCATACAGGCTGAAGGCGCACGGCAGGAGGCATGGTGCTGCCACAGCTCCAAGGCAGGACCAACAATGGCCTCTGCCACTGGGAAGGCCTCTGTCGGAGAATCCCCTCCTTTGAGGATATTTGTGAGGGTATATTCAGCCCATTTCTGAACAAGCTCCAAGGGCATCCCCATGGATCTGGAGATGAGACGGAGGATACCCATGAAAGAAGTGCGGCCTTCCTCTATTGAAAGACTCCCTACGGATTCATTGTCCAAGGGACGAGAATGTAGGTCCGAGTCCTCGGACTCAGAGGGGTCCGGATAGATCGGCCGGCCACCAGGGTCACCTTCCACCCGCCTAGGACGGCTGGGAGTGAGGATGACAGCTAGTTTGTGTGGAAGACCTGAAAACGGGCCTGGACTCCTTGGCAGGGGCCCCAGAAGTGGGCTGTTTCGGTGGCGATTCCACCTGAATTGGAGGAGAGGCCAGTATCGGCCGAGCCAGAAGGGTCTTGACAGATTCCGCAAGCAGAGGGATGGTGTGGACCAGTTCCTGAGGAGTCAGGGTCGGCCTAGAGGGTGACAGCCAAGTAATGGCCGGAGAAGCCACCGGGGTCAACTTCTGGCCGGACAATCAGCTGCAGCCACATCAAATCCTTTTAGCGTCGATGCAGCCTGTGTCAAAGCCTCTCCTCATCTGAGGAGGACGAGGAAGAATGGTGGCGCCATTGCTTTTTAGAGCGCTTATGCGTCTTATTCAGCCTGTCGGTCGAAGGGGTCCAAGATGTCAACTTGGACAGTCGGGGGACTTCAACTTGGGACAGTTTTGGGTGGGGGGGGAGAGGAGACCAACGGAGTCATTCGGAAGGAGTCTGGGAAAACCGCGGCTCTTACAGGTCAGGGACCAAAGGTCCAGGCAGGACCGGGGTCTTGAATAAGAAGTTGTTGACCTTATCCAGTGACGACGGGGTCGATAATTATTTCAACCGGATCATCGTCCCACATCTTGGCCGAATGACCTGACGGAGGTACCGTGAATCCAGCGGCTGAGGCCACAACCTTGACCAAAGTCAAGACAGCAGATTCCTGGGACCAAGATCTCTCACAATTCCAGGAAGGTAGTTGACGACATGAATCTTCTATCTCCTTTTTCTTTTTATGGGACTGAGAGACATGCACACCCGAGGAACCCTCTCCTTTGGTAGGGAGAGACTGACTTCTCCTTAAAAGGAGCCTGAGAAGATGGAGCCCGGATTGAGCAGAACGAAAACTGAGGGCGAGGAGGACCAATCAGCAGCCCGTGCCACCTCCTCTTCAAAGGTCTTCATCTGCTCCAGCTGCTCAGTGGACCCCGCAGTCACAGAGACCACCCAACGGGCATCTTTGGATTTGACCAGCGGGTTCTGTTTTTCTGGTCTGCCCAGGTGCAATCGTGTGAGACGTTCATCCAGAACGTTGGGCTGGAAAGCGCAACATATTTTCCACGCCTGGTGACGAGATCGTGACCCAGACAAATGCACAAGGCATGCGGGTCGGTCAGATGCATCTTTTGCCTGCACGGGCAGCGGCCGAAACCAGGCAAGAACTTGTCTCCATCGCGTCGAGATCGCAAAGCACCAGAAATTGCATAAGTTTGAGTTTTGCAATCCAGAGATTTATTCGGCCAGGTCCCCACAGTAACATGTAAGCTGATTATGAGGGGAACCTGAATCTTCCAGCGGAAAGAAAGATCTGGCGTCAAGGGGCGGAGCTGAGAGATATACCACCTAAGTGGGAGGGAGGGAGGAGCCAGCTTAAAGACCTTCCGGCAAGATTCTTAAAGGGAAAGGACATGCCAACAAGTGTGGATAGAACATATCCATGATCCTAAAAATAGCACTTTTCAAGACAGGAAGCGTAGTTCACTACTTGCGGCTGGCTCAAAAAGAACCAATGTAAGCTTCTCTAACAAAAATAAGAGATCCCATGAGGTAATAGGGTCCCGAATGGGTGGTTTAATATGCATCATACCTCACAGGAAGAGGCGGAATAGAGCCACTTGTGCCAGGTTTCTGCCATCCACTGACACGTGATAAGCTGATAGTGTAGAAAGATGTACCTTTATGGATGAGTAGCTAAGACCAGCACTGGACAAGGAAAGGCGATACGCCAGGACCAAATTCACCAGACAGGTGAACAGATTGAAACGACGGGCACTAGCCCCCAGGCAGAAGCACTTCCATTTCATGGCGTAGGTGGCCCTGTTTAATGGTTTTCTCGCAGCTACTAGGACCTCTGCTGACGCTCCATACCGGTCCCTGACTAGGTCTGCAGGAGCCATGCATGTAGGTGCAGTGACTTCAGTTTTCAGTTTATTTATGATACTGGAAATGGTATGCAAGCAAGAAATGCCCATTTTCACAAGCATCCGGTTACAGAAATAAAAAAAAGCAGGGGATGCTAGCAGTAGTAGGAAAAACCAAAGTAACTTAGGTTTATAATATAAGGTAGTAGCATACAACTACATACACTGGAAGACAGAGAATACAAAATTTGGCTACAAATCACGTGGCAGGTACACCTAAAGTAAGCCAACATACATAAGTGCTAATATCTTCTTCCTGGATTATTTGGGGGTAATAGGGAGAGGTGATGGGAAGAGGAGCAGAGGGGTAAAAGGGAGGTAGGGAAGTGCGAGAGGGTAGGGTGGGTTTAGAGCAAACAGAGAGGGGGTGGTGAGAGGGAGTGTCAGGGGGACTGGAAAGGAAGAATAAATTCAAGGGCGGGGACAGGTGCAGGGGAGGGAGAAGTGTTTCTTCACACTAGCCTTAAAGGAGGAAATGGATGGACAGAGAAGAAGCTCTGTGGGAAGGACATTATAAAGTTTGGGTCCCCTAAAGGTGAGGGTGTTCTGACAATAAGAGGCCCAACAGAGGGGTACCGAGAAGGAATGGAATGCAGACCTCCCAGTGGTTCTAGGGTTGCGTGCTGTGGGGAAGAGTGATGTGATGCTGCTGGGAAGGAGATTAAGGAAAAGTTTGTGAAAGAAAGTGCCGATTTTGCCATCAAAGAAACTTTCAAGGGGAGGCCAGTTGGATATTTTGTAGAGGACGCAGTGGTGAGTGCATTTGGGGAGGCCCGTGATAAAGCAGATAATGTGGTAGGTTGTGTGAAGCTTTCCCAGGCTCATCATGGACAGTGCTGGGTAGATGACAAGAGCTCCAAAGTCAAAGAGTGGTAGAAGGAAACTGTTTGCAAAGAGGACCTTGGAATCAAAGGTCAAGTTTCAATTCTGTAAAGCATACCTATTCTTTACTGAGCTTTTTTGATAGTCTGGTCGATGTGGGCTTCAAACTTGAGATGGCAGTCAAGGTGGACACCCAGGTACTTGAATTCCTGAACCCTTTCAATCAAATTACCCAAACTGTCATATAAGGGAAAGTCAAAGTTTAGTGGTTTTCTGGGGCTGGAGAAGACTATGACCTTGGTTTGTTTAGCACTGAGCACCAGGCCATTGAGTAAAGCCAGGAGTGGAGTCTGGAGAAGTCATGCTGAAGTTTGTGTGCTAGGGTGGCAGGGTTACTATCATTAGAGAGCAGTATCGGCTGCATAGATAATTAGCTCTGTATTTGTACAGACTTCGGGACGGGAGTTGACAAGGGAGAAAAGTAGGGGGCCAAGTACTGATCCTTGAGGGACACCATATTTTATGGTGCAGGGGTCAGAGAGGGCACCATTTATTTTTATCATGGTATTTCTTTCCCTGTCCTGGCCGACACTCCTAGTATCCTCGGCTGTGCCCCGGCACCATCCCCCAAGGATCAGGCCCCCTCCCTTATGCTCCTACGACCTACTCTTTGTGGCAGGGTGGTGGGACGCGTCTCAACCCACCCAATAAAAAAAATCCAGCCAGGGAGGTGCCTTCCTGGAGGCATCATTGCAACAGACAGTATCATGCTGTGCAGCCAGGGGACTTTTCCATTTTTCTGCCCGAAGTGAGGCGTGCAATGACGCACGCGCACCTCCAAATATCTGCCCCATCTCCTCCCCTTACTGTAGTGTCGGCACACTGCCACCCAGCCCCCCCGCTAGGGGCCAGCAGAACGCAGATCACTGGTGGCTTCCCTCCCCAGAGAAGGAGAGCAGTCCATCGGATGCTCGATCCTTCTCCTCCCCTGCTGACCCCCGGCAGCCTGTGCTCGTTCCCGAACACGGGTCGCCAGTGTGGCGTGAGGTAAGGCATCCAGCACCTCAGTCCTCAGCCCCACTGGGCCAGTAAGAGGGCGCCATTTATGATGGTGCGATGGGTTCATGTGGAGAAAACGAGATAGACTTGAGATTCGGGTGTACAACAGTCCCTTGCCCCAAGGAGAACAAATGAGAGGACAGGGGCAGAGGAATGAGAGGTTCTATTGCCAGTTGCTGGAGCAATGGGAACCAAATCTGCAGAGGCCAGAACGGCACTAAAAGAATCATGCCTGCTTGTTCAGCTTTAAGTTTGAGCAGTACCCGCTGAAGTAGTGGAAAGGCAGGGAAGGCATAAAGAAAACTCCCTGTCCAAGAGAGGGACAACAAGTCTCACCAGGAAACCCCAGGCCCTGGATCTAGCGAGCAGAAACTGGGCAGCTTGGTGTTGAAGCGGAGATGCAAAGAGGTCCAGTTCCGGAAGTCCCCATCTTTCGCACAGATCGTCTACTATCCCCTGTAGTAGTTGCCACTCATGGGCCTGAGACCAAGAGCGGTTTAGGTCATCAGCTAAGGAGTTTTGTACCCTGCAACGTGAACTGCTGCGAGTCACTGATTGTGCTCCACTGCCCAGTACCACAGACTCTGCCTCTCCACAAAGGGGATAGGAGTGAGTGCCCCCTTGCTTATAAATGTAAAAGACCACCAACATGTCTGTCTGGATCAATAAAGGGCCTGGGAGGATTTACTGAGGACTAGGACTTTGAAACAGAGCCCCAGTCTCTAGTCGGGAGGGGGTGAGCCACCATTCCAAAGTCGGACATACTGCTTTGGAGATCCAAACTTGGTGCTCAAGATAGTCTGAACCCTGATCCCACTTTACCCTGAGGATCCACTTAAGCACTCATGTGAAGACGAGCTAAGATCACTGTCGCAATGGCAGCTGCCATGTGTCCTAGGAGTTGCAGAAGCATTCTGCCTATCTGGCCTGAGGAGACAATTTTCCGAGCCAGCACCAGCAGATGATCTGCCCTGTCCGAAGGGAGGAATGTCCTTCCCTGGACGGTGTCCAAGGCAGCCTCCCCTATGTAATGTAATCTCTGACTGGGCCAGGGGGATGACTTGGGAAGATTCACAGTGATCCCCAGAGCTTGGAACAGTTGGAAAGTACTTTCCAGTGTGTGATGCAGCTGGTCCCTTGTGGGAGCTGTCAGAAGCCAGTCGTCGAGGTAGATGTGATGTCCCTGCCTCCTGAGAGCTGCTGCCACCACAGCCAGGCACTTGGTGAATACCCGATGAGAGGCCGAACGGCAGCACCGGAAACTGATAATGCTCTCCCTAGAAGGTAAAGTGAAGGTACTTTCTGTGGGATGGCAGGATTTTTATGTGCATGCATCTGTCCTGCATGTCCAGGGAGCAGAGCCAGTCCCCTTGATGTAGCATGGGCAGCAATACTAGCAGTGTCACCATCCGGAACCTTTTGTATTCGATAAAATTGTTCAGCTGACTGATATCCAGGATGGGGATGAAGGTCCTCTGCCTTTTTTGGGACTAAGAAGTGGCAGTAATAACCCCGTTTTTTAACTTGGTGGGACTACCTGGATTGCCTTTTTGCTCAGGCATACTTGGATTTCTGCCTGAATGAGGTCTATGTGGGATGGGGAGCAATGGGTGGAAATCAGGAAGTTGTCTGGAGGTATTTGGGTGAATTCCAGAGCGCAACCCCTTTCTATAATTTGGCGTATCCACTGATCTACCGTAATGCTGGACCAAACAGTGAGGCAAAGGGAGAACGGCAGGTTCCAATCTGCTGCCCGAAGTGTGGGCCAATCCTTCTGGCTGAGACCCTAGCAAGAGCTTGTCGGGCCTGATAGCCAGGGAAACAGAGGCCTGGGAAGGCTTTAGCCCCGAAGACTCCCCGCTGGATGTCTGGGTGGAGGTGGGAGGCTTTGATGGTAATTAGGAAGTGCAAGGGAAACCGGAGGGGCTGAGTCCGACCTCACACTGGAGATAGAATGTTTGGAAGCCTCGTGTGGAGACCTGGGACAGGATTCTGACCTGAACCTATCCCCGTCTCGATGATGCTTCCCGCTCGATTTCTTCTCTCTAGGGGAGGAGTTCTTTGCCAAGGAGAAAGACGAGCTGTGCCCGAGTGGGTCTTCTACATGGCGGCTACTCGCTGTTCCAGGAGGTATGCTTTTAAAGTCTTCAGGCAGCAGATGAGAGTCCTCCTTTTAAAGCTGATGTAATGCGGGAAAGCGTCCATCTTGTGGTCAGAGCTTAGGCACAGAAGGTAGGCCGAATGACTTTTGCCAGGATCTGCTTGCCGCATGCGAACTTCTATTTCCACCGCTCTGTAGACGAGGTTGGCTGGGTAAACATGCATGACGAATTGGGCAGATTTGATGAACGGTAACTGCGCAAAGCGTGAAAAATGACAGTCGACTGGTAGCAGGAGGCGTCCGTGGAGCCAAGATGCACAGGCTGACGGCTGGAAAAATACTAAAGTGGTTCCGGGAGAACCGCCCCTTTATACCATGGGTGATGGCGGGGGCGACGTCAGGGGTGGTCCCCCACCAGACACTGCTAGCTAGAATTTTTTTTCCATGGGGTCCTAATCCCTGGCGGCATAGTTCTAATGGTTACTGCCTGCTGCAAGAGCTCTCTCTCGAAGTGAGATCTACTGTTACAGTAAGTTCTTATGTAACTGTTTTATCTTCAAGGATATCTCTTTCATCAGGCCACACCTGTGGAACAAGTCCCAAGCAGTATCAAAAGCTAACAGTCTGGGTGGCTGGAGCCCACAGGCCTATGGTAACAGGCCTTATAGCACAGCTAGGCCAAACCCAGCTCGTCCGCGAGAAAAAGGAAAGGGAAATTTTTTTTAACCAGGAATAGCACGTTAAGCCAGAGCCCATTTCCAGGTGTGACCTGGGAGCACAAGGAAGTTAAGTGAGTTGCTCAGGGTCACACAGTATGCAACTGGGGACTGATGGGAGTTAAAACAGGTCTCCAGGTTTGCAGCTCAGTGCTCTTAACCACTACACTATATTGCCTCCGAAGAATCTCTTCGAGAGAATGTCCAGACTGTAGTCCTTAGTGAAGGCGTGGACAGTACTCTCTGTGGCATCTCTGCAGTGGAAATATTCTGAAAACAAGCTGCAGATGTGGCCATGCCCCTTGTGGAATGACAGTGAACCACACCAGGAAGTTCCTTACCATACTTCCTGTAATACAATCTAATACAATGTGCTAGCCATTTGGACAAGCACTACTTGGAAACTGTGGTGCCCTTCTGTGCCCCAGGGCGAACTAAACAAAAAGCTTCGAGGACTTTCTGCAGTCCTTTCTACAGTATGTATAGTTCCAGAGTATTCCATGCACATCCTGGCTGGAGATCTCTGCCCATACCAGTCAGTAACCTGTTGACTGCTGCTACCATGTCTCTGTATACTCCTGAATTCTCTGACTACCTTGTTGATTGCCATTACCCTGTTTCTGAATTGTTATAGCCTGTACCTTTGTAATTCTCCTGGGTCACACCTGAAAATAGGCACTTGACTGTCTAGCTTGCTTACCTGGTAAACAAAAGCTAAACAAACATCTAAGGTGAGAAGCAATGCTCCCCCTGGATTGGCATACTCTGAACACATTAGAGCTGTAGCTCTAAAATAATGTGAGCGAAAGTGACTACAACCAAAAACTCTTTTCAGGATAGAAAGCGTAAGCCACAACTCGTGCCTGGCTCAAAAGGAGCCAAAGTCAGTTTTTCCAAAATAAAATTCAGGTCCCAAGCCGGGACTGGATTTCAAATAGAGGCTGTGTGTGTAAAATGCCTCTCAAGAACGTATGGGCTACCTCTAGCTGAGCAACCAAAAGGCCATCTACAAGTAGATGGAAAGCTGATATAGCAGCCATGTGCACTTTGACTGAGGAATACTACAGGCCTATAAGGCCCTCCATGACTCTGGTTATCATTTGCCTTTCGCTCCCCTCTGGTAAAACTCCGGCTGGCCAATCTGGTTCCTCTTTCTGCCTTCGGAATCTCTGGAACTCCCTCCCACTTCCAATTTGCTCTCCCCCAAACGCTCCCTGTCCACTCTGCTACAAGGCCACACTACCCCCTCTTGCAACTGCCCTTAGTCCTATGCCCAACACTTACTCCCCCATCCTCACTACCTCTTCACTTCTCCCCTCCCTACACTTTACCCTTTTTATTCCATCTTCTCCTCTACCCCACTTCCTTCAATTCCCACCCACTCCTATTCTCCTTCCTTTCACCTCATCCCATCTAACACTCCACTCTCTCACCTCCCCCAATCTTGTCACCCTATCTTGCCTCCCTTCATCTCTCACCCCCCCCTTCTAACCCTTTGCCTTACCTTTCTCTCGCCTTCTACCTTTCTTAGTCACCCACCTACTTGCCAGTTACTTTGGATGTCACAGTCCTGTGAGCATCTGGTTACTGCTCTTTTCCGTTTGATCCTGCATTATTTTTACCTGCCTATATGTTTATTGTTTATTATTTATTACACATAGTGTATTGTTGGATTACTGTGTTACCTATTTGTTTTCACCCCTTACCTATTCCGGGACACATCTGGAAATGAGCTTCACATTTCAGTATGCCTTTCCTGGTAAATCTCTTATAAAATAAATAGAAAGTACTCTAGAACATGATTGACTGGGCAGGTAGATCGAGGTTATGTGAAGCAGCCCATAAAACAAACCACTTCCATTTCATGAAGTTAAGTATGTCTGGTGAATGGTTTCCTAGCAGCCACCCGAATACCCACCATTCTCTGTGACACCCCAAAGCAAGCTATGGCAATGTCTTCAGGAGCCAAGTGTGCAAATGTAGGGACTTCAATTCTGGGTGGACTAGAGTTCCCAGTTCCTGTGACAGCAGACCATTACATAGGGAGGGGTAAAGTATCGGGGATTCTACTGCCAGCTGCTGCAGTAGTGGGTACCATACCTATCGAGGCAATAGGGAGAGCACGAGCATTAGAGCTGCAAGGGAAATCATACAGAAACCTCCCTTTCCTGGAGAGGGACAACACGTCTTGCCAGAGAACTCTGGGCCCTGAATCGAACAAGCAGAAACACAGTAGTTTTGTGTTGGGTGGGGATGCAAAAAGGTCCAGCTCCGGACAACCCCACCTTGCGAACCAGTCATCGACCACTGAGGTCAGCAGTTCCCACTTGTGCACCCTAGACTGTGACCTGCTTAGCCTGTCTGCCAAATAGGGATGTCATGGTATTCTGGTTTAAAGGTTTATCGCAGTATCAACACCTGATGATATCAGTATTGCACTGTTTGTTGCATACCGCAAAAAACACTGCACACAGTACACCAAGGGCTGATCTCTTTTCAAGCGTCTTGCAAGTGCAGTCACAGCAGTACACTGCAAGCAAATACAAAAAAAAAAAGTACCTCCTCTTTTTCACGCCATCTTGTGACCTGGGGAGGGTGAGCCTAACTTACCAATATACCAGCCTGTTAAACATTTTGGCCAATCTTACTGGCTGGCGCATCCTTTGGTGAGCGGAAGGGAGAGAGGCATGAAGAAACCTGCCTTCTTCCAAAGGCATCCAGCAGAGCAGGTTGAAGAGAGAGAGACATGCTGACAGCCCACTAACACTACGAGGCACAGCAGAAAGAACAGTTACGCAAGACCCTACCGTAACAGTAGATCTTAGAGGGAATCTCAGTCATCAAGTCACACCATACAAACTTCACCATCGGTGAAGCAGGATCCACAAAGATTTTCAGCAGTACAACTGGGGCCACCCACACCGTTGACGTAATCAACCCTATAATGGCATGAGAGGCCCCACTCCCTCCTTAGTTCTTTACCCCCGGAGACAAAGGGAGCATAACTATAGCCATGGGGGACCGAGGGGAGAGTGAGAGAGAGGTGCCCAGGCCTATGTGAAAGGCAGGATACACAAGACAGCCAGTTCCAGTATGGAGCCCAAGAAGGGGGATGGTGGGAAGGTAAGCAGATCTGATGACAGATATCCCCACGAAGATCTACCCTTACAGTAAGTTCTTGCATAACTGTTCTATCTTCTTCGGGGGTATCTCAGTCATCAGGTCACACTGCAGGAATGAGTCCCAAGCAGATACAGGTGCAAACAATCCGGGAGGCAGGCCAACCATAAACTTAAAACAGATAATCGCCCCAATTACTGGACCCTGCACACTGCGCCTGGGCCCCCGATAATACAAAAGGGGGCAGTCTTGTGGATGGGAGTCAAAGTGAGACTTGCCATCCAGGGCGTGATATAGTCTGCTGGCCTTCCTCGGAATGGCTGGGACTGATGCCGGCTGTTGCCAGATCATAGACGAAATGTCATCATGTGGTACCTCCAAAGGGAAGATAATCACAGATTCAACCTCCAGAAGGCACAGATGCTGCACCAGAAAGTGTCAGACTCCTGCACCATCCCAGAGAAGCCTGCATTGTCTTCATCATCACCAAGAAGAAGGGATCCTCTGGAAGGGAATCAGGAATTGTCCCCGTTCCATATCTCCCCAGGGGGGTGAATGTGGTGGGGAGATTAGGGATTCCAGTGAGTCTTACACGACATGTAATGATCCCTCAGAAGCCAAGTGCGGCAGTGGCGACAGGCCACAGGTCGTGACTGTTCTGACCCCTAATTGACATTCCATTACCGGAGGAGCCTCCGAGCCGGATGAAGGGGAGTCCCTCGCTGGGGATGAAGCTGGCGCCAGCATCTGCTAAGTAGGGGACGGTCTTTGGGCGGAAGCCCACCACGCCTTAAGAAGAGTGCTGAAGTCGGCAGACATCTGACAAAGGAGCGTTGGGTGGAAAGAGCAACCCAGCGCCAGGTAGTGCGTCAGAAGGCCAAAAACGGGCCAAAAAGGCACACACTGTAGGTTGGCCCCAGATCAGGACTGACTGTTGTGGTTCATTGGACAAAACCTCAGAGGGGTCCAAGGTAGGAACCGGCTACTGGTGAACCGAGGTGGAAACCAGAGTTGGTGATGCCGGGCCCAGGGAGGGGGACTCACATGTTCCAGTAAAGGGCAACTCTGTGTCAAGTGCACAGAGGAAAGCCTCAACGACGTTTGGTAGGGAGTATCCGGGAAAGGAGACCACTGGTGGCGGCTGAGGAGCCAAAGGCACCATGGGTTGAGATCCCATAGATGCAGGCTGTGGACCAGAAGGAGCAGACAACAGTAGGCGTCAGTCTGACTGACCGCCATCAGCCCTAAGCCGGGGTATGGTAAAGATGCCAAGGCCAGATGGGTGGGAATACCCGAAGCACCGGCCTGGCCACCTTGCTCAGGACCTTTGTAGAGAACTAGCCTGAGCAACAGGGGCGACGTGGAGGAGGAGGAATCCTCCAAACATGAGCAAGCGCTGCCTACCACAGAAATACTAGCAGGAGACTTGTCCACAGGTAGCCCAGAAGTATGGAGGGCTGATGGAAGTAGAAGTCCCCGGGTTGACTTCAGGATCCATCCTGCCCCTGATGCGACTGCGGCTCCGTAGCGGACCGTTCCCAGTCCCGGTGCTTCTTATGTTTCTTCCTGGATGGACCCTCCGCAGAAGTCCTCGCTGTGGCCCAGTCTGCAGCTCCTTTTCCAAGGCAGCCAATCTTTGCAAGAGATGGGTCTCGAGAACCTTCTGGTGTCTTTTGCGTGACCGGATTGAATTTCTGACAAGCCTGGCAGGCTTCGGTGTCATAGTCCAGGCCTAGGCAAATGGCAGATGCAGTGTGGCCGTCCTTGTTGGGCAGCTGCTTTCCGCAGGCACACTTCAACCTGGCGGAGTCCACAGAGGAAGAGTGCGACGACATGGAGCCGAAAGTGAACTATGATCACTAGAAAAATAAGAAAATGGCAGTCGACTGTGGCAATGATCTGTAAGGTCCAACGAGCACAGGTCGACGGTGGGAAAAGAAATGAGGTGGGCATGATGGACCACCCCTCATACCAGCTCGGAGGTCAGTGTGCCAATGTCAGGAGGGGCATTCCCCTGTTGTAGACTGCTGGCTATAATTGTTCTGTGTGGTCCTCACGCCTGGCAGCTTAGTCTCACTGGTGTTGCCTACTCCAAGAACCCCCTCGAAGTAAGATGTACAGTTACACAAGAACTTACTGTAACAGTAGATCTTCGAGAGGAGCTCTTGCAGCAGGCAACACCATGAAGACTGAAGCCAGCAGGTGCCAGGACCACACAAAACTTCCAGCTTGCAGTCATTACAGTGAGGAGGTACCAAGAGATGGAAAAGTAACCACCAGGGGATGGAGGATGAGAACGCAGCACCTGCTGCAAGAGCTTCTCTTGGAAGATTTACTGTTATGGTAAGTTCTTACGTTAACTATTCTATCTTACTTCCATGGGGGCTCTTGCAGGAGGCAACACCATAAGGACAAAGTCCCACGCAATGTAAGGACTGACCATGGTCAGCTGGGAGGCGGTAGAGGAAGAAGACTCATGAAAGGAGGCATTGCAGGTGCGATTCAAGTAGTAGTGAAACACCCGGTGGATATCCAGAGTATGAAGTAAGGCCTTCCCTTGATTGGAATGCTCTGGGGAAATAAGACAGGTGGCTGTCTTGATTCAGTGTAAACGCCTACACTACCTTTCTTTACACATCAGACCCCGAAACTTAGAAATCCTTAGAGCAGAAGTTATAGCAACTAAAAACAACGTTTTTCACGACAGAAAGTGGAGCTCTCAACTTGCGGCAGGCTCAAACAGAGGCAAAGTAAGCTTCTCTAAAATAAACAAAAGATCCCATGGAAGGACAGGGTTCCTGATGGGAGGCTTTAGATGCAGAATGCCCCGTAAGAAGGTACTGGAAAGATCCAGCTGGAAGAGAGTCTTGCCTTCCATAGGTGCATGATACATAGACATGGCGGATAAGTGCACCTTAAATCAATGAGTAACCTAGACCAGAGTCTGACAGGAAAGGAGCTATTCTAGAACTAGATTCACTGGAAAGGTGAAGGGATCTAAATGACAAGCAGTGGCCCAAATACAGAATCGCTTCCACTTTGTAGCACAAGTGACTCTAGTGGAGGGCTTCCTGGTTGCCACTAGGACATCAGCCACCCAGGAAGAAATCCCAAATCAGGCAACTGCTAACCCTACAGGAGCCATGCATGAAGATGCAGAGACTTGAGGTCCGGGTGGACCAGAATGCCATACCCCTGGGACAGTAAGTGCAAGGTACACAGGGGCAGCGGTATAGGAGATTCCACTGCAAATTGTTGGAAGAGTGGAAACCATATCTTGCGCAGCCAGTAAGGGGCTATCAGGATCATCTCTGCTCCAACTGCAATTTTAGAAAAACTCTCTGCAGTAATGGAAAGGCAGGGAAGATGTACAGAAACTTCCCTGTCCAGGAGAAGGACAATGTATCTCGCCAGAAAACACCAGGCCCTGGATCTAGCAAGCAGAAACTGGGCAGTTTTGCACTGAATGGGAATGCAAGGAGGTCCAGCTCTAGACGACCACACCTGTCGAAGAGATCTTCAACCATGAAGGAAGGAATTTCCCATTTGTGAGTCTTGGACCAGGACCTGCTTAAGCTGTTGGCCAAGGTACAGAGAACGCCTGGAACATGCAGAGCAATCAGGTCCAGGTAATGTTCTATGGCCAATACCATACTCTAATGGCCTCCTTGCAGAAGGGATAATAATGTGTCCCCCCCTGCTTGTTTATGTAAAAGACCACTGACATTTTGTCCTTCTGGATCAGGAGAGGGCCCAGGAGCAGGTTCGTCTGGAAGGCCTGCAGGGCATAAAAGATTGCTCACCTCTCAAAAACATTGATATGGAGATGCTGCTCTGGTGGAGACCAGGTCCCTTGGGTCGAGTCTGCCAGATGGGTGCTCCGGCCCTGGTCTGTATCAGATGAAGAGATTCTATCCAAAAGTGAACCCCACTGGAAAGGTTACGGGGTTCAACCACCACTCCAAAGTTCACCATACAGGGCTAGAGACTGACACCAGTTGTTCCAAATCGTTCCTGCGCGGGTCCCACTGGGCTATGCTCATGTACACGCGAGCAAGGGGAACTGTTGCAATGGCCACTGCCATGTGACCCAGTAGAGTGAGAAACGATCTGGTCGGGACCTTCACCCCCAATTGTTTTAACTAGGTGAGACACACTACGCTGAAAACTTGTTTACAGGTGCAACCTGGGAGCACAAGGAAATTAAGTGACTTGCTCAGGGTCACGCAGTATGCAAATGGGGGCTGTGGTATTCAAACCCAGGTCTCCAGATTTGCAGCTGAGCCTTAAACCACTGTGCTATACTGCCTCCTTTTGAGATGATGAGATCCAGTTGAGCCTGTGCCTGAAGGCGTTCTGCCCTGTCTGGGGCCAAAAAAGCTTTGTCCTGAGCAGTGTCCAACATTGCCCCAATGTACTGAAGCCTCTGGCTCAGCCAAGGGGAGGATTTGGGGAAACTTAGGGCAATCCCCAGATCCTGAAATAAGGAGAAGGTGGCTTCCATGGTTCTGAGCAACTGCTGTCTGGTAGGAGCTGTCAGAAACCAATTGTCCAGGTAGGGGGAAGACCAAAGGGCCATTCCTCCTTAAGGCCGCAGCTACCACTGCAAGGCACTTCGGAAAGACTAATGGGGCCAAGGACAGACAAAATGGCAGGGCCCGAAACTGGTAATGGTCTTCTTGAAAGTGGAAGCAAAGAAACCTCTTGTGGGGTGGGAAGACCAAAATGTGAAGACGTGTCTAGCATGTCCAAAGAACAAATCCAGTCCCCCTGATGAAGCAAGGAGAGAAGGATGGGGAAGAGTTACCACCCTGAATCATCTGTATTCTATATACTGGTTCAGGCAGAAGAGGTCTAGGATGGGACGCAGATCTCCTGATCTCTTTGGGACCAGGAAGAAATGAGAATAGAATCCCTTCCCCCATTGCACCGGCGAGATGGGTTCTATGGCCTGTTTTTACAAGAGTGCTTGGAGTGCTTCTTGGATGAGGGTGAGGTGCGCCAGACGGCAGTGGGAGGGCAATGGTGGAATGTCCGGGGGCATCTCCGTGAACTCAAGAGTGTGCCCCTTTTACACTTGCTGAAGCACACACTGGTCAGAGGTTATTCTATGCCAGCATTCTCAGCAGAGCGAGAAACTACGCCCCACCACCTCCCCCAGGGTTCTGACTGAGGGAAGGGAGTCGGGTAAGGAGTTAGGTTGAAGACCCAGGGAGAAGCAAAGTGGCCTGGGAGATTCTGAGAGCTCTGGCGGCTGAACCTCCAGTAGCTTCAGTGGAGACTTTTCGCTTAAAGGCACCCCTGGGGCTGTAGGCACCAGGGTTGCTGCTGCTTGGTGCAACAAAAGGGCCGCTGCTGGGAGGATTTAGGCTGAGACAGATATAAGGTTTGCACCAAGTAAAGAGCCTTGCCAGACTACTGGAGAATAATTATATTCTGATAATCCTCGCTGAAAAGAATAGGACCCCTGAAAAGGGCATCCAATATCTTGGATTGCACATCCAGGGCAAACCCTGAAAATCTTAGCCAGTAGCAGCGATGGAGGAAAACTCCTGTAGCCGCAGCTCTACCTGCAGAGTTCGCCAAGTCATAGGAGGCTCTGAGAAAATGTGTACCAACATCGGAGCCTGATTTCAAAAGATGCAACAGTTCGGCCTCGCCAGAAGCATCTGGCTGAACTTGAGCTACCTCTAAAGCCTTCTCCCACAGGGTTTTTCTGGTATTGGACCACGTGGGACAGAAAGTTCAAGTGGCAGAGGCATAGACCTTTTTGCCAAATTGGCGTATCTGTCTGGAGTCTTTGTCGGGAGGCTGAGAGCTAAAGTGCCTGGGCCACTGAGAGCAGTCGTAGGCAGCATTAATGACACCGAGTCAGCCTCTGGGTGCTCCCCAAAAAAAGGCTCATCCCTTGGAGTATGATATAGGCGGTCAGCCTTCTTGGATGTCGTAGACGAAGGACACTTCCAAGCAGCTATTGACATCGCTGAAGAAGTCGATAAGGGGTAGAACAACCAATGACACAGATTCCTTGTTACGGAGGAAGTAGCCAGCTGATGTCTCTCGGGGTCCACTTCCTCTGTGTCCCAATCAAAAATGAATTGGATGTGCCTCATCACCTCCATAAAAGTATGGTCTTCTGGAGGAGATGAGGAGTATTCTCTGGGCTCCTCTGGGTCTGAAGGGAAGTAAGCACCTTTAGACTCCTCCCAACTCACTAGTCTGGAGATAGAGAGGGCGACCGATGATGCCTTCATCAGTGAGTCTTCAGATGGCCGGTGCAAAGCTCCTTCAGGCTGTGGTGTCTGTGCTCTAGGAGGTAGCCTAAGGGCCTTCCTAAGAGGGACCTGATCCTTGTCCGGATTCAGAACAGGGTCCTTAGGAGACAGAGCAGGAGGCTGTTTTGGAGACTCCTTGTCCTTACAGTACGCCCATCAGGCAGCAAAAAGGGCATTAAGGTCTTTGAGTGGATGCTGAGGCGTGACTAGGGGAGGCGGCATCTGTGGAGTAGGACTGGAGAGTCCCGGCAACTGTTCCTTAGGCTGTGATAACCCGGGAATCGGATATATAGGCGTTAACGGGCATCAGACCCTGAGGCCGAGAGCCATTCAGCGTCAGTCTAACCTGGGTAGAAGGACCAGACTTCGGATCCCCGGGCGTCGGCCTAGTGAAGACAGGGTTGTCCAGCAACGGTGGAGGATTTGGGGGTGAATGCTGAGGAATCGCCAGGATCAGCATGGGTGTGGCCTACGTCAACCGAACAGGCATGGGCTCACACCGGTCTGGTGACACAGCCAGCGTCAGCGAAGAGGGAAGCCTACCCCAGGAAGCTCGCTCCCGAGTGGGGCAGAGGCGTCACCCTTGTGGTGGAGGTGCACACATGCCCCTGGAGCCAATTAGTGGCGTTGATCCCTGAAGTCGAAGCCATCTTGGCAGACACCCAGGTAAAGACCTACCTCCCGAAGAGGACCCAGTCAACCCACCTGGCTGAGTACCTGTCTGATGTAAGGGCCTGAGATTCAGAGACTGAGAGGCTAGGGACCAAGTCTCAGGCCCTGAAGAACCACTGCTCGGGATGGTAATAAGGGCAGGTGGTTTGACCACAGGTAGCCCAGAGGAGGCGAGGGTTGCCTGGGTGGAAGGGGCCAACCTTCCGCAGGAGGAAGACCCAGGCTCAGATGCCAACTTGCACAGGGACCTGCAAGAGGAAGCTGACTAGGGTTTGTCTCTGTTTCTCCTGGCGTTTGTGCTTTCCCCCCAACGACTTCTCTCTGGTGAAGTAGAAGCCCTGAAGGCCACGGAAGAATAGGTACTTTTGTGGAGCTCCTTCGCCAGCATGCACTGCTGTAGCAGAAAGGCTTCCAGGGTCATCTTAGAATGGCAGATAAAGGGGAGATATTGCTGATGGGTGATCTGAATATGCCAGATGTTAACTGGAGTGCAGTTGCAGCAGCCACTTTTAAGAGTGGGGTTATTCTAGATGCCCTACAGGGGGCATGCCTTAGACAACTACTACCGGAACCCACTCGAGAGGGAGCAATCTTAAACCTGGTCCTCTCAAATGGAGATGGAGAGAGATCACAGATGTAGAAGTGGGTAGCCATCTGGGAACTAGCAACCAAACAGTATGGTTCACAATAAACACAGCAATAGAGTCAACCTATACAAAGGCAAAAGTACTGGACTTCAGGAGGGCTGACTTTGCCAAAATGGGCGAGTGCCTAAGGAATGCACTAGCAAATGGGCAGGAAGGAGGGGTGGAAGAACAATGGGGAATAATAAAAACTGCCATCACAGAGGTAACCAGCCTTTGTGTGAAGCAAATAAACAAAACAAAACTATGTAAGAAACCACTATGGTTCTCAAAGGAGGTGGCAGTGAAGGTTCAAGAGAAAAATAAAGCATTCAGAAAGTACAAGGAATCACAGAAGGAGCAGGACAGAGAATTGCATCAGTTAAAGAAAAAGGAAGCTGGGAAGGCAGTCAGAACAGTAAAGGCCCGAACTGAGGAAAAGATAGCCAACTCAGTTAAGAAGAGGGATAAACCTGTATTTATTGCATCTATAACCCATTTTAAGCAATGTTATGGATTTATGTTTGTTATGTTAAAGTCTTTTGAGATAAAGGAGTACTGCACTGCACCTACAGGTAATTTTTTTTCTGGGGGAAAAAACAAAAACCCTTGTTTCATATAATTAGATCCCAAATTGTTTGGTCTTTGCTGGCTTTTAGGCGAACTCATAGAAACATAGAAGTTGAAGGCAGATAAGGACCGCAAGGCCCATCCAGTCTGCCCATTTCTTTTTCTACCTTATGAATGTACCATTGGCATTTGCTCTATCAATGGCCTATCTATTCATACTCATCTGTATTGCTCCCTTATGCCTAACCCATGCCTGTTTGAAGCCCTGCACAGTATTCATGTCCACCACTTCCTGAGGTAGTCTGTTCCATGCGTCCACCACCCTTTCTGTGAAAAAGAACTTCCTCACACTACTCCTTAATCGGCCTCCCTCTAATCTCATGCTGTGTCCTCTTGTCCTATTTTTCTTATACTGAAACATGCTAGACTCACCTTGTTAATGCCCTTAAGGTGTTTGAATGTTCTGATCATATCACCTCTCTCTCCCTCTTTTGTTCAAAGGTATACATATTGAGCTCAGTTAACCTGTCCTTGTGTTTTTTGATGCAGTCCCTGCACCATTTTGGTTGCCCTTCTCTGGACTGCCTCAGTTTGGTTAATGTCCTTGTGATGGTGTGGCCTCCAGTACTGCACACAGTACTCCAGATGGGGCCTAACCAGTGTCTTGTAAAGAGGGATTATACCTCCCTCTTCTGACTTGCAATACCCCTACTAATACACCCCTAGCCTCACCTACTGCTTTAATGGTCTGCTTGGATGATTTCCAGTCATCGGTGGTGATGCCCAAGTCTCTTCCCTTGTGACTGCCAGCAACTCCCCTCCCAGCCTATAGGTGGCTTCACGGTTACTCTTCCCTATGTGCATGATCTTGCACTTCTTTGCATTAAACCCCAGTTGCCACTCTTCTGACCATTTTGCTAGTTTATCCAGATCTCTTCTCATTCCGCCCAACCCATCTGGATCATTTACTCTGTTGCAGATCTTGGTGTCATCTGCAGACGGACAAACCTTAGTGTCCAGTTCATCTGCAATGTCACTGTTGAAGATATTGAAGAGGACTGGCTCCAGGACTGATCCCTGAGGTACCCCACTTGTGACTTGCATCTCTTCTGACTGTATACTGTTTACCACCACTCTCTGTTTTCTGTCTTTCAACCAGTTTGCTACCCAGCTGACCAACCTCTGACCCACCCTGAGCCTGCCTAGTTTATTAATCAATCTTCTATGTGGAACAGTATCAAAAGCTTTTCTGAAATCGAGGTAGGTGACATCAACTGCTCCCCCTTGGTCCACCACTCAAAGAAATCTGAGATTAGTTTGACAGGACCTTCATTTTTTAAACCCATGGTGTCTTGGATCCTGTGGATTCCAGGTGTTGCACTATCCTTTCCTTAAGGAGTACCTCCATAATCTTGCCCCCTACTGAGGTAAGACTGACTGGTCTGCAGTTCCCTTCCTCCTCCCTACCACCAATCTTGAGGAGCGGGATCACATGAGCCCTTCTCCAGTCTTCTGGGACCTCTCCTGTGCTCAGAGGCTCACTAAACAGTTCTGATAATGGCTCTGCTAGTTCCACCCTTAGCTCCTTTAGTACCCTGTGATGTATGCCATCAGGTCCCATTGCCTTGTCCACCCTGAGGTTATCGCGCTCTTGCAGGACTCCTTTGGTTAAGGGACTAGTGCACACCTCCCTCCCTCCCCCCACCCTGTGTCCATGGTGCTGAGCTGTTGGCCCTGCCCTACCTTCTCTTCAGTAAATAATGAGTAGAAGTATCTATTTAGAATAGATGAATTTACATGGTTCTCATCCTCATACGCCCCCTTATCTCCTTTGATCTTCGCAATACCCCCTCTGGACCTTCTCCTTTGACTAATGTATCTATAGAAATTCTTTTCTCTTTCTTTTACGGTTGTGCTAGTGTTTCCTCGGTTTGGGCCTTTGTCTGCCTTACTGCCTTCCCTACTTCCCTTAGGGAAGTTTGGTATGCCTCCCTGTCTTCATCCCACTGTGTTCCCTTATATTTCCTGAAGGCCAGACTTTTGGCTCTGACCTTTTCTGCTACTGTTTTTAAGAATCAAAGTTGTTTCCTTCTTTTGCACTTTTCTCTCTCTAACACAATGGGATGTTGCTTCAAGTATTGCATCTTAATGCTTGCCCACTTTGCCTGTACCCCCTCACCTGTATTTCTTTTTGCCAGGGCTAGCTTAACTCTGTTGGCCATCTTATCAGTCAGCTCCTCTGAATTACCACAGTTTTGCCTTGGAATGGGATGATTAAGTTCTAGTGGCCAAACTGAACCATATCATGTGATGGTCACTGGCCCCCAGATGACCTTCTACCTGGAAATCTGTGATCCTTTCCCCATTAGTCAGTACTAGATCTAGGATAGCCCTGTCTCTTGTGGGTTGTTGTACCAGTTGTTTGAGGTCCTTCCCCTGCAGAGAATCCACCATGTGTCTAGTTCTGGCAGAAGCTGCTGCTGGTATTGACCAATCTGTATCTGGCATGTTGAATTCTCAATGGGTGTTTCTGACATACACACTGATGGTTTGAAACTAGGTCGAGTTGAGGAGGCTGAGATTCAGAATACTACACCAGTTAATTAAAGCACTTAGTGGTAAGAAAACTGTCAGGCCCTTCTCTCCCTTCCCCCGGTCAAGGCTGCTATCTCACCCTGACGCAGTTAGATCTGATGAAGAAGCACTGCCTAACTTATGCAGCACTCAGAATAACAGTATAGAAAGTTAAGCAACTTCCAGTTTCTTGTTGTTTATAGATTAAATTTATGCGGCACCCTAAATGACATTAAAACACCTCCCAAATTTTTCTTGTTTTTTTCTTTTTATCGACTAATTAGGGGTGGATCAATTGGAAGCACACAGCACATTACCTTTACCTTAACTGCCGGCATACTGTCACTCCCTCTCTTCTCATCAGAGTTGTCTGCTGTACCGAAGTGGCAAGCTCAGTCTCTTAGTCTTCCTCCATCTCACTTTATCTCCGTTTCAGCCTGTCACTGCCTGCATTTACATAGCTGCTACTCTTTTGCTGGTTGCTGTGAGTGTGGGGAGGAAAGTAGTCAGTGATATCGCCGTCATTAAGTCGCATAATAGGAACTTCACCGTAGGATCCACATGGAAGATTTTCAATAGTATACCTGGGGCTGCCCACGCTGTTGACGTTATCAACCCTATAAAGGCGTGAGCAGCCTTGCTCCCTTCTCAGTTCTTTTCCACCGTAGCCTTATTCGCATGGGTCTCCGCAGAAGCTGCAGTGCAGTTTCATGCCATTTTCGCCTACAACTTATCCGTACTCATTACTTTTAGAATCTCTTTTCTAAAAGAAATTCATTTAATTTGTTTATGCCTAGTTAATTCTTCAACCTCTCTCTTCAGTTGCTGCCGCTACAGAAAGACTGCCTCCAGAGATGAATACACTCACTGTGTCTGCTGTCTTGGGCCCGACCACGAAGTTTCACACTGTGAGCTCTGCCACAAGTTTAATCAAACAACCCTCAAGCGACGCAAAAAGGCATTGAAGAACTTCCTGCTGGAGCAACAGGTAGCCAGTTCTGGGCAGGGATCCTCAGGGGTCACAGCCTCTCAGTTGGCGGCAGGGTCATCGAGCTGAGGCCTGAGACAGGTCCTTTGGGGGAGAAAAAAAAAAAAAAAAAAGACTGAAATCGTCCCCCCACGGTGGCGGTCTTGTTCCTCAACAGCCTCTCCTCTTTTGTCTGGGGGTTCCTGTCGGCTGTGGCTGCACCGATGCACAAAGTCGCTGTCCAGGTCTCTGTGCCCTCCACACCCATAACAACAGCGCACCCGCCTGATTCTCTGGGCAGCCGGTTGTCTGCCCCTTTTTCGTTGACTGCCACATCATCGGCCCTCCTGTTGAGGACTGACCATTGTCCTTGCAATCGGGCTACAGGCTATTTGGGTTCATAGGGTCCTTTGGGTGGGTCGTCATCCCCTGCAGCATTGACACCCCCCACCCCAGCGCAGTCTTCGATCATAGACCTGAACAAAATTTATTTTTATTAATGTGGCTGCACATACATAGATCACATGGAATATATCACATATGAAGCAGTCTGTAAAATACCACAAACATGAGCAAGTCATAAGATTCAAGGACATCTATTAATGCATGGGCCTTAGAACCAGGATACAATAATTCTTGCACCATCTGTGTGTTTAAACGAGACACTTCCAGAGAACAAATCAGAGGCTCATAAATTTTACACTGGACAAACAGAGTTCCACCTTACCAGTGCTTGCCCCCGTCTTTTGCTCCGGGCAGGACCTTGAGCGAAATCAACACTGACTTCAGTGATTGTTCTTCAGCTGTGCTCCTTTAGACCCGTATCACCAGCGACGTCAACGGCCGCACTATCGACTCCTCGTAGGCCGCAGGATGCTCCCTGTATGCTGTCGTTTGTGCCTCTGACGACAGACCTGGATTTAGAAGAGGGTGACGTCGATGAGTACTATCCTGTCCTTATTCTTTCTGATGAGGAGGTTCTTACTTCAGAATGGTCCACAGCCTTCTTTTTTAGTGAGGATTCTGTCAAGCATACCCCCTAGGTCTCCTCCTGAGGACCCCACATTTTTTTAATGTGATGAAACAATTGTCCTCGGTCATGGGTTTCCATACTGAGGAGAAAGATGTCACTAGAAAAGATCTGGTGGACTTTTTGAAGATCCCAGAGTCTCCTCCCAAGATCATTACTTCTATTTTGCCTGCCTTGAAGAATGCTGCTACAGCAGCCTGGCACAGGCCAGACATGGTGCCAGCTATGTCCCGCAGGGCATACAAACTTCATTATGCCCCCCAGGGGTTTCTCAACTGTGCTGCCCAGCCCAAAACAGATTTGGTGGTCATTAAGGCAGCCCATGACAGGTCTAAGGCACCTAAGCACTTTGTCTCCCTCTCCCCGACAGTGTCTTACAATTTACCTTTGGGACAAGATGGTTTATTCCTCCTCTACTTATGGGCCGAGGATTGCCAATTAGCTGTCCCATGTGGTTAAATATCAGAACTCCAACTGGAAGTGGGACAAGGCTGCTGCTCGGGCCCTCCCAGATGACACTCAGAAACAGGAGGTTCTCAAGTGCTTGCAGACTGCTGAGGATGTTAGCAAGCACCTCCTCAGCGCCCTCTGTGACATCTGACACTATTGCCTGGGCTGCTGTCACTGGCATCTGCCTACATAGGCACTCCTGGCTGAGGGTGTCTGGCTTTGCTGCTGATGTTCAGCAGAAGGTGCTTAATTCCCCTTTCAGTGGCACACAGCTTTTTGGGCCTGATGTCCAGGACATCATTAATGCTTTGCAGGCATCTGACAGGGCTATAAAATCTGTCCACTCTGTCTACCATACGCAGTCTAAGGATAGATAGTGTCCTCATTGTTGTAAGGCGTCCAGTAGACCCGGTGCAGCCTTCTGGTCCAAAGACAAATGCAGAGCCTCCACTGCCTTGCCCAACCCTACAGCGCCAGAGCTTCAGCCAAGTGCCCCAGAAGTGATGGACCAGCCCCAGCGGCTGTATCCACCTCTGCTTCACTCCTTGCCAGACCCCCTTTCTGGTCCTCGACAAAGAGGTGGTGGTCGGAGGGCGGTTTTCCCTCCATCTCGATCAATAAAGAATCATAACATCAGGTGCCTGGATTCTGCAAATTATAGAACACTGTCACATGCTGGAGCTCTTCGAGCTACCTCCAGAAACCCCTTCTCTGCCCTCCAACTAGCCCCATGCTCACCTGTCCATTCTCCCGGAGGAGGTACAGGTCTTCTGCGCAAGCAGGCCATTGAGCCAATACGTAGGTGCCAGAGAAAAGAGGGGTTCTAGTCCAGGTTTTTTCTGATCCCCAAAAAGACTGGAAATGCGAGTCCCATTTTAGATCTAAAGGACCTCAATATGTACATCCAGTAGAAAAAGTTCCAGATAGTAACCTTTCCTGATGCCTCCTTTCAAGACAGACAACTGTGGCTCTGTTCACTGGACATGCAGCATGCCTACGTGCACATCTTGGTCATTCATGCTCACAGGAGATTACTCAGTTTTCTGTTTCAGGGCAAGAATGACCAATTCAAGGTGCTGCCCTCTGGCTTATCCTCTGCGCCGTGGGACCTTACCAAGTGCTTAAAAGCAGTAGCTGCAGCTGTCAAAAGGGAGGAACTGTACGTTTTCACTTATCTGGACGATTGGCTTCTAAAGGCCCCGTCCAGGGAACAACTTCTGCAAACTCTGGAGAGAACTGCCCAGCTGTTCCTCTCCCTGGACATTAATTTCAGCCTGCCCAAGTTGGTCCTGGTGCCATCCCAAAGGCTGCAATACAATAGGGGTAGTTCTAGACACTGCGCAAGAAAAGGCTTTCCTGTCTCAGAACAGGGCGGAGTGCCTTAAATCCCAGGCTCAGGAGGTGGCCCATAGCAGTTTTATTCCTGCCAGGGTGTATCTGAGACTCTTGGGTCTGAAGGCGGCTGCCTTTCCCACTATTCAACTGGTCAGGCTCCATATGTGCATTCTCCAGTGGACTCTCCGGGTGCAGTGGGACCAACGCACGGATTGATCAGTTGGTAGTGGTCTCCTCCCTAGTCTGCAGCATGTTCCAGTGGTGGATGGTCGCCTTGAACCTGCTGCAAGGAGTTCCATTCCAGATCTCTTCTCCACGGATGCTTCCGACTCGGGCTGGGGAGCTCACCTGGGTCCCTTTCAAACCCAAGGCTCCTGGTCTCGGGTCGAGACCTCCCTGCATATCAATATCCTGGAGATGCAGGTGGTTCTGTATGCAAGTGCAGGCCTTTCAGAACCATCTTCTTCCGGGTCAGCTGCTGGAGCAGTCGGACAGCCTCTGTGTAGTGTACTACATCAACAAGCAAGGGTGAACTCATTTGTACCCCCTGTGCAGGGAGGCCATGAAAGTGTGGTGTTCAGCGCTGGATCACGGCCTGACCCTCTCTGCAGTCTACATCCCAGGCATGTAAAACACACTGGCAAACACCCTCAGCTGTACTTAGTCCAACATGCATGAGTGTACAGGAGTGTAGCCAGAAATTTCCATTTTGTACACAATCTCCAACAGTTACATCCCTCCAATTAAAAAATGTACACATCCTTTCCAATGGCACCCCCTTCCAAACAAGTCAGATTACTCCTCTACTCTCTAAATAGGTTATACATGTATTGGACACTCCTCAGTGGCCTACAATAACCCAAATACTACAGATTAGAATGATAATATTAACAGAGTGGCTTATGGTTTGTGACAGGCACACAACAAAACTGTACACAAATGTGTACAGTAAGTATGCCTGTCTACACCCTTGTGAGTGGAGGCTCCTCTCCCCGTTGCGGAAGAGCCGTTTGACAGACGGGGTCGCCCAGAGTTGGACATTCTTGCGTGCCCACTCAACGCAGAACTCCCCAGTTTTTGCTTGCTCAATCCAGGGACTGGAGTTTTCTGGCGAGATGCATTGTCTATCTCCTGGAGTAGGAAGTTTCTTTACTCATTTCTTGTTACCTCTAATTCAGTGTGTGCTCAAGAAAATCGCTGAAGGAGAGAGCCAGCATGATCCTGATGCGTCCATTCTAGCCCCGCCAGATACGGTTTCCCCTGCTAAAGCACCTGAAGAAGGAGCCACCGGTTCCTCTCCCGTTTGCAGGAACCTACTGACCCAGGCTCAGGGAGCCCTGGTTCATCTGAACCTCCAGTCCTTCCATGTGCATATTTTGCTGCTGAGGACATAGCCATTACCAGATTTGGAGTTTCCAGCAGAGTTGCTGACGTCTTAGTGGCCACCCGGAAGCCTTCCACTCGGGCCACGTAGACTATGAAGAGGAAGTGGTTTGCCATTTGGGCTGCCAAAGATAATCTGGACCCTTTCACCTGTCTGGTGAGCCAGATTCTGGATTACCTGCTCTCTCTGCCAGACTCAGGACTCCAGTACTCCTCCCTGAAGATGCACCTTTTGGCTATTTTGGCATTTTATGAGCCTGTGGGTGCCTGTACTATAGCTCACCTGTAGGTCTCCGGTACCTTTTTGAGGGGCATCTTGCATCTGGAACCCGCGGTCCGTTCTCCTGTGTCGGCTTCGGATTTGAATTTGGTTTTGGAGAAGTTGATCCTGTCTCCTTCTGAGCCAGCCGCAACTTGTGAGCTACTCTTTCTTCCCTGGTAAGCGTTATTTTTAGTTGCTGTTACTGCTGCTTGAAGAAATTCAGAGCTTGAGGCCCTCCGGTGCGAGTAGCCTAAGTTGATTTTTCACAAAGACAGGATGTCTTTGCGCACAAATCGTAAGCTCTCACTTCGAGGGAGCTCTTGCAGCAGGAAACACCATTAGGACTGAATCCGGCAGGTGCCGGGACCACAAGGAAAACTTCTAGCTAGCAGTCATGGGGGAGCGAGGGCGCCCCAGTGTCCGCCTGTAAAAGGGGTGGTCCCCCAACCCTACCTCAGTACTTTTCCTGCCATCGACTTGTGCAGGTCTGACCTTCACGGACACCTTCTGCTATAGTCAGCCGCCATTTTCCTATGCTTTACCCATGCTTTTATTTTACTTAAATTTCTTCAATTTAAAGTAAATTTTGCATGTCTTCTCCATCCTTTTCTATGGGGAGGCAGCGAACAAAGTGTTCTTGCGGAAAGCAGCTTCCCACAAGGATGGCCATTCATCGTGTCTGCTTTGCCTAGGCCTGGACCACGACACTGAGGCCTGCCAGCAGTGCCAGGATTTTAACCAGCGCACCTGGCTTTATAGAAACATAGAATCTGATTGCAGATAAGGACCGCTTGGCCCACCCAGTCTGCCCATTTCCCTACATAATGGATAAGCTGCAAATCCTAGTTAACCAGCAGCCTACTTCTTTCTTCCCCAACCCCCTAGAATGGCCTTATGGCTGTCCCATACATTCTTGAATTCAACCACTGTTTTTGACTCCACAATCTCCTCCGGAAGGCCGTTTCATGCATCCACAACCCTCTCCATGAAAAAATACTTCCTTACATTACCTCTGAACCGCCACCCCCACCCCCCATCTTCAAATTGTGCCCTCTTGTTCTTGCTCACCTCTTTTTTTGAAAGATGCGACCCTCTTGGACTTTGTTGATTACCTGGAGGTACTTGAACATTTCTATCATATCCCCCCTCTCCCTCCTTTCCTCAGGGCTATACATATTAAGCTCCTTTAGTCTCTCTTCATATGTCTTCCAGTGCAGACCGTGCACCATTTTAGTTGCCCTCCTCTGGACAGCTTCCATCTTGTCTATGTCCTTGCGGAGACTGGGTCTCCAGAACTGCAGACAGTACTCCAGATGGGGCCTCACCAGCTGTCTGTACACAGGGGAAACAATTTCCTGTTTTCTACTGGTGATGCCTCTCCCTATGCATCTTAGTATCCCCCCAGCCCTCCTTACTGCCCTTTCACATTGCTTACCCACCTTTAAGTCATCTGATATGACTACCCCCAGTTCCCTCTCCATTTTGTTGTTGTTAGTATCTCACCCCCCATTGTGTACTCTTCCCCCTGGGTTTTTGTTTCCCAGGTGCATTACCTTGCACTTCTTAGCATTAAATCTAAGCTGCCATACACTTGACCATTCCTCTAACCTTGCCAAGTCCCTACTCATCCTTTCCACCCCACCTTGTGCATCAACTCTGTTGCAGATCTTTGTGTCATCCGCACAGAGACATTCTTTTCCGTCTGGTCCCTCTGCAATGTCGTCTACAAAGACACTGAAGAGGACCGGTCCTAATACTGAACCCTATGGCACCCCCACCAGTAACCCCACTTTCTTCAGAGTGGACTCCATTTACTATTACCCTCTGTGTCATATTCTCCAGCCACTTTACCCACACTATAATCTTGGGACCCACTCCCAGGCTGGCTAACTTGTATATTAATCTTTTGTGTGGGACTGAGTCAAATGCCTTGCTAAAGTCTAGGAAGGCCATGTCCACAGCCCCTCCCTGATCTACTACTTTGGTCAACCAGTCAAAGAAATCTATTAGATTCGTGTGGCATGACCTTCCTACTGTGAATCCATGCTGCCTTGGGCCCTGTGCCCCTCTGGCCTCTAGGTACTCGAAAATTCTTTCCTTCAAAAGTGATTCCATCATTTTCCCTATCACCGAGGTTAAACTAACAGGTCTGTAGTTTCCCCCTTCTGCCCTGTTCCCACTTTTGTGAAGGGGAATCACATCTGCCCTCCTTCAGTCCTCAGGTACCACCCCGCCCTCCCATGATTTGTTAAAGAGGGTAGTCAGTGGTGTCACTAGTTCTACCCTCAGTTCTTTTAGAATTCTGGGATGAATCCCATCAGGCCCCACTGCTTTGTCCACCTTCAGTTTTAAGAGTTCTTTCAGAACCCTTTCTTCTGTAAATGGGCTGGTATCAACTTCTGTATCCAGAGTGTTTCTATTGCTTGTTTGAGGTACCTCCCCCACTTTATTTGTAAATACTGAGCAAAAATATTTGTTTAGTATCTCTGCCTTTTCACAGCCGCCCTCTGCCAACCCCCTCCCCTTTATTAAGCCTCACTATCTTGGTCTTCCTTCGCTCCCTGATGTACCTAAAAAAGGTTTTACTCACCTGTAACAGGAGTTCAAGGAATGGTATATGTTGTTCATCCACACTGTCTGGCAGGTTCCTGGCCGCTTTAAATCTTGCCGGAAGGTCTTCAAGCTGGCTCCTCCAACCCACCCGGGTGGTAAAACTCTCGGCTCCGCCCTACGACGCCAGATCTAGCCCGCTGGAAGCCAGGTAGGCCGGGAGGGTCGTGTGGATGAACATATACCATTCCTAGAACTCCTGTTACAGGTGAGTAACCTGTATTTCTAGGGACAAGGATATGTTGTTCATCCTCCTAGCAGTTCTCCAGGAGGAGGGAGGCAAGGCGCACACCCGCTACTTAGGAAATAAAGACTGGAGAACCGAGGCCCCAAAACCAGCATCCCGGCGTGACTCAAGGTCAATGTGGTAGTGGGTGATGACGGTGTGTGCCGACTTCCAGGTAGCAGCCCTGCAGATTTCCTGGATAGGGACATCCCTGGAAGCAGCCACCGATGCAGCGGTATGGCGAGTAGAATGAGCTCTTATCTCTCTGGGAGGCTCCATGTCCGCCAACCTATAGCAGAGATCTATGCAGGAGGTGACCCACCTGCCTATCGTCCACTTGGCTGCAGGTCTGCCAGGTGCGGCTTCAGCGTAGGTCACAAACAGCTGGCGAACTTCTCCCCAAAGTTCAGCCATCCGCTCCTTATAATAAGCGAGTGTTCTTCTAGGGTCCAAAGTATTGAGCCAATGGCCCGGTGGCGCTGAGGGTTGAGGCACTGGGCGCCACACCTCAGCTCCACGCCCGGTGACCCGGGTTGAGGGGCGGACGGTGCTGGTCGGAAGCCAGCCGGGGAGTTAGGCTTGAGTGTCCCACGACAGCTCGCCTACTCCGGGAAGGGGTCAGGCTATAGCCCGAACACTTGTCTGACTCTGAGCAGAGGCTCGGAGTCCTGCAAGCCCCCAATCTTAAGGGGAAGGGCTGCCGATATACAGCGTGACATCGGCGCTCTGCGCCTTGACGTCAGGGAGTCCTACGCTGTAGGGGTTGGGGAAAAAAGCGGAAAAACGCCTGCTATTGCCGGGAAGATGAAGCCTCCGGAGACATGCCCTCGATGTGCCTCCGCCCGCCCGATGGCCCCCGGACCGACGAAATCCGATTGTTGGGGTAAGGGGGCTCTGCCCCATCCCCACTCGGGGGGTAAACTGAAGCTCTATGGGGTTCCTGTGGGGTCATACGGGCAGGGTGGAAGGCAGAGGGATGTCTACCTTGAGGCTCCTGAAGGGTCGGGGATGGCAGGCAGGAGGGAGAAAAAATAGTAATTTCAAAAAAAAAAAAGTATTGAGCCTATATTTGGCCTCCAAGGTGTCATTGGGGTAGAACACCGTCAGAGTCAACACCTGGTTAAGGTGAAACTCCGACACCACCTTCGGAAGGAATTTCGGGTGGGAGCGCAGGACAACCTTGTCCCTGTGGAAGACCAGATAAGGAGACTCGATGGAAAGCGCCTGGAGCTCTCCCATCCTTCTGGCTGACGTGATAGCCACCAAGAAGGCGGTCTTCCACGACAGGTGAGAGATGTCACACCTGCGCAATGGTTCGCACAGCTTGCCCATGAGCTTATACAATACCAGCAGTAGATCCCACGGAGGTGGAGGTTCTCGCACCAGAGGGGATATGTGATCAAGGCCTTTGAAAAAGCGCCCGACCAGCTTCTCCTGCGCCACCAACTGCTTCCCGGCCCGCGCCCGGCAAGCAGAGATGGCTGCCAGGTGCACCTTAAGGGTCGTCGACCGAAGCCCTTGCTGAGAAAGGGACCACAGGTAGTCCAGAATGCTTGCCAAGGAGCAGGAGGAAGGGTCCAGGCCCTTGCCCTGACACCAAAGGGAGAATCTCTTCCATTTGAAGGCACAGCATTTCCTGGTCGAATCCTTACAGGACGCCTCAACAACGGTGAGGACCTCGTCTGAAAGACCCAAGGCCTGGAACTCTAGCCACTCAGGAACCAGGCCGTCAGGTGCAGGGATTGAAGGTCCAGATGGAATACCTTCCCCTGATTGACTGAGATCAGGTCCGGGCGGGCTGGAAGCCGCCTCGGGAGCCTGGAGCTGAGACTGAGGAGATCATGGATACCAGAACTGGCAGGGCCAGTCTGGGGCTACCAGAATCACCTGCGCCTTGTCCCTCCTCGCCTTGAGAAGCACCTTGTGGATCAAGGGAAATGGGGGAAAGGTGTAGAAGAGGCCCACGGTCTCGAGAAGGCATCCCCCTGCAGCGGGCCCTGCTGAGGGGGGCGGGCATGAAACCGTCTCAGCTTCGCATCATCCATGGAGGCAAACAGGTCCACCCCGAGGCATGCCCCAGTGGGAGAACAGATCTTGTACCATCTCCGGCAGGAGAGACCACTCATGGAACGCAGCCCCTATCCGGCTTAGGGCATCGACCGGAATGTTGGAGGCTCCTGCCACATGGATGGCAGGGAAATCTGCCTCCAGGCTGCGCACGAGTGACCAAATGCGGAGAGCTTCCTTGCACGGAGGCATGGAGTGCGTCCCGCCCTGGCAGTTTAGGTAGTATATGGTCATGGTATTGTCCATCTGGACCTGGACCACTTGACCCCGTAGAAACGGAGCGAAGGCGGCGAGGGCAAGACGAACCGCTCGAAGTTCCAGCAGGTTGATGAGACATCGGGACTCCCGAGGGGACCAGAGTCTGTGCCTCTGTGCTCCCCCAGATGGGCATCCCAACCCATCAGAGAGGCATCGGTCGATAGAGAGACCAACGGCTCGGGGCGGACAAACGGGATGCCCTCCTGCAGATGTGCTGAAACGGTCCACCACTGGAGAGCATTCCACATCCCCTGGGTCACTGTCACTAGCTCATCCAAGGGATCTGAGTGCTGTGACCATTGGCTGGCCAGCCCCCACTGAAGGGGACGCATGTACCAACGGGCCCAACGGACCACGCTGGTGCAGGCCGCCATGAGGCCCAGGAGGCGCAGGAAGTCCCAGGCAGGGCACAATTGCCCAACCTGAAATGATTGGGCAAAGGAGAAAAGAACCTCGGCCCTGTCCGCCAGGAGCCGTGCTCTGGCTCACAGAGAGTCTAGCTCTGCCTCGATGAATTATATCACCTGCTTTGGCACGAGTTCCAACTAAGCCTCGTTGATGAGGAGGCCAAACTGACAGCAAACCTGGAGGGCCAGATCTCTGGACCACTCCACCTTCATTCTGGAGGAGTCTGCAATCAGCCAGTCGTCCAGGTAGGGGTACACCCAGACCCTTCAGCGCCGCAGGAATACTGTCACCACTGCTATGCATTTGGTGAAGACCCTGGGAGCTAGGGAAAGGCCAAAGGGCATGGCCCAGAACTCTTAGAGGGATCCCTCTGCCCTGAAGCAGAGGAATCTCTAGTGGGACGGACAGATTGGGACGTGAAAGAACGCGTCCTGGAGGTCCAGAGAACAGAAACACACGCCTCGTTCCAAGGATGGGATTATCTGAGCCAGCGTGACCATCCTTAAGATTTAGGACCTTAGCAACCTGTTCAGGTCATGCAGGTCTAGAATGGGGCGCCAGCCCCACGTCCGTTTCGGGACCAGGAAGTACCTGGACACAAACCCCGGGCCAGGTGGAAGATCCGCCACCTTCCTGATAAGCTCGTTTTCGAGTAGCAGGGCAATATCGGCTCGGCGAGCCAACAGTGAGGCTGCAGACCCCGTAGCCCCCAAGGGGAGACGGCTCGGAAGGGCGGGGCCTGCTCGAACTCCAGGGGCAGGCCTTTTCCTACCACCTCCAACACCCAGCGGTCTATGGTGATAGCTGACCTGGCGGAAAGAAAGTGGTGGAGCCATCCCCACAGGGGGGAGTGACGAGGCTGGGGGTGACACCCCTCAACCTCTCACTGGGAAGGCTTGGAGGAGGGACCGGCCGAGGGACCTCCTGGGCCTTTTCCTCCCTGCTTCCTGTTAGAGGAAGTTGCAGGCTTGGTTTTGGGGTGCCAAGCGCAAACCTGCTGGCCTTGATGCTGGTGCTGTTGGGCTGGACGTGCCGTAGACGCAGAAGGGCGAAAGGACTTATGTTGTTGACAACGGCCCTTGTCCTTCTGGGCAGAGGTGACAGAGTCCAGGGTAGCACTGGACTTTTCGATCCGCTGGAGGTGGCATTCCACTCCAGGGCCGAACAGGTCAGTCCCCAGGAAGGGGACATCCGCTAATTTATGCTGGGTATCCACCATGAAGGTGGATATCCTCAGCCAAGCTCTGCGGCGCACAGCCACTGCGGCCGCAAGTGATCTGGCACAGGAGTCTCCAATGTCCAGAGCCGTTTGTAGCTGCTGTTTTGCCACCGCCCTTCCCTGGTCCCATACCTGCTTGACCGTGGTCTGCAAGTTGGCCGGGAGATGAGGGTCACCTCATCCAGGGAGCCCATGAGGGCGTGGGAGAAGTGTGCCATCAGCATGGCCGAGCTGGCCTGGCAGAGGCCAAAGGGAGGAAGCAGCGTACCCCTTGCACCCGATATAGTCCAGCTTTTTGGACTCCTTATCGGGGGTCTTATCCACATCCCTAGCATTCCCGGAAGGCCGGAAAACATTATTGGTGACCAACCCCTCCTCAGAGGGGTGCTCTGAAAAAAACAGACAAAGAGCCGGTAGGGACCGCATACTTCCTGGCCATCCCGCCCGAAGGTGCAAGACAGGAAGCTGGCCACTGCCAAAGCTCCAAGGCTGGGCCAACAATGGCTTCAGCCACCGGAAAGGCCTCCATGGCGAATCCTCTTGGTATAGTATCTCCGTCAGGGGATACTTGGCCCGCTTGGATACGGGCTCGAGCTGCATCCCGGTGGACTCCGAGATGAGCCAAAGCAGACCCATAAAGGACAATGGGCTTTCATCCATCGACTGCTCCCCGGAGGACTCCAGGTCAAGGGGCCTGGAAAACAGGGAGGAATCGGACTCAGAGGAGTCCACGAAGAGCTGCCTGGGGCCTCAGCCACCCTCCACCTGCCAAGGACGGTCAGAAGTGAGGGTGACCGACAACCTGTGGGGCAGACCCTGACCTGACCGAGAGTCCTTGGTCGGAGACCCTGATTTCGGTTGTGGAGGCGGAGGTTCCACCACAATCGGTAGGGCAGCTGGTTTTGGATGAACAACCGGCCCAGGCTTGGGCACCTCGACTACAGCGAGGGGTTGTTTGGGCCGCTCGGGTGACAGCCACTTGATGGCCGGGGAAGGCGATGGCGTCAGCTTGTTCCTGGACAGAAGTAACTGCTGCCGCATTAGGTCCTCGTAGCGTCGACACAATCTGCGCCAAAGCCTCTCCTCTTCAGAGGAGGAAGAAGAGGACTAGCGGCGCCGCCGCTTACTTCAGTGCCGAGACTGAGACCGCCGATGTCGGCGGGATCGGCTGGACCGAGACAAGGTCCGAGACAGAGACCCTCTGTGTTTCCGAGGGCAGGTCTGGGAAGGGGCAGGGGCACCCGCTCTTCCCTCGGCTCGGAAGCCTTGACCGGGGACTCCGGCACGGGAGCGCCAGGCAAGTCCTCGGTCTCCCACCGGGGCGGTGAAGGTTGTCGGCTTCTCCAGTCGACAGCCCGTCGGCCAGGTCGAAAAATCTCGACAGCGTTGGCCAGGCGTCTCGGCGGCTGACCTGGCAGGGACACCGTGAAGCCAGTGGCCTTAGCCGCAACCTCGACCAAAGTCGAGTGTCGACTGTCCGGGGAAGGGGACCTCTCCCGCTCCCACGAACGTAGACAGTGGGACTTACCTTTCGAGTCCTTCATTTTGGACCGAGAAGAATGTCCCGATGGCCCCTCTCCCTTCGTGGAAAGGGATTGGCAAAGCTCCTTAAAAGAAGCTGTGTAGGAGGATCCCAAAGAGAGTGGGATAAATGTCGCAACCAAGGAAGATGAAGATGCGGCCTGGGCCACGTCCTCCTCGAGGGCAATCATCTGCTCAAGTTGCTCAGCCGAGCCAGCCGCCGGACACTGCCTAACGGGCCTCCTTGGACTTCACCGGCGGGTAGTGCTTCTCGGGGCACCCAAGCTGTAAACAGGCAGCGCAGTCTTCCAGGACGTTTGCCGAAAACGAACAGCATAACACGCAGGTCTGCAGGTCATGATCTAGGCCGAGGCAGTAGACACACGGGGAGTGCAGATCTGTCCTGGACATTTTCTGCCCACATGGGCACCGCCAAAATCTGGGAGTCGATCTGTCCATCGCAGTCGCAAGGGAGTAATTTGACCGAAGTCTTGAAAAACTTAAGAATTAGTTTCGCGCGAACCGAAGAATTAGGATCCAGTCTATATACAGAGCGTTAACGAGAGAACCTGGGCTTTCCAAGTGGTAAGGAAGATCTGGAGTCATGGGGCGGAGCCGAGAGTTTTACCACCCGAGTGGTTGGGAGGAGCCAGCTTGAACACCTTCCGGCAACATTTAAAGTGCCAAGGAACCTGCCAGATAGTGTGGATGAACAATATATCCATGTCCCTAGAACTGAATTTTACAACTTTTTAGAATATTTTTCACACAAGTGACAAAATTATGACAATTTTATCACAGTTCTTGTATCGTGGAATTTATACCCCTAGTTGAAGCTCCAGTTAGGGTCAAGGCAGTAAAAGTTGGGAAATGAGACATTAACATAGAAACATAGACTTTGACAGCAGATAAGGACAGCTTGGCCCACCTAGTCTTCCCATTTCCCTACCTACAGGATAAGCCGCAGATCCTAGTTAACCAACAGCCTATTTCTTCCTACCCCCCACAAGAATTGTCTTATGTCTGTCCCATGCATTCTTGAATTCTCCCAGTTTTAGACCCCACAACTTCCTCAGGAAGGCTATTCCATGCATCCACTACCCTCTCTGTGAAAAAATACTTCTTCACATTGCCCCTGAACTGCCCGCCCTCTATCTTTAAATTGTGTCCCCTTGTTCTTGCATGTCTTTTTCTGAAAGATGCTACCCTCTTGGACTTTGTTGATTCCACTGAGGTACTTAAAAGTTTCTATCATGTACCCCTCTCCCTCATTTCCTCAAGGGTATACATATTAAGCTCCTTTAGTCTCTCCTCGTATGGCTTCTCTTGCAGACCCTGCACTATTTTAGTTGCCCTCCTCTGGACTGCCTCTATTCTGTCTTATGTCCTTGCGGAGATGGGGTCTCCAGAACTGGACGCAGTACTCCAGATGGGGTCTCACCAACTATCTGTACAGAGGAATAACAACTTCCTGTTTTCTGCTGGTGACGACTCTCCTTATGCATCCCAGTATACCCCCAGCCCTCCCTACTGCCTTCTCACATTGCCTGTTAACCTTAAGGTCATCTGATATGATTACCCCAGGTCCCTTTCCTTTTTAGTTGTTGTTACTCCCCCAAAACTGTGTAATCTTCCCTATGATTTTTGTTCCCCCGGTGCATTATTTTGCACTTCTTTGAGTTGAATCCTGGCTGCCATACTTCCGACCATTTCTCCAACCTCGCCAAGTCCCTTCTCATCCTTTCCACGCCTCCTTGTGTATCAACCTTTTTGCAGATCTTTGTGTCATCTGCAAAGGGGCATACTTTTTCTTCCAGTCCTTCTGAAATGTCACTTACAGACATTAAAAAGGACTGGACCCAGTACTGAACCTTGCGGTACCCCACTAGTAACCCCTCTTTCTTCAGAGTGGACTCCATTTACAATTACCTTCTATGTCCTGTTGTCCAGCCAAGGTTTTACCCAGGCTACCACCCTGGCACCCACTCCCAGCCTGGTTAATCTATTAATCTTTTGTGGGGGATTGTGTCAAATGCCTTGCTAAAGTCTAGGTTGGCCATGTCCACAGCCCCTCCCTGGTCTACTACTTTGGTCACCCAGTCAAAGAAATCTATTAGATTCTTCTGACGTGACCTTCCCACTGTGAACCCATGCTGCCTTGGGTCCTGTACCCCACCGGCCTCTAGGTACTCAACAATTCTTTCCTTCAGAAGTGATTCCATCACTTTCCCTACCACAGAGGTCAAACTGACAGGTCTGTAGTTTCCTGCCTCTGACTTGCTTCCACTTTTGTGAAGGGGAATCACATCTGCCTTCCTCCAGTCCTCGGGTACCACACCATCCTCCAATGATTTGTTAAATAGGGTAGTCAATGGTTTCACTAGTTCTTCCCTTAATTCTTTTAGAATTTTGCGGTGAATTCCATCTGGCCCCACTGCTTTGTCCACCTTCAGTTTTAGGAGGTATTTCAGAACCCTTTCTTCTGTGAAAGGACTGGGATCGACCCCCCTATCAAGAGTGCTTCTGTTGATTGGATTTGGCATGTCCCCCTCCTCTTCTTTGAATACTGAGCAGAAATATTCGTTCAATATCCCTACTCTCTGTCCCCCTCTGCCCACCCACTGTTCATTCTATTCAGCCTCACTATCCCTCCCTTTGTCTTTCTATGCTCCCTGATGTACCTATAAAATGTTTTATCCCCCTTCTTAACCGAGTTGGCTATTTTTCCTCAGTTTGGGCCTCTGCTCTTCTGACTTCCCTCCCTTAACTGGTACAGCTCTGTCCTGCTCCTTCTGCGTTTCCTTATACTTCCTGAATGCTACCTTTTTCTACCTGACTCCCCCCCCCCCCCTTTGAGAACCACAGCAGCTTTTTCTTTCATTTTGTTTATTTGCTTCACACAAAGGCTTGTTGCCTCTGTGATAGCACTTTTGATGATTCCCCATTCTTGCTCCACCCCTCCTCCTAGCTGGTTTGCTAGTGCTTTTCTGAGGCACTCTCCCATCTTGCCAAAGTCAGCCCTCCTGAAGTCCAGTACCCTCACTTTTGTATGGCTTGACTTTATAGCTGAGTTTAACATGAACCGCACTGTTTGGTCACTTGTTCCCAGATGGCAACCCGCTTCTGGATCTGGGATCATCTCACTGTCCCCATTTGAGAGTACGAGGTCTAAGATTGCTCCTTCATGAGTGGGTTCCAAAACTAGCTGTCTGAGGCATGCCACCTGTAGGGCATCGAGAATGGCCCTGCTCTTGGATGTGGCTGCAGTTAACATATGGCATATTCAGGTCTCCCATCAAGAGCACCTCCCCTTTCTCTACCATCCTAAGAATGCCCTCTATCATATCCAATGTTTTGCCTATTTTCAGGCTCGTCACTGGGTTTGGGGGTGGGGGGATACAGATGGATGTCAACTGAAATTGAACCAGATTTAAGCTTATGGTGGTATTTTTTGGTGAACGGTGGAAATTTGTCCATGACACCAGGGGAAATTCCCCCACTCTTATGGAGAGGTGGATAGGGTTTCCCCAACACCCTACCCTCCAAAATCAGGCAGGAGAGCAAGTGTGGGGTGTGCCCTGGGTTTCTCAAACCTAATGCTCACCACCCCATTCTCAAAGTCTGCACATCTGACCCAATTTACAGATGAAATGGAGTGAGTGTTAGGCTTAGAAGCCAAAGGCTCACCTGCTTGGTCTGGGAGGGTGGGGTGTAAGGGAAACCATAATGCCTCATTTCCCAACTTTTGTCACTTTAACCCTAAATGGAGCATCAACTAAGTTTTTTGCAACCAAGATATATTTGGGATGGGAGGAGGAATGAAGCACCCCATTCTCACTGCACTACAATGCCAGTATTGGGATTTACCCCAAGGTCATGGTGTGGGGCCAGAATCCACAACCTTCCAGTCTCAGATGCAACTGTGCAACCTCCTGAGCCACTGACACTGCTAATTTTTAGTGTCAACCAGGAGTTCATGTACACTCCACATTAAAATATAAACTACAGCACCATGTATACGTTAGGTGGCCTTAGGGCAAGTAAATGTAGATATAGCTGGCACAAAAAAATCAACCAGAACTAAGAGAAGATGGCCACTCCAGTGGCATGGAGGGCTGAGGCACTGGGTACCTCACGTACTACCACACCGGTGACCCGGGTTCGGAAATGGATGCAGGTCGCTTAGCGGCCAGCTGGAGGAGGAAGGACTAAGTGTACGTACAACTGCTCTCTTCCTTTGGGGGGGGTCACTGTGGTAAGCTGTTGACTGCTACCTGGAGGAATCTGGGTGGCCGTGCAAGCGAGCAGCACTGTGAGGGACGGGACCGCACTTTCAGAGTACCAGGGCCATCTCCATGGGGGCAGAGCAAACCCATGATGCTCACTGCACATACTGGGCCCAAGGAGAGGAAGGAGAAAAAAAAAAAAAAGGAAAATTGGAGGATGGTTTCCATGAAGCTGTGCCTGTCAGGCTGCAGCCCGTTTTGCCATTCTGGTCCAAGACAAATCTGCACGTGAATTGTGGTGGAGTACAGCCCTCCCTCCCTGGACCTGCCGGTGGGTGGAGGGGGGGGGGATCCACTAGGAATAGGACCCCCCCCCTTCTAGAAGGAGACAAGAGATGACTGCAGTGTGCAAGGACAGGGATGAAAAGTCACCCGTCCTGCCACAGAGTATAAAAACCTATAAAAAGAGAACATAGAGGCTGACTGACAGTGATGCAGGAACACTGATTAATTTCATAATGCCCTATGCCCATTTTGAGTCCACTTGGATTTCATTTCATTTGAAATAACTGAATGAAAAGTCAAAGGTAACAAAGTTTTCCTTATAACATGAGCTGCAGCTTTACTCAAGTTTTTTTTTTTTTTTTTACTGCTAGTCTAGGCACAAACTCAGTACCCTACTTTTTAGTTCTTGTATGTGCATAAGTTTCCATCTCCTCAAGTAAATGAAGAAACATCACAATGTGCAAAAAATAGTAATGACCAACTTTCAGTCATAATTAACACAGAAAGAATTCCGTCCTCTCATACTCTAGCCCACTTACTGCACATGTGAAGAGAGATACTACAGCCATTAAATTAACAGATATTAATTTTTGTCCTCATTTAAACTAACCTTTTAGAACGCGATCCCAGTGATTTGGATGCTTCAGAAGAACTACAACCCTAAAACAGAAAACAATTAACTATTTCAGAAACTTGTAATAACTAGGTCATTTACTACAGAAGCAGCATATAGCAGATTCAGACTACACGTTCAGATGCACTTCCAAGAACAGACCGTTTCCCAGCAACCCACTAAATTTTATGTGTGGCATAAGATGTCAAAGCAGCACTGCACCAAAAATGGGTTAAAATCTGACCTCACCTTTTTTCCTTCAAAACTGATGTCAGGTGTCTGTTTATTTTGGTGGTAACATTTTCTGTTTATCATTTATGAATTTTATTAAAGTTTTAAAATAATTTCTCAAAAAAAAAAAAAAAAAAAAAAAAGATGGCCACCTAATTTTTGCATTGAAATAAAATTGAGGACCCGATGAGGGTAAGAGTGCAGACAAAACTGCAACTGTACTGTACACAGCACAGGAAGCATCCGGAAAACCCAAATTAACAAATGCCAATATTTTTCATAACCATAGTAGAAGAGAAAAAAATACTCACCTTAGTAATTATGTTTCTTCCAGTGGAGTCTTGCTGTATTCTGACAAATGCAGTTAGGTCCTGCCTTTCAACTGCCCCGGAGAACATACGGTTAACTTTTCTATGCATGGCATAGAATGTTCATCTCGAGCCCGGTTGAAGCCTCTGCCTGTTATTCAAACTGCAACAGTCAGATCTTTACAAGCAAAAACTCACTAGGTGTTCTGTGTGGAAACTGCAAAATTTTTACTAGCCAACTGGCAAAAATATAATGTTTTTGGTTCTCAAAGGAAGACTCAAGTCAGGAAAACCAAAAACAAAAACAAATCAAGTGAACAACATTCCACCCAAAAAAGAGATGTGTGGGGCGCCACCTCTAGGGTGCCAACACTACCTGCCCACCCACATCCCAAAAATCTAGGTTCTGAGAGGGGAGGCGGAGGTTAGAATACAGCAAGACTCCACTAGAAGAAACATAATTACTAAGGCGAGTAATTTTTTCTTCAAACATGAAGTCTTACTGTATTCTGACAAATGCAGACTACCAAGTAGTACCTCCAAGGAGTAGGGACAGAACCTACTTTGGAAACAGGCTCTGAAGTACTGCTGTGCCAAACCAAGCATCACTCCTAGCCTGGATATCCAGAGAGTAATGCTTGCTAAAAGTATGGACTGTTTTCCCGGCGGCTGCTTGACAAATTTCTAAGAGAGGGATATCCCTGGCAGCAGCCAGGGAAGCAGCTGTACCTCTTGTGGAATGAGCCCTCAGGTTTGAGGGTGTTTTTCCCCAGTTTTTTCATAGCAGAATTGTATACAAGAAACAATCCACCTGGCAACAGATCTCTTAGTGGCAGGTTTGCCCTTCCCAACTTCTCCATAAGTGAGGAACAACTGGAGGGATTCAAACCTGTGACCCTTGGTACGCTCTATGTAGTAGCTAAGGGCTCTTTTAACATCCAAACTGTGTAGCCTCCTCTCTCCCGAGGAAGAATGATCAGTGAAGAAAACAGGGAGGGATATAGACTGATTGAGGTGGAAATCTGAAACCACTTTAGGCAAGAACTTTCTGTTAGTTCTAAGAACCACTATCTCTGTGAAAAGAGATGAAATCAGATTCCACTGGCAGGGCTTGCAATTCACCGATACGTCTGGCAGAAGCAATGGCTACCAAAAGCACAGTTTTCCAAGTCAAGTACTTAAGCTCAGCTGAGGACAAAGGCTCAAAAGAGGGTTGCATAAGCTGAGCAATGCAAACATTAAGATCCCAAGCAGGAGCAGGTTCCCTAAAGGGGGGACTGGTGTGAAGCAATCCCTTGAAAAACTTACAGAATACAGGATGGGATGACAGAGAGGAAGTCTTGCCTACACACAAGAAAGCAGAAACAGCTGCCAAGTGTACCTTGAGACTAGCTGGTCTGAGACCTAGGCCATTAAGATGGACCATATAATCCAGAACCATAGGCAATTCAGCAGAGTCTGGACAAATATTCTTTTTAGAACACCAAATGCTGAATCTTTTCCATTTGGAGTTGTAAGTCTTTCTGGTGGAAGGCTTTTGAGAAGCCTTAAGGATATCCAGAACCCCTTGGGAAAGATACAGATCTGCAAACTCTTCAAAAGCCAAGCCTTGAGATTGAGAGACTGAAGATTCGGGTACCAAATCCTCCCCTGAGAGGATGCTAACAGGTTGTAATTCCAGGGAAGAGACGGGGAAGATGGACTGTTAGGGACAGCAACAAGGGATACTATGGCTGCCTGGCCCAGTCTGGAGCAATCAGAATCACTTTGCATGGTGGTGACCTTATCTTGACTAACACTCTGAATAGGAGAGGGAAGGGGTAAAGCATACAGAAATTTCCCTTCCCAGTTCAGAATCAGAGCATCCAGAGGGACTGATCCCAAGACTGGAGGTCTGCAACAAAAGAGACGAAGTTGGTGATTGTCTGGGGCTGCAAAAAGATCCATCTTTGGAGTGCCCCATCTTGAGAAAATCACTTTCAACACCAGAGGATCTAGGGCCCATTCGTGATGGCCCTGGGATATTCTGCTCACTGCATCTGCTAGGGCATTGTCCTTCCCTGGGAGGTGAAGTGCTATCAGAGAGGTTTGCTGGGAATAGGCCAGGGACCACAACTTCATCGCTTCTGTGCACAAGGCTGTAGACAGAGTGCCTCCTTGTTTGTTGATGTACCACACAGTGGTGGTGTCTGTTCTGACCTGAAATACCTTGTTCTGTACAGATTTGGAAAAAGCTTGCAATGCCAGAAACACTGCTCTGAGTTCCAACAGACTGATGCGAAGCAGAGATTTTTGAGACGACCACAGTCCCTGGGTGGGAAGTTCCCCCAAATGGGCTCCCCAGCCCAGCAGGGAAGCATCTGTAGTGAGGACCACTGAATGAAACTGAGTGACAAATGGAACCCCTTGCCTCAAATTGTCCTGATCCTGCCACCATTGCAGGGCTTGGATCAGAGTTCCAGTCACTGGAATTAGTTTGGTAAGGGAAACCTTTATTTGGGACCAAAAAGCTCTTAAGTAGAACTGAATGTCCCTCATTTGGAATCTTGCGCCCTGGACCACTGCTGTGGAAGCTGCCATGTGGCCCAGTAGCTGAAGGAAATGCCTTGCTGGTCGAGACACCTGAAGGCTGGAATGAAGAGGCCAGTTCCATGAGGGTCCTTCGCTCTTCCAGGGAAGGAAGGCTCTTGCTTTATCATATCCAGTTCTGCACCTATGAAGGTAAGGAGCTGCACTGGTTCGAGAACTGACTTTGGTAGGTTGAGAAGGAATCCTAAAGAAGTGAGCACTTGCTGGGTCACTTGCAGGTCTGACTTGACTTGGTCTGGAGACTGACCTACTATGAGCCAGTCATTCAAGTATGGGAAAATGGAAATCTTCTGTCTTCTTAGGAAGGCAACAACTACTGCCAGGCACTTTGTGAAGATCCTTGGAGCTGATGTTAGGCCAAAGGGCATTGCTCTGAACTGATAGTGGCCTGAGGGCAACTTGAACCTGAGGCACTTTCTGTGGGAGCACCTGATGGGAATGTGAAAGTAGGCATCTTTGAGGTCCAAAGAGGCTAGCCAGTCCCCTGGCCTTAGAGAGGGAAGGATAATTCCCAGTGTTATTTTGAACTTTGGCTTTAAAAGATGTTTGTTCAGACATCTTAGGTCCAGGATGGGTTGCCACTCTCCTGTCTTTTTGGGGGTTAGGAAGTACCTGGAGTACAATCCTTTGCCCCAGTGTAGGGTAGGTACTCTTTCTATAGCTCTGAGAGCTAGGAGAGAAGAAACCTCTGCCTCTAGGGCAAGGGTCTCAGAGATTTGCAGGTGGAAAAGATCTGGGTCTCAGCTTGGAAAATTTTTTGAAGCCGAGAACCAGACCCTGGCTTACTACTTCCAGGACCTACTTGTCTGATGTAAGAGACATCCAGTCATGGACAAAGTAAACCAGCCTGCCCCCTACTGGAATAGGAGAATCAACCCGGGCAGACCCATCAGGGTGTCTGCTTGGCAGGGGCTTTAGGCTGAGGGGGTGGATGCAGGCCTGCTCATCCCCCTTCTGCCTCTCCCTCTGAAGAACCCCCTCTGTGAAAAAGAAGAAGGCCTGTGCTTGGTAAAAAGGCCTTTGGAAAGGCCTGCCCCTGCCCTGGACTGCTGCCTTTGAGGAGTTGCTTGCCTTTCCTTGACCTGAGCACTCCTGTAAGTGGTCCTGTATTCATCTATTTTCTTTATGTAATTCTCTGCCTGCTCCCCAAACAGAGAATTACCCACTACAGGAAAATCCATGGCCTTAGCCTGGGTATCCTGTGAGAGGCTAGTACATCTGAGCCAAGCCATTCTCCGAAGAGCCACAGATGTAGCCATGACTCTTGATACATCACTGGAGTCTACAGCAGCATGAAACTGAACTTTCGATGCCTCAATCCCATCCGCAGCCACCTGCTCCCTGGCAAGCTAGGGAGGAACCCATTTAGCCAGTGCCAGTACAGTGTCCCACCTGGACTTCTGGTACCTGGCTGCATAGGCCACATAATTAGCCTACCTGAGTCCTAAGGATGATGCCATGTACTGCTTCTTTGCCATGGCATCAATCTTCCTGGAGTCCTTGTCTGGGGGGTGTGATGCCAAGGGAATGCTTGGCTTATCAAAGGCAGCGGCCTGCAGAACCCATACATCGCTGCACTGCTGACAGAGTATACCTGTTGTCTGTTCTTCTGTCCACAAGAAGTATGGAATTGGGAGACTTCAGAATTTTTTGTGTCCGTTTCCCAAAAGATTTTTGAAGGGGGAATAGACATTTTCCTGGACTCTGGGATGTCCATCATCTCTACATAGTCAGGCTCTTCCTGATCCTCCACTGCCTCCTCCACAGGAAGCTGGGGAGTATCAGCCACCTTTCTGTAAAACATGTAGTGTGAAGGGGACTCAAAGCCTAGGAGGAGAAACACTTGAAGGTCTGTCTGGGGAGATGTCTGGGTCAACAGGCACATCCAGACTTTCACCATCACCATAGTCATCTTCTAACTCTCCTTCCTCCTCAAACTCCAGTTTATAAAATTCTTCCAGGGTATAATCCAGAACCGAGGGAACCGACCGAACCAAGTCCCTGCCAAAAGGTGCCGGTTCAGTCGGAACCAATTAAAGAGATTCCATAATCCTAATCACTTTAGCTATTTCATCGGCGATCGGAGTATGAGATTCTGGATCTGAACCGGTCGACTTGTCTTTTCTTTTTGTCAGAACAGTTTCCTCGGAATCAGCTCTCCTTTTGCCCTAAGTAATATCGCCTGGTCAGAAGGCACTCCTACTGGTTCGGTCGGAACCGAACCAGGCTGGCCATCCGGGTCAGCGGACTTCTCGGCCTCCCTTTCCCTCACTCTACCCAATCTCTTTTCCAGGGTAGATTTGGGAAAACTGTTGCAAATTTGGCAGTCTGAATCAAGGTGGTCAAACCCCAGACAATAAACACAGGTGGTGGGGGGGAGATCAGCCTCATAAAACTTCCACACACACTGCAGTGTTGAAACCCAGTGGGCCTGTTTTTTTTTCTCGAGTTTCTCAGACATGGCCAACCTAACCAAACTTACCCTTTTTTTGGCAATCCGCCCGGCAAGGTTCCCCTATCGGTTCCTGACCGTGTCACGGGTCTTGGAAAAAACACATACTAAAACCCTTTTTTGTGTGTGTGTGGGTTTTTTTTTTTAGAACAGATACGGACCAGTAACCACACACTGAAGTAGAAATTTTACCTCAAAATGATCGGATCAGCCAAACCGATCCACAGCTTTACAAGTTTCACACAGAAAACAGAACAAAACCTATTTAGTACTCATGGTACCACAGACAGAGACTTGAACAGACTATGCGGAAACAACAATTCAGAAGAAAACCAACCGTAAACCGACACTTCAACCGACTTTGAACCGAGCAGCAGGATAAATCTCCGGAGCGACTGTTCAGTGAGGTGGAGTAAAAAATCGGACGGTTGCAGTTCGAATAACAGGCAGAGGCTTCAAGTGAGCTCGAGATGAACATTCTATGCCATGCATAGAAAAGTTAACCCTATGTTCTCCGGGGCAGTTCAAAGCCAGGACCTAACTGCATTTGTCAGAATACAGCAAGACTTCATGTTGTTTGAATTAACCCTATACTCTCCGTGGTAGTTCAAAGGCTGGAGCTAACTGCAGATTGACAGAATACAGCAAGACTTCATGTTGTCTGAAAGTAGTATCCTCAGGTGGAGACCCCGGGGGTATGCTTAACAGATTCTTCACTGACAGAAGAGGCAGTGGACTTATCTGAAGTACAATACTGCTCCCTCCTCCTCACCAGGAAGTATGAGGTCAGGGTGGTATTCCTCCTCTATGTCAACATCTTCATCTGGGTCTGGTGTCCGATGCGCCCTCAATGGACCTTGGATTGGCTCCCAGGGCCAACAAGCAGGAGTGGACAACGAAGGCGTCTGTGCAGGCACTGGCGACAAAGACCTGTTAAAGCCTGAAACTGTTCCACAATCACATTAGTGAAGCGGACTAAAACTCTGTTTAAGTCCATGGTCATCGAAGGACCCCCCCCCCTCCCCAAAAGGACCCGTCTTTGGCCGGAGGCGCCTTGGACCCGGAGGGTGACTGGCTGACCAGTACCCCTGAGGACCCCGGGCATGGAGCTCGCTACCTGCTGTTCAATGAAGGTACAGAGAGCCTTACTGTGTCACCTTAGGATGGACTGGTTAAACTGCTGACAGAGCTCACAACCCAAGTTGTCATGATCAGGCCCAAGACAGCACGTACGCACAGTGTTCATAGTTGGAGGCAGGCTTCTTTCCACAGTGGCAGTGATGTAGAACAGAAGCTGAAGGTTTAACTCTCGACATGAAAGAAAAACACGGAATAAATCTCAGTAAAGAGATTTGAGAGGGATGTGGAAAAAAAGGCCACAGGCCGTGAAAACACTGACTGCTTTTCCATGGAAACTTCTAACAAGTCGACAGCGGGAAAGAACTGGGTAGGGCACGGTCCCGCCTGTGCCTTTATAGGGTTGGCAATATCGGCTGACATAGATGGCATGGGCAGGCCAATTGCACTGCTGAAAATCTTCTGTGTGGATTTCCCTTTCACCAATGGTGAAGTTCATACAGTGCAACTTGATGACAGATACCCCCGAAGATGATCTCCCTGTTTCTTTGATCTTCAGAAACAGGTTCTACGGTTCTTTTTTGCAGTAAGGAGAAAATTTCCTCCGGCAGCAGTAGTATGCAGCTCAAAGCAGCACGTGACACAAATTGCAAAATGACAAACTAAACTGCAAAATCCTATAAAGATGTTTCAAACACATTAGGAACATACAGAACGCTATGGACACGGGGGAGGAGAAAACTACTCCAAGGAAGACAGAAGCGTTACAGGAAAGAGGTAATCTCAATGTTCTGGAGCCAAGGAGTTCCGTCATGGAAACTACAGAAACAAGGGCTTCAGAGAGAAATCACTCTTGTTAAAAGGAGGAGGGCAGCACATGGAAGGGAATGGTAACTAATGCCAGAACTGGCTAACAAATCCCCGATCTCATGGCCACTACAGCTGAGGATGGACTAGACTTGGTGGCGTTGACAGAAACTTGATTCACAGAAAGCCATGGATGGGACATGGTCATTCCTGGATTCAACATGTACAGGAGGACGGGGAGGGCACTGTACATCAGAAAGAAAACAAAACCACAGAAATCCTGAGGACCCTAGGTGACGCTGAGGCACTGTGGGTAACAGCTAAGAGGGGGAACAGGGTAGCCATTAGGTTAGGAATCATCTACATGCCCCCCTCACAGGGGGAAGATGGAGATAAAGAAACACTGGAGATGATGCCTAAAATGGCGGACACGGGTGAGACAATTATAGTATGGGACTTTAACTTACCAGAGATTAACTGGGGTTCTAAGACAGCATTGACAACATCAAGAGGCAGGGAATTTGTAATGGCCCAACAGGAGGCAGGGCTAAAGCAACTTGCTGATTCACCAACCGGAAGTGGAGCGGTCTTGGACTTAGTTCTGATCAACAGTGACAGGGTAGAAAGGGTCAAGGTAGGGTGCCATCTTGGCAACAGCAGCCATCGTGTGGTCATTTTCCAAATTAACACAATTATGGGTACCAGCCATTCTAATATCATTGTTTTGGACTTCAGAAAGACAGACGTTTTCAAAATGAGAACCAGCCTAGCAGAGAAACTCAAACGTGGGAGAACCTCAAGGGAGCTATCAAGGAGGTAACCGAGCAGTGCGCTAGGAAGATCAGCAAGGCAAATAAGCGAAGGAAACGCCTCTGGCTCTCCAAGGAGGTGGCTACTATAGAAAGGGAGAAAAGAAAGGCCTATAAGGCATCAAACAAGGATGAAGACAGGAAAACTTGTATAGTTGCACAGAGGGAAGCGGTAAAAGTAATAAGAAAAGCTAAAGCTCATATTGAGCTAAGGATAGCACAGGGTGTTTGAGGGGGAGACAAAACCTTTTTTAGGTACATGAGAAAAACTAAAGGAGGAATAGTAAGGCTAGCAGTTTCGGGAGGGGGACTAGTAGAAAAGGACAGTGAGAAGGCAGGGGTCCAAAATAAGTATTTCTGTTCCATGTTCACTAGGGAGAACACAGGGAACAGCCCAAACCTACAAAGCAGCTGCACCCAGGGACCAGGGGTAGACTAGAGCCCCTTCACGGAAGGACAAGTCTCGGAGCCCTAAATAAATTAAAGGTGGACAAGGCCATAGGGCTTGATGAGATTCACCAAAGAGTTAAGAAACTGGGGAGTGTGACAGCAGCGTCCCTACCGGCGCTCTTCACCAAATCGCTGGAAAGAGGGACAGTGCCTTAAGACTGAAAGAGGGTGACAATGGTCCCACTTCACAAATCGGGGAGCAGGGAGGAAACCGGAAATTACTGTCCAGTGAGCCTCACAGTGGTAGAACAACTGATGGAGACACTGCTCAAGCAAAGAATAGTAGCACATCTGGAATCCAGCGGGCAAAAGGGACCCAAAACAGCATGGTTTCATGGCTTGAAGGTCATGCCAGACAAACCTGGTTGACTTTTTTGACTGGGTAACTAAGGCAATGGACCAAGGGGGAGCAGAAGATGTGGCTGATCTGGACTTAAGTAAGGCCTTCAATTCGGTTCCACACAAACGGCTGGTAAACAAGTTGGACCACACTGGCCTAGGTATGGAAGTGGTGGGCTGGGCAAGGAACTGGCTGAAGAGAAGAACACAACATGTGCAAGTAAAGGGAGTGGTAGAGACAGAAACAAAGTGACTAGAGGAGTGCCCCAGGGGTCGGTGCTGGGGCCCCTACCCTTCAATGAATTCACAGCAAACATCAGTAATGAATTAGAAGGGAAGGTGTGCCTGTTTGCAGATGACACCAAGATCTGCAACAGAGTGGACACCCCAGAAGGAGTCAAGAGCATGGAATCAGACCTGAGGAAATTCGAGGAGTGGTCAGATGCCTGGCAGTTGAAGTTCAACGCCGAAAAGTGCAAGGTCATGCACTTATGCAAGAGAAACCTCAAAGCAGGATACTATCTGGGAGGTGAGCAGCGGGCATATAGGAAAGGCAAACCCCAGGGATTTGTCCCTATCAAGGATGTCTGTAAAAGGATATTTGGCCCTTTTCTGAACAGGCTCAAGAGGAACTGATATGGACTCCAACAAGAGTCAAAAGAGCACGGAATAACACTGGCCAGTGCTCGGTAGACAGTTCTTAGACTGACACGCGGTCGAAGGTATGCAGCCTTAACAGCATGGATGAGCCATCAGAATTGTCAGAGGACTCTTCAAAAACAGTCCCCAACAGCCGGGTCTGGTGGCACTGAGGCGCTGGACACCTTACCTCACACTACGCCGTCAACCCGGGTTCAGGAATGACCTCAGGTTGCCAGGGAGCCGGGGGGTCGGAACGGAATTGAGCTGCAGTAGGTAGTTCTCACCTCCCAGGGGTGGTTGTCCACTCCCACTGGGTGGAGGAAAGTTGGGAAGCATAGGCGAGGGGGAGTGGCGACAATAATGCCAGGGGTGGGGTGGAAGGGGACAAATCTGTGCCTGGTGTGTGCCTCCACGTGTCTGTCAGGATCCCGGGTAAAAACGGGGAGAAAAATTATAGATATACATAGAAAACTTGCCACCGGTGGACCAATCAAGAGTCATACAACCAGGTGATTTCCACACACAGACAACCTGGCAAGCTGGCCACAGCACAGGAGTCTTTCGTAGCCAACACCAAGGGCTGTGGAGGGGCAGTTCCACCCTCAAGGGTGGTGAGACAGGTGCCGGTGACATCTGTTGAGGATAGACTGGCAGGTGTCTGGGTAGAGCCCTATCCCACCCCACAATGGTCCAGTGCTGCCAGTGGAGTTCCTCGTAGCGCCGCCTTACTTGGCGGTGAAGTCCTTCCTTATCCAAGGATGAGGAGGTCAAGGAACATTGACAGCAACACCAGTTTTGTGCAAGAGCAGTGCCTGAACAACTGACCAGAGGGCCGACACCAAGGATAAACTACTAGGGTTCATTACAGATCACATGCCGAGGTGCATGGGGATGCACTGGCTTTGGTGGAATGACCACCTGTGGAGGCTGTTTCCAAGTGCAGCTGGCCAGGGACACCGACCGGTCCACATCCTCCTGTGTGAGAACCATGATAGTATTAGAGATAGACTCCTCACTGACCCCCTGCAACAACTAGTCGTCGGAGTCAAGAAAAACTTCAACCTCCTGATCGGCCAGTATCCAGATCGACAAGCCTAACAAGGTCACTGTGGAGTTTTCGACCTGGCCGTCTATCACAGAAAGCTAGACCAGAGTCATGCACTCAACTCGAGTCAAGCCATCAGGAGAGTCGAGAGAGGGGGAGGAACATGATCTCTCCCAGTCCCACGACCGGCACCAGCGAAGGCCTTCTTGTATTTCTACCTTAAGTGCAAACTCTTGTCTCGTTACCAGTAATTTCTTTTTTTGGTTTTGCACCTGCCTTTCAGCCAGTGTGCACAAAGTCCATGTGTTCTAAACACTAAGACCCTAAAGTGAATATTCAGTTTCCAGTCAAACACAGGAAAATAGAACTTTTTTAATTAATATATGTTAAAGTCACTGAAAGGTGTCTAAAACATACACAGTTTTAAAGCATTTATTCAAAACATGGTTGGCCTCCTTCAGGCAGGAACTGCGCATCTAAAATATGTAAAAAAAAAAAAAAAATAAACTACAAGTGGGTTTGAAGTTTTTAGTCAAAATACAGTCAATGCCCTTCAAGCAGAAACCGCATTATGAAGCGTCTTCTCAGATTCTTGGGAACCTACTGAATTATAAAACTTTTAAAAATACATGTCCTAACAAACGCAGAGTAACCAAAAACTAACTAGGTACTAAAATAAATAACATTAGTAATAAATAAAGACGACCAGAAGGCTAGAGACAACTCTGGGGCAACTGCTCTCTTCAGTGGAGGGGAACATGACTACACAGCAGAGTTTGATCTTGTATTCTTAATTCTAAAATTAGCATAAAGTTCCATATCCAGTGCATTACACTTAGGCAGGATGGTGCACTTCTGTAAGGCATCACTGATGCGTTCTTGTTTTAAGAGGACTGAGTATCCACTGGACAGCTCTCCTTCGGGCTGGGGGGAGGTATGGAGCACAGCACTTGACTGGCTCCTATCCATGGCTGGGGGATAGTGCACTAAGACAGCAAGAGTGGCATGGAAGACACCTGCTGTTCTGCCTATGGGAGTGTATGGCATAGTACCACTGGCATCAATGCACGCTGGCACCTCCATGATGGGAGGCAAATGAAAGTGGGAGAAATCTGGTTGCAAACTAGAAGACATTAGCCATTCGCAGGCCTCACATCCAACAGACACCAAGGTCATACTGCAGTAGCGTGATAAGTCCTGGTGGAAAGCTGGGCTGACAGCACTGGGATGTCTGGCACAACAGAGCAACGGGGGTGGGGGGGGAGATGATGTAAGTGGTTGGGGCAACTATAATGGTACACTATGAGGAGCAGGAACTGGCACTTTTAATTATTTTTTGCAGCTGTAGTGGACCTAGCATACCTCTCTCATGAGAAAGCATCCTCAAACACTGGATTCCCCCAGCTCACTCCAAAACTCCAGGTTCTTCCCCCAAATCCAGGTCATCCGCATTGTGCACCATAGTGGAACACTCACTTTTAACATTCCCGCATTAAATGACAAATATATACAGTATCAGAGGCCCTATGGTTCTGAGTGCTGACTGGCTGGAACTGCCAAGTGATTAATAATAAATGCAACCAGTATCTCTCAGGTCAGCGCATCAGCACAACAGCACCACTACCTCATGCCATGCTGGCGGCCCAGATTAAGGAATAAGCCTAGGATGTCAGAGTCAACAAGGTAGGAGAAGGAAAATAACCAAGGGTCCCAGAGGACACACACTCCTTCAAGGAAGGAAGGACGGGTGTCCTGTTCCACTTTAGCACCATCACAAGTATTGAAAAGGCTGCTGTGTGCAGCTGGTTTCACCAAACAGTTCAGTGAGCAGCACACAGCTACTTGTTTGTGTATCTGTCTCAGATTTGTACAGATGTCTTACCTCTTCTGTACTCTGCTCCATGTTGTGCAATCTGCTAGCAGTTTTGTTACCTTTAGCTGAAATACAAGACAACAGATGATAACCATTAATATTCGGGTAACTGATATTTTGCTGCTTAATATTTTTATTTATTTTTATTTACTGGAGTGTTCGGAGTAATACCTTTGATTAGAGCTAGTTTACAAAGGTTCCATGTCAGAATTACAGGTTAGGGTACAGATGCCGCTACAAAGCAATACATGTGGAAAGGGCCATGCAAGGTCCCAAGTATATTTACAATATTCAGAAGTTCAAACACAAACTTACCGAGTGAACACATTCCTATGTACAAGTATAATACAAAGGTGCAGGAGCAGCAGGCATGACACTGTCCATGGTTAGAGCTTAGGGCAATTGTAGAAATGCAACTGTCTGCAATATTCAACATATGTCACAGAAGCACAGCCACGGGAGACGTTGTTAGTAGGATCTCACTACTAAATATCCATGAAAATACCACCAACAGCTTAATCTGGTTCAAGGTCAGCTGGTATTCATCTGTATCCCCTTCCCCCGGGGCGTGCCTGAAAATAGGCAGGATCTGTCTAGTGCACTTACCCGGTCAACAAAAACTAAATAAATAAGTAAAGATCCGATTTTTGTCACTGTAGTTCTAACACACATCTCTCTGAAAATATTTTGTGTTTTATAAGACTAAGATTTAAATAAGCGATAACACACAACAGGGTGTGAGTTAGGTGAGAACCGCACACCCAGGTACACTGTGAGGTACGAGGCATTTACGTTTTATGAAATGGGTAGGAAATGTCCTGAATCTGACTGGTCGAAAGTATTTCAGAGCCATGGATTATAAAACGTCTATCAGCAAGCCAGACACAGTATACTGAACAACTCTTCCCAGAACAATTTTTCACCGATCCTGAACTGGTATCACAAACATGGCCGCCTCCTATACTCACTAAAACAACCAACAAGGCCCTAAAAAGGGATACTTCTTTAAATTTTAACAAGAATATGAATTAAACATGATTTGCCTTCATAATCCTCTTTAAAAAATTAAAACAAAATAAAAAAGTATAGTTCTTGATGGAATGCCATTGGTATCTTCTGCATACTTTAATCAAGCAATTTAGGGAATAATTTGTTTCCCATTTTTTGGCAAAGGATAATAAAAAGAGGTTACAAAGATACATGAATGGATAAACTTCATAAGTCCCATCAATACAGTTTACAAGTGGCAATATACTCTAATATACATGAATACACTTGTAAGCATAATGTTACAGTTAAAAGAATACTGATGTAAATCAACATTTACTGAATGCACAGGAAAGGAAGGATGCTTGCAGTAACTTCTGAGCTACTGGAGTATCTCCTCCACAGAGCCACATGGGGTCCTACAGCCAGAGGTAACAGGACCTAGCAAGAGCCAGAACTTTCAAAGGAACAACACCAACATACGGGTCCAACACCTACACTTCACAGACACCAGCTTTGTACATAAAGCTTAATCACACCCAATCGTCTATTACTTTTCTCCCCATAATAAAAAAGAAAAATGTTGCCAGGATAGGAGTTTGTTGAACACAGATATAAAGCGGTACCGAAATCTTGTCTTCTCTTTTCAGTTACTACGTACTGTCCTCTCACCTTTTACTTATTTTTTTCGAAATGCAAATATAATAAAAAAACAGGCAAATTAAAAGAGTGGCGGCTTTCATTTCCCTCTAATACTTGTTAAGTTGTGAAAAATGGCATTGCAAAACTGCCCCCATAGACTTGCATGGGGGGCGCCCCCCGCTCTCCCAGCTGGAACATCACAAAACTTCTGAGCACGGGGATGGAACGAGGAAAGCAGGAAGCTGGAAGGGATAGGCTGGCCAAGGCTTCAGAGGCAGGTACTTCCGTCTTTCGGATGAGACGTTAAATCGAAGACCCATCTGCCTGGATTGGTGGTAGTTCAGGTGGATGTTAAAGATCCCATGGCACTTATCAAAAAGTAGGGGAATTTCACCGGTGTCCTAGCCAAATTTCCCTCATTCACTAAGAATACCACTAACAACTTAATCTGGTTCAAGGTTAGTTGGCATTCATATGTATCCCCCTCCCCCGGGTCGTGCCTGAAAATAGGCAGGACTTGTCTAGTGCACTTACCCAGTCAACAGAAACTAAATAAATAAAAAGATCCCTTCACAAACTTAATAGACATTTAAAAAAATGTTACTTTTATTTGCAATCAGCTAACACTGTCATAAGGTATGGGGTTATGAAGCCCAATACCTCATGACATTATGTCAGAACATCACTTTAAGTAGATGAGTGCAGCCGGCCCGGTAGCACTGAGGGTTGAGGCGCCGGATGCCACACCAGTGACCCGGGTAACGGACTCTGGTTGTCGGGGGTTGGCAGGGGAGGTAAGAGATTGAGCGTCTGAAGGACTGTTCTCCCTTCCTGGGGGAGGGATCGGGACTTGTGCCGCTCCTGTGCAGCCCCTGGTGGGAGACTGGGAGCAGCACCAGGAACCTGCAGTGCCACACTGAGGGGGAGGAGCGATGGCGGGTGGACATCACTGCACGTCCATGCTCCTGCAACCACCAAGGAAAAACCCTCTTTGGATTGGGGAGGCAACGAGGGCTCCAGGGACATCACTCACATCCCCAGTGCCGGGCCACCTCACTATCGTTTCCCCCCAGCTCTCCACCACACCAGCTCTCTAATACCAGAAAGGTCGCCAGGTGGGTGAGGAAGGCCCTCCCTGGCTGGAAGGTCCTGGTGGGTGGTCCCAGGAAAAGAGAGGTTTCAGGCGGGGAGTAGCGGTGATTGTCAAGTGGGCACCTCAGAAATGCCACATCCAAAGAGTGAAAAAAAAAAAAAAAAAGTAGACGAGTGTGCATCAAAATCGGGTTTTAAAGCATGAAAAATTAAAATATTTAAAGAGCCAGTGGAACCAAAACAGGCAGACAGAAAATAACACAACTTCTAAGTAGTAGTCATCTGTAACTTTCTATTTCTGAAAAATTTTTCTTTTTCCTTGAAATCATGAAGAGAGTATGTGATAGGACTTCTGGTGATGTCACCGCTCAATATGCAAGCCAGAACGAGTGCTCTGAATATCCCAGGCAATAAACCGATTCTTTCTGCCATCTAAGCAAAGAAAAACTCTATAAATAACCAAACAGACAGAGTCTCACAACTGAACGGAAGGCAAAAAAAAAAAAAGCATCCGAAACCCACCCACCACGGATTCAGCACAATTAACAATAACCAAGTCGCACAGCGCTACGGGTACACCAGACATGGTGGATCCTAAAACTTGCACAGCTCCTCAGCCAAGCAACAACACAATTCTGTACGAGTTGCAAGATTCCAGCACCAAAGTTAAAAACTTTCGCTTGGAACTCACCCCGTAGCCAAGAAAACTCACGGCTTAGGTTACGGAGATGGAGGCTCAAACTACAGAGCTGGATGGCCACTCCGACAGGCTTAAACGCATAGTAGTCCACCTGATGGATGAGCAGCAAATCTTAAGGGACAAATGTGAGGATCCTGAAAACCGCTCCCACAGAAATATAAGGATCCACGGAGTTCCTGACGGCGAGGAGGGCAGAGACATAACCGCATTTGTGGAAAACGTAATACGAGAGTCCTTGCAGTTAGATCCAGGATACAAACTTGATATTGAAAGGGCGCATAGAGCCTTGGTGCCAAAATCTGTTCGACCAGACCAAAGGCCCTGCTCTAACATCTTAAAATTCTTAAATAATGCAGTAAAGCAGTACATACTCACTAGAGCTTGGAGAATAAAAGAAATCAAGTATAAAGATAAAATATATTTCGATAACGATTACTCTCCACTGATATCAGCTAAGTGAAGGGCCTATGCACCAATCTTAAAAACTTTCTAAAACAGCAACCACTTCGCTTTACGACCCCTTATCCTGCACGCCTTACAGTCATGTGTGCGGAAGGCCCTCAAACCTTCCAACTCTCCAGAAGAGGCTACTACAGCTCTGCAAGCCAAAGGACTAATTCTCCCACAGTGGGATGGTCTCCTGGTCCGAAAATCCTTATCAGACATCCGAGGTGAAACTTGAGACAAAGTGAGAGACTCTCAATAGAGGAAAAAAAGACAGGGCCATGCCGCCCAACAGGATGTTAAGAAATTGCTGCAGCATTTCCAGAGGACTGGGCCAGAGTGAGGGGTGAGAAACTCAAAACAGGCTTACATCTGCAAACTGACTTTTGGCATATCCATGGTTATGGGGACTGGCTGAAATTCATGGGGGGAGGGGGAGTTCTAGGGGGAACAGAACCAAGAACAATTCTAATTTTGGACCTCATTATATGCAACAAACAATGAATGCCTATGAATGGAGGCAATAGCCAGACATGCTGGTTATTCAACTACTTATGGAAACCTTTTCCTGCAGTTCACAGTCTCTCAAGGCAGAGAAAAGGTCCTAATAAATACCCCCAACCCCATATTAGTCAGAAACCTCCTATACTTTATAAACTTAGATTACTAAGTAATATCAGCCCGTGATTAGAGGCTAAACTAATATTTTCCCCTGCTCTCTCGTTGTCTGCTTTCTATAATAGTTATTCCAGAGAAAGCAACTCTCTCAACTTGCAGCGGCTGACTACTGAGAATGCAGACGCTGGGGGTGCAAGATCGTGGGGAACTGCGTATGTGGCTCCTCTGGTTACTTGTCTCCCTCGGCGTGGTAATAAGCAGCACTAGAACTTATTCTGGTGGTGCTGAGGGCCCTGGTATTTCCTCGACATACCACCATGGGACTAACAGCAGTTCCAGAATAGGAGGGGAATGTTCTCCCTCCCTCGGGAGTCACATATTTTTTTAAGACTGACAGGATAGTTTTAAATTCTGCTGGTCTTGTAAGTTTTCAAACTTTACCGCCCCATTGGCGGTGCATTTATAAATTTTTTGATATATAGAATTTATTAAGTTTGAAAAACAACTTAATCATACATAAATTCAAAGTTATGCAACTTAACCTTATTTGGTGGTTAACTAAGTCAGTTTAACTTGCTCTAGTAGCAACTGTTTGAATTTATTGATACAGACTCACTAGGTGTACTTCACGGATATCACAATGAAGTTTAAGGTATCAGAAATAGAAATATCCAGGTACTTTACAGCTTTTTGCTGTGATGACAGACACGGGGTGTCAGCAACAGGGAGATGATGCCTAACCAACAGTATACCCCTCTTTCCTACTTATGGATAAGCAGTCCCTAATTTTATCCCTTAACGTTAATGACATTGGCAACCAAATCAAAAGTTCCAGTCTCCTGCAATTTATCAAAAAGGATCACCCAGAAATTATATTCCTGCAGGAGACCCTCAGAGGAGCATATGAAATTCCAAAGATTTTGATTTACTCAGGCGGCTCAATCTGCTTGCTTTAAGGGAAGAGACGGGGAGTGATTAGTCTGATACAAAATGATGTCCCATTTGAAAAAAAGAAAGATAATTGACAGAGGGGGCAGGTATGCAATAGTTACTGGTCTATTACACTCAAGGCCAGTCACGCTGGCCCCCGTCTATTTTCCCCCAGGTTCACCTAAAACTTTGGTAGTAAAGTTTTTTGCTCACCTGCTGTCAGTACTGAAGGGGCAACTTCTTATGTGGGATGATCTGAACACCACAACAGATCCCATACAGGATGTATCCAAAGCACATCTGCACAGAGCAACAGCACTCCAAAAATATATGAAATATTCTATTCCCATTCTGGGTATAGTCGATACTTGGAGGCACTGCTTCCCCAAGAAAAGAGAATACACCCATATAGTGCCAAATACTGGGGTTGAAGCCCACTTAGATTACTTTTTTATCACAATAGAACACTTAGACAATTTGTGTGATGTGTGGCATGGTGTAAGATTCTTGTCCGACCATACTCCACTACATGCAAAAATAAACTTAGGGGCAACTTATAAACAGACGCAATGGCATTTGGCTCTCCCACATCTGATACACACAATTTTATAGATATGGTCGAAAAGGCCATTCCAAGGACCCTTCAGGAGAATTCACTACTTGAGATATCCTCTACCATAATTTGGGATACATTCAAAGTAGTCCTCAGGGGAGATATAATCAGATTTTCAGAAAAACGAAGAAAGGGAAACTAAAATGCAGGCATTGCAGGAAGAACTTGTTTCGCAACCCTGTTGCTTACCTTGCTTGTAAATCAGAAAGCAGCTAACTTTAACCCTTTCCACACTACACAAGTAAAATCCTATAATGTTTTCAAAACATTGTCAGTGGTAGTGTGGATGCACTGTCATGTACCAGTTTCAAAAATCTCAAGATTTTCACTGCAGTGTAGACTGGGTCAAAACGTTACAGTGCATCCACCCTACCACTGATAACATTACAGGAGTTTACTTATGTAGTGTAGACATGCCCAAAATATCAGTTTTCAACAACGGTTTTGAAAAGGCGTTCTGTGACGTTACCAGTGTAAACGCAAACCATTACAGTAACACTTAGGACCCTCTGTAACATTACAGAGGGATTTTTCCAGTGTAGTGTGGACGGGGCCTAAAAGAAGCTACATTTGCACATGTCTGCTGTGTCCGCTGAACACGCTGAAACTGCTGGCATTAGACAAACTTGGATAAGATAATTTTAGCATATTCTCTACTTAGTAAATATACACCTTTAATAATGGAAAAAACTTAGTAAGTGTATGCAATGTTTGATGTATAGTGAGGGAAAGTATGGGAGCGAGTATGTATGTGCTAATTGCCATCTGATTACTACTCTTGAAGCAGAGATAGCGTTTCTGCTTAATATTAAACCAGTTTCTACTGATATTAGGGAATTGGAAAGTTATATTGATCTTATGGATGAACAACTTCATTCTAATGAACAATTTCCTTCACATTTAGGTAACATTAATATGCCTCCTGATGAGGAGACAATTGTAACGACTAGTACTAGTATACCTGTTGCCTCTGCCCCCCTCTTATAAGGTGGATGATTATCTGCCCTCTTCTCATGATAATGATGACTGGACCATTGTCACAAAGCCTCTTAAAAAAAGGAGGGGTGGTCAAATACACAATAGTGTCCCTACTGAAACTCTTAATAGGTTTGAGCAATTGACTATCAAATAATGAAGTGCTACATGATTTATCCTGTGCATCACCCTCTGTTGATAATGGTTTAAAAACATTTTCAATAGGAGTTAATGCCCATGAATACTTGTCCTACTAAGTCTCAAGCTACCAAATCAATACCTATTAAGTTAATCACTCCAGAGTGTGTTAAACAATCACCTGTTTCTGATTCTTGTACCCCTACTGTCTCAAAACAAGTGTTACTCCTGGGAGATTCAATCATTAAGCACACTGACAGGGCGGTATGCAATACTGGCAAGAGCAACCACGCATGTTCTAGCTTCCGTGGAGCCAGGGTATCCGACATTACCTCCATGATGCCTAAACTTTTACAAAATGCCAGGGGGGGAATCTACTGATCATCATACATGCCGGTGTTGATATAAACAACACCCCATTTAATCAGTTACAACAGGACTATGTGGCGTTATGTAACCTGTTACTTGATAGGGGATGCTGTGTATGTATATCTGAAATTCTACCTGCGCCGAGAGCAATATCCACCATGACGCAGAAAATCAAAGCCCTAAATGAATGGTTGAGAAGAAAAAATTACTCACCTTAGTACTGTTGTTTCTTCTAATGGAGTCTTGCTATATTATGACATATGCAGTTTGTCCCAGCCTTAGAACTGCTCCGGAGATGAAAGAGTTAACTTCCATGCCAGGCATGGAATCTTGAGCGCGAGCTCAGTTGAAAAAACTCTGTCTGTTCTTCAAACTGAAACTGTCAGATATTTACGAGCAAAAACTCACCAAGATTCTGTGTGGAAGCTGTAAACCTACACTAGCCAACTGGCTACTAAAATATTATCACATTTTTCTGGTCCCAAAACCAAGACTCAACTCAAGGGACCCAGAAAATAAAATAAAATACAACACCCAAACACCCCAAAAAGGAGGGGTGAAAAACACAAGGTAGGCATCATGAAGTGCTAACAATGCACTGCCCACCCACATCCCAAAAGCAGAGGTTCTGAGAGGGGCAGGCAGGTCATAATACAACAAGACTCCATTAGAAGAAACAACATTACTAAGGTGAGTAATTTTTTCTTCAAACAACATGAAGTCTTGCTATATTATGACATACACAGACTACACAGCAGTACCTCCATGGAGGAGGGACAGAACCTACTTAGGGAATAGGCTCTGAAGCACAGCTGTGCCAAACCAAGCATCACTCCTAGCCTGGATGTCCAGGGAGTAATGCTTGGTAAAAGTGTGAACTGTTTTCCAGGTAGCTGCTTGACATATCTCTAAGATAGGGATGTCCCTGGCCACAGCTAGGGACACAGCTGAACCTCTGGTAGAGTGAGCCCTCAGGCCTGAAGGGGGAACCTTACCCAGTTTTTGATAGCAAAATTGGATACAAGAGACAATCCACCTGGTGATGGATCTTTTAGTGGCTGGTTTCCCTTTACCAACCTCACCATAAGTGAGGAACAGTTGGAGGGAGTCAAACCTGTGACCCTTGGTACGCTCTATGTAGTAACTAAGGGCTCTCTTCACATCTAAACTGTGCAGCCTACTCTCGCCAGCGGAGGAATGGTCAGTGAAGTACACTGGAAGAGATATAGATTGATTAAGGTGGAAATCTGAAACCACCTTAGGCAAGAACTTCCTGTTAGTCCTGAGGACTACCTTATCTCTGTGAAAGGAGATAAAATCAGGCTCCACTGACAAAGCTTGTAATTCACTTATGCGCCTGGCAGAAGTGATGGCTACTAGAAACACAGTTTTCCAAGTCAAGTACTTAAGCTCTGCTGAAGACAAAGGCTCAAAGGGGGGGTTGCATTAGCTGAGCAATGCAAACATTAAGATCCCAGGCAGGAGCAGGGTCCCTGAATGGAGGGTTGGTGTGAAGCAATCCCTTGAAAAACTAGGAGAATACAGGGTGAGCAGAAAGAGAAGAGGGCTTTCCTGCTTAAATAAAAGCAGAGACAGCTGCCAAATGCACTTTCAGGGTAGCTGGTCTCAGCCCCAAAGTATTTAGATAGACCATATAGTCCAAAACTGTGGGCAAATCAGCAGATTCTGGGGAAATATGCTTCCCAGAGCACCATATGGAAAACCTTTTCCATTTAGAATTATAAGTAGCCCTGGTGGAAGGTTTCCTAGAAGCCTTCAGGATATCCAGACACCTTGAGAAAGGTGTAGGTCAGCAAACTCTAACTCCTCAAGAGCCAGGCCTTGAGGTTGAGGGATTTGAGATTCGGATACCAAACTCTCCCCTGGGCACAGGTTAACAGATTGTGATTCCTGGGGAGACACAGTGGAAGGTGGACTGCTAAGGACAGAAGGAGTGGATACCAGGGCTGTCTGGCCCAATCTGGAGCAATCAGAATAATCTTGCAAGGTTGAGATCTGATTTTGACTAGCACCTTGAACAAGAGAGGGAAGGGGGGAAAGGCATAGAGGAACTTCCCTTCCCAATCAAGAAGGAAGGCATCCAGAGGGACTGAGCCCAACACTGGGGGCCTGCAACAAAAAAGCGGAAGTTGGCGATTGTCTGGGGCTGCAAAAAATCTATCTGAGGGGTGCCCCACCTGGCAAATACTAACCCCAGTACTAGGGGATCCAGTGACCATTCGTGATGGCCCTGGGAAATCCTGCTGAAAGCATCTGCCAGGACATTGTCCTTGCCTGGGAGGTGAACTGCCATGAGGAAGGTGTTCAGGGAATAAGCCAGAGACCACAACTTCATTGCCTCGTCGCAGAAGGCCGAAGACCAAGTGACCCCTTGCTTGCTGATGTACCACACTGTAGTGGTGTTGTCTGTTCTGACCTGTACCACTTTGTTCTGAACAGATGCAGAAAAACTGAAGTGCTAAAAAACAGCCTGAGTTCCAACAGATTGATGTGGAGCAGAGATTCCTGAGGGACCACAATCCCTGGGTGGTGAGGTCGCCCATGTGAGCTCCCCATCCCAAGAGGGACACATCTGTAGTAAGGGTCAAGGAGTGAGATTGAGGGATGAAAGGAACCCCCGTCTCAGACTGCTCTGATCCTGCCACCACTGCAGGGCCTGGATCAGGGTTCGAGTTACTGGTATCAATTTGGTTAGAGGATCTCTCCTTTGAGACCAGAAGGCTCTCAAATGGAACTGAATGTCCCTCTTCTGAAATCTTGCTCCTTGCACTACAGCTGTGGAAGCAGCCATGCGCTCTAGGAGCTGTAGAAAGTGCCTTGCTGGTCGAGAGACCTGCAGAGTGAAGGAGGACGCCAGAGCCACCAGGTTCTTTACTCTTTCTAGAGGGAGGAAAGCTCTGGCCTGCTTTGTGTCCAGTTCTGCCTATGAAGGTGAGGAGCTGAACAGGCTCTAGAACTGACTTTGGAAGATTGAGAAGAAAACCTAGAGATGTAAGCAGCTGCTGGGTAACCTGAAGGTGTGATTTGACTTGGTCTGGAGACTGACCCACTAAGAGCCAGTCATCCAGGTAAGGAAAGATGGCAATCTTTTGCCTTCTTAAGTGAGCAACTGCTACTGCCAGGCATTTTGTGAATATCCTTGGGGCAGAGGTAAGGCCGAAGGGCATTGCTCTGAACTGGTAATGGCCTGAGGGCAGTTCGAATCTGAGGTATTTTCGGTGGGAGCTTCTGATGAGAACACTGAAGTAGGCATCCTTGAGGTCCAGGGACGCTAGCCAGTCCCCTGGCCTTAGGGAGGCTAAAATAATTCCCAGAGTCACCATTTTGAATTTTGGTTTTAAAAGGTGTTTGTTTAGGTATCTTAGATCCAGGATGGGCCGCCATTCTCCTGTCTTTCTTGGTGTAAGGAAGTACCTGGAGTACAGTCCTTTGCCCTGGTGTAGGGGAGGAAATGAAAATTACGTACCTACCGTAATTCTTGATCTTCTTGGACGAGTCTCCACCACTCATTCACACTAGTGGGATTAGCGCCGGAGGCACTAGGACCAATCGAGCAAACCTTGCTGGAGGGTCGGCGAGAGATGGCGCCATGAGGCATGGGCCACGAGCAGCGGCTCGAAAGGCAATGACCATCTCGCGCAACAACCCTCCAACCGCCCAGTACCTTTTACCAAGGAGGTGCAGCGCAACTAACGTGAAGAGTAATCTATCCTTTAAAAACGGACATAAGATAGTCCGCATTTACCCGTGTAAGAAGGGTCAGCAAAGTAGTCCTCACGGCCTAAAGATTTGAGGGAGGAAGACCAAGACAGAGCTCGGGATGTAGGAAGGTAGGATGAGTGGTGGAGATCGCCCAAGAAGATCAAGAATTACGTAGGTACGTAATTTTCATATCTTCCTGACATAAGTCTCCACCACTCATTCACACCAGTGGAGAGTACCAAGCTGATAATCTCAAAAGGGCTGCAGGAGAGCCAGAGCTCACGTGCCTAAGATAGAAGCCCATTAAGGATAGTTCTGCCGAATGCGAATGTCGCCTGGCATGAACATCCAGTGCATAATGCTTAACGGAGGTATGCACTGAGTTCCAGGTGGCGGCATGCAGATATCCTCACTGGAACATTGTAATCTCCGCTAAAGATGCCCTGACTGCCTCTAGTAGAGTGAGCGATACCTCACCCCCTCCATTTAATTCTGAGCCATGGAGTAGCAATGTCAAGGCATGCCACTAACCATAATGAGATGCATCTAATAGCGACGGGGTGACCCAGCCGGGTGTCGCTGAAAGAAACAAACAGTTGCTGAGTCTTGCGAGAATTCTTGGTTCTATCTAAATAGAACCGCAAGGTTTCTTAACATCCAAGGAATGAAGAGATCGCTCCTTCATTTTGGAAATTAGCTGGGTAAGAGGAGAAGTACCAGAGGCTGGTTTAGATGGAATTCTGACACAACCTTGGGAGAAATTAGATGAGTACGGAGAACTACCTTGTCTTTAAGGAATACAGTATACGGGTCCTCACCAAGGCATGAATCTCCAGACCCTCGTGGTTAGAGTAATGGCCACCAGGAAGGCAGTCTTCCAGGTAAGAAATTTAGCTCACAGGTAGCTAGGCTCAAAGGCTTCCGAGTGAGCATGTCCAGCACCAGGTTAATGTCCCAGGTTGCAACTGGACTTAACAGGGGTCTGGATGGAAGAATCCCCTTAAGAAATCTCTTCACCATAGGAAGCTGAGCCAGAGTCAAGAAGAAACCGCTCATGGAATGCTGAGATGGCACTAAGGTGAACTTTAACTGTGGAGTACTGGAGACCTGAGTTTGATAGGTCCAAAAGATATTCCAGAACCTTGTCAGGAGGACAGGAAAAGGGATCTCAAGAGGACTTGCACACCAGAGAAAAAGCGTTCCATTTGGAAGCGTGACGGCTGGGTGGCTGGCTTCTACGCAGCCAGAAGGATGTCCGAGACTCTACGAGAGCTGAATCGATCTACTCTACCCTTCAGGAGCCAAGCATGAAGGTGAAGTGATTTCAGGTTGGGATGGACCAACGAACCCTGAGTCAAAAGGTTGATTTGTAAGGGAAGTGGTCTGAGAGGCTGCCAACATACTGTTGAGCAGAGGAAACTATAGTTCCTGAGGCCAGGAGGAGCAATGAGAATCATTTTGTCCCCTGAGACTCGAACTTGAGGAGAACTCTCTGATTAGAGGGAGCTGTAGAAAGAAAGAAAACGCTTGTCCACCGCGAGCCTGAACGTATCCTGACAGAAAATGCCAGGCCCTGGATTTCTGGAGCAGAAGAGAGGCAGTTTTTGCTGAGTGGGGATGCAAAGGTCCAGGTCTGGAGTCCCCACTCTTCTGAATAGTGACCGAGCCACGGTTGGATCGAGAGACCACTGTGAGGGTCTGCCTGCTCTGCTGAGGTGATCTACTGGATCGCTTTTGTATACCTGGCAGATAAACTGCCTGAATCAGAGACTTGTGCTCCAAGCACCACTCCCACACCCTCATTGCTTCCTGCAAGGCAAAATGAGCACCGCCTTTGCTTGTTGATGTAATACATCACTGCTTTGTTGTCCGCTTGAAGGAGAATGTTCTGTGACAAAGGATATCCTTCAGAGCTTGATCACGAGAGGACCGCTCTCATCTCCAGGACATTTATGTGGAGAAGAGTTTCAACTGAGTCCATACACCCTGAGTGTGAGGAGCTGACAGTGAGCTCCCCATCCCATTAGCGATGCGCCTGTGGTGATGGAGACTGATGATCCGGGGAGCAAAGGGAAACCTTCCAGAGAGAATGCGATCGCTTATTTTTATGTCGACGGGGGACCGCCCATCCCCTGGGCATCGGACTGACCGTTGTCGGAACCCCGCTGAGGAGAAGGAGGCTGACCGGACCCAGCCCGCTGACTGAACAGTTTCTTCATACTAAGTCTCCCACAGTTACCTGACCTGCTCATGGCCTAGACTCCATCCAGTAGGCCGAGATTCTTCAAGTAAGTTAAATTTAAAATATTAGAAAATTTTAACGAAAATAGAATAAAATTGCGATACTACTATCAAGATAATGTTACAAAAAATAAACTGAAAACTATGCGCTTAGTTTGAAGTTTGACTCCGACAGGCAGCGACGTCGCACTAGAAGCACTCGACGGCAGGAAAAAGGAACTGAGGCGGTTGAGGGTCGTCACGAGCGCTGCTCAAGGCGCCATGCTCCGCGTGCGCCATCTCTCACGCCGACCCTCCAGCAAAAAGTTTGCTCCCGATGGGTCCTAGTGCCTCCAGCGCTAATCCCACTAGTGTGAATGAGTGGTGGAGACTTATGTCCAGGAAGATCCTTTTCTACAGCTCTGAGAGCCAGGAGGATTGAGACTTCTGTTTCCAAAGCAAGAGCCTCTAATGGATTTGCAGGTGGAAAACATCTGGTTCTCATCTTTGGAAATTTTTTGAAGCTGAGAACCAGTCCCTGGCTTACTACTTCCAGGACCCACTTGTCTGATGTTAAAGACTCCCAGTCCTGGACGTAGTAAGCCAGCCCGCCCCCTAGAGGTAATGGAGAAACGGCCCTGGGCATCCCATCAGGGTGGCTGGTTGCAGGGGCTTTAGGCTGAGGGGTGGAGCAGGCTCTCTGCACTCTGCCTGCCTCCTCTGAAGAACCCCTCTGGGCATAAGCTGAAGAGGAGGCCTGGGTTTGGTAAAAAGGCCTGCCCCTGCCCCTGAAAGGCTGCCTCTGAGAAGTGGCTTGCCTCTCCTTGGCCTGTGCACTCCTATAAGTGGTCCTATACTCATCCATTTTCTTCATGTAATTCTCTGTCTGCTCCCCAAACAGAGAATTATCCTCAACAGGAAAATCCATGGCCTTAGCCTGGGTATCCTGTGACAGGCTAGTACACCTGGAGCCAAGCCATTCTACAAAAAGCCACAGATGTAGCCATGACTCTGAAGATACATCATTAGAGTCCACTGCAGCATGGAATTGCACCTGGATGCCTCAATACCATCAGCAGCCACCTGTTCCAGCTCTTTGGCAGCTAGCTAGGGACCTGTTTCGCTAAAGCCATAACAGTATCCCATCTGATTTCTGGTATCTTGCAACATAGGCCTATAATTTGCCTGTCTGAGTCCCAAGGATGCTGCCATGTATTGTTTCTTTGCCATGGCATCAATCCTCCTGGAGTCCTTGTCAGGGGGTGTGAAGCCAAGGGAATATTTGCCTTATCACAGGCTGCAGCCTGCACTACCCCAACATGGCTGCATTGTTGTGAAAGGAACTCCATATCAGGGCCTGACAATGTGTACCTCCTGTCCATCTTTTTATCCACTGGAGGTAAAGAATTAGGAGCTTTTAAAATTTTTATTGTCTGTTTCCTAAAAGATTTATGTAAAGGAATAGACAATTTCCTGGACTCTGGGATATCCATCATTTCCACATAGTCAGGCTCCTCCTGTTCATCCACAGCTTCTTCCAAAGGGAGCTGGAGGGTTTCAGCAACTTTTTTATAAAACAGAAAATGAGAAGGGGACTCAGAAAGCCTAGGGGGAGACACTCCTGGAGGTCTGTCTGGGGAGATGTCCGGTTCAATGGGCACATCCAGACTTTCAAAATCACATTTACTCTATTCATAATCCTCCTCCCCCTCCTCCGGTTCATAAAATTCCTCTATATCATATTCTTGAACCGGTGGAACCGACCGAACCGACTGTTTACCTGATGGTGGCGGTTCGATGGAACCGGGAAAGCGACTGGACAATTTGGATCGCTTTGGCCATCTCTGCAGCGGCTGGAGAAGGAAATTTTGGCTCCACACCTGCTGATTTTCTAGTCCTCTTTGCTGGAACTGGCTCCTCAGAGTCAGCTCTTCGCTTGCCCGGAGAAGTATCGCCCTGGTCAGAGGGAAAATTCCCTCCGTTCGTTGGTCTGAACCGGCTGGCCATCCGGTCAGCGGACTTTTTGCCTCTCGCCCTGAGCCTACCAACTCTCTTATCCAGGGTAGCTGCAGGGAAATTCTTGCAAATCTGGCAGTCTGCATTGAGGTGGTCAAACCCCAGACAATAAACACATGTGGTGTGTGGGTCAGCCTTGGCAAAGGCTTCCCCACAGACACTACAGTGCTGAAACCCAGTAGGCCCGGTTTTTCTTTTGGGTTTCTAGACATAATGCCAGCCTAACTAAAACTTGCCCTTTCCTCGCAAATCGCTATAAGGGCAATTCTTTATCGTTCCCAACCGTGTCACGGGTCATGGAAACCGTAATGAAATCCTCGCTTTTTTTAGAACCGATAAGAACCGAGAACTCGCACTCTAAATGTAATTTAGTAAGTTTTAAATAATAACCTGATCGGTTCAAACCGAACTCATAACGCTTGCAAGTTCCACACAGAGAATGTAAAACCTATTTATTACTTACGATACCACAGACAGAGCTTGAACCGACCGTTGCGGTTAAAATAAATATAATTGCGGTTAAAAACGAAATAACACTTTTTAACTGAGAAATGAACCCAATTAGTAGGACGAATTTGTGAGCCACTGTTCAGTAGTGTTGGAGTAAAGAATCTGACAGTTTAGTTTGAAGAACAGACAGTTTTTTCAACCATGCTCGCGCTTAAGATTCCATGCCTGGCATGGAAGTTAACTCTTTCTCCTCCGGAGCAGTTCTAAGGCTGGGACAAACTGCATGTCATAATATAGCAAGACTTCATGTTGTTTGAAAGTGGTGTTTTAAGCAGGATATACCCTGTATTACCCACTGGGAATGATTTTCAGATCGCTCTTCCTTGTTTTGCTGGAACGGTTTACATCTCAGTCGTAGGGGTAGTACACTTATGGTGAGAAGTATCACTAAAATCATAAATCACTGTTTAAACTAAAAACAATGGGGGAGAATGGGTCTATTCCCAAGTCTCTGAATACTTACTAAAATATTATTACAACTAAATGTAAATTCCAAGCTTTGAATGCAAGATCTTTAAACCAACTCAAATTAGCAGAACTCGAAGCCAAATGTTAAACTTTAAATATAGGTGTGGTGGGAGTAACAAACTTGGAGGGAAGTGTCCTCAATTTGGTCCAGAGAAATTCCAGGTTATAAATTATATCATAAAAACAGATTAGATAAGCAAGGCGGTGGAGTTTGTATGTACATATGAAATTATATTCCTTCTTTTGAAGTGTGTTCTCCCTTTCCTTTGGAAAGTATATGGGTTTATTTATTGAATTCTGATGACCAGGTAGGCCCACTGGGCCCTGGAGGTCCCTTTTTCAGGGGCGACCCAGGAAATAATACATAAACTTAATAAGCAGTGGTACAAACAACAGAGTTGAAGGCATGTGGTGGTCATGCTTATATACACTTAGTAAGCGGTAATTCTTATGCAAGTTGAAGGCATACGGTGATCGTACATATAAGTGAAGTAGAAACAGTCTTTTGTAAGAGTTACATATATCTGAGAACCATCAGAGGGGAGGAGCTAGCTAAGGAGTAAGTACTGTTAAAATCTTATTGAAGGAGCAGTCCTATATGACTATTGCTAACATCTATCGACCTCCATCTGCAAATTCAGATTACACAACTGATATGTTTAAAGAAATTACACATTTTTCAGAATCTCAAGATACTGTAATATTTGGTGACTTTAACCTCCCTCATATTAAGTGGGACTCATTCTCAGGACAGACCTATGCCGAGAAAGGACTAATATATGTGCTAGTTAGTAATGGATTACAACAACTTGTTACTGAACCCACTCGAGGTCCTAATATTTTAGATCTATTATTTACCAAAATAGAGCAACAAATCAGCAATTTACAAATTTGGGATCCACTTGGGACCAGTGATCAGTCATCTATTCTTTTTGAAATTCAACAGTTTAAAACTACACAAAGGAAGTTATGCCATTCAAAAAATTATAAGAAAGCACATTTTTCTAAAATCAATGAATACTTACAAAAACTGGGAATCTAATCTTCTTAATTGTACAACACAACAAGCTTGGGACTTTTTTAAAGTTACTGTACATTATTTGGAAAATACCTTTATTCAATCTAAGAGGAAATTTAATAAAGGAAAAATTCCCCCTTGGTTCAACAAGAATTAAAAAATCAGATTAAAATAAAAATGTTACTTTTTAGGAAACTTAAGAATAGTTCTGTTCCATTTAAATCTACTCTATTACATAAATACAGACTGTCTGTGAAAAACTTAAATTCTATTAAATTGGCAAAAAATAAGCTAGAATTTAAACTAGCTCACACAAAAGACGGTCATAAATCTCTTCTCCTATAAATAGTAAAAAAGTAAAAAGGTGCATCAAGTACCATTGGTCTCATTATAACCAATGGCTCTTCTCTATCTGATATAGAAACCTCGAATCACTTTAATAAGTACTTTTATTCTGTCTTCTCTCAAAAATCACCTATTAGTACATTTAAAGTTCACCACGTAGATTATCATAGCCTGTATAATGTCAGTTGGATAGAAACTATCAAAAAACTGCAAAAAAAAATCAATAAATAAATACTAGTCAGGGCCCAGACGGTATTCGTCCATGGTTTCTGATTGACACCTCTATAAATATTTCTATACCTTTGTCAATTATTTTCAATAAATCCTTACAAGAAAGCATTGTACCAAATGACGCGTTCAGCAATAATTACTCCCATATTTAAAAAAGGTAGTAGAGGTCCTGTACAAAATTATCGTCCAATTAGCCTGACCTCAGTGGCTGGTAAATTAATGGAACGAGTAATGAAGTCTCTAATAGATCAATATTATAAAAAATTAGGTATTTATGATTCAAATCAGCATGGGTTTACTCCCAAGTACTCCTGCACCACCAATGTGATATCTTTTTACAATAATACAAGTACTCTACTAGATGTGGGTATCCTTACTGATGTAATTCTTTTGGACTTTAGTAGAGCTTTCGATAAAGTCTCACATAAAAAAACTTCATTACTAAAATGCACAATCCAGGTTTGTCACCTGATATTGACAACTGGACTTTTAACTGGCTGACAAATCGTTCTCAGAGAGTCAGAATTAATGATATCTTGTCTGATTTGGGTAGTGTGACAAGTGGTGTGCCACAGGGGTCGGTCTTGGGACGAACACTGTTTAACCTCTTTATCAGTGATTTACAAACAGGGCCAAATAGCTTCATGTTTAAATTTGCAGACGATACTAAATTGGGGGGCAAGGTTAATAATCAAGAAAATATTTCTGCATTAAAGAAGGATTTTGAAAAATTAACACTTTGGGCAAATGAAAATCATATGCAGTTTAATCAAGACAAATATTTAGTAGTGCATTTCGGTGTAAATAATCCAAAAACGATATATCATATAAACAGACTACCACTTCACTTAAATTGTGAAAAAGATTTAGGGATATATGTTAATAATAAACTTACATCAAATGATCACTGTGTTAGAACTGCTTGCATGACCAACAGACTTCTGAGGCAAATAAAACGCACTTTTGTTAAATCGCACTGAACAATGCCTCATTCCATTGTATAGGGCATACATTAGACCGTATCTAGACTATGGCCCCCTTTTCTGGAATCCAAAACCAAAAAAAGGCATAGCAATTCTTAGGTTAGAAGGAGAGTAACTAGAATGATTCCAAGATTAACAAACTTGGATTATCAGAACAGATTAAAAGCTACTGGTCTCTTCAAACTAGAAGAAGATTAAGAGGTGATATGCTTATGGTTTTTAATTTAATAAATTCACCAGATCTAATGGAAAAATGTGGTCTAACACTCTCCAAAAGGAGACATGTTCCGAGACTGCATAATAAACAGCTTGAAGTAAAAACTTATAAAACCAGCAAAGGGGAAACTTTTTTCCAATAAGAGCATCCACTGTATGGAACACCTTGCAAAAGAATTGATAGAGGCAACTAGTGTCACTGTCTTTAAAAACAAATTAGATGTTTGGCTGAGGGACAATAGATAAATAATGTCCCACATAGTGTGGAGAACAGTCCCGATGGGCTCTGGCCTTCTTCTGTTCTTTCAAACCAAGTAATAAGTAACTTTTGCATTGGCAACAATGGCCCAAGCAGGGGGAACCCCTGATCAAGTCAAATATCCGAACACATAAGCAAAAATTGCAAAAGTTAATAGACCAAGGAACTGAGCAGCAGCTACTCTATCTAAAATTAAGTTATCATGAAGGAAGCCCAGGAGGGGCTAGAAATTTAGCTAGGGAAACCCCAAAAACATAAAGCTCAAGCATGCATTACTAGCATGTCAGACCCAAAAAAAAAGTGGGAGACTAGCTACGAGACCTTTTCAGGTAAGAGAAATCTTAAAACAATACTACCAGGATATATATAAAGTTGATCGGACAGTCTCCAGCCAGAATTGAGGCCTACTTGGCAGCCTTACCAATACCACAAATCCCCACAGAACAAGCGAATAGATTGTCAGCCCAGATATCTACAGCAGGAGTCACTCAAAGGCTAAAGTTTGCTAAAACACTTAAAGCACCTGGCCCAGATGGTTATCTATCTGAATTTTATAAAAAAAAATGTGAAGACCTACTCCGTCCCATCCCTCCTCCCTGCTCTGCATGGAGTTCAACAAGAGGACACCCTGCTTCCTGGCAATATGCAGTGACAGCAGCTGTTCCCAAACCTCAGAAGGACCTAAAGCAACCCTCTTCCTACCACCCTATATCTACGTTAAATTATGATTGTAAACTTATGTCAATTCTGGCCTCGAGAATAGTACAGCTTCTCCCTAGCCTAATAGATAGTGACCAAGTGAGGTTCATTAAAGGCAGGCAGGCGCATGATGCCATTAGACAAACTCATCTGTTGGTGGATTGGGCATTATCCAGACGGGTCCCCCTAGTTTTACTAGGACTCGATGCCGAAAAGGCATATGACAGGGTGTTGTGGCTCTTTTTGTGGCAAACCCTGTCCCACTTTGGTTTCCCTGACCAATTTATACGCAGATACAAACTATACATGCCTCCCCAAAAGTGAATGCAAGGGTACACGGGGCACTCTCGGAGTATTCTGAACTGGCTAGAGTGCCCCCTCTCCTGTTTGTACTCTACCTTGAGCCCTTGGCAATAGCCATTCGGGCAAACCAAGGAATAGAGGGGATTCCCATCGGAGGTCGTCAGCATAAAATTTCACTCTTTGCTGCTGATATTCTTTTAACTGTATTACAACCAGAAATATCAATCCCAGAGATATGGAAACGGCTCCAAATCTTTGGGGACCTGTCTGGATAAACAGTCAGTCAAAAAACTGAGGTGTTAACTTATAATTATATGCCCCCCACTAGCCTTAAAAAGTGTTACCCTTTTAAATGGTGGGCCAAGCGATGAGATATCCTGGGGATAAGACTGACTAAGAACCCAATTCATGCTGAGTTGTTGAATTTAGAACCCCTATCGGTAGCCCTGACAGAAGATCTTTCTCGATGGGCACATCTCCCCCAGAGTTTTATTAATAGAATCAAAATGATCAAGCAAAACATATTCCCACGTATCCTTTTCTACCTGCAAACACTACCATTTACCCCCTCCAATCTTTACTTTCAAGTGTGGGATAGACTAATCTCCCGCTTTATCTGGCACGGTAAACCCTCAAGAATCAGGTATTCCATTTTACAAGCACACAGGAAGAAAGGGGAACTGAATCTCCCAGATCTTAAAAAGTACACCCTGGCAGCACTATTATGGGTAGTCCTGAGTTGGATAAACCCTGTATACACTGCACATTGGAAAAAACTACAGCAGACATGGGGAGATCTGTTCGAACCACAAGAACATCTTTTTGGCAATCTCCCAAAGTGTAGCTCATTAGGGCTATACCCTAAGTATACTCAGGAAGCACTTAGAGCTTGGCTTAAGCTAAGAAACCAATACCTCCCCCCTCAGGAGAGACTTTACTTTGCAGCATTAGGCTTTTGATGCAGAAATTAAAATAGGACAGAGATCTGACACTTGAGGCCTGGCAAAGATATGGAATAACACTATTTCTTATCCACACATTAAATCATGTGTCCGTAATCGAGAGATAGAGCTCTCTGACATAACCATAATCCCCCCCCCCAAAGTAAATCTGCTCCACACACAAATTCTGGGTTCCCCTCCAGAACATCTTATTAGTCATACATATGCTTTGAAAACAAGAAAAAGCGACTCCACTGAATCCATCAGAATTCAATGGTCAGAGAAGATAAATAGGGATATATTAACTACAAGCTGGCTGAGGTCTGTGCTCCTGGTTTCGAAAATTTCCCCCTCTCCTTATTGGAAGGAGTATGCCTGGAAACTTGAGATCCAGTTTTTTTTTTTTTAGAATCCCTGAAATTCTGGTAAAATATGGGGAAATCACCAGAGGAGACTGTTGGAAGGGATGCGGGTCTGACAATGCAGACCAAAACCATGTTTCATGGTTCTGCCCCAAAATAACCCATTACTGGCAACAGATAACGGGGAACTGACTGAAATTTACAGTGGTCCAGATTTTTTTACTGTCTCCAATACCCTCACAATTGTTAAACCAGACGCAGTACGATTAGATAGGACAGTACATAAGCAAATCACCCTTTTGATCTTGGCAGCCCATAAAGCCATCACCAGATTATGGCACAAAGAATTCCAACTAAACAAACCTGGCTGGACATAGTCATAGACATTTATTCCTTAGAACATCTTTCAGCCAGACTCTCTAATACAGCTGCAAAATGTAAAATCAGATGGAGAAAATGGGTGATTTACCAGCTGGAACACTATAAAGACTTTATCCCCTGAGGGCCCGGTATGGAACTGAGCTCACGGGCAATCCGATGGGAAGAAAAGAAATTACTCACCTTAGTTATTGTGTTTCTTCCAATGGAGTCTTGTATTCTTACATTATGCAGTTACCCCAGCACTTGAACTGCTCCGTAGAGGAAAGAGTTAACTATGCCAGAGCATAGAACGTTGAGCTTGGTTCAGATCTCTGTCTGCTGCACTCTGAAGGGTAACCGTCAGATTCTAACGAGCTAACACTAACTACCCCCACTACGTGGAAATTGTAAAATCCACTAGCCAAAAAGGCAACCAAATATTTTGGATTCCCAAAAGACAAGTCAAGAAATCCAAAACAAAAACTAGGTAGTGAACAAAAATTACCACCAAAATATATAAATAACCCACTCCCTCTATCTAAAGAGGGGAGAGTGCCAAGTACACCCCTGAGGTGCAACACTGCACCTGCCCACCCACTTCACAAAAACAGGTTCTGAGAGGGGAGGGAGGTCAGAATACAGCAAGACTCCATTAGAAGAAACACAATTACTAAGGGGAGTAATTTTTTTTTTTTTCCCCTCCAAACATGAAGTCTTGCTGTATTCTGACATCATGCAGGCTACCAAGCAGTACCTCCATGGAGGAGGGAATCAAACCTATTTTGGGAATATGCTCTGCAGTACTGCTGTACAAAACCTAGCATCACTCCTCGCCCGGATATCCGAGAGTAATGCCTGGAGAATGTATGGACTGTTTTCCAAGTGGCTGCTTTGCATCTCTCTAATAATGGTATATCTCTGGCAGCAGCCAGAGAAGCAGCTGTACCTCTAGTCGAGTGAGCCCAGGCCTGAGGGGGTACTTTGCCTAGCAGTTTCATAGCAGAACTGTATACAAAAGACAATCCACCTGGCAACAGTTCTCTTAGTAGCATGTTTACCCTTCCCCACTTCGCCATAACTGAGGAACAACTGGAGGGAGTCAAACCTAAGTGCCTTTGTACGATTAATATAGTAGCTAAGAGCCCTCAACATCCAAACTGTAAACTTCTCTCTCCTGAAGAAGAATGATTAGTGGAAAATACAGTGAGACATGGATTGGTTCAGATGAAAATCTGAAACCACTTTGGGCAAGAACCTCCTGTTGGTTCTGAGGACCACCTTCTCTCTATGGAATAAGATACAATCAGGCTCCACTGACAGCTTGCAGTTCACTGATATGCCTGGCAGAGGTAATAGCTACCAGGAACAGAGTTTTCAAAGTCAAGTACTTAAACTCTGCTGAGGACAAAGGCTCAAAAGGAGGTTGCTTAAGCTGAGCAATTTAAACATTAAGCTCCCAAGTAGGAGTAGGATCCCTGAAGGGGGGATTGGTATGAAGCAATCCCTTGACGAATTTACAGAAAACAGGGTGAGATGCCAGTGAGGATGGCTTTCCCACTGACACAAAAGCAGAAACAGCTGACAAGTGTACTTTAAGGGTAACTGGTCTGAGGCCTAGGCCATTAAGATGAACCTTGTAATCCAGAACTGTAGACAAGTCAGCAGTATCTGGGGGTATATTCTTCTTGGTACACCAAATGCTGAATCTTTTCCATTTGGAGTTAAGTCTTTCTGGTGGCAGGTGTTCAAGAGGCTTTGAGATTGTCCAGACCCCCTTGAGACATATGTAAATTTGCATATTCTAACTCTCCAAGAGCCATGCCTTGAGATTGAGAGACCGAAGGTTGGGGTACCAGATCCTTCCCTGAGAGGAGGTTAACAGATTGTGATTCCTGGGGAGAGATAGGGGAAGATGGATTGCTAAGGACAGCAACAGGGGATACCAAGGCTGTCTGGCCCAGTCTAGAGCAATCAGGATCACTTTGCAAGACTGTGACCTTATCTTGACCAGGACTTTGAACAGATGAGGAAAAGGAGGAAAGGCATACAGAAATTTCCCCTCCCAATCCAGAATTAGAGCATCCAGGGGACTGAGCCCAAGACTGGGAGTCTGCAACAAAAGAAGGGAAGATGATTCTCTGGGGCTGCAAAAGAGATCTATCTCTGGGGTGCCCCACCTTGAAAAGATCACTTTTAACACTGGGGGTCCAGGGACCATTTGCGATGGCCCTGGGAAATCCTGCTCAATGCATCCGATAGCACACTGTCCTTTCCTGGAAGGTGGACTGCTACCAGGGAGGTCTGTAGAAAATTAGCCAGGGACCATAGTTTTATGGCTTCCATGCACAAGGCCGTAGACAAGAGTGCCTCCCTGTTTGTTGATGTACCACGTGGTGGTGGTGGTGTTGTCTGTGCTGACCTGAACCACCTTGTTCTGTACTGATTCTGAGAAGGCTTGTAGAGTCAGGTACACTGCCCTGAGCTCCGGAAGATTGATGTGCAGAAGAGATTCCTAAGGGGACCACACTCCCTGAGCTGTGAGGGCTCTCAAGTAACATCCTCACCCCAGGAAAGAAGCATCCGTGGTTAAAACCACAGAATGAGACTGAGTGATGAATGGGACTCCTTGCCTGAGGCTGTCCTGATCCAACCACCATTGGAGAGCCTGGATCAGGGTCCGAGTCACTGGAATAAGCTTGATTTGAGGATCTTTTTTCTGAGACCAGAAAGTCCTCAAATGGAACTGGAACTGGATGTCCCTCATCTGAAACCTGGCCCCTTGGACCACTGCAGTGGAAGCTGCCATGTGGCCCAGGAGTTGAAGGAAATGCCTTGCTGGTCGAGACACCAGAAGGTGAAAAGAGGAAGCCAGATCTATAATGGCCTTTACCCTTGCCAGAGGGAGAAAGGCTCTTGCTTTGACAGTATCCAACTCTACCCCTATGAAGGTCAAGAGCTGCACTGGCTCGAGAACTAATCTGGGAAGATTGAGGCAGAATCCTAGAGAAGTGAGCACTTGTTGGGTCACTTGCAAATTTGACTTGATTTGGTCTGGAGACTGCCCCACAATAAGCCAGTCATCCAGGTATGGGAATATGGAAATGTTTTGTCTCCTTAGAAAGGCCACTACTACTGCTAGGCATTTTGCAAACACTTTTGGAGCTGATGTTAGGCTGAAGGGCATTGCTTTGAACTGGTAATGGCCTGGAGGCAGGTCAAACCTAAGGTACTTTCTGCAGGAGCACCTGATAGGAATGTGAAAGCAGGCATCCTTTAGGTCCAGGCAGGCTAGCCAGTCCCCTGGCCTTAGAGAGGGAAGAATTATTCCGAAAGGCACCATTTTGAATTTTGGCTTTACTAGGTGCTTAAGTATCTTAAATCTAGGATGGGCCGCCACTCCCCTGTTTTTTTGGGGGGGGTAAGGAAGTATCTGGAGTACAGGCCTTTGCCCCTGTGAGGTGTAGGAACTCTCTCTATGGCTCAGAGCCAGCAGAGATAAAACCTCTGCCTCCAGGGCAATGGTTTCAGAGATGAAAGTTTCAGGAACTTTAACTCATGGTTGAAGAACTGGTGCTGTGAGGAAGGGTTTGGATTCATTGGTGACTGGGGACCCACCTGGAGGGATGGAGGTTTGTTCAAGCCTGACGGCCTGCATCCATCCTGGAAGGGAATCCAAGCACTCAATGATAAGTTTAAATGCTACATTGACAAGCATTTAAACTAGCAAAGGGGGGTGGCAGGCCAGCAAGGAGGGTACCTACTTGCTCACCCCCCACAGCTAGCAGTGGAACCAGTGAACCAGAGGAGTGGCTATCTCTGCAAAGCAGTGTGCAAAAGATGGAGATCAGTGCCCAAGAGGTGGATAAGCAGAAAAGGGGCAAAATTCAGCAGACGGGCAGACAGCTAGGAGAACCAGGGATAAATGACAACCAAGGAAGGGGCTGGAGTAGAACAGTGAGACAGTCTAGGGAGGTCAAATCATGGAAAGCCATGTGTGCAAATGCCAGGAGCCTTAGCAACAAGATGGAAGATCTGGAGGCTGTCATGGTGCAGTCAGACCTGGACATTGTGGCCATCACTGAAACCTGGTGTAATGATAACCACGACTGGGAGATGGCCATACCTGGCTACAACATATTCAGAAGAGACAGAGCAGGCAGGCAGGGAGGAGGAGTGGCACTCTATGTGAAAAATGACATAAGGGCTACGAAGATCCAGGAGGAACAAAATGGGGGAGAGATACTGTGGGTTAAGCTGGAAAGGAAAATGGGGACAGCCATCCGCACAGGTGTGGTCTATAGACCACCAGCCCAGGAGGAAGAAACAGATAGGGAGTTGATGCTAGCCATCCAAAGGATGGCAGACAAGGGTGGGTAGTACTGGTTGGAGACTTCAATATTCCAGACGTGGACTGGAGCATCCCAGCAGCAGCATCAACTAGGAGCAGATTTATCCTGACTCCTTCAGGGTGCCTACCTCAAGCAACTGGTCATGGAACCAACTCGGCAGAAGGCAATACTGGACCTTGTGCTCACAAACAGGGACAGTGTGATGGGGTAACAGTGGGGGAGCACCTGGGAAACAGTGACCACCAGTCATTATGGTTTGAAATCACAGAAAGAGCAGAACCAAACCACACAAAAACACGTATCCTGGATTTTAGGGGGACAGACTTTGGGAAAATGGGGAGATACTTGAAAGAGGCATTAAGGGGAATGGGACAAGAATCAGGGGTTGAGGAACAGTGGGCAGTATTTAAAATGGGGATTACAAGAACAACAGACTTATGTATTAAGCAGGTTAGCAAGAGGAAAAGGAAGAGGAGACCATTATGGTTTTCCAAAGAGGTAGCAAAGAAAGTGAAAGCCAAAAAGATTGCATTCAGGCAATACAAAAAGACACAGGCAGAAGGGGATAGGGAGAAGTACCAGGAGAAGCAAAGGGAGGCAGGGAGGTCAGTAAGGGAAGCCAAAGCTCAGACAGAAGAACACACTGCAAAATCAGTGGGTAGAGGAGACAAAACCTTTTACAGGTACATAAGTGAAAAAAGAAAGACAAAGGGAGGGATAGTGAGACTGAAGGGGGAGGATGGGGGCCGCGTGGAGGATGACAACTGTAAAGCTGACATACTGAACAGGTATTTCTGCTCAGTCTTTACTGAAGAAGAGGAGGGTAATGGGCCTGAAGGGAGTACGAGGGGTGAGAATGGTGCAGAAATGGACACAAGTCCCTTTACATGAGAAAGGGTCCTGAAGGAACTGAAAGTAATAAGAGTTGATAAAGCAATGGGGCTAGATGGGTTGCACCCCAGGGTCCTTAAAGAACTAAGAGAGAAGGTGGTGGCTGAACCTCTGGCTATCCTGTTTAGCCGATCACTGGAAACAGGGGAGGTACCCAAAGACTGGAGGACAGCAGATGTAGTCCCCTTATACAAAAGTGGGAACAAAGAGGAAGCAGGGAACTACAGACCAGTCAGCTTCACCCCGGTAGTGGGAAGATCATGGAAGCACTACTGAAGGAGAGATTGGTGGAACATCTGGTTGTCAATGGACTACAGGACCCAAGGCAGCATGGTTTCGCCAGGGGAGGCCATGTCAGACCAACCTCATTGAATTTTTGACTGGGTGACTAGGGAGGTGGATCAGGAGGGCAGTGGACATGGCCTATCTGGACTTCAGCAAGGCCTTTGACACTGTGCCACATAGAAGACTATTACACAAACTGGGGAATATGGGTGTGGGCAGGACAGTAGTGTGGTGGGTAGGTAACTGGCTGGGTGGCAGGACACAGAGGGTGGTGATAAATGGCTGTCACTCCACAGAGGGAAGAGTGACCAGTGGGGTACCACAGGGATCAGTGCTGGGACCGGTCCTATTCAACATCTTCGTCAGTGACATGGCGCAGGACCTAGAAGGCAGAATTTCACTGTTCGCTGATGACACAAAGCTCTGTAACAGAGTAGACACACCAGAGGGTGTAGACAGAATGAGAAGCACCTGCAGAAACTTGAAGAATGGTCAGGGTTTGGCAGTTGAAATTCAATGCAAAGAAGTGCAAGATAATGCATATGGGGCACAAAACCCTGGCACAATATATCAGTTGGGGCGAGGATATAGCATGCACCAAGCAGGAAAGGGATCTTGGGTTATCATCTCCGATGACCTCAAAGTAGGGAAACAGTGTGACAAGGCAGCAGGTAAGCAAATAGGATGCTGGGATGTATAGGCAGGGCATCACCAGCAGGAAAAGGAGGTCATAATTCCGCTATACAAGACACTAGTGAGGCCCCACCTGGAGTACAGTGTACAGTTCTGGAGACCATACCTACGTAGGGACATAGACAGGATAGAGAAGGTTCAGAGGAGGGCAACAAAGATGGTGCATGGATTGCATCACAAGTCCTATGAAGACAGGTTGAAGGAACTGAACGGTACTCCTGGAGGAGAGGAGGGAGAGAGGGATATGATAGAGACATACAAGCATCTTACAGGAGAACAGGGTGCAGGAAAACGCTATTTTTAAGCGAAAAGATGTTCCAGGACTAGAGGGCATGGGATGAAGTTGAGGAGGACGATTCAGAGGAAACATGAGAAAGAATTTCTTCACAGAACGGATGGTGGACAAGTGGAACACCCTGCCAGAGGAAGTGGTAGGGGCTGAAACAATCACGGGATTTAAGAATGCATGGGATAGACATAAAGGAATTCTGGAGGTCAGGGGTAAGGGGCAACAGACTTCTAGGAAAACAAACTGAACTTACAAGCTCAAATGGGCAGACTGGGTGGGCCATAGGCCCTTATCTGCCGACACTGTCTATGTATCTATGTATGTTTGCAGGTGGAAATGACCCAACCCTCAGCTTTGGAAATTTTCTGAAGCTGAGGGCCAGTCCGTGGCTTACTACCTCCAGGCTCCACTTGTCTGAGGTAACAGACTTCCAGTCCTGGAAGCAGTAAGCCAGCCTGCCTCCTACAAGAATTGGGGAGTTGACCCAGGCAGACACACCATAGTGTCTGCTTGGCAGAAGCCTTAGGCTGAGAGGAGGATGCAGCACTGCTCATCCCCCTTCTGCCTCTCCCTCTGAAGAACCCCCACTGAGAAAAAGGAGAGGAGGCCTGTACCTGGTAGAAAGGCCTGTGAAAAGGCCTGCACCTAGCTTGCTGCTTCTGAGGAGTTGCCTGCCTTTCCTTGGCCTCTGCGCTCCTGCAGGTGGTCCTATACTCATCCATCTTTTTCATAGAATTCTGTCTGTTCCCCATACAGAGACTTCTCGATGACAGGGAAATCCATGGCCTTAGCCTGGGTGTCCTGTGATAGACTAGCACATCTGAGCCAAGCCAGTCTCCGAAGAGCCACATATGAAGCCATGACTCTTGATAACATATCATTGGGAGCCCACAGCAGCACGAAACTGGATTTTTGATGCCTCAATCCCATCAGCAGCCACCTCCTCCAGCTCCTTGGCAAGCTGGGGGAAGCCTGTTTAGCCAGTTCTAGAACATCATCTCATGGGGACTTCTGGTACCTGTGCAGGCTGTATAGTTAGCCGGCCTGAGTCCCAAGGAAGATGTCATGTACTGTTTTTTAGCCATGACATCCAACTACCTGCAGTCTTTATCAGTGGGGTGTGAAGCCAAGGGTTTATTAGCCTTATCACAGGCTGCAGCCTGCACAATCCCAACATGGCTGCATTGCTGGTACAAGTACTCCGTACCTGGGCCTGACAATATATACCTCCTGTCCACAGGAGGTTAAGAATTTGGAGTCTTCAATCAATCAATCAAATCTTTATTTATCCAGGCGAACATCGTTGAGCACAGCTCATTTGCAAGATGGACCTGGTAAGGTCAAGGTTCAAATTACATAGATACAAAAAAATAATCAATATACACACACTCTAGGATACTACATAGAATATTCAGTATACACACAGTCTAAGGATACATTCTAATCAGACTATACATTAAATTCAGGTGTAGTGGTAATAAGGGTGTGGGGAAGGGGCGGAAAGTGGTGTGCCTGGTTGGTGGGGGAGGAGGAAGATGGTGGGGGCCTATATTGTGGAACGGATAAACTGTGGGCCTTATGAAGAGGGCAGGAGGGCGGCACTGGGGGGTTTGTATAACAGGGGTATAGGGCTGTGATATACAACAAGGGATTAAGGGGAGGCGAATGGAAAGGAGGGGTGCACGGCGTGTGAGGGGTGGTGACTTAGTAAAGGTAGATACCTTCCGTGAGTTGGCTATCTGGGGATGGAGATGGATAAGACTAGGAATACTCTACTGTTTGTGGAAACAATTACATTTTTCTTTGATAAGCCTCGAATACAGATATTTAAAGGATGTAAATGAGATGCATCTGTTCACTTTCAGGGTCTTCTGCATCGTATTCCATAAGGCAGATAAGACATAGCTGATAGTAGATCTACCATATCGAGAATTGAATTTGGGCACTTTAAGCATGATGAAGTTTAGACTTCTTAGGGCATATTTACTTGATGTGATTTGTGTGAAGCAGTCAGACGTAATTTGGTAGCATCTTTGATATCGCTCTGTAAATCCAGTGTGTGGCATTCCTGTCTCTTCTAAATAGGAGCGAGGTCCCTCCAACCGCAGCATAAAGCGAGCAGTGGTGAGTGCTGAGGGGAAGATCTGTAATAAACCTCAAGGCTCTATGGTAAAGTGTGTCCAGTTTGCTCAGATACGAGTTGGGGCAATGACCATATAGGAAATCTGCATAATCTATTACTGATATAAATGTGGCCTGGACCAGCTTCTTTTTAGAATCACTTGTGAGAAAGTGCTTTATTCTGTAATACAGCCCACGCCTCCAGAGTTTTTTTTTAGCAGATCTTCCAGATGATCTAAGCAGCACAGTCTACTGTCTACCCAGACCCCCAGATATTTTAATTTTTTAACATATTCACGATTTTCACCAAGAACAGTAGATATGTGGGGGAGATTGTTTGGGAAGGAGTGTCCGGCCTGTGTTTAGGGGGAGAAAAACATTGCCTTTGTTTTTTTTGCATTTAGCAGGAGTTTTTTTCCCCAGTAGTTGGTGTTGTAATAGGTTGAATTCTGCTTGTAGCTCTATGCATGATGTTACGGGAGAGGGGTGACTGACATACAATACTGTATCATCTGCAAATAGGTATACAGTGGCTTTGGTGAGGTTACTGTCGATGCTATTGATATAGATGGCAAACAGGATTGGGCAGAGGATGGATCCTTGGGGAACTCCTCTTTGGAGAGATTTCAGTGGCGATAGATCTCCTTCAGCCTTCACCTGCTGGGTCCTTCCCGTGAGATAGTTATTAAACCATCTAATGGAGGTTGAGTCGAGTCCTATGGATTTCAAGGAGGAGAGGAGCAGTTCGTGGTCGACCGACCGTCTTAAGTGACTTCTGGGTCTGTTTCCCAAAGGATCTGTGAAGGAGAATAGACAATCTCTTGGACTCTGGGATGTCCATCATCTCCACAGTCAGGCTCCTCTTGCTCCTCAACTGCTTCATCCAGAGGCAGCTGGAGGGTTTCTGCCACTTTTTTGTAGAACATAAAGTGGGAAGGGGACTCAGAAAGCCTAGGAGGGGAAACACCAGAAGGTCCGTCTGGGGAGATGTCCCGTTCTGTGGGCTCATCCAGACCTTCCACACCATCATCCTCATCATAATCTTCATCCCCCTCCAAATCCAGTTCATAATAGTCTTCTGGGGAATAATCCTGAACCAGTGGAACAGACTAAACTGAACACCTACCGGGAGGCGTTGGATCAGCCATAACCAAACGGAGTGATTCAACTACTATACTAATCGCTCTGGCAATTTCCTCAGCGGGTGGACGATGCAGTTCTAGATCTGAACTGGCCAATCTTTTTTTTCTTTCTTTTTGCTGGAACCGACCCCTCAGGATCGGCTCTCAGTTTGCCCGAGGGAGTCTCGTCCAGGTTAGTGGGCACCCACTCAGGTTCGGTCGGAACCAAATTGGGCTGGCCTTCTGGGTCAGCGGACTTCTCAGCCTCTTTTTCCCTAAGCCTGCCCAATCTTTTATCCAGGATGGCCTTAGGGAAAGGTTTACACATTTGGCAGTCTGACTCCAGCTGGTCAAAACCCAGACAAACATAGGTGGTGTGGGGATCAGCCTTAGCAAAGGACTCCCCACACTCACTGCAGTGTTGAAACCCAGTGGGCCCGGTTTTTCTCTCGGGTTTCTCAGACAAAGCTATTCTACAACTTACCCTTTTTTCCGCAACAGCTAGGCAAGACCCCCTTATCGGTTCCTAACCATGTCACGGGTGTTGGAAAAAAATGATACAACATGTTTTTTTTGGAACCGATGAGGACTGGTAACCTCACACTAAATTCAAGCTAAAAGAAAAAACAAGACAAAAACACAGACAACCAGCTCAGTCGAACCGGTTGAAATACAAGTTTTACAATTTCCACAAAATTCAGCATTAGTCCACTACCCAAGTACTTACTATACCGCAGACAGTGATATGAACCGAAATTAAGTAAAAGCAGCAGTATAAACAGATGTTTTTTACTGGACCGAACAGATAGCAAAGGAGAGATCTCCAGAGCAACTGTTCAGTTAGGCGGAGTAAAGAGTCTGACTGTTACACTTCAAAGTACAGCAGACAGAGGTTTGAACCAAGCTCGAACTTAATGTTCTATGCTCTGGCACAGAACTCTTTCCTCTCCAGAGCAGTTCAAGTGCTGGGGCCAACTGCATAATATCAGAATACAGCAAGACTTCATGCTGTTTTGAATTTTCCCTCCTGGAAACCCGCAGGATAAATTTACCTTAACAGAAATATGCCCCACTGTTGACAAGGGTGAACAAAAATGAGCTAGGGGCTCTGCAATGACCCCCGCATCAACACCATCTCCTATGTAAAAGTAATAAATAACCTGGTAAAAGCAAATAAATTAGTTAGACTGGTAGCTAAATTAAACTATACAAGGCTGTACAGCAATGAAGGATGTAGGCCCAATAGGAAATAAACTAAAAGTAAACTATAATAAGGAATTGCTATCAGTAGCACTAAATCTTTCTACCGGCTTCTTTCTCCTCTCTACTTATCCCCACCCCCTTCTTTTTCTTCTCACTTCCTTTCTAACTACTTGGTGCTATACTGGTTTACATAATGTGCCACCCTCTGTTTAACTGTATTCCATGATATTGTATCTATGTATATTAATATCTAAAGTTGCTGTGTCATGAATTCTTTCACGAAGAGCTGTGAGATGTATGATAAATTAACTGAGCATATATGTCGATCTTAAAATATGTGAATAATAACCTGAATTATTAGAGTCTGTGATAACATTGTGCTGGATCTGTGGAACAGCTCTCTGCCTAGCACCTGACATACCTATCTCTACCCCCCACATCATCATCAGCATTGTCACCTCACAGATTGTGACATCACGGGCAACTGACATGGCAGCTACTGAGTGGCTGTTCCTAAGCAGCAGTGAGGTCACAGTGCTGATGCAGTTTTTTTTTTGGGGAACGACAGAGACCACCATGTCAGCTGCCAGGCAAAGTGCTGTTTGTTCCACACATCACACCTACTAAACACTAAGTAAACAATCTTCTAATTAGACAAAAGAAAAAGTACCTCAGATGTAAAAGGTAATGGTAGACTGCTTTTAAAAACTAATACTAGGTTTAGGCAGTGCACTAGCTCCCAACTATTTGACATCTTGAGCAGGTATTTACATTTTAGGGACATTAAGAAGGCTGTGGGGAGTGCATGCACTTTTGCGACAATGGAACAAAAAAAAACAAAAAAAAAACTGTACAACTGACAGTGTCCCTTTAAACCTAGTGAGGGATTACTTTGGAAGAAACACTGCTTTGATGAGTAATGTTTTCTTCAAATCCCACGAACCCCTTAAGTTTAACAGCAGACTGCACAGTAGTACCTTGGTAGGGTAGGTACAGAACCTATCAAATAAAAGATTGTACAAGACAACAGTGCCAAAGCTGACATCTCTTCTGGATTGTATGTTCACATATCTGTTATACTTTTTTTTTTTTTTTTTTTTTTACACCTTGTTTGCACTTACGCAGTTAACCGGTGGCACTTTTGAATGTTAATTCTGTATCATATATATTGGATAGATTGGTACTGCACCTGGGGACCAGAAACCCGGGGCCAACTGTACACCCGGGGGAGGGGGGGGTGCTATAAGTCTCAATGGCTAAGAGGGACCTGAGGGTGGTGGTGAATGTCAAGATGAACAACTCGGAGACTTGTAGGAGGGCAGCAGCCAAGGCCAACAGGATGCTGGGATGCATCACTAGGGGGATTACCTCCAGAAGGAGGGAAGTGATACTCCCTCTGTATAACTGCTTGGTGAGGCCACACCTACAGTACTGCGTGCAGTTTTGGAGGCCACACTTAGAGGGACATTAAACTCCTGGAGAGGGTACAGAGGAGGGCAACCAAAATTATTTGGGGCTTGGGGACAGGACCTATGGGGAGAGGCTCGAAGAGCTAAATACGTACACACTGGAAGAGAGAAGGGACCAGGGGGACATGATAGAGGTCTTCAGGTACATGAAGGTGGTAAATGGGGGAGGAGCAGTCACGTTGCTTCGAAGGAAGGAGAAGGGGGCAACTAGAGGGCATGGGTGGAAGCTGGAGGGAGGGATATTCAGGGGAGAAAGGAGGAGGTGCTACTTCACTGAGAGGGTGGTGGAGCCATGAAATGCACTGCCTAGGGGGCTGGTGGAGGCAGAAACGGTGGAGGGGTTCAAGAGGGGGTGGGACAGGTGTACAAGGGAAGGGTTCTGGAAGCAAAATCCAGTGCAACGAGAATATCCAGAACTGGAAAGGGAGAAGCCAGATAAGGCGAAGGGGGCAGCAAGGTCGGCTCCCAGGGTGGGGGCTGACCAAACAAGCAGACACAAAAGACCATCAGGCCTATTCTGCTGGCATTTTAGTATGTTAGTATGATCCATTAGTTTCTCAACTTGTATTTTGTAATCCTGACTGTTTCCTTGTTCACTGTATTATTGCACCTAACCTTGTATTACACACTGTATTATACCTTGTGTTATCCCTGTGCAACATTCTGTATTCTCCGACGTGGAACCTCTGCCAAAGAGTCTCGGGCTCACAGGTATTTCTGAACTTCAAATAAATAAATAGTACTGCTCTGTAAGTGTGTACTGTTTTCCAGGTAGCTAAAGAGTTGCTGTGAGGGGACACTTTGCAATGCTTCGACAGAGGCAAAGGTACCTCTTGGGTGTGCCCTCAAGGCCAGTTTACCAGCTTTGTCAGAACTGAATACCAGAGACTATCCAGCAAGAAATGGTTCTCTTGAATGCTTGTTTACATTTCCCCACTTTACCACAGGCGAAGAATAGCAGATGGTTAGTGGACGGGGCATCCTTTGTGCAGTCCAAGTAGTAACTGAGTGCCCTTTTCACATCCAGACTGGAGCTTTTGCTCCCCCAAACTGGATTTACCCATGAAGATGGAGGATAACTGACTGAAATGGAATTCAGACACCACTTTGGGAAAAAATTTCCAGTTTGTTCTTAGGACTACCCTGTCTATAGAAGACTATGTAGTTAGATCTGTACAGAGGGCTTGTAGCTTGCTTACCCTTCTGGCAGATGTTACTGCCACCACGAAAACTGCTTTTCAAGGGACATACTTCACTGCAGCAGCTGCCATGGGCTTGACGGGTGCCTTCATAAGCTGGGCAGTAGATATATTTAAATTCCAAGGAGAGATAGGCTCCGTCCTCACTGGAGGGTACAGATTAAGGTCCTTAATAAACTTCCTGAAAATGGGTTCTAAGGCCACTGACTTGTCAACAGCTGATGTGTATGGTGACACTGCTGCCAAGTATATCGAATCAAATCAAGGTTTATTGTTTAGTGTCTTTCAAATCCAAGGCACTGTACATAAAATCCGATATAAATATAACTTTGGACTTCCGGTTTCGGTATGCCCTCGTGAAGTCGCACACAGGGTGAACTCCTGCCTTCAGCAACAAAACAAGCAAGCAAAAACTTCCAAAACCAACCTAAAACTTGAATTTATTTCAAGAGCTCAACTCAATACAACATTATGGCAAAAATGTCGCGGAATCAGTTTTTACCAATCGCTGAAAACGCAGACATGGAAGACCTACAATCAGACGACTGAGAAGCTCACTCCAAGAGCACACCGGGGCTAGAGGAGGAAAAAAAAAACAGAAACCTAAACTCACTAAAAAGATTACTGAAACCTCTGCTGAAACCATCCTTCCAGGTATAAACAGACTTCAGAGAAGAAGTCAGAGAATCTCAAAAATCTCAGAGAAGAAATCACCCACCTCAAATCTCGAGCTACTGAAGCTGATAAACAGATTACTTACAACTCTTCACATATAGACAACCTCAAGGAGGCAGTACGTAGCATCCTCTCAGAGCAGCCTGTTATTTCAGCCCAGCAGGAGGATGCAGAGAATAGGGGTCATAGGCGCAACATAAGAATATTCAGGATCCCAGAGGGTGAGGAGAAGAATGACCCGCGTGCCTTTGCAAACTACCTTCTTTGGCTGGCGCTATCTCTCGAGCCCGAATTTCAAATGGATATCGACAGGGCGCACCGCGCGCTAGGCCCCAAACCCATGCGCCCAGAAGCCAGACCAAGCTCCTTCCTTATACGCCTCCTCAGTTTCCAAACAAAGGAATCCCTACACTCAAAAGCATAGCAGAAAGGAAAAGTTATGCGGGGCCAAGCTCGCCTCTTATTCGATAACGACTATGCCCCTCTAACGCAAAGATTATGGAGAGAATACGTCCCTCTCTTCCCAATTCTGAGATCAAAATAGATCCGATTCAAAACCCACTACCCGGCCAAATTGGTGGTCTATCTCACGTCGGGAACCCAGACCTATTCATCGACCCAGGAGGCGGCAACAAACCTACAATCAAAGGGGGGATTATCTCCGATAAAACTAAAGAGATGGTGACCCAGCGCCTGAAGCAGTTTCCCAGACAACAAAAGCAGCAAGCACCACAATCAACCCCATCGATTCCCGAACTTTTACAGCTCCTCCAACAATACCGAATTAATTTGGACCTGCCTGAGGCATTCGAGAAGAAACTTGTCTGGTGGGGTAAGTAAAATGGGCCAGGAGGTTGGGAGGTGTGGGAAAGAGAAATTGATCCGCTGTAGCCACTAAGGAGAGTCAAATAAATGAGTCCAGGCAATCATTCTCCTTATTTCAACCTGAATTTGAACTTGGGTTGCCAAATGGACTCTTAAGCCGTTTCCTTGATTGTGGCATTTGCCCTTACTAGGGAACACTGCGCTTTTTTCTCGAGGGCTCTTCAGATAGCAGCATGATCGTGCTCCCTTTGTCTCCCCCCCCCCCATGGCTCCAGTGCTCACGCTGAGTCTCCCAGGTTCCATCCACACCGGGGTAAAACTCTGGTCCTGTTCCTTAAACTTCAAAGATAAGATATGGAATCTACTATCTCTACATTAAGTACCATCCCTGATCCCTTACAGTTCAAACGAGCAGATTATTGACGCATAATTATACAGAGGTCTCCACTATGCTGGGGGGGGGGTTCACTCGATCATTTATGGATTAAACCCATCGATATCTAAACTTATACAGCTCCTTCAGCAATACTGGAATTCACTTGCCCATGACTGAGAAATACGAAAGGAAACTTATTTGGTGAGATAACTGAAATGGGACAGGAAACACTCAGTGGGCCGAGAGATGGGGCGGTGAGAGAAAGTGCAGCTGATCTGACGTGGCCAACAGAGGAGAGTCGAATAAACGAGTTCAGCCAAACATTTACCTTACTTTAATCTGAACTCTGTCTTGGGCTGCCAGATGGACTCCTAGCAGTTTCCCTAATTGCGGGGTTCTCCTTACTAGGGAATGCTGCGTTTTCTTCCCGAGGACTGTCTGGCCTACGACAGGTTTGTGCTCCCTTTGTCTCCCCCCCAGTTTTTGGCGTTTGAGCTCTATATCCCAGGTACCACCCAAACCACACCGGGTTAAACCTTGGCCCTGTTCCCTACCTAAAGAGACATGACAAGAGTATTTCTTTGTTATCTCAAAAAGTATTAACCCGGATCTCATACAGTTTTTATGAACTGAATAAGTGCATAAAATGATTCGGAGGTCTCTAATGTGTTTCCTCGAAACATTGGCTCCTTGGGCCTTTCACAAACAATCCCTGCAGTGTCTAGTGGATTCCATACCAAGAGTATATTCTCCCTAGCCTGACCAATAGGTTATTGATGTTAGAGGGTAAGGAAAAGATACTGACTTGGAAAAGAGAGGTTTTCTGGATTTGGTGCACCTTCGGGTGTCTCCTCCTCCAGACAACCACAAAATTAGCAATCCCCCTCTTCCCGTTACCCTATTGCTTGATACGATGCCCCGCGGTTGGGAATGGTTGATGGGTGAAGTGCACCACCCACCCCTAATAAGTAACTGACTGTCACTAGGTCACATGAACTCACAGGCGTTCCCAATATAGATTAGCTGAATTTAAACAGCCCTAAGTGACACTCCATAGCAGATTTATTCATTACAGGTTGTTTGGGAATCGGGAGAGAATACAGAGGGGAATCCCACATGGAAGAGCCAATAGAATGAGTGGCTCCTTTCCTTACACTTGATGGTGGGCTTAATTAGCACCCCCCATGGGCTCCGCCATCCCACCTCACCAAAGAGCCCAATTTCGCAAAACAATGGTGATTATAGAATAACCCAGAGTACTTTGACGAATATGCGAATCAGAACAGCAAAGGGTGCTCCCATAGAGTATCTCTCGGAGCCAGGGCAGACTAACTTTCTGATGCCGAATATTATAACTTTAAACAGGTAAATAACAGTTATGAGTCTTAAGCCTCAATCAACCACCAATTAACACCCCATCTATCTTCCTATCTATTAACTCACATACACAGAGTCTAATTAGACTAGGTAAGGTAGTGAGTCTCCCTAGTATAATGTTTAACCTGACAAAAAGAAAATACCGGACCATTTTCAGAATGATCCTGATATCACTCCCTTAGGGGCTCTATTCCTGATACTGAATGTAATTCTGTTCAGGGTCATGTTAAGAACCCCTCTCTCCGCCTCATGTCCAATTGGTTCCCTGGACAGGAGAAGCTCCAGTTGAGCTCCTCCCAATTGGAGGTCGAATTGTACATAGGTTTGTACCTTGATACAAGGGTGTATATTAAATACACACACCCCAAACCAGTTCTTCTCATTCTATTCTAAAGAAGTTATTTAGTTTACTTGTTGGTTATGCTTATTTTTGTTTATAGACCAAGTTCATGGTCACAAGATTAACTGTGTTTTGTGGCATACTAAGAGATGTCAAATGGGGGGCGAAAAAAACCACACACACACACAATGGAACAGTGCATTATAAATGTGTTTTATTGAAAAAAATATATGGCAAGTGTATATGCTTGACTGTGAAGCTACAGAACTACTTCAAGGGAGGGGTAGCATGGTCCGGACGAAACATCACTCTGGAGGGGAAAAAAGAAACATAAAATTAACCATTAAACCCCCCAAAAAATGGGTACGCTAAATCCCGTAAAAATATTATCTCATAATATTAATGAGATACATGACCCAATCAAACGTGCAATATTTATGCAATGTTTATCTAAACGTCTACAGACCTAATTGTTTTACAAGAAACCTACCTCTCCGAAACAGAGAATCTCAAGCTGAACTGGGGAGGCAAATATAAGGTGGTAGCCTCGTCCCACCCCAGAGGGAGGAAAAGAGGAAGAGCAATCCTTATCCCCAGGAATACCTCCCTGGAGATACAGCAAACACATGTAGATGCCAAAGGCCGCAATGTAATAATCTGGGGGTTATTATATGGTAAGCAAGTAACATTAGCCAATGTTTACCCCCCCCCCCCAAAAATCTAATTTTCCAGTATACATACACAGGATTTATATCCACTTTGCTTGATCTTCTTCAGGGGTAATGAATCATGGGGAGATCTAAATCTGACATTAACCCCCCCACACCTAGACTGCTCAAATCCCCAAAATTATAGAAATAAGACTGCCATCCAATTCAGATCTACTGTTGAACACTTAGGGTTGCTCGATGTCTGGAGTCTGATATTCCTTTCTATCCCAGGTTTTACTTATTACTCCCCAAGATTTAAAACTCATTCTAGGCTAGGCTACATTCTCACAACTTGTGAGCATCTATCCTTAATTCAAGATATTAGCATAGTGTCCCAAACTAATATCAGATCATCCTCTTTTGACCATCTCTCTGGATCTTGGGGGAGAGAAAGAGGACTCTCTGGAGACTTAATCCTGCTGTACTGTCTGACCAAGAGTACACCGAGGGCCTTTCCTCAGAGATGTCCCAATTCTTCTCAGAAAATTCAGACCCAGCCATACCCCCAAGCCATACAATGGGATGCAATGAAAGCTACCATACGGGGAGAATTGATACCTTATGCATCTAGGAAAAATAAGGAAAGGGATTCAGAATATCACAGATTGTCGACCCTATTAAAAAAATTACCAGACGCTATACCGAGAAGGAGACACTGAAGTGCAGCTTTTAAGAAGAAACACGAAAGTCGATCTCCAGAAGATAATCTATAACAAAGTCCAGCAATCTTTGTATTATCTGTGTCAGACGGTCCATGAGGGAGGGCCTAGGAGTATCAAATATCTGGACTTCAGCAAGGCCTTTGACACTGTGCCACATAGAAGACTATTACACAAACTGGGGAATGTGGGTGTGGGTAGGACAGTAGTGTGGTGGGTAGGTAACTGGCTGGGTGGCAGGACACAGAGGGTGGTGGTAAATGGCTGTCACTCCACAGAGGGAAGAGTGACCAGTGGGGTATCAGTCCTATTCAACATCTTCATCAGTGACATGGCGCAGGACCTAGAAGGCAGAATTTCACTGTTCACTGATGACACAAAGCTCTGTAACAGAGTAGACACACCAGAGGGTGTACACAGAATGAGAAGCGACCTGCAGAAACTTGAAGAATGGTCAGGGGTTTGGCAGTTGAAATTCAATGCAAGAGTGCAAGATAATGCATATAGGGCACAAAAACCTGGCACAATATATCAGTTAGAGCGAGGATATAGCATGCACCAAGCAGGAAAGGGATCTTGGGGTTGTCATCTCTGATGACCTCAAGATAGGAAACAGTGTGACAAGGCAGCAGGTAAAGCAAATAGGATGCTGGGATGTATAGGCAGGGGCATCACCAGCAGAAAGGGAGGTCATACTTCCGCTATACAAGACACTAGTGAGGCCCCACCGGTACAGTGCACAGTTCTGGAGACCATACTCACGTAAGGACATAGACAGGGTAGAGAAGGTTCAGAGGAGGGCAACAAAGATGGTGCATGGATTGCATCACAAGTCCTATGAGGACAGGTTGAAGGAACTGAACATGTACTCCCTGGAGGAGAGGAGGGAGAGGGATATGATAGAGACATACAAGTATCTTACAGGGAGGAACAGGGTGCAGTAAAACACTATTTTTAAGCGAAAAGATGTTCCAGGACTAGAGGGCATGGGATGAAGTTGAGGAGGACAATTCAGAGGAAACATGAGAATTTCTTCACAGAGCGGGTGGTGGACAAGTGGAACACCTGCCAGAGGAAGTGGTGGGGGCTGAAACAATCACGGGATTTAGAATGCATGGGATAGACATAAAGGAATTCTGGAGGTCAGGGGTAAGGGGCAAGGGGCAACAGACTTCTAGGAAAACAAACTGAACTTACAAGCTCAAATGGGCAGACTGGGTGGGCCATAGGCCCTTATCTGCCGACACTGTCTATGTATCTATGTATCTATGATCAACTATGAACCCCCAACACTCCAGATCCAGGCGGACTTAGACAGGTAGTCTTCAATATATACCCCTCTACCAGGGATAGAAATTAACTTTTTTCAGTACCTGCACCAAGGTGCATGTGGTGGCAAAAGTTACATGCACCATAGTCAGGTTACTTGCACCAGTGGTCATAATGATAAAAACTGAACAAAGATAACTGATTCAGGAATCACTGCATATGAAAACAAATCTAATACTATTCTACAACATATCAGTGTCGTCATCACTTTCCCAGGCCTTTTCATCTTTTCTGGCACCAAAAGGTACTGTTTGAGGTCTCCTTGTTCTCATTCCTGCTGACCACCACCTAGCTATGGCATTATCTGGCGAGTATGTGGACACTGTGTCACTGCTCAAACTAACTGCCATTAAAGCGGACACAGTTTCTGGTCTCAAGTTTGCCCTCCAGTCATATTTTATCCGTGACATTAACGAGAAACCCCTTTCACATTCTGCAGTAGAAGATGGAATGAGAAGAAATATTTTCAGCAGTGAAAGAATGTCCTTAAAGTCCTCCCTTTCTTCAGAAAGAACTCTAGCCCACATAGTAGTGGAATCTAAAGGTGGATGGTAAGCTGCATATAGGGTCTGGACATATGCTTTTAGTTCTGACCACTACAAGACTGCTGAAACAGCACTGTACCCCTTTGGTTCCAGAATGTCACTGTAGTGAGAAAATAATGACTTAACTTCTGTGTCTCCATACTCTGCCAGAGAATCAGAGTTAGGCCAGTTAGACAGGTTGAAAATTCCCATTTCCGTAATGACATGGTCATTAACAAATTCAGAGAAACGATTCTCCATTTGATTTAGGGTGGTGGCCAACACTTTCTTCACAATAGCCACAATGCTGCTCTTCGCAGTGTTTGCATCCTCGTCAGGATCTGATCTACTACGTCTTGCTGAACCAGAAGAACCAAGCTCTACACCTTTGTAATACAGCTTACCATCCAAGAGATTGATTCCTGTGTCAAGGCAATCAATAGTCTCTGAATCTCTGAGAGACTTCAGTTTTGTCAAGAGAGAAAGAACTTTAGCTTGCACTGAGTCTACTGTTAAGTTATTTTGCTGGAATGTCAGCATTAGTCTGGACATCACTGCTATATAGAATTCTAGGAAATTGATGAAGAACAATATCTTCGGCGATTTTATCTGCTTCAGGATTGCAGTGGCCTTTTCTCTTTTATCCCCTGTGCCATTTACTGACACATCATCCGGGTGTGTAACAATTGCTGGATAATTTGTCTGCAACACTTTCACAACACGCTGGTGATGTGGCAGCCACCTTGTTCCTCCAGTATTTACAGGACGCAGTACCCGGATGCCCAGTGCCTCCCCCGCAGCCTGCAAGCCAGTCCAGTTTAAAGCAGAGTGCTTATAGAAGCCATGCAGTAAGTAAAGCAAATCTTCCATTGCAGAGTACAGGGGTGTCCCCTTAATCACATATTTAGTGACCAACTCAAGTCTGTGTGCACAGCACTGCACAACTTTTAAAAGTTTAGCCTCCTCCTTCAGTCTTGTGGCTACTCCAGTTTTACTGCCCATCATGACTGATGCCCCATCAAAGCAGCAAGCCACTAGTTTATTTTTCCAGTCTTGTATTTGGAGATCATTTTCCATTGTATGTTATAAAGTTAATGTTATACTTTCTGCATCTGCTTTGTCTAGAGGTTTAAGTGCCACAAATTTAGTGACAGGGATGCCCTTTTCCAAGATGCGGACATACACTACCTCCTCTTCAGTAATACTTTTGTCTGAGCCATCTGACAGAATGGAAAAGAAATCTTGAGACTTCACCAATGATATTAAATCTTCCATTTTATCTCTGTAAATATATTATGTGAATACTCTTGCTTGTTTGTCGTTACAGTAGGTTTCACTGACTGACACCCCATTCACTCGTAATAAATTTATTTCATCTTTTAGATCAGTAAATGGCCGTGCTTTTTTACCAAGAAAAAAAAGTTGTTCTAAAAAGAACTCTCATTTGCTCAAATTCTTTTTCTTCCATTTTTTGGACAATCTTTATTAATGGCTGCTCTGCAGGGGTTATACTGTGGCCAAAAAAGGCTTTTCTGGATGCTTCATGTAAATCTGATGACTCATGAAATTCGACGTTTGCTTTTCTAAAAGATGAACACCCAACCCTGAATGAATTATTTTTCCCTGATTTATCAAATAGTTCACACCATTCACATTTCATGATGTTCAGTTCGCCATCGTATTTAAGCCATTTACGGTTCTGTTTCCAAGAGTCCATAAATTTATACGTTCTTTTCTTTAAGGGTGGCTCTCCACCATCATGTGGTGCAGTAGGAGGCACTGAGCTTGAGCTGCTCTACTGGACTTGGGCACAGTCAGACTGGGAATCAGAAATGGGGCTAGGAGGAGGAATCTGACAAGAATGCAGGACTGATACGCATGCTGCATACTCATTATCAGGGGAGTTAGATTCCATTACTCATTGGAAGTACTAGTACTGGGAATGCCTGCTGTTGCACTACTGGCATCAAGAATCGGAGAGACTTCAAACTGGCCACTGCCAGACTGAGATACACAAGACTCAGACTGTATCTGGTTCTGCGCATCAGCTACAGCAGGAACAGCTGCAACAGCAGTAGCAAATGCAGGCATTTCACTGCTTGTTTTGCTGAACTTGTAGTGAAAAAAGAGTATTAACTGCTTTGGGTAAAACTTTCTTGGGGCATGGTCGTTTAATGCAGTGAGCTTGCCTTTGTCTTCTTATGTAACACAAATGTCAATAAAAAGTTCTCTGCTATGAGACAAAAAAGTGTCTTGTGTATTTTTTTAATATCACTTATTTGCTAAATAGATAGATCCCTCAGAGCAGGCAGGTGAGTGAGGGCGTTCAAATAAATTACATTCAGTATTAATCTAAGATTAACTCACGAAATTAGGTTAAATTACTTAGGTCCAGGCCAAGCCAAGAATAAGTTTAGTCTGCAAGGGCAAGGCCGCTGCTGAAGCAGCGAACCACCAGTTAGATTTATTTATCCCACCAAACTGGTGGTGGTAACTGTCTGTACTACTCCACAACTAGAGACAGAGAGAGAGAGAGAGAGAGAGAGAGAGATTTTGGTTTAGTAACTTTTACTTGTCTGAGAGAGTCGACGTGTATTTACACACTCACAGCAGGATAGTAAGAGGGAGGACTGTCTGACTGCCTGACTGGAGCGGTCTTGGGGTGGGCTACACACTATTTAGACTACTAGGCAGTAGAATCAGTGGTTAGTTCAAGGGGGGGCATTTTTTTCCCCTTAAATTTTATCAAATGACGCACAGACAAAAGTATTACTGAAGAGGCCTAGTCGCCTAGTGTACTAGCAACTAGCTGTTAATGTATACAAATCTAGATAAATGGGAAGCAAATCTCTCAAGTCTCACACCCCAAACAGTCGCACACACAAATGGGCAGACTAGGTAGGTGAACCAGGCAGCCAACCAAGTCAAACATAGCCGTGGCCACAGGCAGTGATTTTATTTGCTGTCAAAATTCAATTTTTTTTATTTATTTTTATTTTAATATATGGGCAATGTGCATCACATTCACAGATGACAGGTCACTCACAGACGGACATTATACTTGCCACAGCAGTGGAGGCTGAGCTGACAGACATTTACTGTGTGACTGACTCTCTGAAAGGTAACTGGCTACATGCAGTGTAACACACAGAAAGATATATAAGCGTGTGTAGAGTAGACTAAGTAAATAAGCAGCCAGGTAGTCCTGATCTGCTGTCCAAATCTATGTTTCTATGTAGTATATATATTTGTAACTACTGTTACTCAGTATGCAGAGATTTATTTTACTCTCTGATTATGAGAGTAGACACTGGACAGACGGATGATATCACTCACACAACATTGGTCACAGTCACACTGACACACTCACATACAAATATAGGTTTTTTAGCTGGCTCAGGGCAAGGCTGGCACGTGCAAGTTTCCCCAGAAATAAAAAAAGAAAGCAGTTGTCTGAAAGACCAAATTATTTTTTTTCACACAAAATAAATGAGCAAGGACTAGGATAATTCAGAACATCAGACAAGCAAATAGTGGACGATGGAAACCCACAGTACTAGCTTATTGCTAGCTCAACAGGCAGACGAGACTGTTAAAGTCCTTTACACTTTCTTTATATTAGATCAAAAAAATAGCAAGCAACTGCCCTTTGCTTGGGCAGGGGTTGTACGCTATTTAGCCTGCAGCAAATCTGTCACTGGCAGCCTTTGCTTTAAAAGGTTTATTTAGAGCACAAGCTCACACTGGTATTTGATTTTTTTTTTTTTTTTAAATGATTTCCAAGCCCCTTCCCACACTTATTTAGACACAGGGATCAAAAATGCGTACAGTTGTGGGAGACACAAATTTCTACAGAGTTAACTTCTCCTTAGTTTCTTACTGAAAAAAATAAAGCAACAGCTCTCTTTATAGTACTGGTTCCATGCTAAACACCACAACAGGACTGAAAAATCCACTCATTTGGATTGCTGGAGTTTCTTTTGCTATTACTTTTCAGATTTATAATCCCCAAATTGCTGCATGCGTTAACAACCTCTCTCCAGCCAAGACACTGCAGTCTGCAGTGCTAAATATATGAAAACAAGACTGCAAAGACCAAAATCCCCTTGCTTCGGGGTGGGTTGAACCCTCAATTTATTTCAGCTATTAACTTCCCGATTCATACCTTTTTTCCCTACTAATGCCACGTTAAACTGTTTTCCTGCCTAGATAATGCTAATATATCAAAGTTCTGTATAGGAACAACAAAGATTCACGACGATCACGGAGCTTCCCGCCTTGCGACCGTTCTCACTGAAACACTCCACAAAACTGCGTAGTTAACTAATGCAGTGCATGCTTATGTGAATCTTATTGTGCCACGAGGGTGACTGAAAGAGACTCACGTGGTACAATAATGGGATAGACAAAGGAATTGTGGAGATCAGGGGTAAGGGGCAACAGACTTCCTGGAAAACATAATAAGGTTAACATTGCTGTATGCCAGTCAGTCAAGCCACTAAGAGGAGGACCCACCTCCTGTCTGAGCGCTGTCCCTGTGATGAGACTATCCTCCTAACCACCCCATGCCCAGAACTCCACCCCGATTGGCATAATTAAAAAAAAAATACCCCGTAGTCCCACCTCTGAGCCCCAAGTTCCACCCCTTCTGTTCTGCAATGCCACACCCCAACCAATCACTGCTGCAGCAAACGGATTAATAATTCTGGTGCCAGCCTACTTTCACTGCAGCTCTTCTCACTGCAACTCCTCCCGACTGCCGGCGCCCGCGTCCACCTCATGGACACTCCTCCTCACTAAGGCGCGTCCTCGCTCGAGCTGCAGCTTGTGCTGTAGCCTGTGCCACTCCAAAGTCCGATGCTGCTCTCCCATGAAGTGCTTCCCAATGGCGGCGCATGTGCACGACGTGACTCAAAAAAAAAAAAAAAAAAGTATTAGCTTGCTGTTTCAGCACTGTGCCCCTTGTGGCACCTAATGGTAATGCAGCCAAAGCCATTTGAATCTGCCACAAGCTACATGCACTATGGTGCAAGCCAGGAAAAAACCTACATGCACCAGCCTATTTCTACTTGCACTGGGAACAGGCTGGGTATGCTAATTTCGTCCCCTGCCCTCTACATCAAAGAATCTCAATAATTCGTATCAACATTCTTCCTCGGATACTGTACCTACTCCAGACCATCCCCTATTTTCCCTCAAAATTCTACTTCACCTCCTGGAACAGAATCCTACTGAACTTTATATGGGGAAAGAATCGCCCCAGAATCAAACTATCCACCCTAAAACTTTCTCTATCCCAGGGAGGTGTGAACCTTCCATATTTTTATTTATATGCCCAATCTGCGTTTCTAAGAACTTTAATCCTATGGCTGACTGAATCATATAACTCCATGGAAAACCACAGAATTTCAGATCAACGATCTATATGACATAAAGATGATCCTTTTTTCCTTCCAAAGATTGATTTCTTAGTCCCTCAGTTCTAACAGGAATAACATCTCAGACATATAAGATCTGGAAGCATATCAGAAAAGCAGAGCCCACCCTGAAAATATATGAATACTGTAAGCTACTATTACAAGACAAAAAATTTACCCCATCTATATGGATCACACTTTCACCCAGTGGCGAGATATTGGTTTATCACATATCTACCAGTTCCTCTCCTCGGACGGAATCATTCCATTTGACTCCCATCTTTATTCCTCCTTGAGAACACAGATAGATTTCGATATTTTTTAGATCTGAAATCACATCTTCCAAAACACTATAATATCCCCAGCCTTGCCTGTCCCTACACTAGAATTACTTAAACTCTTCATGGAAGCAAATAAGGGAAATTTCGAAACCCATATGATAGGCCTCATACATAGACAGCTTCTGATAGGTCTCTCCACTTCCACAACTCCCATATTAGGTTCTTGGAATAGAGACCTCCAAATTGAATACCTGCTGAAGCTTGGTCTAGAACTGAGATAAAATTCATCACATCCCCCTGTTGGAGGGAATTTGCAAGGAAATGCCGCTCTAGATACTTCAGAGCTCCGTCGACACTAAAGAAGTACCGCCCTGATGAATACGGGAAAAGTTGGAGGAAATGCGGATGCCTTGTTGCCATATTAGGTCATGTGTTTTGGTCCTGTCCATCCCTAATGCCCCTTTGGCTAACCTTTCAAAACAAATTAAACTACTTTATTTCCTGAACCTACAGAACTTACTGCCGAACAACTTTTAATGGGAGTTTATCCCAACCATGCTCCCATCTGGGAGTGAACTATATTGCCAGTATGTTTTACTGCAGCCAAGAAAGCAATAACTAGGCGCTGGATGAGGACTCCAATCCCAACTGTTCAGGACTGGAGGAAAATAATGTCCAAAATTTATAAAACGGAGACCTCCGGTGCTGAGCAGCGGGGAGGACCCACATCACGTATGCTGAAGTGGAGGGTATGGATCCATTATATAGCTTCATAACAGCTGGATTTTAATTCATACAGTTTTAAAATTAAGTATAAATGTCACCAAAGGTCGAATTTAGTCTGAAAATGCCACAGGGCTGATGCTTTTCCTAACATTAGATTAACGTACATTGAATAGAAACTGACAAAAGGACTGTTCCTTATAAACTATAATTAAATTTACTACAGAAATGTAGAAGATTGAAATCTATGCATAAGTATTGCCTATAGAAACATTGTAACATCCACTGTGTATGTATATGGAAAAATTAATAAAAAAGATAAAAAAATATATATAAATATAACTTTAAAAACAAGTTAACCATAGTTAGGGAAGGCCAAGTTAAATAAATAAGTTTTAAACTCAATTTTAAACCTATCTATGGTCAGGCATTCTCTTAACCGACGAGGTAGAGAATTCCACAGGGTTGGAGCCGAAAAAGAAAAAGCACGGGCAGCAGATGTTTTTAATCACACCCTGGGAATCTCTAGCAATCCCTCGTCAGCGGATCGGAGGGAGCGGTAGGGTGTCATGAGGTCTTGCAGGTAACCAGGTCCCTGATCCTGTAAGGCTTTAAAGGTTAGCAAGCCAACCTTAAAGGTGATCTGCCAGTGCAGTTCATGGAGCACAGGAGTAATATGACTGGACCTAGAAGTCCCAGTCAAAAGCCTGGCTGCCGCGTTCTGCACTAGCTGCAAATGGTGGATATCAACCCCTGGAAGCCCTAGGTAGCAGGAATTGCAGTAATCAAGGCGGGTAGTGACGAAGGCGTGTACTTTCATTGTTGAAGGTCTCAGGCCCAAAGACTACAAGGGGGACTATTTCTAGGCCCAGATACTAGAAGGGAATTAGATAGTCCAGGATTATAGATAGACCTGCATGGATAGGGTTAATCTGTCTAGGAGTACACAACAAAAGAAAATCTTTTCCATTTTGAAGCACAAGTTTTCCTTGCTGCTGATTTTCTAGAAACTTTCAACACCTCCATTACGTTCTTTAGAAAGATTCAGCATAGAGAACTCTAGTTCTGCAACAACCATGCTCTGGGGCACAGAATCTTCATATCTGGGAATATTATCCAGCCCTGGGATGGCATCAGCAGATTGTACCTCAGGGGCAGGTTGCTAGGAGGCTTGTTGGAGGGGGACAGGAGCACAGAATGCCAGGTCTGAATGACCCAGTCTTGAGTGATCAGAAGCACTGTTGCAGACTCCCTCCTCAGTTTTTTTTTTTTTTTTTTTTTTTTTTAAGTTTATTCAAAAATTGACAGATTAACATACTGAAGAAATAAAAGATTTTTCCATTCTGATTCAATAGTGTGGAAGATAAATCCCCCATAATGCAACACAATTATCCATATAGAAACATTAGAAAAGGAATGAACAGCTACAAAGATAACTAAAATTACCCACAGACCTGCACCCTCTGCCCTACCTACAAAGAATGGTGTACCAAATAAATATATTGGAAACAATGCAAAACCATGTCAAGGGTCTCAGAGCATAATGACAGCTGAGATATAATTAGTGTATCACTGACAAAAGAGGAGTAAAGTGACTGTCTTCTAGATTTATAACTCTGGCATACACCCAGAATTTCTACTAAAGGAACTGGCTCCTAAAGTGCCAGAAGAGCACTACTGGTGCCAGGGGTGCCACAGTTCCTTCTTCCTCAGTTTTACCAGTACTCTTAGCAAAAGTGGGAATGGCGGGAACGCATATAGAAACTTCACTGAGCAGTTAAGGACTAGAGTATCCTGTGGGTCTGAACCCATGACTGGAGTCTGCAACAAAAAAGTAGAAGCTGGTCGTTTTCCCAAGGAGCAAACAGATCTATTTTTGTTGTACCCCTTTGTCTGAACACGGATCCCAGCACATGCTGGTTTAGGGCCCATTTGCGATTCCCCTGGCTGAGCCTGCTCATAGAGTCTGCCAACACATCGTCACCCTTGGCAAGGTGACTGCAAATAGTTGGCCTTCCAGGGAGTTAAGGTCCAGATCTGTTTAGCTTCTATGCAGAACTTTGAAGATCTTGTTCCTCCCTTCTCGTTTATGTGGTGCACTGTGGTGGTAGTGTCTGTTTTGGACATGTTGACCCCTGATCTGGGAGGAAAAGGCCCGAGTTGTCAAGTACACTGCCCTGAGCTCCAGGAGATTTATGTGCTAGAGTCTCCTGTGTGCTTCAGGTATCACTCTCAGTGAGGTCCTCCAGGAGGGCACCCCCAGGGGCATCTGCTGTGAGTATAGCAAAGGGATTGCAGTACAGAGAAAATTCCCTCTCAGACTGCATTCTTCTTCCACCAGTCCACTGTCGTTAAGGTATTTCCGACAATTACTAACATGCACAGAGGACCCCACCTCTGAGACAAATGGTTCATTAGGTAATACTGAATCTCTGTCATTTGGAACCTGGCCCCTAGTACCACTGCAGCTGATGAGGCCATGTTCCCCAGTAACTGTAGAAAATCCCTTGCAGGTCGTGGATGACCAGTCTTAAAGGATTCTGCAGATGACATCGGATGTCCTAGCCTTGCTTGAGGAAGCAGCCAGCAATGCCTTCCCCTTACAGGATATCCAGCTCTGCACTGATTAAAGTCCAGGACCTGAATTGGCTCTGTATGAGACTTTTGAAGGTTTATGAAGAAGCCCAGGTGCTCCAAAGTGCTTTGTGTCAGCAGTAGAGAGGACTTTGTCTCCTGCTGTGTTTTTCCTGAGATCAGACAGTCATCCAGGTAGGGGAAACCCACCACTTCTTTCCTTCTCATATGTGCTGCCACCACTGCTAGGATCTTTGTGAATACTCTTGGAGCTGAGGTGAGGTTGAAGGGAAGGACTGTCAATTGATACTGGCAGTTCCCTAACCTGAACCTCATGTACTTTATGAAAAGGTCTGATTGGTATGTGAAAGCAGGAGTCTTTCAGATCCCGTGACCCTAGCGAGTTTCGTACCTGCAGAAATGGAATCATTGGGCCCAGTGTTAACCATCTTCAACTTTAGTTTCTTTAAATGTCTGTTCAGGTATCTCAAATCTAAAATGGGTCACCACTCCATATTTTTCTTGAGGGTCTGGAACCATCTGGAATAAAGCCCTCTGTGCCACTGTGTGGGAGGGCCTTTTTCCACTGCATTTGATTACAACAGTTTCTTCACCTCCATTTTTTCTGCAGAGGTTTGGAGGTAGAATAACCTTTGGTTTCCACAGTTTGGGGAATGCTTTAAACTGCAGGGACACACTTGACTTGCTACTTCCAGGACTCACTTGTATGTGGTGACTGTAGCCCATTCCTGAAAGTTGTGAGCCAGTTCCCCCATGGCAATGGATGAGCAGACTTGGCAGGGGTTTTGCTCTGCCTGGGGTTTGGAGGCTGGTGCTGCAGCTGCATGCCTAGTGCCCCTCCTACCCCTGCCACTACAGATGCCTCTTTGTGAAGGGTATGCATAGGACATAGGCATGAGGGTAATACCCCTACCCATACGTCCCCTTTCACAAGGCTTGTAGGAAGTGGAGACCTTTTCTTCCTTCATATTCTCTTGTAGGTGGTCTTCTGCACACCAACCATTTTCATGGAAGCCTCTTGTTTCATCACCAAATAGGTAATGTCCCCCACAGGGGGAATTCACTGCTTTTCTTAGTGTCCTGGGATACACTGCTTAGTCCTAAACCAGGCAAACCTTCTTAAGGACACTGCATGAGCCATGACCCTAGATGCAGCATCAGTTGTGTCCACTGTCATATGGAACTGGTACTGTGTGGCATCTATGGCTGATCTTGCTTTTTCAGTCATTTCCTGTGCCAAGTCTCCAGTAGCTTTTTCGTTCAGAGCCATTAGGGAGTTCCATAAGGCCCTCAGGCACTGAGCTGTGGAAGCTAAATAAGCAGCCTGCCTTAGAAGCTGGAAAGCAGATGTGTAAACCTTTTATCCCCACACTATCCAGTTACCTGGAATCTTATTCAGGAGGCTGGGATGTAAGACGCACTTTTGCCTTATCACAGGCAGCAGTCTGGACCACCCCCTCAAGATCAGGGTCTGAGTACAAGTACTAAGCACCCTGTATGCCCACTTGAATTTTTTTCTCAATTTTCTTGTCAATGCCAGCAGCTCGGGTGGGTGTTTATACAACTTTTCAAAGTGACAGATTTGCGAATGGGCAGCATCAATCTCCTTGTAGGTGCTACATCCATCATATCCATAAACTCTACCTCATCTTCATCTTCCTAAGTCTCACAAAAGGAAATGTTGAGGGTCTTTACCATATTTACAAAGGTATAATGTGAGGTATAGTCCTCTGAAGACCAAGGAGAAAACCCACATTCCTGCTCAGGAGAACAGTCTGGTTCTACGAGTTCTATGGGTTCTCGTCTCTGAAGTTTCCCATTGCCTGCACTGCTTGTAACACCTCGAGAAAACTGCCATGCTTTTGTCATGCTATGTAGAGAGGCCATTTGTTTTGTGCCCACTGTCTGCTCCTTTCCTTCTTCAGAAGGGGGACAACGACATGTTTTTCTTTTTGGTTTTTCTTAGCAAGCATAGTCTCCGGTGTCTGCTCAGAGGCATGTTTTTTTTTCTGGATTCAGGGTTCCCCTTTCGGACACCCAGAGTTCTGAACCATCATTAGAATCTTTAACCTTTTCTATCCCCTTTGACAAGGATTGCTGCTTGCTCTGAGGGTCTGGACCCCCATCTGAGCCTTTTGGTGATGTTTACTGCAGACTGAGAAGCCAAAAGGACTTCTAATTTTTTGGTCCTTTTCTTTTGCTGCAGCCACATCCAAGAGCAGGGCCATTCTCGATGCCCTACAGAGGGCATGCCTCAGACAGCTAGTATTGGAACCCACTCGGGAGGGAGCAATCTTAGACCTGGTTATCTCAAATGGGGACGAAGAGAGGATCTCTGATCTTGGACTGGGTAGCCATCTGGGAACAAGCGACCAAACAGTGTGTTTCACGATAAACATAGCTGTAGAGTCAAGCCACACAAAAGTAAAGGTACTGGAATTCAGGACTGATTTTGTCAAAAAGGGAGTCTGCCTCAGAAAAGCACTAGCAAACAGGCAAGAAGGTGGGGTGGAGCAACAATGGGGAAAATCAAAACCGCCATCACAGAGGCAATAAGCCTTTGTGTGAAGCAGATAAATTAAAAGAAAAATACACTGGTTCTCAAAAGAAGTGGTGGGGAAGGTAAGGGAGAAAAAGATAGCATTCAGAAGTAAAAGGGAAGACAGAACGAGCAGGACAGAGAACTGTGCCAGTTAAAGCAGAAGGAAGTGGGAAATGCAGTCAGAATAGCAAAGGCCCAAACCAAGGAAAAGACTGCCAACTCAGTTAAGAAGGGGGATAAAACCTTTTATAGGTACAGTAAGGAGCAAAAAAATACTAAGGCATGGATACTGAACCTGAATAAAGAGGAAGGTGGTTGGGCAGAGAGTGAGTGTGAAAAAGCAGGAATACTGAAGGAGTACTTCTGCTCAGTATTCACAATGGAAAAGCAGGGGGAGATACCTAATCCAGTCAATAGAAGAACTCTGGATAGGGGGGTTGATGTTAGTCCTTTCACAGAAGAAAGGGTGCTGAAAGAACTCTTAAAACTGAAGGTGGATAAAGCAAATCGGGCCTGATGGGATTCACCCCAGAATTCTAAAAGAACTAAGGGGGAAAACTAGTAACACCACTGACTACGCTTTTTAACAAATCATGGGAGGAAGGTGTGGTAACTGAGGACTGGAAGAAGGCGGATGCGATTCCCCTTCACAAAAGTGGGAGCAAGACAGAGGCAGGAAACTACAGACCTGTCAGTTTGACCTCAGTGGTAGGGAAAATGATGGAATCACTTCTGAAGGAAAGAACTGTCGAGTACCTAGAGGCCAGTGGGGCACAGAACCCAAGGCAGCATGGATTCACAGCGAGAAGGTCATGTCAGACAAATCTAACTGACTTCTTTGACTGGGTCACCAAAGTAGACGACCAGGGGAGGGGCTGTGGACAAGGCCTACCTAGACTTTAGCAAGGCATCTGACACAGTCCCGCACAAAAGATTAATGAACAAATTAGCCAGCGTGGGAGTGGGTCCCAGGGTGGTAGCCTGGGTAAAACACTGGCTGGACAACAGGACACAATGGGTAATAGCAAATGCAGTTCACAGTGAAGAAAGGAGGGTTACTAGTGGGGTACCGCAGGGTTCAGTACTGGGGCCAGTCCTTTTTAATGTCTTTATAAGTAACACTGCAGGGGGACTGAAAGGGAAAGTATGTCTCCTTGTAGAGGACACAAAGATCTGCAAAAGGGTTGATAAGCAAGGTGGGGTGGAAAAGATGAAAAGGGACTTGGCAAGGTTGGAGGAATGGTCAAATGTATGGCAGCTTAGAATCAACGCAAAGAAGTGCAAAGTAATGAACCTAGGAAACAAAAACCCAGGGAAGAGTACACAATGGGAGGGGTGACATACTGACAACAAAAATGGAAAGGGACCTGGGGGTAGTCATATCAGACAACCTAAAAGTGGGCCAGCAATGTGAGAAGGCAGTAAGAAGGGCTGGGGGGGATACTGGGATGCACAGGGAGAGGCATCACCAGTAGAAAACAGCAAGTTGTTGGCCCTCTGCACAAACAGTTAAGACCACATCTGGAGTACTGTGTACAGTTCTGGAGATCCCATCTCTGCAAAGATAGAGACAGGGTAGAGGCTGTCCAGAGGAGGGTAACCACAATGGTGCAGGGTCTGCACCAGAAGACATATGAAGAAAGACTAAAGGAACTAAAGATCTATAGCCTCGAGAAAAGGAGGGGGAGAGGAAGGACATGACAGAAACTTTCAAATACCTCAAGGGAATCAACAAAGTCCAAGAGGGTAGCACTTTTCAGAAAAAGATATGAAAGAACAAGGGGGTACAATCTGAAGAGGGGGGGATGGCTAAGAAGTAATGTGAGGAAGTATTTCTTCACAGAGAGGGTTGTGGATGCATGGAACTGCCTTTCTGAGGTCGTACTCTCAAAAACAGTGAGGGACTTCAAGAATGCATGGGACAGACATAAGGCAATTATAGTGGGGGGGGGGGGTAGGAGGAAGTAGGCTGTTGGTTAACTAGGATCTGCATCTTATCCGTTAGGTAAGGAAATGGGCAGACTAGGTGGGCCAAGTGGTCCTCATCTGCCATCAGTTTCTATGTTTTGTGTTTAGGGCAAAACTTCTTACAGAGGTCACAATGTAAGAAATCATGGTCTGTACCCAGGCACCTTAAACATAGCTTGTGGAGTCTGCCTTTTTAAGCGCGGACAACAACCTCTACAATTTTTAAAGCCTATAGGTCCCATCTTCTTTTTGTGTCTGTCAGGCCAAAGACTGAAGACCCCTGAAAGCATTTCTGGTTCACAAAAAACAATAAAGCCCAATAAACATTAACGGGAAGGTCAGAGATTGTGAAAGGGGTTTTTGTATCGGGGTTTCAACACAAAAACCCCTTACCTTATGCTGGAGGCAAGTCTTATAATAGAAAAAAGGAATGTTTTCAATACGATCACTATGGGAGGGAAGGGATCGAAAATTCTGGATGGCCAGCCGATCCCTTCCACTTCTGGTCTGCCAGCCCCGCTGCCATGCTCAGACGTTTTGACACATCTAACCAGGGAGAGCATGGGGATGCACCCCAAAGTCTATTGGGTCAATGTTTTAAAAGAACTTTATTAAGCAGTCTTTGATATGAATGAAAGCCAGTGCTTGGATTTGATATGTAATGCAACCACCTACAAAAGATTTACTGCATGGATATGGTTTAGCCAAATTATTGGCGATCATACCAGATTAAATAATAAATCTTGCATGCTTTCTTAGACTGGATAATGGGCAATAGAGTCAACAGAGTAAGGAATTTTGGGTCTCTGACAGACTTCATTGGTGACCATGCAACAACCTTTTGCATGTGGTCCAATGTGGCCAACAAAAACCCAAACCAGTAGTCCGCTGGTTGTATAATTGCTCAAAGATGTTTTTTTCTGCATTTCTAGAAGATCTTTCAAATACTGATTGGTCTCATCTTGACTTAGTGCTAAGTGTCAACTATGCTCTTGATCTGCTTATTACTGAATTCACTAGAATCATAAACAAACACACCGGTAGCCAGAAGAAGGTTTAAAGGACCAGACTTCAAGTGGCTCACAGAACAACTTTTTAAACTCATGAACAACAGGGATTTGGTTTGGGCTAAATATAACAAAAAAAAAAAAAACACCTTAAAATCTGACTGGGAGCATTACCAGATGTTGTGTAATGCTTGTAAAAAAACTCAATAACCTCAGCAAAAAGAAACTGCCTGAAACAGCAGCAGACTTCTAACTTATCTATCTCTAAGAATGTTTGGAAATGCTTGAATAACTTGTTAAATCCCACTAAAGATGTACAACTGAGTTTGGAACATGGAGGTAACAATATTTCTGACCTTTTGGAAATTTCCAATATCTTTAATGATTACTTTTGTGACCTTGAAAAACACTCTTCTTGTTTAACCCATTCTTACCGGTAGCGCCATATGTCATCGGAACCATCCACTGCATAACTCAACCCAAAATTGCCACACAACACAGAATGAGTTTTTAAATTCTAGTCCTCTATGACAGTATAGAATAATTCAATTTTGATCAGCCACCGTTTCATGTTAAAGAAGCTACATGTTCACAAGTCTACAAATTACTAAGGGGGTTTAAAATTGATAAGTCTGACGGGCCGATGGCCTTCCTCCAAATTTCTTACGTCTTGTGGCTACAGCTTACCCAATAACAAGGTTAATTAACCTCTCATTTGAATTCCAACAAGTGCCTGATCTTTGAAAAAGAGCTTATGTGGTTCCTTTACATAAAAAGGGTGAAAGTAATGGTCACATGTATGGCAACTTGGATTCAATGCAAAGAAGTGCAAAATAATGCACCTGGGAAACAAAAAACCCAGGGGAAAAATTACACAATGAGGGGGAGGTAGTAACAACAAAAAATGGAAATTAAGTACCTACCGTAATTCTTGATCTTCTTGGACGAGTCTCCACCACTCATTCACACTAATGGGATCTGCGCCTGAAGCACTAGGACCCAGCAGGAGCAAACTTTTTTGCTAGAGGGCTGGCGCCAGAGACGGAGCCACGAGGAGCGGCACAGCGAGCCCAGCTCGTGCGGTAATGTCTATCTCGGCATCGACCTCCAACCGCCTCATAGCCCCCGAGGGACGGCAGCGAACTAATCTAGAAGGACAGCCTAAACCAAAAAAACAGACATAAGATAGTCCATACAACCCGTATAAGGGTCAACAAAGAAGTCTTCACAGCCTAAGACTGAGGGAGTGTAGACCAACAAAGGTGAGCTCGGGGGATGGAGGGTGGGCATGTGAATGAGTGGTGGAGACTCGTCCCAAGAAGATCAAGAATTACGGTAGGTACGTAATTTCCATATCTTCCTGGACATAAAGTCTCCACCATTCATTCACACTAATGGAAGAGTACCAAGCTAATAATCCCCTGAGGGGGCAGCAGGAGAGACCAAGAGCTCATAGTTTTAGGACAGGAGTCCAGTAAGGATGGTTCTGCCAAAAGAAAGATGTTGTCTGGCATGGACATCCCAGGCATAGTGTTTGATTAAAGTATGCACTGAGCTCCAGGAAGCTGCATTGCAAATATCTGCGATGGGCACGTTGCGGATTTCCACTAGGGATACCGCGACCGCTCTAGTACAGTGAGCGTACACTCTGCCCTCCAGCTTAACCTGTGCCATGGAACAACAGTGGCGAAGGCATGCCACCAGCCATGCTAAAATATATCCGATAGCGACCGGTTGACCCAGCGGGTCTTGCTGAAGGAAACAAACAGTTGTTGAGCTTTGCGAACGTCTTTTGTTCTAGCTAGACAGAAACGCAAAGCTCTTTTGACATCCAAGGAATGAAGAGAAATATAGGTTACTCACCTGTAACAGGAGTTCTAGGAAAGGTATATGTTGTTCATCCACACTTACTGGCAGGTTCCTTGCCATTTTAAATCTTGCCGGAAGGTCTTCAAGCTGGCTCCTCACACCCACCTGGGTGGTAAAACTCTCGGCTCCGCCCCACGACGCCGGATGTAGCCCGCTGGAAGCCAGGTTGTGCGTCGAAGCCAAGGAAGTCGGGTGGGTCTTGTGGATGAACAACATATACCATTCCTAGAACTCCTGTTACAGGTGAATAATCTGTATTTCTAGGGACATGGATATGTTGTTCAATCCACACTTACTGGAAGACTCATAGCAGTTCTCTGGGAGGAGGGAGGCAAGGCGCATACCCCCTACTTAGGGAATTAGGACTGGAGAACCGAGGCCCCAAAACCAGCATCCCGGCGTGACTCAAGGTTGATGTGGTAGTGGGTAATGAAGGTATGTGCCGACTTCCAGGTAGCAGCCCTGCAGATATCCTGGATAGGGACATCCCCGGGTAGAATGACCTCTTATCCCTCTGGGAGGCTCCATGCCCACCAACCTATAGCAGAGATCTATGCAGGAGGTGACCCACCTGCTTATCGTCCACTTGGCTGCAGGTCTGCCAGGTGCGGCTTCAGCATAGGTGACAAACAGCTGGCGAACCTCTCCCCGAACTTCAGCCGTCCGCTCCTTATAATAAGCGAGCGCTCTTCTAGGGTCCAAAGTATGGAGTCTATATTCGGCCTCCGAGGTGTGATTGGGGTAGAACACCGGCAGAGTCAACACCTGGTTAAGGTGAAACTCCGACACCACCTTCGGAAGGAATTTCGGGTTGGGGCGCAGGACAACCTTGTCCCTGTGGAAGACCAGATAAGGACACTTGATGGAAAGCGCCTGGAGCTCTCCCATCCTTCTGGCTGACATGATAGCCACCAAGAAGGCGGTCTTCCACGACAGGTGGGAGATATCGCACCTGTGCATCAGTTCAAATGGCTTGCCCATGAGCTTGGCCAATACCAGCAGTAGATCCCACGGAGGTGGAGGTTCTCGCACTAGAGGGGAAATGTGATCAAGGCCTTTGAAAAAGTGCCAGACCACCGTCTCCTACACCACCGACTGCTTCCTGGCTGGCGACCGGTAAGCAGAGATGGCTACCAGGTGCACCTTAAGGGTCGTCGACCGAAGTCCTTGCTGAGAAAGGGACCACAGGTAGTCTAGAATGCTTGCCAAGGGGCAGTCGGAAGGGTCCAAGCCCTTCCCCTGACACCAAATGGAGAATCTCTTCCATTTGAAGGCATAGCATTTTCTGGTCGACTCCTTACGGGACGCCTCAACGACGTTGAGGACCTCGTCGGAAAGACCCAAGGCCTGGAACTCTAGCCGCTCAGGAACCAGGCCGTCAGGTGCAGGGATTAAAGGTCTGGATGGAATACCATTCCCTGGTTGACTGAGATCAGGTCCGGGCGGGCTGGAAGCTGCCACAGGAGCCTGGAGCTGAGACTGAGGAGATCTGGATACCAAAACTGGCGGGGCCAGTCTGGGGTTACCAGAATCACCTGCACCTTGTCCCTCCTCGCCTTGAGAAGCACCTTGTGGATCAAGGAAAATGGGAGAAAGGTGTAGAAGAGGTCCGGGGTCCACGGCCTCGAGAAGGCATCCCCCTGCAGCGAGCCCTGCTGAGGGGGGTGGGCATGGAACAGTCTCAGCTTCGCATTCTCCCTGGAGGCAAACAAGTCCACCTGAGGTGTGCCCCAGTGGGAGAACAGATCTTGTACTACCTCCGACAGGACAGACTACTCATGAGACGCAGCCCCTATCTGGCTTAGGGCATCGGCCAGTGTGTTGTAGGCTCCTGCCAAGTGAATGGCTAGGAGATCCGCCTCCAAGCTGCGCACGAGGGACCATATGTGGAGAGCTTCCTTGCATAACAGCATGGTGCGCGTCCCGCCCTGGCGGTTCAGGTAGTACATGGTCGTGGTATTGGCCATCTGGATCTGAACCACTTGACCCCGTAGAAACGGAGCGAAGGCAGTGAGAGCTAGACGGACCGCTCGGCGCTCCAACAGGTTGATATGGCATCGGCACTCCTGAGTGGACCACAGGCCGTGCGCTCTGTGCTCCCCAACCCATCAGAGATGCATCGGTTGATAGACCGTCGGCTGGAGGCGGACGAACGGGATGCCCTCCTGCAGATGTGCCGGAACGGTCCACCACTGGAGAGCGTTCCACATCTCCTGGGTCACTGTCACGGGCTGGTCCAATGGATCGCAGCGTTGTGACCACTGGCTGGCCAGTCCCCACTGAAGGGGACGCATATACCAGCGGGCCCAATGGACCACGCTGGTGCAGGCTGCCATGAGGCCCAGGAAGTCCCGGGCAGGGCGCGATTGCCCAACCAGAAATGACTGGGCAAAGGAAGAAAGAACCTCAGCCCTGTCCGCAGGGAGCCAAGCTCTGGCTCAAAGAGAGTCGAGCTCTGCCCTGATGAAGAGTATCACCTGCTTCGGCACGAGTTCCGACTTGGCCTCGTTGATGAGGAGGCCAATCTGAGACCAAAACTGGAGGGCCAGATCTCTGGACCGCTCCACCTCCGCTCTGGAGGGGGCTGCAATCAGCCAGTCGTCCAGGTAGGGGTACACCTGGACCCTTCGGCGCCACAGGAATGCTGTCACCACTGCCATGCATTTGGTGAAGACCCTAGGAGCTAGAGAGAGGCTGAAGGGCATGGCCCGGAACTCGAAAAGGGATCCCTCCACTCTGAAGCGGAGGAATCTCTGATGAGATGGATGGATCAGGACGTGAAAGAACACGTCCTGGAGGTCCAGGGAACAGAACCACACACCTCGTTCCAAGGATAGAACTATCTGAGACAGAGTGACCATCCTGAAGGTCCGAGACCTCTGGAACCTGTTCAGGTCGTGCAGGTCGAGGATGGGGCGCCAGCCCCCTGTCCGTTTTGGGACCAGGAAATACCTGAACACAAACCCCGGGTCTGGAGGAGGATCTGCCACCTTCCTGATCACCTCTTTTTCGAGGAGCAGGGCAAAATCGGCTCGGCTGGCCGACAGCGAGGCTGCAGACCCTGTGGGGCGACGGCTCGAAAGGGTGAGGTCTGCTCGAACTCCAGAGGCAGCCCCTTTCCTACCACCTCCAACACCCAGTGGTCCTTGGTGATAGCGGACCAGGCGGAAAGGAAGTGGCAGAGCAGTCCCCCCCATGGGGGGATAACCCAGGGGGGAGTGACGAGGCTGGGGGTGGCACCCGTCACTGGGCAGGCTTGGAGGAGGAACCGGACGAGGGACCTCCTGGGCCTTTACCTCCTTGCTTCCTGCTGGAGGAAGCCACGGGTTTGGGTTTGGGACGCCAAGCGCGAGCCTGCTGATCCTGTTGCTGGTGCTGTTGGGCCGCTCGTGCTGCAGGGGCCGAAGGACGAAAGGACTTATGCTGTTGTTGACGGTGGCCTTTGTCCCTCTGGGCGGAGGTACCAAGTCCAGAGTGGCATTGGACTTTTCGATCCGCTGGAGGTGTCCCTCCACTCCAGGGCCGAAGAGGTCGGTCCCCAAGAAGGGGACATCTGCCAACTTGTGCTGGGTATCTGCTGTAAAGGTGGATATCCTCAGCCACGCCCTGCGATGCATAGCCACCGCGGCCGCTACTGACCTGGCATAGGAATCACCAATGTCCAAAGCAGTCTGAAGCTGCTACTTCGCCACCACCCTACCCTGGTCCCGCACCTGATGGACCGTGGTCTGCAGGTCGGCCGGGAGATAAGGGACAACCTCATCCAGGGAGCCCATGAGGGCGTGGGAGAAGTGTGCCATCAGCACGGCCGAGCTGGCCTGTCGGAGGCCTTGCGCCCGGCAAAGTCCAGCTTTTTGGACTCTTTGTTGGGGCTTATCCATGTCGGCTGTTACCGGAACGCCAGAAGACGCTGTTGGTGGCTAACCCCTCAGCAGAGGGGTGCTCCGAGAAACCAGGCAAAGAGCCAGTAGGGACCGCATACTTCCTGGCCATCCTGGCCGAGGGCGCAGGACAAGAAGCAGGCCGCTGCCAAAGCTCCAAGGCTGGGCCGACAATGGCCTCAGCCACCGGAAAGGCCTCCGTGGGGGAATCCCCTCAGTCCAGTATCTCCATCAGGGGATACCTGGCCCGTTTGGACACGGGCTCGAGCTGCATCCCGGTGGACTCCGAGATGAGTCGAAGCAGACCCAAGAAGGACGATGGGCTATCGTCCAATGACTGGCCCCCGGAGGACTCCAGGTCGACCTGTCTGGAGAACAGGGAGTCGTCGTCATCGGACTCCGAAGAGTCTGCGAAGAGCTGCCTCGGCCCTGAGCCACCCTCCACCTGCCGAGGACGGTCGGGAGTGAGGGTGACCAACAACCTGTGGGGCAGGCCATGACCCGACTGAGAATCCTTGGTCAGTGCCTCAGACTTCAGTTGTGGAGGTGGAGGTTCCACCACAATCGGTGGAGCAGCCGGTTTCGGCCGAACAACCGGCCCAAAAACGGGCATCTCGACTGGGGCGAGCGGTTGCTTCGGTCGTTCGGGCGACAGCCACTTGATGGCCGGGGGCTGAACCGGAGTCTGTTTAGTCCCGGACAACAGTAACTGCTGCCACGTAAGCTCCTCGTAGCGTCCCGGCGTAATTTACGTCGAAGCCTCTCCTCATCCGAGGAAGAGGACAAGGACGAACGGTGTCGCCGCTTACTTCGGTACCGAGACTGAGACCGCCGATGTCGGCGGGAACGGCTTGACCGAGATGAAGTCCGAGACAGAGACCCTCGAGGTGACCGAGGGCGGGTCTGGAAAGGGGCAGGGGACACCCGCTCCTCCCTCGGCTTGGGCACGTTATCCGGGGACTGCCGCCCCGAAGGTGCAGGCAGATCCTCAGTCTCCACCAGGGGAACCAGTGAAGGTGGGTTGTCGGCTTCACCAGTCGACAGCCCGTCTGACGGGTCAAGGAAAATCTCAACTGTGTCGACGGGAGTCTCAGCAGGCTGGCCTGAGGGGGACACCGTGAAGCCAGAGCCTGAGCCGTAACTTCGACCGAAGTCGACTGTCCAGGGAAGGAGACCTCTCCCGCTCCCACGAACGCCGACGGTGGGACTTACCCTTAGACTCCTTCTTGGGCCGACAAGAATGTCCCGATGGCCCCTCTCCCTTCGTGAAAGGGACTGACAAACCTCCTTGAGCGGCTTAGGTGTCACGAGGAACTCAGAGAGCGGGATACATGCCGAGGGGGAGGAAGATGCGGCCTGGGCACTGCCCTCCTCCTGAAGCGATCATATACTCGAGCTGCTCAGCTGAGCCAGCCGCCGCAGACTCGCCCATGAGCCTCTTTGGATTTTACACGTGAGTAGCAGCCTCTCCGGCGCCCGAGCTCAATCAGGCAGTTCGATCCTCAGGACGGTGGCCGAAAAAGAGAGCACAACTTGAGCCTGTGGGTGCGTGGTCTGAGCCCTAGGCAGTGAGCATCGTGGAGTACAGATCCATCCTGGATATTTTCTGCCCGCAAGGGCGCCTCCGAAAGCCGGAAATCGATTTGTCCATCGCAGCCGCGAGAGATGATGAAGACCGAAGTTTAGAAAACTTCAAAACTAGTATCGGACGAACCGAAGAGTTAGGATCCAGTCTAAAACACAGAGCGCTAAGGAGGGAACCTGAGCTTCCAAGTGGTAAGGAAGATCTGGAGTCATGGGGCACAGCCAAGAGTTTTACCACCTGGGTGGGTGGGAGGAGCCAGCTTGAAAACGTTCCAGCAAGATTTAAAGTGGCAAGGAACCTGCCACCAAGTGTGGATTCAACAACATATCCATGTCCCTAGAACACTCATTTTGGAAGTTCGCAAAGTAGGAAGGAAGGACCAAAGGTTGGTTTAGATGGAATTCTGAAACAACCTTACGGAGAAACTTAGGATGGGTCCCAAGAACTACTTTGTCTTTATGAAACACAGTATACAGAGCGTCTGTGACCAAGGCATGTATGTCAGAGACCCTGCGGGCTGAGGTAATGGCCACTAGGAAGGCAGTCTTCCAGGTGAGAAATTTTAACTCACAGGTAGCTAGAGGCTCGAAAAGTTTGAGTGAGCATGTCTAGCACCAGATTAATGTCCCAGGCTGTGACTGGACGTCTTATAAGAGGTCTGGTATGCAGAATTCCCTTAAGAAACCTCTTAACCACAGGTAACTGAGCCAGTGACAAGGAAAGTACTGGCTCATAGGCTGAAATGGCACAACGGTGAACCTTAACTTTAGAGTACTGCAGACCTGAATTTGAGAGGTCTAAAGGGTACTCTAGAACTTTATCTGGTGGGTAGAAAAAAGGATTCAAAGAGTATTTGCACACCAGAGCGAAAAATGCTTCCATTTGACTGTGTAAGTTTTCCTAGTGGCTGGCTTGTGTGCAGCCAGAAGAATATCTGAAACCCTACAAGAGACATTGAACCTGTTCACTTCCATCTCTTCAGCAGCCAAAGGTGAAGTGACCTCAGACAGGGATGGACCACAGCCCCCCCCCCCCGGTGGGAAGGTTCGTCTGAAGGGAAGCGGTTTCGGACATACAGTTGAGTAGTAGAAACCATATCTGTCGAGGCCAGAAGGGAGCAATGAGGATCATTTTGTCCCCCTGGGACTCGAATTTGAGAAGTACTCTCTGAATTAGAGGAAGAGGTGAAAAGGCGTATAGAAAGTTTTGTCCACCGCAGCTTGAACGCATCCTGACAGAAAATGCCAGGCCCTGGATTTCTGGAGCAGAAGAGTGGCAGTTTTGTGTTGAGTGGAGATGCAAAAAGGTGCAGGTCTGGAGTTCCCCACTCAGTGAACAATGTCATGAGCTATGGCTGAGTCGAGGGACCATTCGTGAGGCTCTGTCTCTGCTCTGCTGAGACAGTCTGTCAGTTCATTCTGCACGCCCAGTAGGTAGACCGCCTGAATTAGAGCCTTGTGCTCCAAGCACCATTCCCGCAATCTCATTGCTTCCCTGCATAAGGGGTAAGAATGAGCACCGCCCTGCTCGTTGATGTAATACATCACTGCTTTGTTGTCCGTTTGAAGGAGAATGGTCTTGTGACAGAGAATGCCCTTCAAAGCCCGGACTGCATAAAGGACGGCTCTCATTTCTAAGACATTTGTGTGAAGTTGGGATTCTTCCTGAGTCCACGTACCTTGAGTGTGGAGAGTCTGACAGTGATCTCCCCACCTCATTAGGGCTGCATCCATGATAATGGAAATCTGATGATCCAGAGGATCAAAGGGGTATCCTTCCAGAAGACTGTCCTCTTGCGACCACCAGGTGAGTGACCTCTTCAGAGGTTCTGTCACTTTGATGAGAAAGGACTGAGGGTGTGTGGTTGGGGACCACTGAGCACTGAGCATCCATTGAGAGGTTCTCATGTAGAGGCATGCTAGGGGTACAGTGAACACCGAGGATGCCATGAGACCTAGCATCCGTTGCATTGAAAAAGCGCTGACACCAAGCTGCTCTCTTACCGGGCCATCTGAAGGATATCGCTCCTCCTGTCCTCTGGAAGAAATGCTATCGCACAGGAGGTATCCAGAAGAGTTCCTATGAAAATGAGCCTCTTGGAGGGCTGCAACTGCGATTTTTTGAGGTTTAGCAGGACTCCCATGGACGTGAGAAAGTGTGAAGCCGTGGTTACAGCATCCAGAGTTCCTTGCATGGAAGGACTTGCTAGTAGCCAATCGTCCAGATATGGGAACACTCTTATTGCGATTTTTTCTGAGATGCGCTGAGAGAATTGAACAACACTTTGTAAAAACTCGCGGTGCAGAGGATAGCCCAAATGGCAGGACTCTGAACTGATAGTGCTGGCCCAAAGCCATGAACCTTAGGTACTTGTGATGCTTCGGGTGAATAAGAATGTGCTGGTAAGCATCCTGCATGTCCAGGGAGACTAACCAGTCATGTTGATGAAGTAAAGGTAACAGGGTTCCTAGCGATATTTTGAATTTCTCTTTGGGTAGGAATTTGTTTAATTTTCTGAGGTCCAAAATGGGGCGCACACCCCCGGTTTTCTTTGGAACCAGAAAGTAATGGGAAGAGAACCCTGTGTTTCGTTGATCCAGTGGAACTACTTCCCCTGCCCTGTTGTTCAGAAGGCCTTGTATCTCGGAAGCGAGAAGTTCTGACTGAAGAACTGCAGCCTGGGCTGTCGTCTGGGGGAACGATCCGGAGGGGTGTCCAAAAGACTGAGGGAATACCCCTTGCAGATTATCCAGAGGACCCATTTGTCCGAGGTTATGGACTTCCACTGATTGTAGAAGTGATGCAGATGACCTCCCACCGCTGAGGAAGAATCCCCCTCGAGCAGCTGAGGTAGTACTTGCACCAACAACTCAGAAGGCGGCACTGGGCGCTTTGGGTCATTGCACCTTCTGCTCGTTTTCTTTTAATGCTGGGGGCTTGGTTTTTACTAAGACCTTCCCTGCTTTTGCCTCAAAAGGACGGGCGGTTATGAAACTGGCATTTGTTAACACCCCCTCGAGAGGGAGCAGGAGGAGGCAGAGCCAATTTAATGGCTGACCTAGTCTTTTGTGTGGCCTCTAGAGCTTGTTCTACTTGAGGGCCGAAGAGGTACACACCATCGAAAGGCAATGCCATTACCTGCTGCTGTACATCATTCGTGAAACCTGAAGAGCGCAGCCAGGAATGACAGCGGGTACAAATGCCCACCGCTGCCGCTCGGGAGGCAGTATCGAAGGTGTCCATAGCTGCTTTAACCTGCTGGTTGTTGGACTCAATACCCCCTGGTTATGGTCTGAAGAAGCTCAGAATTAGTATCTGACTCCGGCAGAGCTTCAACCATTTGTTTAAGCGAATGCCAAAGGATATACTCATGTTGAGAGAAACAGCCTTGGTAGCTGGCAATATGCATACTTAGGGTGGAAGCAGCAAAGACTCTCTTACCCAAAGTGTCTATCTTACAAGATTCTTTGTTAATAGGTCGAGCTGTAGTAGTCTGGGGATGGACGACCTTATTCTCTGCCAAGACTACAATAGGATCCACAAAGGCTTGGGATGCCAAAATGGGTCGATCCTTAGGGGCAGCATATTTCCTATCTATGGAATTATGCCACCAAAGGAATGAGAGCAGGATTATTCCATGCCATTTGAGACAGCATCTCAAAGGAGAGCTGTACCGGAGGAGTCAAATCCATAGGGATCTCCAGAACATGGAGGCATTGGAGTCTTACTAGTTTCCCAGGATCGATATCTGTAGTTTGGAGAGAAAGAGTGGAATTCAAGTTTTTCAGCAGAGACTTGAAAGACAGGTCCTCAACCACAGGCTCTGCAGCAGGAATAGATCCTGTTCCTTCCACATCATCACCCAGCCTAAGGTCTGGGTCAGGCTCAATGTCATCTCCTCACAGTTCAGGAGAGACCGTATGGACAGGAAAGGAGTGAAATTCAGAAGGAAATGAGGATGAAAAAGGATTAAAAGAGTCATCCTGAAGGTTAGATGATGCCATAACAGGTCTCGGCGCCAAAGAAACACACGGCTCCAAAGACGACTCAGAGAGGCCGGATGGCAGCAAGAAGCAGGATCTGCGCTGAAGTCGTGCAGAGAAGCTACACGGCACCGACAAAGCACACAGCATCAAGGGTAGCGCTTGATGAGGCGATATCTCAGAAAATCAACAGCGCTGAGGATGGCGCCACGGAAGACTGCGCCAAGCAGTATCAACGCCGAGGCGCCGAAACATACCAAGACACCAAAAACAGGATTGGAGGAGAAATAAGGATGAAAACCAGGAGATAGAGGCATCAGTGTGGCCCCCTGCGCCGCAGCCCTGTGGGGGGGGGGGAGACACCTAAGCGCGGAGTCGACGGCACCAAAGATGGCGCCGCGCGACTAGGGAGGCTCAACCGCCCTACCTGTTCTCCCAAAAAGCCCGAAGGCCCCTGAGTGACCGGGCCAGGCAGCTGGACCAACCTCCGAGCCCATTGCTCCATAAGAGCAGCCCACTGATGAAACTGCTCATCTGAAAACCTACCAGAGGGCGGGGTAGGGCTCCCATGTCGAAGACGTCGGCTACCAGAAACAGAAACCGGCGAATCTGAAGGAGGAGACTGGCAACTAGCCCCAATAACTGACCATCTACGCGCAGACATATCAGAGGGCGACCTCGAGTGATGCCTTCTCTTTCTCGACCTGTGGGCCGAAGAACAGCTCGAGGCCGAATGGCGCAGAGAGTGCAACTGTTTACTTTTATGCTTCGAGGGGACTACCCACCCCCTCGAGCATTTGACTGTCCGCTGCGAGACCCCCCCTCCGGAGAAGGTGGCGGACCGGACCCAGCCCAGCTAACTGAACAGCTTTGATACGAAGTCTCCCTACCGTCCTCTGACCTGCTCATGGTAGACGCCGTCAATGTAGGCTGAGACGACTTCTTTAAACAAGAATAAATAAACTAAGCGATACTTATTTGAAATACTACTAGAAAACAATAAAACTGAAAAACTAAGCTGCTAGTTTGAAATTCGACTCCCAGTGGGCGAGCAACGTCATCACTGAAGTGCACTCGGTGGGAAAAAAGGAACTGAGGCGGTTGGAGTGTCGACGCCAAGACAGTCGATACCACTGACGAGCTGGGGCTTGTGGTGCCACTCCTCGCGGGCTCTATCTCTGGCACCGACCCTCTAGCAAAAAACTTTGCTCCCGCTGTGTCCTAGTGCATCCGGCACAGAGCCCATTAGTGTGAATGAGTGGTGGAGACTATGTCCAGTAAGATAGGAAAGGGACCTGGGGTGATCATACAAGATGACCTTAGGGTTAGCAAGCAATGTAAGAAGGCAGTAGGGAGGGCTGGGGGGATACTGGGATGTATAGGGAGAGGTATCACCAGCAGAAAACAGGAAGTTGTAATCCCTCTGTACAGACAGTTGGTGAAACCCCATCTGGAGTACTACTTCCAGTTCTGGAGACCCCATCTCCGAAAAGACATAGGATAGAGGCAGTGCAGAGGACGGCAACTAAAATGGTGCAGGGTCTGCAAGAGAAGCCATATGAGGAGAGACTAAAGGAGCTCAATATGTATACCCTTGAGGAAAGGAGGGAGACGGGGGACATGACAGAAACCTTTAAGTACCTCAGTGGAATCAACAAAGTCCGAGAGGGTAGCATCTTTCAGAAAAGAGGTGCAAGAACAAGGGACACAATTTGAAGATGGGGAGGCGTTCAGGGCAATGTGAAAGTATTTTTCACAAAGAGGGTGGTGGATGCATGGAACCACCTTCCTGAGGGGGTTGTGAGGTCTAAAACTGTGGGAGAATTCAAGAATGCATGGGACAGACATAAGGCAATTTCTGTGAGTGGTAGGAAGAAATAGGCTGTTGGTTAATTAGGCTCTGCATCTTATCCTGTAGGTAGGGAAATGGGCAGACTAGGTGGGCCAAGCGGTCCTTATCTGCCGTCAAAGTCTGTTTCTATGCAACACTAGGTTGGTTGAGAATTACAGGCCTATGTCAGTTCTTTCAGCGTTATCTAACATTCGAGAGAGAATTATCCATTCCCAATTAACAATATTTGGAACAGTATCACTTTACTGGGCGAAGAACACAGTTTTCAACTTAACCATAGAACAGATACAGCCTCTGTGGGGTTCACAGACACCGTTTATAAAGTCATGGATAGAGATTTTATGACAGAAGTGGTGCTCGTGGACCTCACCAAGGCATTCAATCTGGTAGGCCACAGTTTATTCATTAGTAAACTTAAAATATTAGGTTTTGGGCCTCCTACAATTGGTTGGTTCATAAACAATTTAAGAGATAAGAAGACAGGTCAAGCTAGGATCAGTGTTCTCAAATGTAAGGGATGTCTCGTATGGAGTGCCGCAGGGGGTCCACACCTGGACCCGTCATTTTCACTCTTTATAAAGGACACCCCAAAAGTGTGCAATAAAACAAGCAAGTTGCTTTATGCGGACAGTACTTTTTACACATGCAAAAGAAATTTCAGTCATTAACAGCTTCAGTACTGCATTTAATCTTTCGTATGGGTGGTTGAGCAAAACAGGTTAGTGATAAATGTCACAAAAACTCGAGCAATGTTTTTGGGTTCAGCACCAAAAAACTAGATCTAATGCTAATTTTTCTGTGTCAATTCACACAGGTAGATCTCTCGATACTGTTAGTGTCTTTAAATACCTTGGTGTCTACATCAATTATAATTTGGACATTTGGCCCACATATTAAGAATCTGAGTTTTAAGTGGCATCAAAAATTACATCTGCACCGGCACTGTGGCGCATAAGGCTGAGGCGCTGGCTCCTTACCTCACACCACACCGGCGACCTGGGTTCAGGAATGGACTCGGGATGCAGGAGGCTGGCGGGGGAAGGAAAGGATTGAGCGTCCAGAGGACTGTTCTCTACTGGGGCCCCGCTCTGTTAGTGTCCCCAGGTGGAAACTAGGGGGCACTACAAGCAGCGGCACATAAGAGGGACCAGAAAAGCATGAAAAATGCACGCATGCCATCTGGACGACGGCGGCTCGCCTCCCTGCGTCTCCCAGCCGAGATACCTCCAGGCTGTATTTCTTTAAATCTTCAAGGGAGCGCTACGTGCACGCCGGTCTCTCCTCCAAAGGGTCCAGGCAGGATATGGGAGAGACCCCCCCCCCCCGGCAAAGGGATACGTCCAGGACAATCGGGCCATTGGAGCAGCTGAACAGTGGATCGGCCAGAGGAGGCAAGGCAGAACTAGGTCGCCCAAGGAGAAAGACATCAGCAGGCACGGAAGAGATAAAGAAATAACTAAAAAAAAATGATGTCTGCTTTATCAGATAAAACAAATTTTTTATGAATTATGCCAGATTTACTATAGCAAAACACTTGCTTCCTTTTCTTTTTTTTGCATTATTGATTTTGCAAGCAAAACTTGCAAACATTCTTCCCTCGAGGGATCACATAATGAGAGTAACCAGAAAATACAGCTCTTATAAAGGAATAAATGAAAACACCCTCCATTGAGTTACAGCATTAGGAAGCATACCACATAATTAATATAAAATACTTGCCCAACTTGCATACAGTCTGAGGAAAATTAAGGGGAAATCACAAAAAGGTCAGAAACCCACAAAGTACAAATCACCAAAATGACTAATCAGTCAAAAGATTCCCCTAATGCAAAGGTATACTGTATATACAATTCACCTCCAAACTCCCAGTGTCAAGACTATAATCACAACATGCCAACATCAAAAATATGCCTGTAGATTAAAAAAAAAAAAAAAAGTTCTAAAATTTAAACAGTATAGAACTGGCTAGGCATAGTAACATACAGTATGGATTCTTGCAGTACAAAGCTACAAGTTAATAACCCTGCACGTACTAAACATCTACCACATTATAGAAAGCAGCCTATGCAGTAAAGATAAACAAGATCTCCACCCCATAAATGCGACTGAAATACGGACAAATAGAATAAAATCTAAATACGTGGATATGAGTTAAGTGAGCAGCACGAGGACCCAAACTTAAGTAACAGCACCGTAGGAAAGGCACTTCATCATAGCCCATGTGAGCTCAACCAGCTGCGCCCCCCCCCCCCCCATAGTGAGCACACGACTGTAAACATACCCCAAAGTCTATATTGCTATGGGACATGAGTCCCCCGAAACCAAGCAGGCATATGACAGAGAAAAAAGGGGATTTTATGCAAACTAAGTCCCCATTGTAGCTCACTTTGAAAAATCCATAGTCCCAGGAGAACCTGCACACCAATTCAGCTTAGTCGTTACCCGAGGAATCTTCTACTTCCACATCCTCCACTAATTCAGCCTCAATTCTTCAGACAAGTTTACTTGCCTCCTTAGGGTCCGAAAATAAATACAAACAGCTGTTCCACACTATGCAGAGTTTAGCTGGCACAAGAGCTGATGCTGAGTGTGAGACTGCCGCAGTCAGCTCCAAACCCCATCAAAGGCTTTACACTACTGGCGAGTGCTGAATGAGAGGTCTGGAAAGATCTGTAGCCTGTCTTCGCCATATTTAAGAATATCATTATGCAGAGCTATCCTGAGGGCCCAATCTCTATCCCCCACACTGGTACAATCAGAAATGTCCTCACAGTTGAATCTGCCATTGCTTATCGAGGGTTACCCTGTAGGCCTTCTTGGAAGTCAGGTCCAAGACCTCCAAAATAGCAGACAGCAGTGTCGGGGCAAAGAGAGGGTAATCCCCTTGCAATGATTCCAGGAAAACCACCACACTCAGATTTTTCTCTCCAAGCTGGTTTTCAAGACATTGCTTCAACAAAGTGCTATCCTCAATAAGCTGGGTAGTCGCATCCACAGTCTTAAGGACCGAAGCTTCACAGCGTTGGAACAGATTGTTCATAGTTATCCATTTGGGTCTCTAAAGTCGAAACCTGAGGTGTTAACCCATCGAATTTTCGGTCCAGGTCCGGTACCATTTTAACCAGCTGTTGCAGTGTCCTGTATCGTGTTTAAGGTGGCTTCCCCAGCTGGTGGTCCTGTAGAGTCCGCAGTTTTTGTTTTTTTTTTAAACTATTTTTGCTCCAACCAAGTGAGGCATCTCTCAGAGGTACCCTCACAGCACTGTCCCTTTCACTCCCCACTGTGGCAGGCCTACCACCGGATCTGCCTTCACTCGAGGACCATCACAGCGCCCCGGATCACTCCCCAGTGCGAGGCCCGCCCTCCCATGGCTGCGTCTATCTGTAATTAGAGGGTCCGGTCCTCTCGTGAAGTCGGCCCAGGGATCCCTGGAGTGGCCTGCCCAGAACTGGGGATTTGAGGGAGGTCCTGGGGTCCTAGTCACCTCCTCTGTTGGCCAGGGATTTTCCCTAGTTGTCTCCCTCCCCAGCCCCCAACCCTCCCGAAGGTGGAGCTTGGACGTGCAGTGATGTCCAGCGACCACCAAGCTACACTCTTGCCATTACGGCTGCGGCGCATTATGGCTTCCTCCGGCCATCGCCAGAGGGTGCGCAAGAGCAACATATTGCCCTACAACCCTCTCCACCCCCGGGAAGCAGAGTGCTGTCCTCCGGACACTGATCCCTCCCGCCCCTGGGCTCATTCTCGAACCCGGGTCGCCGGCATAGCACGAGGTAAAGCGACTAGTGCCTTAACCCTCAGCGCCACCAGAGTCCACAGCTTTATCAGTGTGGGTAGGCTGCGTGATGCTCTGCTATCTGTTTATGGTTACTGTATAATATTTGTATTACAAATCAATGGTCTGTGTATGAAATTGTCTCACAAGTTAGCAATTTGGCTTTTAACCTTCAAGGTATCAGTGAGTGTCGCTGATCTGACCACGGAAAAAACTTAATTAATGCTTTCCTTCCAGAGGGATAGTTTATGGCCCCTTAACTGCTGCTGCTTTGATGTTGGTTCCCGAATATGAATTTTATGACACCAGGAAAGGACGTAATTTGGCCGATTTCCCTTGGCTTTCTCACACCTTAGTGACAGACTGTGGGGTTGTAAAACCTCAAAGAGAAGTGTTTGATTAAAGACTGTCATATGTAGGAAATGTTTTTTTTTTTTTCCCCCGATGTTCACATTAATTAAAATACCTCCCTGTAGAAATTATGTTAGAATGAACTCAAAGGGAGGAGCTAGCTGACTCACTAAAAGGGGTGAGGAAAGTTAAAATGAAACACTATCTGGGAAATCTGATATATATGATTCTAGACTAAGAGAGATAGTTCTCTGACTTGGAAATCACTTAGGTAACAGAGAAGAATTAAAGTGTTTATGATAGGAGTTTGTATTCTTTTTTTATTTGTAGATCACTGTGAGATTTGTGATATAATTTGTTCTGTATTTCATTTCACCTGTTTTACCATTTTTCAAGCAAACAATATTTTCTTTAAAGTACTGCCTGTGCTCTTCTGTTTTACATGTAATTGCTGAACTTGTATTTAAGGCCGACAGCTAATGAGGGCTTGATCATGTTACTGAGCTTGCTTAAAAGGTAAGAAATACCTAGGTCTCGTATAGAGTTCTAAGGGTACATTTTGAAAAACCTGGCTGGGTGCCCGTGGGCGAAGGATTGTACTGCATCCCCCGAAGAGGGTACGCATCAAAGTCCGTTAATTGGGTATGCTAGCATAAGGTTCACAGCTTGAATCCCTCCAGAACTCAAAGCTAACAGGTGATTCGAACCCAAAGCAGACAGGAGGGTTACCCTGTCTGTTACCTGTTCACACTATTGCACTCTGAGGTTGGCACTGTGGGAGCAGAGGGCCTGACCTGCAGAGTGCGTTTGTGACAAGCTGAGCTTCATGAGACTGTCTTCGAGGTGAAAAAAAGTCTGAAGTTGAAGCACCAGCTCCTCAAGAATTGCCCATCTTAAAAAGCGCACACAGACAACCAATTACTCAGTCTATTAAAGCAGGTTCAGAACAAAATTCCAAAGTTGTAATCAAATTTATTTAGCTCGGCCCTGGAGCTCAAGATTTTTGCTGCTTCGACGGCTGCTCAACATCGCCCCCACCCCCACCCGCTCAATTAGATTATGGTTCATTGGTTGTAGACACAGCTACCTTTGATGCCATTGACTGATTTAAAAAAGCACTATACCATAAAATCACAAAGTCTGCATGTCATTGTAACAACAGAGCACATAATTGTATGATTTTAGATGGTTTGGGTTGGCTTCCCTTTGATATGAAATCGAAAATTACTCTAGCCAATTTTAACTTTAAATTGCTGAGCAAGCAGCAGCCTGATAGCTTAGCAGGTTTACTTCAGTTAACTCGAATCTTCATCTGAGATCAGCTCAAAATGTATGTTTGTTTGTCCTTCGTATGCTAACTAATATGGGTCCGAAAGTAATTTAGTTTCCAGTCTACAACTCTGTGGAGCAACATTCCGGTATCAATTATATCAATAACCAGTGTTGCTATATTCCCCAACGAATAGGAAGTTACTTTTTTCAAAAATGAAGCATTTTGTTTTTTCCACTTGAAATGTTGTGTATTTATTAATGTCTTAAATAATTTACGTTTAAATGTTCTATACCTTTTATAATGCATATATGTGTGTTTTATTGCACTTTTGTACACCGGGTCATACCTGTAAAAGGTGCGTTTTGGCACCAGTGTAGTTTACCTGGTTAAAATAAAAAACAAAAATTTGGAACAGTGTTAAAAGCCCAAGTAGGCCACGTCCACTGTCCCACACTGATCCAACTCTATGGACACCCAGTCAAAGTCGTCCATCAGATTGGTTTAGCATGACCTTCTCCCCATGAATTCATGCTGTCTTGGATCCTGTAGCCCACGGGATACACAACATTCCACTATCCTTTCTTTGAGCTGTGTTTCCATCAACTTACCCACCACTGAAGTTGAGCTGACAGGCCTACAGTTGCCTGCCTCCTCCTTGCTACCACTTCTGTGAAGTGGGACTACCTCTGCCCTTCTCCAGCCCCCTGGGACCACACCAGTCTCCAGTGATCTGCTGAAACAGGTCTGTCAGAGGTGCAACCAGTACCTCCCTGAGCTCTCTCAAAACCCTTGTATGTACCCTGTCTGGCCCCACAGCCTTTTCTACCATCAGGTTAGCCAGTGCTTTTTGGACTTTCGCCTCGGAAAATGGACTGGTGTCCACCTCCCCTTCCCAAAGTCCCTGGTGACTTTTTAAAGTCCCTCCCCCTCCACTGGGAATACAGAGCAGAAGTATTTATTCAAGATATCTGCCTTTTCTCGATTCCCCTCTATACAATCACTCCCTAACCTCTAACCGCACAATCCTTCCCCGTCTTGGTTTTCTCACTTACACACCTGAAAAATCTATTCTTTCCTCAGTCTGCATCTTTGCGCTCCTTACAGCTTTGCATCCCTCCCTGTGTGTTGCCAAATACACTTCCCTATCCTCCTCTCTCTGCATATCCAGTTATATATTCTGAATCTTATTCCTTCTGCCTTTACTTTTTCTGCCACCTCTTTGGAGAACCACAGCATCTCCTCTATGTTTGCGTACCTGTCAGTTTGTTGCTTTCACGATTCCCTTTTTTAGTTCAGCCTGCTTTTCCTCCACCCCCTCCAGGTCCTCACTCCCTGTCAGTTTACTCCTAAGGCATTCCCCCATATTTATGTAATCAGTCCTTCGGGAGTCCAGTACTCTTGCCATCATGCATCTGTATTCAGCAGTTTCCCCAATTTGTTTATTCCGCCTCCTCAGAGCTAGCAGGTGGCTCCAGCCCTCCTAGGAGGCTCGTCCTCAGAGTCCAATCGCTCCCACCCAGGCAACCCCACATTCCTCTGTGAATTTCTAGGGTGGGAGCATCGACCCCCCATAAAAAACACAGCACTAATTCAGAATTCGGGGCAGCTTGTGTGGGGAATGCATCAAGCCATCATGGAGTCTGCCAGCTCCCATTTTCCACCTACTTTTCTCCCCTCGTGCTGCAGCCAGACACACAGGCCACAGTTCCGCGGTACCCTCCCTTGCATGCCGCCCTCCTGCCTGCACTACCCTCAAGCCTTCACCTGGTGGCAGCGGGACCGTGGGTGGTGACTAGTACCCTCCCCAGGAGAGCAGAGCTGCCAAGGGGCTGCTCAATCCTGTTCCCTGCCTCCCACCCCGCCACCTGCCCAGTATCGCTCCCAAACCTGGGTTGCCGGCGTAGCGCAATGTGTGGTGTCCAGCGCCTCAGCCCTCAGCACCACCAGGCCAGTTCTCGCAGTTCTTATGTGGAACCACACTATACGATGATCACTGGTCCCCAGATGGCTTCTCACCTTGACACCACAATCCTATCCTCATTTGGAAGCACCAGATCCAGTACTGCCCCATCAGGAGTGGGTTCACTGACCAGCTGCCTGAAGAATGCCCCTTGCATATTCCAGGATGTCCCTGCTCCTAGCTGAAGCTGCCACAGGAAGCTCCCCCCCTTCCGTTAGCCATCTTGCTAACTGATTCTGATATTTCCCTATCCAAGTCCTCCCGCTGTGCTGTAGGCCAGTAGATCACCCCTGTCTTAATAGTGGAACCGCTGCCAGACTCAAGGGTAGCCCACAGCATCTCTACAGTCACCTGAATCCACTGCGTTTGTCACTTTTATGCCATCATTCACAGAAAGCACCACTCCCCCACCTTTTCTTCCTATTCTGTCCCTCCTGAACATATACCCTGGTATGACCATGTCCCAGTCGTGGCTGGCTGTGCACCACAACTAAGTAATGGCCAAGATGTCTAGGTCAGCTTCCGCCATGATCGTCTCCAAGTCCAGGATGTTACTTCCCAGACTTCTGGCATGAGCACACATGGCATTCCAGATTTAATTAGTGTACTGTTTGTTGGTTTTCCCGCTTTCCCTTGGTGCCCCCTTTCTTCCTTCTCTCTTCTGACCCCTTTATTAAACCCCTCTCATATTGACTTTCTTGCTCCAGGTGGGAGACTCACTTCCTAGGCTTCCTCCACACCCTACCTCAGGGTGGGGGTTGGGGGATTCTGCCTCACTCTCTGTCTCCACATCCCCCCTCTGCTAATTTAAACATTCGAAGTAATATTTAAACCGTCCACTGAGGACTGTGGTTCCCCCTCCTGCAAGGATGCAGGCCATCACCACAGTACAGGCTCTTATCCTCCCATGTGGGCCCCCAATGTAGCCATACCCCTCTACTTTGCACCATTCCTTTAACCGTGAGTTGAAGCCACTGATGCAGAACTCCCTCCCCTTACCCACTGCAGACGAGCAGTACCTCTGCAACAGCTACAGAGTGCGCTGCCCACCTTAGACTTCTTTCCAGCTCCCTGAATTTACCCTGGATTGCGACTGTCCCATCCCTCACCAGGTTATTCGTCCCCAGGTGGACAATGACATACGGTTCCCTCTCCCTACCTACTGCCCTAGCAATCCATAGGATACGCTTCCCATCCCTCCTTACCGTGGCACCAGAACTCTCTCTCCACCCCCTTTCCTACTCTCAGCTCAATCTCCCTGGCGATCGAGTCCCCCACCAGAAGCAGTTTCCTCTTCCTCCAGGGTCCTCGTTCACCCAATCTTGGGGCCTCCACCTGGGAGGACCCCCACATCCTCCTTGGTCCCTTACACAGGTGATTCTGGGCAGTACTGTTCTGTCAGTGCAGTGCAGGAATTTTTCGGAGAAACTGGTTGGTGTTTGTGCCTGTGACACCCCCCCCCCCCCCTTCCAAATCCCACCACCCCCTCCCTCCCTGAGCCCACCATGGTCCAGCTGCTCCTATCTGGCAACCTACAAAATATTGGTTCTGACAAGGTGGTCTCTGGGTGGGAGAAAAGGTCCCAGACTCCCAGCCAACACGGCTGAATCTAGTGACTTCCTCAAGGCTCATAGCTAACCCAGCCTCGAGCCTACAGACCCTCTGGCAAGCCAGTGAAGCATGCACAGATGGGGCAGCACTGCAGTCTCCAGAAGATCTCCCTAAAGACTACCGCCCCACAGCCACTGCACTGCACCACTTCCCACATTCTCTAGTTCTGCACTCCCTATGCTTTCTGTCCTCCTAACCCAGAACCTAATGAAACTAAGGTGGGCCCTGTAACTATTTACCAAAGCACAATACACCTGTTTAGCACAAAACACCTTTTCCCCCCTTAGTTTTTTTTTATTGTTTGTTGGTACCCTGGGATAGATTTGTAGTTCTAAGGCAGACAAACCTTAAGGACACAGCATGAGCCATCACCCTAGATGCAGTGTCACTAGCATCCAGTGAAATATGGAACTGATACCTTGTGGTATCTATGGCTGATCTTGCTGTGTCAGCCATATCCTGCACCAAGTCTCCAGCAACCCATACGCCCAGTGCCAGGATGGAGATCCATAAGGCTTTCTTGTATTGTGCTCTGTAGGCCATGTAAGTTGCCTATCCTAGGAGCAGTGAAGCTGAAATATAAACTTTTATTCACCCATGACATCCAGTTTCCTGAATCTTTCTCATCAGGCTGGGAGGAAAAGGACACACTGGCCTTGTCACAGGCAGCAGCCTGGACAACTCCCTCATAATCAGGGTGGAAATACAGGTACTTAGAGCCCTGTGTGTCAACCAGATACTTTTTCTCAATTATTTTATGCCAGCAGCTCATGTAGATGCTAACAAAATAGTGGCTATCCGGAGGGATTTGTGGATGGGCTGCATCTCCCTACTCATCCTCTTTATATTTCTACCCTCTCCACCACAGGCACTGGAAATGGAATGGGAGCCTGAGGAGAGAAGCAGGCATATTAATGAAATTCACCACAACCTGGAATGTCTGGAAGAATTGCCATGCCTTAGTCATGTCCTTTAGTGTGGGCATTTTACTCTTGTTCACTGTCTACTCCATTTTTTTTCAGGACAGACAGCTGCATGTTTTTCTTTTTGTTTATTCTTGACAGCCACCATCTCTGGTGTCTGCTCTGTGGTCCTTTTCTTTTCACTGGATTCAGGGTTCCTCTTTCGGGCACCCTAACTTCTGAACCATCTTCTGCAGCTTTATCGTTCAATTCAGTCTCCTTTGATGGGAACTGCTGCTTATTCTGAAGGTCTTCATCCTCCTCTGAGCTTTAAGGGACGTGGAGGCAGACTGTGGAGCCATAAGGGTCTTCCAATTTGTTAGCCTGTTTTTTTGGGGTTTTTTTTTTGCGTTTTAAGGCAAACCTCAATACAAAGCTCACGAACCGTGAAATTGTGCTCTGGACCCAGGCAACTTTAAATACAACTTGTGGCAGTCTGCCTTCACCAGGAACTTAAAACAAACCCTACAATTTTTAAAAGCTGGTAGCTCTTGTCTTTTTTGGGTCCGTCAGTTGTGACAAACACTAACGGCCCTAGAAGAGTGTAGCAGTTCCCAAAAGAACACACAAAAAACCAAAAGTGTAATGAGATTTAAAATAGTATACACGTGGTTCAGTTCCCTTTAAATTGAAACCGCAAATGAAAATCCCATAACGTAGTTTTGTGTCAGGTAAAACAGTCCACTATCTGCTCAGTTCCCAAAATGAGGAACCAAGGAAAATAAAGACTAAAAGCCGCAAAGCGGTCCAACTTTTCTATATTTTTTGTGAGGGGGGGGAAAAAAAAAAACAACTAGTAAATTAGAGTAGTAGTTCCATGAAAGTGTGTGCCAGGCCAAAAACTGCCTTCTGTTCCTGGGAACCAGAGGGAGAGAATATTAAAACAAAAAAAAAAAAAAAGGTCCCTCACCTATAAAGAACAGTTACACATGAATGTACCCTAACAAATCTTCGAGCGGATCTCAGCCATCAGGTCACACCAAAGGAACTTCACCGGTGAAGTAGGATTCACACAGAGTACAACTGGGTCCTCCCACGCCGTTGACGCACATAAATGTCATCAACCCTATAAAGGCGTGAGGTTATGCTCCTCCTCAGTTCTTTCCGAGACTAAGGAAGCAAAGATCGTGCTATAGGGGACTGAGGGGAGGGAGAGAGAGAGAGAGAGAGAGGTGCCCAGGCACATATGAAAGGCTTGATACACAAGACGGTTCCAAGACAAGAGGCCCAAGAAGGGAAGGAAAGAAGACCTGATGACCGAGATCCCTTCGAAGATCTACAGTTATGTTAAGTTCTTACATAACTGTTCTTTCTTCTTCAGGGGTACCTCAGCCATCACATCACACCACAGGAACGAGTCCCAAGCAGTTACAGGTGCAAATACTCTGTGAGGAGGACTCAACATAACCTTAAGACAGGAGGCCCTGCAGCACAGCCCTATCAAAACCTGCATGGGCTCTAGAGGCAATGTCCAACTGTAGTGCTTGGTGAAAGTAAGGACAGTATACTCCAGGTGGTAGCCGCACTATCAGAGGCTGAGACCCCTCTGATATCAGGCCAGAGAGGTAGTCATGTGGAATGAGCTGTGACAGTCCCAAGCAATTCTTTGCCATACTTATTGTAGCAGAACACAATGCTATTTGTCAACCATCTGGATCAACATTGCTTAGAAACTAAAATGCCCTCTCTACCCGGGGCGAAGGAACCATCCAGCTGCTTCAACTTTCTAGACTCTTTGGTCCGAAGCAGGTAGTGCTTCAGAGTTCTGTGCACATCTAACATATGGACCTACTCCCCAACCTCACCCCCTTCCCACCACCCTACCAACTCCCCCCCCCACTTGTCCTTTTGACAGTACCCCCTCACTACCTCCCCTCCAGATTCCCTCTGTCCAGCCCATTCATACTACCTCCTGCCCGGTCCCTTGTTCACTTTCTCTGCCCCCACGCCCACTCCTCCTCTCCATCTGCCCTCTGTCCAGTACACCCACACTACCTGTAGCCCATTTTCCTGACCTCTTCCCCCCCACCTACCTGCAATTGCCAAAACCCAACTTTCTCTCTGCACTTAACTTCTCTCAGATGGCTGCACATTGCATACCTCGAATGGGAAATTGACAATGCTACCAGCTGTTTCACTCATGTCTTCACTTGTGTAAACTGTAAATGTATTTACTACCCCTTCCTATGTCAATTCTATGTTAGTAGTACAACCCCAGTGTCAACTGGCCTGCTGTAAATGTGCTGTTGCAATAAAATGCATCTCTAAGTGCTGACGAGGATCTTTTGTAAATGAGCGCTTAGCTCAAAGGTTTATAATTCCGATTTCGCAATAAATAAAATAAATGGAGCAGTGCTTCCCCTGGATTGGCACGATTGGGAAAATAAACAGAAAGGTGGATACACTGGTTGAGTGTAAACTCTGAGACCACCTTAGGGAGAAATTTAGGATTTGTGTCCTTGTGAAAAATCAAATAAGACTCCTCGCACCAGAGGGCCTTAAGCTCTGAAATTCTTCAAGCAGAATTAATGGCAAATAAATACAGGTTACTCACCTGTAACAGGAGTTTTAGGAATGGTATATGTTGTTCATCCACACTGTCTGGCAGGTTCCTTGCCGCTTTAAATCTTGCCAGAAGGTCTTCAAGCTGGCTCCTCCCACCCATCCGGGTGATAAAACTCTCAGCTCCGCCCCATGATGCCAGATCTAGCTCGCTGGAAGCCAGGTTGTGTGTCAAAGCCAGGGAGGTCGGGTGGGTCGTGTGCATGAACAACATATACCATTCCTAGAACTCCTGTTACAGGTGAGTAAATACAGGTTACTCATCTGTAACAGGAGTTCTAGAAATGGTATACGTTGTTCATCCACACTTATTGGCAGGTTTCTTGCCACTTTAAATCTTGCCGGAAGGTCTTCAAGCTGGCTCTTCCCACCACCCAGGTGGTAAAACTCTCGGCTCCACCCCATGACGCAGATCTAGCCCGCTGGAAGCCAGGTTGTGCATCAAAGCCGGAGAATGTAGGGATGAACAACATATACCATTCCTAGAACTCCTGTTACAGGTGAGTAACCTGTATTTCTAGGGAGATGGATATGTTGTTCATCCACACTTATTGGCAGACTCCTAGCAGTTCTCTGGGAGGAGGGAGGCAAGGCGCACACCCCAACTTAGGCAGAAAGACTGGAGAACCGAGGCCCCGACCAGCACCCCAGCGCGACCCAAGGTCAATGTGGAAGGGGAACGGTAAAGCCTGCTTCCGGGCAGAAGCCCAGCGGATATCCTGGACTGGAGTGTCCTCGGAAGCAGCCACCGATGCAGCGGAAGGACGGGTAAAATGAGCGCTTATCCCTCTGGGAGGCTCCATGTCCGCCCGCCTGTAGTGGAGACCTATGCAGGAGTGACCCGTCCACTGGGCTGCAAATCTGCCAGATGCGGCTTCAGCGAAGATGATGAACAGCTGGTGAACCTCTCCCGAACTTTAGCTTTACGCACCCAAGAGGTGAGCGTTAAACCGGTTCCTATGGAACCTGAATACGGCCTCCGAGGTGTGAATGGGGATAAACCCCGGCAGAGGCAATACCCCCGAAGGGAAGACTCCGCCACCGCCTTCGGAAGGACTTCGGGAAGGGCGCAGCACAACCTAGTCCCTGTGGAAGACCGGATAGGGAGGTTAAAGGAGCGCCTGGAACTCTCCCTGCCTTCTGGATGGCGGAGTGGTCCCAAGAAGGTGTTCTTCCACAACAGGTGGGGGAATTCGCACCTGTGCAAAAGGTTCGGATGGCTTGCTCATGAGCCAAACCCATACCAGCAAGGATCCCACAGAAACGGGAATACTCTCCCCAAAAGGGGAGGCGTGATCGAGGCCTAGAAGTGCCAGACCACCTTCTCCGCACCACCAGCTGCCTCCCGGCCCGAGCCCGGAAGACAGGGGTGACCCTCAGAAGCACCTACAGGGTCGTCGGCCGAAGCCCTGGTTTAAGGATGGACCGCAGATGGTCCGGAATGCTCGACCAGGGACGGAGAGGGCACGGCCCTATCCCATCAACAAAAAAGGGAGAACTTCTCCCAGAGAATGAGCATCTTGGCCGATTTCTTGGCAGGATGCCTCGAAGGTCGAGGACCATGCCAAAAGACCCTAGGCCTGACCCCTAGCTGCACAGGGGTCGGCCTACAGGTGCAGGGATTGAAGGTCCAGATGGATAACCTTCCCCTGAAAAGGAAAGAGAGGACCGGGCGGACTAGAGGCCGCCTCGGGATCCTGGGGCTGAGACTGAGGAGAGCTGGATACCAGAACTGGCAATCCAGTCTGGGGCTACCAGCATCACCTGCGCCAAGTCCCTCCTCGCCTTGCCCGTAGGTCAAGGGAAATGGGGGAGAGGCACGGAGGGGCCCGGGGTCCGAGGCCCCTATGGCATCCCCTGCAGCAGACCTTGCTGAGGGCGGCAAAAACAGTCTCTGCCTCGTATTCTCCCCGGAGGGAAGAGGGAGAAGATCCTGTGCTACCTCCAGCAGGGGAGACCACTCATGAGGCGCAGCCTATGCCCGGCTCAGGGCAGCAGCCAGGAATCGCCCTGCCATCAAATGGCTGGGAACCCTCGGGATCATGCTAACAACCCAATGCGTGAGAACCTCCTTGCACCGAGACAAGGGACTGATCAACCTGGCAGAGTAGGTAGCACATGGTCTTGGTGTTGTCCTACTGGACTTAGACCTGTAGACCTCTTACAAGCGGAGTGAGCGGTGCAGGCTAAGCGGACCGCCTGTCTCCAGCGAGCAGGAAGGACATAGGGACTCAGGGAGGGACCAGGTAGCGCCTCTGTATTTCCCAAGATGGGCACCCACCCATCCGAGAAGCAGTCGGGTCGGAGAAGACCGCTGACTCAGGCGAACGAGCAGGATGTTCTCCTGCCGGGTTGGAACAGTCCAAGGAGCCGCTCTCAACTCCTGGACTGTAAGTCACGAACTGGTCCAAGGGACGCAGCGCTGTGACCTCTGGCTGGCCCTCCCACTAAGGGAAGGCCGCCTGAGGCCCAGGAGGAGCAGGAGGTCCTGGCAGGACGTAACTTCCGCCAACCCGACCGGCAAAGGAGGAAGAACCTCAGCCCTGCTCGCCAGAGCCGAAATGACTCAAAAGTCGAAGGCTCATTCCAAGAAACTTCACTGCTAAGGTACGAGTTCTCACTTGGCTCCTGAAAACGGGAGACCAGTCCGCCTTCCGGGTGGGTGACGTCGGACCTTCAGTGCCGCAGAGACTGCTGAGCAAAGAAGTGCTAGGAACTCGTAAGGAGCTTCCCCGCAAGAAGGAGTGGAGCCTCCCAAGAAACAGACGGAAAGAGGGGTAGGTACATCCTGGAGACCCAGGAAACAGCTACATGCCACGTCCTGAGGATGGGATATCTGAAGTAGAGAGACCATCCAGGCGTGCGGGACAATGGGTGCAAGCCCCCGTCCGTTTGAGACCAGGAATACCTGGACACGAACCCAGGGTTGAATGGGGATCCACAGCCTTCCTGATCACCTCTAACTAGAGAGCCAGGCATGTCGGAACGATCGACACGGGGCAGTGAACTCAAGATCCCCATGGGGCAACGGCTCAAAAAGGGGAACCGCTCGCAATCTGCGACAGGATCCACCCTTAAATACCTCCAGAATGAGGTGCGGAGCCGTCCCCCCATGGGGAAACCCAGGTTGGGACGACGGGGCCAGGGCAATGCCCCTTGGTCTGTCACTGAGCAGGCTTAGAGAGGGAAGGAGCCGAGGAGCCCCTCGGTTTCCTGCTCCCTGCCTCCTTTTGGAGGAAGACGGTGGACTGGCAACAGGCCGCCCAGCGCATGCCTGCTGTCCCTTATGCTGGGCCGGTGGGGCCCCAGGGCTCAGGGGGCAAAGGGGCTTACGCAAAGACTGACGGCTGCCCTTGACCCTCCGGGCGAGAGTGGCATCGGACTTCTCGGGCCCATGGATGTTACCCTCCACTCCAGGGCCGAAAAGGTCAGTCCCCAAGAAGGGGATGTCCGCCAACTCGTGCTGGGTTTCCAAACAGAAGGAGGATAACCTCAGCCACGCCCTGCGGCGCATGGCCACTGCGGCCGCCACCGATCTGGCACAGGAGTCGCCTAGATCCAGAGCCGGTTCGCCACCGCCTTACCCTGGTCCCACACCTGCCGAACCAAGGTCCGCAGGTCATCTGGGAGATGAGGGAGAACCTCGTCCAGGGAGCCCAAAAGGGTGTGGGAGAAATGTGCTATCAGTGTAACCGAGTTGGCCAGACGGAGGCCTAGGGAGGACGCAGCATAAACCTTACGCCCGACATAGTCCATCCTTCTGGACTCCTTGTCGGGGGGGGGGTCTGTCCACATCCCCAGCGTTTCCAAGACATTGGAAAACGTTGTCGGTGACTACCCCTTCAGCCGAGGGGTGCTCCGAGAAACTGGGCAGAGAACCGACACGGACAGGGTACCTCCGAGCAACCCTGGCCGAAGGCGCAGGGCAGGAAGTAGGCCGACGCCATAGCTCCAAGGCTGGGCCAACGATAGCCTCAGCCACTGGGAAGGCCTCCGAGGAAGAACCCCCTCGATCCAGAATCTCCGTAAGGGGGTAAGGTGCCCGACTGGAGACGGGCTTGAGCTGCATCCCAGTGAATTCTGAAATGAGCTGAAGTAGACCCTTTCCGAAGACAATGGGCTGTCGTCTACTGGATGTTCCTGGGAAGACCCCGGGTCCTCCCTGTTAGGAAACATGGCAGAGCCTGCTTCAGGCTCCGAAGGATCTGCAAAAAGCACCGCGAATCGAGGCACTCTTCGTCCGCGGGGGGCGCAGGAGTGAGGGGACAGTGACCTGAAGAACAGGTCATGGCCTGGCCTGAACCGCCCGAGGCGAGAGGGCAGCGAGGGTCAGGCGAGCAACGGCCCTGGAGAAGGCTCCTCGACCGATTGACGGCTGCCGACCGGCGGCGGCTGCTTGCTATCCGGAAGAATGAATCGGGGTCGACTGAAACCCAGACAACAACTGCTGTCGCCACATAAGTTCCTCGTAACACCGACGTCAACGGCATCGAAACCGCTCCTCATCCAAGGAGGGGGACGAGGAAGAAAGGCAAAGCCACTTAACTCGGTGCCTCGACCGAGAACGCCGAGATCGGCGTGAGCGGCTAGACCAAGAGGTTGACCGAGGGCGGGCCTGGGAAGGAGCGGGGCGGCGCCCGCCCTCCCTCGACTCGAAGAAAGGACCGAGGGCTGTCGACCGAAGGGAGGACAACCTCAGCGAGGCGGAGGAAAGCGGCACCAGCAGACCCCCAGAAGGCGGGTCGGAGACTGAACAACGTCGACGGGGAACCTGGCGGCTGACCTGGCGGGGATACCGTGAGGCCAGTGGCGGCAGATCCTTGACCGAAGTCGGCGTTGGCCGATGAGGGAGGAAGATCCCGCTCGCCCGAAGAGACCCGCCTCGCGGCCCTTTAGCCGAGCGGCGACAGGGCTCAGGTTTCCCTCTCCTTGGAGGAGAGAATGGCCAAGCTCCCTGAGCGAAGCTGCATGAGATGAATCCAAGGAAGCGGGATAAGCTCCGTGTCGGGGGGAAGCCTTCCCGACAGGATCAAACTGCCGCGAAACAGTCGAAGCGGACACCCGCCGGTACAATGGAATCTCAGGAGCGGAAAAAACTACCGGATGTCTGAGCCCCGAATGGGCCGCGCGGTCCTCCAGTTAGCTAACCGAAAGGGCAGAACAAAAATTGCAAGCCTGAGGATCGTGATCCAAGTCAGGCAAAAAGCATGCGATGGATGTGAGTCCCTCCTGGAGGAATTAACCGTCGCCTCTCGCGGAGCCAGAAAAGCCATCGCCGTGCGAAGAAGAAAGATTGAAGATTCAAGGACACTTCAATAAATTCTCGACCGAAATTTTCAAGAACCAGTTGAAAGCATGAGCGCTAAGGAGGGAACCTGAGCTTCCAAGCGGTAAGGAAGATCTGGCGTCATGGGGAGGAGCCGCGAGTTTTACCACCCGGGAGGGTGGGAGGAGTCAGCTTGAAGACCTTCCGGCAAGATTTAAAGTGACAAGGAACGTGCCAATAAGTGTGGATAAACAACATATCCATGTCCCTAGAACATATATTTCTAGGGACATGGATATGTTGTTCATCCACACTGTCTGGAAGACTCCTAGCAGTTCTCTGGGAGGAGGGAGGCAAGACGCACACCCCCTACTTGGGAAATAAAGACTGGAGAACCGAGGCCCCAAAACCAGCATCCCGGCGTGACTCAAGGTCGATGTGGTAGTGGGTGATGAAGGTGTGTGCTGACTTCCAGGTAGCAGCCCTGCAGATTTCCTGGATAGGGACGTCCCTGGAAGCAGCCACCGATGCAGCGGTATGGTGGGTAGAATGAGCTCTTATCCCTCTGGGAAGCTCCATGCCCGTCAACCTATAGCAGAGATCTAGGCAGGAGGTGACCCACCTGCCTATCATCCGCTTGGCTGCAGGTCTGCCAGGTGCGGCTTCAGCGTAGGTGACAAACAGCTGGCGAACCTCTCCCCGAACTTCGGCCGTCCGCTCCTTACAAGCAGCGAGTGTTCTTGTAGGGTCCAAAGTATGGAGCCTATATTTGGCCACCGAGGTGTGATTGGGGTAGAACACCGGCAGAGTCAACACCTGGTTAAGGTGAAACTCCGACATCACCTTCGGAAGGAATTTCAGGTGGGGACGCAGGACAACCTTGTCCCTGTGGAAGACCAGATAAGGAGACTCTATGGAAAACGCCTGGAGCTCTCCCATCCTTCTGGCTGACGTGATAGCCACCAAGAAGGCGGTCTTGCACGACAGGTAAGAGATGTCACACCTGTGCTTCGGTTCGAATGGCTTGCCCATGAGCTTTGCCAATACCAGCAGTAGATCCCATGGAGGTGGAGGTTCTCGCACTGGAGGGGATAGATGATCAAGGCCTTTGAAAAAGCACCCGACCACCTTCTCCTGCGCCACCGACTGCTTCCCGGCCCGCACCCGGGAAGCAGAGATGGCTGCCAGGTGCACCCAAGGGTCATCGACCGAAGCCCTTGCTGAGAAAGGGACCACAGGTACTACAGAATGCTTGCCAAGGAACAGGAGGAAGGGTCCAAGTCGTGCCCTGACACCAAAGAGAGAATCTCTTCCATTTGAATGCGTAGCATTTGCTGCTCGACTCCTTGACGTTGAGGACCTCGTCGGAAAGACCCAAGGCCTGGAACTCTAGCCGCTCAGGAACCAGGCCGTCAGGTGCAGGGATTAAAGGTCCGGATGGAATACCTTCCCCTGACTGACTGAGATCAGGTCCAGGCAGGCTTGAAGCCGCCTCGGGAGCCTGGCGCCGACACTGAGGAGATATGGATACCAGAACTGGCGGGGCCAGTCTGCGGCTACTAGAATCACCTGTGCCTTGTCCCTCCTCACCTTGAGAAGCACCTTGTGGATCAAGGGAAATGGGGGAAAGGCACAGAAGAGGCCCGGGGTCCACGGCCTTGAGAAGGTATCCTCTTGCAGCGAGCCCTGCTGAGGGGGGCGGGCATGAAACAGTCTCAGCTTCGCATTCTCCCTGGAGGCAAACAGGTCCGCCAGAGGCGTGCCCCAGTGGGAGAAGAGATCTTGTACTATTTCCAGCAGGAGAGACCACTCATGAGACGCAGCCCCTATCTGGCTTAGGGCATCGGCCAGGGTGCTGGAGGCTCCTGCCACATGAACGGTGAGAAGATCAGCCTCCAGGCTGTGCACAAGTGACCAAATGCGGAGAGCTTCCCTGCACAGAGGCATGGAGCGCGTCCCGCCCTGGCGGTTTAGGTAGTACATGGTCATGGTATTGTCCGTCTGGACCGGAACCACTTGACCCTGTAGAAACGGAGCAAAGGCGGTGAGGGCTAGACGAACTGCTCAAAGTTCCAGCAGGTTGATATGGCATCGGGACTCCCGAGGGGACCAGAGGCCATGCGCTCTGTGCTCCCCCAGATGGGCACCCCAACCCATCAGAGAGGCATCGGTCGATAGCAAGACCGTCGGCTCGGGGCGGAGAAACGGGATGCCCTCCTGCAGATGTGCTGGAGCGGTCCACCACTGGAGAGCGTTCCACATCCCCTGGGTCACTGTCACTAGCTGATCCAGCGGATCGAGTGCTGTGATCATTGGCTGGCCAGCCCCATTGAAGGGCGCATGTACCAGCAGGCCCAACGGACCACGCTGGTGCAGCCCGCCATGAGGCCCAGGAGGCGCAGGAAGTCCATGGCAGGGCGCGACTGCCCAACCTGAAATGACTGGGCAAAGGAGTAAAGAACCTCGGCCTTGTCCGCTGGGAGCCGTGCTCTGGCTCGTAGAGAGTCTAGCTCTGCCCTGATGAATTGTATCACCTGCTTTGGCACGAATTCCGACTTGGCCTCATTGATGAGGAGGCCACCCTGAAGGGCCAGATCTCTGGACCGCTCCACCTCCGCTCTGGAGGGGGCTACAATCAGCCAGTCGTCCAGGTAGGGGTACACCCGGACCCTTCAGCGCCACAGGAATGCTGTCACCACTGCCATGCATTTGGTGAAGACCCTGGGAGCTGGGGAAAGGCCGAAGGGCATGGCCCGGAACTCGTAAAGGGATCCCTCCGCTTTGAAGCGGAGGAATCTCTAGTGGGACAGACGGATTGGGATGTGAAAGAACGCATCCTGAAGGTCCAGAAAACAGAACCACACCTCGTTTCAAGGATAGGATTATCTGAGCCAGAGTGACCATCCTGAAGGTCCGAGACCTTAGGAACCTGTTCAGGTCGTGCAGGTCGAGAATGGGGCACCAGCTCTCAGCCCGTTTTGGGACCAGGAAGTACCTGGACACAAACTCCGGGTCTGGAGGAGGATCCGCCACCTTCCTGATCACCTCTTTTTTGAGGAGCAGGGCAACATCAGCTTGGCGAGCTGACAAAGAGGCTGTGGACCCCAGAGCCCCGAGGGGCAACGGCTCGGAAGGGCGGGGCCTGCTCAAACTCCAGGGGCAGGCCCTTTCCTACCACCTCCAAAACCCAACGGTCCGTGGTGATAACGGACCAAGCGGAAAGGAAGTGGCGGAGCCATCCCCCCCCCCCACAGGGGGAATCCAGGGGGAGCGACAAGGCTGGGGGCGACATCCCTCAACCCGTCACTGGGCAGGCTTAGAGGAGGTACCGGCCGAGGGACCTCTTGGGCCTTTACCTCCCTGCTTCCTGTTGGAGGAAGCCGCGGGCTTGGGTTTGGGATGCCAAGCGCAAGCCTGCTGGCCCTGGTGCTGTTGGGCCGGATGTGCCGCAGGAGCAGAAGGACAAAAGTACTTGTGCTGCTGCTGTCGGCGGCCTTTATCCTTCTGGGCGGAGGTGAGAGTCCAGAGTGGCATTGGATTTTTCGATCCGCTGGAGGTGACCTTCCACTCCAGGGCCGAAGAGGTCGGTCGCCAAGAAGGGGACATCCGCCAGTTTGTGCTGGGTATCCGCCATGAAGGTGGATATCCTCAGCCATGCTCTGCGACGCATGGCCACCGAGGCTGCAACCGATCTGGCACAGGAGTCTCCGATGTCCAGAGCCATTTGGAGCTGCTGCTTAGCCACTGCCCTACCCTAGTCCCGTACCTGCCGGACCGTGGTCTGCAGGTCGGCCGGGAGATAAGGGATCACCTCATCCAGGGAGCCCATGAGGGCATGGGAGAAGTGTGCCATCAGCACGGCCGAGCTGGCCTGGCGGAGGCCAAGGGAGGATGCAGCGTACACCTTGCGCCCGGCATAGTCCAGCTTTTTGGACTCCTTGTCGGGGGGCTTGTCCACATCCCTAGCATTCCCGGAACACCAGAAAACGCTGTTGGTAACCAACTCCTCGGCAGAGGGGTGTTCCGAAAAACCGGGCAAAGAGCCGGTAGAGACCGCAGACTTCCTGGCCGGAGGCGCAGGACAGGAAGCAGGCCACTGCCAGAGCTCCAAGGCTGGACCAACAATGGCTTCAGCCACCGGAAAGGCCTCTGCGGGTGAATCCCCTCGGTCCAGTATCTCAGTCAGGGGATACTTGGCCCGCTTGGATACGGGGTCGAGATGCATCACGGTGGACTCTGAGATGAGCCGAAGCAAACCCATGAAGGACGATGGGGCTTTCATCCATTGACTGGCCCCTGGAGGACTCCAGGTCAATGGGCCTGGAGAACAGGGAGGAGTCGGACTCTGAGGAGTCCGCGAAGAGCTGCCTGGGGCCTGAGCCACCCTCCACCTGTAGAGGACGGTCGGGAGTGAGGGTGACGACAACCTGTGGGGCAGGCCCTGACCCGACCGGGATTCCTTGGTCGGCACCCCCGATTTCGGTTGTGGAGGCGGAGGTTCCACTACAATCGGTGAGGCACCTGGTTTCGGCCCAGGCTTGGGCACCTCGGCTACAGCGAGGGGTTGTTTCTGCCGCTCAGGTGACAGCCATTTGATGGCCGGGGACGGCGTCGGCTTGTTCCCCGACAGAAGTAACTGCTGCCACATCAGGTCCTCATAGCATCGACGCAATTTGCGCCGAAGGCTCTCCTCCAAGGAAAAGGAAGACAAGGACTAACAGCGATGGCACTTACCTCGGTGCCGAGACAGAAAACGCCAATGTCAGCGGGATTGGCTGGACTGAGACTATGTCCGAGACCAAGACAGAGATCCTCGGTGTTTCCGAGGACGGGTCTGGGAAGGGGCCGGGGACATCTCCTCTTCCCTCGGCTCGGAAGCCTTAACCGGGGACTGTGGCACCAGAGGCGCAGGCAAGTCCTCGGTCTCCACCGAAGGAACCGGTGAAGAAGGGTTGTCTGCTTCACCAGTCGACAGCCCATTCGACGGGTCGAGAAAAATCTCGACCGCATCGACGGGTGTCTCGGCCGGCTGGCCTGACTGGGACGCCGTGAAGCCAGCGGCCTTAGCCGTAACCTCGACCAAAGTCGAATGTCGACTGTCCGGGGAAGAGGACCTCTCCCGCTCCCACGAACACAGACAATGGGACTTAAACCCTTTGAGTCCTTCTTTTTGGACCAAGAGGAATGTCCTGATGGCCCCTCTCCCTTCGTGGAAAGGGACTGGCAAAGCTCCTTGAAAGAAGCTGAATATGAGGTACCCAGTGAAAGTGGGATAAATGCCACGACCGAGGAAAAGGATGATGCGGCCTGAGCCACCTCCTCCTCGAGGGCGATCATCTGCTTGAGTTGCTCAGCCGAGCCAGCTGCCGCGGTAACCAGCCAACAGGCCTCCTTCAACTTAACCAGCAGGTAGCGCTTCTCGGGGCACCCAAGCTGTAACCGGGCAGTGCGGCCTTCCAGGACGTTGGCCGAAAATGAACAGCATAACTCGTAGGCCCATGGTCATCATGTTCTAGGTCGAGGCAGTAGACGACATGTAGTGCGGGTCCATCCTGGACATCTTCTGCCCACAAGGGCACCGCCGAAATCCGGGAGTCGATTTGTCCATCGCAGCCGCGAGGGAGAAAGTTTATTTATTTTATTTATTTAGCTTTTGTTGACCGGGTAAGTGCACTAGACAAATTCTGCCTATTTTCAGGCACGACCCGGGGGAGGGGGATACAGATGAATGCCAACTGACCTTGAATCAGATTAAGCTGTTGGTGGTATTTTTAGTAAATGAGGAAATTTGGTCAGGACACGGGAAATTCCCCTACTCTTTTCGATAAGTGCCATGGGATCTTTAACATCCACCTGAACTATCACCAATCCAGGCAGATGGGACCTCGGTTTAACGTCTCATCCGAAGACAGCACCTCAGAAGTGCAGCACCCCTCTCATGCTGCACTACAGTGTCAGTACTGGGATATTAACCCAAGTGCCAGATGTGGGAACTGAACCCACAGCCCTCTGATCTCCCGGCCTCAGAGGTGAGTGTGCTACCTACTGAGCCACTGACACCGACATGTTGACCGAAGTCTTGAAAATGTTAAAATAAGTTTAGGGCGAACCTAAGAATTAGGATCCAGTCTACACGCTGAGTGTTAAGGAGGGAACCTGAGCTTCCAAGCGGTAAGGAAGATCTGGCATCATGGGGCGGATCCGAGAGTTTTACCACCCAGGTGGGTGGGAGGAGCCAGCTTGAAGACCTTCCAGCAAGATTTAAAGTGGCAAGGAACCTGCCAGACAGTGTGGATGAACAACATATCCATGTCCCTAGAAAAATAACGCTTTCCAAGAGAAAGCATAACTCAATGGTTGCGACTGGCTCAAAAGGAGACAGGGACAACTTTTCCAAAACATTCAAATCCCAAGCCGGGACAGGAGTATAGATTGGGGGGTTTCAGGTGCAGGGTGCCCCTTAAGAAAGTGCAGGACTCATCCGAGTGAACAATAGTTCAGTCACTCACTCACGGGTTCATGAAAAGCAGAAATAGCCAAATGGTGCACTTTTTTTGGTTTGTTTTTTGTGCACTTTATTCGCCCTTACCACACTGGACTCTACAGCCAAGAACATGGGGCTGTTCTGGTTGATCCCGTCCACCTGAAGCTCCGATGCTCTCTCTGGTCCCTGACCTTCCCACACCTCGACAGGAGTCCCCCAGGGGCAGGGACTGCCAACTCCTTACCAGCGCTCTATCTAAATGTCTGGTAGAGAAAGAGGAGGGGAGCCCCGGAGAGCACTTCGGCCCGGCAATGGACGTGGTGCCAGCGGCCTAGACCCACCTTCGCCTACCAAAAGGAAAGGGGTTTTCTTGGTTACGTTTCCCCAGGAACTTGGACATGTAATGACATCTGGACGGAGGAGCCACAGACGTCTGCCTCGTTCTTCCCCTTTCTGTCACTCCAGTGCAGGCTGTACCTCCGGTCACCAGAGGGTGTCTGTGCTGCTCCAGAGTTCCCTGGATCCCTCCCCAGAGAGATGAGAGCTGCCCAATGGACACATGATCCTCTCCCTCCTCTGCCCACCCCCAGCGCCGAAGCTCGTTCCAGAACTCTGGCCATTTGCATGGCACCAGGTGTGGTGTCCAGCGCCACCAGGCCGGCATAGAAAGATGCACCTTGACGGAAGACTATTGGAGCCCTATGTTAGAGAGAGAGAGAGAGAGAGAGAGAGAGAGAGAGAACAGGTAGTTCGGAATCCTACTCACCGGACAGGTGAAAGGGTCAAAATTATGCTTAGCAGCCCAGATGGCAAACTGCTTTGACTATATGGCATATGGAGATTGAGTGGAAAGCTTCAGGGCAGTCACCAGGACATCCGCCACTTTGTTACCCCAAATCTGGCGATGGCTATGTTCTCAAGTGCCAAGCTTGCAGGTGACGGGACCTGAGGTTGGAATGGACCAAGGTCCCCTGATCCTGGGTCAGCAGACTCCTGCAGAGGGGGAGAGGGACCTGAGGTTCCTCCGCCAACTGCTGCTACAAAGGGAACCATATCTGCAGAGGCCAGAATGGAGCTACAGGAATCATGCTGGCCCCTTCCATCTGCAGTTTGATTAGCCACCTCCAGATCGGAGGGAATACGTAGAGGAACCTCCCGCTCCAAGAGAGGGACAATGCATCTCACCAGAAAACTTCAGACCCTGGAACTAGTAATCAAAAATTGGTCAGTTTTGGGCCAGCCCACTGGCACAGCGGATTGAGGCATTGGATATCACACCTCGCACCACACCGACGACCAGAGTTCGGGAGCATTCGGGTTGCTTGGGGGTCAGCAGGGTGAGGAAGGATTGAGCGCCCGTAGACAGCTCTCCTTCCTCGAGGATGAGATCACGTGACGCATTATAGACTGACACCACAGGAGCACCATCAATAAACGGGAATGGGCCCATATTCAGGGCATTAGGCTGCCTCCATGAAGGCGGAGATAGCTGGTTCATCCGCCCACTGCACGGTCATGGGCCCGGGGACAAAGCAGCACAAAATCAGGAGCCAACAGGGTCCATGATTACCAGAGTATCGGGTCAGAGAACGAAGTACCTCCAAGGAGGAGGACCAGCCTCTTCAGCCCCCCCCCCAAAAAAATAAAAGGGCAGTTTTGTGTTGAGTGGGAACACAAAAAGGTCCAAATCCTGATGACCCCATCTGTTGGAACAGTTATTCTGTGACAGATGAGAGAAGCTCCCATTCATGCATGCTGGACTGCGTACGGCTCAGGCTGTCCGCCAGAGTGTTTAACACACCTGGTACGTGGACCGAGAGTGTCAGACCATGATCCAATTCCACGTGCCACACTCTAACGGCCTCCCTGCACCAGGGGTACGAATTAGTCCTCCCACGCTTCTTGATGTACTAGACTGCACTGAGATTGCCTAACTGCGCCAGAAGCTGACCTGGAGCAAGGTGTTCCTTGAATGCCTGCATGGCATAGAGCACTGCTCTCATCTCCAGCACACTGATATGCAGGGAGGTCTCCACATGGGACCAAGATCTCTAGATCTGGAAGGGATCCAGGTGTGCTCCCCAACCCAGACCGGAGGCATCCGTGGCGAGCATCTGTTGTGGGGAGGAGATCTGGAATGGGATACCTTTAAGAAGATTCGGGGGTACATCCACCACTGCAGTACCCTGCGAACTGAGGAAGAGACCAAGTCTAGGGGACCTAGCTCATCCATGCATTGGTCCCACTGTACCTGGAGGGTAAGCATATGAAGCCTGGCCAGTGCAAGGGTGGGAATGGCAGCTGCCATCAGACCCAGCAATCTCAGATACACTCTAGCAGAGATAAAGCAGCTTTGAGCGCCTTCCTGAAATTCGGCTACAAGACACTCTGCCCTGTTTTGGGGCAGGAAGACCTTTCCCTGTGTCGAATCCAGAACCACTCCTTTATGCTGCTGCCTTTGGGATAGCGCAAGAACAGACTTGGGCAGACTGACAGCGATGCCCAGGCAGTGAAGTATCTGGAGAGTTCTCTCCAGAGTCGGCAGAAGCTGTTCCCTGGATGGAGCCTTGGGAGCCAGTAGTCCAGACAGGGGAAGACATGCAGTCCCTCTCTTCCGAGAGTTGCAGCTACTGCTGCTAAGCATTTAGTAAACACACACGGTGCAGAGGATAAGCCAAAGGGCAGCACTTTGAACTGAATGCACGCCCTGAAAGGCAAAAACAAAGAAACTTCCTGTGAGGAGGAAAGAGCGATGTGTGCTGGTAAGCATCCTGCATGTCCAGTGAGCAGAGCCAATCCCCTGTTTTGAGGAGACATATCAGGCCTGGCAAAGTTACCATCCGGAACTTTTTGTACTGGACCTACAGATTGGGGTCCTTTAGGTCTAGAATGGGTCTCATATCTGTGGTCTTTTTGGGGACCAGGAAAAACCTGGTAAAAAAAAAAAAAAAAAAAAAACTCTCTGGCGCCCGAGTACTGGCTCGATGGCTTGCTGGCTTGCTTGTGCAAAATGGACCGCACCTCCTCCCGAAGAACAGACAGGTGAGCCAGGGGAAGGTAACTGAAGGGTGGGGGAGGGGTTTCTGGAGGCTGCACGGTGAGCTCCAAGGTGTGCTCCTTTTCTATGATCTGCAAAATCCATGCATACGAAGTTTTGATTCTGTTGATTCAGATGAAGGGAGAACCAGCCTACGACCACAGCCTTCTGGTCCCGGAGCAGAAGGGGGGGGGTCGTCTAACAAGGAGTCAAGCAAAGGTGGATCCAGCCACAGGGACTAGTCCCTCACTTCTGGGGCGCCTGGCTGCAGCTCAGGCATTGGAGGAGCAGGCACGACAGCCTGGGCTCTGCGCTTCCCTTGGGGGTGAGAGGCTGCAGCAGGCCTATTAGTCGCTTTGCGAAAAGGAGAACACTCTATACCACGCGATTGAGTATGGTAAATAGAGTGGAGAGACTTAAGCACCCTACCAGAAGCTTGCAGATCATTGGTAATGTCCTGGATATCAGGGCCGAACGGCTCAGTGCCATTAAAGGCAGCATTAAGTACCTTCTGCTGAAAATCAGAATTAAAATCTGGAACCTTCAGCCAGGAATCCCTATACATGCATATCCACGCGGCAGCAGCCCTGGCAAAAGTGTCAGCCACGTCGTCCTCAGCTGACTGAAGGCACTGGAGTAGCTCCTATTTTTTGTGTGCCATCTGGGTGGGCCTGGGCAGCTGCCATGCTCCATCTCCAATTAGCATTCTGGCACTTTACCATGCGAGACAGGTAGCTTGCAATCCTCAAACCCAGTGTGAAGTAGGCATACACTCCCTTACCCCAGAGTTCAATTCTGCGAGACTCTTTATCCATGGGGAAGGAACCAAGGTGCTTCAGCAACTTAGACCTAAACTGGGCTGCTATAATGGCCACTGAATCCGTTTCAAGTTGGGTAGCATAGCAGGGGAATCCCTAAGGGGCATGGTAAAGTTTGTCCGCTCTGCGGGGCATAGCAAGCACCATGTCAGGTCTGTGCCAAGCTGCAGTGGCTGCATTCCTCAAGGAAGACAAAACTGTGGGGGCGACGATTTTTGGCGGAGATTCTAGGGTCACCAGAAAGTCAACCACCTCTTTCCTGGTGGCATACTCTTCCTCAGTGTGGAAGCTCATGGCTGAAGACAGCTGTTTCATCACATTAAAAAATATGGGGTCCTTAGGAGGAAACCAAGGAGTGTGCTTAATCGAAACCTCACTAACAGGGGAAGCTGTGGATCTGTCCTGAGACCAGGATCTCTTCCTCCAGAAGAATGAGCTCAGGATGGCATTCCCTTTAGACGATCTCTTCCAAATCTGGGACCGGCGGAAGCACAGACGACAGCTTGCTGGGAGTTCCCGCAGCTGACATGCACAAGTCGACGATGAAGCTACTACCAACGGCAGTGTCGAAGTTGGCCTATATGCACCCAGGTGTTGCACAATCACCGAAGTAAGTTGTGTCAGAATTTCCTTCAGGTCAACAACCCAACTGCTGTGTACTGTGAATCCAAAGACCCTGTAGCCCAGAAGAAACAGGAGAGCCATCGATAAGCTCATTGTCAACGAAGAAGGGGCCAAGCTCGGCTGGCCTCCCTGAGAATCAGGCAGGGGTGCTGTCAATATGGGCGTGGTTGGCACAGAGACTTGGACAGCAGTTTTGCACATCAGTACAGCCACAGCCAATAAGGATCCCCAGAAGAAGGAAAAGAAGCCATCGGGGAACGAGCTCATCACTGGGGAGGAGCAGTCATGATCAGCATTTTTTTTTTTTTTTTTAATGACTCCCCCGCCCCTCAAAGATTTGTCTCAGGCCTTGGATGGCCTGGCAGTTCGATGATCCTGTCGCAGACTGACAGGCTGGGACCCCGGAGGAACCCTGCCCCAAACTGGCTACCTGTTGAGCCATCAAGAAATTTTTAAGGGCCTTTTTAAATCACCTGAGGGTTGTTTGGCTAAACTTATGGCAAAGCTCACAGTCAGAAACTTTGTGGTCAAGCCCAAGGCAGCAGACACAGAGACAATGTTCATCTGTGGAGGCAATCTTCTTTCCACAGTGGCAGTGACAGAAGAAAGACATTGAAGGATTAACTCTCGACAAATAACAGACAAATCTGTTTAATAAAAAAGACTCTGAAAAACAGAAGAAAAAGCCGTAGGCAAAAAAAGGTACAAATAGAGTCGAAACTTCCGCGGAGACCCATGTGAGAGAGTCGACGGTGGGAAAGAATTGAGAAGGGAACGGGGCCGCTCACATAGAAACATAGAAGTTGACGGCAAACGAGGACCGCAAGGCCCATCAAGTCTGCCAATTTCTTTCTCTACCTTATAAATGTGCCATCGGCATTTGCTCCATCAATGGCCTATCTATTCATACTCATCTGTATTGCTCCCTTATGCCGATCCCATGCCTGTCTGAAGCCCTGCACTGTATTCATATCCACCACTTCCTGAGGTAGGCCGTTCCATGCATCCACCACCCTTTATGTGAAAAAGAACTTCCTCACATTACCCCTTAATCGGCCTCCCTCTAATCTCATGCAGTGTCCTTTTGTCCTGCCATTTTTCTTGTATTGAAACATGTTAGACTCTCACTTTGTTAATGCTCTTAAGGTGTTTGAATGTTTCGATCATATCACCTCTCCCTCCTTTGCTCTAGGGCAGGGGTTCTCAAATGGTGAGGCCAGCCTCCCTTGGGAGGCCCCAGCCTGTTCTAGGGGAGGCTCAAGCAAGTCTTGAAAAAGTACTGTATTTAAATGTTGAACTTTATAGAGTTTGAGTGAAGGGATAAGGCAAACTGAAAGAGGATAATAGTAGTTGAAGGTATGCATTTATTCACAAGTCGGTGACCAGGGAAGGTACTGTACACTGAGCCATGGCTTAGAAACATAGAAATATAGAATTTGATGGCAGATAAGGACCGCTTGGCCCACCCAGTCTGCCCATTTCCCTACCTAATGGATAAGCTGCAGATCCTAGTTAACCAGCAGCCTACTTCTTCCTACCCCCACCTCCTAGAATTGCCTTATGACTGTCCCGTGCATGCTTGAATTCCACCTCTGTTTTTGACTCCACAACTTCCTCCGGAAGGCCGTCCCATGCATCCACAACCCTCTCTGTGAAAAAATACTTCCTTAAATTACCTCTGAGCCGCCCCCCCCCCCATCTTCAAATTGTGCCCCCTTGTTCTTGCACACCTCTTTTTGAAAGATGCTACCCTCTTGGACTTTGTTGATTCCCTTGAGGTACTTGGAAAGTTTCTTATCATGTCTCTTCCCCTTCGAGGCTATACATATTAAGCTCCTTAAGTCTCTCTTCATATGTCTTCCGGTGCAGACCCTGCACCATTTTAGTGCCCTCCTCTGGACAGCTTCCATCCTGTCTATGTCTTTGCGGAGATTGGGTCTCCAGAACTGCATGCAGTACTCCAAATGGGGTCTCACCAGCTGTCTGTACAGAGGGATAATAACTTCCTGTTTTCTACTGGTGATGCCTCTCCCTATGCATCCCAGTATCCCCCCAGCCCTCCTTGCTGCCCTCTCACATTGCTTGCCACCTTTAGGTCATCTGATATGACTACCCCCAGGTCTCTTTCCATTTTTCTTGTTGTTAGTATCTCACCCCCCATTGTGTACTCTTCCCCTGGGTTCTTGTTTCCCAGGTGCATTACCTTGCACTTCTTAGCATTGAATCTAAGCTGCCATACATTTGACCATTCCTCTAACCTTACCAAGTCCCTTCTCATCCTTTCCACCCCACCTTGTGCATCAACTCTGTTGCAGATCTTGTGTCATCTGCAAAGAGACATACTTTTCTTCCAGTCCCTCTGCAATGTAAACATAAAGACATTGAAGGACCGTCTAATACTGAACCCTGCGGTACCCCACTAGTAACCCCCCTTTCTTCAGAGTGGACTCCATTTACTATTATTCTCTGTGTCCTATTTTCCAGCCAATTCTTTACCCAGGCTGTCATCTTGGGACCCACTCCCAGGCTGGCTAACTTGTATATTAATCTTTTGTGTGGGTCTATGTCAAATGCCTTGCTAAAGTCTAGGTAGGTCATGTCCACAGCCCCTCCCTGATCTACTGCTTTGGTCACCCAGTCAAAGAAATCTATCAGATTTGTCTGGCATGACCTTCCCGCTGTGAATCCATGCTGCCTTGGGTCCTGTGCCCTCTGGCCTCTAGATACTGACAGTTCTTTCCTTCAGAAGTGATTCCATCATTTTCCTACCACTGAGGTTAAACTAACAGGTCTGTAGTTTCCTGCTTCTGCCTTGCTCCCACTTTTGTGAAGGGGAATCACATCTGCCCTTCTCCAGTTCTCGGTACCACCCCATCCTCCCATGATTTGTTAAAGAGGGTAGTCAGTGGTGTTACTAGTTCTACCCTTAGTTCTTTTTAGAATTCTGGGATGAATCCCATCAGGCCCATTACTTTGTCCACCTTCAGTTTTAAGAGTTCTTTCAGAACCCTTTCTTCTGTAAATGGGCTGGTATCAACTCTGTATCCAGAGTGTTTCTACTGTTTGTTTTAGGTACCTCTCCTCTTGCTTATTTCAGGTGTACCCAGGGAAGGGTAGTGAGAGAATATAATTCAAAATGAAACTGCAAAACACTCAAGCAATACAAAATGAATAAAGGTGCAAACAAATTAAGAACAATAAACTAACAATGCGAGGAACAAGTGATCAATTAGACTGGCAGCAGAACTGTCCAAACATAAGAGTTAATCATACAGATACAAGGAATAAGAGCAGGAGGGAGCAGAATGATCTCTGAGAAGTTGCTTAAGAGCAGGGTGAGAGACAGAGGTCAGCAGGAAGGTTATTCCAGCTAGATGGGCAACAGAAAAAGCAGTCTGACCCATGAAGGTATGACAGTAAGGGGTAACAATGGTTCAAAAGTCAAAATTTTGTAGCAAGTAGGTTGTCCTGTGGGGGGAGGGGTACAATAAGCTTAATAACATGAGAGCAAGCTATGCAAAGAGGTTTCAATTTCTTTCCAACGTACTGTGAAAAGTAGGCTATTTTTCTATGGGGAGGCCCAAAAATATTTCAGTATTTTGGGGGAGGCTCAAGATCTTTTTCATGGCTTAGGGGAGGCTCACTATGACAAAGTTTGAGATCTGCTGCTCTAGGGTATACATACTGAGCTCTGTTAATCTGTCCTCATATGTTTTCTAATGCAGTCCCTGACCATTTTGGTTGCCCTTCTCTGGCTGGCCTCAATTTGGTTAATATCCTTGTGAAGGTGTGGCCTCCAGTACTGCACACACTACTCCAGATGAGGCCTAAACAGTGTCTTGTAAAGAGGGATTATTGCCTCCCTCTTCCGACTTGTGATACCCCTACTAATACACCCCATCATTCCCCTAGCCTTACCTACTGCTTTAGTGGTCTGCTTGGATGATTTCAGGTCATCGGTGATGATGGTGCCCAAGTCTCTCTCTTCACTTGTGACTGCCAGCAACTCCCCTCCCAGCCTATAGGTGGTTTCAGGGTTTCTCTTCCCTATGTGCATGATTTTGCACTTTACATTAAACCAGAGTTGCCACTCTTCTGAGCATTTTGCTAGTTTATCCAGATTTCTTCTCAATTTGCCCACCAGATCAGGATAATCTACTCTGTTGCAAAGTCCTGTGCAGTAGGAATATCCGGGACTTGGAAGGAAGAAGCCAGACAGGGCGAGGGGGGCAGCAAGGTCAGCTCCCAGGGTGGGTGGGGGCTGACCAAAAGAGCAGACAAAAGACTGTCAGGCCTATTCTGCTGGCATGTTAGTATGTTAGATCTTTGTGTCATCCGCAAACAGAAAAACCTTAGCCTCCAGTTCATCTGCAATGTCACTGATGAAGATACTGAATAGGACTGGCCCCAGGACTGATCCCTGAGGTACCCCGTTTGTGACTTGCATCTCTTCTGACTGTATACTGTTTACCACCACTCTGTTTTCTGCCCATCAGCCAGTTTGCCACCCAGTTGACCAACTTCTGACCCACCCTGAGCCTACCCAGCTTATTAATCAATCTTCTATGTTGAACAGTATCAAAAGCTTTGCTGAAGTCAAGGTAGGCGGCATCAACTGCTCTGCCTTGGTCCACCACTCTGGTTACCCAGCAAAGAAATCTATGAGATTAGTTTGACAGGACCTTCCTTTTGTAAACCCATGCCGTCTTGGATCCTGTGCTCCACTATCCTTTCCTCCTTAAGGAATGCCTCCATAATCTTGCCCAATACTGAGGTAAGACTGACTGGTCTGCAGTTCCCTGCCTCCTCCCTGCTACGACTCTGGTGGAGTGGGATCACATGAGCCCTTTCTCCAGTATTCTGGGACCTCTCCTGTGCTCAGAGACTCACTAAACAGTTTGACAATGGCTCTGCTAGTTCCACCCTTAGCTCCTTTAGTACCTTGGGATGTATGCCATCAGGTCTCATTGCCTTGTCCACCCTGAGCTTATTGAGCTCTTGTAAGAACCTTTCTTTTGTGAAGGTACTAGTGCACACCTCCCTCTACCGTGTCCATGGTGCTGAGCTGTGGGCCGTGCCCTACCTTCTCTTTAGTAAATACTAAGGAGAAGTATCTATTTAGGATAGTTGCTTTTACATGCCTCACTAACAGAAATCCTGGTCTCGGGACAGATCCACAGCTTCCTCTGTTAGTGAAGAAATTCTGACAACTTACTTAGGTGACTGTGCAACAGCTGGGTGCATATAGGCCCACTTCGACACTGCCACTGGCAGTAGCTTCACATGCCCCCTTATCTCCTTTGATCTTAGCAATACCCCCTCTGGACTTTCTCCTTTCACTAATGTATCTATAGAAAGTCCCGTCACCTTCTTTTACTGTTCGTGCTAGTGTTTCCTCGGTTTGGGCCTTTGCCTGCCTTACTGCATTCCCTGCTTCCCTCAGGGAAGTTTGGTATGCACCCCTGTCTTCATCCCGCTGTGTTCCCTTATATTTCCTGAAGTCAGCCTTTTGGCTACAACCTTTTCTGCTACTATTTTTGAGAATCAAAGTGGTTCTCTCCTTTTTTTGCACTTCCTTTTCTTTCTAACACAATGGGATGTTGCTTCAAATACTGCATCCTCAATGCTTGCCCACTTTGCCTGTACCCCCTCACCTGTATTTCTTTTTGCCAGGGCTAGCTTAACTCTGTTGGCCATCTTATCAAAGTCAGCTCCTCTGAAGTCCCATATTTATGCCTTAGAATGGGATGCTTTAGTTCTAGTGGCCAAACTGAACTATATCATGTGATGATCACTGGCCCCCAGGTGACCTACCTGGAGATCTGTAATCCTTTCCCTGTTAGTCAGCACTAAATCTAGGATAGCCCTGTCTCTTGGGGGTTGTTGTACCAGTTGTTTGAGGCCCTCCCCTGCAGGGAATCCACCATGTGTCTAGTTCTGGCAGATGTTCCTGCTGGTATTGACCAATCTGTATCTGGCATGTTGAAGTCTCCCATTATCAGAACCTCCCCTTTAGTTGTCATGTTTTGTATATCTTCTAACAGTAATGTGTTTATGTCCTCCCCCTGGTCTGGGGGCCTGTAGACAACTCCAGTTCGTACAGCTGTCCCATTTCCTGTTTCCAGGGTCACCCACAGTTGTTCTGGCTCCTTGTGTGTATTTTGAATTTCTGTAGCTTTCATATTTTCACTGACATAAAGGGCCACTCCACCCCCCCACCCTTTTCTGCACCTCGGTCTTTTCTGAGTAGTACATAGCCAGATACTGTACTCTCCCAAGTGCGGTTACTGGTAAACCATGTCCCGCTAATTGCTACTATGTCCAGTTTAGCCTCTATCATTATTGCCTGTAGGTCTGGGATTTTGTTTCCCAGACTGCAAGCATTTGTGTACATTATTTTCCATTGGCCAGATTTCAGTGTGTTAGTTGTTGGGTGAGGTCTGGCGTTTCCCATGTGCGTCGTATGGGGAGCCGGACCTTTTTCCTTACCTGGTGATGCAAATGAACTGCAAATATGCTGAACTCCTGTTTGCCGACTAGCTGAGGGGGGAGGGTTGTTCTTCCCATTCGATGTATGGGGTGCTGCACCCCTCTCCCCATTTGCTAAATATTCTGCAAAGACTGCAAACTTCTGCCCCAATGTACTGACTCCCTCCTTAATAAGATGCAGTCCACCAAATTTAAAGAACTTTCGCTCCCAGAACTGTTGCCAGTTCCCTTAAAATCTGTGTCCTTTCTCCAAGCACCAGCCCTTGAGCCACATGTTTAGCTCCCCTATCTCCCCTTCTCCGACCTTCTGTCCATCTGTCCCCCGCTCCCAGACTGGCAGGATCTCAGAGGAGGAGATGCCGGATGAAGTGGATGACAGTTTGTCACCCAGCCTGGTCAGGTGTTCCTTGGTCTCCACAACTGACCGGCTGGCGAGATCATTGGTCCCTATGTGTACGAGGACGTCAATGTTTTCTCCTGCTTCCTTAATTTTAGCAATGTGGTCAGTGTTTGTCCACGCTGATGTACCTGGGAGACACCTGACCAGTACCCCTGGCTGGAGATGGGTATGAACTCCCCGAATCATGGAGTCTCCTATGATCAGAAGTTTTTTGATTTCCTTTTTCTTTTTTTTGTTTTGGTTCCTGTTTTGGGCAAGTTCTGCTGTGCTAGCTCCTGTGCTGCAGTGTTCTGCTCTGCAGTGTTCTCTGCCCCTTTGTTTGACTTCGGAGAGAGGCAGATACCAGTTTGTAGTGCTTAAATGGTGTTTGGAGGTAATATGTTGGAGAGCACCGAGTGATGGGGCACCCGATTTGCCCCTCCTAACCACCTGCCAACCTCCCAGACTAACTACCCTCTGCGGTCGAGGTGCTTCTGTTGGATGTTGGGGAAATGGCGGGTGATTCTTAAAATACATTTCCTCTTGAATATGCAATTCGAGGCACGCAATCTCTGCCCATGCTGCCTGGAGCTGAGCCCTTAGATATCCAATGGTCCAGCATGTAGGACAGTGTCCTAAATCCTGTAAAACTGCCCTACTGAAAAGTGTTCTGCAGTACCTGCAGTTGATGCCATCCATTCCAGGTAAGTTGCTGGGTTTATAACCTGCTCAGAGTAACTGGAAGGAAAAAAAAGAAAGCAGAAGTTTGAATTTGTGTTTTATTGTTATAACAAGTTAAATTACTAGTGCCCCTGTAAATTAGGTCACCGTATGGATACCCCACAGATACGCCCCTTCCTGCTTTGCCAGAAGAAATGTCACGACTGTGCTACCCTATAAAAGAAGCGTAGTGAGGGGTGGTTGGAGATGGCGGTAGGTGGCTGGGCCCTTCCCCTGCCGAAAAAGAACAACCACGGACAAAAGAAACAAGGAGATAAGAGCAGAAACAATCAGCCAGCAACAAATGCAACAGCCCTGAAAGCTTATCCTAATGATAGATAAAACTGTAAAACCTGTAAAGCACCACCTGTAATAATTTCACAGAAGAGGTACCCTGTAAGAAACACTGTACTATAGAGAAAAATAAAGCAGTAACAGAAGATATACCTTGCAAAAAACAATCTGAATCAGAAGATTACAGCAGTAATCTGTTAGCACACCTGTAGGCACACCCTGTAATAATGCAGCAGAAGGTATACCCAGCAACACCTTTACAGGGTTGATGACAGCGAGGGCGGCCCCAGTTGTACTGCTGAATATTTTCCGTGTGGATCCTGCTTCACCAATGGTGAAGTTCCTACGGTGTGGCCTGATAACTGAGATACCCCCGAAGATGATCATTAGTTCTAGGAGTGCTATATGATGTACTTCTGGCAGTGTCCTTTCCCCTTTAAGGCTTGGCAGAACGTCTTCAAGCGGGCTCAACCCTCAGCACCACCCCATGACATCAGATCTGACCCGCTACAGGTAAAACCAGTGTGCCACTTGCCATGAGAGGTCGGGTGGGTCAGTGTGGATGTACATCATATACCACTCCTTGAACTACTGTTACAGGTGAGTAACCAGTTTTTTTCTAGGGACGTGGATATGATGTACTATCCACACTTCTGGCAGATTCCTAGCAGTTCTTCATGAGGAGGGGCAAGGCATATGCCCCCTACTAAGGAACAAAGACTGGAGAACTCAGGCCCCAAAACCAGCATCCCAGCATGACTCAAGATCGATGTGGTAGTGGGAGAAGAAGGTGTGTGCAGACTTCCAGGTAGCAGCCTGCAGATTTCCTGGATAAGGACATCCCTGGAAGCAGCCAATGCGGCAGAGGTACAATGAGTGGAATGAGCCCTTAGCCCAACAGAAGGCTTCCTATCAGTCAACCTATAGCAGAGGTTGATGCAGGATACAATATATCTGCCACCGTCCGTTGAGCTCCCAGTCTACCAGATGCGGCTTCAGCGAAAGTGAAATAGCTGGCGAACCTCTTCCTGAACTCCAGCCATGCGCTTCTTGTGGTAAGCTAGCGCTCGCCGCAGATCCAATGTATGGAGTCTGTGCTCGGCCACCAAGGTGTGGATGGTGAAGTACACAAGGAAATTAATCACCTGGTTAAGGTGGAAATCAGACAACCTTCAGGAGGAACTTCATGTTGGGCAAAAGGACAACCTTGTCCCTGTGGAAGACCAGGTAAGGAGACTCCACTAAGAGCACCTGAAGCTCACCGATCCTTCTGGCTTACTTGACAGTCACCAAGAAGGCAGTCCTTCCACGACAGGAGATTAATCTCACATCTGTGCATTGGTTCTAATGGCTTGCCCATAAGCTTTGCCAATAACAGCAACACATCCCAAGGTGGTGATGGTTTACGCACTGGAGGGGAAATGTGGTCAAAGCCTTTGAAAAAGCGCCAGACCACTTTCTCCTGTGTCGACTGCATTCCAGCCCACACCAGGTAAACAGACAGCAGCCAGGTGCATCTTGAGGGCTGTCAACTGAAGGCCCGACTAAGAGGGGCCTAAGGTAGTCAAGAATGCTAGCCACCAGACAAGATAAGGGATCAAGGCTCTTGCCCTGGCACAAAATAGAGAACCTTTTCCATTTGAAGGCACAGCATTTTTGGGTTGACTTTTTCAGAGAAGTCTCAATCACAATGAGGACATCTTCGGAGAGACCCAAAGCCTGGAATTCTAGACGCTCAGGAACCAGGCTGTCAGGTGCAGGGACTGAAGGTACAGATGAAGTACATTCCCCCGATTGCCAGAGAGCGGGTTCGGGTGTAGAGGAAGATGCCTTGGGAGCCTGCTGCTGAGGCTGAGGAGATCAAGGTATCAAAACTGGCAGGGCCAGTCTGAAGCCACCAAGATCATCAGTGTCTTGTCCCTCCTGGCGTCGAGCAGCACTTTGTGGATCAAGGGAAACGGAGGAAAGGTATAGAGAAGGCCCAGGGTCCATGGCCCCGAAAAGGCATTACCTCGCAGTACCCCCTGCTAAGGCGGGGCGGGTACAATACAGCCTCAGATCTGCATTCTCCATGGAGGCAAACAGGTCCACCAGAGGGGTGCTCATTGGGAGAACTGGCTGTGTATTACCTCCAGATGGATGGATCACTTGCGAGACATCTCGCCCATATGACTGAGGACATCCACCAGCTGGTTGGAGATGCCAGTCACATGGATGGCTAGGAGATCACCATCCAGGCTAAGCACAAGGGTCCAGATGCGGAGAGCTTCCCTGCACAGAGGGAGTGCATCCAGCCCAGTTTGTTGAGGCAGTACATGGCTGTGGTGTTGTCCGTCTAGACCTGAATGACCTGACCCAGCAAGTGTGGAGCAAAAGCTGTGAAAGCGCCAGCCGAACCGCCTAAAGCTCCAGTAGGTTGATATAGCATCGGGACTCCTCGGGGGTCCAGAGCCCATGGACTCTGTGGTCCCCCAGGTGGGCACCCCAGCCCATCAGGGATGCATCAGTCATCAGGATGACCGTCTGATCCATGCGGACAAATGGGATCCCTTCCTGCAGATTTTCCGGGACCAACCACCACTGAAGTGCATCCCGCATCGGCTGGGTCACAATGCCCAGCAGTCGAAGTGGCCCTTGCGTGGATACCACAGGCAGGATACCTCCCACTGCAGAGTGCACATTTTCCTCCAGGTCCAATGGACCACACTACTGCATGCCACCATGTATCCCAAGAGGCGCAGGAAGTCTCGAGCAAAGTGCAACTGCCCAACCTGAGAAGATCAGGCAAAGGAGGAGAGAGCCGCTGCCCAGTCCGCCAGAAGCCCACACCCCGGCTCTGCAAGAGTTGAGCTCTTTCCCAATGAAGTGCATCACCTGCAAAGGTGCGAGTTCTGACTTGGTCTCGATGACTAGGAGGCCAAGGGACATACAGGTCTGGAGGATCAGATCCCTGGACTGCTCCACCTCCTCCCTGGAGGGACCCGCTATGAGCCAGTTGTCCATACAGGGATATATGCGGACCCCTCAGCGCTCCGAGTAGGCTGTTACCAGTGCCATGGATTTTCTGAAGACCCTGGGAGCTGAGGACAGACTGAAGGGCATGGCATGGAACTTTTAAAGAATCCCCTCCACAAGGAACAGGCAGTGGAACGGATGGATTGGGACGTGGAAGAAAGTGTCCTGAAGATCCAGGGACCAAAACCACATTCTCTGCTCCAGAGATGGTATAATCTGAGACAGAGCAACCATTCTGAAGATGCGTGGCTAAAGGAATTTGTTCAGGTCATGCAGATCTAAGATGGGGCACCAGCCCCCCAATTTGGCACCAGGAAGTGCCTGTAGACAAACTCTGGGTGTACTGGAGGATCAGAGACATGAGCCACAACCTCCTTCTGGAGAAACTGGACAATGTCTTCCTGAAAGGCTAACAGAATGTCAGCAAACACCAAGTCTTCCTGTGGGGCACAGGCTCAGCAAGGTGGGTAAGCCTCAAATTCCAGAGACAGACCCTGGCCGACCACCTCGAGGACCCACCTGTCCATGGTTAACAGTAAACCAGGCAGAAAGGAAGTGGTAGAGCCAGCCCCCCCACGGGAGGACCCAAGAGAGTCAGGACAGGCATGGGGAAGCCCACCTCCCCCATCCAGTCACCAGGCAGGCTAGGAGGGTGAGGAGAGATCGGCAGAGTAACCAACGGGACCTTCACCACCTGGTTTTTCCACAACCAAAGCAACTGACTTCCGCTGTGGACGCCAAGCCTGAGTCCGATGCCCAGCTGAGGGCTGGGATGGCTTGGCTGTAGGAGCAGAGAGGGGCCAAAAGGGCTTCTTTTGAGCCTTAGAACCCTTGGGATCCCTTTGGGTGGAAAGTCACCAAGTCCAAGGTGGCACTGGACTTCTCAATATGCACAAGGTGCCCTTCAAAACCAGGCCCAATCAAGTTGGTGCTCAAGAAGGTGACATCTGCCAACCTGCACTGGGTATCCATCGTAAAGGTTGAGATCCTCAGCCAAGCCCTGCAGCGAATGGCAACCACGGCAGCCACAGACCGGGCTTAAGAGTCACCTTTGTCCATGGCCGTCTGGAGCATCTGCTTAATGGAGTCAAGGCACAGATCAGGAAGCATAAGAAAACCAGGAGCAGTTGTAAAATTCGCAGTGAGTGTTTTATTATTAGTAATAACAACAAAATAAAAATAAAAATGCGTTCAGTATAATTATTTACAAAGGCAGGGAGACAGTATAGCACAGTGGTTTAAGGCTCCGAGCTGCAAATCTGGTGACATCCAGCAAACCAGACCAGAGTTTGAATCCCACAGCTTCCACCTGCATACTGTGTGACCCTGTGCAAGTCACTTAACTTCCCTGTGCTCCCAGGTCGCCCTGTAAATACAGGTTACTCACCTGTAATAGGAGTTCTAGGAATGGTATAGGTTGTTCATCCACACTTTCTGGCAGGTATCCTTGCCGCTTTAATTCTTGCCAGAAGGTCTTCAAGCTGGCTCCTCCCACCCACCCAGGTGGTAAAACTCTCGGCTCCGCCCCATGACGCCAGATCTGGCCCGCTGGAAGCTCAGGTTGTGTGTCGAAGCCGGGGAGGTCGGATGGATCGTGTGGATGAACAACATATACCATTCCTAGAACTCCTGTTACAGGTGAGTAACCTGTATTTCTAGGGACATGGATATGTTGTTCATCCATATTTTCTGGCAGACTCCTAGCAGTTCTCTGGGAGAAAAGAGGCAAGGCGCACACCCCTGATACTTTGGAAAGAGACTGGAGAACAGAGGCCCCAAAACCAGCATCCCGGCGCGACTCAAGGTCGATGTGGTAGTGGGTAATAAGGTGTGTGCCGACTTCCAAGTAGCAGCCCTGCAGATATCCTGGATAGGGACGTCCCTGGAAGCAGCTACCAATGCAGCGGTATGGCGGGTAGAATGAGCTCTTATCCCTCTGGGAGGCTCCATGCCCACCAACCTGTAGCAGAGCTCTATGCAGGAGGTGATCCACCTGCCTATCGTCCGCTTTGCTGCAGGTCTGCCAGGTGCGGCTTCAGCGTAGGTGACAAAACAGCTGGCGAACCTCTCCCCGAACTTCAGCTGTCCGCTCCTTATAATAAGCGAGTGCTCGTCTAGGGTCCAAAGTATGGAGCCTATACTCTGCCTCCGAGGTGTGATGGGGTAGAACACCGGTAGAGTCAACACCCGGTTAAGGTGAAACTCCGACACCACCTTTGGAAGGAATTTTGGATGGGGGTGCAGGACAACCTTGTCCCTGTGGAAGAACAGGTAGGGAGACTATGGAAAGCGCCTGGAGCTCTCCCATCCTTCTGGCTGACATATTAGCCACCAAGAAGGCTGTCTTCCACGACAGGTGTGAAATATCGCACCTGTGCACTGGTTCGAATGGCTTGCCCATAAGCTTGGCCAATATCAGCAGTAGATCCCACAGAGGTGGAGGTTCTCGACCGAGGGGAAATGTGGTCAAGGCTTTGAAAAGCACCGACCACCTTTCTCCTGCACTATCAACTGCTTGCCGCCCGCGCCTGCAAGCAGAGATGGCTGCCAGGTGCACCTTAAGGATCGCCGACCGAAGCCCTTGCTGAGAAAGGGACCACAGGTAGTCCAGAATGCTTGCCAAGGGGCAGTCGGAAGGGTCCAAGCCCTTCCCCTGACACCAAATGGAGAATCTCTTCCATTTGAAGGCATAGCATTTCCTGGTAGACTCCTTACGGGACATCTCAACGACGTTGAGGACCTCGTCGGAAAGACCCAAAGCTTGGAACTCTAGCCGCTCAGGAACCAGGCCTTCAGGTGCCGGGATTGAAGGTCCGGAAGGAATACCTTCCCCTGATTGACTGAGAGCAGGTCTGGGCAGGCTGGAAGCCGCCTCGGGAGCCTGAAGCTGAGGCTGAGGAGATCTGGATACCAGAACTGGCGGGGCCAGTCTGGGGCTACCAGAATCACCTGCACCTTGTCCCTCCTCGCCTTGAGAAGCACCTTGTGGATCAAGGGAAATGGGGGAAAGGCGTAGAAGAGGCCCGGGGTCCACGGCCTCGAGAAGGCATCCCCCTGCAGCGAGCCCTGCTGAGGGGGGCCGGCACGGAACAGATTCAGCTTCGCATTCTCCCTTGAGGTAAACAGGTCCACTTGAGGTGTGCTCCAGTGGGATAAGAGATCTTGTACTACCTCCGGCAGGAGAGACCACTCATGAGACGCAGCCCCTATCTGGCTTAGGGCATCGGCCAGGGTGTTGGAGGCTCCTGCCACGTCAATGGCTAGGAGATCCGCCTCCAGGCTGCGCACGAGGGACCAAATGCGGAGAGCTTCCTTGCATAACAGCATGGAGCGTGTCCCGCCCTGGCGGTTCAAATAGTACATAGTCATGGTGTTGTCCGTCTGGACCTGAACCACTTGACCACGCAGAAACGGAGCAAAGGTGGTGAGAGCTAGACGGACCGCTCGGAGCTCCAGCAGGTTGATGTGGCATCGGGACTCCCGAGGGGACCAGAGGCCGTGCGTTCGGTGTTCCCCCAGATGGGCACCCCAACCCATCAGAGACGCATCGGTCGAGAGAGAGACCGTCGGCTTGGGGCGGACGAACAGGATGCCCTCCTGCAGATGTGCTGGAACGATCCACCATTAGAGAGCGTTCCACATCCCCTGGGTCACTGTCACGGGCTGGTCCAACGGATCGCAGCATTGTGACCACTGGCTGTCCAGTCCCCATTGAAGGGGAAGCATGTACCAACGGGCCCAACAGACCATGCTGGTGCAGGCCGCCATGAGGCCCAGGAGGCGCAGGAAGTCCCGGGCAGGGCGCAATTGCCCAACCAGAAATGATGGGCAAAGGAGGAAAGAACCTCGGCCCTGTCCGCTGGGAGCCATGCTCTGGCTCGCAGAGAGTCGAGCTCTGCCCCGATGAGCAGTATCACCTGCTTTGGCACGAGTTCCGACTTGGCCTCGTTGATGAGGAGGCCAACCTGAGAGCAAACCTGGAGGGCCAGATTTCTGGACTGCTCCACCTCCTGTCTGGAGGGGGCTGTTATCAGCCAATCATCCAGGTAAGGGTACACCCGGACCCCTCGGCGCCGCAGGAATGCTGTTACCACTGTCATGCATTTGGTGTAGACCCTGTGAGCTAGGGAGAGGCCAAAGGGCATGGCCCGGAACTCGAAAAGGGATCCCTCCGCTCTGAAGCGGAGGAATCTCTGATGGGACGGACGGATTGGAACATGAAAGAACACGTCCTGGAGATCCAGGGAGCAGAACCACATGCCTCATTCCAAGGATGGGATTGTCTGAGCCAGAGTGACCATCCTGAAGGTCTGAGACCTTAGGAACTTGTTCAGGTCGTGCAGGTCGAGAATGGGGCGCCAGCCCCCCGTCCGTTTTGGGACCAGGAAGTACCTGGACACAAACCTCGGGTCTGGAGGAGGATCCGCCACCTTTCTAATTACCTCTTTTTCGAGGAGCAGGGCAATATCGGCTCGGCAGGCCGAGAGCGAGGCTGCGGACCCCGTGGCCCCCCGAGGGGCGACGGCTCGAAAAGGTGGGGCCTGCTCGAACTCCAGAGGCAGGCCTTTTCCTACCACCTCCAACAACCAGCGGTCCGTGGTGATAGCGGACCAGGTGGAAAGGAAGTGGCAGAGCCATTCCCCCATGGGGGGAACCAGGGGGGAGTGACAAGGCTGGGGGCGACACCCCTCAACCCGACACTGCGCAGGCTTGGAGGAAGAACCGGCCAAGGGACCTCCTGGGCCTCTACCTCCTTGCTTCCTGTTGGAGGAAGCCGTCTGCTTGGGTTTGGGACGCCAAGCGCGAGCCTGCTGGCCCTGTTGTTGGTGCTGCTGGGCCGGTCGAGAAGCAGGGGCCGAAGGACAAAAGGACTTATGCTGCTGACGGCGGCCTTTGTCCCTCTGGGCGGAGGTGACCAAGTCCAGGGTGGCACTGGACTTCTCGATCCGCTGGAGGTGTCCCTCCACTCCAGGGCCGAAGAGGTCAGTCCCCAAAAAGGGAACGTCCGCCAACTTGTGCTGGGTATCCGCCGTGAAGGTGGATATCCCCAGCCACGCCCTGTGTCACATGGCCACCGCGGCCGCTACTGACCTGGCACAGGAATCACCTATGTCCAGAGCAGTAGGGAGCTGCTACTTCGCCACCGCCCTTCCCTGGTCCCGCACCTGGCAGACTGTGGTCTGCAGGTCAGGCGGGAGATGAGGAACAACCTCATCCAGGGAGCCCATGAGGGCGTGGGAGAAGTGTGTCATCAGCACGGCCGAGCTGGCCTGTCTGAGGCCGAGGGAGGACGCAGCGTACACTTTGCGCCCGGCAAAGTCCAGCTTTTTGGACTCTTTGTCGGGGGGCTTATCCACGTCCCAAGCGTTACCGGAATGCCGGAAAACGCTGTTGCTAACTAACCCCTCGGCAGAGGAGTGTTCAGAGAAGCCAGGCAAAGAGCCGGTAGGGACCGCATACTTCCTGGCCATCCTGGCCGAGGGCGCAGGACAGGAAGCAGGCCGCTGCCAAAGCTCCAAGGCTGGGCCGACAATGGCCTCAGCCGCCGGAAAGGCCTCCGTGGGAGAATCCCCTCGGTCCAGAATCTCCGTCAGGGGATACTTGGCCCATTTGGACACAGGCTCGAGCCGCATCCCGGTGGACTCTGAGATGAGTCGAAGCAGACCCAAGAAGGACGATGGGCTATCGTCCACTGACTGGCCCCCGGAGGACTCCAGTTCGAACTGCCTGGAGAACACGAAGGAATCGTCGTCTGATTCTGAAGAGTCTGAAGAGCTGCCTCGGCCCTGAGCCACCCTCCACCTGCAGAGGACGGTCGGGAGTGAGGGTGACCGACAACCTGTGGGGCAGGCCGTGACCCGACCGAGAATTCTTGGTCAGTGCCCCAGACTTCGGTTTTGGAGGCAGAGATTCCACCACAATCGGTGGGGCAGCTGGTTTCAGCCGAGCAACCGGCCCTGGAGCGGGCAACTCTACTGGAACGAGTGGTTGCTTCAGTCGTTCAGGCAACAGCCACTTGATGGCCGGGGTCGGCTTAGGCCCGGACAATAGCGACTGCTGCCATATAAGGTCCTCGGAAGGCTGGCGCAGCCTCTCCTCACCCGAGGAGGAGGACGAGGAAGAACGGTGTCACCGTTTACTTCGGTAACGTGACAGAGACCGCCGATGTCAGCGGGAACGGCTGGACCGAGAAGAGGTCCTAGACAGAGACCTTCGGGGGGGACCGGGAAGGGGCAGGGGACACCCGCTCTTCCCTCGGCTCAGGCACTTTAACCGGGACTGTGGCCCAGAAGGCGGAGGCAGATCTCGGTCTCCACCGGGGAACCGTGAAGGAGGGTTGTCTGCTTCTCCAGTCGACAGTCCGCCTAACGGAGCGAAAAATCTCGACTTCGCCGACGGGAGTCTCGCAGGCTGGCCTGACAGGGGCACCATGAAGCCAGCGGCCTCAGCCACAACCTCCTCGACCGGCAGACAGTCGGGTTGCTCGGGGAAGGGGACCTCTCCCGCTCCCACAAACGCTGACAGTGGGACTTACCCTTCGACTCCTTTTTCTTGGGCCGAGAAGAATGTCCCGAAGGCCCCTCTACTTTCGTGGAAAGGGAATGACAAAGCTCCTTGAACGAAGCCGTATACGAGGAACTCAGAGAGAGCGGGATAAATGCTGCAGCCGAGAAGGAAGATGCGGCCTGGGCTGCCTCCCTCTCCTCGAGGACGATCAACTGCTCGAGTTGCCCAGCCGCCAGCCAGCCACGACACCGCCCAACGAGCCTCTTTAGATTTTACACCGGCAGGAACGCTTCAGGGGCGCCCGAGCTCAATCGGGCAGCGCTGATTGTCCAGAACGTTGGCGGAGAAAGAGCGGCACAACTCGCAGGCTCGCGGTCATGATCTAGGCCTAGGCAGTAGACGACGTGGAGTGCAGATCCGCCTGACATCTTCTTCTGCAAGGGCACCTCCGAAAGCCGGGAACAGATTTGTCCATCGCAGCCACGAGGGAAGATGAAGACCGAAGTTTAGAAAACTTCAAAAGCAATTTCGGACGAACCGAAGAGTTAGGATCAAGTCTAAAACGCAGAGCGCTAAGGAGGGAACCTGAGCTTCCAAGCGATAAGGAAGATCTGGCGTCATGGGGCGGAGCCGAGAGTTTTACCACCCGGGTGGGTGGGAGGAGCCAGCTTGAAGACCTTCCAGCAAGAATTAAAGCAGCAAGGATACCTGCCAGAAAGTGTGGATGAACATATCCATGTCCCTAGAAAAAAGCTTTCAGCTTAGTGTGCTAGTACTGGTTAAACTGAAAAAAAAAAAAAAGGCAGTACAAACAGAGAAAACAAAGTCCTTCTTCTGAGTGTTCCTTAATGTCAAATCTCAGTCTCACTCTCCATGTCTCTCAAGCAAAAGCATTACTGCTCTTATAAGTCTTTGCCTGGGAACTTTATTAAGAGAGCTTACTGCTCACAGAATGTTGCTCCAGGTTTACAGAATGTTGTCAGTTTCGATGCAGGTGCAGCAAAACACAGTGTCCCAGAACGGACCTCTTGTTTACATCCCTGCAAAAGGCTTAAAAACTGCATTTCAAGGTTAACCCCTTTAGTTCCAAACAGCTTTCTGATCATTTCAACAATACACCTACAAACATTTTCAAACAAAGGGATCCCAGTATCAGTTACATTTCCACAAAAAGATTAACATATTTTTATAACTGCAGATATGCAAGGGGGAAGAAAAGAAATAGCAAGGTAAGTCAGAGAGATAGCTAGAGGCACAGAACTGCAAAACTGTCAGAGAATGATCAGTTCCTAGGTTTCACAAGAAAATTTGGTTGTGCAGACAGACAAGGAAAGGATAACAGACCCTTGCTTTTAACCTCTTTCTGCATAACAGCTGAGACAGTACCTTACTCAACCCTGTCACACGCCCCCTCTGTAAGAGGGAACCCGCTTCACAAAAACAGGTTTCCAAAACGGTGTATTAAATTCACACCTAACATTAGCTTATAACCTTTACACTTCAGTGCATATGCAGCATAGCAGAGACATTTAAACTCACATTTTTGTTTTTCAACTTTTGAAATTCTCAATTCCTGATCCGTATCGTGACAGAAAATCAGCACTGACATTCTCTTTCCCAGATTTGTGCATCACTTTAAATCTATTGGCTGCAGCGCCAGGTACCACCGCGTGATTCTAGAATTTTTATCCTTCATTTTTTTTAAGTCAACAGAGAGGATTGTGATATGTTACAAGTACAAAGTCGGCTCCTAGTATGTAAAACTTAAGGAACTCTATGGCCCACTTTTCTGCAAGGCATTCCTTTTAAATGGCGGAGTACCTTCTGTCATGCAATTTCCTACTTATGTACAGAATAGAATGTTCTTTCCCCATCTAAATGCTGGCTCAAGACTGCACCTAGGCATACTTCTGAGGCATCAGTCTGTAACAGAAATTGTCTCTCAAAGTCTGGGCTTCTTAAAACAGGGGCTGAACATAATGCAGCTTTAATGGCCCGAAAAGCCTCGTCACACTCTGGAGGGTCCATTTCACAGTATTCAGGAACGCTTTGTGAGTTCAGTGAGGGGAGTAGCTAACTCGGCAAAGCTGGAAACAAATCTCCGATAAAAACCAGCCAGCCCTAAAAATGACCTGACACGTTTCTTGGTTTTGGGAACAGGGCTGTTAGCTACAGCTTCCATCTTACAAACCTCTGGCTTGACTTCTCCATTTCAAAAAACATAACCCAAATATCTGGTTCCCTGTATGACCAATGCACACTTGGTAGGATTAATCAACAGACTGGCCTTTTTGTTGGACTGGATAATTGCTCATAGGTGTTCCAGGTGGCTTTTCCAGTCTAGACTATACATCACAACATCATCCAGGTTCGCAGCACAATAACCAGTGTGAGGGGATAAAACTATATCCATGTACTGCAGGAATGTAGCTGGTGCGCCATGTAAACCAAACAGCATGGTGGTGAACTGACAGAATCCTACAGGGGTGGCAAATGCAGTTTTGTCTCTGTTCTGTAGCTAGGGGTGATTTTCCAGTAACCCTTGGTGAGATCGAGGGTACTGATATACTTGGCACTCCTCAGTCTATTCACCAAAATCATCTATTCTAGGCATTGAATAACTGTCAAATTCTGACACTTAAGTTTCCTAAAATCAAGACAGATTCTTACACCCCGGTTTTTTTGTTTACAGTCACCACTGGTGATGACCAAGCACTTCAACTCTGCTAGGTTACCAAACTCTTTCATATTTTGTATTTCCTTAACCACGTCTGCTCGTCACCGCTCTGATAATCTACATATCTCTCGTTTAACAGGGCAAGCATTCCTTGTCACTATTACATGCTTGATCCCTTTTGCTCGGCCTGGTACTGTGGTAAAAGTAGTTAAATGTCTCTAGCAAGCTATACATTTCTGCAGTTTGTTTGGAGATTAAGGAAACATTCATCTTGACAGCATCAGCAGTTACAGTTTGTTCCAGTCTGTCACAAACTACATCAATATCTTCATCATCAGTTTCTGGTAAAACAGGCAAAACAGCTTTTGTTTTTTCAACCCATTTCTTAAGGAAGTTAGCATGGTACATCTTAGCAGGATTTTTCCCTATCAGGGGTCCAATCTCAAAGTTAACTGTGCCAGTACTTCTAAGCACCTTATAAGGCCCTTGCCACTTCATCAAGTTTATTTTCTGTAGTGGGTAACGGTAGCAAGTCCTTTTCACCTGGTTCAAAAACCTTTTTTTACCCCATGATCATAATATACCTTCTGCTGGTTTTGGGCCTCTTCCTGATTACTATGGGTGATTTCAACATATTTTGCCAGCTGTTTTCTCAGGGCACACATACAAGATGTAATAAATTGTTTCTTACTGGGGATATCTTTCCATGTTTCTTTTATTACATCTAGTGGCCCTCTAGTTTGTCTACCATACAGCATTTCAAATGGTTAAAAACCTGTTTATGCCTATGGCACGTCTCTGTAAGCAAAAAGCAGGTAAGGTAAGTACTGGTCCCAGTCTTTTGCTTCCCCTTTTACAAACCTTTTAAACATGCATTTTAGGGTCTCATTAAAATGCTCAACAAGGCCGAGGGTGATAAGGGGAAGTTCTTATGGCAGTGACATCCAGTAGTCAGTACAGCTCCTTCAGTATTGCAGCACCAAAATTACTACCCTGATCAGTAATAATTTCTTTAGGTATACCTACCCTGCTGAAAATTTTGGAAAATTTTCTGCAGCCACTTTTTGGGCTGTGACAGTACGCATAGGAACTGCCTCTGGGTATCGAGTAGCATAGTCACATACTACCAAAATGAATAGATTACTCATTTTACTTTAGTCTAAGGGGACAACCACATCCATTGCAATGCACTCAAAAGGCACATCTATCAAGGGTAGGGCACCTTGTCTTTTTTTAGTCACTGGGGCTATTTTGACACTCAGTATATGAACTGCAATAGGTGGCAACATCTTCATGAATTCCAGGCCTGGAAAATCTGTACAGCAATCTGGCAAGGGTATGATCCCTCCCCAGGTGACCAGCCATAAGACTTATGTGCTATCTGTGACAACTCAGATCTATACTTCTGTGGTATAACCAATCATTCTATCTGGTCCCACGTCCGAGGATTAACCCAAACTCTGTACAGTAGTCCATTACATTTTTTAAACACAGGTTCACCCTGTTTTGGTTTCACCCCCCGCTGCTTAAAATAACCTTGGATAGAAACATTGTTAGCTTATTCTGAAAGAAAATCACAATCCGTGATCAGTTTAGTTTCAGCATTTTCATATATTAACCCCTTATGGCCAGCAGTGTTTTGCTGCCGCTGTTTCTTCAGGCATAGTCTTTCTTTCCCAGATTTCTGGATCTTGGAGTTCTGCTCAAACAAGTCCAAATCAGAATCACCGAAAGGAAGAGAGTTCCCACCATCTGAGATTTTCTTTCTCCGAGCTCTTGTCACCACAGCTGCTGAAACATCAGGATTTACTGAATTCAGCAAAGAAGGAGTAAATCCTGATGCTTTAGCAGCTGTGGTGACAAGAGCTCAAGCAAAGAAAATTTCAGATGGTGGGGACTTTGCCTGTTGGTGATTTTGATTCGGACTTGTTTGAGCAGAGCTCCAAGATCTGGAAATCCAGGAAAAGAAAGACTATTCCTGAAGAAACAGTGGCAATAAAAAACTTATGGACATAATGGGTTAATATATGAAAATGCTTAAACTAAACTAATCACTGATTGTTATTTTCTTTCAGAGCAAGCCAACGATGTGACATGGTTGAATAAGGGCTCATCTCACACTTAGGCACAGCTCAGCCCTTCTCCCGGACCTACCTGACCATAGTCTGCAAGTCAGCCGGAAGCTAGGGAAGCACCTCATTGAGCGTACTCAACAGGGCATGAGAGAAGTGAGCCAGCAAAAGGGTCGAACTCTCCTGCTGAAGGCCGAGAGAAGGAGGCAGTATAGACATTTTTTGCTATATGATACAATTTCTTGGATTCCTTGTCAGGAGGCTTATCCACATCCTCGATGTTGCCGTTATGCCAAAAAACAGAGTCAGCCACCAGACCCTCAGCTGAGGGGCGTTCAGTGAAATCCAAAGTGTAACCAGCAGGGACCACGTACTTGCAGGCCATCCGAGCCGATGGCGCAAGACAAGAGGCCAGATGCTGCCAAATCTCCAGAGTGGGGTCAAGAACGGCCTTGGCGTCCAGGAAGGCCTCACCAGGGGAGTCACACCGGTCAAGAATCTTAGTCAGCAGGTACTTAGCCGTTTCTGGACGGGCTCCATGTGATGACCCGTCGACTCTGAGATAAGTGACATCAGAGAAGGCATTAAAGGAAAAATATGCATGTTTGCAGAGGACACCAAACTCTGTGGGAGGGTGGACACCAAGGAGGGGATACATGACCTGAGGGAGGACCTTGCCAGACTAGAGAGATGGTCAGGAATCTGGCAACTTGGTTTCAATGCCTAAAAGTGCAAAGTGATGTACAAACGGTCCAAGAAGCCTTGGGCAGAGTATTACATAGGAGAGATTCAGGTAAATGCTTCTGAAGAGGAAAAGGATCTACAAGTGGCAGTGGCGAAGGCTAACAGGATGCTGGGGTGTATTGCAAGGGGATTCAGTAGCAGGTCATTTTACCACTGTACAGGTAATTGGGGAGACCACATTTAGAATATTAGGTGAGGTACTGGCATTCGTATCTTAAGGACATCAGCATGCTGGAAGGGTCCAGAGGACAGCAACCAAGAGGACAGAGGAGCTACAGGATAGGTCTTATGAGGAGAGGCTCCGAGCCCTGGGGATGTACTCCATGGAGGAGAGGAGGTGGTTGAGAGACCTTTAAGTACATGAAGGGAATTGACAGAGTGCAAAAGGAGGATCTCTTTAAAATGAGTGAAAGCACCACCACTGGTGGGGGATTCAGAAGGTATGTAAGGAAATATTTCCATATGGAGAGGGTGGTGGCCACCTGGGACAAGCTGCCAGAGGAGGTGGAGCTAGTTTTATGTTCAGTTAAACTTCTACTTGTTATTGTAACATGAAATGTATTATTGAAAAATGTTCAATGAGACCGAGTTCTAAATGAGCCTTTGCTCAAAAATCGAGCTTATCCTTGTTCACAAATCTTTTACTATTACTACTACAACATCATCATCAGCAAAAACGGTGGGAGCATTTAAGACGACCCAGGACAAACACAAAAGGAACCACTGGGACCATAGGAAAGGGGGTGGTGGGGGGCAGGGTCAGTGACGCAAGTGTAAAAAAAAAGAACCTGCATCATTATGAGCAGACGCAATAGACCAGGTGATCTTCTGCTGGCTCTTTTCATATGTTCGTATAAGCCAAAGAAGGTCCGCAAAATAAGTGGGACCATTCTCCACTGACAAATCGTCCAACTGGGCGTCCAATCGATGGGAGTGTAGGGAGAAGCCCACCAACTGCGAGGATTCATTGAAGTGTGGTTAACCACCAGAGTCCCCGTTGACCCTATGGGGTTTATCAGGAGTCACGGTGACCAAAAAGTCAGCTAAGAAGCCGATGGGGGATCCTTAGGCAGCGGACCCAATAGGCGGCTGTTTGGTGCCAGCCCACCTGAACAGATGGAGAGACCGAACAGGCAGAGACAGCCAAGACTGGGCAGGCTGAGGCCTTGGTGGTGGTAGCCATGGCAGAGCCAGACTGGGAGCTGAAAGCTGCTTAATCCCAGTAAACATAAGCTGGTGCCACATGAGTTCCTCGTAGCATAGACGCATTTTAAAGCAGGAGCCTCTCCTCGTCAGAGGATGAAGAAAAGGAGGAATAGCAGCAGCGTCATTTGCCCAACTGTTGAGAGCAGGAAGGCCTATGTTGGCATGGGCTGCTTGAATCAGGTTTTGAGTCTGAAACCGTGTCCTGGACCGTCGGGGACGCAGACGGCGGGACTCTGAGGGAGCCAGGGAAAAGATGAGGAACCTCCTGAATAACTGGATCCTGACGGTTGGAGATTGAACAGCAGGCTGGTCTGACCCACCCTGCAAAGAGGCAGAATGGGAGAACTCGAGAGGAAGGTGTCTGCCTCATCTGGCGACAACACATCAACCACGCCAAGAAAAATCTCATCAGGTTGGTCAACAGGCATCTCGATCAACTGTCTCAACGGGGCTACCATAGCTGAAACCTCCACAAAAGCGCAGGAATCCGAGGCCCAAGAGCATTCGCGATCCCATAATCAACAGCAAGACTTCGTTTTAGTCTCTTTCTTGGAAGATTTTGATTTTGTGCCTTTAGAAGTGCCTGCCCAAAGATGGGAAGGGACAGACGCAAATCATGAAACACCCCCGAAAAGTTGACGCCAAACATAAGTGACACGAAGACCGAGGCCAAAGAAGCATGCTCTGCAGCCTGAGACACAGCCTCTTCAAAGGCCGCAAGTTGTTCAGTGAACCCAACAGCTGTGGAGACCACCCAATGGGCATCCTTTGAGCGCACAGGTGGATTCAGCTCATCAGGGCGCCCCAGGAGAAACACAGCATGCCGGTCTTCCAACATCGCTGGATGCAAAGTGAGACAGAGGCCACACGCCTGGGGATCATGTTCATGGCCCAGGCAATAAATGCACGAGGTGTGTAGGTCCATCCAGGACATCATCTACCCACAGTCACACTTATTAAATACTGGTGTCAACTTAAGAGTTATCTATAGTGGAGATGGGGAAATCGCTTGAAGACGAGAAGTTGGTTTTGCAAAAATCGCAAGAGAATTGAAGTAAAAGGCCTACTCAGCACGAGAGCAGTAAAGAGGGAACCTTCTTCCAGCGGCAAGGTAGGTCTGACGTCAGAGGGCACTACTGAAGGTTACCACCTGGGTAGGAGGAGCCAGCTTGAAGACTCTCCAGCAAGCCTTAAATGGGAAAGGACACTGCCAGAAGTATGGATAGTACATCACATCCACATCCCTAGAACCTGAAATTTATACTAGACAACCTAACTTACACAGAGTATAAAGTAACTAACACAAAGACACGTATAAATTTTTAATACAATAAAATATAAACCAATCAGAAGTTGAACAAAAAACTACGGGATTACTTTTCTTCAGTCAGAGAAATAAACCGGACGTTAAAGAGCAGGAGTGAACAAGACCACGCAGCAGAGTTTCAATTTCATTCTAAGTTCCATAATTTGCATAACATTCTAAAAAGTCAGGAGATGCTCATTCCTGGGGAATGACTGCATTTGTGTAACTTAAGTGAGGAATTCCTTGGGTTTGAAACAGGCCTGCATCCCTCTGCTTAGAAACCCACAGAAGGGAGCCCTTGAACACCACATCCACAAGATACCGGAAATCTTAAAGGAGCAGCTGACACCTTTAGAACTTAAAAAAAAAAAAACACAATATTTAGACAATTCAGCTTGTATTTCATGTTTACGTATTCTTCTTCCCCATTATTTATTACTGAGATCATCTGCATGAAAACTTTGCTCTTTAAGAGTTCATCTATTCCTGTTGCCTTCTCCCTACCTCAGGTCATAATGGACTTCTTGCAACAGCACAGTTACTGCCATGACAAAATACTGTGGTGTCACAACACAGGATTATGACGAAGTAGGGAGTAAGCTACAGAGTCAGATAAACTAAGGGATAACCATAATGTATTCACGTAAATTTACTCAGTAATAAATAATGGGAAGAAGATGTATGTAAAATAAACATGGAATGCAAACGGAATTGTACCCAATTATGTTTTCAAAGTTTTCTCTGAGGAGTCAGTAGCTCTAAAAAGGATCATTATTTCCAACTTTACAAGGGGGAACAAACCCCCAGCAAACCAGACTGTCTCCTACCTTAAAGAAGGCAACTTCCCAACCCTACAGCCCCAACAGACTGAAGAACTCTTGTCCTCAATTACAAAGGAGGAGGTTCTCTAGCCACAGGAAAATGTCCAGGACCCGGCAGGTTACCCTCAGAGTTCTACAAGGATGGCGCCATACTGGAGCAGATTATACTCTTGCCGATGTCCCTGTTTGCATCACTTCAGAAAGACTACCCTCTTGACCCATCATGTCAACCCTGTCTGCAATTCTGAAACCAAATAAGGACCTTCATCACCCACAATCACACCGCCCTATCTCCATTTTAAATTATGACTACAGGCTCTATATGTCAGTCTGGATATGCAGTTTTGACTGCCTTCTCCCCGTCGCTGCTGGACATGGATTAGGCAGATTTTGTTAGGAGGTGTCAAGTTCACAACAGTAAAAGAAGAATGCTGTTACCTGAACACATTACTAAGCATTCCAACCCCTTCCCAATCATGGCCAGGATCTACATGGAAAAAAACCTGTGATAGGGTCTCTAGGTCCTTCCTCTGGCTTACTGTGAAACAATCTGCCACCCCCCCACCCCCGCATTTATAACTAAGCTCAAAGGTTTTCATCAAGTTCCCCCAAAGCATATATACGGGGCAAATGGAGTTCTCTCTCCCCCAATCACACTGTCTAGGGGCCTGCAAAAGGGATGCCCCGTCACCACTTTGCCCTTTATACTGAACCATTAACAGCTAAAATCATAATGATCAGGGACATCCAGGGAATACTGCAGTGGGGGTCGGGGGGAGAATGAGCATAACACTGCCCTCTTTGTGGACGATATACTGCTTACCTCAACCTCACCTGATCCATCCATGCCTAAAACCTGGGGACAATCTTGAGGTATTTGATAACTTATCAGGCAATCACCTTAACAGTACCAACACTGTGGTCCCGACTTTCCACTACACCCCCGACCTAGCAGTTAAATCCAGAATGTTGATTAGGTGGACAAGGGAGTCCCTGAAATAATTAGGTGTCACACTCATGAAAAAGTACACTTGCGTAAGAACTTACCGTAACAGTAGATCTTCGAGAGGGGCTCTTGCAGTAGGTAATTACTACTACTACTGATGTTGGCAGGCGGCAGGACCCCACGGAAAAATTTCTAGCTAGCAGTCTCTGGAGAGGGACCGCCTCCACGTCAGGAGACGTCGGTATAAAGGGGCGGTCCCTCACGCCCGCCTTCCAGTTCTTTCCCGCCACAGGCCACAACAGACCGGACGAGAGAGAAGTAGATATTTCCCTCACTGGAAAAGGAGCTGAAAAAGCTTAGGGGGATTGAGGGCAGGAAGGTATTATCTACTACAAGAGCCTCTCTCGGAGATCTACTGTTACGATAAGTTCTTACGTAACTATCTTACTTCGAGAGGGCTCTTGCAGTAGGTAATTACATATAGGACTGAGTCCCAAGCAGTCTGGAACAAGAAGCAGCACACGGGAGGAGGAAACCTACTCAAAGCAGATCCTCTAGCTGTGAAGGCTTTAAGAAAGACGGCCTTGCAGAACAGCAAGCCCGAAGCCTGCTCTACGGCGAGAGGCAATATACAAACTGTAATGTTTTGTAAATGTATGGACAGAAGTCCAAGTGGCGGCAGCACAAATGTCTGCCGCTGACACATTCTTGAAACATGTCGCAGAGGCAGCAACCCTTCTAGTGGAGTGACCTCTTATTTGTCCCGGAAGGGTCTTGTTGTACTTGTCATAACAGAAGGTGATTCAATGAGCCAACCATTTAGACAGGTATTGCTTGGAAACAGCATTGCCTTCTCTTAGGGGGCAAGAGAGACAAAAAGTTGATCAGTCTTTCTGAGATCCTTTGTTCTGTTAGTGTAGTATCTCAGAATGTGGTGAACGTCCATAGTGTGAATAAGATACTCCCCCCTGATTGGAGTACTGCGTAAAGAAGGCGGGTAATTCTATGGACTGGTTCAAACTAGATTCCGCTACCACCTTGGGGAGAAACTTAGGATTGATGCGTAGAGCCACGCGTTCCTTGTAAAAAAATCAAGTACGGGATTTTACAGATCAGGGCCTGGAGCTCGGAAATCCTCCAAGCAGAGGTAATGGCCACTAGGAAGAGAGTCTTCCATGAAAGGAACTTCATGTCTGCCGAGGCCGCTGGTTCAAAAGGAGGCAAAGTAAGTTTCTCAAGGACGAAGTTCAAATCCCAGGGAGGGGCGGAAACTCGTATAGAGGGTCTCAAGTGAAGAACCCCTCTGAGGAAAGTCTTAGAGACTTCCAGTTGAGCAAATGTCCCATCTGCGAGGGGAATATGGTAGGCCGAGATAGCCGCCATGTGTACCTTCAGAGACGAGTGACTAAGACCCAGGTCGAAGAGGTGGCGCATGTACTCCAGCAGTCGCCCAACTGAGCAGGAGAAAGGCTCAAAGCCTTTTGAAGCGGCCCAGATTGAGAACCGTTTCCACTTCATGGCATAAGTAAACCTAGTGGAGGGCTTCCTAGCCTCCACCAAGATCTCAGCCACCTGGGGAGAAACCCCAAAGCGGGCTTGAGCCATGTCTGCAGAAGCCACGCATGCAGTTGAAGGGACTTGAGACCTGGATGAACCAGAGTCCCCTGATCCTGGGTCAACAGAATCCGCGACAGCGGAAGAGTAAGAGGAGGCTCCTCTGAGTATTGTTGCAGTAGAGAGAACCAAACTTGCCTGGGCCAAAAAGGAGCGATCAGAATCATTTGTGCTCCTTCTGAACCTAGTTTCTGCAAGACACGCGGGATGGCATAGACGAATCTGTCCCTTCAATCTAGAGACAGAGTCTCTCCAGAAAATGCCTCGCTCTTGAACAAGCGAGCAGAAGTCGGGAAGCTTTGTGTTTAGAGGTGAAGCGAACAGGTCCACCTGAGGTGTTCCCCAACGTAGGAAGTTCTTGTCTAGGACCCCCTGATCCAGCTCCCACTCGTGAGCTTGAGCAGACGAGTGACAGTTTGTCTGCTATGGAGTTCTCGACCCCCGGAACATGAACTGCAGTGAGGTGAAGGTTGTGCTGTGCTGCCCAATCCCAGACTCTCATTGCTTCCCCTGCAGAGAGAGTAGGACAGAGTCCCACCCTGTTTGTTGATGTACCACACCACACACATTGTCCGTCTCGACAGCTAGAGGGCCTGGAGAGCATACAGCACCGCCTGAAGCTCGAGCACATTTATGTGCAGTGATTGCTCGAGCTTGGACCAACAGCCCTGGAGACCGAGATGGGCTCCCCAACCTTCGCTCGAGGCGTCTGTGGTCAGAGTCTGGGAAGGAGGAAGAATGGAACTCCCCAAAGAAGGTTCTCTCTGACCATCCACCACTAAGTCTCAAATCATGGGAGAGAAGACTAGGACCAAGTGGTCCAAGTCGTCTATCAACTGATCCCATTGAGAGTGAAGCGTCCACTGACAGACCCTCATGAGGAGCCGAGCGCGAGGGACTGTTGGGATAGCAGCAGCCATAAGCCCAAGGAGGCGAATAACTGACCTTGCACTGACCAGTCTATGGCCGGCCAACAGGCTTATTTGAGTCTGGCCGCCCTATCCGGAGGCAGAAAGGTCCTGCCTACGGTCATGTCCAGTATCGCCCAATAAACTGAAGCCTCTGGGATGGGATCAAGTGAGACTTGGAATGGCTGATGGTAATACCCAGACAGGCAAAGACCTGCTGGATGAGGGAGAGGCAGTGCAGGAGTTCCTCCCTGGACGAGGCCGCCAGGAGCCAATCATCCAGGTACGGGAAAACCTGTACCCCCCGGGTATGCAGGCAGGCCACCACCACCACAAGGCATTTGGTAAAAACTCGAGGGGCTGAGGAGAGGCCAAATGGAAGTGCCTTTAACTGGTAGTGGTCCCCCTGGAAAGCAAAACGAAGATATTTACAGTGAGACAGGCAAATAGCGATGTGCAGGTAAGCATCCTGCATATCCAGAGCACACAGCCACTGACCTGAGCGGAGGAGGGGCACAAGGCTCTGCAGTGAGAGCATCGTGAACCTCTTGTACTCCACAAAAAGGTTTAGGGAACTCAGATCTAAAATAGGTTTTACATCTCCTGTCTTCTTCAGGACCAGGAAGAAGTGGGAATAGTAACCGTCCCTTGCAAGGGAAGGGGGACAGGTTCTATCGCCTCTTTCAGCAAAAGTGCTGAAATTTCTTCCTGGACCAGAAGATGATGTTCCTGAGAGTACGACGACCTTGGGGGAGGATGACGAGGTGGTTTCTGCAGAAACTCTATTGAGTGTCCTCCTGCGATTAACTGGAGCACCCATGAATCTAATGTTATCCTCTCCCAGCCTGGAAGGTGGAGGTAAAAACCTCCCTCCTACCGGTTCCTTTGAGAAGCCCAGAGGTAATGGGAGAGGAAAGGTAGTGTGGGGCAGTGCCGCAGCTGAAGCTCCCGCTGCTTTTTTGGGCGGGGGAGCTTGGCAGCTGGGCCCCCGACGTTTAGTGGCCCTCTTTCCCTGTGGTCTCGCTTTGGGCCGATTCCGTCTGCGTAAAGGGACGTATGCTGCGATTGATGGGGATGGTACAGAGTCCAGACTTTAGTGCCGTCCCCTTCTCCTGCAGGTCAGTGATGATGTCCTTGACATCACCCTCGAACAGCACCGAACCCTGGAAGGGCACTTCCTGGATAGCGGACTGCACTTCCGGGACCAACCCTGACACTCGGAGCCAAGCGTGACACGGTAAACCTACGGCAAAAGCTGAGCTCCTCCCAGCAGTGTCCACTGCATCGTAGGTCTCACGAAGAATGTGCCGACTGGCCGAATGTGCAGAGCGGACAAGGTCAGCCACTTCCTGCTTGACCCCAGAGTCTGGAAGGGAGTCCAATTTGGATTCCACCTCACTCAGAATCACCTTCTGGTAATCCATGTGGCCAACGTAGTTCAGGGCCCTAATACCCAGAGTGGAACAAGCAAAAATCTTCTTGCCATACTGGTCCAGAAGGCGGGATTCCTTGTCAGGTGGAGACGAGCTAAGATGTTTGGGTTGAGCTGACCGGCCATGAGCAGCACTAATCACAACAGAGTCAGCACGAGGGTGGGAGTTTAAAAAGTCAACACCCTCTGGAGCCTGGTATAGCCAGTTCGACTTCCTGGGAAGTGGGGCTAAGGCAGACTGTTTCCATATGGTGGTAATAAGGTCGGCATGAGGCTAGATCCAGGGTGGCACCAAAGTGGGAGCTGTCAGGGGCAGATCCAGATGCTCAGTGAGTTTTTTTTTTTTTTTTTTATACACGCTGGGGGTCTGGCTCCAAGGATTGCCACTTATCAACTTCCTGGATCTTCCGTAGCAACTCCGTGAAGGAAGGATCCTCCAGAGGGGACTTCGGAGGAGTCCTTGGCTGAGGCTTGGATGGAGAGCGTGGCTCATCTTGCTCGGAAAAACCATCGGAAGGATCCGAGGAAGAGGATGATGAGGAAGAGGTCGACCCCCCTCTCCCAACGAGGGGGAGGAACCGACCCCATGGGAATCCCTCAGGGAAGCATGTCCTGCTCCGCTCAGGACCCAGAGGGGTGAGCCCTGGTATCCGGAGGTGGGGAGGGAGTGTGTCGTCGTGGACGTATGGGAACCGGCACCGTCATCGGAAGACGACTCTCCACCTCTCTGGTGAGCCGAGCCTTGGCCTCAGCCAACCAGGAGACCAGAGTCTCCTGCAAATCCACCGGCAGCTGAGGGGGTGGTAGAGGAGGAGGGGGATACAGGTATGGACTATACCAGAAGGATGCATAACCATAACCCAACGGTGGTAAGCCCGGCGTCGGGTATTGAGGAGCCAAGTACTGCGGCGTCGGATATGTCGGCGCTGGGTACTGAGGCGCCGGATACTGCGGTCCCAGGTATGGCAGCATCTTATACGACAGGGCCGAGTACCCGGGAGCCGGAGGAGCTGCCTGAGCAGATGGCCGGGCGCCCCACGGGCGGTTCTGAAGCGGAAGACCCAAGGGTGGGGGATGGAGGCCCAGCGCCGGGGTTGAATGTCGCCTGGCATCGGTAATACCGGGCGCCAGATCAGTCGGACCACAAGGAGGACGGTCTGGACGGAGGTGGACCAGAAATCTCAGCCGCCGGGGAGATCAGCAGGGTCGGGCTGAGGAGACTCAATGTCCCTAGAGGGCATTCAAGGCTGCGGGGAGCCGGGAATGACAGACGTGGAGGGGTCCAGCATCGGCTCATCCGTCGTGCGGACGGACTAACCGACATGCGGCTTAGCAGCGGGATCCGGCGGACGCCGCAGGGCCAGCGTCCGACTTAATGGACCCTTGCCGGAGCAGGCCAATGGCGAGGGGCGGCCTGGTCAGGGCGGAACGGGCCGTGGTGCCACCCCTCAAGGGTATGCCATCTTCACCTTTCTCCGCGCGGGCATCTGAGGAGCAGATGTCTGGCTTATCGGAGCCGCCGACCAGTAGGCTGCGAAACCACGGCTTTACTGGGAGCAGAGGCCTCCACAAGCCCAGAGGCACCCGGTCTGACCGACGCCGCCTTGCCGCCGTGGAGCAGTCCCCCCGGGGGGGACGTCACTTGTTTCTCTGCAACTCCCGAGGAAGATGCGGTGGGAGAGGAGCCCTTGTCCCGGTGCCTTTCCTTATCCTTGCAATGGCCTTCAGGGTAGGTCGACGCCTGCTGAAGCTTTTTCAGTTCTTTTTCCATGGAGCTCATTTTCTTTTTTAAAATGTGGGCTTCCAGGGACTGCTGCCGCCTTCTCCGGGTGGCCGTGTTGAAGCTGAGGCATTGCTGGCACTTCACCGGATGGTCGGGGCCTAGGCAAAAAAAGGCACAGGGAATGGCTGTCCTTGTGCGCGCCGCACAAGTCATACTTGTTTTTGTGCTCGGAGGGTGTAGGGGACGACCTACACCAACGGGTTCCTGACTATGGCAGAGAAAAAAGTGAAAATACTCAGTAAAACAACCGATGAAGGAGCCTGATGAGCAGGGAACTTTTCCGCGAGGCACTGGCATAAGTTAACGGTTGGAAAGAACTGGAAGGCGGGCACGAGGGACCGCCCCTTTATACCGACGCTCCAACGCTTCGGGTCACCTGACGAGGGGGCGGTCCCTCGCCAGAGAACGCTAGCTAGAAATTTGTCCGTGGGGTCCTGCTGCCTGCCGACGTCAGTCCTATATGTAATTACCTACTGCAAGAGCCCTCTCGAAGCAAGATACCCAGTTCCACTTGAGCTTCTGAACTATGAACCCATTACAGTTGCAATAACCACTGATATTCAGAGAAGGCAGCATTTGAAACTTTTACCACATCACATGCTGAAACCCAGACTTCTGTATTTTCTCCATTCCCTCCCTGTCAATGCTCCAAAAGTTTTATTTTCAGTCTTGGAAGCAGCTTGTATCTCATTTCACTTGGGGAGGGAAAGCCCCTAGGGTACATTTAGCTTTACTGCAACTCCCACAAGATAAATGAGGCCTCAATTAGTAAAGCTATGTGGTGGCATCGCACCGTCGCTTGGTTTGCCTTTGGTCATCCCTGAACTATAAAGACCACTGGAAAAATACAGAATCTGTAAGCAACAATTTACATGCTATCGATAAGATATCGTATGCTAACCACCCAGGTTACCTCCCCTTTGGTAATTAAAACAAAACAAAAAATATCACAGCCTATACTTTATGCATATGCCAATCTATCTGGAAGGGATCCCGTTACCAAGATGCAACATACTGTTTGCTAGCCCTTCAGTGAGACAAATCATGCCCTTTGAATTCCACAACTCCCTTTCTCAGAAGCTGGGCTAGGAATGGCCTGATGTATCTCCTTTACTGACCAAAACAGGATACTGCCTTACCAAGCAGTTAGAGAATCAGAACCTCCCTGCCACTGATCACTGATGAGGCTTTTACAGGCAAAACACCAAGGTGTTTTCACAAGGGTGACTGGCCGATGCTCAGTGAGCTGTACGTGTTTTATTCAATAAAATTCAGAATGGTTTGCAAGCAACAACTGAAGCACAGAATTTCTTGATGGAGTGCAGCTATTCTGTCATTCACTGATCACTTTATATATATGCAGACCCATACTTGTACATGGAGCCGGGGCTTAAAACAACTACAAGGTAAACCACTTGATCTTTTGACACTGTTGAGACTTCACCAAATGGGAGGTGTGAGGTCTCACTTGGCGAGATAGCTTTACTGGGCCTTAATGGCCTATATTTATTTGGTTTTTGTTTACCGGGTAAGTACACTAGACAACAATGTTGCCTATATTCAGGCACGACCCGGGAGAGTACAGACAGGGGAGACCAGAGTCAACATTAAAGAGTATTTCATGACGCAGCATGAGGTGAGAACAAACATTTGAACAGTATACAGCCAGGTACAGTCATTATCAGTGATGACAAAGAGAAACAGATAACATTACATTAATTATTTTCATCTGATGATACATCAATGACTAAATTGAAACGACAAACAACAAACAAAATTTAAATGAAGTGGCATTATAACAATAGGACTTCTGCTGGATGTGGGAAACTTTCAGATTTTGGAGACCAGCAGGAAATCAGTAAGTGCCATAGGGAGGAGAAAATGCTAGGAGAGAGGCTCAAGTTACAGCACAAGAGCAGCAGTCGGATTCTAATAAGTGTGCCCGAAGACTCAGTTTAAAGGCCTTGTAGGATTTGGAGAGTTTGATGTGGGAGGGAATGGAGTTCCAGGAGCGGGGGGGGGCAGATATGGTGAAGGATCGTGCTCCTTTTTGTGTGAGATATCTGGGAATTTCAAGTTGGGTTTATGCAGATGCCCTGAGGAGGTATGCTTGGGAGGGCTGAGTTAATAGTTCGGCAAGGTATTTAGGGGACCCCCGTTCTGATCTTATTATCAATTGTACAGCCTGCAGAATAGTGTCTGAGTGAGTCTGGGGAGAGCCAATTTAGTTTCGAGTAGAGCAGGCAATTATGGGTAAGTCTGTGAGCAGAGAGAGCAAATCTGCATATGCTGTTATAGCAGGTGCTCCATTTCTGGAGCGCTCCTTTGCTAGCTTTAAGGTAAACCTGAGAGCAATATGTTAGGGCAGGGAGGAGAAATCCTTGTGCAATAGGAAGCCAGGCAGCATCATTGAGGGAGGACCTAATTTTAAAGGCAAGACCAAGTTTTGAGTAAACTGTCTTACATGTAGCCACAATGTGGAGGTTAAAGTCAAGAGATGGGTCGAGAGTGACTCCTAGATACCTGAAGGAGTTAACGAATTCAAGAGGGGAGTCACCTAGAGAATATATCAATAAGTCTGGAGTAAGAGATCTGATTCTTGACGAGGGGCCAAAAAGCATAGTTACAGCTTTCTTAGCATTCATTAAGAGCCTGTTTTGTAGTAACCACTCCTGCAAGCAGTTGAAGTCTGCTTGAAGATGTGCTCTTACTGATAAGGGATCTTTACCACTGGAGAGAAGCACCATGTCATCGGCATAAAGGATCAACGAGGAGGAGCAGGGAAGGGAGGGCAAGTTGTTAATGAAAAGGGAGAAAAGTAGTGGGCCAAGAATAGATCCTTGGGGGACTCCAACAGAGGTAGGGGAAAGATTTGAGACGGCGGATTCAATTTGGACAAACTGCAACCTCCCTGAGAAGTAGCTATCGAACCAGGAGATGGTCGACAGGTCAAAGCCAAGGTGGGACAGTTTGGAAAGTAGCAGAAAGTGATTCACAAGGTCAAATGCCTTGTGAGATCGATAATATGGCCCCAGTGAGCAGACTCTTTCCATCGCTGTAAGGACTGCATTTGTCAGCTGAAGTAGAGCAGTTGTGGTGCTGTGTCCTGTTCAGAATCCCTGCTGGGTAGGGGATATAAGGTTGTTAAGGTGCAGGTAATTTGTGACCTGAGTAGCGATGGCCTTCTCGAGAAGTTTATTTAGGGTAGAGAGAATTGCAATCAGTCTATAGTTTGACATATTTTTGGTATCCCCTTTTCTGTGAACAGGGACAATGCGAGCGGTGTTCCACAATGTTGGTACCGTTTGGGTTATTATGGAAAGATTAAAGATTCTTGCAATAGGAATAGCAAGGGCAGGGGCTGCCTGCTTCAAGAAGCTTGGCAGTAGCCCATCCGGGCCAGCAGATTCATAGGTGGATACTGATTTGAGGAGATGCAGCACTGTGGAGGAGACTAATTGAGACAAAAAGGGGTTTCATAGTAAAGTTGCACCTCAGGAGGAGGTAAAGAGGTTGGTTGAATTTTCAGTGTATTCGAGATATCCAGAATTGTGCATTAAGAGCATTAGCAATAGTAAGTAACTTATTACAGTTTGCGTTATTCAGTGTCATGTCAGTAATGGCAGTCTTGGGCCTTTGCTCAATGAAATTTTTGATGTGGTTCCAAAAACCCCTGGTATCACCCGCTGAAGACTGGAGAAGCTTAAGGCAGTAGCTCCTTTTAGCCTTCCGAATATCTTTTTTGCAGGCATTTCTCAGTTTATAGTTAACCCAGTCTTCTGATTGTTGGGACTTCTTTGCCAAGGCCTTGTCTCTTTTTATCATGGCTCGAAGGTGGTCTTTTTTTAGCCATTTATTAGGAGAGCACCTGAGACTCCTTTTTTTCAGAGGGATGTGCAGATCCTGAAGGGCCAGAAGCTGAGACATCAGGTATTCAAGTGCTGTGTTTACATCATCAGTGTGACAGATGGGAGACCAGTCTATATTAATATCCTTGAGAAGTGCAGTTCGGTTTAGTTTGGCAAAATCCGAAATTGAATGATTCTTTTTGGGGTTACGGCAGTGGCCATTCCAGATACAGAACGCAGGCAGGTGATCACTAATAGAATCCGAAAAGGTCCCTGCAGCAATTTTATTTGCTCTATTTGTACAAAAAACAACACAGAGCAAATGTTAATTACATGTAATATGGGGTTAAACACTTCCTAGACTTAAGACTGCTGGCTCAAAATATTTCAATTCATATACTGGAAGGTAAATTGAGAGTACACTGTCCTTTACAATTGCGTCCAACATACAACATTAAATAACATACATGTTCTACAAAAATAGATCATACAATATTCATAAACACAGATGTTCTCTTCACACTTGAGTCACAAATCCTTTAACACAGGTTTTAAAATGAGAAATTGATAAAAGTGATACCATTTTTAGTTTCTTTTGAACAGCACGGCACAGTAACTGCTAAAGTGCTTTCTCCATATTTTGTTCTGTATCTAGGAATCGTAAACCGTAGTAGTTTAGTTGATCTAAGCGCATACTTATTAAGCTGTTTGAGGTGCAGTGATTCTAACAAATAAAAGGGGAGCGCCTTTAAGACCAATCTGTAGGCAAAGATTAGCCAGTGATTTTGTCTCCAGGCTGCCAAGGATTCCCAACCCACTGTAGTATACAGACTACAGTGGCGGGTTCTCCACGGCAGGCCAGAGACAAATCTTAGGGTGCTATGATACAATGAATCCAGCACTCCCAGTACAGAGTCAAATGTCTCTCTCTACTATATATATATATATATATATATATCTCCATACATACATATATTCCCCAAAAGTCAGTAGGTGACATAAGGAGTTAAACCAACTGTTTCCGAATGACAAAGCTAAAGCTAGCCCTGTTTCTGTAAAAAAAATTATTTAAATTTAACAAACAGATTCTGAATGTGTAAACTAAATTTCATGAACTCATCCAAATACATTCCCAGGAACTTATATGAAGATGTTTTACATATTGCTGTGCCTTCCACAGATTTTATACTTAGTTTAGCATAATCCTCCCTTGCCTTACTAGAAAACAGGACCCACTGAGTTTTACTAACATTCGGAAGTAGATGTCATTTAATAAGTACATGCTGAAACACTAGTAAAATCCTTCTGCAATGTGTCTACTGCCACAGTGACATCCTTATTCTGGGTATACAAGATAGTGTCATCAGCACACAGAAATGTGTTTGTATTTTCTGAACTGCATCTAGGTAACTCATTAATGTAAATGAGGAACAAGGGTCCCAGGACCGACCACTGGGGTACACATTTTTTTTTTTTTATTTTTTTTTTAAAACATATACGAACATCAGAACAATGTTCCCCAGCTCTCACACACAGTAATCTAGATGACAGATAAGATGAAAACCAGAACAATGAATCCATTCCCACGCCTGAGGCTTTTAATCTATTTAATAATATAATGTGGTCCACTGAATCAAATGCTTTAGAAAGATCCAGAAAAATTACTGGAACTGACATACCCTGTTCAAAAGAAGGAAAAAAATTAATCATAGATACATAGTGTCGGCAGATAAGGGACTATGGCCCACCCAGTCTGCCCATTTGAGCTTGTAAGTTCAGTTTATGTTTTCCAAGAAGTCTGCTGCCCCTTACCCCTGACCTCCAGAATTCCTTTATGTAACTCTAATCAAATTTAAATTTAATCAGTAACTCTAGAAGTGATAGAAGTTGTATTGTAACCTTTACAAAACCCCAATTGGTAATCAGTCAATACCTCATGTTTCGCTAAAAAAATTAGACAGTTGTTTATGTACCAGTTTTACAAATATTTTTGAAATGGGCGAGAGAATCTAAACAGGGTGGTAACACCTGGGTCCGCATCATTACTACCTTTGAATACTGGAATGATACAGGCCATTTTCCAATCAGGAGGTAACAAAGATTCTTAAAGAACACTTAAAAAGGTATGTTTAAGTGTTTCACCAATATACATGTGCACCAATTTTTATAGAAAACTGGATCAATCTTGTCCTGGCCTGCTCCCCTTTTTACATCCAGCTTCACCAATTCAGTCAGGACATCCTGTTCACCAATCTCATTAGAGATAAACAAAGGCCTGTTATTATCCCTATTAAAATTTATATCCAATTTACTACAGGGCAAATTTGGGTACCTTTTATCGAAAGTATCACCAGTTTCCAAAATTTATTCATTAAAAGTTCTGACCAGTTCAATGGGGCTGCATATAGATACAGCCTTATTTAATACTCTAGGTAATGGCAACTTATTAATTTACTTTGCATAGTTCTTTTACCTGCCCAGACCTCATTATCATCATTATCAGATGCACCTTGAAACTATTTTATAGAACCTGCTCTCAGCCTCCCTAATTTCATGGGTACATTTATTTCTAATGGCTAAGTCTGCATATCCACCAGTTCCTTAGACACTCTTGCTCTTTCCCACAATCTTTCTCATTTTAGAATTTTTTTAAATATCTATTAAATCAGGGTGCAGGGACTGACCCAAGTCTTTTTTAAAGGGGCATGCTTATCTACTACACTTAATAGGGACGATGAAATATTCCCATGCCAATTGAATGTCAGGGCAATAACATGTCAGGGACCAGTAAACCCTGAGTAAATCAAAGAAAAACCCTGTTCACAAAATTTAGTAAAATTTCATGTAATTACAATATGAACTGGAGTTTGCAATTTTAACTATCTAATGCAAGCAACACAGCAGTGGTCACTTATATCCGAATCAAAAACTGTAAAGATAAATCTATGAGGGTGGTAGTCAAAATTAAATCCAGAGTATCCCAGTCACTACAGATTTTATTGGGATGTGTCTGTATCAACAATCTTAGGTTCAAAGCTACAAACTGGTTCATTACAGCTGTTGGGCTTAACATATCCCAGTTTAAAATCGCCATTACTACCAGTTCTTGTTCAATGAAAGGAGCAAGCAAGGAGCTACACTGCTGTAATGCATCTGGAGGTGCTGAGGGTGGTTTATAATATGCTCTCTCAGCTTATAAATTAATTATGGCTCACTCTATGAGGGAGTTTTCATACTAACTAGCCTGCAGAATAGGCCAAATGGTCTGCCTTGTCTGCTCGAAAGCCAGAAACCTAGTGGTTGCTCGCCTTTCCATCCCCCCCAGCCCCCAAGAGGGTCATCTCTAGTTTGTACCTGTCCCACCCCTTCTTGAATCCCTCCACTGTGCCCTCCTCCACCAGCATCCCAGGCAGCGCATTCCATGGCTCAACCACCCTCTCAGTGAGAAAATGCATCCTATGCCCCCCCACAGCTTCCCCCCTCCAGCTTCCACTCATGGCCCTGGTTGTTCCCCCTTTAGTTTAAAAAGCTCCTTGGTTCCACTCCTGGTTATTCCTTTTACATACTTGAAATCCTCTATCACATCTCCCCTATCCCTCTTCTCCTCCAGTGAGTAAAGCCCAAGCACTTCCAGTCTCTTCTCATAAGGCTTCCTCTCCATGCCCTAATTCATCCTGGTCGTTCTCCTCTGGACCCTCTCCAGCAGCGCTATGTCCTTCTTCAGATGAGGTCTCCAGAACTGTACACAGTACTCAAGCTGCGGCCTGACCAAAGCATTATACAGAGGGAGGCTCACCCCCCTCCTTCTGGATGTAATTCCCCTGGCTATGCAGCCCAGTATCCTGTTTGCTTTGGTTGCAGTTTTTCTACAATTTTCAGAGTTATTCATTTTGACGTCTATCACCACCCCTAAATCCCTTTCTTCCAATGTGGCTTGCAGTGTGACCCCCCAGGATGTATTCATGGCCCGGGTTTTTTACCCCAAATGTAGTACTTTACATTTCCCGGCATTAAATTTCAGTCCCCACCTCCTTGACCACCCCTCTAGGGTATCCAGATCCCCCTGGACCGCCTCCCTCGTTTCTTCACAATCCACCAGTGCTCCCAGTTTCGAATCATCCGCAAAGAGACTCAACCCCCACTCTATATCCGAGACACAGGTGTTGAACAACAGTGGCCCCAATACCGAACCCGGAGGGACCCCACTGATTACCTTCCTGGGAGAGGAGAGTATCCCACCCACCATTACCCTCTGTCAACACCCCGTGAGCCAATTTTCCACCCAACTGAGCTCCTGTCCTCCCACCCCCATCTCCCCCAGCTTTCTCATCAGCCCATAATGTGGTACTGAATCAAACGCCTTGCTGAAATCTAGGTATAGGACGTCCACTGGCCTATGTCTGTCCAAGGCCCCCCATCACCCAGTCAGAAAACTCTACGAGGTTGGACTGACATGATCTCCCTGGAACGAATCCATACTGTTTATCATCCTGGTGCCCTAACGATTCCAGCTCCCTCCCAATCTGCTCCTTGATGAAGTCCTCCATTATTTTACCTACCACAGACGTTAGGCTGAGAGGCCTATAATTCCCCATCTCTTCTCTAGACTCCCCCTTTATGAACAGGCACTACATAAGCCACCCTCCAGTCTTGGGGCACCCATCCTTTCTGCAAAGAGGAATTAAACAGTGGAGCTGCCAGCTCCTCCGCCAATTCCTTCACAACCCTCGGGTGTAGCCCATCCGGCCCCGGCGCCTTATCAGTCTTTAGCTTCCGAAGGGCCTCCCTCACCCTATCCACTGCGATTTCTTCCGACAATTCCTCTCTCTCACTCAACTTCCCCACCGCTTCTGGGACTGGTCTTATCTGTACCCTAGCCTCATTCTGTCCTCTGGTCACAGACCTACTTCTCACCTTAGCTGAATGCTCTTCCCCTCCCATCGACTTGTAGTGATCCCCAGTCCCCATCCACAAAGATTGAGGTAAAGTACTCATTTAGCACCTCTGCCTGTTCCCCTGCTTCCTGAGCCCATCCCCCCATAATATTAATCCTATTGATCCGTGTCCTCTCTTTTCGCTTCTCTCTTATATAATTATAGAATCCCCCCCCCCAAAGATATCTCTAGCCAGGTTTTGCTCCATCCCTGCATTGGCTCCCCTCACCACTCTGTTGACCCTCCTGGCCAATAATTCATACTCTACGCTCCTTGTCCCCTCCTCCCCCCGAGCACTTAAAATGTACATAAGCGGCCTTTTTATTCCTCACTGCCTCCTGCACCTCCCTAGTCCACCAACATGGCTTACTGGTTCTACCATGATTTCACCTTAATTTTGTACAGTACTTAGTAGCCTCCTGTACCCCTTTTTTAATGGTCTCCCACAATCTTCTAGCATCCATGTCCGGCCTAATCTTGTCCAACCTCTCTCTTAGAATCCTACCCATGCCCATGAAATCCGCTCCCCTGAAGTCTACCACTACTGTGTTAGTGCAGTTTTCCTCACCCCCTATATACAGTAGAAACCAGACCGTGGCATGGTCTCCACCTGCCAGTGGACTACACACCTACAGGCCTCTTATCTAATCACTGTCTGCTAGGACAACATCCAATATCCGCCCCTCTCTAGTAGGTTCCCCCACCTGTTGGGCCAGGAAAGCATCCTGAAAAACGTCCATCAGTCGCTGTTCCCTGGCTACAGAGGAGGTCATGGTATCCCAGTCCACCCCCGGCATATTAAGGTCACCCATGACCACCACCCTACCCATACCAAGGTCACAATGACCCTTGATGTTCGTTCTCAACCAGTTTTTCCTCCAGAGCCTTCTCAATTGCAGGGGGCCTGTATACCACCCTGATTTTCAGTTTTTTCCTCCCCTCATTTGCAAGGTTACCCAAATCGCCTCCACTCCTCCTTCAGCCTCCTCCACTCCACTAGCCACAATATCATTTCTGACCGATAGCGCAACCCCTCCCCCTCTTCCTACTCCCCTATCTTTCCTGAATATCTTATAGCCCTCCAAATTTAGGTCCCAATCATTTCTCTGTGTGGCCCAAGTCTCTGCAATTGCCGCCATTTCATGGAAATATAGAACACGCTTTTTCCATATCCCAGCAGTTCAGATGAAATTTATGGGGGAGGCCCAGGGCCACTGCTGGAGGGAGTGTGGGGAATGTAAAACTGATCAGTTACATATACTCTGGAACTCACACAAACAAGAGAAAAAACTAAGTGACTCAGCTGGGACTTGAACCCAGGCTGCCCAGAATACCATTCCAGTTGCGCTACCTGCTGCTCCACCAAGGCAACTGGAAACTGGGCCGTCCCACAGCACATCATTCTCTCTACTACACAACCTGTGCTGCACAGATAGTTACATTTTCAATCACAAGAGTGCGGTGTGCTTATTTATGGAACACATACAACCAGAAGAGAGAAGGAAGTTAGTGCCTCAGCTGGGACCTGAACCCAGGCTGCCTGGAATATCATTCTGGTTGCTCTACCAGCTGTGCCACCAAGGCGACTGGAAATGGGGCCATCCCAGAGCACATTACTCTTTCTCTAATGCACTAAATAAGCACTTCGCAATCTTGTGATGGAAATTTTAATTATCTGTTCAGCACAAGGTTGTGGGCAGCCTGAGTTCAAGTCCCAGCTGAGGCACTTGCTTCTCTCTCGTGTTTGTATGTGTTCCATAAATATGCACACCGCACTCTTGTGACTACGTATTCTGGAACTGCCAGCTGATCCAGAAATATTGGGCCCAAATGGGGACAGTTCTAGATTACATGTTTTCTCACCCACGTTTGGTCAACCCGTCACTTATTTTACTAGCTATACCAGCTGAAACTGTACAACTTCAGGGCAGGCAATTAAAACTGCCCCTTATCCTTTTGACCGGTGAAAAAAAGGTGTCGACCAGTCTGTCGCTTAAGCCCATCAATTAACTATCTCTGGCTCACTGGGTCATACTGACTGACTCAATTTACAACTTGGAACAGTGAACCTGTAAATTAATAAAATGACTGTGTTTGAGGAAATATGACAATGTTAGGTTGGGATCCATACGAAAACCCGACACTTGGATTCCCAACATGAAAAAGCCCAACTCTATTTCCCATCCAGTACGCAATCCAGTCATAACAGTTGCGGACACACGGAATCCCACATATTGCCTTTTTTGTGAGCACATTGAACAAGTAAAATATCCTGCATTGCCAAATGTACCCGTCTGTAAACATTTTCAAAGCGCAGGTGCACAGCCAGAGTTGAAACAGCTAGTGTTGTGCCTGCCTATTTAACCTTGCAAATATACCTAACCCGGGTTCTTCAACATTACAATGTACGTCTTATGCAATATACCACTCCAGGGGGTGGGGGTAATGCTAGGATTTACCACGCCAGGTGCGGCCTCTTGACCAAAACACACCAGATGTGGTAAATCCCAGCATTACCCACATACTGCAGTGGTATACTGCGATTATACAATGGCCCCCTTTAAAAAAAAAAAAAAAAAAAAACCTTTTTTTAACATTAAAATGATTTTACTTGCAAATAAACAGTTTTTTGCTGTTATATTCTTTCTCTTTATGTTAAATAGTTCCCTCTTCCTAGGTAGAATTTTTTTGTAGGAGATTGCAATGCAGGTCCCCACGCACCTCCCCCAAAAAAAAATACACACACACAGACCCTATCCCCATCTGGGTGCTACAACAATTATTGTTCACTTTTTTCCTCCAATTCCTGGTTTGACTCAAGGAGCAGCACATCTTGTAAGAGTTTGTCACTGCCGAAAGCATAGTGCGGTCAGTGAAAAACAAGGGAAACCTTAATTTCTCTTACCTCTGTCTTGCTCCATAACATGTGGTCCATGGTTTGATTTGGAACAGCTCTCATGCTTAGCAATTTTTGGTTTTTCATAAAAAAAAAAAAAAAAAGGCACTCTCGCGTCACTTTGACTGAAAATGGAGTGTGATAAAGCTGGGATAATGCGTGTTGGAAGCGCTAACGGACTGCCGTGCATCAGCGTGCTTGCTTCAAGGTTCACTTCTTGGGTTGAGAAGACAGGAATACGTGTCGCTCAAAGGAGTTTTTCATTTTAAAATGCTGGACAGACTGGGGAGGCAGTGGTCAGTGGATACGAGCCGAGAGGGAATCAGTTTACAGTCAGAGACATTATTGAAAACAGAGGTTGGAGACTGTCAGCAAGCAGTCACAGGAGCCAGTGGTTAGTATTATTTATTTAGTTTTTGTTAACCGGGTAGGTGCACTAGCCAGCAAGTGACTATTTTCAGGCACGACCCAAAACTACAGAGGCAGGGACAGATAACCGTTACTGGAAATCACTAGCAGTGACCATTGCAGTATTTTACTTTATGACTTGCTAGGGTTTCTTTATACTACTTTCAGGACCCCCAATTTTTTTTTTTATTTTTTGTTTTGTTTTGTTAGGCAGGGTTCCCGACTTCAACTGTCAGGAAGCGCAGCGGTGAATCAAGATGGCAGCTAATTTTTTGTAGTTGGGGGGGGGTTGAACCGATATAGCAAACGTCGGCATGACAGGAGGCTGGCTTGCACTTTTACCCATGGGGTGATGCCAAGATTTACAACGTTGTAAATTGTGCCAGTCAGCCAATCAGGAAACAGGATTTACGAGACCCATTGTATAATTAAGCAATAAGGCACAACAGGGTGTGGTACATCATGGGATACAGTCACGCCTCGGGTGGTTGGACGCACGCATATCATCACGCCTCGGATGGTTGGGTACGAGGCCACAGGCTGAGTGCATCCAACCATCCGGGAAGTGACGATATCCCATGATATACCACACCCTGGAGTGAATTATTGCTATTATGAACAGAGTTTCAAGTTTTATAAATAAAAAAACAAAAGAAACAGGTTTTAAAACGTTCTATGAATGAGTTTTTGGGTGGTGTAGGAGTACATTTTGAAAAAAATAGTTCTCAGACAGAGAGCAAGGAGGCTGGAAGCGCTGGAACTTTTTTGAAGCCGTGATGATGTAGCCCGATATCATCACAGCTTCCAAGAGCTCTGGGCCAATCAGATTCCTCTAGTTATGATCCTCAGTTCATAACTGCACTTTTAATTACACCAGAGGTTACTATAACGATAGAAACTGTAGAAAATCTGCCAGGAATTACTGGTCAAAGGGAACTCGTTCTGAAGTTCATTACTACTGAGATTTTACTACAGGGTAAACGGGTTCAGCCTTTGCAGGAGAATGCTAACCTATCATACACAAATAACTCGTAAAGGAGCACAACATTGAAGAATTCTATTTGGGATCAGCAATCTATTGTTGGATACTGAAATTCCCCATCAGTAATAAAGCTCTGCTTGTTCATACTGATATGTCCATTTTACCAAAAACCAGAGCAGCTAAACTTATCAAACATACCTAAATGCAACAAGGTTAGAATCGCAAGCATAGCAAACAATATGTTATTTTGCAGTCTGATGGGTAACACAGGCACTCCACTCACCGAAGGAAAAGCAGGTTATTTTGCTGTGCAAAGTTTATTGTAAAGATGTACTTGTGTAAATCGGGGAAATAGAACAGCAGGAAGTATGCAACATGCAGCTTATTTGATGGGATTACGAGCTGTCAGCAAAACGAATCTGACGGTAAGAACAGTGTCAGGATTTTGGCGTTGGGAATATAAGCATCAGGATTTCAAGTGTCGGTAAACTGTACCAGATCCATTAGGTTACACACAAGATTAGACAAGACTCCTTTGTACCTTGAAATGTATACATTTGCAACCTTTTTATTTCCCCTTTTCAGATGCATACTGCTTAAACACGTTAATTGTACTGTGAAACCCATCTTTTCTCAGTCTTCTGCGCTGTTACAGAAGAGCATGCATCTTATGCTTAACTCCTGTAAACATTTACACAGCCTGTATATTTATTCTGTCAAGCTGCTATAGTGCATAATTCTCTAATAAAATGTAAATATATATAAAAACGTCTAACAGCCGCCTTGATATTACCAAAATTTCTGACAGGCCTGTAAGCTCAGCAGAGGGACTGCCACTCGAGATGCAGGCAACCCAGGTTCAAGAATGAGTCTGGGTTAGAGAGTCAGCCGGGGAGAAGAGAACTGAGCATCCCACTGGATGCTCCTCTTCCCTTGGGAGGGATGAGAAATTCTCTGCAGTGTGACCACCGCCACCATAGTGACCACTGGTGGCAGTGCAGGCTAGAACAGATTCAGGAAGGGAGGGATGCAAACTGACTGCAGCAGGGCTAAGGAACAACGTGCATAAGCCCGCGCTCTGTCAGCATCCCTAAGGAGTGAGAAGAACACAGGAAAAAAGCCCCAAATTACGCAGAATATCAGCCCTGCATGGACCGCAGACCTCACACCTGCTGACTTGAGCTCACTCCTGACAACACAACCTACTTGTTCCACAGGGAGGGACTTTGGCCTGCCTGATGGCCTCCACCATGGGGAGGGGAGTACCATGAATGGTAAGGTCAGGAGAAAGGTAAATATTGTGAGAAGGTGAGGTGACTGGGTCGGGGCCATGCAGGGTTCCAAGAGGAGGCCAGTGTTTGGTCAGACAGTAGAAGGATAAATAGAAAAATAATAATTACCTAAATTTCTGCTATAAGATTCTCCTGGTGGAGAGTTGGGTTCCTCAGATTCTTCTGAAGAGTGAGCCAGAAATTCATGAAGTTTTTGTACCAATGTATTCAACTTGTTTTTACTGTGGGGGGAAAACAACAACACAAGTGTGTTATTACCTGCAATCCATCAGAACACAGAAACAGACTTTGACAGCAGATAAGGACTGCCTGGCCCACCTAGTCTGACCATTTCCCTACCTGCAGGATAAGCTGCAGATCCTAGTAAACCAACAGCCTATTTCTTCTTAACCCACCCCCCCCAAAGAATTGCCTTATGTCTGTCCCATGTATTCTTGAATTCTCCCACAGTTTTAGACCCCACAACCTCTTCAGGAAGGCTGTTCCATGCGTCCACCACCCTCTCTGAGAAAAATATTTCCTCACATTGCCCCTAAACCCCCAATCTTTAAATTATATCCCTTGTTCTCGACATCTTTTTCTGAAAGATGCTACCCTCTGGACTTTGTTGATTCCACTGAGGTACTTTAAAGTTTCAATCATGTCCCCCTCTCCCTCCTTTCCTCAAGGTTATACATATTAAGCTCTTTTATTCTCTCCTCATATGGCTTCTCTTGCAGACCCTGCACCATTTTAGTTGCCCTCCTCTGGACTGCCTCTATCCTGTCTATGTCCTTGCAGAGATGGGGTCTCCAGAACTGGACGCAGTACTCCAGATGGGGTCTCACGCACTGTCTGTACAGAGGGATAACAACTTCCTGTTTTCTGCTGGTGATGCCTTTCCCTATACATCCCAGTATACCCCCAGCCCTCCCAACTGCCTTCTCACATTGCTTGCTAATCTTAAGGTGCTTTTGCTTTTTCAGCGCCGACCCTGTGGAATTCTCTACCTCGTTGGTTGAGAGAATGCCCAGCCAGTAGATTTAAAACTAAGCTAAAAGCTTATTTATTTGACCTGGCTTTCCCTAGTGATTTATAATGTAATTTTTATGTTTTATTGTTATTTATATTGGTTGTCTGTTTTTATGTTAAGCACCTTGGTTTTGAAAGGCGCTATAAAAATAAAGTTGAATTGAAATTGAATTTGATATGATTACCCCAGGTCCCTTTCCATTTTTGTTGTTTAAACTCCCCCCACCCCCCATTGCGTAATCTTCCCCTGGGTTTTTGTTTCCCAGGTGCATTATTTTGCACTTCTATGCACTGAATCCAATCTGCCATACTTCTGACCATTCCTCCAACCTTGCCAAGTCCCTTCTCATCCTTTCCACGCCTCTGTGTATCAACCCTGTTGCAGATCTTTGTGTCATCTGCAAAGAGGCATACTTTTCCTTCCAGTCCCTCTGCAATGTCACGGATGAAGATATTAAAAAGGACTGGACCCAGTATTGAACCCTGTGGTACCCCACTAATAACCCCTCTTTCTTCAGAGTGGACGCCATTTACAATTACCTTCTGTGTCCTGTTGTCCAGCCAATGTTTTACCCAGGCATCCACCCTGGGACCCACTCCAAGGCTGGTTAATCTGACTATTAATCTTTTGTGTGGGACTGTGTCAAATGCCTTGCTGAAGTCTAGGTAGGCCATGTCCACATCCCCTCCCTGGTCTATTACTTTGGTCACCCAGTCAAAGAAATCAATTAGATTCGTCTGACATCACCTTCCCGCTGTGAACCCATGCTGCCTTGGGTCCTGTGCCCCACTGGCCTCTAGGTACTCAACATTTCTTTCCTTCAGAAGTGATTCCATCACTTTCCCTACCACATAGGTCAAACTGACAAGTCTGTAGTTTTCTGCCTCTGCCCTGGTCCCATTTTTGTGAAGGGGAATCACATCCACCTTTCTCCAGACCTCGGATACAATACCATCCTCCCATGATTTGTTAAAAAGGGTAGTCAGTGCTTTCACTAGTTCTCCCCCTAACTCTTTTAGAATTCTGGGGTGAATTCAGTCAGACCCCATTGCTTTGTCCACCTTCAGTTTTAGTTCTTTCAGAACCCTTTCTTCTGTTAAAAGACTGGGATCAACCCCCCCCCCATCAAGAGTGCTTCTATTAACTGGATTAGGCACCTCCCCCTCCTCCTCTTTTGAGAATACTGAGCAGAAATATTCATTCAGTATCCCTGCTTTTTTACTGTCCCTCTCTGCCCACCCACTATCCATTCTATTCAGCCTCACTATCCCTCCCTTTGTCTTTCTACGCTCCCTGATGTACCTATAAAAGGTTTTATCCCCCTTCTTAACCAGGCTGGCCCTCTTTTCCTCAGTTTGGACCTTTGCTATTCTGACTTCCCTCCCTGATTCTTTCTGCCTCATCTGGTACAGCTCTCTGTCCTGCTCCTTCTGTGTTTCCTTAAAAGGCTACAACCAACTGTCAAGTCACGGTTAGCTACATCATTAACTTTTGTACTAAAGCAACACAATGAGCTTTGCTCAAGTGGCCCATGACAAGGAACTTGTGCTAACCAGAGATCGCACAGGAACCTAGGAAATGCTACATAAAAAGGCCAAGGCCAGTCACGTTCAGCTGCTGCCATCTAGTCAGCTACAGCATTCAATATTAGAAGAAGTTTTAGCCATTATCTGTACTGGTCTATACCCGTGTTGGACATACTTGGTCAAGGAAGCAAACAGTGGACAAACTTGAAAGTGAGCTAGAAAAGACAAACAACCTCAACACAAAAGCACTGAGGCAAATGTTCACAAAAAGGCACTAGCAACAAAGCTAGGTTTCAAAGAAATACAAAATCACACACAAACATAGAATATGAAGGCAGATAAGGACCACTTGGCCCACCCAGTCTGCCCTTTTTTCCCCTATCTACATTACTACTGCAGACCGTATGTCATCTACAGCTCTTTCTCTCTCCCCCCTTCCTTTCCACAGACCCCTTGTGCCAATCATTCTTGTAACAAGACAAATCTGCACACTGAAATATTGAATTTCTATTGGCCTAAATATAACAGGTGGTACTTCCTCAACTGTGGTCTAATTCCCAAGTAGACTATGGTTTGTGATGTAGTACCTTGACGATCCACCATAGGCAAAAGCAGTATACAAATAAAAAAACTGTGCAAATATTTTGCCTTTTGTTTGATCCAGCAATTTTTTGCTCAAGTGCAGTTCCCATGGCAGCCCTACAGATGGCTGTAAAACAGTGCTGTGCTGCTAGCATCGTTTCACAACCATCGTAAACAGTAGAATTCCTGAGTTTCCCACCCACCCACCCATCCAGAGGATCACCGTCACAAGTGAAGCACAGAAAGAGAGCAATGCATAATTTTAATGTCAACTTTGTGTGTGTGAGTAGTGGGCATCACTAACTTGGTAAATACTATGGTAAAGATTAGTCTGCACCTTCTATAACAGAAAGCAAAAATAAAGACAATGAGATAAACAAAGCAAGATCAAAGAAAGTTACTTCTATGGGTGAAAAGAAGAATAAAGTAGGAAAAACAAAAGGAAATCAAAGGAAGAGACTAACAATCCTAGTCATAACAAGTATTTGAACGGTGAGACCAGTAAACATCATGTTGCTCTATCTCCTGCTGAGCTAGATAATTTAGACAGGAAAAAAAGTGAAGTTACTCAGAAAAACAGTACTTGGTCTATGAAACTTTTTTCAGATCGTCTCAATTCAATGCATTTGGAAACTGATCTAAAAATTGCTGTAAAACAGTGCTCTGCTGCTAGCATTCTTTCACAGCCATCTATTGGTCAGCCAAGGGAACTGCAGGAACAAAACATGAATATCTACCCTAGCACGGTCCTTTTATGCAATGCAACCTGTACCTTGTAATACACACACACACACACGAAAAATCGAAAAACCTATCGTAGAAAGTCAAATACAAGTTTTTGAAAAGTTTTACATTATGTTTTGATGTTAGAAAACTTAAAAACTTGTAATGAGCTATTTTTGTAAACGTTAAATGGCAGCCACGATATTTAAAATAGGTGTGTTCCAATTGTTTTGTACTGTGTGTACACCGTGTTTAACAGCTCAGCATAAAGCACTCCAAAAGTAAATCAGTCTGTCACTTCTCATTTATTCAGAGAATATTAGTTATACAATCATTGCCATGTTACAAGAGGATTAAGCCACTCGAAAGGATGGGTCTACTGTGGAATTAATCCACAGTTGGGTCATTGGAGGCACTTCCAACCCCCAACCACGGACCACTGGAAAAGATGGCTCTAGGGTGGAATTAATCCATGAGCTGGGTCATTAGAGGCACTTCTAACCTCCCCAAAACCATGAATTAATTCTACAGCAGATCCATCCTTTCTCAGGGCTTAATCCTTACTTGAACCCCACCACTGTCTTCGCCCCACCACCCTCCACAGGAAGGTTGTTCCAGGAATCCAGCACTCTTTCTGTGAAGATGTACTTTTGCACATCATTCCTGAATCTACTCCCTCCAGCTTCACAGCATGTCCCTTGTTCTTGAGCACATTTTCTTCTGAAAAATACCGGTTCCCTCCTGTACTTTATTTTTATTTATTTCTTAAATTTTGATGACTGGGTGAGCCCACTGGGCCCTGAAGGTCTCTTTTTCAGGAGACCCCCAGGATTACATAACAGAGGATAAATCACAATGCAGTAAATGAAGAAAATGCAATTATAATACAAGTTATACAGAGGTGTACAGTCGGCTGGTTACATGTGCTGAGATCGGAATTACAGCAGTGCACGTGTACTGACACTAATAAAGAGGGGGGTGAACCACAAATACAGGTTACTCACCTGTAACAAGAGTTCTAGGAATGGTATATGTTGTTCATCCACACTGTCTGGCAGGTTCCTTGCCACTTTAAATCTTGCCGGATGGTCAAGCTGGCTCCTCCCACCCACCCGGGTGGTAAAACTCTCGTCTCCGCCCCATGACGCCAGATCTAGCCCGCTAGAAGCCAGGTTGTGCGTCGAAGCCGGGGAGGTCTGGTGGGTCGTGTGGATGAACAACGTATACCATACCTAGAACTCCTGTTACAGGTGAGTAACCTGTATTTCTAGGGACATGGATATGTTGTTCATCCACACTGTCTGGCAGACTCCTAGTAGTTCTCCGGGAGGAGGGAGGCAAGGCGCACACCCCCTACTTAGGGAATAAAGACTGGAGAACTGAGGCCCCAAAACCAGCATCCCAGCGTGACTCAAGGTCGATGTGGTAATGGGTGATGGTGTGTGCCGACTTCCAGGTAGCAGCCCTGTAGATTCCCTGGATAGGGACGTCCCTGGAAGCAGCTACTGATGTAGCGGTATGGCGGGTAGAATGAGCTCTTATCCCTCTGGGAGGCTCCATGCCCGCCAACCTATAGCAGAGATCTATGCAGGAGGTGACCCACCTGCTTATCGTCCGCTTGGCTGCAGGTCTGCCAGGTGCAGCTTCAGCGTAGGTGCTAAACAGCTGGCGAACCTCTCCCCGAACTTCAGCCGTCCGCTCCTTATAATAAGCGAGGGCTCTTCTAGGGTCCAAAGCATGGAGCCTATATTCGGCCTCCGAGGTGTGACTGGGGTAGAACACCGGCAGAGTCAACACCTGGCTAAGGTGAAACTCCGACACCACCTTCGGAAGGAATTTCGGGTGGGGGCGCAGGACAACCTTGTCCCTGTGGAAGACCAGATAAGGAGACTCGATGGAAAGCGCCTAGAGCTCTCCCATCCTTCTGGCTGACATGATAGCCACCAAGAAGGCAGTCTTCCATGACAGGTGGGAGATATCACACCTGTGCATTGGTTCGAATGGCCTGCCCATCAGCTTAACCAATACCAGCAGTAGATCCCACGGAGGTGGGGGTTCTCGCACCGGAGGGGATATGTGATCAAGGCCTTTGAAAAAGCGCCCGACCACCTTCTCCTGTGCTACAGACTGCTTCCCGGCCCGCGCCCAGTAAGCAGACATGGCTGCCAGGTGCACCTTAAGGGTCGCTGACCGAAGCCCTTGCTGAGAAAGGGACCACAGGTAGTCCAGAATGCTTGCCAAGGAACAGGAGGAAGGGTCCAGGCCCTTGCCCTGACACCAAATGGAAAATCTCTTCCATTTGAAGGCATAGCATCTTCTGCTTGACTCCTTTCAGGACGCCTCAACGACGCCGAGGACCTCGTCGGAAAGACCCAAGGCCTGGAACTCTAGCCGCTCAGGAACCAGGCAGTCAGGTGCAGGGATTGAAGGTCCAGATGGAATACATTCCCCTGATTGATTGAGATTAGGTCCGGGCGGGCTGGAAGCCACCTCAGGAGCCTGGAGCCGAGACTGAGGAGATCTGGATACCAGAACTGACGGGGCCAGTCTGGGGTTACCAGAATCACCTGCACCTTGTCCCTCCTCGCCTTGAGAAGCACCTGGTGGATCAAGGGAAATGGGGGAAAGGCATAGAAGAGGCCCGGGGTCCACGGCCTCGAGAAGGCATCCCCCTGCAGCAAGCCCTGCTGAGGGGGGTGGGCATGAAACAGTCTCAGCTTCGCATTCTCCCTAAAGGAAAACAGGTCCGCCTGAGGCATGCCCCAGTGGGAGAAGTGATCTTGTACTACCTCCAGCAGGAGAGACCACTCGTGTGATGCAGCCCCTATCCAGCTTAGGGCATCAGCCAGGGTGTTGGAGGCTCCTGCCACGTGAATGGTAAGGAGATCAGTCTCCAGGCTGCGCACGAGTGACCAAATGCGGAGAGCCTCCCTGCACAGAGGCGTGGAGCGCGTCCCACCCTGGCGGTTTAGACAGTACATGGTCGTGGTATTGTCCGTCTGGACCTGAACCACTTGACCCCGGAGAAACAGAGCGAAGGCGGTGAGGGTTAGACGAACCGCTCAAAGCTCCAGCAGGTTGATGTGGCATCGCGACTCCCGAGGGGACCAGAGGCTGTGCGCTCTGTGCTCCCCCAGATGGGCACCCCAACCCATCAGAGGCATCGGTCGATAGAGAGACCGTCGGCTAGGGGTGGACAAATGAGATGCCTTCCTGCAGATGTGCCAGAGCGGTCCACCACTGGAGAGTCTTCCACATCCCCTGGGTCACTGTCACTAGCTGATCCAACAGATCGAAGCGCTGTGACCGCTGGCTGACCAGTCCCCACTGAAGGGGACACATGTACCAGCAGGCCCAACGGCCCACGCTGGTGCAGGCCACCATGAGGCACAGGAAGTCCCGGGCACGGCAGACTGCCCAACCTGAAATGATTGGGCAAAGGAGGAAAGAACCTCTGCCCTGTCCGCCGGGAGCCATGCTCTGGCTCGAAGACAGTTGAGCTCTGCCCCCCCTGAAAAGTATCACCTGCTTTGGCACGAGTTCCGACTTGACCTCGTTGATGAGGAGGCCAATCTGGGAGCAAACTTGGAGGACCAGATCTCTGGACCACTCCACCTCCGCTCTGGAGGGGACTGCAATCAGCTAGTCGTCCAGGTAGGGGTACACCCGGACCCTTCGGCGCCGCAGGAATGCTGTTACCACTGCCATGCATTTGGTGAAGACCCTGGGAGCTAGGGAGAGGCCGAAGGGCATGGCCCAGAACTCAAGGGGATCCCTCCGCCCTAAAGCGGAAGAATCTCTGATGAGACGGACGGATTGGGACGTGAAAGAACGCTGCCCTGAGGTCCAGGGAACAGAACCACACGCCTGCTCCAAGGATGGGATTATCTGAGACAGAGGACCATCCTGAAGGTCCGAGACCTTAGGAACCTGTTCAGGTCATGCAGGTCGAGAATGGGGCGCCAGCCTCCTGTCCGTTTTGGGACCAGAAAATACCTGGACACAAACCCCGGGTCTGGAGGAGGATCCGTCACCTTCCTGACCACCTCTTTTTTGAGTAGCAGGGCAATATCAGCTCGGCGGGCCGACAGAGAGGCTGCAGACCCCGTAGCCCCCCCCCCCCGAGGGCAGACGGCTTGAAAGGGTGGGGTCTGCTCAAACTCCAGAGGCAGGCCCTTTCCTACCACCTCCAACACCCAGCGGTCCATGGTGATAACGGACCAGGCGGAAAGGAAGTGGCGGAGCCATCCCCCCACGTGGGGAACCCAGGGGGGAGTGACAAGGCTGGGGGCGACACCCCTCAACCCGTCACTGGGCAGGCTGGGAGGAGGGACCGGCCGAGGGACCTCCTGGGCCTTTACCTCCCTGCTTCCTGTTGGTGGAAGCCGTGGGCTTGGGTTTGGGATGCCATGCGCGAGCCTGCTGGCCCTGATGCTGGTGTTGTTGGGCCGGACGTGCCACAGGCACAGGACGACGAAAGGGCTTGTGCTGCTGCTGACGGCGGCCTTTGTCCTTCTGGGCGGAGGTGACAGAGTCCAGGGTGGCACTGGACTTTTCGATCCGCTGGAAGTGACCTTCCACTCCAGGGCCAAAGAGGCCGGTCCCCAAGAAGGGGACATCCGCCAACTTGTGCTGGGTATCCGCCGTAAAGGTGGATATCCTCAGCCATGCTCTGCGACGCATGGCCACTGCGGCCGCAACCGATCTGGCACAGGAGTCCCCTATGTCAAAAGCTGTTTGGAGCTGCTGCTTCACCACCGCCCTACCCTGGTCCCGGACCTGCTAGACCATGGTCTGGAGGTCGGCCAGGAGATGAGGGATCACCTCATCCACAGAGCCCATGAAAGCGTGGGAGAAGTGTGCCATCAGCACGGCCGAGCTGGCCTGGCGGAGGACAAAGGGAGGGCGCAGTCCAGCTTTTTGGACTCCTTGTCGGGGGGCTTGTCCACGTCCCTGGCGTTCCTGGAACACTGGAAAACGCTGTCGGTGACCAACCCCTCGGCAGAGGGGTGATCCGAAAACCCGGGCAGGGACCGCGTACTTCCTGGCCATCCTGGCCGAAGGCGCAGGACAGGAAGCAGGCCACTGCCAGCTCCAAGGCTGGGCCGACAATGGCCTCAGCCACAGGAAAGGCCTCCGTGGGTGAATCCCCTCGGTCCAGTATCTCCGTCCGGGGATACTTGGCCCGTTTGGAAACGGGCTCGAGCTGCATCCCGGTGGACTGTGAGATGAGCTGAAGCAGACCCATAAAGGACGATGGGCTTTCGTCCACTGAGTGGCCCCAGAGGACTCCAGGTCAACCTGCCTGGAGAACAGGGTGGAGTCGTCGTTGGACTCCAAAGAGTCCGCAAAGAGCTGCTTAGGGCCTGAGCCACCCTCCACCTGCCAAGGACAGTCAAGAGTGAAGGTGACTGACAACCTGTGGGGTAGGCCTTGAGCCAACCGAGAGTCCTTGGTCGGTGCCCCCGATTTCGGTTGTGGAGGCGGTGGTTCCACCACAATTGGTGGGGCAGCAGGTTTCAGCCGAACAACCGGCCCAGGCTTGGGCATCTCGACTGCAGCAAGAGGCTGTTTCGGCCATTCGGGTGACAGCCACTTGATGGCCGGAGAAGGCGTCTGTGTCAACTTAGTCCCAGACAAAAGTAACTGCTGCCACATCAGCTCCTCATAGCGGCGATGCAATTTGCGCTGAAGCCTCTCCTCATCCGAGGAGGAAGACTAGGAGGAGTGGCGTCGCCGCTTACCTTGGTGCAGAGACCGCCGATGTCGGCGGGATCGGCTGGACCGAGAAGAGGTCCGAGACCAAGATCCTCGGTGTGTCCGAGGGCGGGCCTGGGAGGGAGCGGGGGACACCCGCCCCTCCCTTGGCTCGGACATCTTCACCGGGGACTGCTGCACCGATGGCGCAGGCAAATCCTCGGTTTCCACCGGGGCAACCGGCGAAGAAGGGTTGTCGGCTTCACCAGTCGACAAACCGTCAGACGGGTCGAGAAAAATCTCTACCGCGTCGACGGCTGTCTCAGCCGGCTGACCTGATGAGGACGCCGTGAAGCCAGCCGCCTTAGCCACAACCTCGACCGAAGTAGACGGTCAGCTGTCTGGGGAAGAGGACCTCTCCCGCTCCAACGAACACCGACAATGGGACTTACCCTTGGGATCCTTCTTTTTGGACCCAGAGGAATGTCCCGATGGCCCCTTTCCCTTCGTGGAAAGGGAATGGCAAAGCTCCTTGAACGAAGCAGAATACGAGGTACCCAAAGAGAGCAGGATAAATCCTGCGATCGAGGAGGAGGAGGAGGAAGATGCAGTCTGGGCCACCTCCTCCTCGAGGGCAATTTGCTCGAGCTGCTCAGCCAAGCCAGCTGCCGCGGTAACCGCCCAACAGGCCTCTTTCGACTTTACTGGTGGGTAGCGCTTCTCAGGGCGCCCAAGCTTCAAATCGGGCAGCACGGTCCTCCAAAACGTTGGCCGAGAGCGAACAGCAAGACTCTCAGGCCTGCGGGTCGTGTTCCAGGCCGAGGCAGTAGACGCACGTGGAGTGCAGATCCGTCCTGGACATCTTCTGCCCACAAGGGCACCGCCGAAAACTGGGAGTCGATTTGTCCATCGCAGCTGCGAGGGAAAAGGAAGACTGAGGTCTTGAAAGTTTTAAAACGAGTTTCGGACGAACCGAAGAATTAGGATCCAGTCTATCACGCAGAGCGTTAAGGAGGGAACCTGAGCTTCCAAGCGGTAAGGAAGATCTGGTGTCATGGGGCAGAGCCGAGAGTTTTACCACCCGGGTGGGTGGGAGGAGCCAGCTTGAAGACCTTCCAGCAAGATTTAAAGCGGCAAGGAACCTGCCAGACAGTGTGGATGAACATATCCCTGTCCCTAGAAATGCAGAGACAGATTGCACACAACACGTAGTAACGGACTGTAAGGCTTAGATGTCCATGTGGTGGACCCGTATCTCTAGCAGTTGCATCTGGAGGTAGCCATCATATGAGCCTTAAGCCTTGTGTGGAAACTTTAGATGGAGGGAGCTTCCTGCACTCCGGGAGGGAGGGAGTTCCATAGGGTGGGTGCCGTGTGAGCGAAAGACTTGCCCCCCACCTTGGTTCTTACTCTAGAGACAGCTAGGAGTGTGCGATCCATTGTGCGGAGGAGCTGAGGGTTATTCTTAGTGCAATAAGTCCAGAGAGGCTGGGGCATAATTAATTTGAAGGTTTGGCAAAGCAAGGGGTTCTGGAGACGGCATCCCAGGAGGCCGATTTAGTTGGGATAGTGTGTCACAGTGATGGTTCTTGGGGTTTGGTTGGGCGGCGAACCGAGCCACCTTACTATATAGAACTTGGAGTCTATTCATCTCAAGTCTAACTACTCCCTGGACCACTGGGGCTGCATAGGTAATTGTCGGAAGGACAACGCTGGTGGCTATGGAGACCCTTGCTTCAGGTATCAGCTGGTCTTTCGGTCAGTAAAGAGTGCCTAGTTTCACATGTAAATTTTTAGTAACTTTGAGCCACGTGGTCCTTGAGGGTAAGCCCTGATCCAGGGTGAGGCCAAGGTATTTTAGTGACGCCACAACCTCTAGCCTACTGCCTGCAGAGGTCAGGTGTAGGTGTTGGTTTCTATCATGTCCAAGGGATCTTGGGCCAAACAGCATAGCCTTGGTCTTGTCTGTGTTAAGGATCATTCTGTTGTTAACAAGACATTGCTCGAAGGAACTCAGGTCCCCTTGTAGCAAGGGGCTGAGGTCTCCCTGCTTAGTGGAGGGTCGATAGATGACGGCATCATCCACATACTGGAACACAGAGCTCCCACCACAGTGGTCGCAGAGTTCGGTGAAAGGGAGAAGAGGAGGGGCCAAGAATCTACCCTTGCGGCACTCCCTCTTTTAATGGGAATGGCTCAGATATGGAGTCTTTCCATTTTACCCTCTCTGTACATCCATTTAAGTAGCTTTAGAACCATGTCGTAAGGGAATGGCTGTCAAGGCCTACATTGCCCAGCTTAGTCAACAGCAGATTATGATTGACCAAGTAGAAGGCCCTGGATAGGTCGATAAAGACCGCACTAGTACCGGTCCCCTTATCCAGTTCTCTGAGTACGTCAGTCGAGAATTTGGTGAGGGCAGTGACCATCCCATGCCTGGTTCTGAAGCCGTGCTGGGAGGGTGCCAGAAGTTGATGGAACTCTAGGTATTCACGGAGTTGCCCGTAGATCAGCCTCTCCTGTATCTTTGCCAGGGTGCAAAGCAGAGAGATAGGCCTGTAATTGCTAGTGGACTCCCGATGGTATCCCTTGTGGTTTGGGACCACATAGGCCTGTTTCCATTGTTCAGGGACACCACCTTCTTTTAGGGATCGGTTAAAGAGCCAGGTCAAGGGCAGTAAGGGGAACCAAAGCATCTACGGAACTCAGGCTGGCACAAGGCATTAAGAAGGGGGAGAAGGACTTCCTTAAGTACATCAGGAAGAAAAGGAACTATAAGGACCACATAGTAAGGATTAGGAAGATGGGGGGTTGGGTGGAAGCAGGGTGCGATAAGGCAGAAGCACTAAATGAGTACTTCGGCTCAGTATTTACTAAAGAGAAGAGGGGGCTGACACCCAAGGGGGGAGAAGTGGCAGAAACGGGGGAGGTGACAGATGGGGAAATCATGGAGGGTAGCTGGAGAGGGTTTGAAGGCACTGAGGGTGGACAAGGCGCCAGGCCCAGAAGGCATCCACCCCAGGGTACTGAAGGAGCTGGCAGAGGTCCTTGCAGGACCTTTGGCAGACTTATTTAATGCCTCACTACATTCGGGGTGTGTACCTCAGGACTGCAGGATGGCTCATGTGGTGCCCCTCCACAAGAGTGGCCCCAAGGATGAACCGGGAAACTACAGACCAGTGAGCCTCACATCCATCGTGGGTAAGCTGATGGAGACTATCCTGAAGGAGAGGCTGGTGGCCCTCCTGGAGGCCAAAAAGGACTACAGGACAGCAGACAGCATGGCTTCACACGCGGCAGATCCTGCCAAACCAACCTGGTCGAGTTCTATAACTGGGTTACTAGGGCAACTGGACAGGGGCCATGCAGTGGATGTCCTGTATCTGGACTTCAGTAAGGCATTCTACTCTCAGCCGCATGGAAGGCTGGGAAGGAAGTTAGCAGGCACAGGGGTGGCAAAGCTGGTGAGATGGGTAGAAAACTGGCTGCAGGGAAGGCAACAGAGGGTGATGGTGGTGGGGAGCTCACACCCAAGGGCAGTGACCAGCGTGTTCCACAGGGCTCGTGTTGGGACCAGTGTTTGGGATATTCATTGCAGACATATCATGGGACATCAAGAGCAAGATCAGTCTGTTTGCTGATGATACCAAGATAGTCATGTGGTGGATGACCTAGGGGATGGCAGGGGTTGCAGAATGATCTGGCAAAGCTTGAAACCTGGTCAGACACCTGGCAACTGGGGTTTAATGCCAAAAAGTACAAGGTACTGCATTTTGGGATGAAGAACCCAAGGAGGAGTTACCAGCTGGGGGGAATGCAGCTAGCCCAGACAGAGGAGGAGAAGGATCTGGGTGTGCTCATTACAGGGTCAATGAACAACTCGGCACAATGTAGGAAGGCAGCTGCAAAGGCCACAAAATGCTGGGTTGTATTGCAAGGGGTATATCCTCGAGGAGGGAGGAGGTGATTTTGTCACTGTATAGGTCATTAGTTAGACCACACCTGGAGTACTGCGTGCAGTGCTGACGCCCATATCTGAAGAGGGACATTAAGTTACTGGAGGGGGTGCAGCGCAGGGCAACAAAGATGATCAAGGGGCTGGGGGACTTATACGAGAGGAGGTTGAAGAAGTTGAAAATGTACTCACTGGAGGAGAGAAGGGACACGGGCGACATGACTGAAACCTTTAAATACATGAAAGGAATAAACAAGACGGGTACAGAGGGGCTGTTCAAAGTAATGGAGGGGAGGGCCACCAGGGGCCATGATACGAGACTAGAGGGAGGAAGGTTCAGGAGGGAGATGAGGAGACACTTTTACAGAGAGGGTGGTGGCTGGGTGGAATGCGTTACCTGCAGAAGTGGTATCCAGTAGAACAGTGGACTGCTTCAAAAGGGGATGGGACAGGACAAGGGGGAGGGTTAATGAAGGGGAAGGGTGGGGCAGCTGCAGAATAAGAGGTGCTAGCTGCACATTCGAGCAGACTTGATAGACCTCTAGGCCTTTATCTGCTGGCAAATGTCATATGTTCAGATGTCAGGGGTCTGACTAGGGACTGGGCCCCTTCCTTCAATAGCCTGGGGTGAATCCCATCAGGTCCCCTGGAGCCAAAGGTTTTAAGAGTCGTTAGTAATTAGAGAACTTCTTTTGGTTTTACCAGTCTGAGGTGGAAGGTTGAGTGGTCAAGGTTAGGAAGTGACCGCCCGTTGGGGTCTGGGTAGAGGGGATGTAGTCCAGCCTCGTAAGAGTCAAGGTTCGTGAAGTGGTGGTTGAGTGCCATGGCGATGTGAGGGTCGTCTTAGCTCGATGGGGCAGTGTTCGGTCTTGCCATTCCCCTTTAATAACCCATTTATGTGTGCCCAGAAAAGTCTAGGGTTTCCTAGATTCTTTTTCTAAAGTTGCGTGACACATTCCCTTTTGGCCGTTTTAATGGCCAGCTTACACCTGTTTCTTAGAGTTTTGCAGCTCAACAGGTAGGGTGGAGAGCTTGTATTTTTTTCAGGCCTTGTCCCGGTTTATCATTAGGGCTTTCAAGTAGCAGGTGATCCACTTACAGCAGCTTCCCTTGGTACGGAGTTTCTTCATGGGGGCGAATAGGTCGGCTGCCGTGTGGAGTGTTCGCTGAAAGAAGGCAACAGCCTCGTCCAGAGAGGGGAAGAGTTTGATTGGGCTCCAGTCTATACTGCTTAGGTAGCTGTATAGTTGTTCGGGTAATAGATGGGTGCAGTCCCTTGCAGCCAGGATTTGAGGAAGGAACCTGGGAGCCCTGTTTTTCCAGATGCAGAATAGTGGGGAGTGGTCACTCAGGGCATCCGCTAAGGTGCCTGCAAGTTACCAGGGTTGGTCGCCAGCACCCAGTCGGGGGTGGAATGATTCCCTGTTTTGTGGTTCAGTCTTGTTGGCCCAGAGATAACCTGTGCAAGGTTTGCTTCTTGTACCCTTCCTTTAAGGGAGTGGTTTGCTTTCGGGGCCCAGATCAGGTTAAAGTTCCCCAGGATGAGTAGCTCAGAGGAGACCTCCTCAGCAATGTCCTTTAGGACTGATTCAAGTGATGATAGAGCATTCTTAGGAGGGTTGTATACACACCCAATGGTGAGATGCTTGCAAAGACCAAGGGTGATGTGTACAAAGACCAAGTCGCTGTCAGTGCTGGTAGTGTGTTGCAGGTTAATCTGCACAGAGTTTAGGGTGTCTTCAGGATCCCTCCCCCTCTTGTTTGTTTCATCTTTTCTAAAGGAGTGATACCAGAGAGCTGCGACCTCGTGAGAGAGTACTTGAGGTCTGAGCCAGGTTTCTGATACGGCAAGAACATCTGGATTGCACAGGTCCAACCAGGCTGGTACTTCCTGCATCTTGGATCGTAAACTACATATGTGCAATCCGCATGCCCTTCTTGGACACCCAGTGAGGGTCCTGTGGGGAGGAAATCAGGAGGTTGTTAGGAGGGGGTCCAGGGTTCGGCTGAATGTCACCTGCGATAAGCAGGAGGGCAACAATGAGGCAGAGTGAAGGGGGGCCGGGGAAGGGAAGTAGCTCGGTACTGAGTTTTCGCTTTGCAAAGAGGAGGGTAGAGTACCAAATACCTTTCCTGTAAAATTCATGGACCATCAGAAATGACTGGGGACTATTATGGGAGGGGGAACAGCACTGCCAGTGGGAGTGTGGAGGGGTATCAGATAGAGGGGGACCTCTGGAGTCATGGTCCCCTGTGTTAATTAGCTCATCAACCCCAAGTAGGGGCAGGATATACATGATGGCCAGGAGTAGCCCTCTGTTGGACCAGCAAAGGTAGGGCATTCCTTGCTTTATGGGCATTCTAATAGGTAGGGCAGTAGAAGGAAATGTAGGGGAAGGCCTTGTATCTTAGCGTTGTCACCCTGGGTCCTAAGTGCTCCGCTTCTCTGCAGTCCTCCTATCTCTTCAGAACACTATGTCCCTTGTGTGAGAGTCAAACAGGGGAGTGACCAGAGACTATAGAATTACCTATTGTCTGACTAGTAGGAGCCGCTCACCCCTATGGGAGTCAGACCAGGTCGTGAGCAGCAAGTGAGATTAGTAGTACCATCTATGGTGCTATATCCTGTTTTGTGCCTCCAGAAATTTGGCAGATTGGCAAGATTGAGTACTTCCTATAAACTGGAAATCAATGCAAACTAAATGCCTCCTACAGACTTAGCAGAATGAAATTAGTGGCCTCCTGTAACAACCAGTGTCCATGTTAGCAAACTTTCACTTAAAATCTAAGCGGTCATCAGTCTGCACTATGCAGATGCAGTGGTCTATCTAAGAGAAATTGCTCAGAGACCAGTATGAGTCTCATTAGAAGCCTGATTTACTTGTAGTACGTTCATGCAAGATCTTAGTAAGAGGCAGTCAAGAGACACCAAACAGTAATAACCAGTGCCCAAAAAATTAAACTTGCTTGTATGGTCAACGAGGCAGTAGTTCTACGCTAGGCATATGCAGTAATTCTATCTAGGAAAAAAAAAAAAAACTGCATAGTGCCACATAAGTACCACAGTTAGGTGACTGGAATAATAAAATACATTCATGCATGGGCTCTGTATGAAACTTAAACTTAAGTTCAACAGGAGTGGGGGGCAAGCCTGTCCAACACTCCGTCTGGGGAACTGGCCCGTTTGCAGCCTAGGATAGAGTTTCTTGTAAGAAAGGGACGGTAGTTTGTTAGTACTGCGTCAACCCAGATTGGCTCCTGATGTGAGGTGGGTGTGGTAGGTGAGCATTTAATGGGAGGACGGAACAGGGCAGGTCGAAAATCAAACCCCTTGCTGCCGAACTCCGTGTCCCTCTCTGCCTTCTTTGCTGAAGCCGACCTCCCTGTGTCCCAATTTGCTCAGTTTATTGAACATTCTTCGGGGGAGGTCCATCTGGCTCACGGTAACATACCGGCGCCTCAACCCCGAGGTTCTCCGCTTCGCCAAAAGAATGCCAGGAATGTCCGCCGGAGGGGGGAAACGAGCAGCCCCAGCCACCCTCTCCTCCCCTGACGAGATTCACTGTGCTGCATGCTGCATCGTACCCCCATGAGGTATTTAATTGTCTGTATCATATCATATTGGGGGCTGGAGGGGTGGTGAGGCGGGCAGCCATTAGGTTGCTGGCCTTCAAGCAGATAAGACAGACCATTTGGCCTATTCTGCTGGCTTTTTAGTATGTTAGTATATCCCCTCTCTTCCAGGGTGTACATATTGAGATTCTTTGTCTCTCCTCGTAGGAGCTTTTGATGCAGACCCTGTACCATTTTAGTTGCCCTCCTCTGGACAGCAGTTACTCTTGTCTGTGTCCTTCCAGAGATCTGGTCTCCAAAGCTGTGCACAGTACTCTAGGTGGGATCTTACCAGAGATCTATGCAAGTACTACCACCAGACAGGGTGGGCGTTCCTGGGATATAACGGACCGCTCAGGGGCGTAATGAGGCCCGACGCCGCAGGCGTATTATTACACTTAGAAAATAGCTATTGGTGACTAAAAAAATTAAAAACACATATTTAAAAAAATAAACTATTATAAGTAACTGCTGTAGTAAAGTAGTGCCTGTTTTTGTGAAATCACCACTGGAGGGTGCTGCTGATTTTTTGTTTCTTTTAGAGTTTCTGTACATGAGCATGCTGTCCAGGTTAAACACAAGTGCTGCTTTGCCCCTGCCCCCCCAACCCCCACAGACACACACACTACCACCACACACACAGACAGGACAGGGAGAATGCTTTATTTTGATTTCTCCAATGATCGTCACTGGGAACACGGAAATAATAGACTGATGATCTGGAGGCTGGCTGTGAAGAGAGGTACATGTTTTTGTTCCGTTTTTGATGATCTTTCAAATGTGGCGTAATTTTTCACTGCTAGCGTGATAACATGCTGTGAGCTGACACGGACAATGAACAGGAGTGCTGAGTATGGTAAAGGACAGTGACTATTTAAAAAAAAAAAAAAAAAGGGTTTTGTATTGCAGTTGCTTCCGAATTGTGTTTTGGTTTCTAGGGAAACTGTATGAGGGATAGCGCAAGCATAGCATTATTCTGCGAGGAACCGCCGTTTTTGTTTTTTTTTTATGGAGAAAAAAGGAACCAGACTAGATTTGGGGACGGCGCATTTTTATTATAGTATAAATGGCTTTTTCTGTTTTAGTGGGCAGGTTGGTTCTGTTCTGTCTAGCGAGGTAAATCTCGTTAACAAGCGGCAAAACATGACGGCTTGTGAGTTTTGCAATTTAGGTGGCCCCAGAATTTGTTTAGTAATGCAGCATGCTAAAGAGGCACTCGTTATTTTGCAGGCATTGTTGAGAAATAACAGCCCGGGTACCAGGCTGTTTCAGCCAATCAGAATAAGACTTCCACTTTATCCACTTTCTAAACAGAGGTAACACCACCTCCCTCTTTCTGCTGGTGATACCCCTCCCTATGCACCGCAGCATCCCACTAGCTCTCACAAATACCTTGTCACACTTCCTGGCCACCGTTGGGTCATCCAATATGATTACCCCCAGGTCTCTTTCCTGCTTGATGGTTAATACCATTCCACTCATTCTGTACTCTGCACGTACATTATGTTGCACTTTTTCGCACTGAAACCCAGCTGCCATACCCTTGATCACTGCACTGTTCTCAGGTTTCTGCTCATCCTTTCCACTCCCACTGGAGTGTCCACCCTACTGCAGATTTGTGCGTCATCCGCAAAGAGGCAGACCTTCCCTTCTAGCTCCTCTGCAATGTCACTCATAAAATAGAATTGGTCCCAGCACTAATCCCTGAGGCACCCTGGTGGTCACCTTCCTTCTGCAGAGTGAACTCCATTTACCATCACCACCCTCTGTCGCCTATCCTCTAACCAATTTCTTACCCAAATTTACCACCTCTGGACCCACTCTTAAGCTGCCCAGCTTGCTTACTTTACTCCTATGTGGAACGGTGTCGAAAGCTTTACTGACAGGGCCACTGGCAGACCTATTTAATAGCTCACTACAGTCAGGCGTGGTACCATAGGACTTTAGAACAGCACATGTTGTACCCCCTTCACAAAAGCGGTCCCAAAGATGACCCAGGGAATTACAGACCATCTGACCTCCATTGTGGGCAAGCTCATGGAGACCATACGTAAGGTTAGTGGATTATCTAGAGGAGCATGGTCTCCAGGATGTGAGGCAACATGAGTTCATTTCGGGGAGAGACTGTCAAATGAATCTGAATGACTTATTTGACTGTATCACTAAGACAGTAGATGGGGGCCAAGGGGTAGACATCCTCTATCTTGATTTCAGCAAGGCCTTTGACTGTGTGCCCCACAAAAGGTTGATCAGGAAATTGGTGGATCTTGGGACTGGGAAAAAGATGGCCAAATGGGTGGAAAACTGGCTGAGGGACAGAACCCAGATGGTGGTTGTGGGGAAAAGTTATCTGGCACCAGAGAGGTAACCTGTGGGGTTCCGCAGGGCTCGGTGCTGGGGCCGGGTGTTGTTCAATGTCTTCATCAATGACTTTCGGGACGGCATAAAGGGCAAAATGTGCCTATTCGCAGATGACGACACCAAGCTCTACGGGAGAGTGGACACAGCTGAAGGACCTACAGAAAGATGTGGAAAAGCTGGGGAGGTGGGTCCAGAATCTGGCAGCTTGGCTTCAACGCCAAGAAATGCAAAGTTATGTATATCGGAGCCAAGAATCTCAGGACAGTACTACCTGGGTGGAGTCAGAGTACCTGCATTAGAAGGAGGAGGAGGACGAGGACCTGGGAGTGATAATCACTAGTGAGCTGAAGTACTCCACGCAGTGCAAGAAAGCAGCAGCAAAGGCAGACAAGATGTTGGGATGCATATCATTTGGGGGAAGGGGTCAGTAGTAGGGGAGAGGTGGTTATACTGCCATTTTACAGGTTTCTGGTAATGCCACATCTCGAGTATGGAGTTCAGTACTGGTGCCCACACCTCAAAACGGACATTAACCTGCTGGAGAAGGTCCAGAGGAGGGCTATAATGATGATGATAGCGGGTCAGCAGGGTAAGGCATACGAGAAAAGGTTGAGGGCACTAAACATATACTCCCTGGAAGACAGGGGAGAGGGAGAGAAAGGGGGGGGGACATGATTGGGACTTTCAAGTACTTGAAAAGG